>JAUIMM010000005.1:0-2400000 GCA_031769625.1 Taudactylus pleione
TAAGGCCTCTTAATTTACTTAATCTTCTTTCTGCCTCTTTAATGAAAGAGACTGGGTCAAATTTGCTTCCAAAGTTAAAATTGAAATCACCTGCAACATATTTTTTTCTGTCCCAGATGGCAGTTAGAGAAATTTGGATTATGCATGACATGATAAATAAACATGTATAGCTTGCACACTGTGCTTTATGACTACAAATACTGAATTCAGCCCAGGGCTGGTTGATCTGTGGGAGAGTGGACCCCATTTTTTTTTTTGGGGGGGGGATCCCCAGGATTGCCAGCTCTGGTTTACCAGTTTGGGGCTGAGGAATGCTTTGGCTAGAGGACCCCAAACTTTGTGTCATCCTGCTGTAGTATTACTACCCTGGCTGGTTCAGCCAGGTACTAGTTATAGGAAAATAGAAGAAATCGGTTTTCCAACAATTTTTCTGTGCCTGAACTAGCTCAGAGGTCCAGGTCTGGTAATGCTTTTGGGGGGAGGGACATTTTTCTTTTCTACATTTTTAACTTTTTTTTTACCCTATTGAACATAGAACCACTGCACATATCACACTAATCTGTGCAGGAATGGGATTGAAATGCCGGCAGCAGCTGTCTGACAGGATAAAGATCCCGACAGAGGCAGGTAAGTACCCTAACCTTCCATGTCCCCCCATAACCCTCCCTTAGTGGTGCCTAACCTCCCCCTAGTGCCTTACTCTAACCTCCCCTGGGGGTGCCTAACCCTAACCCCCCCTTACCGCTCCCTAAACCTAACCCTCCCCGGGAGGTGGCTAACCCAAACCTCTCCCTGGGGGTGCCTAACTCTAGCCCTCACCCTAGGGGTGCTTAATACTAATCCCCCCCAAAACCTAACACTAACCCTGCTAACTACCCTAAACTTAACCCTCCCCCTGTGGCTAAAAGGTTGCATGCCCCGTACTTACCTCAATTGGGCACACGTCCTCCTGGATTCTGGCATCGGGATTATGATAGGCATCGGTATTTCGATGCCTATCATGAATCCTTTGCCGGCATTCAGCAGTCGGGATTGTGAGGTCACCGGTCACATAATTACAACCCTACAGTCCTTCCATAGGCAAACACAGGGGGGGTTTCCATCTGCCTGGAAACCCCCCTCCCCAGCCCACACCACGATCACATTAGAAATAGTTATTTAGTAGAATTTTACAAGTGCTGCATGTTCTTCACAGTATCACAAATGAAATAATTAGCACCACCTGTGGATCTTTTAACATGTATCAGTCGGTAATAAATAACCTGTGCACCAACTAGGAGATCTGGAAAACATTCACTGTTAGGGATGTGCAGCTATATAGCCCAATATGTACATATATGCCCAAGGCAGTCCTAGGTTCTGCTGCTCCCCCAGACTCCCGGACTTGCTCTAATGCTCTGGAATGGAGCCCACATCTAAAATAAAAACATTCAGCTCAGGCAGGATGACCTACTGATGTATCTAATGGCTTACTGTGATTACTGGTCCTGTATATGCTGGAATTATGACACACAATACACTATGTATGAGTCATATAATGGGTTACTGTGATCGCTGGTCCTGTATATGCTGGAATTATGATACACAATATACTTTGTATGATGCATATTAAAGCTGGTCAAGTGCTAATTCTGCACTCTTCATGGCCTGGCCACACTCACTGAAGCATTTGGAAACCCCCCCTCTAGAAATCCTGCCTTTGCCACTGAGTGCTCCTGCACAATGCTCTGCTGAGGAGGGGGTCTATTTTAAACATCTACTTTGGCACGAGTTTGCTCCAGTTATGATCATGTTTGCAGACACAATTCTTAGTAAATCTTTGTGTTGTATTCCTGTCTGTGGAAAGCAATTGTGAATTGGTTTGATGGTGTATTGATTTATATTTGTGTGTTCAGCCATGTTCTGCAGATTGAATTATGTTTTTACATCTGTGTTTGCCTATAGTAAATGTCCGTGTTTGAAAATTTAGGGGAAACTCTCACTGTAATGCAATCTCAGATAAAATGTACCACTAAGTTTTGTAAGTTTGCACTATTTCTGTGTTTTACTATATAAGAGCCTCTGCTGCTGTTTTATACACTTTGTTTGTGATGGAATTCTAATAAATCTACTTTCTTTGCTGATTATCCTGAATGCTGGTCCTGCATTCTTCCCTGAGGTGGGGGTGAGTGTGAGATATTACTTGTTTATGGACCCTGCATCACAGATGTTTGCTGGTTTGGAGTGCTGTTTTATATACCTACAGTACATAGATGGATAGATAGATAGAGAGATCTATTACTATAGTTGAGTAATACAAATCACTGCTTGATGATAATAGTGGATAATGCAATTAAACCTTTTCTTATTATAGTACACAGTATGGTTTATTGCTTTATGTTGGTATAAAGGACTTTAAACTGAGACCACTGGGTGTTTAAATTGTTAATTACTCACCTCCAACAACCTAAGAAATTTAAGGCTCTATTTAATATAATCCGCATTTGGAATGCAGATTGTAGTGTGATATTACCGACTGAATTCGCTTGCGAATTCAGCCAATATCACAGGGATTTACTAAAAATCCCTTGCAGGGACAGAGCTTGCAATAAAGCTCTGTCCCTGCGAATCCCCTCCGCACACTTATCATGGTATTTTCGCAAAAAATACGGTGACAAGTGCCCATGCATGCACCGACTGGCTGCCACTAAGCCCTGCCCCCACTACTAAGTCCAGCCCCCCACGATCACGATCCCCCCCTGTGACACCCCTCCTTTAATTTTACTTACCTCCGGTGATCGGGGCTCCGGTGATGTCCTCCGTGGCACCGGTCAGCTGATCTCCCATTCTGCACTGGGACCCGGTCTGCTGACAGGGTCCCACTGCAGGATGGGAGACCAGCTGATCGGAGGAAGGACATCACCAGAGCCCCAATTATCGGTCCTTGACTCAGGTAAGTTTTTTCCTCAATATTTGTTTTTTTTTAGGTCTGCATGTGGTCTGTTTAGACCAGACAGCTGATCACTGGAGCCGGCTCCTGGCTCTGCTCTGCCTGTTAGAGTGCAGCAGGAGTCCAGTAACCAGGGGGAGACCAGTAACTGGTAACCAGGGGAGACCTTCAGGTGGTGTTATTATCACAGAACTTCCCCCGGTATTTTTTCACAATTTATTTTTAGTAACTTTGGCTAGATCACATTTCCCATTGCAATTATGGAAAATGTGATCTGCTTACTAAAAATAAGTGATAATTAGGGGCTGGAGTACAATTTTATGAATTCTACTCCAATTGCCCTTTAGTAGCTTTAGGTGATACTAAAATAATTTTAGTAAAAATAATGTTATATATATATATATTTTTCCAAAATGGAACTGGTAGCTCTTGGGGAATTTCAATTGGTCCGAGCAGAGGTAATGTCAATCACTTGCAGTTGGCCACATTCCTGCAGCATGTATTTTACTGCAAGTGACTAACAGTTACCTCTATTCAACTAATGTAATAATTTTATGTTCTCACTGTGCCATCATATATTTAAAATGTTTTAACAGCAAACCTTACAGTTATTCATGATATTGCAAGTAAAAGTTTTCAATGTTTTCCTATCAAATATTACTCTTGGAGAATTTGTACATCAGGCTAAAAAATCAATTTGTGGGTGCACTGAGCCGTGATGCTGGAATGTGTGTATATTTGCCATATATGGTACCCCTAAAAACAAGGCAACATTGCCAATTTTTGAGAGCATCTCTATGACAGCGAACAAATATCAGTAATGTAATCTATGCACAGGATTTAATTCCAGAACATTGCACTCACATTTTGCGGGTAATTTAATTGACCTCTAGATCTTGCCTACTATATCACTGTCAGAACCAGAAATCAGTATTTATTGCATGGGTGTGTACAGCCTCCTTTAGGTGTTTAATCATTCAAGCATCAAGCATACAGGGGAGACTGTGGGATCATTCTACTGTTACTAGTAAAACTTTAATTACATACCATGGAGAGTATGAAAAGAAGGTATAACAGGGTTAACTTTTACAGCAAATTGTACTCTTTCATAGCTAATGATACAGCATCCAATAGCTTTCAAGCAGTAGCCAATGATCTTTTTAAAAATCATGGCAAAATTGTGGAGATGTTTGCATCCAAGTCACAACATATAATAGCCCACCATTTGGTGGTTTTTTTCACCAACTTGCCAGCAATGTGGGACAAGTTATGAAGCCACATATCACTGGCATTCCAGTGTGGTTCTAGTGTACTTGATGGAAATAATTAAATACATTAAAGGGTAAAAATTCATAGGGTTTCCCCCCTAAAGGCTCCAGCACTAGCTCTTCTGCAAGACTGATACTGGAAAAAATACTGGGGATATAGAGCACCAATTTTTCTATTAGCAGCACTAGGGTCCCCCAATATTTCCATTACCTGCAAATTGATTTGACCAGCCATGGCTAGTGGAACCACAGAGTAGATAGACACAGTGTGGGGTCCCCCACATTTGATTTTACCAGCTCTTGGCTAGTTGGCAACAGGGTTGGTTACCCCAGGGATTTGGGCCTGCAAAAAAAGTGTAGCTCCCATCTGGGTATAACCAGCTTTAGTGCCAATAGCACTAGGACTCTTCTCTCTACACCTGGTGCACTAGCACTATATTGGTGCACTAGCAAGTGCTAACAAACCCCGGTAGACAGACAGGGTCTGCTGACACCTCTAGTGTACCTGAAAAATAAATATAAAAAATCCCACAGGACTCAAACACCAATTAAAAAAACAACTTTATTGAAATATACTCCCTGAGACCACTCTTTTGCCTAATTAATACTTACAGAATTATTTGAGTAAGATCTTCTTTGATATATGTACGCAACCGCATACTTGGCAAAATTGAAAAAAAAAAAGAACATTATTATAAAATATGGAGCATGGTGATATACCTGCATTAGTTGCCCTTATTGTTTAGTAAGTCATTCTTGTGCTTTTCTGGTGACTTTTCAACTTGTATACTATTACAATATATATGGTGACTTGTATGTGTAACATGACAAACATCTACAGTTGTTTTGATTTATTGATGCAAGATTCTATTACATATGGCTACTTAAAATAGGCAAGAATCGCACCAGGTTAGAAAAATCACAACCTACAGTAATTTATTACATTTTTCTCTTTGCTAGTAGCTGTTTTTATACCCCATCATAAAGAACTCATTAAACCTAATAAAATATAATGTAAGTGTAAAGTGATTAGTGGAGGTCAGTTACCAAATACTTGTGGAATATTAAACAACTGAAAAACAAATTTATAATGTTAAAGTAATTTATCGTGCTTTCCCTTCTTTATCTTCAACTTGTAGCAGAATAGATTTGTCACTTTTTTCAGAGCATTTATTTTATCTCATTTATTTACACTAAAATTGCGTTATTCCATGTAGAGATGTTACTTTACATACTCTTATTGGAGAGGAAATCAGCCAGTGTAACTGATTTGATAAAAAAAAAAAAATTTGAATTAATTTTCAATATCTGAGGGAGAGATACCAAACATAAATGAAAGATAGCATATTATTCCTTTGCTTCTGGGAAGCTTGTCATGTATTGCTGTTCTATCCTGTTTAATTTATACAAAGGAGCTAAATCATTGTTGGCTGTCACATTTAGATTATGCATCTATCACAAACAAATTAGAAGATAATTACTAAGATGATTTATTCTAAGTAACTGTATATTGCTTTTTGATTGGTTATTAAATTCCAATATACCAACAATGAATTAGTTTATAGATTATATCTCACAAAATGTTAGTGTAATCAAAGCTTTTTATGTTCTGAAAACATGTCTAATGAGTAATAATTAATAACAAAATATTAATTAAACATGTAAAATGAAAGTTACAGATTGCATTTTAAGCATGTTAATATCAAACAATTTAACGCACAGTTACAAAGAACGGTCAGTAGATTTTGATATAGAGGTTGTAATTATGTATTGTGACCTTTGTGAGTATTCTTGAAACATTCTTTGGCTAACTTCAAGTGTCAACCTAGAATATAGTCCCACTTGAAGAGCACAACGAGACAGGACACCTTCACACTATCTCCTATCATTTGTGCTTCTCCCCTCTTGTTGGTTATGTAAAATACTAAATATTTGCAGGTTCATTATGGGTACCGGGGTCACTTTATTTCTGGGAAATTGAAGTCTGTTTAAACGTACCTTGCATTTTAACATTGGCTCTTTTAGAAAAACACTGATATTAGCATCCATTTTTAAAGAAATGTGGATAATATATAATAAATAAAATTGCAATACTAATAAATCAAAACACTGTGTTAGTGCATTCTTAGGTGCAAGAGGTATCTCAGACAAATGCTCTAAGGGGCAAATTCAATTAGATGCAATCATTTACCACACTGGGAAGGGTGGGTAGCCTCAGGCTTTAATGCCTGAGGCTATTCAATTACAGCCCATTTTCCTGGAGTGGTAAATTATCTGGTAACGTGCATTAACCCATAGAAACCAGGATAAGTTCTCAGACCTATGGGTTAACCTGATCAGAGAATATAATGCTTATTTCTGTTTGAGCCTATGGAGGCTGGAACATAAATCTACATTAAATGCAGCCTGCAGTGTTGATCACAAGCTGCCTCGGGTTATAATTGCATAGGCCTGGCAGATCAATTAGCCTGCTGGTTATTAACCACAGCTAATTAAATCTGGACCTTACTTATTGCAATAAATAAAATAATAAATAAATAAATAGATCAGCCTATAGTTAGGGGAGAAATATGACAGATTTCATGCAATGACCTATCGGAATTGTCTTTTCATATACAAATACTGTAGTGACAAATGTACCACTGTGAAATAAAAATGATATTATGATCAGTGGCTGCTCCAGAGGTGGGGCTGCAGCACAGTCCAAAATTCAATTAGCTGAGCGACACCAACTGTCATTTCAAATGCTGCCAAACATAGATGGCTGGATCTCACTGGCAGTTGGTGTAGCTTCCCTATTTGAATTTTGCACTGCGCTGTGGCCCAACCCCTGGGGCCGCCACTGATTATGAGTCAACTTATAGGTTTGTGACATCTAAAGTAACTCAACAAGTGATATTGTGCTTTTATATAGTAACAGAACACTTTGGTAGCAATTTTTATATTATAACCATTATTTTGTTAGTGTCTATGCATAAGTGACACCTAAAGTATACTTAGTTGGTAGCTAATGTGTGTTAATTGGTAAAAGACATTGGAGCTAGGTTACAAATCACAAAACTTCCTCAGTATAGTGCAAAACCAGGTTTGAACCCACCAAATGCCTTTATTTGCGCAAGCACCAATATAGTGTGTTGTATTATGGCAGTATATTAACATGCTGAGAGTAGCATTTGGATGAAGTGAAAGTGTTGCTTGTAAAGTACAGAGTAGTTGGACAATAATCAAAGCAGTCTGCACCATGTAGTGAGAAATACTGCTTTTAGGCTTGGGAACATCTATTTGAGCTGACAGAGATCGCTAGAAGTGGATGTGAAGCTGGGAAAGAGTGGTCATGAATGCAAGCTTAGTTGGTGACCTATGCTCCAAAATGGTGTAATAGAGAGCAGAAAAGCTTTCTTCTGTGATCATTAGATCCCCAAGGCAGCAAAGGATCATTTTATGCTTAGTTCTAGCCAATGCTGTGAAGATTCCCAGGAGGCATTTTATAGTATACTGCCTAAAGCCATTCTATTTGAAGGATGGCTGGAAGGTCAATGACTGGACTTTGAAGTTCAAAATCTGGACATGAATCCTGTCAATTATTCATATACAGTATTGCTGACTGCTATATTTTAATTATCTCTGAATAAAGACTGTGTTATGATGCAGTTCTGTTTCTGTCTTATTTTTTTTTTGCTCTTTTGTCTGCTAAAGTATATGCTTTTATATAGTTTTGTTGATTCCATTTGATTAATTTGTGTGATTAAGATGCACATTTAGAGCAAAAAAAGACAGTCAGCATGGCCAAGTCGCCCGATCCTGGATCAATAAGAGGGGATGTTTGGCATTACTGAAGCCACAGTGTACTGTATATGCTTTGGATAGCTGTATATGGAACTATTTGTGCAGAAATATACTTTAGTTTACTACTTGTTTCAATATTTTGATAGAGTTAAAAAAAAAATCAGTGGGAAATTCCAGGGTTAAATTGTATTTCAATTATATTTTTCAAAAGTAGTTTGTTTTGATATTTTGGTGTATTTATATGCAATTGTACAACATATAATACAATATGTGCCTATTTTTTTCTGAAAGCACATAAATCTACAGCTATGTTCTTGCTGTGAACACATGCATAAGTAGATTATTTTATAACACCAACATCAACAGCTACAATTCAGCATAATTATTTTATACACAGTACTTATTTATTTTATTTAGGTATATGTAAACATGTTTTTATTCGATTCAAATTATGAATTAAAAAAAAAATATTTCAGAACCCACATTTATATGATCTTAATTTTAATGGAGCATCAAATTTAAACCATACTTTATGGACATACATGTATTTTAATACTTCTTTTATTTCATATGTATTTTTTCATGTAATATATTATATATCCAACTAAACTGTTATAAATTAATCTTTATACTATGATGACCTTTAGATTTTTGGACATGAAACATAAGAGTTTATTGAGGACAATGAAATTTATCTTTTTTCTTCAGCATGCTATGATAAATTATCAGAAGACTAATTAATAAAGGTCTCGTCCCTGGTGACAAGGTGATTAAAAATGATAAAATCTGAGTTTTTGCTACAACTCATAGTATTTCATCCTGGCAGGTGTGGAAGCCTCTTTGCTTTCACAAGTTTTGTTTTTTAAAGTGTCATACACTAAACAAATAAAGAAAGGAAACATATAATGTGTATTTTGATTAATTAAATCATTAGGCCTGCAGTTAGTGTGTTGAAAATATCTATGTCACACTGTTGAATGTATTATAATATATCTGTGGGCACTGATTAGCACTTCGGCTCATTATTGAAATGTACATTTTGAATAAATCATTGCCTTAACACATTTCTTAATATGCTTTTACCCAAAGCCATATTTAACCTTTCTGTCTCAAGGACTCTAGTTTTCTAATTTTCATAACTATGTATTTTTTTTAGGCTGTCATTAGTAAGGAGTTAATCACAAATCATCTTGTTGATAGTCCCCTAAGTTCAATGCTCATGCTGGCCAAATACATTTCAATTTAATTTTTTCTCTGATTGCTGAAAGACTGGGGAGAGGGATATTCAGTTTACTATGCACATTAAAAACTGCTATTATTTGACTGTGTACTTTATTAATTTAATCTGTGATTTGTGTAAAATTGAATCCTATATTTGGCAGTTTTAAAAAAATGGTTTGCAAGCTTTGGTATGCATCTAATTCTTATTAACGTGCTTTGGAGATACTTTTTTTGCATCTTATTGGCCTAGTGCAAGATTATTTGTTCATGAAGGTGATGACTATAATATCTGTGTCTGGATACATCCGTATGCTATATTTAAAATTGTAGATATTGCACAGATTTAAATATTTATACATTAACTTAAATGACAGCTGTCAAGGTGTCCTATTTTACATCAAGGTTGGACGATAACTACACATATGCACTGATTGTGCTCATCATTCAATCTAGTTTTCATTTCCCTAAAACAACCATTAATTTTACCATTGTGGGCAACCACAAAAGACTAATGATTTCGAATATTCATGGACCATAACGATGTCTTGGCAGTTTAGGTCAGAATGTCTGGTCCGCACAAGATAAATGTCACATAGTAAATAGTAAATAATACAGTAAATTTTAGTAAATATAGCCTCCTACTCACCATTCAAGATAAATTAGACAAATGGTCACAATCCAGTGTAAACAACATCACAGACATTTCAATAGATACAGTATATATTTGTATGTGTAATATGTGAGCTACTAATTAGTGTTCTGATCCTTTTCTAATTTATTTTTATTTTACTAGTATTACTTATTGCAAGAAAAAATATGTGCAGCTATATAATTAGAAACATAATAGCAAAGCTGTATTAAACTAAATATTTGTGATGATATTCTTATGTAGCATACCAATGTCTATATGCATTAATTTAGTATTCTTTACAGAGACTTTAAAGACACATTTTATATTTTATAAACTGGTAATCTGCTAATAAATACATTATGGAATACATTATTTCTTGTCTTGTAAACTGAAGGTGTAATACTAAATTATTGCCAACTTACTAATTTGAGTTGCTTACTCAAAATTTTTTATTGCATATTTTAAGTACACTCTCATATATTTAGAAATATGTGGATTAAAATAAATGAAAATAGCTGCAACAAGGGGAGGGGGCAGCAGGAAGGTGACTATGACAGCCAGGGGAGGGGGCTATTGTGACCTGGTGTGTGTATATAGTCAGTCAGCCATAACATTAAAACCACTGTCAGGTGAAGTGAATAACACCTGTCAAGGGGTGGGATATATTATTAGACAGCACTAAACAGTCAGTTTTTGAGGTTTCTATGTATAATTGTGTTATTGGAGGTTGATGCCCTTATTGAACCGTTCTGGTAATTTTTTGCTTATCTATACAACAGTCTTGAAGTTGATGTGTTGTAATCAGGAAAAATGGCCAAGCATACCACCTTCCTAAACATTGTTTCAGACCACATACACCCCTCCATGGCAATGGTATTCCCTGATGGCAGTGGCCTCTTTCAGCAGGATAATGCATCCTACCACACTGCATACTACTCATATTGAGAGTCGGCAGCAACTGATTCCAAATGCAAATGTCACACCTAGAATCAACTCCAGACCTTTTACCTTCTTAATTGATAATGAAATAACGAGGGAATAGCCCACACCTGTCCATAAAATAGCTTTTGAGTTGATAGTCCCATTACTTTTGGCCCCTTAAAAAGTGGGAGGCACATATAGAAACCATTGTAATTCCTACACCGTTCACCTGATTTGGATGTAATTACCCTCAAATTAAATCTGAAAGTCTGCTGTTAAAGCACATCTTGTTTGTTTCATTTCAAAGCCATTGTGGTGGTGAATAGAGGCCAAAATATGAAAATTCTGTCAATGTCCCAATATTTATGCACCTGACTGTATATGTATATATATATTAGGGGTGAGCGGGTTCGGATTTCTGAAATCCGAACCCCCCCGAGCCCCCCCGATCCGAGTCCGATCCGAGTCAGGCTCGACTTTTCCCGCCTGACTCGGATCTGAAATCGAGGCAAAACGTCATCATCCCGCCTTTCGAGTCTCTCGGGTTTTGGATCCTATATAAGGTACCCGCGTCGGCGCCATTTTCTCACTCGGCTGTGGACAGTGAAGAGGGAGGGTGGGAGTTAGGGCTGTGTAGTGTAGTGTAGTGTAGTGTAGTGCTGCTGTTGTCCACTACTTCAAAGTCCATAGGGGCTGGCTGTGTTGTGCTGTGCTGCTGTTGTTAATAGGGGCTGTGTCCACTACTTCAAAGTCCATAGGGGCTGGCTGGACTGTGTTGTGCAGTCAGTTCTCCATAGGGGCTGTGTCCACTCCAAAGTCCTGTGCAGTGTCCCAGTCCTAAAGGAGTGCTGTAGTGTTGTCCAGGGGGTGCTCTGTCCATCAGAGGTGCTCCCCCCAAGTGCTAAAAAAATAATATATTTTCTGTGTTTGTGAATTGTGTGCGCAGTAGCCGCACGTGCATCAACAAAGTAGTGCCAAGCGTGCGCCTGTGTCATAAGTAAAGGGCCGGCTGGCTTGACCGTTAAAGGGTGCTGTAACCCCCGAAAGTACACTCCAGTCCAAACCAAAAAAAAATTATTTTCTGTGTTTGTGAATTGTGTGCGCAGTAGCCGCATGTGCATCAACAAAATAGTGCCAAGCGTGCACCTGTGTCATAAGTAAAGGGCCGGCTGGCTTGACCGTTAAGGCTGCTGTAACCCCCGAAAGTACACTCCAGTCCAAACCAAAAAAAAAATTATTTTCTGTGTTTGTGAATTGTGTGCGCAGTAGCCGCACGTGCATCAACAAAGTAGTGCCAAGCGTGCACCTGTGTCATAAGTAAAGGGCCAGCTGGCTTGACCGTTAAGGGTGCTGTAACCCCCGAAAGTACACTCCAGTCCAAACCAAAAAAAAATTTATTTTCTGTGTTTGTGAATTGTGTGCGCAGTAGCCGCACGTGCATCAACAAAGTAGTGCCAAGCGTGCACCTGTGTCATAAGTAAAGGGCCAGCTGGCTTGACCGTTAAGGGTGCTGTAACCCCCGAAAGTACACTCCAGTCCAAACCAAAAAAAAATTTATTTTCTGTGTTTGTGAATTGTGTGCGCAGTAGCCGCACGTGCATCAACAAAGTAGTGCCAAGCGTGCGCCTGTGTCATAAGTAAAGGGCCGGCTGGCTTGACCGTTAAAGGGTGCTGTAACCCCCAAAGTACACTCCAGTCCAAACCAAAAAAAAAATTATTTTCTGTGTTTGTGAATTGTGTGCGCAGTAGCCGCACGTGCATCAACAAAGTAGTGCCAAGCGTGCGCCTGTGTCATAAGTAAAGGGCCGGCTGGCTTGACCGTTAAAGGGTGCTGTAACCCCCGAAAGTACACTCCAGTCCAAACCAAAAAATAATTATTTTCTGTGTTTGTGAATTGTGTGCGCAGTAGCCGCACGTGCATCAACAAAGTAGTGCCAAGCGTGCGCCTGTGTCATAAGTAAAGGGCCGGCTGGCTTGACCGTTAAGGGTGCTGTAACCCCCGAGAGTACACTCCAGTCCAAACCAAAAAAAAAATTATTTTCTGTGTTTGTGAATTGTGTGCGCAGTAGCCGCACGTGCATCAACAAAGTAGTGCCAAGCGTGCGTCTGTGTCATAAGTAAAGGGCCGGCTGGCTTGACCGTTAAGGGTGCTGTAACCCCCGAAAGTACACTCCAGTCCAAACCAAAAAAAAAATTATTTTCTGTGTTTGTGAATTGTGTGCGCAGTAGCCGCACGTGCATCAACAAAGTAGTGCCAAGCGTGCGCCTGTGTCATAAGTAAAGGGCCGGCTGGCTTGACCGTTAAGGGTGCTGTAACCCCCGAGAGTACACTCCAGTCCAAACCAAAAAAAAAATTATTTTCTGTGTTTGTGAATTGTGTGCGCAGTAGCCGCACGTGCATCAACAAAGTAGTGCCAAGCGTGCGCCTGTGTCATAAGTAAAGGGCCGGCTGGCTTGACCGTTAAGGGTGCTGTAACCCCCGAAAGTACACTCCAGTCCAAACCAAAAAAAAAATTATTTTCTGTGTTTGTGAATTGTGTGCGCAGTAGCCGCACGTGCATCAACAAAGTAGTGCCAAGCGTGCGCCTGTGTCATAAGTAAAGGGCCGGCTGGCTTGACCGTTAAAGGGTGCTGTAACCCCCGAAAGTACACTCCAGTCCAAACCAAAATAAAAATTATTTTCTGTGTTTGTGAATTGTGTGCGCAGTAGCAGCACGTGCATCAATAAAGTAGTGCCAAGCGTGCGCCTGTGTCATAAGTAAAGGGCCGGCTGGCTTGACCGTTAAGGGTGCTGTAACCCCCGAAAGTACACTCCAGTCCAAACCAAAAAAAAAATTATTTTCTGTGTATGTGAATTGTGTGCGCAGTAGCCGCATGTGCATCAACAAAGTAGTGCCAAGCATGCGCCTGTGTCATAAGTAAAGGGCCGGCTGGCTTGACAATTAAAGGGTTCTGTAACCCCCAAAGTACACTCCAGTCCAAACCAAAAAAAAAAATATTTTCTGTGTTTGTGAATTGTGTGCGCAGTAGCCGCACGTGCATCAACAAAGTAGTGCCAAGCGTGCGCCTGTGTCATAAGTAAAGGGCCGGCTGGCTTGACCGTTAAGGGTGCTGTAACCCCCGAAAGTACACTCCAGTCCAAACCAAAAAAAAAATAATTTTCTGTGTTTGTGAATTGTGTGCGCAGTAGCCGCACGTGCATCAACAAAGTAGTGCCAAGCGTGCGCCTGTGTCATAAGTAAAGGGCTGGCTGGCTTGACAATTAAAGCGTGCTGTAACCCCCAAAGTACACTCCAGTCCAAACCAAAAAAAAAATTATTTTCTGAGTTTGTGAATTGTGTGCGCAGTAGCCGCACGTGCATCAACAAAGTAGTGCCAAGAGTGCGCCTGTGTCATAAGGGCCGGCTGGCTTGACCGTTAAAGGGTGCTGTAACCCCCAAAGTACACTCCAGTCCAAACCAAAAAAAAATTATTTTCTGTGTTTAGCCGCACGTATATATCAAATCGATATAACATAAATGGAGGACCAAACTTTCTCCGATAAAAATAAAATAGAGAAAGATCAAGAACCACTTCCTCCTAGTGCTGAAGCTGCTGCCACTAGTCATGACATAGACGATAACATGCCATCAACGTCGTCTGCCAAGGCCGATGCCCAATGTCATAGTAGAGGGCACATACAATCCCAAATGGCAAAGTTCAGGAAAATGACCTTGAAAAAGACATTTAAATCAGCTGAAGAGAAACGTAAACTTGCCAATATGCCATTTACGACACGGAGTGGCAAGGAACGGCTAAGGTCGATCCCTAGTATGTTCATGACTAGTGGTTCAGCTTCACATGATGATGGAAGCCCTCCTCCCACTAAAAAAATCAAAAGAGTTAAGCTGGCAAAAGCACAGCGAAGAACTGTGCTTTCTAAGAAGATATCACAAATCCCCAAGGAGAGTCCAAGTGTGGTGGTGGTTGCGATGCCTGACCTTCCCAGCACTGGACGGGAAGAGGTGGCTCTTTCCACCATTTGCACGCCCCCTGCAAGTGCTGAAAGGAGCACCCACAGTCCACTTGCTGATATGCAAATTGAAGATGTCACTGTTGAAGTACAACAGGATGAGGATACTGGTGTAGCTGGCGCTGAGGAGGAAGTTGGCGAGGAGGATTCTGATGGTGATGTGGTTTGTTTAAATCAGGCTCCGGGGGAGACAGTTGTTGTCCGTGGGATGAAAAAGCCCATCACGGTCATGCCTGGGCAGAAGACCAAACATTCCACCTCTTTGGTCTGGCAATATTTCTATCCAAATCCGGACAACAACTGTCTTGCCATATGTACCATATGTAAAGGTGAAATAAGTAGGGGTAGGGACGTCAACCACCTAGGAACATCCTCCCTTATACGGCACCTGCAGCGCGTTCATAAAAAGTTACTGTCAAGTTCAGAAACTTTGGCTAAGACCATAAGCAGTCCAGGGACACCTAAATCCCGTTGTCCTGTTGTATCCAAGCGCCTGCAAACCACACCGTCAACTCCCTCCTCGTCAATTTCCTCCTTAGTCAGGATCGGAAGTAGTCCTGCAGACCATGTCACTGGCATGACTGACTCTCCTATCCGGGATTCCTCTGGAGGATCCTGCATTGCTACGCCTACTGCTGCCGCTGCTGCTGTTGCTGCTGCTGGGAGTCATTCATCATCCCAGAGAGGAAGTAGGAACACCACTACTTTTACTAAACAATTGACCCTCCAACAGTCCTTAGCGAGGAGGATGAAGTACGACAGCAGTCATCCTGAAGCAAAACGTATAACTGAGGCCTTGACTGCTATGTTGGTGTTAGACGTGCGTCCGGTATCCGCCATTAGTGCAGTGGGATTTAGACAATTGATGGAGGTAGTGTGTCCCCGGTTCCAAATCCCGTCTAGATTCCACTTCACTAGGCAGGCGATACCGAGACTGTACAGAAACGTCAGAAAAAGTGTCCTCAGTGTCCTGAAAAATGCCGTTGTACACAATGTCCACTTAACCACGGACATGTGGACAAGTGGAACAGGGCAGACTAAGGACTATATGACTGTGACAGCCCACTGGGTAGATGTATCACCTTACGCAGCAACAGCAGCAGCGTCACCAGTAGCAGCATCTCAGAAACGCCAGCTCGTTACAAGGCAGGCTACGCTGTGTATCACCGGTTTCAGTAAGAGGCACACCGCCGACAACCTCTTAGAGAAACTGAGGGAAATCATCGCCCAGTGGCTTACCCCACTTAGACTCTCCTGGGGATTTGTGATATCTGACAACGCCACCAATATTGTGCGGGCAGTACATCTGGGCAAATTCCAGCACGTCCCATGTTTTGCTCACACAATAAACTTGGTGGTGCAGAATTTTCTGAAAAGCGACAGGGGCGTGCAGGAGACGCTTTGGGTGGCCCGAAAAATTTCTGGCCACTTTCGCCATTCAGCGACTGCGTGCCGAAGACTGGAGCGCCAGCAAACACTCTTGAACCTGCCCCGCCATCACCTGAAGCAAGAGGTTGTGACGCGGTGGAACTCAACCCTCTATATGCTTCAGAGGATGGAGGAGCAGCAAAAGGCCATACAAGCCTATACATCCACCTATGACATAGGCAAAGGAGGGGGTATGCACCTGACTCAAGCGCAGTGGAGAATGATTTCCGTGTTGTGCAAGGTTCTCCAGCCCTTCGAACTTGCCACACGTGAAGTCAGTTCAGACACAGCCAGCTTGAGTCAGGTCATTCCCCTCATCAGGCTTTTGCAGAAGCAGCTGGAGAAAGTGAAGGAGGAGCTAAGACGGAGCGATTCCGCTCGGCATGTGGGACTTGTGGATGAAGCCCTTCATTCGCTTTGCCAGGATTCCAGGGTGGTCAATCTGTTGAAATCAGACCACTACATTTTGGCCACCGTGCTTGATCCTAGGTTTAAAGCCTATGTGGTGTCTCTCTTTCCGGCCGACACAAGCCTGCAGAGGTGCAAAGACCTGCTGGTGAACACACTGTCAGCTGAAGCAGAACGTGACACGTCAACGGCTCCTTCTTCATTTTCTCCTGCAACTGGGGCTGCCAGGAAAAAACTTAGGTATCCTAAGCAACCCGCTGGCGGTGATGCAGGGCAGGCAGGACCAAGTTTGGACATCTGGTCCGGACTGAAGGACCTGGCAACAATTTCTGACATGTCTACTGTCACTGCATATGATACTGTCACCATTGACAGAATGGTGGAGGATTACATCGGTGACAGCATCCAAGTAGGCATGTCAGACAGTCCATACCTGTACTGGCAGGAAAAAGAGGCAATTTGGAGGCCCCTGTACAAGCTGGCTCTATTTTACCTGAGTTGCCCCCCCTCCAGTGTGTACTCCGAAAGAGTGTTTAGTGCAGCCGGGAACCTTGTCAGCGAAAGGCGTAGGAGGTTGCTTCCACAGAATGTGGAGAAGATGATGTTCATCAAAATGAATTATCAGCTCTTCCAGGGAGACCAGCCTCCAGAAGGTACAGAGGGACCTGTGGTGGTGGATTCAAGTGGGGACGAGTTAATACTTTGTGAGGATGAGGATGTACACACTGAAGAGGGTGAGGAATCGGTGGATGAGGAGGATGAGGATGACATCTTGCCTCCGTAGAGCCAGTTTGTGCAGGGACACATTAATTGCCAGCTTGTTTTGTGGGGGCCCAAACGAACCAATCATTTCAGCCACAGTTGTGTGGCAGACCCTGGCGCTGAAATGATTGATTTGTTAAAGTGTGCATGTCCTGTTTATACAACATAAGGGTGGGTGGGAGGGCCCAAGGACAAATCCATCTTGCACTTCTTTTTTTTCTTTGCATTATGTACAGTTTGGGGCCTAGTTTTTCTAACTGCCATCCTGTCTGCCACTGCAGTGTCACTCCTAGATGGGTCACGTGTTTGTGCCGCCCACTCGTGTCGCTTAGCATAGTCATCCAGCTACCTCGGTGCAACCTTTTGGACATGAAAACACTATTGTGAGGTGTGAGGTGTTCAGAATAGACTGGAAATGAGTGGAAATTAAGGTTATTGAGGTTAATAATAGCATAGGAGCAGAGAAACCAACAAATTCTGTGATTTTAGCTGTTTTTATGCTTTTTAAAAAAAAAATACAGATCCAAAACACAAAACCCAGAACCCAAAACACGGAAGGGTGGTTTTGGCAAAACCAATCCAGATCCAAAACACGAAGAAATATCCAGATCCAAAACCAAAACACAAAACACGAAAAGTGGCCGGTGCACACCCCTAATATATATATATATATATATATATATATATATATATATATATTCAAGACCAACAGTTTGCATAGTAATATGTATATATTATGTTTCACAATCTGATCAAATAGAATGAAGATATAAGAATAATTAAAATACCTTTATAGTAAAAGACACCATTTGGTGTGTTAGGTCATGCAATGGTCTTTAATGGTGCAGTTCAGCAGTGAATCATTATACAGTAAGACCTTGAGCATTGTTTATTGGTCCTGATGCAGTACATTGGCAGTATTTTGTCTTCCACTAAGCTATGTCAGCACCAAACACCTTTAGAATTGTCTATAAATTTGGAAATAAAAAACAGACTCTGCAGTTAAAAGAAGTATCTGGTTTGTACCAAAATCACATTTATTAATTAACATACAATCTTGTTTATCTCTTTCTTGTTAACAGACTTGGCATATAAATAGTTATATACAGTGAAAATCTGTTTAGGATGGTAATATAATTATCAATAATTCATATCATGTTAAATCTTTGTGGTATAACAATTACAAAAATATATACAAATTAATAATAGTATAGTGTACAGGAAATCAGACCCAATATTAGTTTAAGTGCCCCACTTAACAATGAACTTTATTAACAGCAGCATATTTCTTTAAGCATTACAGTGATACTAACAAATATGCCATTGGTATTTAACATTACTTATCCCTGAAAGGAATTCTAAAGGAGTTATGTTTTGGTGTCAAATGATGTCCTACAGTAATCTCTCTGATAAAATTAAATGACTGAATGTCTGATTATTCATCAGCATTAACCATTGTATTTATTTACAATATTAATTTCAGATCTTTATAAATGACAATTTTTTTTTGCTTATTTTAACATCAATATAATGCTCTACTTCCATCGATTTTGAAAGTACTCTAATATCAGTCACAGTTGAGCCATGTACAAATGTTCTTTGAATATTTTTACTACAGGTCATGAGGCTTGATTCATGTTTTTCTACAAGATTAAGATTGTTTAATTTGTATTATCAAACTGATTTGTATATCTGCATTTTACAGTATACATGAGTCCAACCTATATATGGAGAGCTGGTGATGAATGAGGTTTCTGGTTAATAGAATGCATAGGTATTGTATGTCCATTGCTCAAAAGGATATACATGGAGGTGTGGTCTTTATTGTGATGTCAATGTGATGAATGTGACCGTTACTGAAATATGAGAGGAAGAAATTGGCATACACATGTAAGCAACTAAATGTATTAAAATACTGTACCAATAGGTACCAAAACTGCTAAACACAAGGATAACTTTTATTACTAGATAGATAAGCCAACCATAATCAATATTATCAATTATGACGGAATAGTCATGATTAAAAGCAAAAAAAAAACGATATAAAAAAAGACAAAATGGGAATGGTAGTTACTATAATCATGTAAACAATTTTTAATCCAATGTCATAGTTAATAGCAGGGCCATAACTAGGGTGGTGCAGCCAGTGTGCCCGCACAGAGCGCACATGCCCTGTGGGCAGAACTGGCAGCCCCTACCCATGATCACGGCCACTACTTCTAAAGCCCACTACAATGTATAATAGTAGTAATGTGCCTCTAATAATACACATTACAGTGGGGCTGGGCAGTGCTGTAGCTGCTTGCCCCTGTGGTCCGCTCCCTCCCTGTTCAAGAAGTGTCACTATCTCAGGGAGGGACTGGGAGAGACATTATGATGTCTCTCTCAGTCCACTCCCACAGTCCCCTTTGTTGAGGAGCTGCAGCGATGGCGCTGCTGCTATTCCTCTGGTGCCTGCTCCTGCCAGATATCCTGCCGCTCCCCCTTCCCCTGGCTCCCACCTTCTGAGAATGTTTTTTTTGGAGGTAATTAAATGCTGCTAGAGAGACCTGGGGGGAGGGGGGGATCTGTACTATGTGACATAATGTGTAAGTATGGTGAGGGGATTTGCATTATGTGGCATAAATCATAATGTGTATGGAATGGGTATGAAATGCCAATGGCCAGGAAGCCATCTCATTAAATTCTGATGCTGCAAGCCCAAACACTGAAGATCCCAACTGGGGCTGGTCAGTACCCTAATCCTCCCCTCTCCCCCCTCCTAACACTAACCCTCCCTTAGTGGTGCCTAACCATAACCTTCCCCCAGTGGTGCCTAACCCTAACCTCCCCCCGCGGGTGCCTAAACCTAACCCCTCCCTCTGCACCCTAAACCTAACCCTCCCGATGTGATCCCAACCCTAACCTCCCCCCAGGGGTGCCTAAACCTAACCATCCCCCTCCCCGCACCCTAAACCTAACTCTTCCAGGGTGGTGCCTAACCCTAAGTCCCCGCAGGGATCCCTAAACCTTACCCTCCCACCCCATGGCTAATCGCTAACACTGCCCAGCTTACCTTCATTCGGGTAGCCATCTGTCTAGATTCCGGCATCGCGATGTAGATGGGCGTCGGGATTTTGATGCCTGTCTATAGTCCTGCATCGGTATTTAGATGTTGGGATTTAGTCAGATGGCTTCCCAGCCATCTGCATTTTGACTGTATCCCATATGGAACCTTACAACTGAGGGCATCATGTGTAAGGAACATCACTACTGTGGGCATAATGTATAAGGGGCATTACTACTATGTGGTCAAATTGTGTAATAGATATTATAACTGTGGGCATAATGTATAAGGGGCATCACTACTGTGTGGTCAAATTGTGTAATGGGCATTACTACTGTGTGGCATAATCTGAAAAGGGTACTACTAATGTGTGGTCATAATGAAAGGGACATTACTACTGTGCAGCATAATCTGTAAGGGGCATTACTAATGTGTGGTCATAATGTAAGAGGTATCACTACTGTGTGGTGTTATCTGTAAGGGGCATTACTATTGTGTGGTCATAATGTGTAAGTGGCATTACTACTGTTGGCATAATCTGTAAGAGGCACTACTACTGTGTGGTCATAATGTATAAGGGACATTACAACTGTGTAGTGTAGATGTATAAGGGACACTACTATGTAGTGTAATGTGAATAAGTAGCACTACTGTGTCTCATAATATAAATTGGGGGTACTATAGTGTGGCCACACCCTTTCCCTACGAGACCACACCCTTTGTTTGGCAGTGCACCTGTGACGGCACTGTCCCTGTTTAGAATAAGGGGGGAGCACCAATGTACCAAAATGTCTAGTTATGGCTCTGGTTAATAGCATTATTTGACAGTTGTTTCTAATGCGGCTATTGCTCAGTTACAATCTGTGTTTAATTGTCATGGCCTGTTGGTGATGCTGGTACATGTCAAGAGATGATATACTGTGTCAAAATGTTGGTGTGAAGTTGATACAGAGTGTGTTGTGTGAATCCACACTGCACAATTTATATAAATTTCAGACTAAAAATTGAACAAAATGGTATATAACACCATAGTAGTATGACAACATTAGCAAAATTAAATAACAAACACAAAAATAAAAACATATTCCTGTGATGCAATGCAGGACTTTTGGCCCCCACTGTATAGTTTTGCTACAAAGTCCCTTTTTTGCTTGTATAATAATAATAATAATAATAATAATAATTAATAATAAAATAATAATGGCAATATGAGTTATGTATAAAATACACACATATAAATGACAGATGACATATGTATTGTATAACACCCTTGGACATGGTGAAGTTAGTTCACACTGCATAATAAAATAAGAGGAAAGGCAGCTATCCCATACAGAAATGTATGCATATGTATGTATCTATGTTTAAAAACAGCAATTGTTTTTGGCAATACCTATGATTTCTACTTTATCAATACAATTAACACAAAGTTAGTCTACTTAATAAATATCTAATTATTTTTTAAACAAATTATTTCCCATATGGTAAATGTAATGTTATTTTATTAATTCCTCTAACTTTTCACATTATTTCTTATTTTACAGTACATTCATGCTTCCTCTTTATTCTCTACTTTGCCTGATGTTCATGGAAGCTTTGAATGAAAGCAACTCTTGTTATGCCCAAATAACAATGAAGAGTGCAGAGAACAGATGCATCTAATGTATTTTTTCTTTCATGTACCTGGCATAGCACTTTTTTCTGTATTATGTATTACTTCAAGTCATATATCAATATTTTCCCACAACTTTATAAATGAAAGATTACATTTATTATATTTATTTATTACCAGTTATTTATATAGCGCACACATATTCTGCAGCGCTTTACAGAGAATAGTTGGCCATTCACATCTGTCCCTGCAATCTATGTTCCCTATCACATGCACAACATACACACTGTTGGGAGCCAATTAACCTACCAGTATATTTTTGGAGTGTGGGAGGAAACCGGAGTACCCAGAGGAAACCAACGCAAGCACAAGGAGAATATACAAACTCCACACAATTAGGGTCGTGGTGGGAATTGAACCCACGACGTTAGTGCTGTGATGCAGTAATGCTAACCATTACACCGTCTGTGCTGTCATCCATAACATGTTTCATTTAAAATATGACCCTTAATTTACAGTATACACAATATCATTTATGCTATTTGTTAACAAATCTACCATTTATTATACTTATACTAAGATGAAAAAAAAAAACTTTACAATAGTTTAAATTTAAAGTAAGATATACATTCATTATTAATTTTAAAGGCTAATGCAACTGAAATGTTGTTTCTTAGCAATTTAAAGTAGTTATACTGGGGAGATCAATGTAGAAGTTTTAATAATTTACTAAAAACTTGCTGCTGCCAGTACATATACTATACACAAACAGATGGGTAAAGCTCATGAGGTTTAGTTAGTTAATACATTTTTAACAAACTTTCCTTTAAATAGAGTTTTGAACAACATGACGTTGGAGTATATTATGCGGGAGATTGATACAAGGAAATTTTCCAACTGTGATGATTGTACTAAATGAATGACTTTTATACCATTAAGCCTTTTTATTAAACAAAAAAACTTGTGACTCATTTGGATGATATTAATTAGTTAACTCCTTGCCCAATATTATGAATCATTATCTGCAGGAAATTTGAACATCCAAGCAAAACATAATACAACAGTAATATTCAAAGATCAGGTATATTTTGACATCACAGTGCTGCCTATACTTAAACATTGAATTTTGTATGTTAGAACATATATAGTTGGCTTACAATGGCTGTCAAAATGAAAACGTCAGTTTTTTTACACAAAAATTACCATGTAATCATTATACTGTAGTTCACTAATACAATATTTCTACTGGCTCAAATTTACCAAAGGGCACCTTTATAATCATATCCCCCACAATGAGCCATTTTCAGGGGCTACCTGCAATTATTAAACATCCCTTCAATGTCTTCACCAGGGGATGGAGAAGATATCAGATATATTCTGTGGCCCCCCATTTTTGATCACTAAAGCAGCCCCAAAGGTTTTTTGGGGACTGCTAAACAGTAAAACTTACCAAGCTCTATCATGCATTAGCCATTGTAGCTTATGGGCTACGTTACACAAAATATTTGTGTACTGTCTAATCGCACATGCGCAGTCTGATGAAAATGAATGCACAGTATAATGTCTGCACATGTACAGCAGCACAGCAGGGGTCCAAACTCGGAAGTAAAGCGTTAACATTAGTGATAATTTTAATTTTATACTTCACAAGTATAGAATCCTGCATTTGAGCAATACTTAATTTATTATGGTCAAGATATGAGGTGATAAGAAATGATAATTATTGGTACCAAGTACCAATCATTGGTAAATATGTCCCAAGGTTTATATATAGCAAACTCAGTTTTAAATCTCGAAACAGATATAGGGGTAGATGAAATAAGCCTTGGAGAGAGATACAGTACCAACCAATCAGCTCCTAACTGTCATTTTTCAAACACAGCCTGTAAAGTGACAGGAGCTGATATGTTGGCACCTTATCTCTCTCCACTTTATCTCTATCCAAGGCTTAGTACATCTCCCCCATAATAACAATATACAGTGCATGCGGAAAGTATTCACAGTGCATAACTTTTTCCACATCTTGTTATGTTACAGCCTTATACCAAAATGGAATAAATTCATTTTTCTCCTCAAAAATCTACACACAATACCTCATAATGACAACGTGTAAAAAGTATTTTTGAGATTTTTGCAAATTTAATAAATAAAAAACTAAGATATCACAAGTACATAAGTATTCACAGCCTTTGCTCAATACTTTGTTGATGCACTTTTGGCAGCAATTATAGCCTCAAGTCTTTTTGAATATGATGCCACAAGCTTGGCACACCTATCTTTGGGCAGTTTTGCCCATTCCTCTTTGCAGCACCTCTCAAGCTCCATCAGGTTGGATGGGAAGTGTCGGTGCATAGCCATTTTCAGATCTGTCCAGAAATGTTCAATCAGATTCAAGTATGAGCTCTGGCTGGGCCACACAAGGACATTCACAGAGTTGTCCAGAAGCCACTACTTTTATATCTTGGCTGTGTCCTTAGGCTTGTTGTCCTGCTGAAAGATGAACCGTCACCCCAGTCTGAGGTCAAGAGCGTTCTGGAGCAGGTTTTCCATCCAGGATGTCTCTGTACATTGCTGCATTCATCTTTCCCTCTATCATGACTAGTCTCCCAGTTCCTGCCGCTGAAAATCATCCCCACAGCACGATGCTGCCACCACCATGCTTCACTGTAGGGATGGTATTGGCCTGGTGATGAGCAGTGCTTGGTTTCCTCCAACGCCTGGCATTCACACCAAAGAGTTCAATCTTTGTCTCTCATGGTCTGAGAGTCCTTCAGGTGCATTATTACAAACTCCAGGCAGGCTGCCATGTGCTTTTTACTAAGGAGTGGCTTCCATCTGGCCACTCTACCATACTGGCCTGATTGGTGGATTTCTGCATAGATGGTTAGCCTTCTGGAAGGTTCACCTCTCTCCACAGAGGAATGCTGTAGCTCTGACAGTGTGACCATCAGGTTCTTGGTCACCTCACTGACTAGGGCCCTTCTCCCCCGATTGCTCAGTTTAGACAGATAGGCAACTCTAGGAAGAGTCCTGGTGGTTCTGAATTTCTTTCATTTATGGATGATGGAGGCCACTGTGCTCATTGGGACCTTCAAAGCAGCAGATATTTTTCTGTACCCTTCCCCAGATTTGTGCCTCAGGACAATCCTGTCTCGGAAGTCTACAGACAAATCATTGGACTTCATGCTTGGTTTGTGCTCCGACATGCACTGTCAAGTGTGGGACCTTATATAGACAGGTGTATGCCTTTCAAAATCATGTCCAATCAACTGAATTTACATCAGGTCGACACAAATTAAGCTGTAGGAGCGTCTCAAGGATGATCAGTGGAAACAGGATGCACCTGAGCTCAATTTCATGCTTCATGGCAAAGGCCGTGAATACTTATGTACATGTGATCTCTCAGTGTTATTTTTTTATAAAATTTTCAAAAATCTCCAAAAATCTTATTACACGGGGTATTGTGTGTAGAATTTTGAGGACAAAAATGAATTTATTCCATTTTGAAGTAAGGCTGCAAAATAATAAAATGTGGAAAAAGTGACACGTTGTGAATACTTTCCGGATGCACTGTATATATATAATTGACCCAAAGTCCAAAATTAACAGTATGATCATAATCCAAAGTGCCCTCAATGTTTCAAATTTGGTCTTGGAAGCACCAAGTTACATTTTCTATCCCTTGATGCTATCACCACCCATGATACTGTCATGATTCCACAAAACATTTAACCATACATGCCTACATGATGTGCAACATTTGCATAACTGTGGGTGATTGAGTCTGAATCTGTATACAAAGTGTAGCAATGCAGTGGCCACATTTTTTTATTACACCAAGTTCCATTTTGCTTCATCTGTGACTATGACTTGTTATAAATTAATTCCTGTGCAGTTAGTCACAGCCAGGTGACTATAAAGAATGTTGGCAATGAATGCCACAAAGTCAGTAAGATTACTACTGTGCATAAAGTGATCAATGCTAGCTATATAAAATGTAAAAATTAGCAGGAATGCTGTATGCACAATACAATTTGTATTCAAAAGTGGGATCTCCTCTGTATTTAGAGGGTTCAATAATATTAAGAACGGGCTAAAGTGGAGATCTCCTTTTATCATTATTATCCTTTAATATTCAGGAAAACATGGTCATGTATATGTCTGTCTCCAATTGAAGCATGAAATCGGTATCTTGCCTAGCATAGCTAATGGTATAACAGGTTCCCACTGACATATCTTGACTAGCTACAATTACAATTGCCACATTCTGGGGCTACGTTGTTAGATTTGAATCTATGGTCATCTCAAGAACCATCTTTTATTTAGGTATTGTGTAGTGAGGAATTGCCACCATCACTGATACCCCCATCAGACATTTAAATACCCTTTGTAGATACTGTCTATACAGGGAAAAAACATGCTCCTTCTTTTTCACTTTTTATAGATTACAATTAATATTTTCTGGATTACCTCTGTGTTTTTAATGAAAACCATTATAAAAAAAATCTTTTATTTTCTTGCTGGGAAGGTGTCAATATGCCTGATGCAGAGCTGGCTGCATTTTGAGTTGCCAATGCCTCAGCATGTGGGTGTACATATTCTATTTTAATGGAGGTTCAGAAAATGATGGCTTATTTTCTGAACACACGTGTCTAATTCATCTGCCCTAATCATTTTGTAATGCTAAATGTATGAAATGCACTATACTGTGCATAAATGGCTTTTCCTGAGATTAGTAGACTAATTACTAATATTAGATACCAGGGGCGGATTGGGCCGCCGGGAAAGTGGGTAAGTTCGCGCTGGGCCGGTCCCTTCATCCCCTCTGCTGGGCTGACCGACACTGCCTGCTGGCTGCCATGCTTCCCGGCTACACAAACACTGTGCTGTACAGTGTCCTCCACTCCCTCAGGGTTGCGGATAAATCCCCTTTTCACTCAGCCCTAGCCGCCCCGCCGTCAGCCCCCTCAGCCTTAGCCACACGCCGTCAGATGCCCTGTCTCTGTAGAATGATCTAGGCCGGGCCATCCCTTGGGGCTACGGGATCCATGGTGGACCATACAGGGTTGAAAGGGCAAGGGGTGTGTGCAGGCTGCAGCTGTGTAGAGTAGGAGCCGGAGGAGCAGGACATCACGAGGGTGGCAGGAGCTGTCCACTCACTGTGCATCCTGGCTGCTGTCAGCGCGGGAGAGGCACGGCCTGCGGATCGAAGGTGACCCCTGCGTGATGTGGAGGTGAAGCATGTTCATCTTTCTTCTTCCCAGCCCACCATGCCCACTTATTTCCACCACTATTCCAACCCTGCTACTCACTAATACACCCATCTTGCCCATGCTGACGACTTTTACTCCCATCCTGCCCCAAATACTACTATTTCATCCTGCCCCCTGCTCCACACTACTACTCCCACCCTGCCCCCTGCTCCACACTACTACTCCCACCCTGCCCCCTGCTCCACACTACTACTCCCACCCTGCCCCTTTTGCTCCACATTACTACTCCCACCCTGCCCCCTGCTAAACACTACTACTCCCACCCTGCTCCCTGCTCCACACTACTACTCCCACCCTGCCCCTTGCTCCACACTACTACTCCCACCCTGCCCCCTGCTAAACACTACTAGTCCCACCCTGCCCCCTGCTACACATTACTACTCCCACCCTGCCCCCTGCTCCACACTACTACTCTCACCCTGCCCCCTGCTTTACACTATTACTCCCATGCTGTCCGTGGCAGAGTGTATGGAGCTCATGCTCCTGGAGCTGGCTTCGGTGGTGGCGAATGAATAACCAGATTACCCCATGACCTCACAATACAGTACCCACCCTAATGACCATCCCTGCCTCTGGAATATACTCATAACCCACCATACCCCCAGGCCTCCTGATCTTACCCTTCTCCCTTGCCCCCTAGACATACAATATCCCCCAGGCCCGGGACATACACTACTCACCATACTTCCTGGCCACAGGTATGTACACTGTTCACCCCATTTTTTCTTGTGGAGGCCAATTTGTTTTAATTTTTTTTCCTGCGGGGGCCAATGTTTTTTTTTTCATCTGTGAGGGCCAATGTGTTTTATGTTTTCCTGTGGGGGCTAATGCGTTTTTTTTTTTAGTTTTGCTTTTCCTATCAGGGGGATGGGGGGCTTTGGGGGTGCGGGGTTTCTGTCTGTTTCATTGCTTTCTGTAGGTGCCAATGTGATTGTTCTTTTCCTGTGGGGGCCAATGTGTTTTATTTTTTTCTTGCGCAATGCTTTTCATCCTCGCATGTGTCTGAGTTACACCGCACATGCGTCCCGATGATGTTCGTACGGATTCAGACGCATGCACCAAGAAGTGTATTCAAAATGTTTTGGGGGTTCCTGGGCGATTACAAGGGGGTTGGCTATAGAGACGCTGAATTGCTCACATTGAAGGCAAAACACAGATGGATGATCTCCATCTAGCATAGGGCTGGGGAAAGTTTAAAAGAGCGACCGATGGCGGCGTCTAAAGATGCACAAAGCATGATTGTAGTGTCTGTAGACAGTGACAATGGGCATTTTAGTCCTTGCATATTCGAAAGCACATATGTACACCAGGGGAGGGTATTGTTGTGTAATTAGCATAAAGTCGCAGACCCAACTGTAAAAGATGCAAGAAAGGCTGCAACTGCATCCAATGCTACGAATCAGGCCATATGAGGAGGGGTCCCACCCCCCTCGACAGACACCACCCCCTCAAAAGACCCCGTCCCCATTAGGGCTGCTTCCATAAATATCCCGGGCTGGTTTTCCATCCTAATCCGCCCCTGTTAGATACCTTAAAATCTAGTGGAAAAAGGGCACGTCTAAAACTAGAGGATTAAGAGAGGTACAGATAAGACATTGGTACAATAGTAAATAATAGCTGTTTTTGGCCTATTGATTACACAATGTTAAATACTTAAATGTTGTGCACTATGGGCCTGATTCAGCACGGATTGCAACGCTTCATTATCACGCACCAGGCCGATGCAAAATTATGCAAATGAATGCGATCGCACTGCTGCCGCAGCAAAAGATGCAGACACCCGGCATTACATAAAGTCGGCCTCCCTTACCTTTACTTACATCTGCATTAGTTAGCAAGACAGCGAAAACATCGGTAACATCGAGAACCATTGGACCCATATGCACAGTTGTGGTTGACCTGACCACTCAGTAACTGCTATACTTCCTGCACGCAATGAGTACTCAGGCTGCATATGCCAACGCAGGGGCTTAATAATGCATGCCCCTGTAATGGCGTTCAAATGCACAGGTATGCTTGTGTTTCTCTGACCACCCTCCGTAACCACCACCAAATGGACACTTCCTGTCAATCACTGTGTGAATACTCTGCGTGCTCACTGTGATCGCTTCCTGATCGCATCGGACAGGTGCAGAATGCAAACTAATGTGCAAATTGCCATCCATAAACCACTTTTTTCACCTATTATAACCGGGGCGGTGTCAGTTATTTGTGATGTTGTACACATTCATGATTTAAATGTTATAAGAGCAAATTATGTATGTTTATAACTAGTCATACATGAATGTAGGTGTCAGCAGGGTAAGAGCACTTGAAAATGTTATCACCACAACTGCCACCAAAACTTTCGCCATTTATTATTAAATATATTTGTTTTGTTTACAATTCGTCATTAGAAACTTTAAATAATTTGAAAGAGCTTAATGTATTTAATCACTAATGTTACTTCTTGTGGTGACTCCATTCCTGTGAAGTCTCCAAAGTAATATAAACCCAGCTCTGCTTTTGTTTTTATACAACTTTCAGACTATGACATAGTTAAACATAATAACTGAATGCAGAGCCCAAAGAATGGATTTGTGTATACACTTACCTCAATTATAGGCAGTGAGAATGTTTCTTTGCACATTAGAGTGTTGCAGGCACCTTGCAATGTTTTTCTGTCTTGTTTTTAATTTGAAAACCAGCACATTCTTCTTACTTTTGAATAACATCAAATACAAAGCTTCAATATATAAAAATGACACCTTGGTTTTTGCTTTAAAAATATTTACTTTGATAATTGCTACTTTGGAAACTTACAAATATTTCATTCTATTTCAGCTCAAGGCTAGCTAACAAAATATCTGAGAGAATAGCTCCAACTGCAACTAAAGCAACAAGTAAATAGTGAAATATTTATTGTACACATCAAAATAGTTCGAATGACAGAACATAAGGTGCGGTATAAAAAAATGCACATACTTCAATGTCATGTCCGTGAGACATTCTTCAAGTGTATACCGGCATGTATACATGAACATTTGCCTGTATATATATATTTTTTTTTCTTTTTTAAGTGTGATATAAAATAAAAAGTAATAACAGTGAAAAGCCGATGGCCAAAAATTGACTCATAAATGAGAAGGTGGCATTCATTCTCAACCCTCTTATTGGAAACCTAAATCTCAGTAAATTTGTAGCCTTAGGACACAATGGGCTTAAAGGATTTCTGTCAGAGAAGAAAAATTAGAAGGCCATTGAGGTAAGGTAAATGGAAAAGGTTGTTTGGGCAAACGTGGAGCTACAGTACTATTAAATGTTAAGTACCATCAGGGGGTATCTAAGTCATTAATGAGAGTGGCAAGTGGGTGATTGTTCCAAACAGAAGAAGAGTTATGGATGGCTGTGTGAAGGTGGCAGAATGCCACAGGGTGATTCTATCAAAAAAGAAAATGATATTTTTTTTTAGTTATTGTTTCTAAATAACACAGGTGACCTTTATATCTATACTTTCCCAAAAAGGTGCAGTACAGCAGTACATATTAAAGTTCAAGATTCCTTGCAAGTAGTACTAGCATATACAATATTTACTGCAAATCTTATTTCATTTTATCTTTTTTTAGTAACGGATACACAACATAAATTTTTAGCACAATATTGTTGTGGTAATAATTCAGTCTATTAAATAGTTAATAAGTTCTTGTGCTGTGTTACTTGAATTTTGTAAAATATACAGTAGTTCAAAATGTGAAGAATTACTAAAATGCCATCAACATACAGTATATTTGTTAGATTAAGCCTCAATGAAATCAGAACTTAAATCAGGTAAATGTTAACTGGAAACATTTTTTTTAATCAATTTCTGATATTGTCAAGGTGATACAAGTTGCATTGAACTAGTGTCAAACCTTTCTCACCTATTGTCTGCTCTTTGTAACTACAGTATAAAAATCTTACCAATTAAAGAGAGACATGGAGCTCCAGAACCTGCATATATTTTGTAACATAAAATACAAATACCATTAATAAATGCCAGCAAAATAATCAGTTTAAAGTGTAATATTATATATATATATATATATATATATATATATATATATATATATATATGGGAAACCTTTATCCTGTTATATTTGCTATATAGTATGTATTGTTCAATAATTGCCATGTACAGTAGCAGGCTTTGGTAATCTGAACCTGTCCAACTACTGCTGACCTAAAACTCCCTGTTCTGTCAATTACTAAACAGCATGCTGTGAGTTTTAGTTCATCAAGCACTGGAGAGCTTCAGGCTACCTAATGTAAAATAGATATGATGGTGCAAAAACACATACAGTGCAATACGGTCACCCACTTTGTACTGTATGAGTCATGCAGTAGTTTTTGGTTAGTAGACCAGTAACATAAATCTAAAGGGTCTATATACTTTAATCAAAAGGCACATATTGTTTAATTGTCTTTTTTTGTACAATGGCCCAGATGTGTATATTCCCAAATTGTTTAATATTTTCAAGAGCAAATTTATCTTTAACTTAATTGCCCCGGAACAGTTTTTCTTAAATTCTAATGCTTTTGTTCTGTGTGGATCCTCTGAGTTAGTTATGTGGAAATAAAATAAGTGTAGATTTTAGTAGAATGAACAAGAACAGTAGCAAGAAGATTGTGTCAAGAAGTTTAGTGAATATGTTAAAAGAAGAGATAGTTATACCTACAAGACAAGGGACATTAGAGTACTTAAGGAATTTCAGAATCCTTAAGTATTACATGTTCAAGGATTTGAATGCCTTATGAAATTCTTACCAAGATTTTGAAACAGTTGTTAATGCACAAATAATGGAGAACACAAGTGTAGAGATGTATAAAACTAGATTACAGCTATAGAACTGTACTGTGCTGTAAAGAGGTTTTTACATAAAAACAAGATTACTCAATTGCATGCTGGAGCTACAGTATAATAATTGTCTGCCAGTGACTGGAAAAATCATATTGAAGAACTTGCATAGGAAAAAGTAATTTGTCAGCCAGACTACAAGTACATTGGCAGAGTGGTTTTGTGAATAGGAGTAAGGCAATGCAAAAATATAAGATTGACAGTTTTTGTAAATATATTAGTTTTTCAGTGGTGTTACTGTTTCAGTAGTGTTATTGTTTCAGTGGTGTTAGTGTATCTGTGGTGTTAACGTTTCCGTGGTGTTAGTGTTTCCATGATAGTGTTTCCGTACTGTTAATGTTTCCGTGGTGTTAGTGTTTCCGTGGTGTTAGTGTTTCCGTGGTGTTTGTGTTTCTCTGGTGTTAATGTTTCCATGGTGTTAGTGTTTCCATGGTGTTAGTGTTTCTGTGGTGTTAATGTTTCCGTGGTGTTAGTGTTTCTGTGGTGTTAGTGTTTCTGTGGTGTTAGTGTTTCCATGATGTTAGTGTTTCCATGGTGTTAATGTTTCAGTGGTGTTAGTGTTTCAGTGGTGTTAATGTTTCCATGGTATTATTGTTTCCATGGTGTTAGTGTTTCAGTGGTGTTAGTGTTTCTGTGGTGCTAGTGTTTCTGCAGTGCAGGTGAGGGATAATGTAAAAGGTATTTTGCAATGTAGGCAACATCATTATGTGTATGGGTGACATTGTAAAAAATGAAGGACTAATGTGTTAGTAATGAAATGTCATTCACTTCATTTGTTACTGATTCAGAGTTGTATGTAACTCAATTTTGGGGATGGATCTTGCATTGTGATGTCAGATTGCACAGCCGGATACTGATGCCAGGATCTGAGGGCGCCATTGCCTGACCTCTACAGGCACAGGCAGTGCTGGATGTCTCTGGTTGCTGGCATCACTCACATCTATTAAAGGTACCCGGCACTGATAAATAATCATTGACAATTAGTTACAGTTACAATGGGTTGACTTTGTGGACCTTAAAATCCATAAAAAAGGGGGCTGAAGAATTTGAGCTTCCTTATTTATTGGTGATTATAGTGTTGTATACAGGGTGATTATAGTGTTGTATATAGGGCACACTCAGAGACCCCAGGGATGGCAGCATTAGGTACAGCATGGCGAGTACACTGCAGGTATTTTGTACTATATTTCCACACCTAGTAACACAAAAGGATGCCAAGTACATAAACCCCCTCTAGATTGGAAGCAAGGCTCCTATAGTTCATTGCTATATTCACAGTGAACAAATGGCCACATCCCCTCATAGATGTGACCTATGCCTCAACCTCGGGATGTAGTTTGGAAGCCGATGGTCTAAAGCCCGACCGCCGGCTTCCAGACATTCTAATCCCTGTGTGGTACTATTGACAGGCATCTAAATATAGACGCCTGTCATTAACCAGATGCCGGATGACTGACGCCCGGCATCCCGATCAAAGTGATCCCGTGCGCCAGGTGCGGGCAGCCGCCGGGGGGGAGGGTTAGGTTTAGGGCTCCTGGCGGGACTTAGAGTTAGGCACTCTCTGGGAGGTTAGGGTTAGGCTAGGGGAAGGGGGGGTTATAGTTAGGCACCCTCAGGGGGAGATTAGGGTTAGGCACCTCCTCCCGGGGGACTTAGGTTTAGGTGGCGGGGAAGGGGGCAGTTAGGTTTAGGCACTTAGAGGGGGGATTAGGGTTAGGCACTTGGGGGGAGGTTAGGGTTAGGCACCACTAAGAGAGGGTTGGGGTTAGAGGGGAGAATTAGGTTAGCGATACTTACCTTAGGGATGATCTGGATTTTCACCCTTGCCGGGCTGCCGCTGTTGGGATTTGTAGGTAATACCTGCTACACCCCTAATCTCCACCCCCACCCGTCATCAGACACCATCACCAAGGTGGGCCTTGGCTGATTTTTAGAACCAGTCATGCCCCATGCAGAGGAGGTCTGTTTTTAGGCAGACTTCACTAACTGTGTGTAAAACTAATTCCTTTGCCAATAATATAGCAGCTTTGTGCCTTTGTCACATTGTGATTGTCTTTTCACAGCATATTTCATGCATCTACGATGCATAATTTTATGTAAAATATGGTATGCCACTACTCTCTGAGTGTCTCAGTTGCACTTACCGTCTCGCGTTATGTGGCATATGGACAACCAGTAAGTACACACCTGTATATGGGGAGCACATTAAAAAATAGGTAGCCCAGTTATTCAATACTACAATAAATTAATGTCAAGTGAACCACACTTTAGAATAAAAAGTAAAAGTTCAAATTGATTAAAATGCAGTCGTAATGTGACAATCTATATATATTTAATTTCATTTTTTACATTTTTTTAGTTATGCAGATTTCAGTCTCATATCATGCATTCACAAAAAAAATGGCTGTATAGGCCAACAATGGAAATATGGCACTCAATCTGTGCCTCCATGTGTTGCTGGGTTGTAAATTACCTACAGTGTGGATTACGAGTTCAGATGAGTAGTTGCTGAATTTTGAAGACCATTCTCTTAGAGAAGTTTAATTTAATTCTTGACAACATTCATAATAACTTTTTTCTTTACAGCTCCTAGTTTTTATATAACACATAACACCACATTTTGAGCACTATTTATCTATTTGTGCTGCATTAACCCATTAAGCATTCCTCCCCTCTATGCCTATCCTGAAGCAAACATAGATTAAAAAAACACATAGTGTATTTTATCTGTAATATAAACACTCCCCCTGACAAAGTAATTGACAAAACTGGTTGGGCGTGGTCTAAACTGATGTGAGATGTTGAAGTCAGTGGCGGATCTAGACTTTTCTTTTAGGGGGGGCGATTTATTATTTAGCACAGACTCCTCCCCTTTCCAGTCCCAACTCCTCCCCCTTAAATTAATTTCATTAACACCTTGCCTTGCCAGCCAATGAAGTGGGTGTGATAGTGGTACAGTGCCTGATATATCTGTGCAGTAGTTTGAAACCATGAGAAAGCTATATTCACCATTTCCAACAAACCTTTATATATTACAAATAGAACATATGATAAGACTTTGTCAAAGCATACAGACACACACATAACCCCACATATACACACAGCCACATATGCACACAGATAGCCAAATATATACACACAGCCACATATGCACACAGATAGCCACACACATATATACACACAGCCACATATGCACACACAGATAGCCACAAACATACACACAGCCACATATGCACACACAGCCACACACACACACACACACAAAGCCACATATATACACACAGCCACATATATACACACACAGATAGCCACATACAGTCAGGTCCATAAATATTGGGACATTGACAGAATTTTCATATTTTGGCCTCTATTCACCACCACAATGGCTTTGAAATGAAACAAACAAGATGTGCTTTAACTGCAGACTTTCAGATTTAATTTGAGGGTAATTACATCCAAATCAGGTGAACGGTGTAGGAATTACAACGGTTTCTATATGTGCCTCCCACTTTTTAAGGGGCCAAAAGTAATGGGACAAACCAAACAATCCTAAATCAAACTTTCACTTTTTAATACTTTGTTGCAAATGCTTTGCAGGCAATTACAGCCTGAAGTCTGGAACGCATAGACATCACCAGATGTTGGGTTTTATCCCTGGTGATGCTCTGCCAGGCCTCTACTGCAAATGTCTTCAGTTCCTGCTTGTTCTTGGGGCATTTTCCCTTCAGTTTTGTCTTCATCAAGTGAAATGCATGCTCAATCAGATTCTTGTCAGGGGATTGACTTGGCCATTGCATAACATTCCACTTTTTAGCCTTAAAAAACTCTTTAGGTGCTTTTGCAGTATGCTTCAGGTCATTGTCCATCTGCACTATGAAGCACCGTCCAATGAGTTCAGAAGCATTTGACTTAATATGAGCATATAATATTGCCCGAAACACTTCAGAATTCATTCTGCTGCTTTTGTCAGCAGTCACATCATCAATAAATACAAGGGAACCAGTTACATTGGCAGCCATGCATGCCCATGCCATGACACTACAACCACCATGCTTCACTGATGAGGTGGTATGTTTTGGATTATGAGCAGTTCCTTTCCTTCTCCATACTCTTCTCTTCCCATTACTCTGGTACAAGTTGATCTTTGTCTCATCTGTCCATAGGATGTTTTTCCAGAACTGTAATGGCTTTTTTAGATGTTTTCCTGTTTTTGAGGCTCACCAATGGTTTACATCTTGTGGTGAACCCTCTATATTCACTCTTGTGAAGTCTTCTCTTGATTGTTGACTTTGTCACATATGCACTTACTTCCTGGAGAGTGTTCTTGATTTGGCCAACTGTTGTGAATGGGTTTTTCTTCACCAGGGAAATAATTCTTCTGTCATCCACCACAGTTGTTTTCCATGGTCTTCTGGGTCTTTTGGTGTTGCTGAGCTCTCCGGTGCGTTCTTTCTTTTTAAGAATGTTCCAAACAATTGATTTGGCCACACCTAATGTTTTTGCTATCTCTCTGGTGGGTTTGTTTTGATTTTTAAGCCTAATGGTGGCTTGCTTCACTGATAGTGACAGCTCTTTGGATCTCATATTGAGAGTCGACAGCAACTGATTCCAAATGCAAATGTCACACCTAGAATCAACTCCAGACCTTTTACCTGCTTAATTGATAATGAAATAATGAGGGAATAGCCCACACCTGTCCATGAAATAGCTTTTGAGTTGATAGTCCCATTACTTTTGACCCCTTAAAAAGTGGGAGGCACATATTGAAACTGTTGTAATTCCTACACCATTCACCCGATTTGGATGTAATTACCCTCAAATTAAATCTGAAAGTCTGCAGTTAAAGCACATCTTGTTTGTTTCATTTCAAAACCATTGTGGTGGTGAATAGAGACCAAAATCAGAAAATTCTGTCAATGTCCCAATATTTATGGACCTGACTGTATATACAAACAGCCATATATGCACACACAGCCACATATATACACACATATAGCCACATATATACACACAGCCACATATATACACACAGCTACATATGCACACACAGCCACATACATACACACACAAATAACCACATATATACACACAGCCACATATGCACACACAGATAGTCACATATATACACAGATAGCCACATATGCACACACAGATAGCCACATATAAATATACACACAGCCACATATGCATACACAGATAGCCACATTTACATACACACAGATAGCCACATATGCACACACAGATAGCTCCATATATATATATATATATATATATATATATTTATATATATACAGATAGCCACATAAATATATACACAGATAGCCACATATATACACAGATAGCCACATATATATATATATATATATATATATTAGGGATGTGCAGGCTCGGATAGGTTCGAGTTTGCACGTGGAGTTCGGATTTTTCCCTCCAAAAAAACGGAACTCAGAACGAGGCAAAACGTCATCTTACATGGACGAACATCATCATTCCTGGACAAAAGACCAGGAATGATGATGTCCGTCCATGTAAGATGACGTTTTGCCTCGTTCTGAGTTCCGTTTTTTTGGAGGGAAAAATCCGAACTCCACGTGCAAACTCGAACCTATCCGAGCCTGCACATCCCTAATATATATATATATATACACACACAGATAGCCACATACATACTAACTGAAATATCAGGGGTCTATTTAATAAGCAGTGTTAGGAGACAGAGTGAAAAGTGATAAGTAAGTGATAAGGTGCCAGCCAAACAGCTCCCAACTGTCATTTTTGAAACACAGCCTGTGAGATGAAAGTTGGGAGCTGATTGGCTGGCACCTTACCACTTACTTATCACTTTTCACTCTGCCTCCTAAAACTGCTTAGTAAATAGACCCCTAAGTAACATATGTGCTGTTATTACCTTGTTTGTTATGGTACCACTTTATGCCTGAGCTGGGTATTCTCCTGTGATGCACTTTAGAACTTCTACAGCCTGCACTCTGCTTGTCTCTGCCCCGGCACTCTCCCCCATCAGTCCCATCTTCCAGTCTCACCAGTTTCTCGCTCCCCACAGCTCCTGGACCTAACCTACTATAGCAGAGATGAAGGAAGGTTGGTTGATGCGGCATGCGGAACTTGGGAGCTGAGCATGCTACCCTGATGGGAGCTGGTCCTCAGGAAAATGGCAACTGCTCCTTATAACTTGCACACAGACACAGCCAGGGGATACCTGCTACTACATAAAGTCACTCTCTAGTGCCCGGATCTCCCCCTGATGCCTGCAACAGCATGATTTGACCGGCTGCTGGATGCGGAGCTCTGTCCTGCGGCAGCAGAGCCTGTGCTGTCCAGCAGAAGTGGAGTCTGACTTCTAGGGGGGGCAATTGCCACAATCACCCCCCCCTGGATCCGCCAGTGGTTGAAGTCATCTGCAGCGCTGACAAGGAGGCTCCTATAGCGGTGGCGACTAAGAGATCTGCCAGCTGAGAAGAGCTGATTACTGGGCTATGTACAAAGTTCTTAACATTGATGTATGTGAGCATTAGTACAAGTAAAATTATACTTTTTATACTATTCTCACGAGTGCGCTATTCCTACTATCTGCATCTATTAGAAATTCTGGGATCCTCCTGGCAAGAGGAAACTTAAGGATAAAGCAGCAAATACACCTTGAAATTTTATCTGGAGATCTATAGGATTGCCTGTGCTGAAGTGCATTGCTGTGTATGTGATATATATACATATATATATACAAAGTATATATATATATATATATATATATATGTATATTAGGGGTGTGCAACGGCCACTTTTCGTGTTTTGGTTTTGGATCTGGATCTTTCTTCGTGTTTTGGATCTGGATTGATTTTGCCAAAACCACCCTTCCGTGTTTTGGGTTCTGGGTTTTGTGTTTTGGATCTGTATTTTTTTGAAAAAAAGCATAAAAACAGCTAAAATCACAGAATTTGTGGGTTTTTCTGCTCCTATGCTATTATTAACCTCAATAACCGTAATTTCCACTCGTTTCCAGTCTATTCTGAACACCTCACACCTCACAATAGTGTTTTTATGTCCAAAAGGTTGCACCGAGGTAGCTGGATGACTATGCTAAGCGACACGAGTGGGCGGCACAAACACGTGGCCCATCTAGGAGTGACACTGCAGTGGCAGACAGGATGGCAGTTTGACTAGGCCCCAAACAATACATAATGCAAAGAAAAAAAAGAGGTGCAAGATGGAATTGTCCTTGGGCCCTCCCACCCACCATTATGTTGTATAAACAGGAAATGCACACTTTAACAACCCAATCATTTCAGCTTCAGGGTCTGCCACATGACTGTGGCTGAAATGATTGGTTCGTTTGGGCCCCCACAAAACAAGCTGGCAATTAATCTGTCCCTGCACAAACTGGCTCAACGGAGGCAAGATGTCGTCCTCATCCTCCTCATTCACCGATTCCTCACCCTCTTCAGTGTTGTGTACATCCTCATCCTCACAGAGTATTAATTCGTCCCCACTGGAATCCCCCACCACAGGTCCCTCTGTACGTTATGGAGGCTGGTCTCCCTGGAAGAGTTGGTAAATCATTTTTATGAACATCATGTTCTCCAGATTTTGTGGAAGCAACCTCTTACGCCTTTCGCTGACAAGGTTCCCGGCTGCACTAAACACTCTTTCGGAGTACACACTGGAGGGGGGGCAACTCAGGTAAAATAGAGCCAGTTTGTACAGGGGCCTCCAAATTGCCTCTTTTTCCTGCCAGTACATGTACAGACTGTCTGACATGCCTACTTGGATGCTGTCACCGATGTAATCCTTTAACAGACAGACGCACACTTGTCGCTGCTGCTTGGAGGATGCAGGTGCGACTACAGCCCACACAATTCACAAAGACAGAAAAAAAAAGAATAATTTTTTTATTGTTTGTGGAGCGCACTTTGAGGGTTACACCACCCTTTAACAGACAGACGCACGCTTGTCGCTGCTGCTTTGAGGATGCAGGTGTGGCTACAGCACACACATTTCACAAAGACAGAAAAAAAAAGAATTTTTTTATTGTTTGTGGAGCGCACTTTGAGAGTTACACCACCCTTAGACAGACGCATGCTTGTTGCTGCTGCTTTGAGGACAGTAGCATATGCAGTGACAGTACACTTGTCAGAAATTGTTGGCATGTCCTTCAGTCCGGACCAGATGTCCGAACTGGCCCTTGACTTATGACACAGGTGCACACTTGGCGCTGCTACTGTGTTGATGCACGTGCAGCTACATCGCACACAAGTCACAAACATAGAAAAAAATTAGTTTTTTATTTTTTGAAGCACTTTGGGGGTTACACCACCCTTTAACTGACTTATGGGACACAGGCGCACGCTTGGCGCTGCTCCTTTGTTGATGCACGTGAAGCCACAGTGCACACAAATCACAAACACAGAAAATATTTTTTATTTTGTTTGGAGCACACTTTGGGGGTTACAGCACCCTTTAACGGTCAAGCCAGATGGCCCTTTACTTATGACACAGGCGCACGCTTGGCACTACTTTGTTGATGCACATGCGGCTACTGTGCACACAATTCACAAACACAGAAAATAAATATTTTTTTTGTTTGGAGAGTACTTTGGGGGTTACAGCACCCTTTAATGGACAAGCCAGCTGGCCCTTTACTAATGGGTCACAGGCGCACGCTTGGCGCAGCTCCTTTGTTGATGCACGTGCAGCCACAGTGCACACAATTCACAAACACAGAAAATATTTTTTTGATTTTGTTTGAAGTGTACTTTGGGGTTTACAGCACCCTTTAACGGACAAGCCAGCCGGCCCTTTACTTATGGGACACAGGAGCACGCTTGGCGCTGCTCCTTTGTTGATGCACGTGCAGCCACAGTCCACACAATTCACAAACACAGAAAATATTTTTTTATTTTGTTTGCAGTGTACTTTGGGGGTTACAGCACCCTTTAACGGACAAGCCAGCAGGCCCTTTACTTATGGGACACAGGCGCACGCTTGGCGCTGCTCCTTTGTTGATGCACGTGCAGCCACAGTGCACACAACTCACAAACCCAGAAAATATTTTTTTATTTTGTTTGGAGTGTACTTTGGGGGTTACAGCACCCTTTAACGGACAAGCCAGCTGGCCTTTTACTAATGGGACACAGGCGCACGCTTGACGCTGCTCCTTTGTTGATGCACGTGCAGCCACAGTGTACACAATTCACAAACACAGAAAATATTTTTTATTTTGTTTGGAGTGCACTTTGGGGTTACAGCACCCTTTAACGGTCAAGCCAACTGGCCCTTTACTTATGACACAGGCGCATGTTTGGCACTACTTTGTTGATGCACGTGCGGCTACTGTGCACACAATTCACAAACACAGAAAAAATATATTTTTTTTGCACTTGGGGGGAGCACTCCTGATGGACAGAGCACCCCCTGGACAACACTACAGCACCCCTTTAGGACTGGGACACTGCACAGGACTTTGGAGTGGACACAGCCCCTATGGACAACTGACTGCACAACACAGTCCAGCCAGCCCCTATGGACTTTGGAGGAGTGGACACAGCCCCTATGGACAACAGCAGCACAGCGCAGCACAGCACAGCACAACACTACACTGTACTACACTACACTGCACTACACAGCCCAGCCAGTCCTAACTCCCACCCTCCCTCTTCACTGTCCACAGCCGAGTGAGAAAATGGCGCCGACGCGGGTACCTTATATAGGATCCAAAACCCACGAGACCCGGAAGGCGGGATGATGACGTTTTGCCTCGATTTCAGATCCGAGTCAGACGGGAAAAGTCGAGCCTGACTCGGATCGGCCTCGGATCGGGGGGGCTCGGGGGGGTTCGGATTTCAGAAATCCGAACCTGCTCACCCCTAATATATATATAATATATATATATATATATATATATATATGAACATAGATGCTGAGAACAAAATAACTGGTCAATTTAAAACCTGACATGCATGCAGTTTTTATTTTGTGAAATGCTCAAAAATGCATTGTGGACATAAACAGTATATTTCTCTCTTAATTTTTACCCTGGGACATTTTATTTTTGAATGTTACTGCATTTAGTTTGTTGTTGATGGACTGGAAATGTCAGATATATACTTAACAGTAGGAAAATGACCATATTTTGACCTTGGTGTTACTGTAATTATCATCTGGGAGTATTTTCAAGTGCTTTGAACTTTTCACTAAATATCTATTTAAAATGTTATTTGGCAATGAATAACCAGGAGTACAGACAAGCTAAGAACTACAGATGTTGTGTGATATTTTTCCTTTCTATCACTGAGTGATGTGAAAGAGGACAGCTTTCTTAATTGTGGATTTCTATTAAATATTCAAAACAAGTTAAACAGTTTTTATTCACAAAACAGAGCTACGTGAAAGCAACAGACACAGAAGAACTAAGAAAGAAAACGGTTCACCTTGCAAGCTGCTGCCGCTGTGGGATCTCCTTCGAGTCTTTCCGTTTATTTAAAGCAGCAATCATAGTTCATCAAAAATGATTGCCCTTTTAAAAATATAGGAAGACTTGCAGTAGTTCTTGCAGTGGCTGCAGCTCGCAACCTATTATATAAGCCCGTATATTTGCAACTACAAAAATGCAAATAATTCCCATAGGTATATTAATTGTTCAGTTTGAAAGCTATTCATATCTATTAACCATGTGCCCTAGGTTTAAACATTTAAAGTCAAGCATTCCTTTATTTGTGTTGCCCAACATTCATTAACAGTTTACTAACAGGTTTTACATAGTGCTTACATATTATGCAGCACTTTACAGATACTATTTAGTCATTCACATCAGTCCATTCCCCAGTGGGGCTTACAATTTATATTCCCTATTAAACAACTATAAACACAGTTAATTTTTTTTGTCAGAAGCCAATAATTATACCTGTCTTCGGATTGTGGAAGGAAACCACAGTACCGGTAAAACTCATATAAGCACAAGGACAAGACTCAAACTCTACACAAATAGGGCTATGGATGGATTAGTACCATAACCTTAGTGTGGTAAGGCAATAACATTTTCATTAAACAACTTTTTCAAAGTACTGATGTTGACTCTCTTGTTTTATTCTCATATTTTTAATTGATATTATATATGAAATAAGAAGGAACAATGCATGTAAGCTTCCCACTGGCTGAAGGCAGTTAATGTACCGAATAGAGCTAGGCCATAACTAGGTTTGTGGGCAGGGCCGTTACTACCATTACACTGGTTACGAAGCTATGTAGAGTACCACACTGAGGAGGGCACCACTCTAGAGACCTGAAGTTGGCACTGGGTCCTGGTGCCGGACGGAGCAGCAGTGGCAGCGGTGTGGATTTGGTACCATTTCACGAGCTGATTGAAGCTCACAGACTGCCAGCCATGGTGACATTTTGTATTTGGTGCCTGCTGTGAGCCAATCATGGCTTGCATTTTTGCAGCCAATCAGGAATGACCAAAGCAAGCCAAAAGTGGCTTGGTGCGTCATTGCTCTGCCCACATGCTACATCACCCTGTCATGCATCCTGGTGCCCTCCCAGTGGCGTATCTACAATGGGTGCATTGTGTGCGGGGCACATGGGCCCCCGGGTCCAGGGGGGCCCGCAACGCACACCCTGCAACAATATTATTTTAAAGTTACCTGTCCGTGTTCCCACGGCGGGTGTCAGCACTGCTCAGAACACTGGAAAAATGAGAGCCATCGACATTTTTCCGGTGTTCTGCGCATGCGCAGTAGACTCCAGGCAATAGAGTGTGCCAGGAGTTTACTGTGCATGCACAGAACACCGGAAAACAGGACCGCCACTGCCATTTTCCCGGCGTTCTGCGCAATGACAGTAGACTCTGGGCACACTCTAGTGCCTGGAGTCTACTAATGCTGGTTGGCCAGCTGTGTCAGTCAGCTGTTGGCCACCTGGGAGAGAGGAGGGGCCCCCGCATGGGGAGTGCACACAGGCCCCGTCCTCTCTTAAGATGCCCCTGTGTCCCACCAGTACTCTGCATCCTGTCACAGCACTTGGTGCTCAACCTGTCAAACAGCCCCCAGTCCAGTGCCTCCCTGTACTCTGCCCCTATCACACAGTCCAGTGCCACAGCCAGCAGCACAGTAGGGGTGTGTATCTGATGTTTGGTACCCACTGTGATCTCTTCCACCCCAGAGATGGTGGATACCTCAATAACCTCCAGGCTCCTGGAGGTCTACATCCTGATGGGGGTCCCAGTGGAGAAGGTCCAGAAGAAAGACAGGGTGGGTGCAGGTTTTATAGTAATAATAACACTATTCTCTGTCCCTTCTAATAATTCTACTTTATTATGTGGTAACTATTCCCAGTGTCTGCAGTCTGTTTTATCTCTCTTCACTGTACCTCATATACCTTCATAGTGCCCCTCTCCTCCCTTCACAGTGCCCCTTCTCCTCTCTTCACAGTGCCCCTTTTCTCTTCACAGAGCCCCTTCAATCTTCACATTCCCCCTCTCCTCTCTTCACATTACCCCACTCCGCTCTTCACAGTGCCCCTTCTTCTCTCTTCACAGTGCCCCTCTCCTCTCTTCCCACTGCCTCTTTCCTCTCCTTACAGTGTCCCTCTCTTCTCTTCACAGTGACTCTCTCCTCTCTTCATAGTGCTCCTCTTCTTTCTACATAAGCTGCAGGAGGGAGATCGTTAGTTGCCTCTCCTGCAAAAATGCCTCAATACTGTAGGAAAAAGTGGTTTATGCCATCTGAGGATGATGTAAACTAGTGGGCCAAACTCTAAAAAGTTTAATTTTTTGAAGTTTGTTACATAGGGGTCAGACCGTAGTTCCCATTGATAATAATGGGGACTGCAATCTGAAATGATAGCTTGCAATTTGCAGGAGATTTTGATGAAATCTGCTGCATTAGGCTGTTATGTTACATAGTACATAGCGGTGATAGTTTCAGCATAATAGTTTTGAAAAGCCACCTTTATTAACAGGTGTCATAGTGCTTTAACATTATCTGTGTGTAATATTCTTTATTCCACTAAAGAGCACCAAAATATATGTTCACCTACCACAAAAATTAGGCTCGGGCACTCCATGGGTTTGGGAGTGGTGCAGTCATCCTGGGCCCAATGCCCAGGATGTGGCACTGTTGCTGCATCCACAACATCTGCATTTGGCTTGTAGGGTGCCTGGAACTGCACCTTGCACCCTGCAGCCTGTAGTGTTACTGCAGTTCTGCCCAGAGTGTCTATTGGATTCTCTGGACATGCACCCAGCAGCCTATACAACCACCCAGTGCTTCCTAAAGGTGCTCTCTAAAGTACTGTACTTCATGGTGCCAGTGGCACTGCCCCAGGGTGTGATATCATGATGTCACATGTTTGGGGGAAGGGCCATCACACGGAGCAAAACTGCCATGCTACAGCACTTCAATAGAGAGGTGAGTATAAACTGTAATGTCAGCAAGCTAAACAGACAAATAAAGTTGCAATAGAAAATTGTTCTCCTCAAGTAAGTAAACAAAGTATGTAATAAATAGTATGTAATAATATTGATTATAGCTTTAGGAACTGTGCAAAGTCTTCTTGGATATACTGTGTATGCTAATACATATGGTATCACATGTAATACTTTTTAAAGCAAAGTATAGTGGAGCATGAAAAAGAAAATAGTCTCCTATCAACCCCCAGACAATGCTACTTTTGTTTTTTTAAGAGGATTGAATGCATAATTTTTATTTAATTATACAAACTGTATCACAGCTATAGATATATATTTCTATCTAGTCAATTATGAGTTTAAGTGATAATTTCTCGTAAACCATTGTTTAATACAATACAGTATATGAAAGGCAGTAACTTTATCTCTAAATGCCACTTTTTCTCACCTGATCTGAGGTAAGGTGTAGATTTTTTCTCTCTTGATCTGGGTGAGGAACACAAATTGATACACTGTTTACCTAAGAAAGATAGGGAAGAATTGTGTAAGGTTGTGTTATTGTACTCTGTACTTTTCCTATCTTTTATACTACAGTAGGAACTAAAGTGACCTGAATGGCAGGAAGAAGAATTCCATGCTGTCACGTACAATGTCTGCTACCTACAGTATGTGAAAGTCACATCAAAAAGAAGCTCAGTTTCCCTGTCTCCCTTTAACCTACACACATTGACTGTCACACAGTGAGCAGGTCTAACGATCGTGAGCCTTACTAGTGCTTTATTGTGTTTTGCATGATGTGAAAAAGTAACACTGCTATCTTAAAATGTGAGATTAATTAAAGAAAAAGAAAAAGCCTGAAAAACAAAAGAAATTGAAGATTAAATCTGAAAACACACATCACAGCATGCCTGGATGATGGCCACCCCTTAGCTCCCATTGCTATGCCCATTACACCGTGAGCCCACAGCTTTTCCTGGCTGATCCCACCACTTTTGAGCTTCTAAATCATTACTGTTCATAAACATTCTAACTGTTGATAGTTACAGAATTCTGTGGGAGATATTTTAGCCTACAAAATAACATTATTTGATTCTGTCTATGAGCCTGATTCAGAGTTGTACGCTAATACTGCCACTAATACATAAATATGCAAATGTCGCAGCAGCCGTGAGATGTATTGAGCCATATTCTTTGTGTACAGACTCGCAGTCGCAGGCTGAGATGCCCTGAAATGGTCGCAAAACACCTGCATTCCTTGCCGCCACTCCCCGTTACCTCCCCCAAAAGGCTCCCTGACTGCCATTCACACTGTGAATAAATACTCGCTCTGAGCAACTACATTAACGTACCCTGACGAAAGTGCAGTACGACTCAGATGCATGCGCAGACATTCAATAATCACTCAACTGCGAAAACGTCAGCATAGCATACAACGTTGAATTAATCTCTATATCCATATATCCATTCACAAGTAATAGGAGCTGACATGACATAGGTGAGGCTGCAACCAATCAGCTTTTGAGTGAAACTAACTTAGAACTGTTTGCATGGGACATAGTCAGTTTGTCAACTGTGAATATGGACACCACAATGCTGACGTCAGTATGCCAACACAGTTGTAATGTTCGTTAAAATGTTTTACTATATCCGCAGTCACTTTAAACATGATCATACAGCATCATGTTTAAAGTGACACTGTGGGCATAACGATGTCAGCATTTTGGTACCAATATATAGTTTGTCGATATATTCACTGTCAACAAGCCATATGTGCTTAAAATCCTTGAGGATGAAGAATGGTTCAGTACCCTCTAAGAAAGTATCTGATTCCTTATATACAGTAAACAACTAATCATAATAACTTTCTTGTACTAAATACACCTCTCATTAAACCTTTCCTGGCTCAACATTGTCAAAGGAAGTACATGACATTTATTGCAAAGTATGTGTGCAATTTCTTTAAACAGAGGAGCTCATTCAGACCCGGACGCTAAGCTGCGCTCTCTCGCAGCTAAAAGGGGGCGGGTATGCAAAATCCGCGATCGCAGTGTGTGGTGTAAGGACGCCCTCTATGTCTTAGAGAGCGACGGAAGAGCGAACGCACACCGGTATAAAGACGCCCACTTTTCTCTCTCAACACATGTCATCTCCAGGAAGTGTATGAACATCAAAGCTGTACGCAACACTTGAGGTAGACCTTACCCCACCGCTAGCACTGTGATCACTGTAGGCTGAAATACAACCAAGTGACATGTACAATGATGCCTCCATGCTAGTTATGCACTCCCATAAAACTCCGTTATGACGGTGAGACACGTCTGCGTTCGCAGCACCACTCCCCCGTTCACAAGCACCTTACCCTGTTACCACCCACAAACGGCACTATCTGTAACTCAAAAAAGCGTCCAGTCTGTGTACTACGAGCGCAAAATTCTTGGACGCAGTGACTGGTTCGCGCATGCACACTTTAATGCATACACATGCGCAAACGTGCAATAATCGCCCATAGTGTGCGTCCGCAGCTTAGCGAACAGGTTTGAATCAGGCCCAGAGTCCATTTGTCTGTACAGTATTTTTATTACAGTAAATTGCTAAGTTAGATCTATATTTTATTTATAATTTTAGCATTCTTTTAAGTATCATGTACTATACTATTTTTTTTTACTTTGCTTTTGCGATTAGTTAGTTAAATACAACACATGTGGAAAAAATTACTTTTTGTATACAGCAGGTAACTCATTGACTGTATCATCATTTATAATAATTTGTGGTCAATAATGAAGCACTGAACAGAAGGTTGATTCATACTATTGTGCACTCATTTTTAGTAAATACAAAGTAATTTATGTAAACAAAGAAATATTGTCTTATTATACCAATTATACTTTAGTTACAAACTGAAAGTACAAAATATATGTAACTCAAGATATGATTAAAAACATAATTAAAAGTAAACAAATAGCCTTCTGCTATGTTCTTTTTTTCTAGAGAAAGCAATAACATAATGTTGCCAGGGTGATTTTCAATTACATGGTACAATACAAGTAAAACAGATTTTAAAGCCTCCATATAGAACATAATAGTCTGGTAATGAAATCATAATCTAAATTAATTTGTTTCAGGAAATACTGGAGCAACACTTTGGGTCATTTTTGATACATTCTTTATCGCCGCATAGAAGTAATTGTTTTACCGATGTCACTGATTATTACGTTATTACAAATCATTTTACATATGTTGCATTGTGGACTGGGCAATCTTGGCAACATCACCTTGATATGTTCATATTCTGAAAACTTTTTTATAATCTCATCGGGCCTGGGCCAAAACTGTAATTTTTTAATACTAAGTTGTTATTGCGGGATGCTGTCATAATACCGACCATGGGGGATTCCGGCACTCAGAATGCCAGCACCGGAATCCCGATACCAGTCAGAATCATGGTGACAGCATCCTGACCGCCGGTACCTTGAAGGTAAGTAGCGGAAATGATTCGTTTTTGGGTGCAGGGAGGGAGAGATTAGGTTTAGGCACTAAATGGGAGGTTAGGTTTAGGCACCGGGGGGAGAGGGTTAGGGGTAGGGAGAGGGGGAGGGTTAGGATACCCACCGAAAGGTGTCGGTATCCTAACCCTGTCGGGATGCCAGCGCTTGAATTCTGACCACCGGGATCCCAAGCGCCGGCATCCCGTACCCAACCTGTCATTGCAGCAAAAAAGCATTAAAGTCATAGTTTAATACTAAAATGCTGAACACTTTCACTAAAAACTTTATAGCTGTACTACAAAGATGAGGTCAACCTCTCCTACTTAACCCCAGCAGGAGCTAATTGCAGTTCTTCTTGCCAGTGCTCTGCTGATATTGTAATACAGAACTGCTAATTAATTTAGTGTGTAATCTCAGAATGGCAATGGAATGGTGTGTGAGTAGGTGAAATATTGAAATAATATTATAAAGAAATTTATAAATATGCTGTCAAATAAAGCCGGAAAATAATAACTTGCTACCACCCAAATATTACTATGGATATTTTTAATTTATGATGTTTATGTTTTTTATGTTATGGTGTTAGTTTAATAGCACCTTTCAAGAGAATCAGGAGAGCAAAATTCACAAATAAATTAGTTAAGCAAATCAATATATTGCAACATGCTTAATGTAGCTATACACGTCCTACAGTACATCACATTATCCCATCTGATGTGCAGCACATCAGATAGAATGATGTGACTGTAGAGTTTATCAAACAATGAACTGTGTGTACACATTACCTGATGGTGATGCAGAGTGGTCACAGGTACCATGATTGCACGACAAATCTTGTACTGTGTTCCCAACTTCAGTTTTGCAAGTGCTGTGCAAACTCTAAATATCGTGTTAATATTTACTGTATGACTTATTACATTTTGGTTCGCTGAAGTTTTTGTCCTCTCCTTCTGATCTCAAACATTGTATTCATGTTACACAGGCACCAGGACACTTGTTATTGTTACAAATATAATGAGGAAGTCACACAGACCACTAGATCATTTTCAACTTTTGCATTCCAGGATAAAAGCACAGTAATCACATTTCTTTGGGTGATTAGAATGAAACAAAATGTTTCTAGTTTGTTTTCAACTTTGTATATAGACAGAGAACAGCAGTGAAAAGGAAATAATGAAAACATGAATACAGTATATGATAGTATCTATCTAGTTAACTTGGCATGGCATTATATATAATTCCAGCTACATGATACACAGTGAAGCAAAAATACATTGAAGGTGAAGCTGCGTGGATCATTTTTTTTAGCATAAAATACACACATATGTGCGCACATGCACATAATAAAGGTGTATGACTATGTCCATGTATAAGTAGGCATGCACACTCTTCCATTTGCAGAGACAGAACAAGGGAGGGAAGGTGCCATTTAATGCAGACAATGGGCCTGATTCAGACCCACTCGCGAGCGGCTGTCCGCTCGCAAGTGGGTCGATGTTATGGACTGAGCATGCACACGACGGAGGGAGCTCCGTCGCGCGCATGCGCCAGACGCGACGAGCGAAGGAAAGTCCTTCGCTCGTTGTGTCCGATCAAAGGGGGCGTGCTGTCAATGTTGATTGACAGCACGCCCCCTTTGGTGGGCGTGCCGGGGGCGTGCCTCCCTGACAGGGGCGTTCCCACGGGAACGCCTCCCGTCAGAAGCCGGCCCACTGACATCACTAGTGATGTCAGTGGGAGTGATTTTGGCTCTGATAGAGCCAAAATCACTCCGGAGCTTGCGGTTGAAAACCTCAACCGCAGGCTCCGGCTCGCAATTTCGATGGTCGCGATGGTCTTGACCATCGCGGCCATCACAAAGCACGCTCGTATAGCCTGTGGGTGGTGACCCACAGCTATACGAGCGTCCAGGAGGACGCTCCATGAAAATGGAGCCCGGCCCTCATTCAGAGCGTGCGCTCTGCTCAGAGCGTACGGCTCTGAATGAGGGCCTATATACAATAAGGGGTAAATTTACTAGGAATTGTGACTTCTAAACAAAATCGCTGGATATTGCCAGAACGTTTTATACTCAAAATCACAAATTTGCTAATCAGCGTATTTAAATATCTATTTAGCTTCGATGAGGATAATTAGCGATTTTTGTCAGGTGCAAGATCAGCTGATTTGCCCCATTTACAATAAAGACTGCTGACGAATAGAATCATGGATCTGCTGGCAGCTAGCATTGGATTCAATGCACTCTATACTTCAGTATGTGCAGGCTTTTGTGTTACATCAATGAAATAATGGGTTCATTTTAAAAATAAGTGTGTGTGTGTGGGGAGTACCCCCCAAAAGCATTACCAGCCAAAGACTTCTGAGCCCGGTCTGGTAGTGTACAATTGGGAGAAAAGACGCTGTGAGGTCCCCCTATCTTCCAGTAACCAGCACCGTGCTGAACCAGCCAGAAGACATACACAATAGCAGGGAGACAGAGCCTGTGGTTTCTCTGCCATAATTTGCAATCTGTCCCAAACTGGTCAGCTGATGGTTGGAAATTCTTGGATAGTGAAGACCTCAATAAAAAGATGGGGTCCCCCTCCCAAGGATCGGGTTCTTCCCAAGTTCTCTGGTGCCAGTGTGGGGGTAATGTGTCAAAGATAGATTTAATAATGTTCTTTACAGTGGGACTACAGGTCCTAGTAAGCATGCCCCATAATGCTGACACTTGTAGAACCACAAGTGCCAGCTTGGCAGGACATTAAGGGCCCACAGGCACCTATAGTTCCACTGCAAAGAAAATATTACAAAATGACAGGACACACACACCAAATGTTTTAATACTATTTCAGCTGTTCCTTTTTTGACACTCATAGGAAAGTGTATTTGATGTGCACCTAATGCTTCCAGGTCAGACAGTACCAAGTATGATATAAATAAGTAATTTTAGTCATTAGAATTTGTCAATAGTTTGAATGTTCAAATGTTAATCTATAGATAAACAATTTTTAACAGAATATGATAGCAATAAATAAATAAATTTTTAAAAATAAATTAATCAATCACAGAAATGGAGCTATTGAGCCAATAATTTGAAATACTGTACATGAATTCTGTAACAAAAGAATGTAACACAATGAAAGCCTCATTTAAGTCTGCACATTTTTGTGTAGTTAAATATAATTGAAAATAACAATTTTGGGAGGCATACTTTACTCGTGTCTCCAGAGTTTTGAAGCTTAAAACTCTTCTGTCCAGAATACACATTATGTAGATACCTGTCTTCTGCCACAACCAGCATTTCATTAGCTATAAAACTGTGATGTTTTGTAGCTCATATGATACCACTTTTACTGTGCATTAAAAATGTGTACAAATATACAAAAATATATTCAACTCCACCTCTAGATTATTCCTCATCTTCCTTTTCTGCACATTAAAACTTGACTCTGTCATTTCATAGTCTACAGCTTTTTTTTTACACAATATGATTCATCTTTGCATTTCTATTCTTTGTTGCTTCATAAATATGCGTAGTCTGTGGATAGTTATATGCAACAAAAAGACATGGAGCATGGTGCGTCTGTACATATGATTTCACAGCTATAAAAAAAAAAAACATTAGCTCATTTGAATATTAAAACATTTTTTATGATTTACAATAACTATCCAGTGGAAAGCATTATCTGTTTATAATGCTGCATTCATGAAAAAGCTATCACACAATAAAAATAGCAATGTTTAGTTAAAGATGTCAACAACCAACAAAACATTTACACATATTTATAATCAAAATATTCTGTACAAATGTATTGCAAGTCCAATCTACAGGATGTAATGTATGCTTCTTTTATGCAGACTTTACTGAAAGTCACTTGGAAAAGTCCTAAAGTAACAGTGCTGTGATTCTGATGTCTATTCAGTTATCCTTTCTTTATGAAATGCAGAAGACCAATGTCACTTGCTCTTTGTTAATCCTCCTTGGAGAGCTTCATGTTACTGAAAATGACACTAAACAGTAATTGCATATGTAGGACAATACTAAGGTCAACTAACTCCTCTGTGGCTGGTTGTACTGTGGTATAAAGCTGCAGACAGTTTCCTTCAAATGGTCTTTAGCTAAAATAAAGTATGTATACATATATAATATATATATACATATATACATATTTATATATACAACACATATATATATATATATATATATATATATACACACACACAGTCTATACAGGCAGCACTCCACAGGAATAAATAGTGACAGAGTCTTAACGTTTCTTGCAATGTTTCAGTTGCTGTAATGCATCTTTCATCAATGTATTGATGAAAGATGCATTAAAGCATCTGAAACATTGCAAGATACGTTAAGACTCTGTCATTATTTGTTCCTGTGGAGTGCTGCCTGTATAGACTGTGTATTTTTGGTGGCTCAAACCACCTGGGATTCTTTGGATTATTCTCTATATGGAGTGCCGGTCATCAGTAGTGTATATATATATATATATATATATATATATACAGTTCAAGAGGTCCGGCACTCCAAAAAACGATACATATCCTGCAGGGGTGCCCTCACAAAAAGGATTGAATATGCAACTAAGGTGCAGCACTCCCCTATAAAAAACCACACAGACCACCAGGGAAATAAAGGAACGTTTCAGTACTTTAAGTACTATCTTCAGCCATACTGTGTATATATATATATATATATATATACTGTATAAATATATATATATATATATATATATATATATATATATATGATTATACAAGTCACTGCTTTACTTTGGACTTTTATATTGGAACACAACAATATAGGATAAATAAATATTACAGTACTTACAACATATTACATTAGAGCTGTACCTGATGGTTGGCAGACATTTCACAGAGTTTTGTTTTCCGGGTGGGGTAGAGAAATAAAATAAATTAATTTAAAATGTCAATATCTTTGATGCAAAGACATTAGCCAGATACATTCTGCAACAGTGTAGAGGTAATGTTACACAACAGACAAAATCTGACGCTTCAAAACTTCACATTTGCAGAGTAAAACAAAATCCTTATTTTTAAAGTATGTGCACCTCCTATACAAGTGCATGCAGTTAGTTTGTGAGATTATGTAAGGGATGAGAAGGGCCATCTAAAGAATGGCTAAGCAAACCTCAGGATTGTTACTTTTAAAAATAATTTAACATATAATTCTATGAAACATACACACACTCATCATATGCACTCATTTGTAACATACATACATTTCTGGTAAAATACAATCAAACACAGCAGTCAAGTAAAATTGCCATTTATAAAGGGACACATTTAATTAATTGCAAGGTCTTTCAAATACCTTAATGTATTTTTTCCCAATCAAGTTTTAACGTTTAAACATGATTTGCTTGAAAATTATGCATTATTTGGCATCTTAAATGTCTGTAATAATTTTCCATCAGAGTCTCTATTAATTCCATATTCCTACTTCCTCTCGCTTTATTTACTGCTGTTTCCACAAATGTAACAGTACTAGTAAATATCAGTTTAATCTCTTTAATTTTGATAAAGTTGACACAAGCTTCTCAGAGGGCTGGGGGTCCATTGTCTAACTGCGGCTAAGAAGCTGGGTAGATCAATTGAATGGTTGTTAGAGGAAAGTTTATTAATCAGGTAGATTTCTTTATGTGCTCCTTTCTCACTTGTAATGGGCCACTCAATTTGCAGAACTTGCTTCCTACTGTTTTGAAAACAATGGCTATATTCAATGTTAGTGTTGCTTAAACTTTTCAGCTCCAACCGGACACGAAGCAGTGGCTTACAAAAGCTGCCACTTCATAAACATACTGTAGCCGCAACAATGTTCCCCCCTTTCAAAAACCAAGCTCAGGTGAAAGAAGCCAACACCTACCATCACACACTACTGTAAGGGTGTGCTTTAAGAACTCAACATGTCAAGGAACTGTTTTTATTTTTTGTTGGTTTAAAAATAACAGGGTGACCGGCATGCACTTTTTCACTGCCATATCATAGGTGGTTTATCTTCAGGTATTAACATTATTCACCATGCTATATTGCAGGGTAAAAGCTTGTTGTACATCTCAAGTTAACAGTTTTGTTTATTACATTTTTGCATTTCAAAAATATGTCAGTTGCAATACTGGCATGTATGATTCTACAAAATCCACATAAAAATTCAGTCCCACACTGAACCCATCCCACTTTTAATTCTTCTAGACTGTGAATGCCAAAAACCTAAGAATAAATAATGCTACTATTACTACTGCTGCTACTACTACTATTACTATTACTACTACTACTACTACTAATAATAATAATAATAATAATAATAATAATAATAATAATAACAGTGATACGATTATTATTATTGTTACTATTATTATTTGACTAAAATGAAAATGTAAAAATTAAAACTGCATATTTAAAAGGTGTAAGAGTATTTATCAGTCATCTTTTAATTTTGTACTATAACATATTCATTTAAATTGTGAATAATACAGTGAGAATAATATTGTTTATGTGCCACTTTATAACAATTGATTTCTTTAAATTATGTGCTAGCTACTATAACTATCTGATTTAAAAAAAAAGAAAGAAATTCTATTATATGCTTGACAGCTCTTCCAATTATAAGGTCTGTTTATCAAATGTCAAAAAATATATTGCCTAAACCTGAAAGTTATTTTTATTGCACAGTCTGTGATGGTCATACCACAAAAAATACAGATATCCCAAAAATAGATTGTCTTCTGATACTCTTTCATTTTAGCATTCCAGCTTGTGGCTGTCATATATGACTTTCATTGTTACTGAAGTGGTCATAAAACCAATGATTAAATGGATAAAATTAAGGTAAAAAGCTCTTGCACGTATGTGTAGTTTTACATTTTCATCTCTTCTAATATATAATATATATATATATATATATATATATATATATATATATATATGAAAAATGGTTAAAATTCACACTGTTGTATGGAAAAATAAAAATTAATGCAAGACTATTATAACCTAACTGTCTGTTGCACGTGGCAACTTCCACAATGACATTGCTTCTGCCAACAATTTTTATTTTATTTTAAGTGTTCTAGTTTTATTGCTTTTCATAGAGACCCCTGTCACAGGAGTGGCCCATGTGACCAGAAGCACTATACAGACTGGTTACAGTGCCTTCACCTACCACTCACACCAATGTCACTGTGTGTCCTGTGTACAAACTGATATGTTGCCTATCCTATTCAAGTAACCAAAGGGCCCAATGCATCTCACCCACACCCATACCACATGGTGCCACACCTATCTCTTGCATTGATGATGTGAATACATTTTGTTTTTCTTATTGCTCAGCTTTATCTTGTCAGATCGAGATGAGACAACATGTAGGTTATTTCTAGGAGTTTCCACTACAAAATTAGGTATATTTCATTAAGATTGGTTTAGTAGTTTTTGTGCCAGTTCATAGTGCCACACCTACAGTATCTCTTGCATTGATGATGTGAATACATTTTATTTTTGTTATTGTTCAGCTTTATATTGTCAGATCAAGATGAGACAACATGCAGGTTATTTCTAGGAGTTTCCACTACAAAATGAGGTATTTTTCATTAAAATTGGTTAGGTAGTTTTTGTGTCAGTTCAGTGATTGTTTGCTACTGTGCATGTGTGAAAATTCAGTATGGTGCATGTATCACCCTGAGTGTATGGCTCCATACATGTTATGTATGGAGCTGCAGGCACTATAAACAGCTAAACAATACCATGGGCATTCCTGGGTGGTGACTGGGAGGTGGCCTGAAATGAATACAAAAAAGGCAGTCTCATGGGTGTGTTATGGGAGTGCCCCAGACATGTTTGTGAAAGTGACTGCAGTCCCAGATGCTGAGCCGCAGAACCCTTAGAGGCCATGTTCAGTGGAATTTTTGCCTGCCATAAGCTGGTGCCAGTGTTTATGATGAATGAGATGGTACACTGGTGGTAGGGTGTTTGGTACCACTGGTGGAGTATGTAATCGGTTTTGCTCCCACCCTACAAACAGTCCAGTCTATACTGTACAATTATTATTATTACAAGTTATTTATATAGCGCACACATATTCTGCAGCACTTTACAGAGAGAATTTTTTGCCATTCACATCAGTCCCTGCCCGAGTGGAGCTTGCAATCTATATTCCCTATTACATGCTCACATACACACTAGGGTTAATTTTTGTTGGGAACCAATTAACCTACCAGTATATTTTTGGAGTGTGCGAGGAAAACGGAGTACCCGGAGGAAAGCCACGCAAGCACAGGGAGCATATACAAGCTCCACACAGTTAGGGCCATGGTGGGAAATTGAATCCATGTCCTTATTGCTGTGAGGCAGTAATGCTAACCATTACACCGTCTGTGCTGCCCTGCCCAATAATAATGCCTGTATTCAAGAAGGGTACCAAGTGGCTATTATCTGTCTGGGCAAGGAAATGGGTGATCTGAGTCTTTGCACCAGGTGACAGAAAGCCTAGCTTCACCCCTACATTTCCCTATGTATATTATATAGGCTAACAGATGCTAAATGTATACATTATAAATGTAACATAAACAGACAGGTCTCCTCAGTCTGCTGCTTGAGCTTGCAGCTGAAATGAAGCCCCTCTCATTACACACATAATCTAATATTATAATATTGAGCCCTGAAATAAATTAGATCATCATGCACATTTGGGTGATGACCTAATGGCAGCTGCTGCACACATGCATGTCAAACCTAACATGCATGGCGCACATTCCAACTGTGTGCACCATGCATGTTAGGTGCACACATGTGCCACACTGATGGGAGATAAGAAGCTTGGGAATGGGGTGGTAAGTATAATGGATCAGGAGGAGGTGGTGATGGGAGGAAAGGAATGGGTGGTGAGGAGGCAGGGACAGGGGGCACTGCTGAAGGGGTGGTGCAGCTGAGGTGACCTGGCAGATCCATTTATTTACTAGTATACATATTTATATGGGTATAATTTACACTATAAAATATAAGAAATTGTCATCTTGGTTCATAATTTTATTGTATCCATATGCTACAATCTACTTATTTCAGATACAAGTGATTTCTTTTTTTATTTTCTGCATTTTATCCCCTAAAAATTAGGCATTCGGGGAAATTTATAGCAGTAAAAGTGTCAGTGCAAACAATGTGCTAATAATGTGCTGCATACTATGCCTTGCCAACATAAGACCCTCCTTGGTAAGTAACTGGGTGATTACATTATATATACTTATGATAAAGTTGTAATGGTTGTATCTTTACATAGAATTTCTTTGGAGAAATGTACAACTTGGGACTGTGTATGAGCTATGGAGACAATACATTGTTTCAGAATTTTTGTCTGTTGTTTGGGCATCACACAAAAACTACGGGATGAATTTGGATTGTGTTGTCAATATTGTATAGCTTAGTCACCTAGAAAGAAATGGAGGTATGTATTATCTCAATGTGACATCAAGGAGAGGAGCAATAAAGGAAAAACCAAACACTTGACACTGGGCATGTGCAACTTGCAGGCTCCTCAAGCCAAACATGTCTAGATGTTTATAAATATAATTTTTTGGAACAAATATACCTTTAGGGACTGTTTATGAACTATGGAAACAGACATTTTTATTGAAATTTGCACAGGCTCCTCAAGTCTAAAATGACTATACAGTATATAGATAAATATGTATATACACAAATGTACATATTTTACACACCCTGAATACAAACAAATATATATGTATACATATATAAAATACATATATATATATATATATATATATATATATATATCTCAAGATCTATTTTTCAGGAAAATCCAACATATGTTAAGCACTAATCAGGTAGCTTATCTTGAAGTTGCAGTATACATGTCAATCCAGTAGATGGCGCACCAACACAAATACTACATATCATGGAGTTGCAGCTCGTGTTACTTGCAACCTTTCAGTGTTACTGTAGGTTAAGTGGCTTGCTCACAAGTTAGTAGCACCGATCATCTTTTTGTGTCAATCTCTCAAAGAAAAACTGCACATATTGTTTACAAAGTAATTTTGGAATCAATGTCTACAATATAAAATATACATCACAATATTAGTTGCCACTGCTGTCTTTATAAAATTAGTTATGCTGTGCAGTAACAGACATCCTCATGAGCAAAGCTGTGGGCAATTGCTATTTATGAATAAAGCTGAAGAGTAGGGGAAAAAGAGGAATATGATTATCACACAGGAGTTAAGGTGCTTCCAAGGAGTTAAGGTGCTTCCAATAATTTGTAATTGTATAGTTAATTTGCTGTAAAAAAAAAGTAGTGTCAAAAATGTGAGTTTACAGTCCACTAAGATTGTGTCACAAATAATTATCATAGGAATAGGAGCACCCAAGAGCAAATACTATATGAAAACAAAAAGAGAGGACAGAGCAGTACTCCATGAATGGGGCACACTCTGTAAATGGATTGCGAGATGTTAGATTTCTTAAATTAAAATGTAACTTTTATTCCAAGATCTCTTAAAAATATTAATAGCTAGCACCACAACATATGTATCAATACCAAGAGGCTCAAACATATGGTGCATACACATGGTCAGATTTCTTATCAGATATGAATGATAATGATTGTAAAAATCATTCAATCATTCATATCTTTGACATGTAGGGCATGCATCGACCAACGATGTGCGTTCCTGCATGTCAGATAATGATATCTGACATCGATTGTGTTTGCAGACAGACTTGGATGAATTCATTCATTTTAATACTGTCAGAAATTATTCATCGTTCATTGTTCATGAAATCGTTGGTCAAATCGTTCAAATCGTTCATTGTTCATTGTTGATCTAGCAAGTCTGACAGTGTGTATGCACCAATACAAAATGTACAAACTAGCTAGATAATTATTTACAATGAGAAAGTTCATACAGACTGAAACATAAGCATATACATTTTTTTTATAAAGAAGTCAGGAGTGTAACATGGTACTGGGCTGGTATTGGGCAATACCTTTCTTAGGGCCTTATTCTGAGTTGGGTAATAAAGCAAGAAAGAACAAGTAACTTTGCACCTTGGTAAAATCATTCTGCCCTGCAGGTGGGGCAGATATAAAATGTGCAGAGAGATTTAGATTTGGGAGGGATGTGTCCAAATTGAAATCTCATAAACTGCAGTGTAAAAATAAAGCTGTCCAGCGTTTGTGGTCTATATGCAACAGCAGCCAGCATGTACACTGCATGCAAACAATGTATGTATTTGCTGTCCTTGCATTGCAACAAGGTTTGCTCAGGTACACAGTTACTGTACTTGCTCTTTCTTGCTTTTATTCCATATGAGGCCCTAAAAGTATTGCTCTGTTGTTTGATTACATTCCAAACTCTATCTAAGGGTAAAAGGCAGTTTAAGAAAACCAGCTATTCTATAGGTATAATGGTATAATAATTTGGCATATTAAACCACCTTTGTTTTTACCCTCCCCCCAAAAAAAACCCCACAAAAAACAAACTTAAAGTTTTTAGAATTTTGAGTTCTATTTAAAAAAAAAGTGTTAGATAAATAAAAGTGTAATTCTTATTATTCTAATTATTAACACTGACCATGAGTGGAACTTCAACTGAGTCTGACTAGTGATGCAGCATGCTCTGGTCAGGCTTTTTATCTCACACAGATCACATATACACTATACTCTGTACACTATACTCGCCCAGCCCTACCTTCTTCTTCCTAGCATGTGCAAGGAGTCAACACATTATGCCAGATTGAAGGTTGCAGAACTGAAGGTTGATGATTTATTGTCAGCCTTATTTGAATTCTTCCATTTAGCTGTATAATTCCACCATAGCTGCAGTGCTGGCACATACCTGCTCTTCCTAAGACACCTGGGGCATACCCACCTAACTTTGCCCATGGTTGCAGGTGATGGTGAACCAGCAACATGGAACTGTCTGGCTAGTCACCCTATTTATCTATTGATGAATTATACTTTCCTTCACAGTTTTTTTTGGGTGAAGGAGGGCCAAGTCATGGCCTCCTGTGTCAGTGCAACTGCGCCTTGGGACGCAGTCACTGCCCACAGTATGTGCCCAAGAAAATCACATGTATGGCTAGCCCCCTTCAGTTACCACCCAGAAATGTCCATGGAAATTGCCTCTTTCTGCATCCAATTTCATTCTGCGGCTCCCGGCAGTAACATTATACTGAAAACATTGGCCTCTTGCATGTGTCAACAACACTAGGTACACCTATGAATCAGATTCTATGTCACAGGAGTCTACAAAAACAGATTTTTTTGCCAGGTGCACAATTGACATATGTTTATCACCTTTTTTTTTCCAAATAAGTTTGCATCAGCAATATTCTGCTTTATTACTACTGCCAATGGTATTCCTGAAATGGATTTAGGATTTCACTTGGTGGCAAATTTGCATCCTCATTTGAACACCTTAGAACAGTGTTTCCTAGGGATCCCTAACAGTGCATGATTTTAGATGCGCAGGTGAATTCATTGCTGGCTGACACATTATAGTAGATCAACAAGTAGTGCTAATTATTTCACTTGTGATGCTGAGGTGTAAAATGTGCACTGTTCAGGTTTCCTGAGCACTGGAGTTGGGGAACATTGCCTTAGACCATGGCGCTAGAGTAATATGTTCACAGTAACTATCACATGCCAGTGCTACTGTGTCATTAAGCTTATTTCCAAGCTGCTATTAACAGGGACTGACACCATATTGTAATCTCCAGTGTAGTTTGTTTTCACCACTGCTAGAAATGCACATATTGTCCCCAAAAATCACAAAGATTGTATAGTGCCATAATTTCATAAAGGGAATATAGACACTCCCAAATTTCATTATCATCTGAACAAGCTATTTATATGTGTTTGATTCTTATCAGCTAAATAACTTTTTTCTTCACAGAGGTCATCATTCTCTATGAAATAACTGTTAGTCAATGCAATGTTAAGACTTTGCAGTACAATAAAAGGCTTAAATTTTAAAAAAATATGATTTTGTGTGCTACTCAGTGGCATGTGTCCTGACTAAGGGCAGGATTCAATTAGCCCTGTTAAGCTAATGGGTACTAATTGATTGCCGGCACCTATTCAATTAGCCAGAGTTAAAAGGGATTTCTGTTCTGGTTAATGTTAACCAGGAAACACACAGGTCCATTAACTTTTCATGGACTCTATGAGTTAACACTCCTTAACTGTGCTTAACACCCCTTTTTAACACTCATTAAAAGTTAGACTAATACCTTTTTTCCACCAAAAACCTGGGTCAGACCTGGGTTTTCAGACATGGTTCCAACCCAGGTCAAACACCATTTACACAGCCCCATCAATATGGGATATCTCAGGTCAGCCCCATTCACACTGAACCTGGGTCCACCCTGCTAAACTTGTGAGGTCATAAAAAGTGGGAGGTGACTGCTCCACCACCACCTCCAATAAGCTAATTTTAGGCATGACCAAGGTCAGATAACCTGGATTGCGCTGTTTACACTGCTCCATTACCCAGGTCCATCCTGGGTCAGACCCTGGTGGCTACCTGGGTTGGATTGCCAGGTCCCTTCACCTGTGTTATTTTTCAGGGACCCTTTTACACTGAGCTGCCACCTGGGTAGGCCCAGCAAAAATCCAGGTTTTTCCTCTGGTGTAAAAGGGGTATTATTGAATAGCCTGAGGTGATAAAGCCCAAGGCTACTTCCTTTTCGCCCATGATAAATGAACAACTCTAATTTTATTTCCCCTAATTGTACAGGCACATGCACATAGACAATGGCTCTAGTATAAGTAATTATGTTGTGAAAAATAAATTTAGAAAACCATTAGCTTTAGCAAGTAATGTTTTGTGTAAGCACCTATATGAGTTAATAACATGTACAGAAACATTAGGTTTTGGGTAATTTAAATAACCAAATTAAGTAAACGGGAAAGATTTAATGCAATTTAGACAATGCAAAATACAGGATTGTGAAACACTATAAGGCTAATGAAACAGAAAATATATGTGCCGAGTAGGCACAGGACATCTATAAAAAAATAAGAACAGGGTCCTTCACTAATAAATCAAAGTTCATGTTACAAGTCACAGTCACAAATAGTATAATTTACAAACATCTTCCCCTACAACAATCATGGAAGAACAGGTGTCAAAGGTATTATAAACTCATTTTATATGGCTATATACATCTGACATTTCTTTATCCTTGCTGATTGACTTCTATCCTTTGAATAAACTGTGATTATACTGGTTCTCCAAATAGTGGTGCATACATTTGGATGAATGTTGTAAATTGATTCACAACATTCATCTAAATTTCAGAATAATAAGAAACATTTTATGTATCTCTATTGAGAACCATTGCTGGAAACAAGACAAAATTACTGGCACTGAAAAATAGTTTACTGCCAAAGGGTTCCTACAGTAACTTGTACTTTGAATATTGGTGCATTTTGCTCACCAGTTCTCTGCCTATATAACTGAAAGAATAATTTTTTTGTCAGATATGTTTTTATACAGAAGTGTCATACTCCTACAGTACTATTATCTTAATTGTGATGTCATATATCAAATACCCAGAATGAACCTTGGTGTCAAAATAAGCATGGTCTTCACCTTTCTGTAGTTGGTTGCTTCCAGGTCTTAGTTACTTACAGTAGTAGTAGTTGCCTATTCAAAGACCTGGCACTGGAGATACTGTATGTGACACAATAATCAATGATACTTACAGTATACAAGAAACACTAGCACATACACAGCCCTGAAGAAGGAATGGTACTATGGAGTATAAGTCAAGCAGCTGAAGCTAAAGTCTAATACAGGTGTTTGTGTCAACAGCAATCTAGAGCACATAGTCAAGATTCACAGCAGTAGCCAGGACAGACAGTATAAACAGAGGGTACTCAAAGTTAAGATCAGTAGTAAGTATAGCAGGGGTGGACCAACCCCATTACATGGGGTACTGTAATTAACAGCAGCAGCAAATCCCACTCCATTCCCTCTTGGCATTTCACTTACTTATTCCTTGGTGTGTTCCAGGTGAGGGGAGGCTGCGTGTATGCATGCTACCACCAGTGCAGTCCAGAGGCAGATTGTGGAGGAAGCCCCTTATTCCTCTGTCCTTTACTTTGGGGTCACACTGGGAGCTGCCGCTAAATTGTGGCTAGATGGCTCACAGCAGGAAGCTACTCACGGCGCCATGTGCAGTCTGATGCTCTATGCACCAGCATAGTCAACATATAGGTTGGGCTGGCCCTGAAGGATAGACAATTATCCAGAGGGTAGTCTGAATTCAGAGCAGTGGTCTTGGCAGTCAGCAATCTAGACTGAGCAGTCAGAGTCCAAAGTAGATGTCAGCACAAGAATCAAAGGCAAAACAGACAACAGCAGGCATTTTAATCATGATGACCCATGGGTCTGTGAACACATGATGACATTGCACTGTCAGTTCTGTGGCTTGGAGTTATCCATAGCATCCAAGCAGTTGAGAGGGAGGAGGCAAGTAAGGTGTTTGTGCCCACTGATCCTTACATTAATATATCATTGCATAAAACATGTGGTTATGTTTAGGGTAAAAGTATCAGTATTTTTTTACAGACAATAAGGGTGATTTATGAGATGCAATAATGTTTTTAAACTCCTTGATAAACCCTTTATGAATGTGCACTGATTTACATTGTCAGAGCAAAAACATACAACATGACTAATTATCTTAACAAGATTAGTTTTACCAAAGTGAGACATGTATGGATTCAGTCATTTATACAGTACCACATTACATTTTGAATTAGTTGTTGGGAAATAAAAATATACTGTAAAATGCTGCGTGCAAGATGTTTAATACTAATACTTTTTGAATAACTTCCATTTTAAGTTGACATTATTTGAAAACGATAAACATTTTTTGGTGCAATAGACTGCTTTTTTACTGTATTTTGAAGCTATTTTTTCAATTGCTATAATTTTTATATTAAACATTTAAATAGATCTAGCTGTTTGCAGAAAAAAATAGAAATGAAGGACATTTCACTAAAGAGCAGCTTACCAGAACTAAAATGTTATCAATTATCTATTTTAAATGATCAAGATAAATGAGTACTTTGTTGCGGGATGAAGTCAGCATCCAGGCATGCGGGCTGCTGACGGTCGAAATACTGCCACCAAAATCCCAACAGATCCCGGTACCAGAATCTCGACTGCCGGCATTCCGATGGCAAGTATCGGGGGTTAGGGGGAGGGTAAGGCTTAGGCACCAGACTAAGGGGGGGCACTGGAGAGGGTTGGTTAGGGGTAGGTGTAAGGCTTAGCCTTAACTGACATACCTAAGGGTGTCAGGACTCTGACCATTGGGTTGCCGCTGTTGGTATTCTAACAAGTGGCATCCTGACTGCCGGGATACCATACCCAACCCCTTTGTTGCAGTTCGTTCTTTGTCAAGCATAAGATCTGTATGTATGTATGTTATGTGTGCTTAAAAAGTTGGAATAAGTAGTGCCGTAAAAATCCAAGGTAATTATATGGATCGTTTATAGTTATATGGTATGAACTAAAATATAATGACAATGCCAGTAGAACTATAAAACATAGTTATTGTTCTTCTCCTATTTAAAACACATTCAGAAAATGGCAATAGATAGAGAAACATCATGATATAGACTTTTATGGAGAGTACCAGACCAGCTTCACAAGATGTAGAAACAGAATTAAACAAATAACTCCCGTTGTTAAACACATCAACACTGCTCAAAAACGAGTACACTGTTAGACATGTTTTAGATGCATTTTTCTCACATTTGGTGGGACTCCTACAGATTGAATGATGGAGAAAATAAAAATGCAGCATGATGTGGCTTTTAAAGAAAAAAATCATTGCAATGAACATATACTGAAATGCCAAAATGAAATGGCATCTTAAAAATAGTTTGCTTTATTTCCATAGTTTTCATGTGTATATAGAAGCATATGTAAAAAATGAAAACAAAATAAAAGCTTCGCATACAGATGTCAAAACTGATGGTGTGTGAAAGTTATCAAGACTCTAGATTAATATTCTAACATTTACTGTATTTCACCCCTTCCATGTGGTTATTCTTAAGGGGCATATTTGTCTACAAATGCAGTTTTATCTCATATTGCAGCAATAAGAAACTAATTATTGGTGGAAATGTATAAAAAAATACACTTGCAGGGACATGAGCTCTGATTGGAGACCATCGCGCAAGTGTAAAAAGTAAAGTTACACTTCAGGGATTTCACCCAATATTGTTACTGTGGATTCATGGTCATGGGACAGCACATATGACAGTTAACGGATGAAGATCATTGTATACTCTCCCAAAAATTGTTGATAAAGCAGCCCATAAACTAAAGGGCTAATGCAGTCTAAAGATGTCATTAGCTGTAGGTGCCAAGCTCCAGAAAGCTACCTATTCAGAGCCTGGTACATTTCATAATTTAGCAGCCCCCATAGAAACCTACAGGGACTGCTTTTGTGATTGAAATCAGAGGGAATATATCAACTATATCTGTTATCTGCTGTAGTCACCCCTTCTTACATTCTAGGGATACATCATTTTTGGGAATTTTCAGAAAATGTTCTGCAAAATGATGTTAATAAATATGCTCCTTAGACTTTTCATATCCCGGTAAATGTATTGAGACTCATTTAATGTCAATATGCATATCAGATTATTTAGTTACGTACTGACACTCACATTACAGAAATATCCTACCATTGGCATAACAGTATAAATATAGCATTTAGATTGATGTTTAAGAATGGAAAAAAAGGAAAAAGCATAGAATCCCATTATTATACGGCCTACTAATTGCTACCATTTGCAGGTTTTTTTTTTTTTAACTGTAAAGTACTCAAACTCACCATAAAGTCATTTGTAGAGAGAGAGAGAGCAGAAAACATCTATTAAAAAAGTAACACAAGAAAATAGCATTAAAAAAAACCCTCAAATAATGCATGTCTGCAGCAGAGTCTTCCATCCATTCATGTGGTGCTTCTACAGTTACAATGTAGGACTGGTAAGAACAATTTAAGATGAAAGAGTGACATGTTTTGATTTTTTTTCAAAAGCATCCCCCAAATTTTGACAATGCTAAAAATTACAACATAGTTTGATTTGTTTTTATTGGTTCTTTTGAATTTCTTTATATCCATGTAAATTAGCTTACAGTCTATTTACACATCATTTTATATTATTTGAGTCAATTTCTGTTTGAACCCATATCATCAAAGCAGTCACCAAGTATACAGAAGTATACTGTAGTCTCAATATATACATTTAGACTTGTTCTGTCTATATGTAATCTTTTCTTATTTTTCTCATCATCTATTTTCATCATCAAAAATATCCCAATAACAAACATATGAGCACATGTATTTCACAACACAGATATCCCAATATTCTGCATTTTTTGCATAAAGATAATTCAAAACAATTACCTCAGGGGTTCTCAAACTATTTTGCTCGGGGACCCGAACTGACAACAAAAATGACTACAGGATCCAAGCAAGTTACCGCAGAATGACCAACACACATGCATGATCATCAGACTGCACTTGCACATTAGCACTGTGGAGGCACAAAACAAAAGTGAAGTGACTGCTTATGTGATAATTTAATTTCTTACACATTGCAGGGACAAGTTCCTTTTGGAGACCCTGTCTCTGCACGTGTTTTTAATACATTCATGCAAATGTTAAGTTCATACTGCCTGTGACAGCTTTAGTTGTGGCAGAGAGAGACAGTGGGTGATGGGCAGGCCGAGAGTGACAGGGGGAGGCAGTGGGTGACTGAGGAGGCAGAGGGTGAAAGGGGGAGGCAGTGGGTGACAGGCAGAAGCAGTGGGTAAAGGAGAAGCAGAGGATGAGTGTGGAGGCAGGGAGAGGCAATGAGAGACCCTGGAGGCAGGGGATGACAGGGAGGCAGTGGGTGATAGTGGAGGCTGTGGGTGACAGGGTGAGGCATAGAGTTGCAGGGTAGGCAGTTGGTGACAGTGGGAGGCAGTGAGTAACAGGGGAAGGCAGAGGGTGTCAGGGAGAGGCAGTGGGTAACAGAGGGAGGCAGTGGATTATGGGAAGGTAGTGGATGATGGGAAGGCAGTGGATGACAGTGGGTCCAAGGGATGTCAGAGGGTTGCAGGGAGAGGAGTGGGTGACAGAGGGAGGCAGTTGATGACAGGAGTAGGCAGTAAGAGGCAAGGAGAGGCAGATGGTTTTTGGAAGGCAGAGTTTGACAGGGGTATACAAAAGGTGACTAGTGAGAAGCAGAAGGTGACAAGGGAGAGGCAGTGGGTGACAGGAAGAGGCATTGGGTAGTAGGGTAAGCCAGTGGGTGGCAGTGGAAGGCAGAGGGTGACTATGGATAGGCAGTGGGTGTTTATTTAATGTGTGTTCCTCCTCCACATCCCACACTTTGTGATCCACTGTTCCCCATCCACAGACATATCTCATAAGGTCTGTGCTCAGTGCTCCCCTCATTCCCCCCCATGCTCCTTTGCTGCTGTTTCATCCCCCTTCTCCAACAATCATGATGCATTATGTGTCCCCTCCCTCTTCCACACAGGCTGCACTTACAACAGCTATTTCACAGACTCAGGGAGTCCTTTTCACTGGCATCTGCCTCCTGTGAGTCTAACTGCAGTTCACTGCTGGTGCTGGCTACCTGTTTGTCAGTTTCAACTGCTAGAGTCTTCTGATGAGCCTACTGCTGCTGCTGGGTGGAGCAGGTGAGGCTTAACACTGGGGTCAGGATGGGGTTACCTGTTGACTCCTCAGATCTCTAAGCCAGTGATCCAAGGAGTCTGAATTACCAGACAGTTCAACTGATTTCAGACTCCTTTGATCCCTGGCTAGGAGTAGACAGCCTGAACCCATGCCAGTTGTGACCCCAAGCTGAAATGGTCTTGACCCACAGTTTGAAAACCACTGAAACACATCATTATCATTTATAAAGGCAATGAAATTATGTCCAAACCTTAAACGTATACAAAATAAATGTGATAAACTGATGCAATCCCATGTAGTTAAACATTCATTAAATCCAAAGGCTTGTATAACACAATAGTTTCATGACTACTCAAACACTTATTATTGTACCAGGCGTGGCAAACCACACAAACACATGGACAGTATGGCATGATAACAATTGTAATATAAACAAACAAAATGCAATACACTTAACTACCTTGTTTAAGGATGACAGGTCGGGATCCCGGCACCAGTATCCCCACCATCGGCATCCTGAAGGTAAGTATCGGGGTGTTAGGGGGAGGTTAGGGTGCAGGGTTAGGGTTAGTCACTAGGGGGAGGTTAGGGTTAGGCACCGGGGAGGGAGTGTTAGGTTTAGGGTGCAGGGAGGGGGAGTTTAGGTTTAGGCACTGGCCAGGAGGTGTTAGGTTTAGGGTGCGGGGAGGGGGAAGTTATGCTTAGGCACTAGGGGGGGAGGTTAGGCACCAGGGAGAGAGGGTTAGGGTTAGCGGTGGAGTTAGGAAAACACTTACCGTTTGATCCTAAGGGTGTGAGGATTCTGGCTGTTGGGAAGCCGCTGTCGGTATTCTGACCAGCGGCATCCCGACAGCCAGGATTTCATACCCAGCCCCTTGCTTAAACTACCCCACAGTTATGAAACACTGGGTCTACTGTTTTATGCAGTGCTCTGTTGCAGGGCAAACCTCTTCATATCTCTGGGCCTAATTCAGAGATGGATGCTAATGCGATCGCAAATGCATTTCCATATACAACGCAGTTGCGAAATCTGCAAATGTCAGCAAAGATCACCTGAGCATTAAGATGCCCACTGCTGCATTCTCACCTGTGTGTGACTACGCATACTGTACCTAAGTAAACATCGGTAACATCAAAGTATATTGGTGGCCATCTTACCCTTGCAGAAGGCTTGACCTGCTGCAGCCAATCAAGCTCTTGTGACACGCAGAGCTGCATATGCACTCACAGTGGCAAATTTATGCACGCAAATTTAATGGCATTAAAATGGACAGGCACGTCTGCGTTTTTGTGACCACTCCCCATTACCAACCTAAATGCTGGCAGTCTGTCGCTCACTTGGTGATGGATTCCTCTGTGCGTGCGTGATTGCAATGCGATCACAGCGCAGACTCAGTGCAGTGTATTAACATTTGCAAACAATTGCTCGATCTCTGTGAAAATTGAGTTACAGTTCATCTCTGAATCAGGTCCTCAGTGACAACAGTAGGCCCTTTCTGAGGTGCCCAGCATACTGCTCACATATTTGTCCAATAATATCATTAGTGCTTCTAATTTAATGTTATGCACAACAACCAGAGAAAACTATGTCTTCCATTAAAGCCAAGAGCCTAGAGTGGCAGCAATAATATCTTTTGAGATCCGACCAAAGAGCAAGGGTAATTTCCAATTTCAAACTTTTATAGAATCTCCGAGTGAGTTCAAATTTGCCAATACCCCTAATTTCACTCTTTTGTTTGGATATATCTGGAAAGGTATATTTAACCTGCAGTTATCCCATAAAGGGTAGAGAAGATGTCTTTACTGGTGTAGTGGCAGGCTGTAAAGCTGGCCACACATCTAAAGATTATCTGTCCAACCAGCCAACTAGTTGATCGGTTGGAATGAAAATCTGGTAAGGTATGGAAGAAAATGACAATCAGCAATTTGCTCCTAAATGCTGGAAAATGGACAAAAACTGTTGTTTGAACAAATAGTTTAGATCAAACATTTAACAAACATGTCTGACGACCATTATCATCTGTTTTCTGGCATTTAGGAGCAAATTGCTGATCATCATTTACTCCCATTCCTTACCAGATTTTCATTCCAGCCAATCAACAAGTTGGCTGGTTGGATGTAAGTTGGTCTAGTGTGTGGCAGGCTTTAGGGGCAGGATCTGTATGCAAGCAGGTTAGAAGAGCAGTTAGAGGAGTAATGCTAAAGGGGAGATGTATCTTCGAAAGAGATAATGTGGAGATTTTGCTTACACTGCTTGTAGCTATCATTTATCTAGCACATTCTATACAATGGCAGAAGCTGATTGGTTTCTATGGGTGACCTCTCCATCTTATCTCTCTCTTGTGTGATGGATAAAAGGAATTATATCACATACTTCTGGTAATAAAATAAATCAACCCAAAGGGAAAAATGTATTGTCAGGCAAACACTGATTTGTGCATAAAGAAATAACATTATAAATCTGAAAGGAAGAAATTCTTAAACACTGTTTAGACAACTGTAATAACTGAATAATTCTTAAAACAGTTGGGAATTAAAATATTTATATCAACAAGTAATTCTATGTAACAACTGACAATGCTATCAACACTTTACATGCAGCTATTTTCTTTGTAGTGTTGTTTCATATGTTTTGTTGTGCAGTCTATGTACATAACCTGGGTAATTATTTCTCATGATTATATACAGTATGGTGATAGACACTTACAATATAATTGTGTTAAAATGCCGAAAATTATATTTAAATTGAAGCATAGTAAAAGTGTGAATGATGTGAAATATGTGCACTTAGAGAACACATTTCAGTAGAGATTAAATTTGGCAGATTGTAGCCACACATGATTAAAACACCATTTTAATATAATTTTCCTTTGATTTGGACAAATATGAACTAAAACTTCCAAATCAAAGTAAATAGTGTATCAGAGCCACTAAATTGATATAAAAAAGAATGATCAGTCTGTTTACTGTATATAGTTTTTTTTGCAAAAAGCACAATTAAGGACAATTAAGGGAACATGCATTCCATTTATAAATACTACAAATGCATTTTCCTTAAAAGAACAGTAATTTATGTACAAAATAATTTATTTGCAAGCAATCATGGTAAAAACAGATTTAGTTTTTAAACAAAAAAAATGAAATTTATACAGCACCTGCATTAGACATACATGGCCATAGTCAGACACAAACACAAATGCATTCGAAAAAAGTCATTTCTTGCAACCAATTCAGAGCCAGTTGCATTTACAAATCTTTAGTGGTGGCTGCTTCCCCTTCATGTGCTTGAGTCTGATGCAGCTTTAGTGCAATTTTAGGCATGGTTTCACTGTGAGAACACAAGACATATACAATTGTATATGTCTTGTTGGGAGTGGCAGGAGCTATATTTTATTGGTCTTAAAAACAGTCAGAAAGATGACCAAAATGTTGACAACACAGATGTGGCTTTATATAGATGTTTAAAGTACAATGACTGGTAACAGTGGACATGTTTGCTGGGTGAAATAAAGCCAAAATAATGTTTCCATGTTTAAAGACTAGGCAGTGTAAAAACTATATGCTACTTAATAATGAACTGTTATTATTATTATTATTATTTCATTTTATTACTAGGGCACCACAACTGATCCCTAGTGCCATACATACAGGGACAGTAGGACAGTACAGGGTACACAGAACATTACATTACAGTGAACAAAAAATAAACAGAGCACTATTAACAATTAGAACCATAATTATCAGTACACAATAAAGCTGGGAAGCAAGGCGAGCGAGGGAATAGTAGGCGTAAGGTGGAACCTAGGGAAGAATTAAAGAGTGCTCCCTGTTTATATAAAATATATACAATATGCACACTTATGCCTAAAATATGTCCAAAGTAGAATCCCCATGATGTTATCAAATTTCTTTCTTTTTAATTTTTTTCCTCAATTACTTTGCAACATGAAAGGAAGGGAAAACCAATATGTGTAGATCTTCTACATAACCATCATTCAGAGTAGATGTCACATGAGATAAAAGATAGATGATATTCCACAGGAGAAATATGTCTTCCCAAAAGAATTAAACAGTGAAGTGACGTACCATACTTACTTAACAATAAATAAATAACTGCATATAAAGGTATCTTTTTGTCATGCAGATCCAAAAAGATTGTCACCAATAGTGTAAAGAACAACCAATTTGAATAATGTAAAGTAGCGAACCCCACTCACTTAACTGTATAACAAGGTACCTTTATAATCAAGAAGTGCCTTTCAAGAAACTGCGTACAGTACCTACTCGCACACTGGAGGTGTTGGTTCCTCACATAAAAGTATCTTTCACAGTCGCTTTTCAGTCAATCAATATTTGCTTATTCTCAGTATCCATATGTAGTAAAACAGTATTTATTACATATAGTTAATGTCACTCCTGAGGGTTGGTTTTGGGTTGGAGCAGGTGTAGGAGACTGAAGTGGAAGTTTGAGAGGCGTGGATGAACTTATGTGGTTTGAGCCAGGACCTCCTCATGTATAGATGTGAGGAAATAGAGGGTTGGGTATGAATAGCTGGTGGCTGAATTGCCGCTTGTTAAAATCCCGATGCCGGAAGTCCAAAGGTTCAGAATCCCAACAGGGGCAGTAAGTACCCTAACCCTCCCATTCTCCCTCCCTAACCCTCCCTTGGTGGTGCCTAACCCTAAACTCCCCTGGTGGTGCCTTACCCTAATCCCCCCTTCCCACCCCCTAAACCTAAACCACCCAGGGGGGTGCCTAACCCTAACCTCCCCCTGGTTGTGCCTAACCTTAACCCCCCCTCCCTGCAACCTAACCCTCACTGGGGGGTGCCTAACCCTAATCTCCCCCTGGGGATCCCTAAACCTAACCCCTCCATTCCCTGGCTAAGTGTAATACTTACCTGTATACTTACCTTTGGGATGGCGGGGGTCGGGATGCCGACATCGTTATCCTGATGTCTTTGGGACATCAGCATCTGCATTATGCCAGGCGTCGGAATTCCAGAATCGATATATCAATTCCAGGGATCCCGTCTGCTGGCATATTAAATGTATCCCCAGGTAGAGATATGGCAGTGGATGATGGGCCCAAAGGCGAGAACAGGAATAAAAAGTCTTTATTGAACAGCAGGTTGTAATGGAACAAACTATATAATAATGAATTAATGAGCAGAATCTGATTGGGACCGATGATGCTGGATTGAGAGCTGAATTGGTTTGAGGCCGATGTTTAGAACTTGATGGAATTTAATCTGATATTAATGAATAGATTAACTTGATCAGTTGGGACCGATGTTGATGGATTGAAGAACCTAATTGATAAGAGTCTAATATTGAAGAATTGATTAATTGATTGGTTGAGACCAATGTTGATGAATTGATGAACTTGATCGGTTGGGACCAATGTCGATGAATTGAGGAACTCAATTGAAAATAGTCCAATGTTTGACGCATTGGATGAGACCAATGGTTGAAAGTATCAGCTGGAACCGATGGTTGCTGTAAGAACAAAACTCAGTGGTAAAACCAGACTGGTGTGAAAGATGGTATTGGAGACTTGTTTTACCATATCTAGGAACTGGATATAACAGACTGGGATCATTCAGATACAGAGTACCTGGGAGCTCAGTACTGATCTGTAACTTCAGCAAGAAGTAAATTTGTACTGGCAACAGGGGCCAGTCAGGAAATGAAATTATAGGGAAGGATCCCCAGGGATTGGATGCTGCAATCAGCTGGTATGGAGCAGCACTCTGAGTGGTGGAGGAGAGTCAGGTGACAAAGTCCAAAATGGCTGAATCCATTCTGTGGTTTAGGAGGGAACTCTGGCTTGCAGTTTGTGTGCCATAATGCTGGGAAGACACACTGTGAGCAAGGAGCTGTGGAGAGTCCTCTCCATGCTCAGTGACAGAACACTGAGTGAACAGGGCAGGAGCAGCACAGACAGGCATCATTATCAGCTGGGAGTGATGTACAGCATGAGCAGACATTTGTGCTAGCAATGACAGGCACCAGAAAGGTAAGAAAGTAATTTTTATAGTCCGGAGCATGACAGTCAAATGACAACAGAACAATATTATTAAAATGCTTATAAGTCCAAAATAAAAGTTCCAAACATCAGTCACTAAAACAATTTAGGTAAAAATATTTAAATGGGTGGTTTGAGTACAGCCATCCAGATCAGCTAATTTACCACACCAGTACCTCTATTACTTCAGGGATCCAAAATGTTCAGTCCTCCAAAAATGCACATATCCCCATATACATGGGCAGTGCTGAAGAGGCCAATGGTCTGAAGGGTGCGGAGGAGGAGAGGATGATCTATGGTGTTGAAGGCCACAGAGAGGACCAGAAGATGGCCAGAGAGAAATGGCTACAATATTTGGCCAAAAGCAGGTCATTGGTGATTTTGACCAGGGCAGTTTCAGTGGAGTGAAGTGGGCAAAAGCCAAGTTGGAGAAGTGAAGTGAAGTAGCTAGTCTGTGAAATAACTGGTGAGACTATTGTAGACAAGCTGCTCAAGTAGTTTGGAGGTGAAAGTGAGAAAATAAAGGGGAGGTAGTTAGTAGGTGATGATGGATCGAGGTTGGGTTTTTTAAGAATAGGTGAGACAAGAGCATGTTTGAACAGTGAGGGAATGATGCAGGAGGAGAGAGATAGGTTGAATAGGTGAGCACGGTGGGAGCAGGCAGTGGCAGAGAGGGAGAGGAGGATGCAAGATGAGAGGATCCAGGGGGAATGTGGAGGATGACTTATTCACCCATGGTAGGGCAGAAGGAGCACAAGGCAGGGTGGTCGAGTTAGCAGGTTGGGAGGGGAGTAGGGCTGCAGTGGGGAGAAGGGAGGAGATTTTGAGAAGGATTGCCCTAATTTTGTAAGAGAAGAAGAAGGCAAAGTCAGTTTCAGTGAGGATGATGGGAGGAGAGTGTAAGAGAGGAGAATGTTGAAGTACCAAAGAGACATTGGTTATTGGAGGACTGAGAGGAAATGAGTGACTGGAAGAAGGAATGCTGCTTGGCAATGGAGAGGGCCTAGCAGTAGGAAGAGAGGACAAACTTGATTTGGAGGAAGTCTGCCAGAGAGCGAGATTTCCTCCAGAGGCACTTGGTGGTGCTCATGCATTTTTGTAGGAATCGGGTCCATTTGGATTTCCAGGGTTGGGGTTTGGAATGGCAGATGGGGAAGAGGACATGGGGCAATGGATTTCAGTGCAAAGGTGAGGACAGTGTTGTAGAAAGAGTTTATCCTCCTCCCATCTGCCCTCCTCCACATTCCTCACCACAAACTCCATAAAGACACCTTCCTAAAGTTTCCCCGTATTGACACAGCCACATTTTCAGAGAGTTATGGATAATCTTTTATAGGTTTCTAAGACCATATTAGACCTATGCTGTGCATTTCCACTATTTCCAATATTACCTGCCAGAACCATCTCTTTCTTCTATCAGAATTTTCCTTTAGCTTGTGAAACTGAAGCTTAATAATAAGTATATTAACAGGTAAAAAATAAAGATAGTAATCTGTAGTGTGTCAAATTTGAAAATTATGCAGATTTTCTTGTTACCCTTAATGAATATAGCATTTTAGAAACCATTAATAAACATTTTCATATAGCCAAATCGCTGTTTGATAAACATTCTCCCTTGTTTCCATATGTTCAGCTGGTTTCTATCACAAGTATTGGTTTAAATTTTGAAAAAATATAAATGCACATTAATGGTATATGATTTTCTCACCATGCAAAAATGTATGTGTTAATACTTTCTTAAGAATTTTGCATTTATTTATTTTAAATGGTATATTTTCCTTGGAATATCAATCTCAATTAACAGACCTAAAAGCTGAAAGAAGAAATGTTACAGTGTCAGAGCAGTTATCGGATTCCATCACTAGAAGCATTCCCTTGGCTCTGTGAATTAAATATAAACATATCAATTCTGCTATGTTTAAAATTTTACATTAGCTTTCCTTATGATTCTCATGAGTATTTATTCTGTGAGTGCGTTTAAATGACTAAAGCACATATAAAACACAGCACAAGTAGATTTTACAGAATAAATAAAGCTGCATGAAAGCAAAAGCAAACTGAACAGTTTTCCACAAGAGTGTTAGTGTGAAAAGAGTTACGTGTCCACATTCAGCACACAGTCTGTTAAGAAATATCTGAAAACTTCTATTTTAACAATTTCCAATTTGCAGAATGTGTTGTCTAGTAACAAGATTTGTTTTTTTTCCGGAATGTTGACATCTGTTGTTCTTTTATTTTTATTGTTATTATTATATACTATGTATTGTGCCTATTTTAGGCACTTACTAATAGATTATAAAAAAGCATAACATTGTGATACAACTTCCAAACATTTTCCTGTGTAAATATAGTAATTATTTCCTAGCACTGAAGGTCAAAAGTTTTATTGTTTTCTAAGGACTATTTGTACATCTTTGCTAAAAATTTTACCACATTCTTTTATAACCTAGAGGAAGTGTGCTCCAATCTTTCAAAACCATCCATATTGTAACATGCCCATGAGAATCATAAGAAAAGTTAGAAGGACATTTTGCAACAAAAGAATGGTTAACTCAGTGCAGTCACAGGAGTACAAGATGGTTTTAGTTATACTTCATATGTTATTAGTAGATCTTAATAGCCCTTACGGAAATGTTTCTGCAACTGCTGATCAGAATTTTTTTAGTATACCATATAAAATTGGCTTATCTAATCTCTAAAGAACCGGCATCAAAAAGATGACCTGAAATAAAGATTCTTTATTTTAAATGGAAATTAATAAGAAAATTTTAAAAACGAAAGATAAAATTTGTATATGGTATCTTAAAAAAATAACTAGATGTTTAAAGTAACATCTTCAACTTTTCTATGTGTAGTTGACCTTAAAATATAATTATATTAGATCATTTTTCTGTAAGTTTTAGATAAATATAAAGTGTTCTCAATAATGAGGGTAGTAATATTTTAACTCATTAGTTTACTGTAATGTAGGTAATCTAAATTTTAATAGCTTCCTAAAAATATTTTAATGAAATCACTTTTTAAGAGTTTGCCTTGAACTTGATGAAGCATTTTCCAATAACAAGTGACAATCTATCCCATTTATTTATATTATTAATACTAATTATGTTTTGGTAAGATATCAGATCTGCTTTGAAACTAAAATAGTTTAATGAAGATTAAGTAAAAAATAATTTTTATAATTATTAGTGACATTTTACTAGCATTAATTCTATACAAAACTACAGGTTCATATTATGTAGTTCTTTAACCTTGGAAACTGCAATTACATTTCACAATTATTAGCAATATTTTATAATGAATTGCTTTGAAATCTTTTATAACTATTGTTTATGATTGTAAAACATTCATCATAAATGAGTAACCTAAAACCACAATAAAGATGGAATGACTGAATTTTCTGCACTTAAAATAATTATTTTCTAATTATATCCTATACATTTACCTAATAATGAAATAAAACATAAAGATAAAAAAAACATCTCTATTCAGTTTAATACTGATGATTATTGTATTATTATGATTATGGGACCTAGTTATCTAATCATTTTTGCAGAATATTCCCCGAAAACAGCCATTTTCAGGGTATACCTGCAAAAATTAAGTATATTTTGAATATACCATGGGGGAACCGTAGCAGATAACTTGACATCTGCTATTGTCCCTCCATTTCCGTCTATAGCCACAGCATCATCATAGTTTAGGTAGTACTATTATGTTAGAGAAGGTCAAGTCTGAATGAAATTCATTGCTGTGCAATATACAATTAAAAATATGTGCCATCTATATGATCAATTCCTTCTCAATTGTTTAAAAGTAAAACAACGCAAAGCCATCAAAGCTTTGTAAGGCTTTTGAGAAATCAGAGCAAGTGTTACTTTTTCCTCCATGGTAAATTCGGATTCCAAATGTGAGATTACACCAAATAAGGCAATCCACATTTATGGATATTGTACTGTATAGGGATTTTTTGCACTAATTTTTTGCACTAATTCTGTTGGTGAGTAAGGAATCAGCTTTATTACCTCTTTCATAAAACTTCTGCTTCTATTTAAGGTTGCATTATATTTTTCTGCTAAAATTGTATATATCTAATTTCATAATTTAGCTATGGATTTCAGAATTATGTGTGATTCTGAGTGCTTGTGAGTTGATTCCAGATTATACAGTTGGGAAATAAGCACATCTAGAGTAAAACTCGCTGCTTTTTATGGTGTGATGCATATTTAAAAACTGCCCCCTAAGGACAGCCTTATGTTTCTCCAACACAATAATATGGAGAGTAATGTAGTTCACATTTAAATCAAAACAGTCTAATAAAGTTGATATATTAATTATTTAAATTGTAATTTTCTTTAAATTACTTCCTAAAGTATTACTGATCTCAAAAACATTAATTTTCAGTCATTTCCATTCAATTTTGACCACCTCAAAGCTCATAATATTGTTCACCAATATAAACAAAAGGCTGGCTGGCTAAGCTAAGAAACAGGGCAGTGGCACAAATACATGACAGTTATTTCTGTTTAAAAATGTTTTGCAAATTAGTAATGTGATCAATCAGCCTTTTTGTTGAGCCGTTCCCCAAAATCTCCCCAACCATAAAACCAGCATTCCGTACCTGTGGGCTAGATACAGTGCAGGTTGGATATAGTGTGTGTTGCATACAGTGCAGGATTCAGTGTGGGTTGGATACAGTGTGGGTTGGATACAGTGAGGGTCGCATACAGTGCAGTATACAGTGTGGGTTGGATACAGTGCAGGTTGGATATAGCATGGGTCGCATACAGTCCTGGTCGCATTCAGTGCGAGATACAGTGTGGGCCAGATACAGGGCCTGATTTAGTATGGATCGCAACTGTGAACGCATCTGCGATTACACACATAGTATCACTGCAAAGATATGCTAATCCACTGTGATCACTATGCCGTCATAGCACAACATAAGGATGCCCACCTTACCTCACACATAATATTATTATTATTATTATCATTATTATTATTATTATTATCATTACCATAACACTTAGCAAGACTGCAAAACCATTAGTAACAACGAGTTCAATCATAGCCTCAGACTTTACTCAGAAATTGCTAACCTTCCGGTACACAGTGAGAGCTCAGGCTGCATAAGCCATCGCAGTGACTAATGTATGCACACCCCTGTAATGTCGTTCAACTGCCCTGGCATGCCTGTGTTTCACCGATCACCCCTTTGTGATGTATATGCATGTGCAGAATGCAACAATCGGCCATCTGCATGCATAATCACACTTGTGATCCTTGCTGAATCAGGCCCACAGTGCAGGTCAGATACAATGCAAATCAGATACAGTGTGGGTCAGATACAGTGTGGGTCAGATACAGTGTGGGTTGATAACAGAGTGGGTTCAAATATAGCGTGGGTCAGACACAGCGCAGGTCACATATAGCGCAATTCAGATATAGTGTGGGTCAGATACAGCACCGTGGGTCAGACACAGCATGGGTCGGATGCAGTGCAGGTTGGATACAGTGCAGGAGTGGATACAACATGGGTCGTATACCATGATTGTTGGATACAGTGCAGGTTGCATACAGTGTGGGATGAAGTGTGGGTTGGATAAATTGCGGGTCAGATCTTGCGTGCGTCGGATATAGCGTTGGTTATAGTGCAGGTCAAATACAGTGCGGGTTGGATACAGTGCAGGTTAGATACACCAATGGTGCACTTACTGTGAAAGAGGGTACCGACATTGTCCTCAGTGTGGGAGTGCCAGCAGTGTTGGCCATGTGGGGGTGGCAGTGTTCTTATTGTAGGAGTGCTGGTGGTGTTTGCAGTTTGGGAGTGCTACCAGTGTCCTCAGTGCAGGAGTGGTGGTGGTGTCGACAGTACAGTACAGGAGCGCCAACAGTGTTCTCAGTGCAGGTGACAGCAGTGTTGGCAGTGCACGAGTGTCGGCAGTTCAGAGTTGCAGGTGGTGTCAGCAGTTCAAGGGTGCCAGTGGTGTTGGTAGTGCAGGGGTGGCGGTGGTGTCCTCAATGCGGGAGTGCTGGTGGTATCGACAGTGCAGGAGTACCGGCAGTGTTCTCAGTGCAGGGGTACCAGCAGTGTTGGCAGTGCAGGAGTGCCTGCAGTGTTCTGAGTGCAGAAGTGATGTTGGTGTTGGCAGTGTAGTGGTGCCAGCAGTGACCTCAGTGCAGGGTTGATGGCGTTGTTAGCCTTGCTGGGATGTGGTGGTGTCGGCACTGTGGGTGGTGCCGGCAGTTTCGGCACTGCAGGTGGCCATGTCAACAGTGCGGTGGGGGGCACCATCTTGTGTCAGTTTGCCCCATTAAAGTCTATGGGAAAACACTAATTGGCTGAGATCCATGTTAGATGGCTCTCTCAGCTAGTCAGCGGTCAGCCCATTGATTTCAATGGGACTTTTGAAATTGGCACCTGAGCAAAAACTGTGATATCCAACAGTGAGACAGACAGGGAGATCCAAAGATCCGCCTCAGATCCCAGAAGTTCAGACATATTCGGATTCCAAGGAATCTGTACCACTCATCTCAAATTTAAGCTGCTCCATTTTTAAATATTTACATACCTTGTGAGCTGCATTAAATACAAATATGTTCATAAAAATGGATAGCATTACTGCCTCACAGTACTGATGTCTTGGGTTTGATTGCCACCATGTCTCTGACTGTGTGAAGCTTGTAAGTTCTCCCTGTGCTTGTGTGGGTTTCTTCTAGGTACTTCAGTTACCTCTCAAAATCAGGGACAGAGGGAGGGGTGTGTAGGTGGTGCCATTACCCAGGGCACAGGGACACTCCAGGGATGCATTCTGCAGTGTGTAGAGCCAACTGGATCATCCAGACAGCTCTACCTTTCCTCCTTCTGGCAGGATGTGGTCCAGCACAGGGTGGCTGTGGGTCCTGCTTTGGTGCTAATCACTACCCAAATATCTACAGGTAAGTTAATTGCCTCCCACAAACAATAACCCTTGTGTGTATGTGTATGTATACATGTGTTAAGGAATATAGGGCCTGATTCAGAGTTGTACACAAATCCGATGATTTACGCACAAGTCCAATGTTTGACGATCTGCTAATGTGCAAGATCTGTACTGTTCTGTGTCTGTCATGACAAAGTGTCCCACAAACGACCCTGTTTTCAGGGCAAGCCCAGACAGCATGATTTACCCGAACATCCTGAGTAACCTAAGTGTTACTTAGTTGTCCAATGTTCATGCAGTTGATCCGATGTCTGCATTTTAAAGTAAGATTTGCAACATAAAGTGAGTTCAATGCCGCAACTTCCACATCTCCAAGATACGCTGATGACAAGAATGTTATGGGCAGTACTGTCACAGTGATACTGATTGCAGGGTGCCATTTCAGATACCCTGGTAGCCAGAAGCAAAGCTATGGGATAGCAATGGTCACACACCCATAGATATGGCCCTTCTAATGTATACAAGGTGACTACAACCTAAAATCCAAAAACTGATTTTGAGATGGACACAGGCATGCCTGCAGCTGCTTCTTTTGTCACAGTCGCATCTACATCTTTATGTTAATGCCATGTACAATTTTCAAACATCTGAGATGACCACTTGCAGCATCTTGAGATGCTTCCAACACTGGGACTGAGGGCCTCATTCAGAGATTGTCATTAGATGCAAGCAGTTGCTCTGAATCTGGCGCAGCCGCTTGCATCCTGAACGGCTGCCTCCTTGTCGATCGTTAAACTGTGGGTTAACACCCACAGCTCTAACGACCAACATGGGTGATGGTGGCGATTGTCTTGACCATCGGGGCTTACGACCAGACCCTAGGGTATGGTCTGGGCACTCGTGAGCCTCAGGGAGCTTTCTGCTCTGTTTGAGCATCAAGTTCCCCACTGATATCAGCAATGATGTCAGTGGGGCCGCCCCCAAATGGCAAGCATTCTGACTGGAATGCCTCAGTTTGGCCGGGCACGCCCCTGGCCCGCCCAGCAAATGGGGCGAGCTGTCACTCAACATCGACAGCTCACCCCGTCTGCTACGAGATCCCTAACGACAAAGCACCTGTCGTTAGCCAGGTCTCACGCATGCGCACGACGGCAACATCGAGTCAGTTGTGAGCGCTCAGCGCTCATGACCAACTCTGAATGAGCTCCTGAGTCTGTTGGACATATTTAGCATTGCTAAACATTCCAAAAGCAGCAGGAGGCATCTGTATTAAAGAGGCACCTCCTTCATGCTTCAGTGATCCACAGCTGCATATGAGGATGCAGCCATCAGATCACTTTGCTGACCATCGGCCATCTGAGTAACCCTCAGATTGCTCTGGATGGCCATTGGTTTCATGCTGCAGGGGGCCAGAAAATCTGCATCAGAATATACAGTCTCTGTTTTATGGAATGGACCTGGTCGCCACCCCCTTCCCATCCCCAAAGGGCCACAGAATGTATATCAGAATGGCTCCTGCGCATGCACAGATGCCCCACCATCGGGTTTGCGCACATATCAGTATCAGGCCCACTATTCATCTTTAGGCACACCATAGCTTGCACCATCAAAACTTGCACCAGCCTTATAGCAGGTGCAGTTTCTCCCTCTGAGTATGATTTCCTGTGTGAGTGGATGTGCATCTTTGATTGCAGTCACTTTCAGCATCATTCCCATGGTAACTCCCAAGAATGGCAACTAAAATTCTCAGACTCTCTATTAGAATCTGTGCTGCTTCTCTGTGCACAGATAATTGGGATGCATGTGTGGCGCGACTTGTATATATGTGTAGCAAAACTAACATCATTCACTGTGTACCTATAGGCACTGCATCCACCTCTGATTCAGGTCTACTGTGTATAAAATTAGCCCTATGCTATAAAAAATATAGTAACTACATTTCTTTTCATTTTTATACTGTAATTAACAAAACATTTTGCAATGGCTCCTGGCAGTTCTGCAGGCTGCAGAGTACCTGCCCTGAGTGTCCCTTGGACATTCAGGGAGCTCTACAGTAGCGAGCATCAAGAATAAACCTATGTAAAAGTGGTTTTAAGCTATCTTGGTCATCTCTTAGGTCTCATTTGCTCTTTACAATATGGGGAAGTTTACCCAACCACTACAGAGCCTGATTGACCTGGTTGACATGCTGAGTGAATGTCTGTTTCAGACTGATCTCCTGCACCCAGCATGGCAGTAGTGCATGCAAGGGGGTTTCTGTGTACCCAGATACTCCCCTGACAGCCTCAGAGGCAGGAGAGCAGGCACCATGTCCTTAAGCCCTGCCCCCTCACAGCTAATAGGGAGGAGGTGGAGCCTATATGACACGATTCTATTAGAATTGCATCGTTTTGCTCTGGCCACTCCCGATTGACCCTCAACTTGCTGAATTTTGGCGCTAAGGGAAGGGGCCTAATGACACGGGGCCAGCTTGCCAGGTCCTGACCCCACAGCTGCTGCAAGGTAAGTAGTGTATAATGTATATATGTATGCGTGCGCATATATGTATACAGATGTGTCCTCCTTGCACGCTAAACAGAACTGATTGCGTGCGTCTTTGCAATTGCGATCCTTGCTGAACCCAGTTTGGTTCTGCAGTCAGTTTGTAACTTGGATTTAAATACTGAATCTGGTTTTCTCTAATAATAATAATAATAATAATAATAATAATAATACCGTAATTAATAATAAAAAAACAGCCCTTAGCCTGTGCACACAGAATACTAGTGAGAGATATATTTATTTAAACTTAAAACTTGGCAGTGTCTCTCTTAGTAAAAGTTTATGCTGTGACACACTGGTGGTGTGCTCTACAGCGAACAATATAATTAAAAAGTTAATTCATTATTGTTTGTTTTTTATTCTGCACAGTAATTGTACTTTTCTTTCATATCAGGACTTGTTTAAATACAAATGCCTGATCTACCCTTCTATTGTATTGTGAACAAAATAAGCACATTTCAAGTGTTCTTTTATTAAGAAAAGGAAAGTCAGTGTTAATAATAATCTGATGTTGGTTCTTTTGCAGCAGGTTTTATATGTTTTTTCTTGCTAACAAGAACAGAACTGTCATATAAAGATAATCATTACATATTGCTTCCTCCAAAACAATGAGACAAACAAAGCCGTATGAAGAGACACAGAATGGCAGGATTACTTTTCTGAAATACCATTTTGCAGAACAGATGGTGCAATACAATCATATGCAAATAAAATCAGGAGTGTGAAGGTTAACGTGTTAGTACTTTTAAAATGTTACTTCTAAACTTTTCCAAATATTAAATTATTTTTTAAAGGGAAATGGATAGTAAATATAGCACCACCTACTCATGCTTCCTTTGCATATACAAAGAATGTGAATGTTACTCAGAATTAAGTCTGTCTCCAAACACACAAAATATAATTGGCCACCTAACTTTCATCTGTCCACTTTATCCATTACTCTTTATACTTCTTCTATTAGTGTTCATACCATTTCTACATAGAAAAAGCACCCATACCGTGTATATGAAGTATACAATGTGTCACTGTATTTATATGTCAATAGTAAAAATAAAGCAAAATTACATTGGGCAAGGGTCACTGATTTTTTTCCAGTAGATAACATCACAAGACACTTCCATATTTACAAATATCATCAAGTATGAATATTGTATGCAATGCATCAATAGCAAAAAACAGGCATCACTGAGTCTCTTAGCAATATATATGTAGGGGACTGGCAGTGTCACTCTAACTTCCTCTTCTGAGCATTTGCCTGACTGAAAGAAGAGACCTTTGCTCTTTCGAGAGTAAAGCATGGGCCCTAGGGTAAAGCAGAATCCTCAGAACAAAGATGACCAGGTATTGCCAAGCTCTCCTAACCAGTGGATTGCATTGCAGCTGTACCATATGTGACCCAATAGTTTATCTACTGGTATGCACTATGGGCATGTTGAAAAATTACTTAAAAGGTGATAAAAGTAAATGGTACAGAAAGTAAACATATGGGGCAAGTAGTATTGTGCTGAAGTCATTAGATATAGAATTAAAAAAATATCAGATACTAAAAATTATATTTATTATGCAGAACAAGCTATATGAGTTGCTAAGGATCTCTACATACATATTGTGCAGCATAAGAACAAAATGTGAAATGTTTACAGAACTGTTATACTGTACAATAAAACAACAATGAAAATTGCCTACATCATGAAGGCACCACATATTTAACTGTACAAAATGAAAAAAGGGCCTGATTCAATACAGATCACAACTGCAATCGCAATAGCGATTATGCATGCAGTCTCACTGTGATGATATGCTAATATCTGCGATTGCTATGCCATACGCAACCCAACATAAGGATGCCCATCTTACCTTACACACATCTGTAATTCCTAGCAAGACTGCAACACCATCGGTAACATCAAGTACCATCGCAGCCTCACGCACACTTGCACAAGGTCAGACCTTACTCAGGAATTGCTACCCTCATCACATGCAGTGAGTACACAAGCTGTGTATGACATCTCAGTAGGTAATTTATGCACGCCCCTGTAATGGTGTTCAAATGCACTGGTACACTAGCCGCCTCCACAAGCATGGGGTCATTCATCAAATTGAAAGATTGAGTAGCATGTAGGCTCTGTCAATGAGATTAACAATCTTGCGGGAGCAACCATGGTCACTCATACTGGGTACACAAGGGCCGACATATCAATATGTTGGCCCGATCCTCCCTATCGGGCAACATATCATCTAGTGTGTACCCAGCTTTAGCTTCTGCAGATAGTCAGGTATAAAAGATTATGATTCCTGATCACAACATTGGACTCACAGTATATCATTATCTTGTGTATCCATGGAAATGTGACCACAGCTATAATCATACAGTCCATGTACAATACATGTCAAAGCTCAGGAAATCCGATGGCTTGTGACAAAGGGAGTCAATCAAATCTCATCAGAACCAATCAGTAATATGATTATGGCTAGGCAAGGTGTAGAAGCAACATACAGTATGTACTGTATCCCTAGTAACCATTTCTACTTGATCTTTCTCTGTGTGTTATATTCATGCCAAGCCTGTCCTAGTAATTTGTTATAGCCTTCAATCATCAATAACAAAATATATAAAATGTCCAGGTTTAGGCAATTAGACAATAAGTATAACAAATTGCATCAATGTCTTTTTTCAGGAACCTTAATTATTGATAAAAACTTTTCTAAATGCCTAAAGAGCAACTTCTTGTAAATGTATTAAGTACCTAAAACACACCTAATGAAAAAACTAAATCAACATTATCACACCTCAGGTAATATTCATAGCCTGCAGGGGAAAAAAACATATCTGTATTTCTGCTTAACACATGATTATATCAGAAACAACAAAAAGTATTCCCCCAGCACCCAGAATGAAATCAGCAATAAGATTTGAAAAACAACATGGTGGTAGATAATTCAGAGATCTCAGTTGCATATATTTGCAAAGATATGGCTAAGCCTCCAGGCCGCGTCACGGCGTCTCTGATACCGGAGGTCCCTATCACTTGGTCAGAATCTGGGGTGCAGAACCCCCAAAAAGCCGGCGATAGCCAGCCACCCCAGCGAAGCACACTAGTGAGAGACTAAAGTGTTAGTATAGGATTAAAGGAAAAACTATGTGTTAATAAGTGAAGGTGTAATTAAAAAGCTAAGAAAAATATATATATATATACACAAAATATATTGGGAAGTGTAGAAGTGCTAAATATTATAAATGATTATATCATACTGCAATAATGGAGTCACTTCATTAAACTTTGAGCCGTGAATTGTACTGTACCTGTCAATGTTTTTGACACATGCAGGTATCTTTTAAAATAGGAGAATGTTCTCACACATCTGTAAAAGTAAAAGTAACTGTACTGTTTTCACAATCCATATCTGAGTTTATAAAGTCTTCATCCATAAATAATACATAATAAAAAAATACTGTATACTGATGTCCTTCTTAGTTGCAGTAAAATTTAACTGGCCCAGAAGGTGTACAGGGAAATTCCTGGTGAACCCCAGTGCCTAAGGCACCCACTACTCTTTGGGACAGGTTCCAGACTGTGCATTCAATTATACATCGTTACTTACTCTGGTCAGCAATTTGATGTAACAGGAACATGTACAAACTTTTGATGCTTGGTTCATTTCTATGAAAACTACACCAAGATTAGCCCTCCTATCAATCAAAGTAGGTGGGCCTGATATACCCCTGCCACCATCTTTATTAAGAGGCCCTGTTCTTTGCATGCTGTCTATGTCCTCTTTAATTGTTATCCAAGTCCTTCTGTGTTGTCTGGCCATAGCCACTCTGGTGACTGGCATTACTCTTTAAGCTCGGACCCTACCACTGAATTGTATATACTCTTATATCATGTCCCATAAACTTGCAACTTGATCTAACTTGTTGGCTTTCATGTTCACTATTTGGCACAGTGTGGTTAAATGCTTTCTCAGTTGAAGTGAAGTAGCCATGGTGGCTAAATCCACCTGCAATGGCAATGTTTCTTATACAGTCAGAGCACTGATAAGGCTGTTTCTCACCCCCTTGGAAAAACATAAGGATTGTTTTTAAGTACACCAACGTTGTATAAGCATCATCACTAAAATAAACATATTGTCACTTGTCACTAGACAACCTCAATGGTCAACAATCTCTCTTGCATTGTACAAATACAATTTTATATAAAACTTTATACCTTATGCTTCTAATACTGAATATCTCATACTGATATCATTATTATTAGCCCTTCCACATCATGTAAAATTTTATTAATCAAAATGTAAGAGAGAGAGAAAGGTGATCAAAGAGGGTAAAGAAGTAATTAAGAGCAGTTGGGAATGTGATTGCGGTCACTTAATGTCTTATTAGGCAAATAATTTATATATTTAGGAAAAAGTTGAAATTAATTAAATATAGTCCAGTTTGCATTACTTTATTGCTTGAAGATTAAACAACATAAACAATCTAAATAGAAGGTCCTCTAAACCTAAATATTATTATTATTATTATTATTATTATTATTATTACTATTGCTGCTGCTACTACTACTACTACTACTACTACTACTACTACTACTACTACTACTACTACTACTACATTTATATTGTATGTATAAAGAGACCGATAGTGTCCACAAATGCATATGTATTTGCTTTAGTTTATCAAAATTGAAATGATTTAAGATTCATTTGTGGGGTCAATTTTTAAATGCATCAGACACATTCATTTGAAATAGAATAGAAAATATTTATCTAAACAAAAAAATTACATATGATGTGAAAAAAGTTTTGGTCAGGATATGGGAACTATTGCATTCGTATTGTGAATTTTTGTTGCAGCAATTCTTTATATAGCACCACCAACTGTACAGTATTTTACATTTAGTAGCCTTTAAGGTGTTTTGATATATCCAAAAAATATAACAGTCACTGACTTTAATTTTAAATTGGGAGCATATGATTATACACTTCTTTTTTACATTGACAAATGTTACAGATTAAATGAGTACCTCTAAAATGGGGTTACCATTGTTCTTTCATGTAAGTTATTTTATTTTATTTTTTATGGTAACCTTTTTAAGCCCTTTTTTTTCCTATGACTTTTTTTTCCATTTGCTTGAGGTTGCTTCATAGTTCCTTTGAGGAAACAAAGGCTCTGATGTTCTTAAACTGCTACTTTATTACAGTGAAAGTTAAAAGACCACTGGGTAAAATATTTTCTAACAATATTGTTGTGTTCTATGTTTTTCCTTCAAGGGTTTTAATTTGGATAGACTACTGAGATATTGGCTCTGAAGGACTTTAAACATCACTTGTGCTGAGCTATAGTTTGGAGTTTTAAAATCAGACAGGACTCTCAGATATTGTTCTTCTTTTTACCAACGAGATTGTTAGCTTCTGGCGAGTATTGCTTAAAGGACATATTCTTAAATTATGATAAAAACATGCTGATTTTTTCTATTATGTTTTATGCGGTTACTTATACGTATTTCATTACAATTTTTAGAAGATTTAATAAAATTACAAGCTTAGACAGTTAATTTCTAAATTAAGCAGGTCTTTCTGTGATCTATTTCCCTCCCCAGCAATTAATCCCTGCAAAGCTCCAAAGGGTAAACATCCAAAATGTCCCATCCATTGTCATAGAACAAGTTTATTCTATCATTTATGCTTAATTGCATATTTTGTATTACAGATGTGTCCTCATACCCCTAGCATCTCTGCACCAGGGATGCATGGCATGACTTAAATGCACTGCCATGGGTAGAGATTTCTGTAATTTCTACTTTTTACTGAATTTTACATCTTCTTTGCATTGTAGTCACACACACATATTTTCTTACAGTATCCTAAGTATTTAGGTTTAGTATTTATGACACAAAGTATAGTGTTGCAGATTAGGCATAATGATGCATAGCGTGAGATATTGTGCAAGTCACTCTTATCGGACCTCTTGCCTTTTTTCCAGATTAGTGTATGAGTTGCACACAGACGCTACATGAAATGCCAGCATCAGTATTCATGCACTGTACTTTTGCTGCATTAGTGATGAAAATAAGATGCATATTTTGTAAAAAAAAAAACCTGTCTGACGGAACACATGGCTAAGTCGTAAAGTATGTGGTGCAACAAAAGACTATGGTATGATGGATAGGTGTATGTGGACATATCTGTACCACAGACTTCCTGACTCCATTCAAAACATTGTGTCAACCATTAGTATATTATAAATTTTCCTTGTGCATAAAAAATACATTATCACGAATGTGTATGTGACTGTGGCATTATCATACACAGTTGCCACCGGCCGCCGTCACTCTGCTTACCAAACCATGCTAGACATCCAGCATGAAATGATGCAGCAGGCACCAGATAAAGGTTTGTGGGGGCTTAGGACAACCCATCATGATGGTTCCTACCAATAAAATTGATAAAATTGTATAATGGCCTTGTCATTAAAAAGAGATATGTATTGTTTGTTTCTAATCTAAGAAAAAACACCCAACTAATAATCAATGAATGAATGAAACAATCAAACAAATAATCAATCAAACAATTAGAAACATAACCAAGCTAAACCCAACTAATGTTTACTCCACTTACCATTGTAGCATGGCTGCAAATTGCTTTCCCCAGGGAATTGTATAGGTGTTTCCCTAAGGACATGAGAAAAAACTGGAGCCAGGCTGTCTAGTGCATATTGTGCCATTACACACAGAGCTGCCATATGTATAGAAATGTTCTTCTTTTGCCATTGACTCATTTTAGGGAAATTGAGGGTGACATGGCTGCAATCCATTACCTGCTTCTCTCTTTTGTCAAATTCTTGATCAATATTAATCAGATCATTTATTTTGTTAGAGATAGTCTAGCCACCAAACAGTGCATGTGAGAACAAGTGTTATTTTACATTTTCATTGGGCGGCATCCTAAGTCTCCTCTCCTTCTTAGCTGTATTACATTACTTCCTGATTGAAATAGGGATTAAAAGAAAATAAAATTAACTTTTAATTGAACATCAAATTAGAATCAGGAAACATTGGAGATACATTTGTTCAGAGAGTTTTCCTGAGACACTGAGGGAAGTTATTTCCAAGCATAGAATCAATTTTCTGCCAGAAAACCTGCATACTTTAAATCCACCAAGTGTTAGCATAAAACTAAAAAGCACAGAGCAATGGGTTCATGATGAACTTAAGTCTAGCCATGGCTCATCATAAGATTGGAGTAATGGCAGAGGCACAACTGTTTTTTGATTTGCCGGATAAAGGGTTCTACACGCAAACCAGTGCCAAAACATGTGACATTACCAGATTATGTACATGATATATGATGCTTCATGTCACCTAATGATATCCTGTAATTAACCATGTACCCACATGTTTGGACATCCTGGTCCTGAATCCTGATACTGATTTGACTTACACCAGGTTGTGTAGAGTAAATTGCTCAAATTAGCACTATATATACTTAAAAAAAGAATGCACACATATGCGCTAAATATAATCGAAATATATAACATTTTCAAACCACCAACAAAATCAATCGTTTTAAACAGTACAAGAGATAAGTTATTAATTCAAATTCTAACAATTAACAGCTGACAGACCAGATGCCTGTTCCTTAAATATTAATAATGGTGGCTACCAGGGGTGGATTGGCCACTAGGACACGGGGCCAGTTCATCCTGGGCTAGTCCTACTGTCCCCTCAGTGGCCACCCTTCATTCACCCCTTACTGGTGGCTGGGCCACCTGACATGACTGAAGCTATGGTAGGCTCCGTTTGGGCAGTGTTACAGCATCTGTGTTTGCACAGAAACTCCCTAAAGCAAAAGGAAAATGGTGGATGGCTCTGCCTTCAGTCCATGAGTCACACGGGTCTGTGGCCCACCTCCAGCTCCATCTGCAGTGCACTCTGCAACAAGCAGCCTGCAAAGCAGCCAAAAACTGGAGCCAGTGGCCTGCTGACCATGGTAGGTGAGCCTAGTCTGAATCTAACAGCATAAGAAGCTCTATTGCTTACTATTTCAATGCTAATCTACATCATAGCTTGACCTAGATTTAAATGCTTATTAGTCTTATGTTATCTGAAATCAGCTTCCACTTTTGTGAGCCAGACAACACTCAGCCCTGGATTTCACCACACTTTTACCACAGCAGTGGTGGTACAAATAAAACAAATGTTAATAAACAGTTTCCTGGGATAATTTTAAAAAACATCTGTGTTATCCTGGTGGATTTTTTCTTTTTGCCCTGTCTATGAAAGGTATAACAGGACAGGTGTTGCAGCTCCTTTGGTGCCCACAGCTAGGGTGGGATCCCATATGTCGCATTACAGCTCACAAAACTGTGATACTTTCAATATTAAAATGTGTCCATCTGTTAACTTGAATGCATTGGGATTATCTACTTCAAGGTATTAAGGCATATCCTTAAAAATGTGCTAAGTAAATACTTTATAGTTTTTCTTTGGTGGGGGTGACTCAGATGCACTAACAAGATATATCTCATGTAATTACCTTAATGTATGTGCAGCCCCTGTGCCGTCAGGGACCTCTATGTACTTGGCAGGGAAAAGGGTGATACACTTCAAGGTTATGGTTATCTCATATTTTCTACTGTTCTCTCATTCAATGCCTCCACCTTAGTCGTGTTCTCTCTCTGGGCTGAACATATTGGCAGGGTCCATCAATTGATGACTCAGGAAACTCAGCCAAACTATCTCTAAGGGCAAGATGTGTCAAGCCTTCTAAAGAGTGGAGAAGTTGCCTATAGCAATCTACCTATCATTTTTTATAATGTACTTGATAGATACTAGCTAGAAGTTGATTGGTTGCTATTGGAAACTTCTACATTTGTCCAGTTCTCACTCTTTAGGAGGCGTGAAACATCTCTATAATCAGATGAAGATGTAGCATAGTATGGGTAAGTTATGGGAGTGTCTAGAGTGTATCACTGAAAGTGGATGCATACAGAGATGCTGAATCGCTCACATTGGAGGCCATACTCTTATGAAATGCAACTTGAATAGAGCTGGTGTAAGTTTTGAAGGTGCAACAAATGGTAATGTCTATGTGTGCACCAAATGGTATTACAGCGTCTGTATGTGCTACACATCCGGACGCATGGCTATACACCATGCAAGGGCTTAGTAGTAGTCACAACTGCATTCAACTCAGAATCAGGCCCTATAAGACAGAAGAATCCAGTGCTCTCAACATATACCGCCCTCTCAACAGACACCGCCCCCAATTAGGGCTGCTTCCACAAATTTCCCAGGTTGGTTTTCAATCCCAAGCCACCCCTGGTGGCTACGAACTCTCAAAGGCTATTTTAAAGGTCCAGAAAACAATGCAGTTACTGCTCATCTGAAGGTCAACAAAAGGCACTTGAATTGACCACTGTATGATAAAAGAGATATAGCTTTTTTTTTCATTGAGAAGCCAGGATTGCTTATTAAATTGATCTTATGTGTATTTTTAGCTATACTTTATAAAAACCTCATTCCACACTTGCACATATTTTATTATGTATACAATGCATGCCTTCAGCTTACAGTAATTTGGATGCCATGGAGGAATGTTGGGGACCATGCAGCCTGTTCACTGGTAAGGTGAGGTTTCCTAGTGAAGACAGGCTTTGCATGAATGGGTGCTTCTCAAAGCATTTATATTAAGTTCTTCTGCTTTTACATAAAGACTTATAGACTAGCTCAAATAAGACAATACCACTAGTAATTGTGACAATCTTTGTGTCCATTATTTCAGCAGTCACAGCTCACATATATAACAATGAAGGAGACTTAAAGTCCCATTTATATTTATGTTAAATGTACTATTTTGAATACCATTTTTCAATGCATCTCTAAACTACTGCATCCTCTGATTTTGTGGTAGTACTGTATGTATACATGTAATAAGTATTTATCGCATCACTTATGTTATGTATAGGGCTGCTGATAGTTATTGTTTAATTTCCACTTCTACTGTTTAAAATAGAAATCAGCATATTTATTATAACTTGCACTTTTGCCCTGATAATTACAATCTGATATTACAAATATTCACAGCTATAAAAGTTGCTATAACAAGTAAATTTATGATTGAAGTCATACCGGGACAGCATATCCAATAGGAGGATGTCACTGCAATAAAGTTTTCCCAATTCCACCTCCTTAACTATTTGTTCTGCACATACATACACACTGGTCCATGCATATGAACAGTTCTGCTGCCAAAAAGGGATCTGCAGATCCCTTTCTGGTGTCACTGTAGCCCATAGACTACAGCAGATAACACTAGATAAACTACATTAAGGTTTTCTGTCTTGGTAAATTTCCCCAGACTGCAGTCCTATTGAAAGTTGTTGTCTGCAACCTTACTTTGCTCAATGTACTGTAGGACAAACAGAATTAGGGTTAGGTTGGTGCACAAGTCTCACACAACATGTATGTAAATGGTGGTGTTCTGATATGACTATGGTCACGGAGGAAGAAAACTTTTTTTTTATAGGGGCACTTCATTATAGTTATACTAAAACTAAACTTTTATTACCACATTGTGAGGTTTATGTATCAAGTAGTGAAAAGTTTGGAGAAGTGGACCAGTGCAGAAGTTGCCCATAGCAACCAATCAGCTCCTACCTATTATTTTATAGATTGTACTTGATAAATACTTCATCAAAGCTGATTGGTTGCTATGGGTAACTTCTCCAATGGTTCACTTTTCCACTATTTTCACTGCTTGATACATAAACCCTTATGATTGTATATCAAATGAACTACACAAAGACATAAAAGTTATAGCATATACTGTATGTATGATATAGTAATGTGAATAACATACTGTACACAGGGTTTACTTTGTGCTGCTACAGGCAACATTAGTATCCCAACAAAATTAATAATTGGGTATGTCTCCCTATAACAGTATTATGGTAATAAGTTGGATTCCCAGTCAGAGTGAATAAAGGGGCACAATCTTCATATGTAAATGCAGTAACAGTCCTAGGTCAGATATCATAGCCCAGAATAACACACATAGGGCCTGATTTATTATGGATCGCTATTGCAGCTGCGGTTGTGCACGCAGTCCCATTGCGAAAGTGTGCTAATTAATGCTAACTTAATACCATCGCAGCCTAACATAAGGATGCCCACTTTACACACACATCCCAGGGGCTTTTCAAGAGAGGAGGGGGCCCATGTGCAGTCTCCATCACCGGTCCCCTCCTCTCAGTCTGGCGGCCGGCAGCACACTAAGGGCAGCACTGGCCAGTGCCGCACTGATAGACTCTAGGCACTAGAGTGTGCCCAGAGTCTATAGTGCATGCGCAGGTCACCGGGAAAATGGTAGCAATAGACATTTTCCCTGTAGTGCGCATGTGCAAAATTACAGGAAAATGGCCACAGCGGCCATTTTCCAGCCGTTTTTACAGCGCTGACACTGGTGCTGATGTGGGACTCTGGAGAGGTAAGTATAATATGGTACAAGATGTGCTGTGCAGGCCCCCTTGGAGCCAGGGACCCGTGTGCACCGCATACCCTGCACCCATTATAAATACGCCCCTGACACATCCGTAACAGTTTGCAAGTCTGCAAGACCATCGGTAACATCAAGTACAATTGCAGCCTCACGCACACTTGCACAAGATCTGACCTTACTCAGAATTAGCCAACCTCGTCGCACGAAGTGCAAACCCAAGCTGCGTATGGCATCGCAGTGGATATTTTATGCACGCCCCTGTAACATCATTCAAATGCACTGGCATGCCTGCATTTCGTCAACCACCCCCCCATCACCACCCCCAAACTCTCACTTCCTGTCAATCATTATGCGATGGGTTTGAGTAGTCACTGTGATCGCAGTGTGATTGCAGGGACGATTTTGCGCACTGCGATGCATGCGCAGTACGCAACAATCGGCCGATTGCATGCATAATTGTGATCAGTAATAAATCAGGTCCATAGATTGGAACATGAATAATTCAAAATTTCACTTTGTAAAATCCAACTGCACATTATACAAGAAAAGCTTCATACATATTAATCATCAGCCGTGTAGAACAATGCACAATAGGCAAATGTTAGTTATATTGTTCAATGAGGAAGGTCAGGTAGAAACATATCTCATGAGGAATAAAGTGCAGATGGAAAAGATACAATGTGTGTGTACTAGGATTACCATGGAATAGGCATACGGTATCACGTTTTTACATTAATGTTGTTTGTTTGATCTGTGTTTCTAATTTGTTAATAATAGTTAAGCTTTAATATAATTATAAATAAGTGACCTCTAAAAGAGGTTTTTTCCTCCTTGACCATAGTTTTTACATAATGTAGGTCATATATCTGATATCTCATATGTTAGACTTTTCTTAAATAGGCATAATGTTTAAAAAATGCCTTTTCTAAATGATTAACTAAGGGCCTGATTAAGCAAGGATCGCTATTGCGATCGCACATGCAGTTCTAATGCGAAAGAATGCAAATAATTGCAATCACAAAGCACTCTCTCTGACAACATGCAGACGCCCACTTCCCCTCTCGTACATCTGTAATGCCTTGCAATCCAGCCAAAACATCGGTAACATCGAAGTACATCGGAACCACTTGCACATTTAAGGCAGGTCTGACCCTACCACTAAATTGCTAACTTTCCTACACGCAGTGAGAGCTCCTGCTGAGTATGCCAATGCAGTGGCTAATTTATGCATGCCCCTGAAACTGCGTTTAAACTGCATTTAAAGTGCAACCAGCCCCTGTTACCTCTCTCAAATGGTACTTCCTGTCAATCACTCTGCGATGGGTCTGCTTACTCACTGCAATTACAGTCCCGACCGCAGTGAGGCATTCGCATACGCGTACTGCGATGCATACGCATGCACAGTATGCAACGATCGACCATCTACGTATGCTTTAGCAGTTGCGTTCCTTGTTGAATCAGGCCCTAAGCCCCTATATCTAGCTGAGAATTGCAGTAACAATGTTGAGCTTATCTAGGTTTTTGGTAAAATGACTTTCCAAGTTCACCATATCTTTCCTGCTGCCCATACAGTACGTACTGTATACTACTAACTAGGTTAATTTGTTGGTCTTATGGTTTTATCTGCCTTGTCTTACATACAGTATGACCTTTCTATTTAATGTACCTTAGATATAAAATTATTACTTGTAGTTTTCTGCAGTAAGATACAATTTAGCTCCTTAACCTGACTGTGAAAACTAATGGAATTATTCCAGCTATTATTTTTTTATGATCCTGTGTTTTTTTTTTACCAGCAACATTTCAAAAAATAAAAGAAAAAAGTACTAATGAAGAAGACTTTGCATCACTAAATCATGGTGGTCCATTACCCAGTGTTCTATTATTTTGAATGTTAAACTGGATTTATTTTATTATACTGTTCATATTTCACTTTCATTAATGAGCATAAAACATCAGTGTGATATTTTTACAGAATGTTAAATAATTAAATACCACAAAATTAACTTCTGTACATTTTCTCCTGCAATATATTTCAGGGTTTATGGAAGCTCTTCCTTCACATGCTCTTTAATGTTGACTTTTGTATATGAAAGTCCAGTACATTGTAAATTGTCGTTTTCATTCATGTTGTGTACACATTGCAAAGTCTAATACAGTATGATCGAAAAATCAGCCAAATATGTAATAGCAAATAAAAGGAAGACAAAAAGTATACATTTATTCCTGTCTTAATTGACATTCCAAGACAGTGTTTGAAATTCTGATTTATTTTATATTAATTACCTAAATTGCATATTACAGTAGAGACAGCTCGCTGTATGCATTGTACTGCTTTTTGAACTGTGACCTTCCTTACCAGAGACAACTCTAATTAAATGAAATTGAAGAGTAACATTAATGTTTTTTCATGCATTTTTTGTCTTGACCTTCTACTGTTTTAGGATTCCAGCTTCTAAAAGACAGATTACAATGTAAAAGCAATACATATTTAATAATATTAAATTCTTAATATAGCTTAATAAATGATTCTCGAGCAAGAAAAGAATATAACAATAGTAATTAAAAGAGAACGTTTTATATTAATGATGATCAAGTAAAATGTTGTGAAAGAGATTACACCATTGCTAAGAAAAAATGATATCCTATCTTTACCAATCATCTATTCCAGTTCTGTTTTAAAAGTGCGACACTGCTTTTTTATTCTGGAAAATTAGCTAAGCAGATGCTAATTTCTTAACTGTCTATTATAACATTTTGCTAATAAATATTTTTAGATATATTTTATAAATGGCCCATTAATGTCTGTCCAAAACATTGACTTCCGGCAGATATGGCCCTATACTGTATATGTTAGCCAAGTTTATTGGATTTGTGAAGTGCAGTAAGGGAGTGTTCAGGACTCCAGAGAGACAGACGGCAATTGTTATAAATGTTAGCCAGCTTCTTGATTTATTCTGCACAGTGTACAATAGAATATACAGTAATGCTATGTATACAAGTTCTTCCACATCCTGCATTGCCTGGTGATCAAATGATCACCAGAGTATCCATGAAAATGTTATAGTTACTGTTATAAGAACAGTTAAATTAAAGCTTAAATTAAAAGTAAATTTAGTTAAGTGTCTCATCTCTAACTACAGTTATAATATGATTTCCAGTAACTCAAACAAACCTGAAAAAATTAAAACATTTCTGTAGTCTGTCATATGGTCTATTCTGACTGTGGGGCAGATATGCTATGCCATGGAGAGAGATAAAGCAGAGAAAGATAAATACCATCCCCATAGGAAACTATAGGGACAACTGCTCTGAGAGCTGGCTGTAACAAAGAAGGAGATAACTCCAATATCTCCTGCTTCCTATGTTATTACATTCTACCAACACTTAATTCTGCCATTAAATATTAAATTAATTTTCACATTTACTAATCTGCATTTTCCAAACTTAAATTACTAATAAACTGCATCACAAACTTGCAAAACTTGTAGTCTTAACAGGTTGGACAATGTATGTTGAAGAAACCCACCTAGGGGCATCATGGAGTCCATTGGCTGTGGATAGTACAGAGGATTTAATCCCACCTCTTCATTACCCATGCAAAAATGCATAAAGTAATAATAACATGAGAGCAAATTTAAAAGTATAAGAAAAAGAATCAGATCTATATTCTTTATGTTTAACAAATTCATGTAATCATAATCAGAAATGTCAAACAACCAACCTTTATTGGATAGTGGATAGAGCTATTTCTAAAACCCATTTAATGCAACAAATAATCTTTCCTGGAGAAAAGTTTAAAATGGGTAATGATAATGATGATTTTAAATTAGTATTAGTAGTGTTAATAAAACATGGTTTGGTGATATACAGTAGTATGCATTGATCTCAGAATCTTTAAATGACATGATACTCAGTGCAGAAATAAATGTACAAAGAGCAACACAGCTTAATGCAGAGTTCATTATACATGTATACCAAATAAACAATTATTCTATATGCGCACAACTTTTCAAGGAATATGGATCTCTTATCTTAATTTACTGAAATGTAATGTATGAATTCACAATGTTTTCTCCTAGACTCAAATTGCTGAATTTTGCATTATACAATAGAAGAGACATCTCTATTGCCCTAGCTTATTTGATTATTTTCTTGCTTCTAAAAGATTAATGACTCTACAGTAGCTCTGTCCCAATGCTTTATTCTTGCCTAATTTAAACATCAGAGACCAGCATTAATTTATTATCAGTCTAATCTTCTAATGGTCTTCTGTGCTTCTAAAATTACTTTGCAGTGATGGTCATCAGTAAAACTTATCTTGAGGACTTCCTGCAACATTTCAGTACTCATTAGTAATAAGTACAGTCAATAATCTATGGCATTTCTCACATGAAAGTAATAATAATAATAAAAATAAAAATAATAATAATAATAATAATAATATTATTATTATTATTATTATTATTATTATTATTATTACTTTCATGTGAGAATATTGACATTACTTATTACTAATGTGTACTGAAATGTTACATGAAATACTCAAGTTTTACTGATGACCATCACTGCAAATAAATTCTAGAAGCACAGAAGACCATTAGGAGATTAGACTGATCCTGTTAAAGAAGATGTTGTAATGTCATGGCGTATTTACTTGATTACATAATAAAAAGAAAAAACATATATAATAGTGAAATCACTTCATAGAAACCCCACTGTATAAATACTATATCAGGCTGGAAGTATTTTTTCTTCTTCTAAAAACGACACATATCTTAACACAGAGTTTGATTATACTCATGCAAGCTTAGTCTGTGTTCTGGGAGTTCACCAAATTGCAGTTTTAACTCATTTTCCATGTGTATTCCCAGGATAAATGAAAGCAACTAGCAGAATTCATTTTCTTCTAAAATTAAGTAATTCAGTGAATGATTTGGATGTTTTCCAAATATTATGTGGGTTTTTACAGAGGATTCCCCTGAAGATTGCACACCTTCTCCTATAAAACTCGAATGGTTAATATTCCATTAGGCAAGTTGCATTCAAATATTCATTGTATTCTAACAACTATTAGTTTGAAAAGTACTAATCAAATAAAAATAATAAACAAAATCATTAGGACACTTTCATGACCTGCAGTGATCCTGTGCAAGATTGGTGACACCAAATTAAACTTTAATCATTCCTAATGTGCTCTTACATATTTAATGCATGCTCTAGTTACTGGTCTTCCCAAAGGGAGTCCTCAATTCCATTTATTGTTGCTCTTTTAGGTTTTAGCTATAATGACTGCTTATGAGGAAACCAAATAATTTAATATATTTATTTTTTTATACAGCAGAATTAATGTAAGCATTCATCCACTTTTGATTGTGCCCTTGGAATCACATAACATAAAATAAGCATGAACTTTAATTACTGTGCAGATGGCTCAGACTTCATTTAATTTAAGTGACTTGAATTAGTGGCCACATTCTAATTACTGATTACATCAGCTTTCAAATTTTCTTTGAATTTTAGAGGAAAATCCTTTTTGCATAGTCTTTTAGTTGTAGAATTCTAATATTCTAATAGGTATATTGTTTGGTTCCATATGTAATGATAACCACAGACAAGCCTTATATTACAGTATGCCATATTCCAGTGATTAGAATTTATATTAGCAACCTAAAAGTTAGATAATATGCCAGTACTGAGGAGTATATACATATATATATATATATATATATATATATATATATATATATTGTGACACAGTTAGGTTAGGGGGTCCCTCTCCTGGGTAGAGGACTCCTTCCTTTCACACACAGCAGCTGGGAAACAGTACGCCAGACTGGATGCAAGAACAAGCTGGTCGGCGCCAGTCTTTATTGTGCAATGTCAGAAATAACACAAAGAAAACATAAACGTAAATCCTAGCCCTGTCGGGGCACTAACTTCACAGGTAGTTCCCTCACTACCAGAACCTGGCAGGGCCTAATGCCCTCACCAGCAACAAAAGCACAGCACAACACTTACAGATAGGTTTTCAAGTGTCTCTGAGCAAACTCCCTGTCTGCTCTCCCAGGTGAGACAATCAGCCCTCAACACACTAGGCTTATATTGGCCACTCTCAGGTGGAAACCCTAACAACCTGATACCAGGCTGCGAGAACCAAAACCTGGAGTGGCCGTGGGTGGAGCCCTCCCTCTCCTCTCACCCACAACCCCCAGGTCCCAAACTGGCTTTTCAAAAAGCCGAAACTCAAGCCTGCTACACTGCAGACTTTCTCCTGGGGATTTAAAACACATAAGACAGGAATCTGGGATAAATGTCCCTGTCACAGACCACTTTACCAGTGATCCTATCACAATATATATATATATATATACATACATACATACATATATACATATATATATATATATATATATTTATTTCATATTAGCGAATTGGAAAATGTTGCAAAATAGGAGCAGAAGGGCAATTGTAGCTAGCAATTTGGTTTAAAATTTATAAACATTTTTTCAGAATCAAAATAATACTTTACTTTTCAATAACATACCTGCCATGCTTGTTATTACAATTCTAGTTGTGTTTACAAAATTGTCATTGTTTATGGAAAGAAAATATATCTGAATCTTGAAATGTATTCTCTGTTGAGATTATTACAGAATAGTACAGTTAGTTGCTGCTTAGCTTCTAAAATTTGCACTTAAGGTGGAAGAGATAGAGGTAATAGCAAAAATGAAGCCTTTCTAAAGCATCGTAAGTTTTTATCAGCAATTGAAACATAAAGTAGATTGATTGGTTTGACGTATTTATATTGTTACATTTCATTTAAGACCTTGAAGACTTCTCCCAGCTAAAGTACAATAAAGGACAAAGGAGATACTATACTTTTTGCAAAGATGTGTCTTGAAGGATGATTTAATTGATTACTGAGGAGAAATGTTAGAAGTTAGATAGGAAGTTACATTATTAATAAGGAACAAAAATGAAGAACCTGAGATAGTACTTTAATTATTCTGACACACCAAGATGTGAAAGAATCCAAGCAAAGTTAAATAGGTGTCTAGGGAACTTATGGCACATGTGCCCTCTATTGAAACTTCATGCAATATATGGCTCTGTGCAGTTCAGGTTCATTTTGTATTTAGATCTGTCATGGCTGCATGGTCAACACAGATAGTGTGCAGAGACTGAACAACCTATAGCTGAATCATACTATGCATAGCAACACAGATAATGTGTGCTGATCTTGGACCTGATTCAAAGGTGGACACAGTGTCAATGTCGCAGTTGGATGATGTTGTAGGTCTGTGCATGCATCACAATTTTGTTCGTACAGAGTTGCAGAACTAATTTAGACACACAGTAGCAGAAATACGTTCCTGGACACTGACTGGGAGGTAACAGGGGGTTGGCTTACTAGAAGCATGGAGATGTTTCAATTTACAGGAGAGTAGCAGGCATGTCACTGAAAGCAGCTATGGGCAGAGACGCAGGTTTCAATGGTGAAACCAATGGTGCTACTAAAGATGCACTAGAAGTACAGTAAATGCAGTGTATTAAGATGCTGTCAGTGGGCATCTCATTCCTTTCTCATATGAAAACATGAATGTACTGTACACAATGGAAGGACTTTGTAGTGACATTAACATAAAGATGCAGATGCGACAGTAGCAAAATAAAAATGCAGCCGCCTTCATGTTCACCTCTTAATGAGTCCCCTTGTGAGAGGTAATGTCTACTCCTGTTGCCCATGAGTGACTTGTCCACTCTTGTGATTACACATGAAGATAGGGCTGTATGTGACCCTTTTGCAGGCTGAAACAGTTACCAAGAGAATACAGCTACAGTTGTGTCTCAGTGATTATTTCCCTGGCTCCTAGTGAATTGATATGTACCACAGATATTGGGCCAGCTTACAAAATGACTGCCTTAACTATGTGCAAGCCATTAGTGCACTTTAATGGCAAAATATATTTTCGTTAAAAACTTACCCCTTATGTTTTCATATACATGAAGATTTTTGTTTGAGATATTGTTCATTCTCACTCCTATGTTCAGCTTGAAAGCTTCTGCTCATTACTGCTATATTCAAACTATTCTAGCAATTTGTAGAACAACAGGAACCATCAGAAGTTATATGCACCTTTGTAGTGCTATCACAGCCTGCTTAAACTAACAATGCAAATTGTTGAGAATCCTGCTGACATATCTGCTGTTATATTTTGGAAAAACTGTCAGAAGGCTTATTTTTCAAAGTCCCAAGATTGAAAATGAAAAGTATTTTATTCTTTTACTCCATCCGATATTCCTGTTGAAATATATGTTATTTTAAAACATAACTAATTTATTTTAGCGGCAGATCAAAAAACTGGATGTAATTTTTTTTGATATGTCACAATGTATTTGTTATCCATTTTATACCTTTGAAGAACACAAAAGAAGGAAGAAGGGCAAAGTGAGCAAGCTAATTTAATGAAAACAGCTATAGAACATTGGCATTGTCTGTTCACTTGTCATTATGATGGAAAACTTTAAGTGCACCTTTCTCCCTTACGATCCAAAGGGGGGACTCTAATGAGTATGAGCAACAAATTCATTTCCATGCCTGTCATTGTAAAGAGCATTTGTCATACAGCAAACTAACACTAGAATGGAAAATATACATTAGCCTTATGTGATACGCTTCCTATATAAAACACTAAGACCTGGCAGAAAAATAGTATTTTGTAATTCCAGCCAGCTGTCTAGATTTAGATTAGTTTAGAAACAGAATGAAAATCTTCTGCAATCCAATTCAAGTTACAGCATGCTCTCCATATAAGTAATCAGGTACACACACTATCTATGTGTCATTTATAATGCTAAAAATATGTCTACGTAGTGTATTTTTATGTGAAGTTGTGCTGCCTTACAGCAAATGTGTAAACATACGCTCCTATTCTGCAATTTAAAATAATTCCAAGCAAACACTTTACACTATAGTTTGTTGAAGTTGTACTGTGAATGCAATATGCATAGCCAGCAAAAGTAAAATTTTCACTGCAAGGTACATCATACTTTCTTTAGCTTTTAGCCATGTTCATCCAGATAGTTTGCTGAAGGATCAAAAATGTTCTATATTTTTGGAATCGAGGTTCTGCAGGTCATGGTGGCTGTTATTTTCCATATTAAAAGTAGGGAAGACATGAAACTTGCTACCTGTGAAGATGTACAAATGGTTATCTAAATGTACAGAAAGTCTCCTTTTGGCTTAAATTGGAAATTTGGTAGTTATATATTATATACTTGATTCAGCCCTGTATGAGAAGAAATATTTCATGTTTGAGTCAGAGAACACTCATAAGGGCTTTTTTTGCTTTGTGCTTCTTGAAAGAACAGTAAGAAAGATATGTAAGGGCAGTGTCATAGGTGTTTTGGAATGTTACAATTTTCCTCCAAGAGTATTGCTCTCTTTGAAATTTAAAAAGATGCAATACAAATTGGAGTTAACAGATTCCTTGGTGCACTTCATCTGCAAAGCCATTGTGTTCTACAATTTGCAATTGACACTGTTTTAGCAATACCTACAGATGGAGCATGATTTATTGATATAATTGGCTCAATTAGGGCTGCCATCTGTCCAGTACTGTCCTGGCTGATAAAAATGGGACTAAGGTCCATTATTAATAGGGCAGAAACACAACAGTCATGGGTATGCATTTCAGTATGCAGTATTTACTTTTCAGTGGGTGACGTTGTTTCCCATGAACTGTAGAAAGACATATTATTTTCTAGGTATATTGTGCACAATATCGGTATCATTTTATTATCATTTTACAAAGTACTATTCAATATTTAAAAACTTGATGCACAATTTTCTCTGTAATTTTATCCATAGTTTATTAATTGGACTTTCAGACTGGTACCAGTGCATTGTTATGATCTCTCATAATGTTTTGTGAAAGGGTCACATTATGTAGTCCACTGCAGGCACCAGTTTTAGATCTTTTTTTAATTAACCAGGATTAATAACCAATCATTAAGCTATCAACAGTATGCAAAGTACTGCATCACATACAGAAACTACTGGAAATAACATAAAAATACTGTGGTGTATCCTTGATCTAGAAATGTGCTAGTAATGTGAAAAGCCTACAATGTATTGTAAATTCCTAGAAATGTTACATAAGAGATGACCCAATGCCCCTTAGATTAGATTGGGGCAATTTATGTTAATGCTGGTTCAAACAAACACGATTACTGAAGACAAACTTTTATAACAAGGTGTTATAAGTCATATGGTTTGTTATACAATTGCCAAAAATGACAATTAAAGAGCAAATTCTTTTCAAAATGTTTTCAGTGCTACATTAACATTTTTATTTGCTTATTTAAAGTAACAGAAATTTGGATCAACCACAACCTTGCAGTATCATCATTTCTCATATGTCTAATCATCATTGATGCTTTACAGTGAGTTTATAATTATTTTTTTCATTTTGTTTTATAAAGTATCAAACCTTTTGCCCTTTTTCTTTACTTTTTCTTTGCCAATCTTGACAAAAAGCTATTGCACAATCTCTTTAACCGATAGCCAGTTATTGTAAAAGGAGTAATTGACCTGTAAATGTTTAAAATAGAAAAAATAATCAGTTCTGTAAATGTTGGCATCAAATTCCTCCTGCTATGGCAATGAGCACTACCCAGATTGTCCCTTTTCAAAGTTACAGCCAATTGCTTTAAAAAATTGCAATCAACATTCACTACAATAGAATGTACAACCATTTTAAACCCATGACTCTGAAGTTAAAACATTTTAAAGATAATGGATCTTATTGAGAGTTGCACATACAGAGGTTGCATTTTCAAATGCAGATTTCCACCTTTATTCAGAGTTGGCCATATCTAGGCAATTGCACAACCCCATCTATTCGCTGGTGAAAGTCCTGTAGCCCTCATCACTATTAGCCTGCATTTGCCCCAGACCTATCCTTGCTGCAAGAGATCCAACTGAAAGTGGACAGATCTCACATATGCTCACCAATGGAAAATCTGTAATTCTGTCACCATGCCCAATGCACACTTATCCTATGTGCAAACGCCCTGCGGCCATCCACTGACACCCACTCAGCTGCAAGTGGGGATCTGTATTACTAAGTAGCGTATGCATGCCTGGACACATGCAGTCTGCAGAATTTCATAAGATCTGCATGCAGATGGAATTTTGTGTAACTCTGAATCAGAACGTGTTTGTGTGAAGTATAAATGATCAGACAACTTAGGACCAGTGTAAAATTAATGATAAGACAACATAGGTCAGGTACACATTGGGGTTGTGTTAGTGTTTTGTACCCTAGTGAAGATGCATGTGATGAGAAATGAACATACTTTATTATTACTAATTTGCTTAGAGCAACTGTAGGCATCAACAATATACTGTATTTACTAGAGGTGTGAGGTTCAGTTTTCCCAAAATATGAACACATACGAATTAAGGGGTTCCAAGTCAAATCGAGTCCTAATTCAGAATCACTTTGGGTTCCGAGTTGAACCAAGTCCCAGTTCAGTGCTGCAGTCAGTTTGGGCCTCGGATTTAAAAACTGAACTCGGGTTTTGGATTGCATGTAAATTGGTCCAAAGTACAGTAGCTGTTTTATCTATTTATATCGATTTTTATTGAATTTCAGTGGCAAACGCAGGATTTCTAGAGGGGGTTTCCAAATGCTTGATTTTAGAGCAAGTGTGGCCAGTCCATGAAGAGGGCATAATTAGCACTTATCCAACTTTAATATGTATTACAAAGTGTATTGTGTGTCATAATTCCAGCATGTACAGGACCAGTGATCACAGTAAGACATCAGATGCAGTGGTAGGGCCATCCTGCCTGAGCTGATTATTTTTATTTCAGATGTGGGTACCATTCCAGAGCATTGGAGCAAGTCCGGAAGTTTGGGGGAGCGGCAAAAGAATCTTGCACTGCCCTGGACATATATGCACATATTGGTCTTGTTATGCACTGGATAGTGTATTATTATATGGTATTAATAATTAACCCTATTGATGGCCTATAGCAGTATACCCCTAAATGTGCATGTTTTCCAGATCTTCTAGTTGGTGCACAGATGTATTTATTACTGGCTGACACATGTTAAAAGATCCACATGTGGTGCTAATTATTTCATTTGTGATACTGAGAAGAGCATGCAGCACTAGTAACATTATATTATATAACTATTTATATTGCAGTCATGGTGTGGGCTGGGGAAGGGGGTTATCAGGCAACCCAACCTCCCCACCTGCATTTGCCTATGATTTTCATAGATTTTTAAAGAATCCAAAGCAGAACCAATATCGAATCTGACCCAAAACACTTGAGGGTGGTGTTACCCAAATCAAAACCAAAACATGTTGATGAATTAGAACCAAAACCAAAACATGGGGGGTCTACAAAAATCTCTAGTGTTTACCATGACAAAACTTGAACACAAATGTGATGCTGCTGCAATGCTAACAAACACTAATAGCAGAAGTAATGAGTATGTTGACACATACAGTAATAGTTTCTAATTTCATACTGATTTAGACACCTTTTATTAGTGTGTTAAATGGAAGCAATACACATGTAATTAAGGTCAGAGGTTGTAATACTTTACAATGCCATAACACATTTTCATTTTTCCAAATCTTATGTAGAGTAATATGTAAATATGATTTATTGGCACTCATGAGTTACTATATTGCCAACACTGATGAATATTTTGTTATGCTATTTCTGAATACCTGGCACAAATATACACTGATAATGTATATAGGCATTTCCAAAATCTGGTTATTCCTATGATTACAAATTTATGTTGTTGAATAATTTTTCCATAAAGTGATTTGGCTTTTATCCAAGTTGTCTGACTTTTCATTTGTCATTGCATTAACTATCCTTGGTTATACATGATCAGTTCTATTCTACTCATTAAGAAAAGCACACACAGACAAGTTTCAGTGGGATATTCTACTGATTAATTTCAATAAAATCAACTCAATGACACATTGATTTTTATTGTGTTTTGTTTGCCTTCCTATTTCTAATATTATGTATATTTAATTTCAATTATCTGACCTTTTCAAACTGCTAAATAATTAGGTGTCTTACAATTTTTTATCTCTCTCTTTAATCTTTTGTGTAGTGTATTAACTATGGAAAAAAAATGACTGTCAATTAATGTAGTTTAAAATGATATTCCAAACCACTATTTGTGATTTTTACATTCCATTGCCAATTTTCTGTTATTAATTCATACATTTTATACATTTTTACAGTGTATTCCTAATGAAAAGAGCTTAACATTATATTTTAAAAAATACATACTTGCTAAGCTATGCATTATTTTGAAATTAAGGTCAGTATACAATTAGCAGCAGTTAATTACTGCTGCTAATGGATCCCCGGGGGCTATCCAATTAGCCCTGAAGTCTGGTCTGACACCAGTACTTATTGGGAATTTAATTTTGGGACCTGATGTGTGCTGCTAAATAATCCCCTAAAATTACTGTGCTTTTGCCAGCGCAATGGTGAAAACACATAGGTCCGTGAATTTATCATGGATTCTATGTGTTTTTGGCTGAATTATCCTATTGTTCGACCAAATAAATAAAATAGGGTGATAATAAAATGTGGATTATCAGTGAAAAATGTTTGAGCAGTTAATCAACTTTCAGTTTACTTCTTTTGTTTAAGGCAGTTAAATAGTTTAAAAAATTTGTTTGTATGCTGTTTGTTGTATCAAAACATTTTTGTTGATTTATGTAGATGTGCAAGGACATCTTTATTTCTTAAAAATTGCCTCATCTTATGCAAGTGGACTTCTTTGTATTTCTACCAGGTCATCTGGGTTTATAGAAAAATATGGGTCCTTTAGTCACAGTATTCAAAGGCAAAAGTGTGCAATTAGGCAGTGTAAAGGTAGGTCTAACAAAGAGCCTGATTCAGAGATGGTCACAATGCCAATGTTTTCGCAAATAGACAATTTTTTATATTGCATGCATACAAATCACACTGCATGACCTGTGATGGTGAAGTTTTATTTGCAAAGTGATTGACAGTGGTCAGCAACAGTGGAGGGGGGGTGATTTAAACACAGGCATGTCCAAATCATTTTCGGGGAGTGTCTCAGCCAGCGATTGCCATCCCTCATGCAATCAGAAGGCTTTGGCATCTCAATTCTGACAGACATTCTGAGTAACCATAGGGTTACTCAGAAATTCGATAATCGATTATATCGACCACATCTTTGTATACAAGCAGCAGATCGGAGATGCTGCAAATGCCGCTTCTGAATACAAGTCCTGGTTGCTGCAACATTTGCATATCTTCGCACAGTCACTGCATAGAAATAGTTCCATTTGCGATCATTTCTCAATCAGGTCCATATACCAAATAGATGCTTCTCAATTTGTTTATTGCAATGACAGAAAGAGGTGTAGAGGGAGTGTTTTCAAAGGGCATTGTAATTATTTACTGCAACATATGGAGACTAATTCTATTTACATTTTTAATGGTATATTTCACAGTGTGCTCCATGTCACCATCTGTATGTATCATTAGAAACAGATTATGCAAGAATACATACAAAATAATCCCTAATCCTAATATTTCAGTAGCAATTATTATGAGAGTGTTGCCCAAACGGCTGGTGTAATGCTTTGGGTTCCCAAACATTTTAGGCCATATTGAGGTTATCATTTAACCTTTGTATACTGTATACGAGATCAGAAGCCTAAAACCTTTGCTACTTATAATCAAGTTTGCACTAAGGGCCTGATTCAGTGATGGATGGAATTGTAGAGCCGCGCAAAACCGGCTGTGCAATTCCGTCCATCTCAAATGCAAATGCAGCAGGAGGTGTCTTTAGGAAAAAATCATCTTGTTGCTGCATCTGCGATACCAGTGCTGGGACCAAGGTCACTGCCTGGGATCACAATTGGAACAATTGTGACCATCAGTAGCAATAGTTGTCCCTTTGGCCAGGCTGTGGTACCTGAAGCTTACTGCAGCCTGACCAGGTCCTGGTGGCTTGCAAGGCCAGATAGTCTGTGTCCAATGATGCAGACCCTGGCCTGAGCACTCCCTGAAAATGGGGGCATCATGCCCTCATTTCTGGGAATGCAGGCCTTCCCCGTCCCCCAAATCATTCTGCCTGTCAACCAGGCAGAGGCTTGGGGGAACTCTTTGTGGTATCGCAGACCACTTACCATTGGAGATGTGTGCTAACCATTGGTTTCGTGTACATCTCAGAATCAGGCCCTAAGTATTTCAGTGTGAACAGGAAAGTAATTAAAATAATAAAAAGACTACAGGAAATACTGTATAGCAAAAAGTAATTAACTATTCTCCCACACTTCATCTCCCATAATATCATACTTCTAAGCATACCCATCTCATAATAGTTTGGATCCCTCTCAACAACCAAGGCCATCAAGAGCTGGCCCAGGCCCCATTACTAATGGGGAGTGACCTAATCACTGGAGATTGCTCCCTTAGAAAAAAATCCTATTTGCAGCACCACTGTGCACTGGGGAGGGGGGCACTCTAAGCCCCTCAGCCTGGCACAAATCCAGGGGGGCATGATCAGTGTGATTGCTCCCCCCCACAAGCTAAGGGGAGATGACGACTGCTGCTGCTCAGTATCCCTTGTCTTGCACTGCAGCCCAACACATAGCAGCATTTGTTGAGCTGCTGACAGGCAAGAGAGAGGAAGGATGGCATCAGACCCGGACCCCTCCAGCAAGCCCAAGTAATTAGTACTAGCTCCCCCTCTCTCAGTGCCCCTGCCAACAACAATAATTAAAGAAACTTGCCTATATTGTAATAGAAATCACACCCCTTCAAAACTAATATCCCAGAGCACATGGGTAACTGTGACACATGATAAACATATAAATATAGTTTATAATAATAGTTTGTAATGAAGATCTGTTGTTAAATGGAGGCTACTGTATTAATATATGTACAAGCAGGGCTGTTTCTAGGGGCAGGCGACCCGTGCAATCACACGGGATGCGCCGCCTCCGACCTCTGCAGCAGAAACAGAATATTAACTGCTGGGCGCCCGCTGAGATTCAGTTACCAGCGGGCGCCCGGCAGAGCAGAGCAGAGCAGCCGGAGAGACGGAGGCTCCGGCTTCCGGCTCCCAGCTCCCCCAGTGTGCACTATGGGAGGACGTCATGATGTCTTTCCCATAGTGCAGAGGAGCATCCGAGCGGAGCGGACGCCGGAGCGGGGCTGAAGGTAAGTGTTACTGTTTTTTTTTTATGTGCAGGCAGCCTGGGGACATTACTCTGGGGGCACTTCTGCGGGGGGAGACACCACTACTGGGGGCACCCGGGCACTACTACTGGGGACATTACTCGGGGGGCACTTCTACTGGGGGCATTGCTTAGGAGGTACCACTACTGGGGGCATTGCTCAGGGCCTGGAGGCACTACTACTTGGGGCTTTACTACTTTGGGCACTAGTACAAAGGGAGCATTACTATTGGGGGGACTAATACAGGGGCATTAATACTGGGGACACTATTACAGGGGCATTACTATTTCGGGCAATACAACTGGGGACACTACTACTGGGGCACTACAGCAGGGACCATTACTATTGGGGGCATTACTGATGGGGGCATGACTACAGGGGGCACTACTAATGGTGGCATGGCATAGGGGGCACCACTCCTGGGGGCTCTACTACTGGGTGCACTGTATAAAGGGCATCACTACTGTGGGCTCTGCATAAGTTGCATTACCACTGTGGGCACTGCATAAGGGGCATAAATACAGGGGACACTGCATATGGGATCAACTACAGGGGGCACTGCATAATGGGCACTTTTGCCTGAGAGCAAGTGGGGGGGAAGCCTAAGACCTGTCGGGATGGAATGGCAAGGGAGGGGGCTGGAATGAAGTGTGTATTATGTGAATCTTGTTTTTTCAATGTGTTTTATGTGGTTCTGGATTTAATAATGTATTTGAGGTGGATGTGGTTTTAAAACGTAGTTTATGTGCCTCTGGCTTTTCCAATATATTTTATGTGGAAGTGGTTTGTTGCAGTGTATTTTATGTGGATCTGGCTTTTATTTTCAATGTGCTGGGCTCGCTCCCAACACGACTAAAACCGGGTGTGATGCAAGGTCATACTTCTACAAATGTCACACCAAAGGCATGCACACAGAAATGCGGCGTGGGCTTGTGACAGCTGGGCCACACCCCATGTCTATCTTTTGTTTAACTACATATATTTTTCACCGCTTTGCCCCTGACAGGTTAGCCAACCCAGTACTCAGTAGTCCCAGTGGCTGTCATTCTGTGGTCTTTCGAGATCACACTCCCTTACTGTGATACCACACCCCCTTACGATGAGGCCACGCCCACTCCACAATATTACTGCTTCGAGGGGGGGGGGGCGCATTTTGACTGCTCGCACTGGGAGCCTCAAACCCTAGAAACTGCCCTGTGTACAAGCATGGAAAATAAACTGATATAGTTCTCTCAAAGGAGAACAGAAACATTTTCCAACCATATCCAACTAATGTCACACTCTGATTGGAAAAAGCCTAGTATACTGGAGTTGAGACCCATATTGTGGCTAGTATCCATCAAAAGACTCTGGAAAGAGGGGTCAGATGGATTTCTCTTGCTGCAACTGTAACTTATTTGTGTTTTACTGTTATTTACTGTCTGTCTACCATACATAATGGTCCAACACAGCACTGGTAAAGTGAACATTCAAATTTGCAAAAGTTTACTGTATGTTGTGCAGTGTGATCATGGTGAAGTTAATCTTCTATCACTTGGAAAAGACTTAGCTCAGCCTCTCCCCCACACACACACATCACTAAAGCCCCCCACAACAGCCCCTACCTCTCTTTCAAATAGTAGTGTAAATTGACTTTTTTTCATGAACTTTTAGATGTCTGCCTGCATTTATGATATGGAGGGAGATATATCAAACCTTGGAGAGAGTTAAAGTGGATTGTTGCCCATAGCAACAAATCAACTTCTGTCATTTATCTAGCACAGTCTATAAAATGACAGGTTCAATACATACCCCATAATGAATGAAGGCATAGAATAGCTGCCAACATTAGACATTAAAAAGTCACAATATTACACAATGTATCAATCCTGGCTGCGGTTGCATTTCATGTGTTAGTGCCAAACAAGTAGTCATTAAGCTCCACATTTACTGTTTCTGCCAACCACCCTATAAGATCTTTCCCTTTTCGCTATCTGGAAAAATTTTATGGGTCCCATTAGGAAATCAGCACAGATAATTTATGAAGCTGTGAGTTAAGAAATGTTGCCAAACATACAGTTCAAGAAATGCATTGAAAGATGTAGATGGGACATTATAACTTTATTTTAGTTACACTGTACATTGCTCTGATTCAGGCAGCATAATCTCTATCAGCTACAGTATACATACCTTATACATTTTAGTGTTACTTTCACCCCTTATTAAGATGCTGCAACCATGCAGAGGCTGAGCAGTTTTAAAGAGACAAGAACTACTTCACCATCAAATCAGAGTACTCATTTACAGGCCAGTACAGTGTCAGACTGGTGCATGAAGGGCCCACCAGGGAATGCAGTGGTAGGGGCCCAAGCTTAAGAAATATGTTAAGCTACCAGAAGGGGTGTGTCCATCTACCACAGACGGACCATTAGAGAGGACATGCAGAGAACAGGGCCCCTTTATAAAGCAGAAGGGGACAGAAGTGTGTTCGAACCACCCACTTTAAGGGATAATCTTGGTGTAGTTTCCATAGAAACCAAGCACCCAAGTTTATCCATAATCCTGATTTACCTACAGGGTGGGTTGGGGCAGATGGTGGGGCCCACCGGGGGTTTCCCCTGTACATTGTAGGCCAGTTTGACATTGGGCAAGCAGAGTCAGGGTGATGAGAGCTCAGTTACAGGGGACAATCAGTGTCCCAAAAAGACACTTTTAGGTCTGAGCATTGTGGGGTTTTGAAATTGTCTAACTCTAACATCTCCTCAGATTGCTTAGACAGTCATCCAAGGAGTCACATTAGCAATTGGCTTTTTGCCCCCCAATCTCAGTGCCCTCCCATACTTATTCATCACTTGGTGCACAAGCAATGCCAATCCCCAGCTTCAGCTGTGAGTGTGGGTACAACATTGCAAAATGTGCTATTTAATGAACATATCACATGTACATGTATGAAATTGACATTATATAAACGTCACTTATTAAACTGAATATACAAACTTAAACACAATATTTAAGATACTAGTTTAAACAATCACAAAACTTCACTTAATATTAAAATTGTAATAACATGATACCAAACAGTGGCATTCTATGGGGGCATTTCAATTGTTTTGTTGGTAAAAAAAAATAATTAATGGATGCCCAGTGTTGCAATTCAATTGTTTTGGGCACCCATTAATAATCATGGTCATCATGCCCAATTGGACCGCTGTTTGGGTGCCCTAACCATGGGTTTATAGCACATTTGCCAGTGCCGGCGGCTATCACACCCAAACAGAGCAAAAACTGAATTGCTCCATTAGGTGCCCCAAAAAATAGCTGCTTAAAAAACTATTGAAATGTCCCCTACAGTATATGTTTACCTGATTAGAGAAAAGCAGTGGCTGCACAGTGTACTATAGTTACTTAACTAATGGTCAATTGCATTATGCTTATCAATAATAATTATTTTATCAAATAAATGTAAAAGGCAAATATATATCTGTGTACTAATTGCCCTTGCAAACTAGAATCGATAGTGATGTCAGGATATTGGCAACATGCTGATGTTATATTGGATGCCATGACACTTCAAGAACCACAGCACATTTAAAATGTGGATATATTTGAAAGGGTGTATACAGTACCAGAGATAGGCAATTTGATTCAATTGATTCTGAAATGCAACCAAATTATGTTACAAATCAGCTCAGATTTGCCTAAATGTCACCTAACAATGTACATAGATATGGATTGTCAGACAACCTAAGAGCATACTATGTAAAGGTTTCACACAATTAGCAGCAATCTATGTCACATGTCTAAACCTTATAAAAGGAGCTTGCAGCCCTTCCTGGTACTCATTGTCACTTGTTTGCTGTAGGGAACATGATATCTGTGGATGCTATTTTTAAATCATGTCATGACTTGTGACTAGAAGTACAGTAGTTTGGGCCAGTTGAGAAACTACAGGGGTTACAGGAGGTGCGAATGTTATAGGGCCCAGTGGTGTATTTTAGTGGCATCTATTGCTAAGTAGAGGGCTACATGATCATTTACATTGTGCAAAAGTTCTTCCATTTTGCACCAAAGCTGATCTTCCGATCTTCTGCTATACTTATAATGGGTCTCCTTTTTTTGAGAAGGGGGCTCATCTGTGTCATTTTTCTGATAATTTCTTTACTGTGCATGGGCATTACTCTGGTGATTATCTTTAGCGGTGACTGCAAGGTAAGTATACTTAAAGGATGCAGGGTATACACTGCAAATTCTGCAGCCGTTATAGATACAACAATGGTCTTACTTTGTTTTTTAAATTGCACTTTTGCAGCAAGAGGTACAGTTCTAGGTGCACTTCTTGCAATGTGTTAAAAAACTTCACACAAAAAAGGGTTACATTTATTAACACTAGTCCTGACAACCCCACACTCTCATGTTTACTTTAGGCCATACTGTACATGAAGCTAAACTGTGCAGTATTTCATGAGAAAACTGAAAACTTATATTTAATAAAAGAGTCGGTTGTGCCTAGTTTTATGTTTTCCTGTACATCCAGCAGCATGTCTAGTTTCCCAAGAGATGAGTGCTACACATTCTCCTTATGGTGCTCTAAAGCAAAATGAAGGAAAAGAGTTGCACTAAATGCAATTTTAATCATGTATATCATGTATGTCATGTATATTTAACCAAATGTACAGTAGGGTCACTATTGAAATAAAAAAAATGTATTATATCTGTACATGTATGCACGCATTTATATATATATATATATATATATATATATATATATATATATATATACATTCATGAGAAGCATAAATCTTGAAACAGGAGCAAGTATTGATTTAACACATACAACAATGTGTTTCACCAATTGTAAGCATTGGTAAGTCCCTTCGGTGAAATAACATTACTACCCCCATCACCAGTGCACACGAACCATTAACCCCTAATCCCTATTTACCATTAACACCTTTTGACACTACATAGCAACAGCAGCATGGAGACAGGAAATTGAACAAGAAATCAGTGTAACCATAGTGGTACTTTCCATTTGATAATTTATATTCTTTGGTGTGAATTATGCTTCTTTTATAAGGTGAAGTTGGTGGACGAGTTTAAGTTTGTCCTTAAATTTGAAGTGATGACGTAGTTTTATAACTGCACAGTGGATGTAGTCAAAGTGTAGGCAATCAAAACACTTTTCAAACTGTGTATATATTGAATGTTGACATACAGTATAGTCCATGTTCACATTTTGGTTGTCTAAATATTGTACCTGTTAACATTATGGTGTCTATGTTTTGAATGCCTAAATTTTGACTGTCTAATAAGACATGTACACAATTCCTGCTCAGTACCTGCTAGATCCCCTGGATCACCAATGCTGTCTGGAATTCTCTGATTTGCTGGGTATACTGTCTTTAATTAATATCTGTAAACTCCAGAGTAACTTAAAATTTAATTATTTAGTCAGATCTTATCTCCTAGCTTCATGGGATGCTGTTTTGGCTCTGCTTGTTTGTATTAGAATTTTATGACTTGTATCTGGTGTGGGTGAGGGTATTGAGGGTGGGTGTAATCAGTGACTACACATGTTATGCTTAACTATATAATCAGTAGGTCACAAGGCTTTAGGCTTGTACAAGGCTGCTAGGTTTTATTTCAAAGTGGGACTACATGTACAGCATAACTTAAAGAGTTAGTCAGGAGTTAAGCAGGAGGAAGACAGGAGGATGACATTTTAAAAGAACTCTCTAAAACTTTGGGAAAAAACAAAGGATCTTCTGAGCTTCTGGAAACCCTGCTACTCAGCCACCAGCTTCCATTATAACCTGGACACTCTTTTTGCCAACACCCTGCTTCAGCATTGCAAGCAACTACCTGCTTACTGAACATTTAATACTTGTATGTTTGTGTTTCTTCTCTACAATGTTTAAATCATTCCAATACCACTGTCAATTTATCTTTATACCACTGTAGTATCTGCCATTGTTTCACACCTATACCTTTTATTTATTTTTTTAATATATTCATATTTTATACTAATTCTCAAGTCTTGCAACTTGAACACCTCTAGACTCCTTTTTTGGTTATAATATACTATTGTAGTTGTGCCTTTACATCTTCCAGCACTGTTCTTCCTTTTATCTGATTTTGACCTTTGACCTGTACTGCTCCCTCATCTCACATTCACTACTACTGACTCCCCCCCCAACTGCCTCATCTACACAATGTCTCTTTTCTTCTACTCCTCCCTCACTCAGCTGCTACATTATTTTCTCCTCTACCACCAGTTTTCACCTCATTTCTCCATCCATAGTCCCCTCTACATTCTCCCCCTCCTTCCCCTCCCCTGTCTCTCTTCCTCACATATAAGTCTCTCCACTGCATCTCCCACAACTCAAGTATTATTAACTTCTCTTCCACCATGGTCCTGCTGCACCACCACTAAACTCTGCACCCTCTCTTTTCTCCAAGTTACCTATCCTTCCCCCCCCACACCACACTAAACCTCCACCTTACTCACCTCCTGCTGTCACCCTTTCTCATTCAGAAGCCAGCCACATAACCCCACACTCTTTATCCTCCTTCTCTAGATCAATATCACCTCCACACTACATCAACCCTAATAACCTCATTCTCTTCTCGCCTCTTAACTTTGTCCCTCTCTCCTGTTCCCTCTGGAAAGCCAGTTTTGTCTATAATAAACTGGTCTCCATTCATGAGCACTTCATCTGCAATGCCTTGATTCTCCAAACCCTGGCTATACCCCTCTGACACCACTGCTCCTGCAAAATTCCTCCATCACTTGGCTTCCTGGCTCTTAATCTTCAAATGCGTCCTCAAGACCCATTTCTTCCTCAATGCTCTCCAGCGCTCATCCTAACCCACTACTCTATGCTCCTTCCTCACTATCTAGCCCATCTGTGTCACCCCTGTTTGTCTGACCCTCCCCTCAGAATGTAAGTTCTCACGAGCAGGGACCTCTTTCCTCACATGTTTCGTCTTGCCTTACTTTTACTTTCATTTACAATGGCACCTAAAACTGATTACTGACACCCTGCTGCTTATTTAGGTGTTATGCAGCATTGTTTATAAATCATGTACTTGTACTGCATTGTCTGTACTGTTAATAATTTTTGTCTTGTGTGCTCATTTGTTTCTGTACTTTGTAAGGCGCTGCAGAACCCTTATGGTGCCATATAAATAAAGGATAATAATAATAATAATAATAATAATAATAATAATAATAATAATAATAATAATAATAATAATAATAATAATAATTGTCTTTGTGTATGCTTTGTGATTGCACAAATTGGGCCTGATTCTGAGTCGCATGCACTTGCAATGTATTTCTTCTGCACGTGCATGTACAGGTGTGTCCACATTAGGGGTGAGTGGGTTCGGAATTCTGAAATCCGAACCCCCCCGAGCCCCCCCCGATCCAAGGTCGATCCAAGTCAGGCTTGACTTTTCCAGCTTGAATTGGATCTGAAATCGAGACAAAACGTCATCATCCCGCCTTCCAGGTCTCACAGGTTTTGGATTCTAAATAAGGTACCCGCATCGGTGCCATTTTCTCTCTCGGCTGTGGACAGTGATGAGGGAGGGTGGGAGTTAGGGCTGGCTGGGCTATGTAGTGTTGAGTAGTGTAATGTAGTGCAGTGTAGTGTTGTGCTGCGCTGTGCTGCTGTTGTCCATAGGGGCTGTGTCCACTCCTCCAAAGTCCATAGAAGCTGGCTGTGTTGTGCTGTGCTGCTGTTGTCCATAGGGGCTTTGTCCACTCCTCCAAAGTCCATAGGGGCAGGCTGTGTTGTGCTGTGGTGCTGTTGTCCATAAGGGCTGTGTCCACTCCTCCAAAGTCCATAGGGGCTGGCTGTGTTGTGCTGTGCTGCTGTTGTCCATAGGGGCTGTGTCCACTCCTCCAAAGTCCATAGGGGCTGGCTGTGTTGTGCTGTGCTGCTGTTGTCCATAGGGGCTGTGTCCACTCCTCCAAAGTCCATAGGGGTTTGCTGGGCTGTGTTGTGCAGTCAGTTGTCCATAGGGGCTGTGTCCACTCCAAAGTCCTGTGCAGTGTCCCAGTCCTAAAGGGGTGCTGTAGTGTTGTCTAGGGGGTGCTCTATCTATCAGGGGTGCTCCCCCCAAGTGCTAAAAAATTTTTTTTTCTGTTTTTGTGAATTGTGTGCGCAGTACCTGCACGTGCATCAACAAAGTAGCGCCAAGCATGCACCTGTGTCATAAGTAAAGGGCCAGTTGGCTCATCTGTTAAAGGGTGGTGTAAGCCCCAAAGTGCACTCCAAACAAAATAAAAAATAATTTTCTGTGTTTGTGAATTGTGTGCACTGTGGCTGCATGTGCATCAACAAAGGAGCAGTGCCAAGCGTGCACCTGTGTCCCATAAGTCTGTTAACGGGTTGTGTAACCCCCAAAGTGCACTCAACAAAAAATAAACAATTCTTTTTTTTCCTGTTTGTGTGCGAAATGTATGCGAAGTAGCCGCACGTGCATCAACACAGCAGCAGCACCAAGCGTGCGCCTGTGTCATAAGTCAAGGGCCGGTTTGGACATCTGGTCCAGACTGAAGGACATGCCAACAATTTCTGACATGTCTACTGTCACTGCATATGATACTGTCACCACTGACAGAATAGTGGAGGAATTATTTTCTGTGTTTGTGAATTGTGTGCACTGTGGCTGCACGTGCATCAACAAAGGAGCAGCGCCAAGCATGCACCTGTGTCATAAGTAAAGGGCCGACTGGCTTGTCCATTAAATGTGCTGTAACCAAGGGTGGTGTAACCCTCAAAGTGCTCTCTACAAAAAATAAAAAATTATTCTTTTCTTTTTCTGTCTTTGTGAATTGTGTGGGCTGTAGCCACACCTGCATCCTCAAAGCAGCAGCAACAAGCGTGAGTCTGTCTGGTAAAGGGTGGTGTAACCCTCAAAGTGCGCTCCAACCAAAATAAAATAATATTTTTTTCTGTGTTTGTATGTGAAATGTATGCGCAGTAGCCGCACCTGCATCATCAAAGCAGCAGCGACAAGCGTGCATCTCTCTGTTAAAGGGTGGTGTAACCATCAAAGTGCGCTCCACAAAAAATAAAAAATTCTTCTTTTTTTTTCTGTCTTTGTGAATCGTGTGGGCTGTAGCCGCACCTGCATCATCAAAGCAGCAGCGACAAGCGTGCGTCTGTCTGTTAAAGGATTACATCGGTGACAGCATCCAAGTAGGCATGTCAGACAGTCCGTACCTGTACTGGCTGGAAAAAGAGGCAATTTGGAGGCCCCTGTACAAACTGGCTCTATTTTACCTGAGTTGCCCCCCCTCCAGTGTGTACTCCGAAAGAGTGTTTAGTGCAGCCGGGAACCTTGTCAGCGAAAGGCGCAAGAGGTTGCTTCCACAAAATCTGGAGAACATGATGTTCATAAAAATGATTTACCAACTCTTCCAGGGAGACCAGCCTCCATAACGTACAGAGGGACCTGTGGTGGTGGATTCCAGTGGGGATGAATTAATACTCTGTGAGGATGAGGATGTACACAACACTGAAGAGGGTGAGGAATCGGTGAATGAGGAGGATGAGGACGACATCTTGCCTCCGTTGAGCCAGTTTGTGCAGGGACAGATTAATTGCCAGCTTGTTTTGGGGGGGCCCAAACGAACCAATCATTTCAGCCACAGTCATGTGGCAGACCCTGGAGCTGAAATGATTGGGTTGTTAAAGTGTGCATTTCCTGTTTATACAACATAATGGTGGGTGGGAGGGCCCAAGAACAATTCCATCTTGCACCTCTTTTTTTCTTTGCATTATTTACTGTTTGGGGCCTAGTTTTTCAAACTGCCATCATGTCTGCCACTGCAGTGTCACTCCTAGACGGGCCACGTATTTGTGCTGCCCACTCGTGTCGCTTAGCATAGTCATCCAGCAACCTCGGTGCAACCTTTTGGACATAAAAACACTATTGTGAGGTGTGAAGTGTTCAGAATAGACTGGAAATAAGTGGAAATTAAGGTTATTGAGGTTAATAATAGCATAGGAGCAGAAAAACCCACAAATTCTGTGATTTTAGCTGTTTTTATACTTTTTTTCAAAAAAATACAGATCCAAAACACAAAACCCAGAACCCAAAACACGGAAGGGTGGTTTTGGCAAAATCAATCCAGATCCAAAACACGAAGAAAAGATCCAGATCCAAAACCAAAACACAAAACACGAAAAGTGGCCGGTGCACACCCCTAGTCCACATACATCTATCCTCTATGCTCTGCAAGTTGTGTTACACATAACCCGTAATTGCCATGTCTCTCTGTAGTGCCAAATGTCTCTTCATGCAAATCAGACAGAGAAAATCCACCTGCCATACAGTAGGTCTGGTCAGTGACATAAGTTCATCCCAGATGCCCGGAGGCAAGTTATCATTTATTCTACCCGTCATAGCCGCTGACACTGTAATGTAGCATTTTGCATGCAGATACACACGCAGTAGCACACAGAATATATGCATGCCGCATATTAATCAGCAGAAGCTGCTCGTCCTGTTCATATCACTGTGTGCATAAGACACATTTGAAGGGAAAATTGTTCACGAAAAAATGCTCAGCGCTACTAAGTTACTTTGCACTCACATGTTATGTGTAACGCAACTTGTCACAAACGGAGGATAGATGTCCGTGGACACATCTATGTGCATTAGTCACAGATAAGATAGTGACCTGTGTGGTGCAATTAGCATGAGGCTCAGAGTACTCCTGGTGAAAGCTACCTGATGTGGGGTGGGGAGCCCTTCTGATATCCCTGATGGAGGGGAAAACCACCTGATGGACTTGCAGAATGGCTGCGGGAACTGAGATGCCAGAGCCATTTTAATTGCATACAGAATCGCAGACGCAGGCTGTGAAACACACTGAAAATGGTTGTTACATGTCTGCAATCTTTACTCAGCCACTCCATGTTAATTCCCCCAAATGCTCCCTGTCTGCCAATCAAACTGTTGGTAAAAGGTTGCTGTGAGCGACTGCGGTAATGTACCTGGTGCAGTTTACCGATAATAGCTCAACTCCATAAATATTGCCATTGTGCACATCTCTGAATCAGTCCCATGGTGTATCATTGGTTAGTGATGTTGTTAATCAGTGCCTATGGTTAGTGATGCCAGCAAAAAAGCAATCTGTGCTCCACTCACCAAGCTTTAAGTTGCTTTGTAAGCCTCAGTGTGCTATTTGCTAGTGCACCAATATCCCAGCTGGGGTCACATTGCTGAGTGTGAGATCAATTTATTAAAGTGACAAAAAATACATTAATAAGTCTGCTTTCATAGAAACACACCTGTAGTCTAAATATGTATAAAGAGAACAAAGAGGTATCAAATACACTGTGCCTATTACCAACGAGCAATAAAAATTGGATACAAATAATTGTTACATACCATTTATAGGGCTCCATTTACTAATGAAACATAACCCCATTAGTGCTCGCTAAAGGGGTTATGCCACCTTTTTGCATTTAATAAACAGAGACAATCTACGATCTTTTAGATGGTGAGAGCGATGCAGCCACCTTTGCCAGCAATGGAGATCTGGAGGTGAATTTCTGGCTTTAGCGAAACCTTACAGGCACTGCCGGGTCCCCGTGTCATGGACATTCGCAGTCGGGCCGTCGCGCATGCACATAACACTGGAGCCCCGTTGCTGGCAGTGTTGGGCTGCCAGCTGCCCAACGGAGGACCTCGCAGAGGATGAGGACTTTGCGGAACCTCTTCGGAATGGTATTAATAAATACAAGTGGCATTTTCATGTGTATCACAGTGATACTAAATGGATATTGCTGCTGGTATTTTTGTTCATTTATAAATGGGGCCAATTGTCCTGGAAGTCACCTAAGATTCTGAAAGGGAGGTTTATTAGTCAAAAGGCACATCCAATAGGCTTGTGATCTAATAATTTCAGGTACAATGCTTTTCCCTGAGAGAAGTTGTACATACAAATTTATATCTTTCAGTTCCACTCCTGAAACTATCGCAGATATATATCATATGAACAAAAGCAACTTTTCATGGGTTTCTCTGTGTATCACTAAGCCTTCCTTAGTCTTATATTCTGGTGGAGGGCAGGTTGGCACCTATTTTATTTTTTGCTCCCCCTCATTTCAAAACCACTGTCCAGACTAGCTACTTTATGATGCCTGTAAGTTTAATTACCACATATATCAGATAAAGGGGGTTATCTACTCTCAGAACTCTCATGCCAGTGAAATGCCCATCAGACTCCTCTCATGCCCTCAAACCTCCCCATTACTGCTAAAATGCCCTATGGCACCACCATATGCTCTCAGGCTACCCCATGAGCTTTATATTTCTCGTAGATCCGCAACATGCCCTCACAACCCATCACGTGTTGGTTACAAATGGTAAGCTCAGCATTTAGAAAATGCAATGTTTTTGCAAAACATAAAGGAAAAAACACTTTTATTTGCCTGTCAGCCTATTACAACTAGCATATTTATTATGTGCATTTTCAAGCAATGGGATAAGCAGAAAATCCTGAGCCTGGTACTCATCTTTGATGTCAGCTGAGGTGAGACATAATGTAGTTACTCAGGGAGACATAACACATCTTAATTATCTGCAAACAGTCTATTTTTTAGTCGAACATATTGACTCTCATGTGTCATAGAGATTTTTCTGTATGTAATTGACATCTGTGTCTGCTAAATGCAGTAAACAAGTTGTATGTGTTTATTTTCACCACAGATGTAAATAGAATTGTCTGGACCATATTTATGTCCACTACATATATATTAGTTTTCATGCGTAGTGGGAGAGGGGATCTTTACATTGTGTCTTCTAACCTAGTTTACTTAGAAAATGTATTTAGTAAGAGTCAAAGGCAGGAAAGGCCACAAACCTGTATCTTATTTAGGGACTAGGAGGTTTTAATCCAGCTCTGGACCAGAGCACTTACTATTCTTTCCTTTTGTCCCTTTTCACACCCCCCACAAGAGAATGGTTAAATTTCTTTGTCCCACTGTCCCATAGGTAGTTCTACAAATGTATTCCCTCTGTGGGACCATCATGCTCTAGTCTGATACTGGGGTTGAGGTCAGGGTCCGACTCCTGTGCAGGACAGTAAAGTTTTTCCTCACACACTAGGCAAACCATTTTATTACAGACCTTGCTTAACACACAGGGGCAATGGCATGAAACAAGGAATGCTATTCTCTAGAATCTCTTTGTATCTGGAAGCTTTAAGAGTTTCCTTCACTGGAACAAAGAGTCTAAGGGCTATTCATGAAAATAACCAAGACCATTGTTCGTCTTCCATCAAACATTACAGCTGGTTGTACACATTTTGGGTACCGCTAACCCCAGAAACTGACAGCTGGTGAAGTGTGATTCTCACTTCATAAAATCTAGTTTTCAATCCAGACAATGGGCCTGATATTGACCAGGACACAACTGCCAATATTTTCACACATTGTGCATTTGTTAACTGTTTTGCATGCATGTAAACCGCACTGCACATGCGCAGCGATTGCATTGTCATTATGCTCACACATAGGATTCACATACAAAGTGAGTGACAGGTAGTCAGCTTGCTGCAGGAGAGTCCTCTGCATGTCTGGAGACCCACTATGTATGCAACAGCTTAGACTTACTCAGAAGGCCGAAGGCCGCCTGACCTGCATTCGATGTTTCCCATTTTGTGCGTTAGTGGCGGATGTGAGGTGCTGTCAGTGGGTGTCTTGATGCACTGAACTGCGAGTGAGTCTTAACATATTTTCACAATTGCGATCCATGAGAGATCACAGTTGCGATGGAATATGCATCCAGATCGGAATCAGGCCAATAAATATTTGGAATTATACATGATGATCTGGCACTTTTTTGCGGCTGCCTTGCCATGGATATTCAATCCATTATCTCCCAACAAGCTGTGATTGCGCTGCTCACAGAGACAGTGATTGCTAGACAGACTAAACAGTGATTGCTTTAACTAACACATTATGTTTATATGCTATATGCATAAAAAATTATTGATGCACCTCCTAAAAAGAGCAACTATATATACAGTATATGCAGAGGCGTATCTATAATGAGTGCAGGGTGTGCAATGCCACTGGCTCCTGGGTCCAGGAGGGGTCCGCACCGCACACCCTGCAACCATATTATTTAAATTTACCTCTCCAAAGTCCCGCACCGGCTGTACAAAAGTCAGAAAAATGTCCACCGCATTTCAGGGAGGGTAATGTGGACTTGTATTTGTACAGCCTTACTGTATTGCACTTGCATATGATTCCCTTATTTCAGCTCACAAAGCACAATGGAATCTCAAAATAAGTTATTTGTGCAATGCAACAATTTTGTGCTGCACATATAAATCTGCAATTCTGCATAGACCATGTTATTTTGAAATCTGTTCTGTTGATATTAGCTACATACCTATAATTGTTTTGTTATGTTTCTTATCTCTCATGGGTCATACTTGCTTTTAATAATATTCTCAAATAATGAAAAAAGTTTGTAAAATAAACTTGCAATTTAATGATTAGAGACAAAAACACCCAGCTTAAAGAAAACATGTCATATCATTTTAATTGAATGTTGAAGATAATAACATATCTCATACTTACTAATAAGTACAAAGGTATAAGTATGCTATTTTAAATTTCACAGTCAGTTTAAGGTCAAATCTTCTTGAACTAGAAAAAATAGAATTGTAGGTTTTTCTACTGCTGTAGAGTATTATCTTTAGAAATGTTTCAAGAGAAAGGAGCTAATGATGTGAGTTAGAGGACCTTTGGGTCCTATTTATCAAGTGTAGCAAATTGACAAGTTGCATCATTTTTAATTTTGCCTGACTTTGCTATAATTTATCAACCCATGGTGCCATAATTCACAAGGATGTAGTGCCCTCCACAGGATTTAGAGATCAAAAGTTTGTGATAATTGCTTTGCCTTGAAAATTTCTATTTAATTCCATATACAGCTTGTATGAGAGTTTTTTGAAGGTACATTATTAAATCATGTTAGTTGAATAACACTGAAAATGTTTGTCATTTCTGAAAAAAAAGAAGCTTACATACTGTACTTGTAGAATATATATTTTGAGGACATACCAACTTGTGGCACAGTTTACCACAGATACGCAAATTGCTAGGTTAAAGGAGGAGATAGCTTAGTTTAAAGCATAACATACAATTCTTGTAAACTATTGCAATTCTTTCTGGTGAAAAAATGGTTTCAATGGTGCAAGATCATGATGAGTGTAGATTATCTTTTTTTTTTTACATATTTTTTAATGTTATATTGTTGTCAAATATATAGATAATATACATTGGTAGCCAATTATGAACATGCAGACGTACATCACGTAAGCCTTTTCTTCCTCCTCTGTGATTTCATGTTGCCCATTAATGCTCGGTTGCATCTGTTTTGCATAACAAAAGTAAAAGGGAAAAAAAAGAAATACAATATTGTCACCAGAACAACATGTGTGGTTAGGGAAATCTTTGTACAGTAGAATTTCTACCAGTGAAATGGAAAGCTTCTAGACATTTTTTCATACACTGAGTAATCTGATATGTTATTGTATCATTTCAACTGTTTTGTTTAATACATCAGTCTATATAGTCTATATCAGTCTATTTAATACATCAAAAATGATTTGTACTCAATAAAGTAGTGTTCTGGATGCAGAAAAAATCTGACTGTAACTAGCATGCATGCTCATTATGTAGTTAAAATCTGTATTATATCTTAACTGTGATTCCACTTAGCCAATTGTCCTTCTGGCAGTAATGGAATTGCATTACCTGCAGGGGGTTTGGTTCCGGGAGGTGAGGAGGCTGAAATTGCTGATTTAAAGCCAGACATGGCCCTATGTACTTAAGTTCTTTGAGAATGAGTGGGTTCAGTCGATTCATTTAAGCTGTTAAAAACAAAAAGGGGCATTATTGCACATGGGACCTTTGGAGTACCTATGAAGTACGGCAGGACATCTGCAGGCCACTCATCCTTAAATTGAATGTGGTGTATGGCAATGGTTTTTTACACCCTGCCACCAGATAAATATATGTCATAACAATATTAACAACTGTACCTAGTTTGTGAAACTTAAAAAAATGCTGTAGTTTGACTTTGTAAAACAAGTTAAAAATGATCAATAAAAAAAAGATGGAAGCACAAGTCAAAATGAATTCTGACAATGTTCCCTAGAGGCATGTGTCTAACACTATAATTTGAAATAGAAAAGATTTGCAGCTTAACAACCAACAATTTCCGATACTCTCCAAAGATGCAGAATCACAGTGGAATTGTTTTATAATTTGTTTATGGGAGTACTGGTGGAGTGAGAACATAGCATATCACAATTGTGGAGCCAGTTTTTTTATATATAATCATTTCTAGTCCACATTATGTATGGGGAATGAAAAAAATCTGGTGATTAATTGCTTTTACTGGTATGTTACTGTATATGTAATAGCACTGTTACCAGTAAAGTGATTGAATCCTGCTGGTTTACATGGTTCCCATTGCACAAGTTAGGTGTCTTTTTTCACTTTTTACATTGACCTTTTTGTTGTCCTAATCTTACAGTGAGGATGGGTGCATAGCAATGTGCAATACAAAGTTATGTTGATAGTATACCCAAGTGTTAATAGGTTTACTAAAAGCTGTTGAAATGCTGAGTAAACCTAATCAAGGTCTGGCTTTCCTATGCTAAAATGAGCTGCATGGTGAAACACTCACCCGTCACACCTTTTGATTCTTCATGGATATATACTTATAAATGTCTTTCTTTAGGGGATTTGAGGCCAGGGCTGGTGCCACCATTAGGCAGCTTTAGACAACTGCCTAAGTGTTCTCGCCACTGGAGGGTGCTTCTGAATTCATTGAACTACAAATTCAAGGATGTCTCAAAGAGACAACCTTCTTGGACATTGCATCGGTGGTGGCCATGGGTCTAGCAATCTGCAGCCGCTAATGTCACCTCACCCCACACATGACCTTGAGCCACTGGCACTGCCAGTGAGAGTTCTATTTGCCGCATTCACCAGGGCTCTCAGTGGTGCAGGCAGCACTGATGTGTGCTATATACAAGTATGGACGCCTGCCCACTGGCCTGCTCTCTCCTTCCCTTAACTCATCCTCTTCATTTGCAGAAGATGAGGAGCAGGACTTCTAGGTTGCTGGGGCTGATCTGAGCCAGATGAGAACAATATTAACAAATGTTTTTCAATTTGTCTGACAGCCTGAGCTAGTGCTTATTAAGCCAACTCAGCAAGCTTTGGGTTGAGTGTGTAATTAGTAGTTAGTGTAATTATTTTTATACAATGACATAAGACCACTATATACCAGCAGAGGGGTCTGCTGGTGTATGCTGCAGAACATAAAAAATATACTGTAGCTAGCAGGTATATTGTCAATGAGGACAGAGGTATAGGGGGTAGGGAATGAGGGTTTAAAAATGTTCTTTGGTGGGGCCCTGACTCAAATTTATCAGCAAGCAATACATACTGATAAATAATGGTGTGTTGCTTAATTATATACTGCAGGTACTAATGTGTGGCATAAATATGTATTGTGGGCACTGAGGTGCGGCATATTTATGTATTGTGGCACTGATATGTGGCATAATTATCTATTGCAGGCACTGATGTGTGGCATAATTACAGTATGTATTGCAGACACTCATGTGTGAGATAATTATGTAATGCGGGCACTGGTTTCTAGCATATGTATTGCGGACACTGATGTGCAGCATAATTATGTATTATGGACAGTAATGGGCCTAATAATTATGTATTGTGGCACTGGTGTGTGGCATAATTATGTATTGCGGGCACTGATCTGCAGCATAATTATGTATTGTGGACACTGATGTGCGGCATAATTATGTATTGGCACTGAAGTATGCCATATTTATGTATTGGGACACTGGTATCTGGCATAAATATATATTGGTGGCACAGCTGTGTGGCATAATATGTATTGGGAGCAGTTATGAGTGGCATATATTACAGTCCAGAGAGACACACAAATTTTGTTCCCATGGTTTTGTTAAAAGCATGTGAGTTTTATGTAGATGGCTGGTGGGGGAGCAGTGGAGGTAAGTTCAATCTTTACCCAAAAACCTTGCACCCTGTAAGAGGCTAAAGTAAAATAAATCTTGTGAATGTATTTAAGTGCTTTTTGTGGGTGCTAGAATAGCTCTGCTTACTTAGAAATAAATACTGTATTTTTGATAGCACACTCACTGCTGTCACATTATGAATAGTTTCTTCTATGATTAAAGACACCAGCAAGATTATTGCATATCCTACATTCATATTTTAATAAACAATCATAGTATTTCAATCATCATGACATTTTCCATGATCTCAGCAAATATACATAGTTGATGCTGTTTTGAGAATACAGTATTACAGGCTAAAATTGTAGAACTTGACATAAAGTAAAATCCATTCATCCTATTTATTCAAAATCTCACTATAAGCATAATAGTTAATGTGAACCATAAAAATTAAAACTAAGACAACCTTGAAATAACAATACTGCAACAATATACTGATATAATAATACATAATAGAGTATAATGCATGTATTTCATATTCAGTTTTCTCATAGATAAGATAAAAATAATGTTTCTTAGTCTGTGTACATAAGTGTGCCCTTTTATACAATAAAATAGCATGTCGTAATAATAACTGCCATTGTGAGCAAAGCATTGTCTAGCAAGACAAAATAGGCAATGATAATTTTGCAAGCAATGCTATTATAATTATCAGTTTATTATGATTGCTCTTCAAATTTATTTATGCCTTTATTTTAGAGGATTATTTCTTACATACATGCTTAATGACCCAATGTTGTTTGTAATATAAAACAAACTAAATACAACCATTATTTTAGGTTGAATATCCTCATCCAAGCATTCCTGTATAAATTATTGCAACAAAATGCATAGAAATAGCTATTTAATTCAAAATAGCACTGTATAAGAGTGAAATATAACAATAATACTGTTTTTCCTATTACACATACTAATCAATCACTTGTTTTTCTAAATGTCTAACCGTATATGAGGAGGATTTCACATTTTCAGCTACAGTCTATTTCTAAGGATCATTTTATCTATTTTCTATAAAAAATATATATATTTAACCATTTACAACTTTTCTTATAAGATCTGTCTGTAGACAATGGTACTAAGCCTTTTAAGTATGTGATTCACAGCAGGACATTGTAGCTGTATGCGTGAGACAGTATAACAAATATGACATGTACCAATCTGAGGACAATCTCCTGCAGATATACTAAAGAGCACAGTGAACTAGCTAGTTCCTTCATTACATACGGAGTCGTCTACACCATGGTCTGGAGCACTTCAGTAACTTTCAAAGAGGAGAAACAAAACATTGTGAAAACCATTCCAGATTACTAAGTCTTCTGCACACCTTTAACAATGGACCTTTTTAAAAAACTAAATTTAAAGTAAAATACTATAATATTAATATGAATGTAAAGATTATGAGAAAATACGACATGGCCAATTATATAAGATTTCCATATAAGATTTTCTATTCAGTTTACTCCACATTAAACCCTCCATTGTGTGCATGTTTGGGGGGCAGAATTCTTCAGGGGTTCCTACACATCAGAGGATGGGACCCGATGGTTTGTGTACAACTCCGATGGTGGTCAATCGGCTCATGCACAGCATCTGTACTGTGCATGTCCTGATCATTGTCTGCAATGTCGCTCGCAGTGCTCCCTGAGCCGCAACATGATTGACATGCTGCTGCCATTTGGGGGCGGGGATGGCGAATGTCACAGAAAACAGGGGCATGTCGGCCATGTTTTCTGGGTATGCCGAGGCCAGTGTCTGCGTCCTCTGATGCAGCTTTACTGGCCCCAGCAGGGTTTATTTAATGCCAATCCTGAGTAACCTGAGGGTTGCTCAGATGTCTGATTTCCAAGCAGTTGATTTGATGCTGCATCCTCGGATGCAGCAGCAGATCACAAAAGCTAGTTACACAAGATGCCTTCTGCAGCATTAGCATCATTTGGCATCACTGCTGCATACACATACGCAGCGGAGATGTGATTAGCATACAATTCCGAATCAAGCCCAAAGTATCCTGCAAGTAGCTAACCATTATCACCGCAGAACAGCTGTTACATTAAAAGTTAGAGTTGCATTTATGTTAAATATAAGAAATCAATAAAAATAACAGTAACTACAAATTATGTCATGATAAAATGTAGAATAAATGTTGAATAATAATTGAGTGATCATTGTATTTATTTCTGTATTGAAGATGGCCAGTTAAAATGCAGAAGTCCAATTAGAACAGTTGATAGGTGCATACCAGCCTTATACCTACTCTGGCATCTCTGTTTATAATATTTTTAAATGCATTTATCCCAAAGTAAAGTGTTATGGAAACTATATTTAATTGATGGCAACTATGCATTTATCAGGATGAATTGGTCTTATGTTATCCTGCTGCTGGAACATATTGTAAAATGACAATTTGAAACTTATTGGGAAAGATAAATGTCCCTATTATATATTTTAATAGCATAATTATTAATCCTTTAGGTAATTTAGAGTTACCGCTATTTATATGAATTTCATTTCAAAACTGCTCTTTCCTTTACATCCCAGACTGCAGGATATACAGTAAAAGGCACAGTTCATCCTGTACCAGCTGTCCTGTAATCCTTTAAGGTTTACTGCCTTACATTTCTATTGTAATAGTAGTAAATTAATGTCAAGAATTGTCCCTCACTGTCTGAAGTTATGCTACTAAATCTGTCCCTAGGTTATCTCCAAGAGCATTAAGAACAGAAACATAAAATGATTGGAAAAGACAACCAATCAAGGCTAGCAAGTGGATATGATCTTCACTGTGACATTTATGTGTCTTTTTCTATTTCTGCTTTTGGATATTGACAAAAGCATCTATTTTTATAGGTGCAAATATTTAACAAGTTTGTAAAATGAGGCAAAGTTCATTACAATGTGTGATTTGCTGTCACTGAATTCCCTAATATCTTATACAATAACCATTATGCATAGTATATTATGCAAAACCTATTTTAGTTCACATCATTTGAAACCCAGAGTCATGCATTATTTGGCATATGATCTAATATTCTTTTTTTTGGTGGCTGGGGGCGCGAGCATAAGTAACTTTTTAATCCACGGTTTTGCCTTCAATACTTTCAGTAGCAGAACTTTGTGGATTACTTCACCTGATGCTGTATACACTAAACACAGAATCGTTTTCTGATTTGAAATTACCACTGATAGTGGTGATCACTGAGCTTTGGGGAAGCCCAGTGACATCTCTGGATATCTGTTCAGGATTACCAATAATAATCACTGAGTGTTTCCTGCTGCACATGCTCACATAGAAGATTATTATGAGGAAGTGCATGCTCGGCTTTGGAGACACAATTTTGAGGGCCCATGAGCATGGGGGTTCCACTATTATTTTGTTATTAACAGTTATTTATATAGCAATAGCATATTTCATTGTATCATTTACAGTTGGGAACAAAACAGTATAAACAGAACTAGGTAATAACAGACAGACAAAGGGGCGTATTCAATTGCAGACAAAAAGCCATTTTTGGCAAAACGTTTTCGCTGATGATGTCATTTTGCCTGTCGGAAACTTTCTGCCCAATTCAATTGCAATGACTTTTCACCTAAGTGGAAAGTCAATGCATTCAGATAGGCGGAAAAGATTCGCCACTGATTGGAGGCGGAAAAAAGTGCAGTTTTGGGGTGCAAAGTTGTGGGAACCCCCATGCAGTGTTAGGACAGTCCCCCAAAGGTAAACTGCATCAAAAAAAGTAAAAAAAACCAAAACATTAGAACACCCCCAAAAACTACTTTCGTTTTGGGGGCAAAAAAGTGCAAAGTTGGAGGACAAACATAAAAACTAGCAAAATAGACTCCAGGGGGGCCCCGAAGTATGCCCCCAGGTGTTTTTTTTCTTTGCAGGTATTTGCGGCAGGTGGTTTTTCCATGACTTTTAAAACTTCACTTTAGCAACTTTCTTTTAAATATGCTAACCCTCATTTTCAGGTACCCCAAATTTGCAGGGACTACTTATTTTGAAGGAAAATTTTGCTGAATGCTATTCTTCACCCCATATGCAAATACGCAAATTAGCACCTATTGAGACCATTTAAGTACCACAAAAACCTTCAGCAGGGCTATTTGGGGGTATCCATAGTGATCCCCCATGTCAGTGAATCTTTTGGGGGGTGTCAGGCTGATTTCCCCAAATCTGACAGGACTTTTCACCGATCTAAGTTTTGCTGGGATGCATTCTCGCGTCCTTTGCAATTGAATAGGGTGAATCGCGGGGACGAGCACTATACTTTTCCGGAGGCAAAACTACATGCCAACTGTAGGTAATGTATGATGATGAGACACACAGATCTAGTGCTCATTGGAGAAGTTGAGCTGGCAGATATATTGAGATAAGAAAAGAGATGTACAGTATGTTGCTGTAGTTTGGTTAATAGCATATGTACTGTATAAGTAAAAATGGCGAAAACACTTGGGTTGGTGGTGAAGTTAGTGAGCTTCTGCTTTTAACATTAGAAGTTGTCCCCACTTTCTAACAGTAAAAGGGGTGCTAAAAAATTTCGAAAATATTGAATAACAAAACATTTAAATCCTACATTGTTCTGAGTAACTATAATGAGTAATAGTGGTAAATATACAATGAAAAATATAATTATGCCTCTCATAGTGAGTGTATCTTCTCATAAAAAATAGGAAAGCAGGAAATACCTATAATGCAGAGAAAGGGAAATCTTGCCATTCAAACTAGTGCAGTTTTGACTGGAGCAACAACATATCACTAATATACCTAGACTAAAATACTAAAAAGGAAATTGTATAGAACTAAAATACCTCCACACTGTAGTTATCATGCATCTTTTGCAAGGGTTTGGTATATTCGTTTGATATTCTTAATGTAATTTTGTTGACAGTAAACATGTTGACATTTTCATCATGTAGATGTTGACCATATTGATATTCTGCATGTCGACACTAATGAAATGTCAACATGGTCAGAATGCTGACAATGTATTTTAAGGTAAGTCTATCCCCATTACTAACCATAAAGCTAACTCTAACATCTACACCTAACTCTAACCCCTAAGTCTACGCCTAACCCTAATTCTAATGTAATGTAAATTTTTTTACAATGTTGATATTTCATATGTTGACATTTTCCAGGTGTCAAATCTTATGATGTTGACTTGTTGAAATTCTGGTTACGTCATTATGATCATCAACATGTTCACCGTTGGCATTCTGACAGCATTATTTTTGCAAATTACTTTTACTTTTTCAAATTTCAAATCAAATATGTATTTTGTTTAGGGGTACAGATGACCCACAGGCTAATTTAAAATAAACTACTGTTATTGATTTTACCAACCCCATTGCTCTAGAGGTCTAAAACTGGAATAAAAGCTGTCAAAGATACTATCATGAACTCAATGCACCAAAGAGACATGTTACATAGCATATCTTGCATGTTTTCACCTTGCAAGTTCTAGGAGAGCATATGCAGTTATGAATATTGCAGAGTAATATGCCTTTCAATAGCATCTCCTTAGACAACTGTGTGTAAAAGTGTACTGTAGCCTGATCCCCAGCAGGTATTTTAGTATACTAATTTTAACTCAATTAAAACAATAATGGGATAATGAGGGTGGGCAGTGGCAAATGCAGGATTTCGAGAGGGGGGTTTCCAAATGCTTGATTTTAGAGTGAGTGTGGCCAGTCCACGAAGAGAGCATAATTACCACTTATGAAGCTTTAATATGCATCATACAAGTTATGTATGTGTGTATTGTGTGTCATAATTCCAGCATATACAGGACCAGGGATCACAGTAAGCCATTAAATGTGGCAGTGGGGCATTCCTGCCTGAGCTGAATGTTTTTATTTTAGATGTGGGCACCATTCCAGGGCATGTGAGCAAGTCCGTGAGTCTGGGGGAGCAGCAGAAGAACCTAGCACTGCCCTGGACATATATGTAAATTTTGGGCTCTATAGCAGTGTATCCCTCACAGTGCATGTTTTCCAAATCCCCTTATTGGTGCACAGGTGTATTTATTACTGGCTGATACATGTTAAAAGATTCACAGGTGGTGCTATTTATTTCATTTATGATACTGAGAAGAACATGCAGCACTAGTAAAATTCCATTATATTACTGTTTCTATTGTGGTCATGGTGTGGGCTGGGGAGGGGGGTTTATAGGCAGATGGAAACCCCCCTGCATTTGCCTATGGTGGGGCAACTGCACAGAGGGTGCCAGTAAAGGGTCTTGCATACAGGAATGGACTGGACCTGGCCCCTCAGCCATACTTCTACACAGGGGCAGATCACCATCTGCCATTGTCTAGGGTACCTTATACTATTTAGGCACTGATCAACTGACAATAAAATACAAAATGTTGAGAGGGAAAGGGGAGCAAATTAAGAAAATAAAAGATAGGGGTTAGAATGGTGGAGACATTAGGGCAGTGAAAAGAAGATAAAGGAATGTTGGACAGGACATCGAAGAATAGAGTCGTGAGGAGGGGATGTAAGTGAAGGAACATACATGAGTGGGTTTCAGTGGCTCAGTATATATATTAAACAAAAAATAGAAGATACTATAACTAAAATGCAGACAAGGTGGCTCTATAAGTGAAATTCAGTCAAGGGGGCACTATAAGTAAACTATAGACCAGTGGGGCACTATCAGTAAAATTCAGACAAAGGGCACTATACAACTGCGGGGGGGAGGGGTCAGGTCTAGGGCCCCCGGGGGGGGGACATAGGGTTAGGCACCCCCTGTGAGGATAGGGTTAGGCTAGGGGAAGTGGGGTTAAGGTTAGGCACCCCCGGGGGGAGGTTAGGGATAGGCACCCCCCTGGGGGACTTAGGTTTAGGCGGCGGGGAAGGAGGGGTTAGGTTTAGGCACTTTGATGGGGGATTATGGTTAGGCACTTGGGGGGGAGGTTAGGGTTAGGCATCCCCAAGGGAGGGTTTAGGTTAGGGGAGGAATTAGGTTAGCGATACTTACCTTAGGGATGATCAGGTTTTCACCCTTGCCGGGCTGCCGCTGTCGGTATTTGAACTGCCGGACGCATGTAACACCTGCTACACCCTGTAGTGTCAGGGAGTGATGGTGAGAAATGACAGTGAGTAAGTCATTGTGCTCAGGAGGGGTTGTGAGTGATGGGTATTTCAGTGAGAAGAGGTGGGATGCCAGAAAGTGGTGGTGAGTAAAGGGTATATCTGTGGGTGAGGTACTGTATGGTTTAGATTGTAAGCTCGCACAAGCAGGGCCTACTAGTTTCAAGTGCTTTTCCCTCCCTCGCTTATACCATCATCTTCTCCCTACTACTAACAATGGCACCTAAACTTTGGGTTCAGCTGGCACTGCTTTTGTGGGTATTATGACTGCATATGCAGCAGTGGTTATATAGCTTGTATCCAATGTTCCGTAAAACAGATAGCTAATTTTCTATTTAAGTGGCCTAACATTTAAATATCAGATGGCATCTAAACTTAATTTCATTGTATTGAAATCTCTTAAGTTTATGGGAGCCTGACCTTCCCCAGACCCCTGGCCATTCATTTTAAATTTTCCCTTCCACAACATTTTATACAGCATGTGGACATGCTATTTATTCATGTTGTTCCTTGTTCTCACATTTCTCTCATTGGGGTAGATTTATTAAAGCTTCTATAACAGACAAGTGGTGATGTTACACATAGCAACCAATCAGAATATGTCTATCATTTTATAAAATGCAATAGAGAAATGATAGCTATAATCTGATTGGTTGATATGGGCAACACCACAAGTTGTCTGTTTTAGAAGCTTTAGTAAATCTATCCCATTGTGTGTTTATTTGACTATAATACTAGAATTAAACCAGAATTTATACAATAGTTTTCAAGAGGCACCATTTTTTTTATTTGCCCTGGGCACCATTGACACTTGTTACACCTCTGTATAAAATGGTATGCACTTTCTTACACTGTAAAATGTAATTACAAGTACATTTAAGGGTTCTAACAGAGGTGTGTGTACAGAAAGTATATTATGCATATATCATTATACCCTTATTTACAAGTATGCTGTATTGTAAGCATTTGTAAGGTTGTGAGTGTTCTCATTTAGAAGGGAAACATATAGCAGAACATTTATGCTTGAAAACTTTAAGCAAATAGGAGAAATTACATAAACTATTTTTACGTTTAACCAAATTTTAAATCAAAAGTTAACAGTTGTGTTCTTTCTAAATCATGCAGTTATAATTGCTAATTAGAATTTAATTTTAAGAAGAAGACACATTTATCAAATACCCACATAATGTAAGTTTTCCTTTAACATTATTATCAGCTCATTAATTATGTGGGGGAAAGAAATCACATAGTAAGACAAAAATGTGCAATTTTGGAGTCACTGCAGCGTTATTTCAGAATTCAGTTATCAAGGTGATGTTGGTGATGCTGTGTGGCTTCATTGACTCTGCAGTCATTAAAGTTATTGCAGGACAGACGGGTACAGTTAGAATTTTTCATTTTGCTTAAGCAAGGAAAATGTCTGGAGAAATGATGCATTTCAGGTGCTGTGAAACCTGTCAGCATTTGAGAGGTTATTAACTTCAGCTGGTTTTCTGCCTTTTATACTCAGATGTAGATTTGTCACACATTTCCCAGAGGTTCCTGTGTGCAATTAGCCATTGGATTTACTGAATAATTACTTAATTTGTCATATAAAATGTTCTCACATTTTGTGTATTTGAAATGATGCGAGAAAGACAGGCCAGCAGCATTTAATATAAATGACTAAATATACCTGTCTCCTCCCCAAAAATTATAAAACTTCACTGCTGCCGGTAATGTTCATTGTCAGAGTTTACCCATACAAATATGGGCCATTTAAACAAAAGGTCAACAATTGGCTTTGTTAGTACATTGTGAGTGTGTGTTAGATAACTTGATAGCTGGATTGGTCATGCACAATAAATACTATATATGTGTGCAGCAGCATAAAAATGAAATAATTATTGTTTACATAATGTGCTTAAGCTGATTAAATCTGTCATATTGGGGTCTATTCATCATCGGAGACTGTATTGCCCCCGATGAGTTATACCTATTTTTCACCAAAATCCCGGGTCCAACCTGGGTTTTGAGACATGGTCCCAACCCAGGTCAGACACCGTTTACACAGCACCATCGAACTGGGTTATTTTCAGGTCAGCCCCGTTCACACTGGACCTGGGTCTGTCCTACTAAACCTGTGAGGTCATAAAAAGTGGGACGTGACTGCTCCACAACCACCAATCAGCTAATTTTAGGCATTACCCCGGTCAGATAACCCGGGTTGCACTGGTAGCTACCTGGGTTGGATTGCTGGATCACTTGACCCAGGTTATTTTTCAGGGACCCTTTTAAACTGAGCTGTGTCCCGGGTAGACCCAGCAAAATCACAGGTTTTTGCTCTGGTGCAAAAGGGGTATTAGTAATGATCTTGCTGTGAGGGATACTTACTGTAAGTATCCAACTCACAGCGGGGGGAAACTTGACACCGGAGCAATTCAACATTGCTCCGGTGCAGGGACAGCTGCTCTGAAAAGCAACTGTTTCCTCAGTTAGTACTGCAGCTACTTCTTACCTTCTCCCCGTCTTCCCGTTATGCATGCATGACCTGAGGTCACACATGCACATAGGCCACCGGTGAGGTAGTAAGGAGGTGGCGGAGGGATCTGCTCGGATCCCTCTTTGCATCCCCGGAACTCTTTCCCATAGGAAGGAGCGGAGATCTGAAAACAAGCGCCGTCTGTAGATGACGCTTTTTATCACAAATCTTTCAATTTTCAGAGTTTGCTGAATATCAGGTGGTCCATTTGGGACCCCTGATGATGAATAGCCCAGTAACTAAAATAAGTGGAAACTAGCATTTCCGCTTGGTTAACGGGCCATTTATCGATGATGAATAGGCCCCTAAGTCCCTACAAGGCTTGCATATATGAACACACTGGTTTATGATCATTTCACTGTAAACATACAGTAATTGCTTTCACATAACATAGTTTTATAAAAATAGTACAAAAATAAGTGATACAATGCTTTTTCAACTACACAGTTTTCTATATAGTATATGAGGTTCAGTTTGAGTTGACTGCAAGCAGTGCCAGAGCAGGGCTCTGTGCCACCCACTGTCACCACTGCCCCCCCCCCCTCCTGAACATGTGACTTCATGATGTCTCACCAAAGGGACAGGGAAACCAGCACCAGGAAGTAGAGAACTGCTGCAGCATCCAAAGGACATTCTGCAGCAGTGCTACTGACTATAGGTGGCCATTCCAGGCAACCTGCAGGCCAAATGCAGATGTTTTGGGGCAGCTACAGAGCCGCCTCCAGAGCCCAGTGCCCTTGGTGACAGCAGCACTTGCCCACCCATATATATGGATGCAAGTATCCTGTCAGGATGAGCCCTGAAATCGGACATTACTTACACCTACACTGGCATCTCCGTGCTCCGATGCATGCGACGCCAGGTCTAGGGTTATATAGTGACTGAGTATTCCCTCGGGGTCTGCTAGAATCCTCATGTGTGCATCTTGGTTACCATTAGCGTGGACATGGACGCTGCCATGTTGGTTCATGTCATCTGACAAGTATCCTCCAATGATAGTCTATGGTCGGTCAGCTGTCTCATTTGACCAATTACCAGCTACCTAGTGGTATTGAAACCTGACTCTTGGTGCAGGAAGTTGCCTGTGCAACTTCACTTCTCTTGTGGTTACTCGCTGAGACTGCATTCAAGGCACACACTTCTCTGAAGTATTTCTACTAGTTGTTAAACCTGAGTATAACATCTTTATCCAGTGTCTGGTTACTCACTAGTTAACATCTCTAATCAGTGTCTGGAAACTCACCAATTAACAACTCTATTCAGTGTCTGGATATTCACCAGTAAACACCTCTATTCAGCATCTGGGTGCTCACCAGTTAAACACCTCTATTTAGCGTCTGGATACTCACCAGTTAACACCTCTAATCAGCATCTGAGATTCACTGATGGCTATCATCACTACCCAGTATCCAGAATAGTTCCTGTTACACTGCTATTGAGTGTCTGGATACTGATCCCCTTGCAAATACCTCCTAGCTGTATCATTGCTAGTTTGAGTCTGACTGCTGATACCAGTTCCTTACCACCTGTGTCTGGTCCTCTAGTGTACTGTGTTCTTTTTGTCTTCTGCTTATCCTAGGTGCCTAATCTAGGGGCCGCGACCTGTTCACTCGGTGCTGCAAAACCCATATCCCGCTTGGAGGGGTCACTGGTGAACACCACCGAATGGATTAGACTCCGTGCCCTGGACTAGGTCTAGTAAACATCTGGGAATAGCTTATAAGGAAGACCAACATCCAGCCACCCCATCTCCTGCCTCAAATCCACCCAGGCCCCCCAGCTACTAAAGCCAAATGTGAGGATCAAACATCCCTGGGCCTGATATCTCCCATTTATGTGTAAAACATTCCTTTTTATATTGAGCATGTGCACCAAAAATGCATACGATATGTTTGCATCTGTATTAAGATTACTGTGTGTTGCTGCCTTGTGTCTCCATATGCTTGAAGGGGTGTCACAGGGGGGCAGGGGACATGAAAAGGTGGGCAAAGTACAGAAAAGCATGTAATGGCAATGTTTTTAGCAGTTTATGCTTTTTGTGGTTGATCTACCCCTGGAGAACAGATAAATGATGCTGATTATGATGATCATTAGTTCAAATCTTTAAAAAAATAGATTATTTAAATAAATAATAATAAAAAAATAGATACCACTCCATACTCCTTTAGTGATTCATGTGCAGCTAGGGATGGTTATGTCAAATGCAGAGAAAGAATATACTATGACAGCCTTGTGTAGTCCCACTGATTGGTTGGTTGTGGCTAACCCCACTTGATGTCTAGTCACAGTTACTTTCATTGATGCAGTGATGCTCAATGATAAATGAATCAACAAATATCATTGTACCATTGAAATGCACAGGGTCCAATCGTTATAGCTCTTGTAGGTCTAAAAATGCCAGCATGCTCTGGATGTGATATGTGTGTGTGCTGCACTCAGAAGCACACTGTAACTTCAACCCAGTTGCCTGAATGCAAACTAGAGTTGGCAACCCCCCAGCTCCACCCAGTCAAGCACAGTACTTGTTACTTCTTTTCTCTCCATAGTAAATAATTATTATAGAGTATTTGCAGAATATCTGCAAATATTAAGGATCCCCAGCTTTTAACAGCACCAAATATCTGATATCTGCCGTGATCTCTTGATTTCCAACTACAAAGTAGGCCCCATTCCAGAGCTTGGCCCTGCAAGCTAATGCAATTTTGAGTTGGTATGAGCCATTGTAGCCTTTGGGCTACATTTTAAAAAAGGAACCAGGAGAGGGATCCTGAGGATCCCTTCCAGGCACTCTCCATTTGCACATGCATGGTAAGCAAACCACATATGCACAGTAGTGTAATGGGTTACCAAAACTGAAATTAAAGTGATTGAATTAGCGATATCTTTCATTTTATACATCACATGGATGAGCTCCTACTGTAGACCAAGGGCCTGATTTATATCTGCATGGAAATGCCATTGCAGCTGTGATATCTCACGGAGCACAAACGCGAAAATATGCTAATGACTCACCCTCTTTCTAGTGCTTAGAGATGCCCACTGAAGGTATCTCATAACCTCCGCTCATGCACAAAACTGGAAACATTGAATGCAGATCAGATGGCCATCAGCATTCTGAGTATGTATAAGATGGAGCAGACACTGCAGATCTCATCCAGGTCACTACATCACTTTCTCAACTCTGTCAAGGGCAGCTAGTCTGTGCACAACAGCACACAAAGTCACCGAGTCCTGCCTGCTTCTTGCATGTATAGCACACGGGCCTCCTGGCCTACTAGGCTTACACTAGTCTACTTTGCTGTCACATCCCTAACTGAGCTGTTAACTTTGAGCAGCTCACATATGCCACCAAGTTAATTCTATGAATATATATATATATATATATATATATATATATAATTAGCGGTGCACTCACCAGTCTTCTTAAATAATTTTCTTTATTCAAACAGATAAAATAACAGCAGCTGCAGGATCAACGTTCGGTCATATACCTGGACCTTTGTCAAGCTACCAGAACAAGTGACACATATCCCCCTTAAATACACACCAGACCAATTTAGTAACTGGGTAGCCCCTACCATATGGCCTTAGTACTCGCCCTGGTGCCATCAGAGGTATGAAAATACCTAAACAGTATATAACAGCGGCAATCACGGGTCTTGCACAGAAGAATGAGACAACAGCTTAGTTGTTAGTTCGATTTTTCAGTTACCAAAGACTTTTATCAAGAAGACTTTCATGATAAAAGTCTTTGGTGACTGAAACGTCAAACTAACAATTAAGCTGTTGTCTCATTCTTCTGTGCAAGACCTGTGAGTGCCGCTGTTATATACTTTGCTGTATACATACATATATATTAAGGATACACTCACCAGACTTAAGTAAAAAAAAGGTTTATTCAGCTGGTGCTAAAATACAAACAGCAATCAATGTTTCTGTCCCAACATGGACCTTTGTCAAGATGAGTCAGAAGGTTGGAAAGCACTACAAACTGTAAAAATTAAAACCACAGTAATTATTGAACTATTTTCTATTATGCATATACAGATATTCTAATGGAATTAAACAAGCTATTATGTATTGTGAGCAATATTCTCGAGGAATAAGATCATGTAACATTATAAGGTTAAGATCACTTTCATACTTTGGATGTAAAGTCTTAAAACAGAGCAACTTACTGTAAACTATTCAAACGGAATTGTATTTTGCAAACCATTGTCACAATCTCAGGTAGAAAGAATACAATCCTTATTACAGACAGCAGGTGCAGCTATGATTGAAGGCTTTATAGAAAGGTTGAAATTCAACTTCCAGCGCAAACTGCTGAGATCATAATAATTTGCACTGATCATATACATCTGACAAGGAAAACGAAACATAAAATAAATAACAAAATATTGTATGTTATGTCTTTACAAAAATGTACTAGTGTACTAGGGATAAAGTAATAGTGAAAAAAATGATCAAGTGGATGTGTACATATAGAGAACACAGAATCAGGAAGGTACTATTTCATATTTAAAGTTCAAAATATTATGATAATCACCAATTTGAATTTTTATACTTCTTTAAGTTTCATATATGTAAGCAACGTCCAGGGGTATTAAAGGACCTCAGGTTTTTTAGCAACTGGTCATGTAAAAGAGCCTGAATACCTAACTTTTAACAAATACAGGTGTTTTGGAGTTATAAACATCTTAGCTACATCACCACATGTGGCTGAGTAGATGTAAATGGGCAGAACAGTGGGCCTGATTCAGAGCCAGACGCTCTTTCAGAGCGCTTGCTCTAAATCAGTGCCCTCCCTCTATTTTTTTAAAGTGGCCTCCTTGCCACTCACATAGCTTTGGGTGACCACCCACAGCTATATCGAGTGGCCAAAAAGATGGTCGCAATGGTCAAGACCATCGCGACCATCGGGTTTGCGAAGAGACCCTTGTGGTAGAGTCTCGTCTTCCGCAAGCCCTGGAGTTGTTTTTGCTCTATCAGAGCCAAAAGCACTCCCAATGACATCATTTGTGATGTCAGTGGGGCCGGCCCCAGACCGTAGGCATTCCCATGTGAACACCTCCGTCTGGGCAGCCACGCCCCTGGCACACCCACCAAAGGGGGCGTTCTGTCACTCAACATTGACAGCACGCCCCCTTTGTAGTGAGACCCATAGCAATGTTTTGCCCATCGCTATGCGGGTCTCGCGCATGACAGAGCCGGCTCCCTCGTGCGCATGCGCACTTGGCCAACATCGACCCGCTTGCAAGCGCTTGGTGCTCGCGAGTGGGTCTGAATCAGGCCCGGTGTGTACTCATATAGAATAACTATGTGTTTGCAGAGATCCTGCTCATTTCAGATGATTTGATGGATTTGACTGGAGCAAATTAATACTGATAGTGATGATGTCTACTGTGGCTTGTTGAGGAGTGTGTTCTGCACTGTCTCCTCAGTGTTACAAGGTCCCCAAAATAACAGTGGTGCGCTGTTGTGCATGCATGCCCTCTTACCCAATGTGCTTTCTGTGCAAGAGCCTCTTACTGCATGTTCTTCTTCCTCTGTCCTCCAGACAGATAGCATGTGCCATGTGTCTCTTAGTGAGACTGTGCCCAAGACATACTAGTGCCACATATAACAGTGGTAGAGCTACTATACACCACCGTGCCACCACTGCTGGCTGCACTACAAGTCCCACTGCCATCACTGCACATAACTGTGCACATAACTGCATGTGCAAAGTACAAACACTACACGCCATATACGTTAACCTGTCTCCCATTACATGTTTCTGCATTGTGCTGCATCAACCCTGCATTCTCACATCCCACTGTGCTACCTGGTTAATAAACTAATCCCTGGTTAAGCTATTTATCATGTGGATAGAACCCCATCATACACTGCTGATAGAATCAATTAAGGATGCCGGCAGTCGGGATCCCGGCTATTAGAATCCCGACACCGGCATCCCAACGGGGATAGCATACCAGCACTTGTTGTTTTGCTATCACTCCTCCTCTCCCTACCCTAACCCTAACCCTCACTTGTTGGTGCTTAACCCTAACCTCCCCACTAATGCCTGACCATAACCTCCCCCTCCCCACAGCCTAAACCTAACCCTTCCACTTTAGTGCCTAAACCTAACCCTCCCCCTAGTGCCTAAACCTAACCCTGCACCATAACCCTCCCCCCACCACGCTAATTACCCTCGGTATCCCGGCAGTCGGGATGTCAGTGCTGGGATTGTGTTAGGTGTCGGGATTCTGGTGCCTGTAATATCAGCATTGGCATCATGGCCACTGGGACTCTGACTGGATCCCCTGCTGACACCTATCAACAGAGGTTCTGGCAATAGGTTATGGTCCAAGGCCAACAGCTTGTACAGAATAATGATACCAAGAATGCAGCTGTAACAACACAGAATAAAAAGATCTGAGTGAGTAGAGAAAATACTTTATTTTTACCATGAGTGGAAATGTACAGTTAAAATGGAAGTATGGGATTTCCAAGCTAACAGTTCAGAGAACTATGCTATGTGGAAGTTTGAAATTAAGATGCAGTTAAAGCAGGAAAAATTGGAAAGTCACAGTGATGCCAGGGTGTTAACCCCAACCTCGAGGATGTGGAACCATAGGTTTACTGTAGCTGTTCAGCAGCACATGTATTCCATTATTTATGAGAAGGTGATGGCATATGGAATGTGGATAGCATTGAAGACATCTTACAAAGACAAAGGCTTAATGAGAAAAATCAATACCAACTAACAATTGCCTACACACCTTAGCAGGTCAATAGGCTTTTCCTACATAGAATACTTGTTCACACTAGCAGGCACAGCCATCAGCTGACCTATCAAAAACAGCTTAATGTTGTTTAGTCTACTGCCAAAGCTGAGTATATTGCACTCACAGAATTTGCCCAAGAGGCACTGTAGCTGAAGGAGACTTTGTGTGAACTGGGTCTTCTTAATTTGTATGACACCATCAGCATTGTGTGTGACAATAAAGGTGCAATGGGTTATGGACCTGATTCACACAATTTGCACTCAATGCTGATGTTCATGCTGCTTTTTGATTATTTGCAATTGCAGATGTGAAAAAATGTGTGAGTGTATACACAAAGATGATGTTGTGATCGGAACAGGTGGGATCAGAAATGGGGCGGCAAAGTGATGGACATTCCTTGGCGATGATTGGGAGGTGGCTAGAAGTGAACACAAAAAGAGTCTCTTGGGGGTGTTATGGAAGTGTCATACTAACGTCAGTGAAAGCGGCTGTGTTACCAAATGCACAGCCATAGTCACAGAGACCACAGTCACATGGAGAAACTTAGGGCCTGATTCAGACCCACTCACGAGCGGCTGTCCGCTCGCAAGTGGGTCGATGGTGTGCACTGCACATGCGCATGACGGAGGGAGCTCCGTCGTGCGTATGCGCGAGACGCGATGAGCAAAGGACTTTCCTTCGCTCATTGTGTCTGATCAAAGGAGGCATGCCGTCGATGTTGATTGACAGCATGCCCCCTTTGGTGGGCGTGCCGGAGGCGTGCCTGCCAGACGGAGGCGTTCCCAAGGGAACGCCTACCATCAGAAGCCGGCCCCACTGACATCACTAGTGATTTCAGTGGGAGTGATTTTGGCTCTGATAGAGCCAAAATCACTCCTGGCCTTGCGGTTGAGAAACTCAACCGCAGGCTTCGGCTCGCACTGGCGATGGTCACGATGGTCAAGACCATCGCGACCATCATCATGCACGCTCATATAGGCTGTGGGTGGTGACATAGTTATGGAGGTGGGCCCTGATTCAGAGCGAGAGCGCTCTGGTCAGAGCGTCCGGCTCTGAATCAGGGCCTTAAGCTTTCACAGGGCTGGTGCAAGTGTTGATGGTGTGCATGATGGTGCAAGATGGTAGCATCTAAAGAATCACCGGCTGTTGTACAGAGTGTAGGGATGCTGGAGGTAGGTGTCTCAGTCTTTGAACATTCACATGAGGGGAAGGCTGATACCAGCATTTACATATTATTTCAGCCACGACTCAGGCAACAGATGCAAGAATAGATTTATCAGCATCCACCTCTGAATCAGGCTCTACAACTGGTCTAAGCACATTGGAATGGGACACCATTTCATAAGATAGCTGGTGGATAGCACTTTAGTCAACATGATTTATAGAACTAGTAAGGGAAACCTTACATATACTGTATGTTAACTAAAGGTCTGATGTCACATTTGCTCAATGCCTTACTGTATTAATGTGTGTTATTTTCATGTGTTTCCATGTAACCAGCAACATCCTTGAGTGAGGGGGGTGGTTAGGTGTGTGCTCTGAGCTGTCTCCTCAGTGTGACAGGGTCCCTATTGTAACAGAGTTGTGTTCCTGTGTGTTACCTCCGACCCAATGTGTCTTCTGACCCAATGCACATTACCATGTGTTCTTTTTCCATCCTCCTGACAGATAGGATGTGCCCCTCAGTATTGTACTTGATAAATTAGCATAAACTCCTTCTCTTTCTGAATCAGCAACTTATTCCTGATATTGGTCATACAAATAAGTAACATATTAAGTTACAAATAATTTAAACAATAAGCTCATTTTCTTTAAGTATTAACAATCTAAATATAAACATTGTTTCCTAAAAGTAATATAGTGTATGTTCCTTAAAAAAGTATTAGGGGAAAAAAAACAGTATACAATCACATTTTATCATGGATGGTCACAGTTCCACTGCTCAGCTTAAATATTTGGAAATAGAAAATAGAAAATGTCATTTTGAGAAGTGGAGAAGATATATGTGGCACAAATTGATTTCACAAATGGGGATTTTCTACTATGAGTTATAGGAAAATATGATATTTAGTTTTAAAAATTGTTACACCAGCGAACTATTGTTGATATATTATTTTGTTGTAAAGGCCATTTCTGTAAAAAAAAAAAATCCTGATGATATTAAAGGTTTATTATTTTAGGAGTTATTTGTTGAGGTCTGTTTTTATTAGTTTTTTTAAATACCTTCAGTGTTAAATACATAAAAAAGAATTAAAAATAAGAATATATGTAATTTTAATTGACAATCCACTTTAGCATTTACTTTCCAGTCATCTGCAGATTACATCTCTAATAAATGTTATTTCAGTAATTCCAGTTCCATGATATATGTACCATTTCATACTAAAAATATGAACCCAGAAGATAAAGCTTTGTTATTTGCAGTAAGGAAGTGACAGCACTTACACAGATCAAACTAAATTATTACTTGTATTTTAATGCTAAGGTTGTAGGTTCTCCTTCATAGAAACCAGTCTGTCTAATTCAGTACTAAACTAAGATTTGCATCAAAACATGCTTCAAATAAAAAAAAAAATACAAATACAAACAAGCAAGGCTCATCCTCAGATGAGCTCAACTGTGAGCTGCAAAATTCTTCTTCATTGTACTGTAGTGAACAGATTACAATACCAGGACTTTCCTATATGTGCAATTAATAGTTCAGTCTATACGAAGTCTTACCTCACCAACCAATCCTGCAGCTAAACTTATCTTCCTCTCCCACCATTCCACTTCTGCCACTCCCCTCTGCCGAAACCTGCACTGGCTCCCATTCCCCTATAGAATCCTGTTCAAACTTCTCACCTTCAAATAAAAGGTCCTCTTTAACTATACTGCTCCCTTCATCTCCAACCTCATCACCTTACAAACTCCATCCCACCCACTGAAGTCTGCCAATGACTGTTGCCTCTCCTCTACCCTGGTTACTTGATCTCATGCTCGTATCCAAGAATTTGACCAAGCAGCCCCCCTTCACTGAAATGAGCTCCCTCACTTAATCAGGCTCTCCCCAACCTTGCTGAGCTTCAAACGTGCACTGAAAACCCACCTGTTCACCACAGCATAGCCTTCCACCACATAACCATGTCACCAGGTCACTCTCCTTCCTGCCTCAGCCATCTCTATTTTGCCTACTTCCTGCAGTCAGGTCCCCACACTCATGCCTCATGTCATCTGTCTGTCTCCCCTCTCCCCAGATTGTAAGCTCCTAGGAGCAGGGTCCTCCTCCCTACTTTCTTTTCTAGCACTTAAACGACAGCCTTCAGCTTCCCAGCTGTATTGTGTATGGAGAATTGTGTTGCTAATTGTTACTTGTACTCTGTTTATATTTTTGTTACTGTATTGTAGTGTAATGTTCTCTGTACCCTGAACTGTATGTACAGCACTGCAGACCACGTGTGGCACCCTATAAATAAAATGTAATAATAATAATAATAATAATAATAATACAAATAATGGTGATTAGCATTGTTGCATTGCAGATCTCAGGCATTTGGTTTGATGCCAGCCAGTGGGCTGCCTGCATGGAGTTTGTAAATTTTCTATATGTTCAGGTACATAAGTGTGTGTGTGTGTGTGTTAATACTTTAATGCTGTTTTTATATACCTCTTATATCTTAATTACTTTTTATTTATTATACTATCAATCACCATTATATTTCCAGCAATATAATGCAGAAGAGAAGTCATAATATTAGGCTGGTCATGCAGCATTAGCTTATACAATACCCAGAAATCCCTTTTAGGTCAGGTACTTGTTTATGAAGTGACCTGGTATATTTGGATGTGGGAGTGTTTCAAAATGGCCTAGGGTAACTGGCATTCACAATTATGAATTCAGTGTCTGTAAGGCTTGGTCATCTCTGCAAGCATGACCACATTGTAATAGGAAATCTTAGCTATTAATTATCATTAGGAAAATGTTGTGCCCCCACCACACTGTCTATACAGTGTTTAACTGGCTGATCAAGAATTAATTTTATTTTGTTCACTGAGCTCTGTATTTGTATGAATTTGTAAAACATTGAATGATAGCTGTGCTCATGATAATGATAGGATACATTAATCCTGTCGTGAAGGTAGCTTCAAAAATTGATTATTGAGCATTTATTTTCTTTTGACTTTAACTTTTCATGTTTGCACAAGTTTCTGTAGTAAATGAGATGTTAAACAAATCATGTAATCCTCAACATTTACTTTGTGTTATCAACCTTCTATCAGACTATTGTATTTTTAAAAAAGTACATTGTTTTTAAGTCTACACTAATTAAAAACAATTGCTAAATGTAAAATCTTTTTACAACTTATTTAAATCATATACATTGTTATATAAATAAACATTGTTTTGTGCCTTGGCCATATATATTATACATGAATTATGCATATGCAAACATCCAGCACATTAAAAAGACCTGGCATATTAGATTAAACTGTAAAAGTCTATATGGATACACATATTTGTGCCTTTGGTGGAATATTTTTTGCTGATGGAAGTTTTACTGCAATACTAAACTATTTTAAGTCATATTTATTTTAAAAATGAAGAGAGAGTGTGTTCATCTGGCCATACCATAGTTTTTTTTGATTATTTTGTTTTATATTGTTAGGAACCAAATCTATATTCAAATATTAAAATGACATTTTAAAGTACTGAATCACAGATCACTCAATGAAATTTGTAAACTTTAACAAGTTCTTAAACTTTTTTATGGTATTAATATCTCTATTACGTAAAATTATGTCTATTTTCCATAAAAATCACAGTTTTCTTTGCTCATTGCTAAGTTTTGGAAAGTTGTTTAAAGATTTCTGCAGTCTGACCTTCGATCCAGAACACCAACAAACATTCAATGTTCTTTTATATTAATGCATATCAAACTAATCCATTGTACGCAAACCAATGCTATGCATATTCATTATAGAAATCCCATTTCACATCAGAGTAGAGGATCAACAAATCAGTTTGTATTCAAAGTAGTGTGCACTGGAAAGAAGAAACAAAAACAATAATCCTTTACTTACACAGTGGGATTAAAAGGTACAATGTTAAGCCAGAAATATAGCATAGAGAACAGAATCCACTAAGTCAGTCAGTGAAACATAGCAAAATTAATTTGAAACCACTAATTGCTACTATAACCTGTGATTTGTAGTTATGTTAAAATCTTATAATCCATGTCCTAAGAAATTATATTTCTTTCTCCTTCATCCACTAGGGAACACTGGAACTTCAGGCAATGAGGTATAGACAGAGAGTTGAGTTGAGCGTGGCACTTTAAGAATCCAAAAGTGTGACTGGCTCCTCCCCCTCTATGCCCCATCAGCCCCAGTTATAGAAATGTGCCCGAAAAAAGTCGGTGCACATGGAGATAACTCCAGCCCTTGTAATAGTATTTTCTTTATTTCTTCTTCACTACCTCAGACAGGCAGACTGTTAGCTGTGACAGTCTTCCTGAAATTATGGAGCCACCAGTAGGGTACCACAATGGCTATGGTAGCCTGTGTCCGGTGACCCTAAGGAGGGGGCCCCCTAATACAGAGTGCACTACCAGGGTTTTTTTACATTTTTACTAGTGAGTCCACTGGCCCAGTGGGTGCCACCACTGTTGACACCAGCTTGTGTCTGGGTTCCCTCGCAGTCCCCCTCCCCGCAGTCCACCTCACTGGCTGCAGCAGCTGGTGAGTATAAACACCTCTCCTGATTTGCAGGAGAGGTGTTGATATGTCTGCTGGGCAAGTGAGAGATGGTGCTGCTACACTTTCACTATTAGGCTTAACCTCCCTGTCCCCTCTCTCCCTACAATCTGGTGATATGCAGCTGTCAGCAATGCTCTCTGCTCTCCTGCTCTAATAGGGATGGCATCAGACAGGCTGCCCACTCCTATGCACTGTGGTGCGAGAGGCTTCAGCTCTGGGCAAAACATGGACTGCATTATGTATTCGGGGCTCTGGTCGTCTTCATCCCGGAGCCACCATTTGGAAGGGTGGAGCTTAGTATCGGTGGCCATAGTCTCTCTCGAAGAGCTATGCATGTCTACTGTACTGCCTCTGATCAGTTTGGCATGCTCTTCTAACACGGAGTAACATCATTTTAGCAAGCACTGCATCCAGTGCTCCTCTACCTCACAGTCAGTGACCGCTTGTCCTATTATTTTAAGTTATACAGCTCCAGAGGCTGTTTGCAACTCTTCAGGAATTATTGCACTACAGACAGAGCCACTATTGACAGATCCAGAAGCCTGCAATAGGAGGTCTGTGAGTTCCTGCATGGTGGGATAGCAATTTATTTGATAGATTCTACTCCTCCCTATCTATTGCTCTGTCTGCCTCAGTTACTGTGTGTGTGTGCTATTCTATGGTGCATGTTGAGGTGACTGATATGTCTTCTAAGGCAACAGACAAGACTGCTTCCCAGAATCTGTTTGCATGCACTAGGTGCAGAAAAAAGTTTACCCATGCTCATTGTGGGGGCTCATCCCAGTGTGAGGTTTGTGAGGTGGAGAATGCTAATGTAGCACAGAATGTCATGCCCTCCTTGATAAACAGTTTGGCAGGGGTCGTGGCAGATCTTATGTCAGAATTAGACATTTCTCGGCAAAGAACAGGAAGCACCACTGAAGGGCTTAGCAGATCTTTCTCTTCCTTTCTAGCTGCACAAATAACTTGGGCTCAGGGTTTAGCCTGTTTAGTGGAGAGCCTAGCCCAGTTAGTAGTTCAACATCTAAATTTCTTGAAGTCGGGGTAAGTCGACCCTCTACTAAGAGAACCATTCTAGCTGTTTTCCAGTCAGGTGAGGATTGTGACACAGATCACTTGTCTCAGGAGGAGGAAGGGGAGATGCTGGAAGATTCATATGTAGAGGATTTCTCTCAAGAACCCGAAGCAACACAGGGTATTGAAGCACTTATCCTGGTGGGAGGGGAGTACTTCAAGTCTCTGATCCAGAGGCACCATAGTTGCTAGATAAATCTTTGTTTGGTAAGAAACAAATTTCAATGGTTACCTTTACTGTTTCTCTGAAGTTAGATAAACAGGTGTCGACAGCCTGGAAGCATCCAGACCGGAAGATCCAGATCCCTGGGCATTTTCTTCCACATTATCTTTTTCCTGTAGATAAGAGTGGTAGATGGGAGACTCCACCACCTGTGGATTCTTTGGTATCTCGCCTGTCACAGAAAACTACTCTCCCAGTCCCACTACTAATTTTAAGGAAAGCTCTGAGTGGAAATTGGAGACAACTCTAAAATCCATATATACTGGTCCAGCCTTGGCTGGCTCCTGGGTCAACAAGGAAGTGGAGAACGGGGCAGAGCAGATATTGGAGGGACTAAAGTCAAACACTCCATGGACAGATCTAATCACCTTGGTGGAGCATATTCCGGAATCAGCAGTGTATCTTGGAGACGCCTGATTACTATGGACTCCAGCCTTCACAGATGTGGAGCTGTTATCCTGGACAGCCAGTTCCAGGGGCATTATTTGCATCAGGAGTCCCTCTTACCAATCAACGTTCTTGAATTATGGTCAGTCTACAATGCACTGATAAAGGCAACTCCACTTCTGAAGGGGCTGTCAGTCCTGGTGCAATCTGACAACACCACAGCAGTGGCTTACATCAATCAGCAGGGGGAAATGTGCAGCCGCCTAGCAATGAGAGAGGCCAGCCGCATTCTTCAGTGGGCAGAAAGACACATCAAGGCCATCACCGCAGTCTTCATTCAAGGCGTAAACAACTGGGAAGTAGATTACCTCATCATCAGGATCTCCATACCAGGGAATGGTCTCTCCATCCATAGATCTTTATTCAGCTAGTTCACCATTGGGGAAGATAGCAGATAGATCCAATTGTGTCCAGGACAAATTGGCAGCTGCCTCTTTACTGCTCCAGGACCAGGGATCCAGAAGTGGTAGGAGCAGATGCACTGTTGATCCTTTTGCTGTACAGCTTCATGTTCCCATCATTTCCACTCCTTCCTCGAGTTATCAAGCAGATCAAGCGAGAGTCATCTACGGTCATCCTAGTAGCTCCAGACTGGCCTCATCGAGCTTGGTATTCTGACCTACTACTTCTTCTGGCAGATGAACTGTGGCCTCTTCTGTTACTGTTGGATCTACTTCAGCAGGGTCTGTTTGTGTACCCCAACTTACTGTACATCGTCTTCATTTGACGGTGTGGCTGTTGAAACCAACATCCTAAAATGACATGGCATTCCAAAAGCAGTTATTTCTACTATGCTCAGAGCTTGGAAACCCATAACCTCTGCTCATTATCATCTCATTTGGAAATACTATATCTTCTGGTGTGAGCGGCATGGCTAGTCCACTTCTTCTTTTCATTTGCCAAGTCTTTTTCTTTTTCTTCAAAAGGGGCTTGATGCTGGCCTTCGTTTGGGATTTCGGAAGGTGAGTTTTCTGCCCTTTAAATATTTTTCCAGCATTTCCTAGCCCTGATCCCAGAGGTTTAGCCCTTTTTACAAAGGGTACTTAGGGTGCAGTCTCACTTTGTTCCACCCACTGCCCCATGGGACCTGAAACTTTTCTTGTCATTCCTTCAGTCAACTGTATTTGAGCCATTAGTGGAGGTGGATTTCAAATTTCTCACTTAGAAAGTAAACCTTTTGTTAGCCCTAGCTTTAGGTAGGTGAGTGTCAGACATAGGCGATTTATTCTGTCATTCACCTTACATGAGGATCAGGCAGAACTTTGTACTCAACCTTCCTTTTTGCCTAAAGTGGTCTCAGCTTTTCACATGAATCAGCTGATTGTGGTTCAAGCTTTGTTGGATTCCTCAGGAGGTTCTTACTCCCTGGATGTGGTAAGGGCTTTCTGGGTTTATGTGGCCCATGCGGTGAGACTGCATAAATCAGATGCTCTGTTCATTCTATAACTTTGTCAAACAGCTACATAGTCTTCCATACATAGTTTGTTCGGTTCTATAGGTTTGTAATTTTTACAGCCTCTGATTTGAGTTTTGGTTGCAAAGTGTTGCAGGTTGTTCAGCACTCTCCCCCCTGGAGGGTAGCTTTGGGACGGCCCCACTCTCCAAAGCTTCAGTGTCCCCTATTGGATAAAGGAGAAAACAGGCTTTTGGTACTTACCATTAAATCCATTTCTCTGATTCCAAATGGGTCACTGGATGCCTACCCAGTGCTTTTTACCTGCTTTCAGTGTTCATTCTTCTGTTCTACTTTAGTTCTGTTGCAGTTTTTTGTCTGTTGTGGTTGTGAGACTGACTGCGTTACCTGCAGTTTATTGGTGCATTCTGGGGTTAGCGGTTTTCTTTGTTATGGTCTCCTTCTCTGTTTGTACTGTCTGTTTTCCATCTCCTCTCAAACTCAGTTTCTTAACTGGGGCTGATGGGGCATAGAGGGTGAGGAGCCAGTCACACATTTGGATTCTTAAAGTGTGAGGCTCTACTTCACCCACCGTCTATACCACACTGTCTGAAGCTCCAGTGTCCCCTGAGGAATCTGAGAAATGGATTTAATGTACCAAAATCCTGTTTTCACAACTCAGGGTCTCAAAAGTCCTAAAAGCATACATAAAATGTTCCCCAGAAAAGGTGCATTAGGTTTAGCTTGCATATTGAGCATTGGACACTCAAGGGTAACATATTTCCCTATTTTAAGTCAGGAGAAAATAGTAGTATATAGTGCATAAATTTAAAGAAAGCTCCCAGTTCAACTCTCATTGCTTGATAATGGCGACTGCTGAAGATGGTAGCATTTTCACAATTCTTCAATGGAAAAATAAATGTTTGGTTTTAAATTAAAATTAATTAAAATTAATTTCCTTATTTTTGAGTTCGTTAAATGAATTCCCTAAATATCAATAACCTGAGAAATGGACCTGTTTACCAGACTGAATTTAAATTATTTATGAGCTCTCCTGGTTTGTGTTAGTTATTATTATTATTATTATTATTATTATTATTATTATTATTATTATTATTATTATTATACACCTGATATATTTGAAATCACTAATAAGCTTTTACAGCCTATATATATATATATATATATATATATATATATATACCTATAAAACTGTTTGTCACTAGGAATTTACTTTATTAAATCCCCCTGCTTTGCTTTGTGAGTTCCTAAAAGACAAGAGGGTAAATAATACAAACAGAAAATATGTGCCACCCACACCATAACACACACATACACCATTATATTAGTGTTTAGTTGTGTTCTCTTTCATTGATTTTAAATGTATGCTTCCTATATATGTATATTGCACCCCTCTTTTAAAAATTGCTACATAACACTTACGTAAGCAGCTGGGTATCAGCAACCAAGTGTTAGGTGTCATTGTGTGGAGTTAGCAGTAGATGAAAGTATAAGTAAGACAAGAAGAAGCATTTGAGGGAAGAGGGCCCTGCTCATCAGATTTTACATTCTAAAGGGGAGGGGCAGAAAAACAGGGGTGACACAGATGGGCTAGAGATTGAAGACGTAGCATGCAGTAGTGGGTTAGGATGAGCACTGGAAAGCTTTGAGGAAGAAATGTTTCTTGAGAGCCCATTTACAGTTTAGCAGTCAGGAAGAAAAGTTATCAAGGAATTTTGAATCATGGCTAGGGGGGCAAAAAAAATGGCAGCTACTGAAAGAGGTTGCAAGAGGTGAATATAATGAGCCTTGATTGGAAACAATGAAACGGAGGTTTCAGAAGGTAAGAGTTGGTAGGAGTGAACAGTTTGAGAGAATGTGAGGCCCCAAAGGAGATAGCTGCAGGAGAACTGGTGTCAGGTGGGTAAATCCAGGATTTGGTGATGGCTAGGAGATTCAGGGAGTTGGAGATTAAGCTGTCATGGATAAGGACTAGTTTATTATAGATAGATCTGGCTTTTAGGAGGGAATAGAAAAGAAGGACAGTGTTAAGAGGTGATAAAATAATTTGATTATTAGGGTTGTTGTAGTATGGAAGTAAGATTGATTTAAAGCAGGGGAATGAAGAGTGTGGTAATGTGGCATGCTTCTGAATGAGGAAGGGTGACAGTAGGTTGTGGGCAAGATGGAGGTTTACTGTGGTGTGTTGGTGGAGGAGAGGAGAGGTACTGTAACTTGGATAAAAGGGAGGTGCAGGGCTTAGTAGTGGTGTAGCAGGACCATGGTGGAAGAGAAGTGAATGATAATGGAGTAATGGGAGATGTGGTGGAGAGTACTAGATGGGATGAAGGGAGACATAGGAGAGGAAAGTGGGGGAGCAGAAGGTGGAGGAGACTATGTAGGGAGGAAAGAGGTGGGAACTGCTGGTAGAAGAGAAAAGTATGTAGCTGCTGTGAAAGGGGGAGTATAAGAAAAGCGAGACATAGTGTAGTTGATGGAATTGGGGGAGGAAAATGGCAGTAGTAGTGATGAGTGTGAGATACAGGAACAGTACAGTTAAAACATATAAAAATCAGTTAAAAGGTAGAACAGTGCTGGTAGATGTAAAGGCACAACTTTAATAGTATATTATAAACAAAAAGAGTTTGTAGCTGTTAAAGTTGCAGGACTTTGCAATTAGTATAAAGTATTCTTAAAATTGTATAGGTGTAAAACAATGGTAGATACTACAGTGGTATAGCGATAAATTGACAGTGGTACAGGAATTACTTAAACAGCATAGAGTAGAAAAACATGCATAAAAATTAAAGTGCAGCAAACTAACTGGTAGTTGCTTGCAATGTAGAAGCAGGGTGTTCACAAAAGGTGTGTGGTCCAGGTAATAATGAAAGCAGGTGGCTGAGTTGCAGTGTGTCCTTAAGCTTAGAAGATCCTTTTTAATAATTTCCAAGTTGTAGAAAGTTTTTATTAATGTTATCCTCCTCTGTTCCTCCAGTTTAACTCCTGTCTAACTTTTAAAATTATGCTGTACATGTAATACCACTTAGAAAAAAAACAGTTTTGAAAAAAAAATATGCAGCCTTAAAAAAGGCCTGCAGCCTGTGCTCTACCAAATATATAGTAAAGCATCCATGTGTAGTAACTGATTGCACCCCACCTCCAATAACCTCACCCCACACCAAATGCAAGTGATAAAATTCTAATACAAACAATCAGAGCCTAAATGGCATCCCATGTATCTAGGAGTTAATATATTGTCAGACCATAAATCACTCTGGATTTTGCAGATATTACATATATACTGTATGTACTGTAGATAGATCGATCGATAGATAGAAAGATAGATAGATAGATAGATAGATAGATAGATAGATAGATAGATAGATATGCCCTTCACCTTTAAAATGTAAGATCTCACAAGCAGGGCCCTCTTACCTCATGTGATTTTCCTACCCTAACTTATACTATCATCAACTCCATACTCCCTATGGCACTGAACCCTTGGTTTCTGCCTCCCTGCTGCTTTTTTTGTGTATGACGACCACTGATACAGCAATGTTTTTAAACCATAATAATAATAATATTTCTTCTTCTTACTGCTATTCCACTTAGCTATCATAAATTTGGGTTATTTTTATATACTACATTCTGTCTAACTACCAACCAATCTCTCCTCCCTTTTGCCTCCAAACTCCTTGAGCGTATTGTTTACAACCACCTCACCACATTTCTTTCCTCCCACTCCCTCCTTGACCCTTTTCAGTCTGGCTTCTGTTCTCTCAACTCCACTGAAACTGACCTCACAGTCAGCAACAACCTCCTTGCTGCCAAATCCAAGACCACTACTCCCTGCTCATTCTCCTTGACCTCTCTACTGTTTTTGACACTGTGGACCCCCTCTACTGCTGCGTATCCTTCACTCCCTTGGTCTACATGACACTGCTCTCTCCTGGCTGTCCTCCTAACTCTCTGACCATTCCTTCTCTGCTTCCTCTCCTGATGACTCTTCCCCTCCACAGCCTCTTATAGTAGGTGTTCCCCAAGGTTCTGTTCTTGGACCTCTCCTATTCTCTTTCTATACATCCTCTCTAGGTAAACTCATCAGCTCTTTTGACCTCCATTATCATCTCTTTGCTGATGATACTCAGATCTACCTTTCCTCACCTGATCTTTCCCCCTCTCTACTGACTCATCTCTAACTGTCTCTTTGCTATCTCTTCCTGGATGTCCCAGCAATTTCTCAAACTTAATATGTCTAAGACTGAGCTGATAGTCTTCCCACCCTCCCACATAACATCATGTCCAACTATTTCTTAATTAATAGATAGCATAACTATCTCATCTATTTCCAAAGTGCATTGTCTTGGAGTCATCCTGGACTCTTCCCTCTCCTTCAATCAACACATTCAGAACCTCTCGCAGTCCTGTAATTTCCTTCTCAAGAATATTTCCAAGATCAGACCCTTTCTCACCCAGGATGCTACCAAAACCCTCGTACATTCACTGGTCATGTCCAGATTGGACTACTGTAACCTTCTCCTAGCTGGCCTCCCCAAATCCCATCTCTCTCCTCTCCAGTCTGTGCTCAATGCTGCTGCTCAGCTCATCTTCCTCTCCAACTGCTCTACATCTGCCTCCCCTCTTTTGCAAGCCCTTCACTGGCTCCCATTCCCTTTCAGAACCCAATTCAAGGTTCTTACACTCACTTACAAAGCCCTCACCCATTCCTCTCCCATTTACATCTCTGATCACATCTCCCTTCACTCTTCTGTCCACCCTCTTTGATCACTTAATACACACCGCCTTTCATGCCAATTGATTACTTCCTCCCACACCCGCCTCCAAGACTTTGCCCGTGCTGCTCACCACCTTTGGAATTCCCTCTCTCTCCCCATAAGACTCTGCACCTCTCTACAATCTTTCAAACAAGCTCTTAAGACCCACTACTTCATTAAAGCCTTCCAGCTCTCATCCTAACTTGCTGCTATATCTTCCTTTCTCCCCACCTACCCCATTCTGTGTCAGTCCTGTTTGTCTACCCTTCCCTTAAAGAATGTAAGCTCTTTTGAGCAGGGCCCTCCACCCTCTTGTGCTTCTCCCTACTGTAATTCAATTTATCTTAGTCCCCACTAGGTCAACTAACACTTGGCTGCTTATGTGGGTGTAAAGGTTGCTAATATAGCAATGTTTATTATCCATGTCCTGTTTTGTATTGTATTGTATTGTAATGTAAGTCACTGGTTACTTATTCATCTATGTACTTTGTAAGGTGCTGCAGAACACTTGTGGCACCATATAAATAAATGATAATAATAATAAATATAATAATAATAATTATAATAATAATAATAATAATAATAATACTCGAAGATGTGGGAGATAGCTCTTAGTGCTAAACTAAACTACAGGCATTTCTCACTGGTATCCACATGCCATTCTGGTCATTCAGCTGGTTGTGTAGCGATCTGCATTTTCAAAAGCTTCATGAATATCTGTGTCCTGTTGCTGGCTACACATGTGCCACTTTATTATGTAAAGCCAGGTGCTCTGTCTGGATTTAATGCTAACCATGCATTTCTGCATCCATTGATCTGTTGTCCCTTTGTTACCAAATAATAGTGTTAGATTGTGCCTTGACCACCATTGTCCCTTAGTTTCTTCACAAATTAAATACAGAACTGTGGGCCTTCTCCGAGTTATAAAGGTGGTTCTTTATTTGACTCGAAATGAACATATTTCAAATGTATTTTTCTTGACTTCTTTTAGTGGTAGTTTTGTCTTTAAAGTGTGTTTGTTAGAAAACTTTTCATTATAATTACCCTACCTAAGACAGTGATTTAGAATAATTACTAAATATACTCATCCAAATATTCATGGAAATTACCAATTAATGATTATAACCCATATTGATTAGTTACTTCTCCGATGCTTTTTTATAGGATTAAGTTTTTTTTTTATTATTTAAAAAAATAATTGAATATAATTTGATATATACTATATAAGAAAGATTTAATTCAGGCAAAATTGATTGTCTGTGTTTCACTTCTAATGAAAAGCGTTTTAAAAGTATTTATCATATTTTAAAAATAGTGTTTTTCAAGAACTAATTTGAAAGAATGTTTTCAGATCAGCATATGTAGTTATACAATAAATGGGTGTTTTCCTTAAACAAAACATATCTATAATTGGCCCTTTAGTCCCCATAAAAGAAATCTAGAAGTCTATGTATATTCTGTAGATTAAGCACAATATTTGTTGTAGAGTTGAGCTCTTTTTTTGACAGTGTGTTATTTTTTTGCTTTAATATATATATATATATATATATATATATATATATATATATACCTACTGTATTTTTGTAAAAGCAGAAAGGGTAACATGTATTTTAAGATTTAATTAAATGTGTCTACATATAGAAAAAGAAACATAAGCAGGTAATTTTAAATTTGCAAAACAAAATGAATTAATGTATTAGAAGAGTACTATAAGATATAATATGTACTTGTGATCAATCCTTTTTGGTGTTATAATTTGTATTCTGACATCCATTCTATTGTTTCCAATAAATGAAATAGCACGAGGGATCATAAATAATTTTACTCTTGATAAGAATTTTTTAAAGCTGACCTCAACTATAGTGAGATGATTTATGAAATCAAAGTTTTCATTACAGGACCTGGTGCTGACTGCATTGTTTTTGACTGATATGCCTGTATTCTTGTCTTAAAAAATGAGAGAATTTGTTTATGATCTTGTGGATTAATCCACACAATAAGGAAGTGCAGAAATGAAGCTGTAGCAGATGTGCAGAAATGATTACAATTCTCTGTACTTTCATTACACTGTAGAAATAGAATATTTTTTAAATAACATTCCTCCTAAAGCAATGCCACACTTTCATCTAAAAATGTACAGTTATATACAGTATTTGTCTGCTTATATGTATGCATGCATTACTTATGCATGTTCTTGTGTCTTATGTTTGATAAAGAGAAAAGAGGTAGGTGTTGAAAGATTGTGAACAATTTTGGGGTGTATGTTGATTTTAAATAGTTATGTATATTACAATGTTCAGAATACCAGAATGTAAATATAAAACCAAGTAAGGCAAGTTTATTTCAGCAAAATGGTGTGACAAGCCGACATAAAGGTAGTATACACTGTAATAAGTTTGTATAGCCAATACAGTGGGACATGGCATATTTTCTATACATATAAAGAGACACAGAACACAATTGTATAGCTTAAGAGAAAAACATTTAACAGTGCTTAAAGGAACAACTGCCATTGGAATTACATGTTTGTTGAATTTTCAACTTCTGGTGCAGTAAAATGATCAGATATTAGCAATATTGCTAATGAGAAGTGTATCATTGGTAAAATGATGAGATGGTTCAGGGAAAACATCACTGGTGTAACTAGGGTATTTGGAGCACAGGTCAAATGTGAAAATGGAACCCCCCCACCCAATGTGCGCATGCCGTAGGTGTGCACGGCAAAAAAATGGGCGTGGCCACAAGGGGCATGGTCACTTAAAATGGGGCATGTAAAAATGACACACCACTTTTTCGGCACTCTAAACATTCCTTTCCATATGTATCTTAACCCCAATAGTGCCCCTTATACAGTACCATCAGTATGCAATGTCCCCTAATAAAGTGCCCCCAGTAGTGTTCCCCCTTATGCAGACCCCCATTATTTCCCCTTATACAGTGCCCCCAGTAGTGGCCCCCCATATATAGTGTCCACAGTAGTGGTACCCCCTTATGCAGTGCCCCTTTTATAGTGCCCCCAGTAGTGGTCCCCCTTATGCAATGCCCCTTATATAGTGCCCCCAGTAGTGGACCCCTTATGCAGTGCCCCTTATACAGTGCCCCAAGTAGTGGTCCCCCTTATGGAGTGCCACTTATACAGTGCCCCCAGTAGTACTCCCCCATGCAGTGCCCCCAGAAGTGCCCCTTATATAGTGCCACCAATAGTGGTCCCCCTTATAGAGTGCACCCAGTAGTGGTCCCCCATATGCAGTGCCCCCAGTAGTGGTTGCCCCTTATGCAGTGCCCCTTATAAAGTACCACCAGTAGTGGTCCCCATTATGCAGTACCCCTTACACAGTACCCCCAGTAGTACTCCCCCATGCAGTGCCCCCAGTAGTGGTACCCCCTATGCAGTGTCCTTTATTTAGTGCCCCCAGTAGTATTCCCACCTATGCAGTGCACCCAGTAGTGGTACCCCCTATGCAGTGCCCTTTATATAGTGCCCCAGTAGTACTCCCCCATGCAGTGCCCACAGCAGTGCCCCTTATATAGTGCCCCCAAAAGTGGTCCCCCTTATGCAGTCTCCCTTATACAGTGCCCCCATTAGTGGTCCCCCTTATGCAGTGCCCTTTACACAGTGCCCCCAGTAGTACTCGCCCCATGCAGTGCCCCCAGTAGTGGTACCCCTATGCAGTGCCCTTTATATAATACCCCCAGTAGTAGTCCCCCCCTATGCAGTGTACCCAGTAGTGGTACCCCCTATGCAGTGCCCTTTATATAGTGCCCCCAGTAGTAGTCCCCCCATGCAGTGCCCCCAGTAGTGGTCCTCCTTATGCAGGCCCCCAGTTGTGATCCCCACTAACCAGTGCTCCTTATACAGTGCCCCCTGTAGTGGTCCAGGTCCTCCAAATGTAGTGCTCCCAATAGTGGTCCCCCCAGTGCAATGCCCCTAGTAGTAAGCCCCTTATATAGTTCCCCCATTAGTAGTCCCCAGAAGAGGTCTCCCCTCCTGAAGCAGAGCCCCCAGTAATAGTCCCCCCCAGTAGTGCCCCCAGTAGAGGTCCTCCCTCCAGATGCAGTGCCCCCACCCCTCCTGCGATTAGTGCAGACAAATACAAGTAAGAAAAAAAGAAAACAAATACACTGACATGAATCCATGCTCTGGCTCCGGCCACTGCTACCGCCGCCACCACACGTCCGTCCTCCCGGGTTGGTGCACTCTACATTATGGGAGAGACATCATGACATCATGACGTCTCTCCCATTACCCACTGCAGGAGCCAGAAGGCAGAGCTCATGAGTGAGCTCCAGCCCAGATCTTGTAGTGGGCACAGCAGCCAATGAGAGTCTGTCTGACTGTCATTGGCTGCTGGTTAACACACACATTGTTGCTGTGCTGGCGGCGATGTGTGTGTAAAAATGCACAGCCTGTGCCTGCCTCCCATCCTCCACCTGGGGCTATTGGGTAAGCGCTCAGGGGGAGGGCTCAGCTGTGCAGCACAGGACCAGCGCTGTGCGCAGAGAAGCCTTGCACCGATCCTGTGTATAATGTGTAGTGCTAACTGCACTCACTGCGGTCAGAACTACACTGGCTAACTAGGACGGACCGGTAACATGGCCGGCGGTGCCCCCCCCCGCGCCGCCGGTCCTACGGCACCCATGGCACATGCCGTGCTCGACCCCCCTTAGTTAAGCCACTGGAAAACATTAACAGACATTAATAAAACATCATATATACATATATACATATCATATATACATATATCACCATGACCATCATAGCTTATTAAACATAAATTATTATTATTATTATTATTATTATTATTATTATTATTATTATTATTATTATTATGTAGCCCACATTTCAGTCTGCAGTGTGCTCCCATTGCCCCAAGCTAGCTCTCCAGGGTGTGGGCAATACCTTCCCTTCCCATACAGGCTTTCTAACAGTCACACACATAGATATGGGTATAGACATAGGCAGCAACCATTCTTAATGAATAATTTGGGCACCAGACCTTCTCTTATAATAATATACCTCTGAATATGGTTACAACAAGCTTCTCCTCTGTCAGATGGCATATTTGCAACATTACAGCACACTCTTCACCAGCACAAATGTAAAGCTCAGTTACAATAAATGATTTGCACCTTACACACAATGTACAGGTCTACTTGGCCCTTCGCTGGCTGGTGCCTGTAGTTATCCTGCTCATTTCTCTTTGCAGCTTTAATGGAGGGCACACCCTGTGCAAGTGCAATATTCCTCACTTGTGTGCTACTAAATGCTGCCTCTCATTGCCTCTCCGCAAACAATGTGCAGAATGTTGCATACTCAGTCTGTATCTCTCTGCTCCCAAAGGGCCAGAAAAATACAGATGGTCACACATACATCTGCCTCTCTTTCCCCTTCTCCATCATATGGTATAGCAGTACATAGTCTTCTCTTATGCAGCTACGAGTGCTCCTATAGGAACACTGCTCCACAGTGACCACCCTCTAATGGGTTTTTTACATGCATGGGAGACTCCTCTTACCCCTCTTACCACACATTGCAGCTCTTACTCTTCCCATGGGTACTGCCATCATTAAATTAGACACACTTCAAACTTCCAGGTCTTTCTCTCTTTGTGTCTTATGGGTTTTATCTCCATGGTCTCTCTTCAGACCTCTCTACTGGTCTTTCTCTCCTCAGGCATTAGGTGTGCATCATGGCAGCTGCCATGGCCCCACCCTTTTCCCCAGTTGGGGAGCACAGGAGCTCCCTCCATGTCTCCAGCTCTAAGATGTTTCCCCAAAAGTGGGAAAACCTGTTATCTTTATAGACTAAGATTCCACTCCACTTCCCCTTTTGTTTCCTGCTTGGTCACACTGCTTTTCAGGATCCCACAATTTGGCCACACCCATTTTTTCTGCAAAACTCTCCCAGGGTCTCAGGCATGCATTATCTACAATAGGCAGAAATATTTATTATTATTATTATTATTATTATTATTATTATTATTATTATTATTATTTTATTTTATCATCCACAATATAGGCTGCATAGAAGTTCATTTAGCTTGAGTGCACTAAATTGGCATGGCTACTATGAAATGTATGTCATGTAGATGCATTTTGGAAACTCCATGCTCTTTTGTTTTAGGAGGTGTGTTACACAGATCTTGTTATACTATTCGGTACTCATAGGCCTTAATAAATATAGGCTTATTAGATGATATAGGCTTATTAGACCATAAGCTGACAAGTCTGTATACAAACATGGAAATTGGTTACAGGCAGATATCAGTGGTATTAGAGATGTATCAGTGTCAGCATCCTAACTTAAAAACGTCAGTCTTGTTAAATATAGCAAAATAATTCTATCAGCTATTATTTATGGATAACGTCTGGAAAAAGAACGTTATTTCTTCTAAACTCTTATTCAGGGCATCCATACAAATATGAATATCAGACATTACACAACTGGCATTTTAAAGTTTAATCAAAGAAACATTTTCAAAGAATTTTGATATTTAACCTACAGTATTCATGCCCACCTCTTATGTCCACAGTTTTGAAGTGTAGTCTAGCTGTAATATCTATAATGGGAGAGATGAGTTGTCGGAATAAACAAATAAATGAATGTTGGTAGATCATTATCTTGTCACAATACTAATATATAATTAATGGTTACATGGTATGATAACTAAAGGTACAAACAGGTATTAAAGTATAACAAACCATTTGCAATACCTTAGATAGCATATTTAAAATATACAAGTTGAGGGGACTGTAATAATATTTAACATGACTGTTCTCCATATATTACATTGATATACTGTAAATACACTTTACTTTATTTTATATGATATAAATAATTATAATTGTCTCCTCAAGAATGACAAAGGTGTAGACATACAGTTGTCCTTGCTTACATTGTTTGTGTGAAAGGCTATATTACTGTTCAATAGCTCTTTTATGTTCAATACTTACTATTAAGGTCAGAAAAATACCCTTGAATAATAGAAGAAGACTTCCACATGGTTTATATTGATTGTAACTGTATCTTCCAACAATTTGTCCATCTTTGTTTTTTTTGTTAGGTCAATGAATTGTTTCCTTCATCACCCTGCCAGGGTCCACATGCTGTCTGCCAACTTCTACGGCTAAATTAAGTTTGACAGTAAATCAATAAGAAATGTGAGAAGGAGATTGTATCAGTCATATTTAGTACAATGTTTACTATAATAATAATTAAGTGTGAAAAACTTAACCAAGCTTTAGCACTTTCTAAACAAGTGCATACAGTAGGTGTTTAACAATATTCATTGTCCCTATAATTGCATATGCTGCATTTCAGAGGGTTCATACCCAATGTTTCATTTTAATGGAATATTGCAATGGAATTCCATATTTCTAATAGAGCAACATATATCACCATTTTTGTATTTGTCATTTGTGATGCACTAATTAAAATAAAACCAGTGTAAAGATATGTTTACAAACATTTGTTGAATTTATTTTTCCTCTTATCTGTTGTTTAGAAATAAATAAAGACATACGTATACTCACCTAGAGAATATTTCCTTTTTTATTTTAATTATTATTAAAAAATATTCTTCTTGTTCTTATTCTTATTAGTTTCATAAAGTTGTGTGCTACAGGTCCACCAATGGACATGTTTCCATATCCATCTTACTGTATATCTTTCATGCAGGACTAGTGCTAGGCTACTCTGCGGCCGGCACCGTCCTGTGCTACACAGCCATGCCACTTCCCTCCCCCTGAGCGCTTACCCAATAGCGAGGGAGGGTAGAGGGTCGGCTTTTTCACTGCAGCCAGTGATGGTGAGCTCAGGCAGGTAGCAGGGCTGTGCTTAGAGTGGTGGCCCTGCTTGCCCGTGCCTAAAGCCGCCACTGCTTTCATGTTCCTCTTTAGTCTTTTAAAAAAAACAACTATATGCATTGGGTTGTTTGATATAATTGGTTAACAGTTATAATGTCAACTTGAAAATGTTGATATGGTCGAACTGTCGACATGTAGCATGTTGACATTCATCATGTCTACAGTACATTGATGATATGTCAACATGATGAACTGTCAACTAACTGTCCCTGGTGGTCTAGCGGTGTCTAACATTCTTCTGGTAGCTCCAGCATCTTCTTCAAGGTCCTGATGGTCACTGCTGTGATGTCTCTGCAGCAGAATTTTGGTGAGTATTGAACCCCTTACCCCTAACTCTAATGCCTAACCCTCCCCCTTGTGCCTAACCCTAATCTTCCCATCCAAAGTCTCAACCTGCAGCCTAAATCTAACCTCCTCCTGCAGCCTTACTCTAAACTTCCTGTGATGACCGTTGTCATCCTCAGCATGGTGACATTTCATATGGTGTCAGCTTACATGTTGACAGTGTGGATATGTCGACATTCTGATAATGTTGACATGGTGTCTGTTGACAGTTTGAATCATACTGACATTCTGATGTCGAAATTGTGATGTAAAATGCTGTATATGATTGTCGGAATCGGGATGATTAACCGCCGGCCGCATGGCCGGTGGTTTAATTCCCGACAGCGGCTGCCCGACATGGATGAAGATCCCGATCATCCTTTAAGGTAAGTATTGCTAATATATTTTCCCCCCTAACCCTAACTCTCCCTTAGGGGTGCCGAACCCTAACCTACCCCCAGTGCCTAACCATAATTCCCCCTTTAAGTGCTTAAACCTAACCACCCCTTCCTCGCTGCCTAAACCTAAGTCCAACGGTGGAATGCCTAACCCTAAGCCCCCCCGTGGGTGCCTAACCCCCCTTCACCTAGCCTAACCCTAACCCCCCGGGGGGCTGCCTAACCCTAAGTCCCCCCTGTAATCCCCTAACCTAACCCTCCCCCCTCTCGACTGTCCGTGCTAGGTGCCCAGCTTCCCTTTGATCAGGAAGCCGGACGCCGGGCTCCCTGCATAGGTCAAATGACAGGCGTCGAGATTTTGACGCCTGTCATTTAACCCTTGCTGGGATTAGACAGTCGGGAAGCCAGCAGTCGGGATTCCCTCTGTAGGCTTCCTGACTGTTTCTCATGATTGTCAACATAGTTACTGGCAACCTTCTGAAAGGCTGCCTAGTGCCTTTACCAGGATCTTTCCATAGGGATCAATGATCTCTAGGTGAGTATCAGTTCACCCCTTTTTATCTGTCAAAAAATTTAATGCAGCAAATACATATAATATTATGTTTGTGTGCATGAGCCAGAATGAAAATGTTTGTCTAGTTGGGAATCATTGGTATAGTGGAACAACAAGTAAGCAAAACTTTTTCATAAAAAATGACCATGAACTTTTAATATTATTTGAAGCCTTATAACAGCTATAGTACGCTCAACAATACTAAACAAAGAATAAAACAGTGAAGTACAACTGATTAGATATACATAATAGACAATTTGCATGCATTCAAACCAACATAGAAATATAAAGTACTAATCTAAACTAGAGCCACTGGTCAGCAATCAGTTCATCAGGTAATCAATGTAACTTAGCAGGTGACACAGTATGCAATGAGTTTTTAAAATGTAAAAATAAATTGCATCAAATCAGGGAAACAGGAATAAATACTATTTAAAACACCTGCCATTTTTCATTTTCTATCATTTCAATACATCAGTGACATGTAAAACCTCAATGGCTTAAATCAATTGAGACGACTCACTGTCAATAGAAATCAGAACACTGATTGATTTACAGAGTGTAAACTGCATAACATTGATGACTTCAATAACAGCTATAAAATTGATTGCAAACTGTCACATATCAGATTAGAAATTATATTTGATGGTAGGAGTTAAATACAGATGCTAATTTTGGTATTGCTGTGCATTTCTGCCAATCACTTGACAGATTCTCTGTTTAGTCATGGAAAAGCTAAGTCAACACACATTTTTGTTTTGATGCCTGATATCCAGAAATTATATTAACTTAACATATAGGGCCCAATTCTACCCGCTCGATAGGCTGCGTTCTCATGCAACCAGCCGATTTTTGCAATCTGTGCATGCATACGCATCACAATGCACGTGCGCAAACTAGTCCATGTGATCGGGAAGCGTTCACTCGCTGTGCATAGACAGCTTGCTAGCAAGAGTGACAGCACAAGCCATTTGTGGGTGGTGACAGGGGATGATCCATGAAAACTAGGGAGTGGTGGTGTGAAAGCAGGCATGCCAGAGCGTCTTAACGCCATTTAAGAGGCATGCATAATTAAGATGAAGCATCATAGTACATGTCACTTGGTTGTATTTTACACTGAAGCACTTGCAGTGCATGCGGCAGGGTATGGTCACCCACAAGGGCTGTGATCGCATCTGATGGTGCTCAATGTTACAGATGGTTGCATACACTTCTTGGAGATGATGTGCATTAGTGGGCATGTTAACACAACCTGGTGGGCATCTGCATACACAGAGTAATCGCACGCTAAGACATAGTGGGCGTGATATTTCCTTCCCGTGCAATTGTGGATTTGCATACTTTCACTGAGTGCGAACGCATCTAGCGAGCGGGTCTGAATCGGGGCCATAGTACCAAGCAGAATTGTTTTCTCATAGGGTTAATAACTTAATATACTGTATTTTTTTTAAATTGCAGCATGAATATAATATGTAAGATTACCATACTATCCCTTTAAACCAGGATACTCATGAATTACACAGATTCTGTGGCTGGCTGACTTCAAGTCTGCATTTTATTTGGTTTTAATCAGCCACAGAACCTGTGCAATTTATGAGTGTCCCAGTTTAAAGGGATAGTATGCTAAGCCTAATCATATGTCACATAATTGCTTCAAACATCTCTTCACTTATCTCAAAATAACTCCAATCTCATCCTTTCCACTTTGTACAAGATCTTCATGTCCCATCCACACTCATTACTTGCTACCTTTCACAGTTACAGGACTTTCTCTGGGCTGCACCCACTCTGTGGAATGCCCTACCATGCACAATAACACTTTCCTCTAGTCTCCAAACCTACAAGCATTCCCTGACAACTCAAGTGCTCCTCTTTAGGCAAGCTTATTAAATTCCAGAACCACCCACATAACCTCCATAAGATATCCTACCCAATTACATCCCCTCTATAGAGTCCACACATAACTTTACATATAGTATTTTCTCTTTCTTCACCTTCACATCCTTTTGACCCTAAGCCAACATTCCTGTGTGTCTGGATCATACAGCCACAAAGAACCTCTACAATCTGGCTGGACCAATATGCAGTAGGTAGCACCTATCCTTGTGTCTCAATATCTATTTCCCTATAGATTGTAAGCTTGAGAGCAGCATCTCCTTACCGCTTTGTCTCTCTGTTATTACTCAGTTTTATTACTGTTTGTTCCTAATTGTAAAGTGCAACAGAATATGCTGGTGCTATATATGTAACTTTTAATAAATACGTAATTGCTGATGCCTACATAAAATCTACTGTCCATTTGCAATTGTAAATGATAGAAAACTCACCTATAACTGTACATGCTTTCAAATACCATTCACATATAGGGCCTGATTGAGAGGTGGATGCAGTGTCGATGCTGCAGTCAGTTGTCCTATGTTTTAAGTCTGCACATGCATCTGAATTGAACTGTGCATGCACCCTGAATTTGGATGTCTACCTTCTGATTGTCAACAAGTTGACTGGATACCAAAAAAGATTCCCTACAGCCACAATTTGGAATAAGAAATGATGAGACAGACCAGATTTAATAATATTATCCTAAAGTCATGATTTATTAAAACACATCTTTTATTTCACATCATTTAGGGTTTACTTCAAGCCCTCAATTAAATTTGGGGAAAATAAACCATTTTGCCTTCAATTTCAGGTACTTTCCTTTAAAACTGTGTGCTTTGTGCAAATGTAAGTACAGTATATGATATAAAAACAATTCTGCTGTGGCATTGCAGTTCTGCATAGTTGTAAATAACTCTTAAAGTTTGCTTCAGAGTTGGACATAAGTGCTTTTGTCTGGTGTAATTTTGTATTTCATGTAAAATGAGTAGCACCATGCATGCATTTTTTTTTAGAGATGTGCGGGTCTGGTTCTCATGGAATCGACAACAACCAAATATTGGGGTTCTAAGTCAAACCGCGGTTTGATACTCAGGTTTAAAAACCGAACTTCAGTTTTGGATTGCATGCTATCAGGTCAAAATGATGTAATTTTAGCTGTTTTTTTATTTAAAAAAATACAGATCGAAAACCAAAACTAAATTCCTAACACGAAGATGAATCCGGATCCAAAACCAAAACACGGGGGTTGGTGCACACACCTAGTTTTTTGTTTTATAAGTGGATTAGGGAATTTTACATTTTGTTGCAGTGCTGTAAGGCTACTCAGACACAAGTTAGGCACTCCTCTTTGAGATGCATTTTAGTTTGGTTTAAACATGACTTTGGAATATGATCCTCAACCAGTTGAAAATTCTGCACCTAGGTTTAAGGTTGCAAATATCTTAAGATATGTGCAACAAAAATACAGACCTGGATATCTATAGGTTATTCAAGTCAGCATTATGTTCTCACAGTGCCTCTGGAACTGTTGGGCGAAGGCACCCCACAACCAATATATTTGATAATTTTATATCACATCCCATAGAGGTATGTAGGAAAATGATTGAACATAGTCTACCATAATAAGCAGTAATGTGCACAGATAGGCGTTGTGGTGATGTTTGGTGGCACATTGCTGAATTGAATTCCTGAGTGTACAGATGATTTGCACATATGCAAATGAACATCTTATACATCCAACTCTAAAGTTTCTCTTTGTGCCTATATTTTTTAAATAGAAATAGAAACAAAACATACCCACAGGAGTAAAACTTGAACCTATAGTAGTTCATATTCTAAGACCATTGAAACAAAGTATGTATTTGTGACATACAATTTCATTTTAGATATATGTTTACATTTTTGTTGTTTGTTTTATCATTAAGTTCAAAGAGATATTATAGTCAATGCAAATACATTAATCAACATTGTTTAAAAATCTTGTTGTGCTGGAAGTAGATTGATTCTTGTTTTATTCATCTTGCATCATGATAACCACTGTTAAAGTTTTTTGAGCTTTAGCAGTAGTGTTTGCACATCCTGACCTACATTGTATACATATAGAATTTTCTTTGCTTACTTTTTTCATAACTTCATTAAAAAAGAAGCCATATATCTGGTAGAAAATACAGTATCCACTATACAGATAGAGATATGTATCTTCATAGAATTATTTATAAACTCTTTCCCCAATAATATTTTTGTTTGTTTAGAAAAGTGGCTGGGAATTTTCAAAACAATTAAATAATAATTATGCTTGCTTGCTGTGTTCAGCAAGAAAATGACATACATAAAATGTTAATTTCACAATTAGGACTACTGTGCTTCTTTTGTTTTCATAAATTTATACATAACAAGTACTTGTGCATGTTCAATTTAAAATCTCTAGAAAAGCTCATTAGTGAATAGCATAAAACATTGTGATCACCAAGAAAAGACTAGATGTTGTTGGATGGCATAATAAAATAGATAACATGCAGATTACACATTTTAACCCAATGGGAGTATAACATGAAATACAAGTTATGAAAAATAGCTGTTTGATATTCTTCACAGAAAATCACAGAATAATGCAATGGACCACAGAGACTGGTATATAACTCAACACTAATGCTAAGAATTATAATTAGACTGTTCTACAACTTGCAACTATCCTTAGTTCTGATCAAAATGTACTTGCATGAAAGAGCATTTTCTTCAGCAGTGGCGTTGTTAGACATGGACTCCTGGGGCACAAACACTTGTAGGTGAGTGCAAGGATTTTTGAGTTAAGGCTCATTCACACATACAATCTTTTAATGTGCTTATTATCCAATAACACCTGAAAATCCCCTTAAAATATTGTAAGATAAATTGAGCGTGTGCATTATAAAATGTAATTACCACATTTAAATTGTTTGAATGTAACAGGCCCTAATTCTCATGAACAATAGTATTGGTAAAAGTGTAACTTTCTTAAAGAGCATAGATAACATTTTGAAAATGCCTCATGAAAGGACACATTAGCTTGTATGTGCCTGCACCCAATTTTTCATGTCTGTATGTATGAGCTCTCTAACTGTCCCCAGCATTTACTATGCTATTGGTTGTTTCTTCTGGAGAGGAGAAATAGTTTTGCGTTCAGCTTATTAATGTTCCACCTCTGGGACTCTCTCCCACTCCCCTTCAGACTCTCCACCTCTTTGCAATCCTTCAAACGGGCTCTCAAGACCCACTACTTCATCAAAGCCTTTCAGATATCATTCTAACTCCCTGCTACATGCTGCTTCCTCCCCATCTACCCCATCTGTGTCGAACCTGTTTGTCTTCCCCTCCCTTTTAGAATGTAAGCTCTTACGAGCAGGGCCCTCTACCCTCTTGTGCTTCTCCCTACTTTAGTTTCATCTACTTCTTACTTGCCACTAGGGTACCTAACACTTGGTTGCTTATGCTCTGTTGCTTATGTGGGTGTTATGGTCGCTAATGTAGCAATATATGTTATCCATGTCCTAGTCCTGTATTGTATTATTCTGTAAGTCGCTGGTCTACAACTTGTTTATGTACTTTGTAAGGTGCTGCGGAACACTTGTGGTGCCATATAAATAAATAAATGATCATAATAATAATAATAATAATAATAATAATAATAATAATAATAATAATGTCTTGTAGAACAGATGTCAGCTTTCTGCTGAGCCATGTGTATAGTGATTAGTCTGCTGCTTGGTTATGTTGATACTCTGAGTACCCTTTGCTTAGTCACAAACAGAGAATGTGGAAGATAAAGGATGCATCATAAATAAGACAGACTGGGTCCATAAAAAAGCTGCTGGAATAAACCATAGAAGGCACAGGATTGCTGACAAGGTTTAGGTACAGTTGACATAGAAATGGCACATGGAAGAGTATACTGTATACAATACACAGACTGGGAAAAGGACAAACAGGTCATGCAGAATAAAGGGGAGTCTTGATAGATACATATATTTGATGTTTCACGGACAAGATGTTGGCTCACTCTCAGATTACATTTATTTTATATATTTATTTGAATGAAATTTAAGCAAATGCATCTATTCAGTACCTGCTTTCATTCTTTATTTAAACTTTTCAGCAGTTGTGAATATTTTTCCAGTAATGGATTAGAAGGTTGGCTGAATGATACATACAATGGACATCATGTTTCTATGACTAATTTTACACCTCCATTACCATGCATGCCTCTAAAATAGTTTTTTTTTTAATATTTATTGTTATTTTTATATGTGATATATGGCATTGTTATATAATATTTATGTTTGTTTACATCAACTTCACTGGTCATTTGATTTTTTGCAGATATAACGTATTTAGTTAAGAAATGCTTTTCTCCTTTCCCAATAGCTCTGATCAGGGGCACCTCCCCTGTAGATAGTAGTCACTCTCTACTACAGTATATGACTGCCATACAGTATTATACTAAAAGCATCAGCTAACACCTATATAATACAGAGAGCATCAGTGACACAATATAATACAAAACTTCAGTGACATAGAAAATAACACAGGGTACATCACAGTGACCACCATATACTGTAACTCTCAGAGCATCACAGTGACTGCCATATAATACAGAGAGCAGCAGTGACCACCATATAATACAGTGGAATGTGACAATGCAGAGTATGTTTGATCACCTTGTCATCATGCAATATCATTCCTTCACCAAAAATTAACTCCTCCTCAACATCATTACCTACTTTACCTTTTTAACAACCCAATTTAATATAATTATAATACTGTAATTAAATCCTTTACAATACTTTTCTTCATAATCTTACTATTAGTTAGCCCATTACAAAATTATTACATGTATGTTATTTAAGTTACCTTTTATCAGGTGTTGTTCAATAATAAGTAATATAGACTCCAATCCAGTATACTTAATAATTTGTAAATTTTATTAATTAATTAAATAAATAGATCAACCCTTAACTGGAAGAACTTATCTCTCCCAGGGTTAATGCAGCAATCAACAATGATTGACATTGTCACAAAGTACTTATACATTATTAAAATATTCAAGTAATACGCTCCCCTTATACACCCACTGACATCATCAGATAGACAAAGCTTGCTCTTATGGCCTATTTCCTTCAGCAATTAAATCAAAACTGAATTCTTTAAAGAGATGCTAATTGTGGGCTGCATCCCCATATTTGGTCTCAGTGTTGCTCTTCAACACTATTATACATATATGGACAAGCTCTTGTTCACTCTGTTAGATAAAAATTTTCCTAGGGAGTTACCCTTAAAGAGCCAACACTAATTTCCATTTAAATGTGACAGAGAAACAAAATGGATGTGCAAATGCCCTATTGAATTTCATGAACTGTTTCATTATACAACATACAGCATATACAAAATATGGAATTATGTAAATTAGTCTTTGACAATGTACATTAAACCTCTAATTGCATTGCTCAGTCTCATAAAAAACAGAAATCCTTGCTAACCCCATAAAATCCTTAACCCCCTTATTCTTGGTTTTACTTACCAAAAACTATACCCAACCATCTGCCAACCCCCACATACCCTAACTTACCAGTTGGAGGTCTCATCTGTTGCAGTTATGGAGCATTCAGGGAAGCAGTCTATTGCTGCAGTGCATTGCACATGGGAGCGGAAAACTAAGCTCATCTCCCACAGTCCCTGCTCACCCTGCTCTTTGGGATCACAGCTGTGGCAAATGCAACTTTGGCTTCCCCCCTCCCAAGTACATGCCTGGCTCTTGTAGCAAGAACAATAAATTGAACTCAAAATGCTAAACAATATATGTTTGTCAGTTCTCCCCACCATTAAGAAGCAGTGACAGGACTGATGAGAGAGTGATAGAGTCATTGCTGGATGTATAGCCTTATTCACTGCAGATTGCAACTGCGATTACGCACTCAATTGGCCGATTGTTGCACTTTACGCATGTGTATGCATCGCATTGGGCATGCACAATCAGGACAGCAATTGCAGTGACTACGCAGACCCATTGCAGAGTTATTGACAGGGAGTGCCATTTGTGGGTGGTGATGGGGAGTGGTCGGCAAAATGCAGGCATGCCAGTACATTGGAACGCCATTGCATGGGCATGCTTAAATTATCCACTGCGATGCCTTGCGCAGCCTGAGGATTCATAGCATGCAATTAAGTTAGCAATTTCTGAGTAAGGTCAGGGCTTGTGCACTTGTGCGTGAGGCTGCGATGGTACTCAATGTTACCAATGGTTTTGCAGTCTTGCTAAGGATTATGGATGTGTGCAAGGTCAAGTGGTCATCCTTATGTAGTGCTGCGATGGTATAGTGATTGCAATGGATATGCATACTATCGCAGTGAGACTGCGTGCTTAATCGCTATTGCAATCGCAGTTGTGATCCATAGTGAATCAGGCTCATAGTCGGCTATAACTATTGATTTATTCTCACAAAATTCAAGCAAGCACATCAGTGCAGTGCCTGCCTCCATCCTCTATGTCATCCCTTCTTACTGGATGTGAGAGCAGACAGAGAGGAGAGGAACTGCCAGACGTTAGTTAGTATAGTAGGCACATATATTATTGCCCCTCTCCTGGGCATAAAGGTAGGTAGAAAATATTTTATTTTTGAATACTCATTAAAAACACTAAACTTTTCAATAAATAAAATCTATGTTAACCATGATTAGAGGTCAGATTGACAGTTACATAAGTTACATAAGTTTTGGCATTCCCATAGATTAGTCTATTTACCAAGAAGCTACAGAAGGTGTCAAGTAATAAATAACTTTTATTACTTATTGTTAAAAACATAAAGGGCCTGAAGCAGTTTTGGAAGTACAGTAAGTAGGGTATAGGTTGCTCTAAATCTTCACCTGTATGCAGAGTTGTACATACAGTATCTTGCAATGTGCCTGATGCCTATGTGTACTTGGTTTGCTATAAGTCATCATCATCATGATCATCAGTTACCACTTGCACTCTACCCTAAACTTGGATATTTGTGCTTACGTCGAACCCTATATAGCTTTTATTTGAATTGACAAACTTTAACTGAACTTTGCCTACGTTAGAAAGCTCGATTAAACCTCAGTTACTCCTCTTCAACCTTAAGTGTAGATACAATAGAAATGTGTACGACTCATCACCTGGACTTGTATGTGCTCAGTTCTGGAGCATGCGCAGTGCAAAAACATACAAAATATGCTCCACAAACAGGAGTATGTTCAACTTAGTTTGCATCAGTCTACCATAGTATATTAATTAAGCCAATAGAGACAGAGGTGACATCATGAATTATGTTAAACCTGGTCTAAATCTTTGCATTATACACAGTTTTAAAAATGCTCTAAATCTATAAAAAAGATTCTACCATGTCGGCCTAGGTCTCGGCCTAGATCTCTATATCTGTAACTACTTGGTGAAAGTGCCTCTGCCTATGTTTTGTAATCAGAGATTTTGAAGATTAGTATTACATATCCAGAATTAAGATTTTTTTGCAATAACATTTTCTTGAATATTAACTTATCAGACTTTCTAACCCACTGATTCAATATCTTATAGTTGACCATCTAAAATGTATATTCAATGGGATGAGCAGATAAACTGATGTGACAGTAACTTCAGTGATGCATGCATTTAGGGTGACACTTAAACTAGAAAATAAAAATAAAAATACTATAGATATCCAGTACATCATACAATCTGCTAATAAGCTACTGTAACCACAAATATGGCTTTCAGCTTTCATCAAGATACAGAAACAATATATCAATGCATAATAGACTGTGGACCTGATTCAGCATGGATCGCTATTCTGCTTATACGCAGCAACTGCATTGCTAATATCAGTGATATTTAAATGTTTGCATTCGCATTGCAAATGCAGCCTGACATAAAGACGCCCACTTCCCCTTATTCACATACGTATACTGGGCCAACATAGTGAAACAATCGGTAACATCAAGTAACATCGGACCCATACGCACAGTTAAGGTAGGTCAGACCTCATTCAGGAATTGCTAACTTCTGCGCACGCTATGAGACCTCAGGAGGTGTCTGGTATAGCAGTGGCTAATTTATGCATGCCCATGCAATAGCATTGAAATGCACTGGCACACATGCGTTCGCACAGCCACCCTGTCACCAACCACAAACGGAACATCCTGTCAATCACTCTGTCATGAGTCTGCATAGCCTCTGTGAATGCAGTTCTTAATGCAATGTCTGGCTCGCGCTAACGCGCAGCAATACATACCCATGCACGGTGAGAATTAATCGACTGATTGTGTACGTATTAGCAATGGCGTTCCTTGCTGAATCAGGCCCTTGTGTCATCAGTTGTTCAATTTTTCGACTTCTATTAAAAAAATTGAAAATGAATTAGAAATTCATGTATATTTAAGTATATTTATAATAGCATCATTGCCTTACAAACTCACCAATTCACTATACAGGGAGTAAAAAACAATATAGTAATAGAAATATTAATGCAATGTGAGTCACCAAAGATGAATAAAGAAAATATTTCTGCATAAAGAGCTTATATAATGGTATATAGGAAAATAAACAAACAATTGTCTGCATTTATGCATGGTTGTATTTTTAAAAACCAAAGCAGACAGCACTGAGAAATGAGACCTGTAATATCCCTCTCTCGCCACAATCACATTTTTATAAAGCCTGTAAAATACATTCTATGGCTTCTGATATTTATATGAATTCAAAATATGCAGTAGACTCTTGTGTAGCAAAATAATGTGTAATGAAGTGTATGTGAGTGTTCCATATATCATGACAATCTCTAATATGGTTTTGACAAACACAATCATGTAAAATGTGTAATTTTGACCAGATTTCATGTACTTTAACTGATTGTTCTACAGTATGGTGGATCCTGTCTCCACAGTTCAAAATATGTTGTGGGTTATTATTAATATGTTAATTTCTACATACACTACACAGAAAATAGATTAAATGACTGGAATCTAGTAATATATGTAGAAAAATCAGATGAAACTAAACAGCTTCTATTACACAAGTTGTTTAGGAGCCTAGTCATGGTCACTAATGGGCCTGTTACACATGCAGAAATGCTTATTTCCACATTTTGTATTTACTAAGGGTCCATTCATTTTTAGTAACAATGAGTTTAGTCATACTGTATAAGTGGTTAGAAAAAATTATCTGGCATTATGTGTTTCATGACTTACTAAAGTAAAGTATTAGTCACCATTACTCAACATTACTAAAGATAGAATAAAGCAATAGATTTGATCTATTATCCTTTTTCTTAAGATAATCAAAATTGAGATGGTTAACACTATAACAATGGGCCTGATTGAGCAAGGAACGCAGTTGCTTATTCGCACACAATCGGTCGATTGTTGTGTACTGCACATGTGTATGCATCAAAGTGAACAAACTAGCCACTGTGGTCATGGACAGCGATCACAGAGGATACGCAGATCCATGGAAGAGTGGTTAACAGGAAGTGCCATTTGTGGGTGTGATTGGGGGTTGGCCAGGCAAACACAGGCATGCCAGTGAATTTCAATGCTGTTGCAGGGGCATGCATAAATTAACCCTGCAATACAAGTGGCCGCCTGAGGCCTCATAGCATGCACTGAAGTGAGCAATTCCTAAGTAAGGTCTGGGCTTCATTAACTGTCCGATGTTACTCGATGTAACCGATTGTTTCATTATGTTGGCCAAGTATACGGATGTGAGTAAAAAAAAGTTGGCGTCCTAAATTCAGGCTGCGATCGCAATGCTAATGCAAACATTTACATGTTACCGCTGATTTTAGCATCTGTGTTGTGTGCATATAAGCAGGATAGTGATCCATAGTGAATCAGGCTAAATGTCCTGAGACCTACAGTACAGCTATTGAAGAATTATACATATACTGTACTTTATACTAGGGAATCAATTTCCATTCTACAGTATATGTGGGAATCACCTTGCCTACGTCTCCAGATCCAAACCATTCAAACTCGCAAGAAAGCAAGATCTGTGATTCTTAGGGGGCTGGGAGGAGTGGTTGCTCACTTGTTAGAGAATAGCAAAGTCTTTGATTAATACAGCAATAAGAGAAAACTCATAGTTCCTCCAGTTTATGCCAAATTGGCTGTAACATAAAAGGGCATGAACTCTCTTATTTGGTGGTAGTGGCTCCTTATATCTCTTTTCTAAGATGTGGTGCTTCACCTGACTTCTTGGATATGAGATCCCAAAAGACCGGTTCGGCTCTGTCAACTATTCAAAACTCTTTCTATGTAAACAGACAAACTTTTGGGGCATAGTCTCCTTATTGATAAACTTGCAATCCCCACTGATTTGAAGAAACATTCCCCAACATCCAAATAAAATATAATATGTGACCTCTATGGTATACATAATTAGTATTCTACATAGCAAATGTAGCACCTTTTAAAGGGATTGACTCCCCTGATACCTTCAGCATAATAGCTCTGCTTTGTTATTCTCATTATTCCCTATCCTCCCTCTACTACCTGCACCCTTAATATTCTGTATCTTTTCTTTTGATGTTTTTTGCCTGCTCCACCCCTTTTCTCTACTTAAAATTGTCAGATATTCATGCTATGAAGTTTCCTGGCATTCTACCTATAGGTTGTTGTGCCTCCTTGGTGGGATCATATTCTTTGAAATTGTATGTACTGTATATAATCTTCTTGTCTGGCTGCCTAGTTTTTTTCTGTTGATATAAAGAGATAAAAAAACATTTTTGTTACATGCTCCATATTAAAAAAGCCTTGGGCTATTTTTCACCACCTTGGATTTTTTAAGATATTAAACAAGTTTAGGATTCCAAAGTAACAATATTGTCAACCCAATGGGTCCTTTATTATATACAGAATATAGCGTGATGCTAAATGGTGCCATATGACAGACAGAACTTGCAGATTATTATATTTACCCAATAGTGTTTCTGTGATCATATTCCCTGTCTGCTGCTGGTATCTGACTCCTGCTTATGACCTCATTTATCTAGTTTGCTCTCTGGACCAAACCTTACTTCAGATGTTGATTATTCTGTTTGCTGTTTGGAACGGATCTTTGTCTTGGCCCTCACTAACCTATTTGTTGTCTGGACCGGTTCATGTCTTTCACCCTATTCGGCTGCATTTGCTTTTTATTATGTTCTGCTTTTTTGGATCAATAAACTGCAAACTTCTACTATAAACTGATGCTTGCCAGCCATTGTGCTTGCTGTTCCTCTGAAAAGTCATTTGGCAGAATAACTAACCTGCTTTGCTGAAATACTGCAATATTGCTTCTAGTTTCCCTAATTTTAACAATTGCTTTGGCCAACCCATGTACATCTCTACAATAAAACAGTATTTCTGATCAAACATTTGTACTACAACCTGCATAGTATTGACTCATTACTCTCTGCTGTAAGAAGAGTACTAGTGGAACTTGGATACTGAATAGGTTTGATCTATTATCCTTTTTACTTATTTATAAGTAAGTTATCAAACCTGAGCTGGTTTCCAGACTGTACATTTTTAAACATTGTCTGAAACCCTGTCTCTTTAATAGAGTCTACACAATTTTTACAGTACCACATATACTACTTACATTGGTTTATTGCTCACTACAGTCTTAATCATCAGTCTCAGCCATACTCACTCATCTTGTCTCAGCTTTGCTCTTTCCCAAATAAATGGTAAACTTTCACATGAGTAAGGCTGTCAATACCCTTACTTATATATTTATTTATTTTTTATCATCATCTATATCCCTGATTTATATATGCTTTTATTTTCCATACTGTCAGGCAAATCAATCAAGATGATGATGATGATGATATTATTATTGATAATAATAATAATAATAATAATAATAATAATAATAATAATAATAATCAGCCTACTCTTACAAGTAAATAAAAGTCCACTGTATGCAGGCCCTGGAACATAATAATAGCTTAATATTAGTTTTCTTCTTTGACCACTACAGTTTGCCAACAGTTTTGTTTGTTTAATATGACCATGCACCTTCAATGCTACTCCTGCCAAAGAACAGGAGGGAGATACAAATTGAATGCAGTAATGTTGAACTACTGTTTAACACTGTGGAAATCATTTAAACTTGGATGTAAACATAAGTTGAAGCTTTTACCTTCACTTGCTCTTTTTTTATTGTACATGCACAACGTTTTGCAATGCCAGGAGTTGTAAACAAGACCAAAGTGCATTAATGGTGTGTTGACTCAAAATAAATCCCAAGATTACCTAACAGGCACAAATTCATCCTTTTGAAGAGGGAAGACTTTTGGGTACTCTGATTCACGGAATGCATCTAACACACTCACACACAGTCATGCAAATGTTTCTTAAATACTGTGAATGCAATGTAATTGCAGGATTATATTGTAGTGAACATTCAGTTTAAAAAAAATATTTCTCCTCTGTTTCAGAAGGGGAAGGCTACCGATATGCTTGTTATCATTCAAATTTATTAGTTTGGCCTTTTCATCCATTTACTGTTATGTATATGAATTGTGTAATGTATTTTCCCATCTTTTGTACTTAAATTAAAGCCACACCTTCTGTTGTGTTTCTGGAACACCTGCATCTGTTATCTGCAAGTTGTAGGTGCATTTTCTACTGCATGTTGAGTCTCCCATATCCAAAATGCTTGGGACCAAGGGTATTTTGGATATTGGAATATTCAGTTTTTCAAATATTTGCATACCATATTGAAATGTCTTAGGAATAGGGCCCAAATCTAAGCACAGAATGCATTTATGATTCATGTACACCTTATACACACAGCCTGAAGGTAATTTTATACAATATTTTCAATTATTTTGTGGCTCAAAGAAAGTTTGTGTACATACATGAAATTTATTTTTGTTTCATATATTCCTTATACACACAGCCTATAGGTCATTTTATGCATTATTTTTAATAATTTTGTGCCTTAAACAAAGTTTGTGTACTTTGAACCATCAAAAATTAAAGGTTTCACTATCTCAGTCAGGCTAAAAATATTCCTTATTTTGGAGTATTTGCATATGGGAGACTCAACCTATAACACAGAGTTGGTTACATATCATGTTTGTGAATAGATGCAGTTGCATTTAATACTGAATAAGGGCCAGTATTTTCATCCATGTTATTCCTATCTGTGTCATTTGGAGTGTTTTTGTTTAATGTCATTCTGTTACTGCTCAGATCTTTAGTAGCTACATGCCAGGAGGTAATATTATATAGGACAGTTAAGTAAAAGGGAGGCGTCACTGCTATTTGGCAGTTCTGGATTAAGACAGGGCATGTTCGCTGCACATATTGTATTTCACCACTACTAACAGTCACATATTTATTTAATACTACAGTAAGTTTGGATAGCATTTAAGATTTACATAGCATGGGACTCAACACATACATTATTTCTGAGTAAATAAGTTAGCATGATTTGTTGGTATGATTTCAAAAGCTTTTACACTATTACCATTATGTATAGCAAATCCACAGTCTCAAACTCCATGTTTGTGAGATTGTTATTGTGCTTGCAAAGTGTAGTAGTAGACCTTAATTAGCAAAATGCTATTTCTTTTACAGCATTGACAACACATCTGCTAGATTCCACCAAAATAATCCCCATAGAAATGAATTTGCAGTCTCGTCAGGTTAACAATATAAAATACAATCTATTCCAAAGCTGTAATTAGCAAACAAAATAGCAAATATATTGAATCTTTCTTTTTACACAATTAAATTAATCATAAATTCTTATAGCAGTGACATATTAAAATTATCTGCTGTGAATTTGAGTAGGATGTGTCCAAGTCATAAAACATTACTGGAAGTGATTAGGAATAGGATGCAATATTAATAAATTACAATGACAACAAATAATCACTAATTTTGTTACATATCATTAAAACCATCCACAGTGAAAATTAAAACTATAGACAAATCAAACTGTAAGCAAATTGTTCAATTTTATGTACAAATAAATAAATAATCATAATATATTCCACAAAAGAAGTAGTTTCTATTATCCCAGTTTAGGCCCTTGGTAGTTCTGTATACAGTACATTGGAGGATGGAATCCCCTACAGTATCTGTGAGCAAGATAATATACTGTATGTACAGTTGTATTCATTTACAGATTGCATGCTAAGGTATAACATTAAATGTAAACAAAACTACCTAACATGTCTGCACATTATATTGTATTCAGTGTTTATTTCATCTATTATCTTTGTGGCAAGCTGTTAAATTGCTGTATATTTCTTAACAAAGTAAACTTTATGTCTGTGTATTAGCTTCTGTAAGAAGGCTCTATTTATCAAGATCCAAAGGGAATTCACTGTTGCATTCAGGCAAAAAACTTAGTACTGGGTGTTATTCATCAAACTGTTCAAGGTAAATCAAGCAAGACATGAAGCAGGATCTACACACTTTCAGGAGCTTGTGCACAAAAAAAAATCCTTTGTCTTTTCCAAAGACAAACTATTTAAATGATGCATTGCAACATAATTAATATAATAACACTATATATAATTGAAAACAATTATAGGTGTTGACACAGGCACATCAATTTATTAATAAAATATACAATTCTTGATAGAAAGGATGTTAGCTGTGAAAATTATATTTAGAGGAAAAATAGGGAATTGGAGAGGAATGTTAAAAATATGCTAAAGGAAAATAAAGGACGTAAAAGAAAATAAAAGAGTATTAAATGATGACTAGAAAAAGACACATAATAAGTTATTAAAATATTGACCATAGGTGGTGTTAGATGACATTGTTGTAGCAAAAAAATTAAATTATGTTCACGTAGCTGATAACTATTCAGTTGGCATTTGTGAAAATTGAAAATACTGCCCTATAGTACACTATGTGATTAAAATTATTTTGTAGATAAGTTATAAAATTATGTTTATTTGTGTGTATATAATTTTCATTACTATTAATTATTCCTAAAAAAGAACAATTAAGCGAAGTTTAATTATTTGTGGTTGATTATTGTCACTCTGACCTTGATTTTCTCTTTGCAGATGCTTTAGTGTCTTTTGACTATTGAACCTGCTTATAAGGTCAGAAGAATTTCTGTGACCACAGTATATACAGATGTTCAACATTTCAGCAAAGCATTGCATCTTTAGTTATAACAAATGCTAAGAGATTAATATTACAGACTACACAATAACCCATCAAAGTGTCTTTTTCTAAATAAACTATCCCCGTCAGTGCCAGAGGAGTATAACAACCTGTTTTGAATATTTATAGTTCTTTCTATGTTAGTGGATAAGCTTTATTTTTCAGCTGTAAAGATGAAATAACTCTATTGCTACTTAAACACATTTTGCCTTAAGGAGATTCCTACAGTTTGAACCTGAAAAGCAGTCCTTGAATAAATATTTAATTTAATTTCTTTTAAAAGATAAGTCAAATAACTTTAGCTACAGTAAGTTGGCAGCTTTATGTTTCTGCTGAAACATACAATCAAAGGAAAATATTGTACCATCAATACAAAAAAAGTAAATTTTTCAATGACATTTTAAGGTTTCTCTGCCTGCATATTTGATTGAGATGAGAATGTTTCTAACAAATATTACTGTAAATGTTTTATTAGGTCTACTCATGTAGTTATAACAGACAACATAGTAAAATAGTTAAGTAAATATAAAATAAAATTAAGACACAGCTTAAAACCACAAGTACACCAGTTTAATAAAAATGGTTTCAAATCTAATAAGTTTTATTTTTCTATATAATATTTGGTAGATATGTCATGTCATATCTTAGCATAATTAAAATATAATTATTTACCATTATGGTAATTATCTCTATAGTATTGAAAACTGCTTTTTTTACATATGTTTTTTTAATCACAATAGCAATTTGCTGTTCTATCAAAATTAAGAACATAATGACATTAATTATCTGAGATTATAAATAATGGGCTGTATACAATAAGAAAATTAATTCTTTTTGTGCTATATATAAATGCAGTCTCAATTATGTTGTTCCATTTGCACATTTAATATTTAATATTTTCAGTGCATGTAGCTGTTGAACAACATAACAGAGGCTCTGATGACAAATAAAAGCATTATAAGTTCCCAATACTCTTTAAGAAGCACTAAAGCCAACATTTTAACTTTTCAAATAAAAAAAATGTAAATAAATCATAAATGTAAGATATATTCCTGACATTCCCCCTTTCAGTCCCCTTCCCCTCAATGTATATGTCTATGTTTTTCCCCTTCCCATCTATTTTTTGCTCTTCTCTCCTTTTATGCTGGAACTCTATGAAGAAGACATCACACTAGAGGGAGGGTTTAGAGTTTATACTAACTGCCATCAGATTCCAAAATGATGACGTATGTTATCATCAGTCAATTATATTATACAGATATACAGTAGATATATATATATATATATATATATGTAGGTGTGTGTGTGTAGCCAAAGGACCAGCCCTCCACTTTCAGCAAATACAAACCAGAGTGCACTCCAAATAAACAACATGTGTCATTAGTAATTACCCAGCACCAGCAGAGGCATTCCATGGGTTTTGCAGTGGGTTTTGTAATATTAACCAGTTATCAGACCAAAACCACATTGTTATGCCACCATTTCAAGTGCTTTATTGCATTTTTCATCAAGGATTGTTTGATTTAGTTTCTCGATCCCTGTTCAGTTATAATACCAAACTCACTATGAAATGGGAACATTGGCATTCTGGTTGTAAGCTGGGCCATATTAACCCATGGCTGGGCTCCCAGGCATTCAGGTATATCAGGCCCTTTCCAGCACTTCAATCTGTCACCCCACTGCAGCTGACAGCCTGACCCTGGTATAGTAGAGTTTTCCACTGTGCATAATCCAAATAACAGTGATACCTCCCTGTGGCTTGTCAGCAATTTAGCATCTACTTGGCCTCTTCCCATCTTCCCATATAGTGTGCACACCATATGTCTCCCTCACCCTGAAGGTGGTAGTTAGGTTTTTGGATGTCCTTTTGTGTGTGTCTATACACTTATCATCAGACTGCAGCATCTGTCCTGGTGTGTGCACTATGGATCTTCAATCTTTTTGGCTCCAACTCGTGTTTCTCTAGTTGGTGGCCAGAATCCTCACAAGTCCTGCAGAATCTCCTATCCATTGTATGCTGAGGTCTGGAGCTGTCTCACACTGAGAGGAGGTAAAAGGCAGTTTGCCATTCTAAAAAACCTCCTATAAGCGCAAGATGGCAAGCACTCCCTGGTCACATGACACATCACTTTCCTGCACTTGACTCTTACATTCAAATTGATATTTAGTGGAACCCTTGACCATGGTTTACCTAACTCTAGAATTCCATGAAACCCCAGTTGATTTAGACTGCACTAAATAATGGCCATACAATTAAAGAGATTTATCACCAAATGCTACTGAAAAAAAGTCAGAACAATAATTAAAAACAATATTAGATGCAGGTAGACATTAGAAGCATATAAATAGGTATTTTAGAAATTATTATACACACAAACAAAGAGAAATGTGCTGAGTGGGTATGCAGATAATGAAGTTATTTATAAGATTGTTCCTGTAAATAACAGCTTCAGTAAAAGTCAAACTGCAGCTTGAAGTAGACAATATGTGTCTAATACAAATCAACACTGTTCCAAGCTTGAACTCCTGTGTCCAGGGGCCATTAGAAAGGTAAAGTAGTAAGCAGCAGTCTCAGCTTACCAGTGGGAGTGGCTGGATTGCAACAAGAGCTGTGGAACCCTGTACAGGGAAGTACCGGCAGCTGATATCTGGTGTGATTCTCACAGCCGCAAGTAGTGTTGTGCACTTCAGTGATTTGTCTGCATTGGCCCAGAGGGCTCTAACTGCTGGGCGGACCATGCTTTCAGTAATGACTGGAGCTAAACCCAGTTATCCTCAAGGGGTGTTAAGTCAATTGGTGGAATCAGCCCAGGATATCAGGATGTCAATGCATTTTGTTCTACTCCAGAGAACTATTTCAAGACAGTTTGAAAAAGTTCTCAGGAGTTTATTTGTATATGTGATTTTCAATTAAATGTATTGAAGTAAGAGAAGTCAACTTGTTTTACACATTTCTTCTGAACACAGGTATATGGAACATTAAATTTACTTCATTATTTAAATACCCACTCAGTAAATTTATCTTTGTTTTTGTGTATAGTGATTTTTTTTAGACCAGCTGGCATCCAGTCATACCTGATTTGCAGCGGGTGGGACTATTCTAATACATTTCACTACCTAGTGCCAGGATTTGGGACTTTATCCCTATTTTTGTTTTGTGATTTTAGAAATTATTGCAATAAAAGGGTGAAAACCTTCACATTATGAAGTGGTTAAAAGTAAGTGACCAAGTAATATGTATAATAATAATATGACTAGCATAAGATTAATGACAATTATTTGGTAATGTGTCCATCTTCCCTGCTGTTAAAACTCAATTTGAGAGACTGTCCCAGAAGGAAACAAAAGAATACCTAACATTTCAGTCTTTAATGTTTGTTAAGTATGCAGCTATGTTATGTTGCAACATTCTTTGAAAGAAAATACACTCAACACTCCTAAAATTGTCTTACACTGAAACAAACACCTTTTCCAGATTTAGAACATCTTTATTATGAACTCATAAATTTACTTTATATCTCATTCTGGTAGAAATCAGACACCAAGGCCAGATAAATAGTCTTATAGCTATACTGATGAACATTATTTCTTATACTGGCTCAGTGGAAATGTCACTAGCTGCTTTATGCAATTTAATTGTTTTCTTCAAGTAGAAAAACAAGTACAGAAGCCTGAAAAGTGTGTTCATTGTTAATTTTCCATACTTGCCAATGTTTGTAATTGTCTACATTTTTACAACCTTTTAGGACTTTGATTAAGTTGAAGTATAATTCGAAATAAAATAATTGTACCTGTCTTCCTCACTCCGAAAACTAGCTGTGACATAGGAGTGCCAGGCTAGGGATAAATCACATCTGTTAGGCTTCAATGATTCCTGCTCCTGGGTAAAAACTTTGTATTTGTCAATGAGGAGAGAAAAGGCTTGGAAGTGCAAACAATGCTATGTTCTTCTGCATGGTGGCATTATTAACTGTGGTTATCTTTTATACTCCTGTGAGAGATTTTACCCTCTAAAATTTAACACCTCAGGTTATCTTCATATAGCACCTCAGTGTATCAATTACATATGCATGCCATCACTTTCAATGTCTGCATTTGACTACTATGTAAGTGTATTTAAGTAAGTCATAGCATCATTTGTTTTTGATAAGTTGATAGAATGAGTGACTGTCTCACTGGCATGTGTAAGAACTGAAATTGCATTCTTCACCTCATTGTGTTTTACTGGTCATTTTGGTTCTTAAATTGAGTGAAACATGAAGTAAAAGGCACAGTATATGATTCTATGAATCTCCTATGTAAATCGAGTCTGCCATTTTTCAGACTGTTTGATTTATGACTGCAGAACTACATTACCTATTAAGAATTAACTGGTGACCCCAAATAAACACTTTATAGAAAAACATTTTTTTCCTTATATACTTTATATGCATTTATATTTTTTTTTTATTTTTTCTGAAAATCATTTTATGTCTAAAGTATATGGTGGGTCAACTTTCCCAAGGGAATTCCATACTTAATAAAGTGTCAATATGTGCATTAAAGATGATGTTTTGCCTTGTTCTGAAATCAGATCTTGGCTGGAAGATCCAAGCTTAAATGAACTGTTCATTTCTATTCTAAACATTATTGAATATAAATTTTTCCAATCCACACAGCAGGAGTCTCAGGCATTGATTTGTGAAACCAAAACAGTGCCACATGAGAGGAGTGGTATTTTGAGTGCTGAAGCTGGCTAATTTTTGTGGACATTACCCACTCTTATTTAATTATCCCATAAATGGAAACCTCTATCTATCACAACATATGTTCTTCCTAAAATAAACAGCATGTTACCATACTGACCCATGAGTAGGTATTTTAGAACTGTGCAAGATATAAGAATGCAGAAAACAATTAATTATATTTTTCCAGATATACAAATGAACCACACTCAGCATGTCATATTAATGGACATTAATGAACCTCACTTGTGAATGGTAGATGCATGTGGAATACATTGAGCTTGGGCATCAAAGTGGAAATGTGAACAGCAAATCTGAATTAAGGACCTTTGAATATTGTCCTGTAAAAATTGATTTCACTTTCATTTCAAAGCAGTTCAAAAACATTTTTCAAGAAACCTGTGGGAGCTTGCTAGTAAGCAAGTTCGACACTGGAAGTGGCAGTTGTGCTAACAATATGATCCTATTATTAAAGCTAAGAAAAAATATTTTCATTATACAAAATTTTGCTTATTGTTCTACTAAATTTAAAAAAAGTTCTACTAATGAATATGAAGATTATATCTTGTTCTACACAATCTTTGTTGTGAGATACCATTTTGTTTTTATAGTTTTTTCTTCCTCATTTTAGTGATCAGTTTTATTTTAATCAGTACAGTGTTTTATAGTGTGAATAAAATATAAATAGTTGGAAGAACTGATACAATACATTACATTCATGTTTTGTTTGTTCTAACTGCCTTCTGAATTATTTACATTCAAATTAATACTAACTGCCTTTTGGAAATGTCACTACTCACATTAACTCAGGGATCCAAAACTTTGTTTTGTGTAATCAGAGCAGTAACATTCCTCTATACTAAAATTAAGAAACATTAAAAAGCATGTCAGTCAGTACTGAATGACAATTCTATTTTATATGCTTCTACTTCCTTTATTACAACTAGCTGTTCCGTCTACAATCGCAATGCTAAATAGGTGGGAAAACATGTTGATTTTAATGGGTAATGAACTCAACATACCAACACACATACCAACTTCTTAGTGTGCATGGTTGTAACCATAAAATGTAAATAATGTTGTTTAATATTATAAGACATTTTATAGAGGCCACAAAATAGAATGCAGTAATCAGATGTTACTTTATTTTAAAGATTGTAGCCTTAAATATTGCTAATGCCATACTGCATAATGTGTATCATACCTTTTAGATGTAATTTTAGACTTACATTAATGTTTTACATTGTTTTAATATAACAGTAACAATTATAGCTAAACTACTGTATTTTCCAAATGCTTCTATGAAATATGAACATTCTAAGAAGTATAATAGAGAGTTTTGCAATTAAGGAGTTCTGTTTTTCTTTAATGGTACAATAGCATGGTAAATAATTTTCTATGACTATTAGTTACATGCAAAATCAATAAGATATAATGAAAATGTTTGTATTGGGTTATTATTATTATCAGTAGTAATTATAGTAGTAGTTCAAAATATCTCCATATGTAGCTGAGATTTCATTTTCTATATTTCACTGAAATATGTTGCCTTGGTGATCCCTCCTGATTTATCTAAGTGTTAGGCTAAGTTATATATTAAATTGTTACAAGCTACCAAACAATTTAACCTGAGCTGCTTCACTTACAACACATTGATCACTGTCAATCAAACTTGCCAGTAATACAATGCTTTTATCCACAATGTTAGAGGTTAAGCTAAATTCGCTGACAACCTTGGTGCCCTTCAGTGGTGGATCATTGGCTTCTGGAACTAAGCTTCGAGAAGAAATATAGGAATTGTAGGAAATCACAAAACCACCGACTGACAGAGGTGTAACACTGAGAAGAAAAGGAGCCACTGTTATCTTATGAAGAGATAGCTAAGAATTAGGTTGATTGATGAAATCTCTCAAGAAGTTACCATTGTTCATTATCTCACTGACCAAGATGTCAAAGAGGTATAACATAAAGGACAGGCAATGTTCATGTTTACCAATTTACCAAAACATAAGAAAATGTCTGTGTATGATGCTATCATTAACTAGAATATAAATAATATTTTTATCATTGCATGTTTCATAATAAGAATTGGCGTTACATACTTTTATGCTTTATAAAATAAAATTTAAGCTAATATAAAAGTGAGAGATTGCAAAGTACCAAGAAAATGTAATGATTTTTATTCAATTATTTATTGAGTATTACAATATTTATATTGCTCAAGTTTATTATAAAAATAGGTGTGATTATTAAAAAAAAACATTTTATTTTGAGGACGTGGAAGACCTTTAGACAAAAGCAAATAACTAAACCTGCAGCTTTTGACAGCTTTGGGCTAGAATTGCTTTAAAGATAGTTGAGCATTCAGTGCTATAAAGTACAGCATACAATGTGTCGCTCTTTTAAAAACATATTTGGCAAAGCAGCCAGCCCAAGGGCTGAACCTATTTAAACCTCCACAATTTTTTTTAGTGAAATAACATATTAATTGATAATTATTATGTCAATATTCTGTAGCTGATTATCCTCAAAATATATGATTGAATACATTTTGGCTAATATATCCACTACTCCTGCTAAGGATGCACCACAGTTCTGGCAATTCTTACAATTTTTAAAAATGACAGAAAGGTTAGTGTAGTTCTGAGCCAGTCAGGCACTCAATGTAGGCATTCTGTAAAGTGGCATCCCCCGTGGTGTCACCTGGTGCGGGGAGGGCTGCTGCTGAAAAGGGGCATGGCCTCATGAGATGGGGACATGGCCTTGCAGGACAGGGGCATGGCCTTGCCGCCCGAACCCCTTTGGTCCTGTTCTTGCTACTTGAGGGGGGACACAGGAGGTGCCTTGTTGCAGTCTTGGCTCCCTTACAATGTCAGGAGCCGAGTGCTGCATTTAATGCTACAGTGAAGCCTCCTTGTGATGCCACTGATTCTGTACTAAGAGTCCATTTATGGTTGTTGGTAACTGCTGTGACCCAAACTTTGTATTTGGTAACACAGACACAAAAACACACAAACACACACACACACACACTTGGATTTGGGTCCACAATGCTTCCAAAGAAACACCTCTCTCTGCAGCTCTCCACCAAAACATCATATAGTGTTGCATACTAGACTAACTAATCCCACTTTATGCTACAGTATCTTCTATATAAATTAACCCCTGTACATTAAATCTTGCTGCTTATTTTAAGAAATTGGGTGGACCTTACAGAGCAAGGGATGGGTAGGTAACAAACCTGGATCAGATTTCTCCTTCTCTTTCTCATCCTTAGGTAATTATCCTGAACCATTGCACTGCGGAATAGTGATTATTTTCTGCACAGAGAAATAATATTCTTTGGGTAATTACACTGGACCCTTGCACTGCTGAGTAGTGATTATTTGCTACAGAGATAAATAATATTATTTGGGTAATTAGACTGCACCCTTGCACTGCTGAATAGTGATTATTTGCTGTAGAAATAAATAATATTCTTTAGGTTATTACACTGCACCCTTGCACTGCTGAATAGTGATTATTTGCTGCAAAAAGTTATTTGGGTAACTGGACAATAATTTATATAAGTAGTAAACAATCTGAACTACATATGACAGGTTTTTTGTGTGAATCAGTCTTGGCATGCTGGCCTAATGACTGATTGTTTACAACTTTTATAATGTGTCCCCACATGTTTCTAGCCTTATTTATTAGTGAATACTAGGCTGGTGAGCCATGTGGCTGGCACAGTATTTAGTCCAAAGTGTAATTAGATTTTTTATATGAATTTGGATTTAGACTAGGGTTTAATAGAAGGAAAACAGAAGGAGAACAATCTATCAGCCATACCTGCATCGGATGGACTACTTTTATGAAATTATGCTGACCCCTTGTGGCACCATATAAATAAAAAAAAAAATAATTCTTCACAATTGCTAACAGGGCAGGCCTGATCAACCTTTTGTTAACAGTGTGCCAGATAAAATATAGTTAAACTCAGTGAGCTAGTTTTAACACACACACATGTGGCTGCTAGCCACACTCACTGATACATGTCCTGCAGACTTTAAACTCCCAAAAGCAGAGCTCCCAAAGTGTTGATCTAGTGCTTGGCAGATCTCCACATGCTAGTTTCCACTACCATTCCACCATGGACATGATCACAGGGCTATTGAATTCATCAAATGTGGGCAGGTCTGCCAGGAGCATGCTATAGAGTATTTTTGGCTCAGTCTGGTAGAATTGACTGTGTAGCTGATATTTATTATATCTTTAACACATTGGAAAAGGTAGAGGATGCACTGCACACCCTATTTTTAAACATAATAAGAGGTGCTTGTTACACAATGTAACCTGATGTTACTTCCATGTTGTATGACCATTAGGTTCTTTATCTAAATGGTGTTTTATTTCTTTATCTTGGTTTTCTTTCTTAGTTTGGTTATTGTAATATAATTATCATGTCACTATGATGTCAATTTGGCCATTTGTTTGGCTCTGTTTCATCCTCCAAATGCTAGCATTTCTTGTCATTACTTGTTTGCACAGCTTAATAAAGGACCATACAGATCGAAAATGTTGCTTATTGTTTGCTAAGAAACCACTGTAGAGAGTGTCAAATTGGGACTGAAAAGCAGCTCTGTTATACAGTACAAACTAATCCAGTCCATATTTGTTGTAGAATAATTGTATACTTGTCAGTGGTGGATTGACATGAGGGAAGGACTATATTGCTCTACCCCTAGGCCAGAACTGATAGGTTGCTTAAGAGTTTTTTCAGTGATGGAAATAATCAACTTTGCACTTTGAACTCAGGGATTTGTTATAGCTATAAACTAGCATGCCAGAATGTACAAGTATCAATCCTTTATTAGGAGCCTATCTCTAAATTCATAGCCATCATATTTTATCATTATAAATATGAAGCTTGTGCTAAAGCACCACTAACTCCTGCTTGCCATCCAAAAGAACATAGGTCAGCATTCTGATGTTTATTATAAACCTTTAAACTTTAATGAAACTTTGTTATATCTATCAATCTACCTCTTCAATTCTGTATCTCTCTATCTATCCAGGACATAGCTACCATGGATAAAGGCAGTACTGTTGCTATGGGGGCTCAGATTGCCTCCAGGGCCCCTCCAGGGGCCAGATTTCCTCCAGGGCCTGGCTGCACCCAACTCACCTCACCTCATGCTGCCAGAAAATTGCTATTTTGTCTCTATGTAATTCAGGAAAGGAGGGCACTACACTTTAATCAAATTAAAAATGATATAAGCCACAGCTAGTTAATACCCCCTCTGTTCAGGAGATAGCATCCCCACCAACAGTGACAGCACTGATAGTAGGGAGCAGGGCATTTGGACAAATTCATAAATAAGATCCATGTAAGAAACAGATGCAGTGATGGTAGGTTACACCTCACAGTTCTGATAGTTGATGTTAGATACAGTAGCTAGTACTATATACTTCAAGTAATAGGTCACTAGACTTATTACTCTTTGTACATTAGCAAACCTCTATTATTTAAAGACAAAGCAACCACAATCAAGTAACAAGGGTTATTTTGTTTGATGACAGGTCAGGAATAAAATATATGATATGGTATTAAAGTTTTCTATAACCCAGAGGTTCTCAAACTCTGCCATTACAGTCCAGGGTTTAGGAATATCCATGCTTGAGTCTAGAAGAGTAAATCAAATTGTCTGAGTTACTAATTAAGTCACCTGTGCTCAAGCATGGAAATCCTTAAAATCTGGACTGTAATGACAAAGTTTGGGAACCTCTGCTATAACCTTTAAAATAACTAATCTGACATTGACAGTTATCTGTGTATGTTTTAGAATGATAATTTCTTTCTTAAGCATTATAAAATGATCATTTATTTCTTAAGCATTATTTTAAAACCTAAATAAGTATTGCATTTTGAAAAATTGTTTTATATTTGAAGCAAGACATTGCCATTCCGCTGATCGATGAGTTGAAACAAAAATGTTCACTGTGTTGCCCAATCTTACTGAAGCGTGCCGCAAAGATTTTACACCTGCAGTGCAAATACTGAGAAACAAACACAAAGAGATTAATTCAGTGTGTGTTTTAGGGCATACAGTGTGCAATTAAACAGGTTACAGGGAGTCATTTTCTAAGAGCTTGCATGAAAACCTACACATTTATTATATCAGTTAGTTTTACAAGTAAATAAGTAAAAAAGTAGAAATAAATTTGAAAGGGCACCTTAGGATTCCAGAAAACAACAAAGTTGAAAATTTACAGTGATGGAGAGGGTATAGTAGACAGTTAATGCAAGTTCCATTATATATTTTTATATAAGGTTTCAGTTTATCATGTGGGGAAATAAATGTAGATTTTATCTGTTACCATTGAAATGCTGGGTTGTTTCCATAAACCACCAGCAAGGGAGAAATCTGTGTGTATTTTGAGTTATAACAACCTGGAACATCAATGCAACGTCATGCTGGAAATGGAATGAACACCCCAGGCAAGGATTGTAATATCATCACTGGGGCATTGTCACAGTGCATCATAAACTACATATCACTTGTGTTTTGGATTTTGAACGTATCAGTTTTATGTCAGCGATCGTAGACCCCGTGGATTTGCAGCTGCTGCTAAAACAAAAATAACCTGCTTAACACAAATGACTAAGATACAGGGATCAGTATTTCCTTCTATGAGGGATTTTCAAGCTGATAGTGTGAAAAAAAGAACACTCTTACATAAAACAAACTTTGTTAGACCCTACCAAAAATTAAATGTAGGTGACTCTTATAGTGTAAGTACTTTAGGTACCTAATGACCTTAAAAGTATGCAATATTGCAATTTCTTCTTGATATGATATGATATGGTGATATTGTGAGTTTTAGCAGAAAGTGAAAGATGGTTTCACCATATGGTGAATAAGTAGCAGAGCATTTTACTAATTGCTTTTATTTCAGTCACCGTTTGGCAGCATCCATGTTTCACTGATCATCATCATTCTTCTTCTTCAATAAGAGTTCAAACTGGAAAACTGTTAGGGAATACATGTCTGCATTTTTAAGACTATTATTTGAGAATTAGTTCTGTAGCAAAAACATCTGAGATTTTTGTATTGCATATTTTAGATGCTTCGCAGAGTGTTCAACAAAATGTGTTGTATATATTAGTTACTTAGGCTCAGATTTATCATCAAGTGATATTCTTGTTATCACTTTTTACTAATCTTAAATAGATAGTATTCCAACTAATAAGCTCCTAACTGTCATGTGTTTAAAAATGACAGATGCTGATTGGTTGGAGCACCATTTAAGATTAGTAATGAGTGATAACAAGAATAAATCTGGGCCTTAATATTTCTGACTTCTTATTGTTTTGCTTTGGATAATTTCTTGCATTTACTTCATTTATGTATTCATCCTTCATGAAAAGATACAACTCTTTCAAGAGCTGAACCAGACCTTCAAGCCATCCTTTTTAGTCATCAGTATGAGTTCACTGATACAAGAAGAAAAATAAGTCGGGCAGCTTCTATTTTTAGACACTAGGGGCCTGATGCTGACCTTCAGTAGAAGCAAATCGGGTGCATGCGCTCCATACATTTTGTATATTCATCCATATGCAGAGTAGTATGTATCTTGCACTGCACCCACCATAATCAGTCACATGGTTTGCTACTCATCATTATCATTAGTGCAAATTATACTATGTAATACTTGCTGCAAAAGATATGTCTGAAAACAAGCATGTTTGCACTAACAGTATGTCCAAATCTGCATAGACTGCCATACCAGCAAAACCATGATTGCTGAATACTGACTTACATGAGAATTCCCCATTGCTGCTCAGTTATGCCTGTTCAATATACAATAAGTGGATGTACAATTGAAATGCATACAACTCTGCATTGCCCATACTTGATTCCAGAACATGCAGAGTGCCCACAAGAAACTGTTTCTATACAAATAGATTTCATATTCCTACTGGTGGATTTTCCATTACGCACTTGTGGCATGTGCCTAGGGGCAGCACGCTGTATGCTTGGAGGCTTCACCTCTGTGCAATCCCCTAAAAGCATACTACTGAAATATTTGTAACAACTTCTGTAACTGGATATCTGTTTCACTATAGTGTGCTTCCAAAAAATGTAGCAAGATATTTTTCTTCAACTGAACAAATTTCTTAATCTATTGTTGGACCGGAGCATCTTCACATTATGTTTGAGCTCTTTGAATAAAGATGATGGTGCTAATAATAATAATAATAATAATAATAATAATAATAATAATAATAATAATAATATCATTGTAGGTTTGTTGTTTTTCTGTTCTACAATTTAAGGATCCTAGCACTAGAGTTTGCTGGTATAGCCAACAGTACATGGTTGCCTGATATATTAAATGTAAAATGAGTTATGCAGATATAGATATAATTTATGCACCCTAAAGGTACATCTGACTATGATAAAGATGCTATAATCTATGCTATGAAGTAAACATAGGCTAATTTTGTAATCATTTACTATGAATTTAAAAACATTAACTAGTTTCAGACATGTTAGGCTCTCGACATTTCAGAAAAAGTCTTAATTTCCAGAAACATGGGGCCTGGAGACCTTGAATGATGTTAAGTTCATCTATTGTAAGCTGTATCAAGCTATAAAGTAACTTTTAATGTTGAATGACTAAAAATTATATTTGTTATTTTCTCTGATTTCTTAAAATGAATTTCTTGAGAACAAGTGTTTCTACTCTCATATCTCTGCTGGTAAGACTTCCATTTTAATATCTGTATGAATAGTCTGAGTTCTTTATATCAAACATTTGTCACATCTGTTTGAGGTTGTAAAGCTAATAGCGACTAAAAAAGACTTCAAATACTGTGGAAAAGATTAGAAAAAAATGACTCTGGTGTATTGTTATGGATATTTTAAAAAGAATAGAAGAACTTCATAGATGGATTTTTTTTTATGAAACCACATCATTTCAAATATTCTTGATTTGCAAGTTTCAAATAAATCACTGTATTCATGTATATAATTAGCATAAATGATAACAGTGATGCTCAACGCTCCCATAATTTTCAAAATGTTAGTTCATGTTATATAACAAATATGCTAATTTTAGTATGCTTTACTATGTACTTAATATAATTTGGCATACAGGTTTCTCTGTATCAGGCTTAAATAACTCACAGCATGACTCTCCAGCTTTGGTGAAAGTATAAGTTAATAAACTTTGTAAAGTAGTTCCGCTTTTTAACAGCTATCAGCTCCGATGTGAATATGTGGAATTTGTAGTTCCACAATGATTAAATAGCAACAAATTATTCATAAATAGCAACAAATTATAAATAGCAACAAATTATTAAGCCTTCCAGTTTATTTACAGAAGGAAATGTGGTACACCCAAAGTTTATAGTATATCCTCTAACCAGCATAAGGTTCCAGATGGCCAGACTGATCCCCCTGCCTGTAAGGGTTATTAACTTTAAAATCCTGGTTACCACTGCTGCACACAAAAGGGATTGGTTTCTTTATAAAGGGGTAAACTGTTTTTTTTTATTTTATTGATGAAGTATAAGGAATAGGGATGGTAATCACAAAAACTATCTCATGCCATACCTTTCACTGAAGCATACTACTCCCAAATGTTTTTTTACTGTAGTTCAATATTTACATTAAAATATTTAAAATGTTCAGTGCTATAGTTTTGGGCCCAGCAGTTTTAGACTATAATGGAAACTGAGGGAACAAAAGCTTGGGAGCCTACAGCTTTTACCCATTGACAAATTGAGTGTGAACTAGTAGCTTTTTTATTGGTTCATTCAGTAAACCCCCCACCCCACCCCCAACTGAGTATATTTCACTTGCTTGTCCTGAGTGTGCCAGAGACAGCATGTGGTGTGGGCTCAAGAAGCCACTGCCATAACCCTTTGTGACCCTGACTGTCAGTACACAATATGCATTATTTTGCCAATTAGAACCCAGAACATACCTATGGAAAATGCTTTGCTAGATGATGGCTAGATCATATGTTAACACAACAGAATCTGGTGATAAAAGATGTATCTGAAACAAACATAATCGGCAAAGCCACACCCTTTTAAGTTTTTTGGGGATTTTTTTATTGTAACATTTCGCCAGTTTCTAAGTGCGATGATATAATTGGCCATGGACTCTGAAGCAAAATGGATGATTTCCAGGGGGATTGCAAGCTGAGCCCCTATAGATGTAAATGATAATGCACTGTTACTCTGCCTCACCATCTCCCAACCTCCCGGCAGCTCTAGTGGAAATCAGAGAAAAGAGGCATTGCTTTCGAGGTGCTGATTGGCTGGGAGATGCGAGCCTGGAATCGACGTGTTGTAGAAAATAGGTGAAGGTAGAAGGGCCCCTATGGCAGCAGCCTCAAGTGTTGAGCCACCCGCATGCCCTCCCTCATTAATTATGTAATAGCTATGTCACACAGCCAGGCGGTCAATCAGGAGCCAAAGTGGGCAGTATGTAAACAGTGTCTTCACATGGCTAGGGCGCCAGGTCCATGTGAGAGCACCAGCCACCAGTAGTACTTGAGAACAGCAGCCGGCGGCAGTCACCCCTATCCCGCTTCCCCCAGGTCACTGTGCCAGGGGGCCCGGCTCTATGTTCTGGTAGATTTTCTGATATTTTCAGGTTAGCTATAATAAAGCATTTATTATGGTTTTTGTCGATTTTTTTTTCATCAAATTTTATACAGATTCATTCCAAATTCTGTAATTTATTGCTGATTGAAATCTGTTGCAAAATAATCACATTAATATCTTAATTAGTCTTTAAGATATTCAAATTCAAAGAGCATTATGGACAAAGGGACTAAGCAAATTATATATATATATATATATATATATATATATATATATTTACAAGATCTTCTTTTTTATGAGCATTGTTTCAGCAACTGCATAGTATCTACAGTATTACATAAGAGGTGGACCCCTCTTGAATTCCTGGAGTGCAGCCATAGATCAATCCATTCAAACAACCAGAGCGCAGTAGATCCAGCCTTGTGCATAGTATCTGTGTTCACTTATGGTGCATACACATGGGACAACCATCAGTGATAACAATATTGCTGAACGATCTCCCGGGTGTGCTGGATTATTGAAATTGATCATCCAGCACACTACCAATCCACCAACTATGGCCAATATATTATCCTGGCCAATATCGACTAGGTTGGCCTGCATGCACGGGCGATGGATGATATCGTTATAGTCCATATGTGCCCGTGCATCGCAGGTCATTGGTGGGTTGGAAGGGATGGAAAAATGCACAATATGAATGATAACAATATGATCAATATCATTATAATTCATTTCGAGCATTTTAATCATCCCTTGTGTACGCACCATTAGATTAGAAGGTATCACATCATGTACTAAAAAAATATTTTTCACATACTATACACATTTGGTCATTTGTAAGTGACAGATTATCAGTATTGTTCATCATATGACTGTCTCATAGGCAAATGCAGGGGGTTTTCTAGCCCACCCCATGACTACAAAAGAAATTATAATATAACAAATTGTTAAAAGTGCTGCATGTTCTTCTCAGTATCACAAATGAAATAATTAGCACCACTTGTGCATCTTTTAACATGTTTCAGTCAGTAATAAGTACACCTAAGCACCAATTAGGAGATCTGGAAAACATTCACTGTTAAGGGTACACTGCTATAGATCATCAATAGGGTTAATTATTAGTGATGTGCAGGCTCAGATTTAGTTTGGATTTTCCCGTCAAGTTTAGATTTTTCCCGCCAAAAATCAGGTCTCAGAAAGAGGCAAAATTTCATCTTTCATGGACAAACATCATGATGTTTGTCCATGAAAGATGACATTTTGCCTCTTTCTAAGACCCAATTTTTTGCGGGAAAATCCAACTTAATCTGAGCTTGCACATCCCTTTTAATTATTAATACTCTATAATAACACACTATCCAGTACATAATAAGACTAATTTGTACATATGTCCAGGGCAGTGCAAGGTTCTTATGCTGCTCCTCCAGATTCCCACTTTGCTCTCATGCTCTGGAATGGTGCCCACATGTGAAACACATGTGAAATAAAAACATTCAGCTCAGACACAATGTCCCTACTGCTGCATCTAATGGCTTACTGTGATCGCTGGTCCTGGATGGACACAATACTCTTTGTATGACCTATAGTAATGTTGTTTAAGTGTTAATTATGCCCTTTTCATGGACTGGCCACACTCACTCTAAAACCAAGCATTTGGAAACCTCCCTCTAGAAATATTGCATATTCCACTGTGTCTGTATACACTATATGCATAACTGATTACACTGGAGCTATAAACAAATATATATCCAAGGTTGTAATAAGGAAATTCTCTAGACGCAATGTTGACAGTTATGTGAAATTTTAGCAACATTTTGCAGGTTTTGTATGTAAATGGTTTTGCAATTTGGAGCACCATACATATAATTAACTAAAAATGACCCCATCTATGCACTGTCCTTTCTCACACTACTTCATATAACCCTTCTCATCAGCTCTCTAGTAGCAGTGTTTCTGTACATACAGTAACACATAATTATTTAGCAGAAGCAACATTTCCTGGGTGTTTTTGATCATTCTTTACCCGAGGATACATGATAATAGATGTTATATCCATAGCAAGATTTTTCAAACAAAGAAAGTTTTAGAATCAACTACAGAGATGGTCAGCGATTGTAAGGAAGAGGTTCATATATCTACAATGTCTCAGTTTTGGTACATCTTTGTTCAATACATAAGTGACTGGAGTATGTCAGATTTGACTGATCTCTAAACATTGTTTAACTGATTAGTGGTGTATTTAAGCAGGACTGAAACTAGGATTTTTGTCACCCATGGCAAGGCAGTAATTTGATGCCCCCACACAATAAAACCAGTGTGTTCTTTGATGCATGTGCTCTACTAAAAAGGGAGTGTGGTTTTATGACACAGTAATGCCCCTTACACATTATGCCATAAAGTAATGCCCCTTATAACATTATGCCTCACAGTAGTAACCCTTACACATTATGCTGCATGGTAATGCCCCTTACACATTATGCCACACAGCAATGACCATTATAACATTATGCCACACAGTAATGGCCCTTACACATTATGCCACACAGTATCTTCCCTCCTTAGATATTTGATCTAATATTTAGAAATACTTTTTTATCACCCTTGGCACACCTGAGAAATCATTCCAAATGGGTGCATGACTCAGAGCTGGTTCAATGAATGGCAGAACAGGTTATTGGAAAGTTATTTGGAAATACTGCTGACCTAGCAGTTATAGTAAGGAATATAAAAGGGCAAAGATGATTTAAATAAAAACACTGTCAGTCACAGGGACTGTGCTATAAGCATGACCAGCACAACAGTAACCAACACAGGACTGCTGCTATTTGGTATGCAGCCTGGTGCCCTGTGTGGTTTTTCAGAATTACCTGGCAAAGCAGCATTATGTATCAAGTTAAAACCTTCACTGTACTTTTCCACAATAATGCATGCCAGTCACAGTCAGTGACTGCACTGAGAGTTGTTACTTTTGTAGTTAGGGCAGAGCCATAGTGAGGGGTACTGGCTGTGCTACTACCTTGCCGCTGTGTAATGTAATCTGAACTGGTGGCTGTGGCTGCACAGATTTGCACTATTGCATCCCCAGCAGCAGTGCCAGATGGAAGACAGCAGCTGTACACACACACACGGCAATCACGGCTAACTCACCTGCCTTGTTGCATGTGGCCCTCTCAGAGAGGGAAGCCAAAGGGTACTTGCCCTTAAACTGGACTTGGTTTTAGTACAGTATCCCTCCATAGATTCGGGGCCAGGAACACATGTCCCCCTAGCCTGTCCTAGTTGTGACACTGATGTAAGTTTATCCTGTGTCATTCAGCCTAATATGCTGTATCTATGATGAAAATATATTTAGCATGTAATGCACTGTTTTAAATGGGCAAATGTGTTATACATGTTGGTTGAAAATTAAAAAATAAGGTTTGATGAGAATGCCGATGGTCAAAATACCGACACCAGAATCCCAACAGCGTTGGGATTCCGGCTCCAGAATCCCGACCACTGGCATCCCGAAGGTAAGTATCCAGGGTTAGGGGGAGGGTTAGGTTTATGGTTAGGCACTAGGGGGTGGATTAGTGTTAGGCACTAAGTGGGGAGGGTTAGGTTTAGGGTGCTGGGAGGGCTAGGTTAGGATTAGGCACTATGAGGAGAGGTTAGGATCAGGCACCAGGAAGGGAGTGTTAGGGGTAGGGGTAAGGGTTAGTGGTAGTTGGGATTCTGACTGTTGGGATGCCGCTGTTAATATTTTGACCGGTGGCATCCCAACCGCCGGGATGCCATATCCAACCCAAAAGAGGGTATAGTTTGAGTATAAGGTAGTTGTCTGAGATAGGAAATGGAGTTAGTTAGAAACTGAATGCTATTATTGTGAACACAAACTTCTATGCAATCTACAAACTTCTATGCAATATACTTGTGATATGAAGGAACACTACTAGCATTGAAGTAATCTACCTTCATAACACAAGTTGCGACATATCACAATTAGCAATATTTTACTTAATTAATATTTTTTCTAAATATTATTTATTCGTAATTCTTTTTAACAGAATATATTCATGCCGGCATTTACTGTAGGTTGAATAAAAGTTCATAATTCATTAACTAAAATTATTTGTATATGTGATGTGACATTATAATTATGTGATGTGGTTTTAATATAATACTTTCTTTAAGGAAAACACTATTGCAGATTTTAAAAAATTAGTTAACCAGTTTACAGTGGATTTAGGCTTTATTTATAAAGTAGTGGAGAGCTTATTTTCTGGGAAAAAAATAGATATGTGATCTTTTCACTCCCGTGTTTTGGTTTTGGTTCTGGTTCTTGTTCATCATATTGTTTAGTTTTTGAGAAAAATACACCCTTGTGTGTTTTGGTTCAGATTCGGGTTTTGGATTCCTTAAAAATGTATAAAAATGTATAAAAAAATCTATAAAAACAGCTAAAATCATGTAATTTAGACCTTATTACATGCAATCCAAAACCTGAGTTCAGTTTTATAATCCGAGTTCTGAACTGACAGCTGACCCGAGTCGGGACTCCGTTCCACTCAGATTCCCTAAGTGATTCTGAACTCGGAACCGCTACATTTGGGTGTGTTCATATTTCAGGAAAACAGAACTGCACATCTCTAGAAAAATGCTAAAATTTGTCTATGCATAATTTTGTGCCATTTATCATAGGGTTAAACCTTAAGCCATTTACTATCACTTGCTGCAGCACCTCTGTGGAGATGGTAGAATCAGGCATTTGTCAAGCACTGAAATGCACTACTTTTAGCCACTATGTATAAGTATCTTAGTATTACCTATTCATGGCAATTTGGGCCAGCAAAGCCCTTTCAGCATTGCTGCATTCTGACCGAGATAAATAACAATGTGCATGCACAGACATTAGCCATTCATGCATATCACAGTAACCTCTTGCCAGCAGCATGAGGAAACAGATTAGGAAGAAGATACCATATTACATCACAGAATAGAAAAGGTATCTGAATATGTATCACATTGATTAGCAGCAATGCCAAATTAAAAGTACTTCTGACTGTGTGTAATATTGATAAATAAAGCTCTTAGCTACTTTTGAAAAGTTTCCTCCAAACAGTAAAATGTCATGTGTCTAAAGAAATTATAGACAAAAATCACTCACACTTTATTCATGTGGATATTTGAACTTCTGTTAATAATGCAAACAATGGGGATCAAATATGTCACTGCAGCAGAGGTTTGCAAAGTACTGCATATTCCACCTACAACCTGTATTTGTTGTTTTTCTTTTATAGAAACAGAGGTATTATTAAATCACCATAACAAACATATCAATGCCAGTTACTAATCCTTACTGGTCACAAGATCTTTTAATAAATATCAATTTGTTTTAAACAAATCTATTAAAAAAATTGTATATAGGAAAGAAGAAGAAGAAGAAGAGGAAGAAGAAGAAGATGATGATGATGATTATTATTATTATTATTATTATTATTATTATTATTATTATTATATAATGCTGTACACTCAGCAGTAGCTATAGTTTGCCTCTGTGCAATCTGTCAGGATGTTTTCCTTAACTATGTTTGACACTATTTTGAATGTTTTTAATGTTTTGAAAACTGGGTAACGTCTTGCAACTAATGCACAGAAATTAAAATGCATCTGGTAATAGCTCATCCACTAGACATTCAAATAGCCTTCCTCAGGCATTAAAAGTAGAGCAGTATAATGTTTCCTAAAAAATGAAAAATCTGATATATGTGTATAGTGTTAAAAGCTTAGTCTACTGAGTATTTCCCCTGAAGGGCTTCATTAAAAATCTGCTTTTCAGTGCATCCATTCACAATAGATTTTTCCTAATTAGTTCATTTTTAATTTATCATTTCTTGATTGTTCAACTATCATGGTAACTTTGTTATCTAATGAGATATAACAAAACTCCTGTACCTATATGGTACTACTGTGAATAGTACAAAATGTTGACTGTACCAGTCAGTTCATGCAGTGTGTCCAGTTCTCTACCCATTCTGACCACATTAACCAGCTAGATGATATTTTGTAGTTACATATACAATTTGATCCCAAAATTTTGCTCCAATTCTGATTAAATCCCAGAAGAGTCAGCAATCATTTTGGACCCACAATATTAATTTTACTGATTCATAGATATAAAATGAGATATCTGGTGTGTAAATTTACAGCATATATAGGAACATTTACAAATACAATCTTCATAGTTTTGCCATGCATTATGACAATTCAAATTTTTATTTTTTACAAACTATAATCAATTTTTATAGCAATTGTGAATGTGGAAAAGTGGAAATAGCTTTGTCTCTATGGGAAAACAACTGTATAACAAATTGTGGTACAAGAAGATTACAAGATCACCCTTGAACCTCTGAGGAATTGAAGGTACACATTGGATGGAAGTTTATGGATAAAAATTCAATTTTAATAGGTGACATTACAAAATGACCTATTTCAAGGAGAGTCAAACTCCAATTGAAACAAATGTCAGTTTTCTATATCTGAAGACCTAGTATACTCCAGGGGCATACAGCTTAGTGATTTGCAGGTCTATCAATCCATGAATGCATTTTTATCAGTGTAGCAATCTCTCTTCTCTGCTTAGAAGTTCAAGGATATTTAAAATAGCAATAAAGTTTACAAAACAGGCAAAATATTTAGATTTCTCATAATCACAATTAATGAAAGTATTTTATGATTTAAAAAAAATCTTATTTTTTTAAATAAGAATTCAAAATAAAGCAAATGATAACTGTATACAAAATGAAAGTAAAAAAAAATTATTATGGTCCTGTGACTCTCATCTCTCATCTTATATATTTCATTGCTATTTTTTCTGTTAAACTATAAATCAAACTGAAAACCTTCATGAATCATACCATTCATTGAGGGACGTTTAGATCTATGTTATTTCTGTATTTCCTATTACACATTATAGATATGACTATATGATTCTCCATCATTCTAATTATATCAGTTTATCAGATATCAGAGACTGCTTTAGGTCACACAAATTTGAAGGTTTCACAAACTGGTAGGATTCATAAAAATGCTTAGCTATGCTACATGGTTCACTAATGTTCACTACAGCAGAGACGTTCAGTTATGATAAGACACATATAACTTAACCTCAGTTAATGCAGCCATTTGGAGTATGCTCCCTATAAAATCATTACCAATCAGTGCAGATAATGAAGCATATTGTTTCTCAATGTTACTAGCCCAAATGAAATAATTTGCTCCTTTGTCATGAATTTGTTCAGCACCTCTACATTGTATTTACTGTTTGAAAATGGATTACATTAACTTTATTATAATTTCCTAATATTGAAAGCACTCATATGATCATATCATGAATATTTGCACTTTGTGTGATCTTTTATATCTTTAGTTCTTGTTTGTTTAATATATATTTCTGGAGTTAGAAACAATATTTACAATAAAAAGGAAACAAAAACTTTAATCTGAGATGATGTCTCAGAATGGATAACATTTATACCAAGAAATTTAAACTTATGTTTTTGCCAGAAAAGACAAACTGAAATCTTTGCCCAGAGACTGCAGTATGGAGGGTATCAGTTTGTTTATTGATATATTTTATGTACTGGCCTTTCACATTGGTTTGGTTAGTGCATAGGCCAACATTAATTACAAAACAAGAAGAATAAAAATGCAAGACATTGATTGCAGTAAGACTGAGTTTTGTAAAAAAAAAAGACTTAGAGGACAGTTTACTAAATTGCAGTTTGATCAATCCACAGGATTGTATGTACTTCTATGGTGCATAATTAATTACAGGCAAAAGTTTATAAAAACCTAGTGGGACAGGGTTTTTCCAGCAGCATTGATTTAATTGCTATTTCTATAGAAATTAACATTACTTTTTTCTTGCAGCTTTACAGCTAGTCCAATTTTTCCTAAAATCAATATTTTTAACTAGTCCAATAATTACATGTCATTTTTGATTGATAAAACAAATAATGGTCTCAAATTTTGGCAAAATCAGATTTTTCATTATTTAATTTATCATAAATGTATTTAGAGCATTTATTTAAACAAAACATAATTTCTTTATTATCTTTTTGATTATTTATTTATAAAATTGGACTAAAATTACCCCTAAATCATTTTTTCTACTTTACTTGTATTTTTAATTTTATTAATTATTAATAAAATGAAAAAAGTTTGTTTTTATCATTTGTTTACTTTAAAAAAATGCACAAATCAGCCATTTAATGCATTTTTTAAAAAACATTATATTTTCCTTTGGGACTGTAATAACCATTATTACTGTTACTAAATATTTTTTTTTATTATTTTTTTTAGAGTACAGGCTGTTCCCTAATTTTTAAAAACCATTTCCTGCAGGATTTTGCTTGAAAAGTTTTTTACCTGCTATAATAAAAACTTGGTCACAAAACCTGTCTACTTTTTTGCAGGAAAACCCTCACAGCAAATTGAATATCTCCCTATGTGAGGTTTATAAAGGCCAAACCTCATATCAAAAACACCATCTTGCTGGGATATAAATTCTTATGTATCAGTTTTCAAAATTGCTAAAACTGCCTGATATCTCATCAGATAGAAAATATTCAAATGTAGAAATTTCCTTGACCCCTCCCCATCCTTACTTTTTTCAGCCCAGCCTACCCAGCATCAAGCACCAGTCATAAGGGAGGGCGGGGAGTGGGTCCGGGGGGGGGGCTGAAAAACTGAGCAGAGTACAGGTTAAATTTTTAGTATCACTGGGACACCTTGTTGTATGGTATCAGTGTAATAGTAAAAATATGCCCTTGTGGCAGTAAAAGTGCCAACATGCACTGAAAGCTGCATGCTAATGTTTGTAGAACTACAAGGATCATCCTGCATATATATGTCATGCCATCAAATACTAAAATGCTCCATTCTTAAATAAATAAATTCACCTTTTTTATCACCCAACCCCCAAAGGACTGAGTTATAAATGAAAGTTGGGGACTTTCAAGCAGGGCCTGTCATGCCAGGCACAGTAAACCTCACCAGGCCCATCGTATAGGCAAACTGCAAAGAAAAACACATTGTTTTATATATATTTTGCTATGAGATTTTACCTAAACTACATGCAGTTTAGTAGTTTGCACATTGCCATACATGCAGATGCAGTTTAAGGGCCTGATTTAGAGGTGAATGCAAATTCTGTTGCGGCTGTGATTCCGTATGCAGCAGTTGTGCAAAAATATGCAAATGTTGCAGCTGCTACTGTAGGATTTGTATTGAGATGCCCACTACACACAGATGCACCATCAATTGGATATCGGTCATAGCAGTGGAGGAACTAGAGAGTGGTGGGCTCAGGTGCAAGAATATAGTTTGGCCCCCCTATGCAGGTCCCCCTATGCAGTGCCCCCAGTCAGGGCTGCCATCAGGGGGGGACTGGCAGGCCTCGAGTCCTGGGCCCGGAGACAGCGGACAAAGAGGGGACCCGGGTGCAGCACTGCTGCACTGGCAGCCATGTACGATTGAAATGCAGTGCCACCAGCTACATGTCATTTATGGTGCCGCCGCAAGCCAGCCGGAGCTCGCAGACCAGCAGCCAATCAGGAGCAGCCACTCTTGATTGGCTGCTGGTCCACAAGCTGTGATTGGCTCACAGCCGTGCCATATTTGAAATGCAGATGCATGGATGCAGCGCTACTACCAGAGCCATCCGCCCCACCCCCTCTCTGCTCTCTCAGCACTGATTCTGATTGGCTGGCACAGCCAGTTGAAGACTTCTACTGCAGGTACCCTACTACTACTACTCCCCCCCAGTCCAGCCAGCAGTCCCTGCACTGCCCACCCCTTGTTCCAGCCATTCTTATTTGCCCTGTGCTTCCCCCCTAGCCCTGCCAGCCATTCTTGTCCTGCCCCCCCCCTCACAGGTCTTAATAGCAATAGTAGTAAATCAGAGAGACACTGCTTCATATAGTTGACTAATCAATATATATATATAGTCACAGCCGAACCAGAACAAAGAACTGGTTAACCAGCACATGGCTAGATATGTTCTTTTTTCTTGCCATTCCCCTTTTTATGTAGCTTCATTTTTGTTCATATGTATCAATTTACACTGCTTAAGTACCATGTAGCAATACCCCACCTGAGATAGTTAACCATCCATGCCTGATATTACAAGTACGTCCTACTGACACATGAGCCAATAGCTGCGTTGTTACAGCCGGAATGAGGTTTCCGGTGGATGACATGCTGTGCACAACTATTGGCACTAATGCACTTTATGTGAACTGATATGTGGTCATTTTTATGAGGGCCATGTCTTGTCATGCTGCTGCATTGGTTCACACTTTAGATCACCGGATAAGTACTTTTACTGTTGTGCACAACTATTGGCACTAATGCACTTTATATGAACTGATATGTGGTCATTTTTATGATGATGATTTATCGTTAAGAGGCTATAAAATTATTTTTTGCATTAATATTTGGTGTGCTGGTTTACCAGTTCTTTGTTCTGGTTCGGCTGTGACTATACATATAATATGACCAAGCACCCCTGCTAAAGAAATTTGAAACTGTTTGAGTGTGCAATGCTTGCAAAACTCTCTCTCTCTCTCTCTCTCTCTCTCTCTCTATATATATATATATATATAGATATATATATATATACACACACACATATATATTCGCTGTTTTACAGCTTTTTGAATTGGTTTATGCACAAATTGGTGTCCCATCCTCTGGTGTAGCTCCACCCACCTCTGCCAAACCCCCCTGTTGGGGGCCCTGCCTATTTTCTCAGTCCCAGGCCCCACGATTTCTAATGGCAGCCCTGCCCCCAGTAGTGGTCCCCCTTTGCAGTGCTCCCAGTAGTGGTACCCCTATACACTGCTCCCAGTAGTGACCCTTATACAGTGCCCCCAGTAGTAGTCCTCCTTATGCAGTGCCCCCAGTAATGCCACTTACACAGTGGACCCAGTAGTAGTCCCCCTATGCAGTTCCCCCAGTAGTGCCCCTTATACAGTGCCCCCAGTAGTAGTACCCCTTATGCAGTACCCCCAGTAGTGGTCCCCCCTATGCAGTGCTCCCAGTACTGCCCATATACAATGTCCCCTGTAGTGCTCCTCCCTATGCAGTGTACCCAGTAGAGCCCCTTATACAGTGCCCCCAGTAGTGCCCCCCTACATATATAAGACAAACACACACACAAAAAACCCCACACTTACCTGAATCCCCACTCCTGCGCCCACCGCTGTCAGCTCCTCTGTCCTCCTGCTCTACACGATGGAAGAGACATCATGACATCTCTGCCATAACCCACTGTGGGAGCCAGAAGACATAGCTCATGAGTGAGCTCTCTCCCAGCTCCCTCAGTGGATGCAGTAGCCATTGAGAGTCTGTCTGACTCTCACTGGCTGCGGTGTGTTTGTTACTGTATAGTGCGGACTGCTCTCACTGCAGTCCGCACTACACTTAAATACTGTGGGGCCCAGAGGCCACTGGCGGTGGGGGCAGTGGCACTGTTGGATTCAGGTGGTTTGGGGCCCTGCACCACAGCAGGACTCGGTGCAAGGCACCGGCTGCACTGCTACTAGTTCTGCCACTGGGTCACAGAATTGATGTTCTGAGCAACCCTATGGTCATTCAGAATATCCATTGAAAGTAAGCCGCCAGAGCCTTAAACACTGCGTAGCAAGGCAGCTACAACACACCTGCATATCAGTCACTGCCCCCTGTTACCTTCCACAAATGCTACCTGACTGTTAGTCACTTTGCTCCCGAGCCCTCACTGCAACCACCATCGGTAATTAATCTTGGTGCATGCGCAGTGAAATTCATACATATGCGCAGTACAAAAATAATCACTCTGCACTGCAAACATCAGCATTGCATCCACCTCCAAACCAGGCCCTAAGTTTCTAGACTCTAAACCATAGGACAGTAAATTCTTTGGTTTGGATGTGAAAGCTACTTTTGCTGTCTCATAGTGTGCAAAACATATGCTAAACAATTACTTAATACATTACATCCCTAAACTATTATTTTATTGAGAATAGTATGAAGAAAGTTGAATAGATAAAAATAAATGTGAATATTAAAAAATGGTATTATTACAGTTTAGAAATAAGCAACTTTCCTTTTGAAATTGAGGAACTTTGGGCCTGATTCAGACTCACTCGCGAGCGGCTGTCCGCTCGCAAGTGGGTCGATGGTCTACACTGCACATGTGCACGACGGAGGGAGCTCCGTCGTGCGCATGCGCGAGACGCGACGAGCGAAGGACTTTCCTTTGCTCGTTGTGTCTGATCAAAGGGGCGTGCTGTCGATGTTGATTGACAGCACGCCTCCTTTGGTGGGCGTGCCGGGGGCGTGCCTCCTTGACGGGGGTGTTCTCAAGGGAACGCCTACCATCAGAAGCCGGCCCCACTGACATCACTAGTGATGTCAGTGGGAGTGATTTTGGCTCTGATAGATCCATAATCACTCCGGGCCTTGCGGTTGAGAAACTCAACCGCAGGCTTCGGCTCGCAGTGGCGATGGTTGCGATGGTCAAGACCATCGCGACCATCATCCTGCATGCTCGTATATGCTGTGGGTGGTGACCCACAGCTATATGAGCGTCCAGGAGGATGCTCCATAATTATGGAGGTGGGCCCTGATTCAGAGCGAGCGCTCTGGTCAGAGCGTCAGGCTCTGAATCAGGGCCTTTGTCTGATCTCAGGAAGCCTTTTCATCTTGGTGTTGTTCATTTATAAATAATTTTTTATTGCTTAATGGCATTTCAAATGAAATATTGTTTATAGCCCTTTGCTACATGTCATTTGCATAAAAAAACTTTGTTGCTGTAACATACAGTATGTGCAATGAATTTACACATTCTTACAGCCACTACTCTACACTCTGTCTATCAAAGCAAAAAGCCCTTTACTGTATTTGGAAAAGCTACAAAAAAGCTAAAATTTTTATTTTTTTTTAATAATTATGAGGGCCTGAAAACAAATATAGCAGCTTATAAAGCTTTTAAAAAGAAACAGGAAATGTTTGCAAGTTGCTAAAGCAGAAGCAGGAAACCAGAGCCTGAAGCCATTTGGCATTTTAAACACAGGCCAATAACTAGCCAGAAACTCTTTTATACAGCACATTACATAGTCCATACTTACCAACTTTAGCAAGTCTCAGACTGGGAGAGGAAGCAGGTGGATAGGATGGGGGTGGAGAACCATGATTCATATAATAGAAGCATAGAAACATAGAATTTGATGGCAGATAAGAACATCTTGGCCCATCTAGTCTGCCCCTTTTTTAACCTTATGATAACCTCAAACCATATTTGATCCTTAGTCCTTTGTAAACATCATAATGGCTCAGCCCACTTGATGTCGTTCAGGTATTCACAGCTTTGTGTGGATAGGATGCGGACAGTGCAATGTGAATAACATGAATGCACCCCTGACCCCTGTGATAGATTTCTGAAATAACGGGCTGTTCAATGCTGGGGGCAGGGCCATCAATCAAAGTTAATCACATCATCAACACCCACATACAGCCCACTTCATGGATAGTCAGCGGGATGCGGGCGATTTTCCCACTTTACTTGGAGCCAGGAGATTCTTCTCCAATTCAGGAGTCTTCCACAAATTCCAGGAGAGTGGTTAAGTATGACAAAGTGTTGTAGGATCATGTAACAGAATCTAACAGCTACATTATAAGAAACATTAAACAATATATACGCACTAAGCCTTATTCTGAATAAGATGCATATGGTCTCGCAAAAATAAGATTATAAATACATTCACATTTTTTTTAATTGATTTAGAGTCAGTCACATATGTAAATATAGAGCTGTGACCACCTTCCTTTGGTTGTGTCTCCCTCCCTTTATTGTACCTGGGTCTGATGCAGTAGGATTTTATTTGATGGGGTGTGGTTTCAGCATGCATGTGAACAATCACAATGGAAACACATTGCAGTTAATGGCCAGATACAGCAGATATTAATTATCCAATTAGAATGGATATGTAAATATTAGCAGAAGCAAATAGGAAATGTTATTTTATTTAATGGCAACACTTCAAAATGTATATGCTGGCTTCCCCTTTTTCAAATGCATATGACACATTATTTATTTATGTAAAATGAGTGTACTCTGTAGTATAACATCACTTTGTAAAAGTCTTGCAGCAATTTTTGGAGTTTTGCATAAATGGGTATGTTCTCACCATTTGCAACTAATCACATGCAGCCATCATTATCATCTTCACACTTACACTATGGACAGAACACATGCCGCTGTGGTACTCCTTGAGGGTGCATTTGAGATTTTTCACTGGCTATGTTAGTCGCACTTTGTTACTACAGTATGTGTTCGCACAATTTATTGTACTTTGACTGTAACTACAGGCCTTCTGCGAGCATACACACTCCCACATTGCAGAGATTGCATTTCCATTGGCTCTGCATTTGTAGAGCCAAATCTTTCGACTTCATATCTATTGCATATCGATTGCATATCTATTCCTGTCTCTGTCTTAGCCCTCTATACATACAGTACTCAGGGGCATGTTTATTGAACACATTTTGCAGGAAATTCCCCCAAAAGTCCACTTTCAGGGGATTTCCTTCAAAATGTAGCTATCCCCTGTATGTATTACATGGATTCAGCAGGAGATATTGAAGATATCTACTGCAGTAAACCTGTTTCCGATAGCAATAGTTTTCTATGGGGGCTGAAATATTGTGATATTTACCAAACCACTGAAGCCTACATATCACATAATTTACTGAGATAGGGATCCTCTGGATCCTCCCTGGTAACAGCAACTCATACATGCGCTGTCTAATGACTGGGAATGTGCAGTAGGCTGCCTGAGGTAACATAGTAAAGTGATCTCTTATGTGATTAATTTACTTTACACATCACTGGGATTGGCTCATTTCAGAGCCCCTCTTCCTGTATGTGCTTTTTCAGACATCTGGGTGGTAAATATTTTTTATTGAAATGAATAATGTAATGTCGCTAAGAAATTCAATGTATCAGGTTTAAACCCAATAAATAATGAATGGGTCAGATAATATTAATTCATGTTTAAGACCAAAAAAAATATATGAATTGCAAAAATTTACATTTCAGACATCCTCTAAATAATGCCCATTGTCTTTAGTTTAATCTTGTTTACATTAATATTTTGGTATTTTAAAACTTCCTCACCTCATTTAATGAAGCACTGTTAATGAACATTCATCAGTTACTTATTCCCTCATTCATTTTATTAATTTCTCTTTGCTTAACATTGAAAAAAAAACTTTGCTTGGAAAGATCTCTCTCAAAGTATCCACCATGTTAGGCACAAGTCTACACAGTCCTACTTTTTTCCTAATTATACGTACATATAAAGAAAAGACTAAATCATCTTAGACCTTCAGTGCTTAATACTGCCAATCAATACTTCCCTACAGTTACACATGAAAATCGGAATAAAATAATCCCCAACCGGATCTACCCACAAACACCCAAACCCTATTTCAATCTACCCAGAAACAAATACTTTTGGGCAAATCTTTTCCCCTTTCACACTTAGGGCTCTATTTATTACAATCCACATTTTTAGTGCAGATTGTATTGTGATATTAGGCAATATCACAGGATTCACTTAAAATCCCTTGCAGGGACAGAGCTTGCGATAAAGCTCTGTCCCTGCTAGTCCCCTCCGCACACTTATCATGGTGTTTTTGCAAAAAAAACTGTGACAAGTGCATGCGCCGACCGGCTGCTGCTAAGCACTTCCCCCCACAATCGCGACCCCCCCTGCGATCCTTACCCTCCCCCAGTGACCCCCTTCCTTTATTACACTTACCTCTGGTGATCGGTGCTCCGGTGATGTCCTCAGTAGCACCGGTCAGCTGACATCCCATCCTGCACTGGGACCCGGTCAGCTGATGACTGGGTCACAGTGCAGGATGGGAGACCAGCTGACCAGTGGGAGGACATCACTGCAGCCCCGATCTCTGGTTCCTGGACTCTGGTAAGTTTTTTTTTTACTAATTTTGTTTTCTTTTATTTACAGTGTATCAGCGTGTGGTCTGTTTAGACCACACAGCTGATCACTGGGGCTGGCTCCGGGCTCTGCTCTGCCTTTTAGAGCAGAGCAGGAGTCCGGTAACTGGGGAAGACCCTGGATAATGCCACCTCCAGGTGGCATTATTATCACAAGGATTTCCCCGGTATTTTTGCACAATTTATTTTTAGTAACTTTTGCCAGATCACATTTCCCATTACAATTATAGGAAATGCGATCTGCTTACTAAAAATAAGTGGCCAGATCACATTTCCAATTACAATTATAGGAAATGTGATCTGCTTACTAAAAATAAGTGATTATTAGGGTTTGGAGTAGAATTTTACGAATTATACTCCAATTGCCCTTTAGTAACTTTAGGTGATACTAAAATAATGTGAAAAGGGTGTGCAAACTCCCTTTTTCACTTTATTTTAGTAAAAATAATGTTAATAAATAGAACCCTTAGTAATTCGGGAAAGATATGGGTATGCCAATCATTTTTTTTTTAAATGATAAAAATAGCTAAATTCATGTTTTTTTGGGGCCTGGTTTTATTCCTACGGTATTATTAATCTCAGTAGCATTAACTTCAAGTCAAATTTGATAATTTCACAGCTCATAATATTCCTTCACCACTATTAGCCAAAGGTTGCACTGAGCTAGCTAGCTGACTAAGCTAAGCAACAGCAGTGGCACAAACACAAGGTGGTTCAACTTCATATATGGCCCATCTACTGTTTGTGGATACTAAATTGGGATGATATTAGCCACGGCCGTAGCTAGGGTAGTGCGGCCGGTGCCATCGCACAGGGCACCACAGGTCAGGGGGCGCTGTTTGGGCCTGTCAAATTTCTGTTTATTATCATTCTTGCTTGTAGCTTCCTCTTATTTCATCCCCAGCATCTCCTGGTGTCTCCTATCTCTTCCCTGGCCCTTCCCCATGAAGCCATGGCCCTTTTCTGGGTGCATTATGTCCCTTTGAAATATGAGGGGGGCACCAATGCTCTTTCTGGCACAGGGCACCAAAAAGTCTAGTTACGGCTCTGATATTAGCACTGTTCCATCTTAAATGAGTGACCTGAAAATTGTAGCTAATGTTATTTTCTATGAAGTAACCTGCAAATTGTGAACACGTTGATTATTTATTAGACCTTTAATTTAGACCATCCAGTTACTCACACTGAGAGTCCTGCACAATTGAAAATTTTTGACCCTCTGCATCTACCTTTTGGAAGAGTGTAGACAGCTATGCATTGTTTCTATCATCAGTTTGTACATTCACCATTATTAGCCAAAGGCTGCACTGAGCTAGCTGGCTGACTAAGCTAGGTGACAGCAGTGGGTGGCACAGATACATGACAGTTCAATTTCAAACATGGTAAATCTAGTGTTTGTGGATACTATGGGTTATATTTACTAAAGTGTGGGTTTTTAGAAATGGATATATTGCCCATAGCAACCAATCAGATTCTATCTATTATCTTCTATAATGTGCTAGATACAGTAAATGTTAAGTAGAATCTGATTGGTTGCTATGGGCAACATCTCCACTTCTAAAAACCTGCACTTTAGTAAATATACTAATCAGGATTCCTATTAGCACTGTTCCATCTAAAATGAGTGACCTGAAAATTACAGCTGATTATTTATTATACCTTTAATTCTTTAGACCACCCTGTTCCTAACCCTGAGAGTCCTGTTCAATGTTTGACTTTTTGTGTCTACCTTTTGGTACAGTCTAGATACATGTACTAGATATACTTTGCATACTACATTTGTACAATGATCAGTGTGGTATAGTTTAAAATAGAATCTGGAACAATGTAAGAAATTAATATTGCCCATATCAACCAGATGCTAATTTGCACTAGAACAATACAGACTCTTTTTTCTCATCAAGTTTCAAATATCTGTTAGTATATTGTGTATGGATTGAACTAATTAAAAATAAACATAAAACAGCACCACAACAAAATCTTTGTTCCCACTACTCCTTTTTAACAAATCAGCTTTTGTGTCTACTTAATCAGTGGTGTTTAGTATGTAATTCTCTAGTCAGGTGATCATCCCACAAATACTTCAGCAATTTGTTTTAACATAGCTGTTTTGCAAAGATAAAACATATTTTATATATTGGTACGTGACACCACAGCTCCCCATATGCTTGCTTAAATGGCATGTTAAAATACAGATATTTGCAGAAGCAGGGACTGAATGCTAATGTGAATAACTCAAACAGGAGTTATGTTTATTGCATACTGTGCATCTGCATCAACAGAAAACATTACCATAAGAAACATTTCTAGGTGTTATTCATTTAGACCACAAGCTGTGCTCAAATTAAACCCCCAACTCACCATGGTCCAGTACATCTCCTGATACCATTAAGCTAAATATTTATTTCCTTGAATATACACTATTTGAATATATTTCCAGCACTCTTATTGTGTGCTCTGCTTATTAGCATCAAGGTAGTATACTTATAGCAACTACAATTTAGCAGATGTTCCTAATTTGTCTATCCTTTTGTCTGTCTACTTGGTGTACTCTCACAGCAGATACAGACCAGTTTTCACAGGTGATGTTTATTTCTTTTCATTTTCATATTGATGAGTACTACTATTACTTGGGACTAACCTCATCACTACATTGATTGTAAGCTATATAAAGAATTTAAATTAAAATAATAAAGTATTCTGGAGAGAAAGTTCACTGCAGTGACAAACCCAATTTACTGTATGACTTATTGGGTTTGAGTGGCAAAGTCTGTTTTAGTTTAAGATAGTGGAAATTCACCTTAAAGAGTTGATAGGGCAGCACAGACAGTGTAATGGTTAGCATTACTGCCTCACAGCACTGAGATTGTGGGTTCAATTCCCACTACTGCCCTAACTGTGTGGAGTTTGTATATTCTCCCTGTGCTTGCGTGGGTTTCCTCCAGGTGCTCCGGTTTTCTGCCACACTCCAAAAATATACTGGTAGGTTAATTGGCTCCCCAGAAAAATCAACCCTAGTGTGTGTACATGTGATAGGGAACATAGAGTGTAAGCTTCACTGGGGCAGGGACTGATGTGAATGGCCAAATATTCTCTGTAAAGCGCTGCAGAATATATGTGCGTTATATAAATAACTGGTAATAATAAAAATAATAATAATAATAATAATAGTACATTTTGATAATATAAATCTCAATATATTTGATTGTTTATGGTATTATCTATTTAAATAGGCCTGCTCCAAGTTGAGCTGCAACACCATATATTCATTTTATATCCAGACAATTTCAGATATCCATCTATTTCTTTAAAGAGGGAGTGGGAATTCTCTGCAACTGTGAGCAGTTTGTAATCATCATATACTATAGATGGGTTGGGTTTGTGATGCAAATGCTCAGGATCCCTGGGTCAGATTCCCAATGCCGGCATCCCAACAGGGTTAGGATATTGACACCTGCTGGTAAGTACCCTACCCTTACACCTAACACTAAAGCTAACCCTTAACCCAATTCCTCACCCTCCCACTAATCGCAATAGTTACCATCGAGAAGCTGGCAGCTGGGATGCTGGCATCGGAATTCTGACTTGTGTTGGGATTCTGGCGCATTCTGAGTGCCGGCATCCTGACCACCGAGATCTCAACTGCATCACCTGTAGATTATGTATTGCTTCCAACTCCAGTGAAATACACTGTAAAGGTGCCCTGGTACCTTCCCACAGTTTAAAGTATATATAAAGGAAATGATTGGTGGTGCTCCAAGTCCACCAAGTTGGAAGACTTAGAGTGCTGTTCATCATTTCTTTTATATATTGGTCATTGTTTTGGTCCAATAAGGACCTTTCTCAAGACCATCAATAATATCAGCATGTCATAGCAATATATACATCACCATGAGAAACATGTTTCTTCTGGTAATGGATACTTTGCTGTGACATGCTCTTATTAATGAAGGTCTTGAGAAAGGTCCTTATTGGACTGAAATGTTGACTGACCTCTATATGATTCTGCAATGTAAGCAATAAAACCTTTACTAATTGCTGTTATTGTGTTAAGTCCATACAACTGCACAGGACAGTCATCACTTCATGTGCTGTGGAAGTGCTTTTAGCACCAGTGTTTTTTGTTGTCAGGAACACAGTTTTCCTTTATAAGTAAATCCCAAAATCCCAAGCGTATACAGATGTGTCCTCATACATCTATCCACAATATGCAATGCAGCGTGACTTGCCTGGCGTGAGTGAGCCTCCAGGTGCCGTGTTGGACATCTCTTTTTGCTGAAAATGCATCTAAGTTGCAATGTGATGCAATTACAATGCACCAGCAGACTGTGTTGATTAATTTGATATGTGGGACTTGCATACCTGTTTGCACCTGAGACTGTATATGAAGCACAATGGAACTTGGAATGAAAAAAGCTGCGTCCACTACATTGTAGCACTTCGTATACAGATTCAGAGACTCAGTCGCACATAGATATACAAGTGTCACATATCAAATTAATCAATACAGTCTGCAGGTGCATCCTAGTTGCAATGCATTGCGACTTATATGCATTTTTGGCAAAATAAGACACAAAAAAGATGTCCAGCACTAGCAGAGTCACACGGAACCTGCCCAAAGAGAAGGTTTTTTAATGTGATTGTGGCAAAGATGTGTAAGGACATATCTGTAGTTTCTGTAAAAAAAACCATTAAGCGGCGCTCCATAGAACTTCAAAATGTTTTAATATGATAAGAAAATTGCCACATAGAACAGCACCCCTTAAGGTAATGCTCATAACAAATCTGAAATTGAAAAGTGCATGTCACCAAATGCAGGTCAGCTGATTCCATGTCTCCTGTCAGTATGTATGCCGCTAGAGCCAGTAAAGGTCAACACTAGACAGGAACTCTCTACAGACAATTTCAGCATGCCACAAGCATGCTGGAATTTAGCTAGAGAACATAGTTTGGAGCACTGCTAATGCATTACTGGGCCACCACTAATGCATTTCATCAAGTTTTTTGTCATAGGGCTGACCTTAGTGACATAATACCCTCCTAACAACAGCACTGGCAGTCAGTCATCAATCTTTTAACAAATACAGGAGCCATTGGGTAATTTTTTTCTGCAAGTCCTCATACCCTACAACGTTACCTGAGAGCCAGTAATGTCTTCTTAAATATGGTGCAGATGCATAAGTGAGCAAAATCTCTACTTAGTGTTGATCCTGCATGTTATATTATGATATCATTAAGGAGAGGGCTATTCTGTGCTTGTGCCATATTTTCAAAAACATTGCTGGAAACATGCTACATGCCATTGCCATTAGTCTAGTAAAATGAGTCTTCAGGGTGCAAGTTGTGATGTGCAAGGCCCTCTTGACTTCCATTATAGATGTGTTTCTGGATAGAATTTCACTTTCTAATCAAAATGTTCTTAGTATTTCCTTCACATTTAAGACTTTCCATTTGTCTATGACTTTCACTCTAGCTACCTTATTTCTAAAAGCTTTTGTACAAATCTCATGAAAATGGACCATAAAGGTGTGCTCCATAGTGTATTGATAGAATAACAGCAAGGTGTGGTTGTGCCACATAAGACTGTTCAAGTTTGTGTGCCTATATACTGTATATGTTGTTATCAGATGATAATGTATTATTTGGTTTGTTTCTAGCCTGTACTTCTGTTTTCCAGAATTGCCAGAGTAGGTTATGTATTTAAATTTTCAATTATAGCTGCTGTTGTTTGTGTGCATAAACTTTGGATTGGTCCTTGTTTGTTGTCTTGGAGCAGTTCCATATTATATAGTTTTGCTAGCCATACTTGCCTACCCTCCCGGAATGGCTGGTAGGTTTCTGAAAATCAGATGGAAAAGTGGGCAAGTCTCCTGGAGGCTGAAGCCATCTGGCTACATCTGCCATTTACTGAGTGAAGTGGATGGCACAGGTGGCCGATAATGCAATTCACGTTGAATTGCATCATAGTTGCTCTAACCCCCACTTCATAGTGCTGGTAATTGCGGCATTGTACAGCAGGGGATGAAGCTACATTTAGGGTCACACACTAGACCCACCCTCCTCTGTCCCTTCCCTCCCCCCACAGTGTCTACCTGACTGTCCTCTCCCTGAGGGAGAAGCTAAAATGTTTTCAATTATGATCACATTCCATACACCTCATTTCTTCTCTCTGACAGTAATGTTCATTTAACATGCTGAGCCTTAGCTATAAGGTGAGTTTTAGGGTTATGCACCCCTAAGGGAGGGTTAGGGGGGAGGGGGAGAGTTAGGGTACTCACCAGCCAGTATTGGGATCTCCTGCTGTCGGGCTTCTCATGTCGAGATTTGAACCAGCAGGATTACATACTTATTCCCCCTCTTTTACCCAATTATCACTTGCATATATTCAGTTGTAGAGTTCTTTTTGATCATGTAGCATCCATGTCCTGGATTGGCAAAACATAACCCATGAAATAATACATTAGATGACTCCTAAATGATAACAATTTAAATTACATGCATAGAACCTGTCATTGCCTTTCAAATTATTGGCTGCACTCTGATTGGAGAGACTGTGAAATCAGCCATTCAAGTTGGTTATTGAGATTCTAAACTTGAGATTCTAACAAGATTGGCATTTCTCACACTCATTGTGGCAATTTTGTCATGTCCCCACATTTTTATCCTCTGATTTTCATACTAACAGCCTAGACTTCAAGTTGATGGAACCCTGTATCCATACAGCTCTTTAGACAAATTTGCCTGAAAGAAGCGTCTGTTTTTGTGGTGGACGTCTTGTGATGGTTTTGCTGTGGTTTTTTCAATTGTCCCTTGATAAATCTGCGAATGGAAATCTGTGACCTAAACAGGGCTTTGCCAGTGGTTAATTTGCAGGATGCATAACACAGAAATACACCCAACTTGGGCTATGCTGTTTGCATAGTCCCCTAACAAATTTTGCATATGTACTTTTTTCCTTATTTGTCTCTTAATGTGTGCCTCTGCCCACTCCCCGTACTGTATATGCCTATTTCCACTTCTCCATGTGTGCCTCACCCCCTCCTATTGTACTGGGATACAACAAACCTCTATCTTGCCTCTGGTTTAATGGGTTGAAGTTATAACACTGGTTCTTTACCTCTATTGTAAGTATTCTGTAGAATCAATTATTGTCTAGTTTCATTACAAGCTTCAGATATCTAAAGTAAATTGACTCATAGGGGTACATTTACTAAAGTGAGAGTTTTTAGAAGAGAGTTTTAAAAGTGATGTTGCCCTTAGCAACCAATCAGATTCTACTTATCATTTAACTAGCACCTCCTAGAAGATAATAGCTGGAATCTGATTGGTTGCTATGGGCAACATCACTTTTAAAACTCACTTCTAAAAACTCTCACTTTAGTAAATTTACCCCATAGTCTTATTTGACATTCAAAATTTCAGCCGCATTAGAATGAGAATGTTTTGAAAATTGAATAACAACAGCAATACCAATCTGAAATACTAATAAGTATAGATTAATTAACTCATTAGATACTGAAAACTCTGTTTGCAGCATGAAGTATGATCATATGGAATGATATATCCATATGTTCAAGTTTCTTTAAAGGGTTCTCAGTTTTTTGACTTGACAATAATACTGACATACTGTAGATCTTGGTAGTTTTATTATCAGGATTAACATTTGAACAATTTAAGAAAATAAATCAGATAAAGTTAGTAAACAGTGCTACTTAACTTCTCAGATAGAAACATGGGGTCTGATTCAGACTTGTATGCACACCCGATAATTTGTGCACATGTCCGATGGTGGGGGGACTGAACATGCACATGACACATTCTGGACATGTGCAGAATGGGTCCTACAAGATCATTTGCAGCACCCCCTAAGCTGTAGGATGATTAACATTCTTTGGCAAGTTGGGGTCGTGGCGGGAATGGCAATGCTGACCATTTTACAAAATGGGGGGTGTCACCCCTATTTTGTAGGTGTGCCGGGCCAGGGCCTGCATCTTTAGATGCAGATTTCATGGACTCGACTGAGCATTTCCGAAGGTCATTCTGGTCACAATGATAATCTATTGCTGCATCTAAGGGTGCAGTACTCGGATCTGTGATGCCAGCAGGAGGTATAACTAGTCCACATATGCCTCCTAATGCATTAGCATATCTTAGCATAGCTGCTGCATCCAAAAATGCATGCCCTTAGCCTGGCCTTATGGCTTCTGTTTCATAGTGTTCATATTATTCTTGAGCAAAGTACTGTATAGAGGTGGAACAAAAATCCAAACTGTCATAATAGAGACTAAACCATATTATCCAAAATATGTCTTATACTTTTATCTTCTCATGAATTCATCCAATCATTTACATACTGGGCAGGCAAAAAATGCATACAGGTGATAGATGTCATTGCTATTCTATAGGTAACAATGCATGATTGTAACCATATTATTTATTGTACGCTGCAAACCCGAAGGAAACATAAACTGAAACATAAATGATAAACTTTTACAGTCCCTGCCATCTCCTTGAGGCTACCTCAGAAAGTCTCTGCACTCAGGGCCTCATTCAGAGCTGGACGCTATTTGTGAACGGTCGTTCAGAAAAAGGGGATGGCTATTTAAATTGAGCGCTAACTCTTTGCGGTCTGTTGACGCCTCTATGTCTGAGTGAGCAAACGAAACATGCGCTTGCTATTTTGAAATGACGCCCCCTGGCCGTTCGCATCACACGTCATCTCCGCTATTTATTAGATTAATCGAGTACATCGAAAGGCGTCTGAACTGCTCGCAGTGCTTGTGGTAGGTTTTACTTCCCGCAATCACTGCGAGCAGTTCAGGCTAAAAGACATCCAAGTGACGTGGTTGATGACGCTGCTTTGTTAATTATGCACACACATTACACGCCAGTTTTGACCATTTGGCATGCCTGTGTTCGGATCTCCACTCCCCATTTTCAAGCACCTTCCCCTGTTACCACCCACAAAATCCTCATTTTGTCACTCAAATTAGCAGGCCCTCGCTGTTTTGCGAGCGCACGATTTCTGACCGCAATGACTGGTTGGCGCATGCGCATTATGACCCATATGCATGCGCAGATGTGCGAACATCGCTTGGAGCGAACGAGTGGCCGCTTACGAGTGGCTCTGAATCAGGCCCTCAGTGCTTAATTGTTCTTGCAGCTTTGTGTACTGATATTGTGCAGAAACTGTGCTGCACAGTACAGAGCAACCACCCCTTGCTATTGGCTGCAAAATGTTTAAACATAATTGCAGTTTTTTTTAAACAAAAGAATATCTTGCTATGTTATGTCTCATTATTGGAATAGGATATTAAACCCTCTCTACTGGAGGCCAGTCTGGTAAACTTTTATCATGTATCTACTTGATTAGCCAAAGAATGTTGTTGGGTGCTATAAACTTAATCTATCATTACCTGCAAAATTGGGTAGAGCATGTTTTTCCGCATTTCTCCGACTACTCCTCCATCACCATCCCCAATTGCTGACATTCCGTCAGTCACACTGCGATGGCTTTGTATCTGCGTACGTGATCACAGTGCGATCACAATGCTGATCTGTGCATGTGCACTATGGTGCATACGCATTTGCAGTGTGCACCATTGGACAATCTGAATACGCTGTTACAATTGCGATCTGTGATGAATAATGCCGTTAGTCCACATATTTGTTAATCCTGTGTTTATCTGTTCAGTCAGAGCAAAGGTCTTTTATGATAAAGGTTTTTTATAATTACTACAGTGTCATTCTATTATGATTGATTGATGAATTCTTCCACTCACTGGTCATATCCAGATTGGACTACTGTAACCTTCTCCTAGCTGGCCTCCCAGTCTCTCACCTCTCTCCACTACAATCAGTTCTTAATGCTGCTGCTTGGCTCATCTTCCTCTCCAGACGTTCTACATCTGCTTCTCCTCTCCTTCAAGTCCTACACTGGCTCCCCTTTCCGTTCAGATGCCAATTCAAGGTTCTTACATTCGCCTACAAAGCCCTCACCAAATCCTCTCCCACATACATTTCTGACCTTCTCTCCCTTCACACTCCCACCCGCCCACTTCGCTCAACTAATGCATGCCGCCTCTCTTGCCAACTGATTACTTCCTCCCACTCCCGCATCCGAGATTTTGCCCGTGCTGCTCCCTACCTTTGGAATGCTCTCCCTCTCCCCATCAGACTCTCCACCTCTCTACAAATCTTCAAATGGGCTCTCAAGACCCACTACTTCATCAAGGCCTTCCAGCACTCATCCTAACCCACCTCATGCTCTTTCCTCCCTATCTTCCCCTTCTGTATCACACCTGTCTGTCTGCCCCTCCCCTTAGAATGTAAGCTCTCATGAGCAGGGACCTCTTCCCTCATGTGCTTCTCTTTACATTTTCTTCTACTCTCTACTCCCCATTAGGGCACCTAACACGGGACCGCCAATTCCCGGCAGCTTATTGTGAGTGCTTTAATCACTATTTCAGCAATGTATATAAGTTGTGTCCTTGTCCTGTACTGTAATGTACTGTATGTTACTTGTTTCTTGTTCACCTATTAGTTCTATGTACTATGTAAGGCGCTGCGGAACACTTGTGGCGCCATATAAATAAAGGATAATAATAATAATAATAATAATAATAATAAATGAATTAATTAATTGATTGATTGATTAATTGTTTTAAAGACAAACTTCTGAGATGAAGGTCTGGATATTTAGGATGCAGTACTCTTATTAAATCAGAGCTTGATTAAGTGGGTGAAAGCAGATTTGCTTTGAAAAAGTCAAATAATTGGGTAATTTAATTGCTAGTCTCTCACAGTAAAATTTCTACAAGTAATCTGTTATTAATGTTTTTGCCTTTAAGTGCTATTAGAGAATGAAAGTCCTACAATTTTGTTTGGTCAAAATGTTTGTTAGCCAAAATAAATTAGTTTGCCACCAAAAATTTAAATGTTCTCACATGAAAGTAGAAACATGAAAAGGATATATTAGATTTGTCAAAATATTACCACTTGATAAGCAAATAATTATACAGCAATTATTTTAGTACTTTAAATATGAATACATATAAAATCTGCCTTGAAGTATATACATTTAAACAAGGTATATTTTCCTCTAAATGCTAATCAAGAGGTTACTGTATGCTACAGGAAGATGGGGACTAATAAATCATAGCTCAAGGTAAATAGTCAACAGCCTAAACTGAATTGATTATGTAATATATTTTAGAAAGGACATATCAAGGGCACTTGGATGTTTCTGACATTGAGCAATAAATGATTACAAAGTGACTAGCCTAAAATACCTTTACTGTATTTGTGTTGACCCTCCCTTAAGTAGCACCAATCTAAACTGTTATTAGCCATGGCCTTAGAACATCTAGTTTCATCATGCTGTAATTTTTGTCTATATAACCTTATTATGTCCTGTTAAGTAATGACTTTGGTATTCTTTGGTATTCTTTACCATACATTTGCTCTTCTGCTGAGTGAAGTGTGAAAATATAGCAAAAGGTAAGCTAATACTTTATGTATTTTTGGCCTAAATGGACATTAAACAATTGCATAAAAATACACTAATCTTGAAAACATTTATACTTTGTGGAGGAATTAATGGTCCTTTCTGGAATGTGGCTGTTACACTGTCACACTGTGCTCTTAAGCGGCCCATACATGATGCATTTATTTTGCACAATGTGCACTATTTCGATCAAACGTAAAGATCAATCATGCACATCATGTATTGTTTTGGTATGTTTGCGATGCCGATGCGCATCCCTGATGTCATATAGTTGGATCGTACATCTTACAGAAAACAGTAAGATTGCGATCTATTGTGTAGGATGTATTATGGTGTATGTATGATCGTAATGATCAATCGTACACCATTTGACCACATCATATGGAGACTTTCAAAGGAAGAATCGCAATGGTAATCGTACAACACATTGTGAGATTCCTAATCGCCGCTTTACTGTATGTGTCCTACAAAAAGTTTCAAAAAGTCAAGATAAAGTTTTGTAGAAAAATACCTATAAAAAGCTTTCTTAAACTTAATTACAAATTATTTGTGAGTGTAAAACACATGCACAATAAAGCATAAATCTTACAGTCAATGATGGCCAAACCAAATTGCCCCAAATTGAAATAAAAAATTTGATTTCTAAGATATAGTAACACACCTTATTTCATAACTATGTCAAACTGTGAATAAAGTAATATTATTTGGCATTGTTATATTTGGGAAAACTACATATTGGTGTATATATTTGAAGAAACTTAAGTCAAGTAAACACTGACTTAAAGTTAATTAGGTGGTTGTTAATAATTAGAAACAAGTACTGCTTGTTTTCAATGTTTTTCTCATGTATTTGCTCTTATGTTGTAAGGTCCACACACAGTATGTATTTCCATAAATGATAAGAAAGAAAAACATATCAATCTGGAAAAAAAATCTATCTCCATGAATAATAGTTTGTTGAATTTAGGTATATACATAAGAATATTGATTAAGATGGAACATATTTTATATTTCCATTGCACCAGAGTTTTTACCTTTTTAAACTTAGGAGCCTATTTACCAAAGGGGGCATTATTCTGGCAGAAAGAATCATTACGTATTGCATATTGCAGTGATATACTGTATCATCTTCTATGAGTGTTTTTTCCATGTCACTGACAGTGTAATGCTGCCAGTGAAATAAAAACTTCATTTTCATATGAGAGATCTATTGGAATGGCAGTAGCTCAAATCAGCTAAGTTACCAATGGGGTCATGCAAGCCAGCTGCCGCAGATGCACAAAAATGGTCAGGAAATTTCCATCAGCCAATGGAGATTCTGGCTTTGTCACTCCATTTTGGGAAACAGAGGCAGTCACGGGAACCTCCACACCCAGAAATGGCAGAATACTGTCAATCACTGACAGTCTGCTGCCAAACTGCGTGTGAGACCGCAGACCTGCACTGCACATGTGCAGTCTGGGTCCAGCACATGTGAAGATTCCTGAACATTGAGAATCTGTGTGATCCGTTCAACTGCATTCTCTACTGAATCACACCCATAGACAATTGGTATGGAATGAGTGAGTGAATTAATGAAATACCATTATTTATTAATGATGAAAATTATGTTATTTATGACTTTTATAACCACTATGCTTGTAAATAAATATCAATATTCTGTATATTGATAACTAAGGATATATTTTACTTTGCAGCTTCAGATAGGTTATCTCCATAATTATTTTTTTGTTTGGTTTTCATACTACTTTGCTCTAATATTTGTGTTTGTGAACATATTGTACTTATATTTTTAAGAAAGATGCATTCTGAAAGCACAACTCATTCTTGGAATATGGTTAGTGGAATTTAGATATTTTTCAAATTATAACATTTTAACAGCCTTCAAAATCTTGATCATTCTGTACTGACACTTCAAACTTAAAATGTACAAAGATCAAGATGAAAAGATTTTTGATGTTAATTTGACCAGAAAAATTGTCATTCATAAACACTTCAATATCTTGCATTCATTTAAGCTACTATAATAAGTTTTGTTGGTCAATACATGAACGATACACATCTCTCTGTTTTCAAAAATAGCACAAATATCTGTAATTTAAATAAACATAATAAGGCAGGAGGTTTTTAGAGGTGGAGATGTTGTCCATAGCAACCAATCAGATTCAGATTCTACTTAACATTTAACTAGCACCTTCTAGAATATAATAGCTAGAATCTGATTGGTTGTTATGGGCAACATCTCCACTTCTAAAAACTCTCATTCAGTAAATTTACCCCTAGTTGTCATGTGAAAGGTAGTGTTATGCATGGTAAATGTAAATAAAATGCACTACTGTTTAGTACTAATCTTGGATAAGGAAACACATAAAAAAAGAACTGATGCACAAGTTCAATTTATAAATACCCTGAATTTGTAGTCCAGTTATAATTCTCCTAAGGCCACCTATGACAATCAAGGAACCAGATAACAGACAGAAAGTAATAGGATTGTCTCATATGGCGAACCAATTGTATATGAAATATAACTTTTAATAAATCTTAATAAATTATATCCACCAAAATATGATTGAAAAGACAGCATACATAGCAAAGCCCCTATGGAAGTGTGTGTAATACAAATATTTCCTTGTGTTTATGATATAAAGTGTAAATTCATGATTGGCTTAGGTAAGGTGTAATTAATTAGCATATAGTAATATTAATCTGACCAGACAGGTTATAAAATTCAGTTATCTGGCTATGTTATCAATCCTCAGAGAAGCAACCACAGGGGAATATTTGTATTACACGTAGTGTGACAGTAACATCCAAATCCATAAGGGCTTTGCTTTAACCTTATAACATCTAATTGAGATAAAGGCTGGTGTTGAATAATTTAATAACACACTCATATGAGAATATATATTCATTGTATACAAATTACTATATTTTGAAAGTTTAAATAACAAACAGTAAGTCTTTGGTTTTTATTGACATATCTATTTTTTTATTAACACAATTTATACGTGTCTCTATGTATGCTGTTTTTTAATCATATTTTACTAGATACAATTTTTAAGATTTATTAAAAGTTATGTTTTATACACAATTTGAGTACTAATCTTTGCAAAGTGATATTGAGCTTATTCATTTAAACTAAAAAAAAATACATTCTGCCACACTACTGTATCTCCATTACAAGTGTAGTCGCAGTATGATTACATTTTAAATATCTAGGCATAAATCTTGTAATTGTGGTGTATCTGATAAATGATTGTTACTTAAACACACTGCCAGTTTATAAAATAAACCACAATGAATTAAACAATAAAACATTATGCCGGCCCACAACAAAAACATTTTCAAATGTTTCCATCAATTTTTGGGTGCTTAAAAGTTTCCATCATGCATCATTTTCTCACAAAATGACAAATTAATTTAGCCATACAATTATTTTTCTCGTCTTACATATAAATCTATTATTATAACTTTAGCCCTTTTGTTACAAAATTTTGTATCATTTGACAAATCTACTGTAACATATTATTTTAAAAAAACAAAACAAGAATGTTGATAAGTGACAGTCAGTTGCTGTGTCATGAGCCATCATATTGTCCTCACGCTGGGCTCTATTTACTACAATCCGCATATTGAATGCAGATTGTAGTGTGAATTCGCATTGCGAATTCAGGCAATATCACAGGGATTTACTACAAATCCCTTGCAGGGACAGAGCTTGCGATAAAACTCTGTACTTACGAATCCCCTTCTGAGCCTTATCATAGTATTTTCGCAAAAAATACCATGACAAAGTGCCCGCGCATGCGCGACCGGCCGCCGCTGCTACCCCCCCGGCACTAAGCCCCGCCCCCGGCACTAAGCCCTGCCCCCCATGATCACTGACCCCCCACGATACACCCTCCCTTAACTACACTTACCTGCATGATCCGGGCCTCCGGTGATGTTTTCCATGCCTCCGGTCAGGTGATCTCCCATACTGCACTGGGACCCGATCACTTGATGACCGGGCAGCAGTGCACTATGGGAGACCAGCTGACTGGAGGGGAGTCATCATCGGAGGCTCGATCACCGGTCCTTGGAGTCAGGTAAGTGATTCTTTTAATTTTACCAATTTTTTTTTTTTGCAGTGATCAGCTTGCGGTCTGTTTAGACCACACAGCTGATCACTGGGACTGGCTCCAGGCTCTGCTCTGCCTTTTAGAGCAGAGCAGGAGTCCAGTTTCTGGGGGAGACCCTTTATAATGCCACCTCCACGTCGTGTTATTATCACAGGGCTTTCCCCGATATTTTTTTACAATTTATTTTTAGTAACTTTGGTCGGATCACATTTCCCATTACAATTATGGGAAATGCGATCTGCTTACTAAAAATAAGTGATACTTAGGGGTTAGAGTTGAATTTTACGAATTCTAGTCCAATTGCCCTGTAATAACTATAGCTGATACTAAAATAATGTGAAAAGGGTGTGAAAACACCCTTTTTCACTTTATTTTAGTCAAAATAATGTTAATAAATGGAGCCCTCTCTCTTTTCTGTGTTTCTTGCCCAGTTGTATTTGGATGTTTATGTTTAAAAGCTCTGTGATATAAAGTTTTCTTTACTTACCTTAGTGGTATAGTGATTTTATTTTGGGATTCTACCATTGACATAGTGACCTAAATGGCTGCCAGTGGGCTATCTAGTTTCAAATAACTTTTGTTACATATGTGGGTAATTTCTAGTAAAAAAGAAACATTACTGACTTTGAGGAAAAAGTATATTTTGGTGTGAAACTTGGTGATCAGGATAAGTTGTGGGTTCTGCATAAGGTGGGGTCTGCATAAGGTGCATTCTATTTGTGAAGAAGCACTCAAAGTGGTTGAAAAGGAAGAAAATATATTTCCATGTCAAGATACCTATGATCTGGTGTTAAATTATAAAGATGACTGCTATATTTCTACCCAAACCTGCCTCATGCTCCAGGAATACCAGTGTATTTGCCATCAGAGACATTAAATGATACTATTAATTCTGACATAGAGGATCAAGGCTCTAATGAGTGTTTTTGGATCAAAATCCCAGGTTAGATATTTCTAAAGAATATATACTGTAGAAGTGTTAGGCACTATTTTTTTTTAAATTTCTTTATTTATAAACAGAAATCTATTTTATTGTGCACAAAACAGACAATACCCAGCAATATTGAGATCAAACTTGAACATGAAGAGAAACAAAACTGTACATAATTTTGTATTTTTAACAACAAATATGTTTGAAAAAATTTTGTTAAACGACAATAAAATAAAATAGACCTTATTGCACAGTAAAGCTAGGAACACTACAAAAATCATAAAAAAACTAAGCTATAAAGGAATGAAAATAAAACAAGCAACAACAAAAAAATTACAACAAAATAAAAAAAATAGACAGAATTTAATAAAACTGCAGAAATATGCAATGCCAATAATAGCTGAGAAAAATCCATGAAATAAAGGATAAGTATTTGATGAGGCAAAAGGGGGAAGGAGTCAGTCGTTGCGGCCGCACGGTCATACGCATACGATGTTTTTCTTTCTGCGCCTGCGCACGGCTAGCAGTGCGCATATGCGTACGAGCTCTACCGATCACAAATACGTCGGTCGTAGGGCTTCCAACACGGAAGTGGGTTGCTAAATTTGATTGACAGGAAAGGCCGTTTGTGGGAGTATACGGGGGTGGTGGTCTGGAAATGGAGGCGTTCTTCAGTGTTTCCAGGCATTTTAGGGGAGTGCATAAATTACCTGCTTCATACGACCAAGAATTGCGGATGCATGAAAACGTCACTCTACGAACAGGCTGATCATCCAGGCTAAGGTAGGCAAGAAGTGTCCATAAGCCACAACAGTACAATCATTAATCTGATGTTCCCTGCGATGTTTTGATTTTGAACCACACAAACCAAGAAGCTAAGATTGCTGCATTGTAACTATTAACACTGCTAATTACCTTGTAACTCATTTCACTTGTGTGTGCATTAGTGAATTCGTAAATAAAAATGTTTCTTTGTGCTTTTTAAACAGTTTTTTTCTCAAACAGTTTTTAAAACATCTAGCATTGTGTTTTGCGTAGCAGCCTTTTCAGATACCACACTGTTTAAACTTTGTATACATTGATATAGTAAAAGATAGACATTTTTGTGTTGAAATTTTTTTATTTTTGTGAAATTTGCCTTTCATCACAATGTCAAGAATAATTGTTTAGGCAACATTTGTATATAATTAAAATAAAGAAATTAAAATAAAAAAATAAATTTTGGGTTTAAAAAAAAAAAGAGCTTGAGACATTGGTGACCAGAAATATGGGGACTGGACAACAGGTGAGGGAGGAGATATCCAGGGCTACTTGCGTCGTTTGGGCCGGCTCAGAGGAAGAGGTAAGCTACGGACAGCCCACTGGCATGTAACACGCCAACTGGCTTGGCCAGAGGTAGATGGGATTTCCTCTGGCCTAGGCATAGGGCTATCCATACTTGCGGGGGTGGCTGTTGGGCTGCAAGAGGTGGTGGTCCTTGGAGGAAGGGCGTCTCGCTCCATCATGGCAGGTGGGTTGGCCTGCTCCTGGGTATTGGCCAAATGATCTAGGGCCCCAGCAATGGTCTCCAGGGCCACCGCCACCCTCACCACAGTGGTCTCCATCCTCAGAAGAACACATGTGTTATCCTGAGTTTGGGAGACCAACCTGGTGAGGAGAGGCACTGCTCGGTCAGATGATTGCCCTGGAGTAGACTCCACAGGGTCCTCAGATGGAGTACTTGGATCCTCCCCTACAGACTCCCCATCTGTGCTGGACCCAGACCTGACCTCAGGAGCAGGCACTACCTCCTCTGAGTCTGGAATATAAAATTAAAAATGTTATTTGTTTTTCCCCATAAAAAAACAGACGTTTCAGCTTTATACTTTTTGCCTTACAAAATTAAATTACCTTCTTGCACATGTGGAGCGTTGAAGTCGGCCATGTCAGTGTCCATAGTGGACACGCCGACTATCTCCTCTTCCGTCACACATCCCTGAGCCAACGTCTCCAACCTTGTCAAGGCCAGCTCCTCAAGGATGGGACCACCACCTGTCCCCGCAGCATGGTCCACCCTACTCCGTAGCTTCCTCTTCAGTTGGTATTTGAAATCCGTCCAGCTGTAAATGTTATTTTTGAAAAATGAAATAAGATCAAGCTTTGGCCTTCAGTACACTCACAATATAATTTTCTTACCTTTTTTTACAACTTTCTGTGTTCTGTAGGTTGTCCCCACAGCATTAACAGCCCTGGATATCTCCTCCCAAATCCTGTCTTTGGCTCCAGCCCCCATATTTCTGGGTGCATTGACTAGGTTCTCCATTGTCATGGTCACCATTTTCTCAAGATTGATCCGTGAAAATGGAGGGTTTCTTGGCCTTGGCCTGCTTGGGCCCGCCTCCTCCTCCTCTACTGCTTGACTTTGATTCCCAGCACCTTCAAAAATGTTAAAAATAGTAAAAATTTTTAACAATTGTATGGGAAATATGACCAGTTCTTGTGTTGTGTAAAAAATGTGATTGGAACTTACCTGGCTCAGTTGGCCTCTGCTCACCATGCTCCTCGCTTGCCATTCTGCTAACCTGTGAGAGAGCATGAAGAATACTGCTTCTGCAGACTTCTTTATAGATGTGATCGCATCCCTGGATTGTTTACCCGTGCATCCTTATTTCCCTAACTACAAATGCACACCTTTCCTGCATTCCGTAATCACTGCGTGGGTTGGGCTAGATGTAAGCGCATCCCTGGATTGGTTACCCATGCATCCTTATTTTCCTAACTACAAATCCACACCTTTCCTGCATGTTTCAATAATTGGTGTTTGGTTTCTTTATTTAAGGCAAAGCCAAATGTTCCCTTACTCGTGGGTTGTAGTTGGAGTGTTTGGTGGTGCAGGAGGTGTTGGATAATAGTAAAATAGTTTGAATTTGATTGCGAGGTGCTTGTGTGTGTAGTTTGTGAGGTGTTTGTTTGAAGTTGATTGCGAGGTGCTTGTGTGTGTAATTTGTGAGGTGTTTGTTTGAATTTGATTGAGAGGTGCTTGTGTGTTGTATATTTATTTGGTATTAATTTATTTTGGTTGTTGGTTTTTTTTTATTTTTGTGTGTTTGTTTTTGTGGTTTTTTTGTGTGTGTTTTTTTGTTGTGTTTTTTTGTGTGTTTGTTTTTGTGTGGTGTTTTGTTTTTGTGTTTTTTTTTGTGTGTTTTTTTTGTGTGTTTGTTTTTGTGTGGTGGTTTTTTTTGTTTGTTTTTGTGTGGTGTTTTGTTTTTGTGTTTGTTTTTTGTGGTGTTGGTTTTTGTGGTGTTGGTTTTTGTGTTCCTTTTTTTTGGTGTGTTTTGTTTTTGGTGTTTTTTTTTTAGTAAAATTTGATTGCTTTGGAGTTTGAAAAACACCGTTAGTCTTTGGGCTTGTTCCGGTGTTTTTTTTTGTTTGGTTGGCTGGCCTTATGTCTTCCTAAATCCAACGTTTTTTGACGAATCAAGTAAGTGTGCCAGCCTACTGCATTTTGTTTGTTTTTATTTTTGGATCATCAATCAGAATCTTCGTTTTGTATGTTTTTTAATCTAATTTTTATTTTAAATATTTCTTAAAGGTGTTTAACACTACTTTTTGGTCTGCAATCAGGTAAGTGTCTATTTTTTCAAACATACACTTTTTTTTAGTTTAATCTATGTTTTAAAACCAAATTTTTGGGGAATATTGTTTATTGTTCTATTTTTAAATTCTAATTTGGTACATTTAACAACAATTCATATTTGCTAGATTAAAAATTAAGCATGGTTTTAACACTAAAAGTAGTAATATTGGTTTGTCCTTAAAACATTTTTTATTTTTATTTTTCCCTCTCATTTTTAAAACGAACAACAAATACACATGTAGTGATTTCTGAAGATGGCACTGCCCGACCCTATAAGAATATGCCCCATTATTATAAAGCTAAGTATTTTTGCACAAAAATTTCACAATACACTCTTGAGAACCAATTAAAAATATAAATTTAACTTTACAGAGCTATGTTGGACAGCTAATAGTGGCCATGTTGACCCCCACCAACCTTCCTCAGCCTCCTCCTGGGCGTAGGCATAGGAGGCCTGCAAGGGCCAAGATATATAGAACATGTGTCACCCTTTTTTGGAATGCCTGATGATGTGGTTGTTACCACTTATCACCTGCCTCCTAATATTATCCTAGACACTGTTTCAATAATAAAGAATTATCTAGAAAGTCAGATTAACATTCCTACAGCAATCTCACCACTTACACAGTTGTTGGCGGTGTAACATTTCTGTGCCTCAGGCACCTTCCAAACCACTGTGGGGCTGGTGGGTGGCCTCTCCAAGCCCTCATTTTCATGGATCCTGAGGCATGTGCTAGATGCATTTTTCAATCATCTAGCACATTTTATTAGTATGCCTTTGGATACGGAAGCCCTTGATGTGGTAAAGCAGAAGTTTTTTGAAATTGCAGGCTTTCCACAAGTAATAGGGGTAGTGGATGGCACTCACATAGCACTTCAGCCCCCTGCATGCAGGGAACAAATATATAGAAACCGCAAACATTACCATTCCCTAAATGTAATGGTGCTATGTGATGCCTCCCTCCAGATCCTCTCCCTGAATGCTAAATTCCCAGGCTACAGCCATGATGCATATGTGATCCAGCATTCAGGGATTTGGCCCAAATTAAACACACTGCAAGCTGGTGATGCGTGGATTCTTGGTAAGTAAAAATCCAGTATGCCTTTCTAGTAATAGTGTAAACAGGTTCTCATGGTAAATGTATATCTTTTGGTGTCCCATTTCCATCAGGTGACAGTGGATGTCCTTGCACACCCTGGCTGCTGACTCCTTATTTGACTCCCACACCAGGGCCCCAAACTCACTATAATGCAGCATTTACTGCCACCAGGCAGGTGGTGGAGCACTGTATCGGCCTTTTAAAGGGCCGGTTCCAGTGTCTCCATCACTCTGGTGGTGCACTCATGTACTCGCCAGATATGGTTTCCCACATTGTGGTCCTGTGTGGGATTTTACACAACATTGCAATAAGGAGTCGAGTACCCATGCAGCCAGAGGAGGCCTTGCCAGAGGATGGCCCCCCAGAGGAAGGTGTTGTGATGCTGGCGGGGGGGGCAGACTCGATGATGTTGTTTCATGTTTTTTTAGGTATGCATATTTACATTTTTTGGAAAAGAAAATACAATTTTGCAAAATGTATTTTAATGTGGCCCATTTTCTTTTGTTTTCTTTTCCGACCAACAAAATCACAACACTTTCCAAAACATGGATAAAAGATGGAACCCATTGGCAATATCCTGTATGTTTTCTGACTACTAACACATTTTGCACGGATATCCCCCAACATGTTTAGTTAATTTGCCATTTGTTTTAGTAATTGATATGTTTTCCATTCCAAAATCTGTTTGTTTTTTACTATACTTGTTTAGGTTTGACTAAGCCAGATGTTTAATTTGCCCAAACCATGAGGACATTTGTTATGTGTGAATCTGTTATGTTTTTTTTTACCATTAAAAGCCTGTTGGCAACATTTTTGTTATGTAATAAATGTTTTAAATGATGCAAAAATGTTGTTGCTTGTTTGTTTTAAAAATGTGTAAGCCATTTTGAGGTGTATAATGTATGCCAAACCATAATTGTAAAATAAACAACATTACTGTAAATTTTCTTAAGGTTTACTAATACATGTTTTAAGTTCTTACACTATGGAAAGGCACCCACCTTTGTTCCTAAAATTTTCCCATGCAGAATTACACCCTTTAATGTGTCGCAAAAAAGAGGACAAATGTTAGAAATAACACAACTTTAATTTTTTTTTAGAAATGTCATAAAAATGTAACAAAAAAAATATAAAAAAAACTACACATCCTCCAAACGCCCCACTATTCTTTGGAGGCAGCAGTAGGCCTGCAATAAGTAGCCCGATGTCTCACGCAGCTCCTCCCAAATATCCCTCAGGATGTGGGTTAGATCTGTTGAAAAATTGTTAAAAATGCAGAATAAATACTTCATTACAATTAGAAACATTTGAACATTACACATTATTCAATGTACCAAAAAGTGTTTAAAACACACTGATGTTATGGTGTATTTGAAAGTATCAGACACACAACATTATTAATAGGTTTCTACTTTTCTGTTGATCAAAAAATTTTAAACCCTAACTATGTGGCATAATCCAAAATCCACTATGATGATGTTACAAATAATGGGAGGTGCATTCTTAAGTCATGATGGCCATATCCTTAAAACACAATGCACATATTCACTTCTAGAATGTTGTTTTAAACCATAAGAAAACATTTGTTTTGGCCTATAAAAAACATCACTTTGCCTAAGTACATTAGTACATTTTAAACACAGTGTACACAACATCAACAAGGGTAGTCTGGTTCCTTGCACCTTGGCAAGTTTGGTGACAGGTTTTTGGACATTGTAAAATACTAAGCCAAATTTAATCATTAGTTCCTCAAACTCCAAAAAATATTAAAATTTAAAAAAAAAAATTTGAGGACCACAAAACAAAAAAGGGCCAGACAATAAACATAAGGTTTGAGAAAGTAGAGATGACTCCGCACAGAAAAAAGTAATATGTTACTTGATAATTTTAACCAACATTAGCTTTATTTAATGTCAATACAATCGATTATTAAGTTGGTGGTGCTCCCCAGAGCCAAAATTTCATGTAAACAGAAAAAAGGGGAGAGAAGGGCTCTTTTGCTGGGGCACTCTTATGTGAATTATATGTTAAAATATAACTTTTAATATTATCTTTAAAATATCCCTAGAAAATATCATGGAAAGTAAATACACAAACATAGGGCCTGATTCAGAGCCGTTCGCTATTTGTGGTCGTTCGTTTAAAAACAAGGGGTGGCTATTCAAATGATCCGTACGCACATTGCAGTCTGTTCACACCTCTAAGTCTGAACGAGCGAGCAAAACATACGCTCGTTTATTTGTTAAAAACGCCCCCTGGCCGCTCGCACCATACGTCATGTCCGCTATTTATTAGATTAATCGAGTACATCGACCAGCGTATGAACTGCTCGCTATTCTTGTGGTTGGTGTTTGCTACCACAAATTTGCGAGCAGTTCTGGCTATAAAATAACCCAGTGACGTGGTCAATGACGCTGCTGTTTTAAATATACACACCCATAAAACGCCCGTTTTGACCTTTAAGCACGCCTGCGTTCGGATCTCCACTCCCCATTTTCAAGCACCTTCCCCTGTTACCACCCACATACGCCTCATTCTGTCACTCAAAATAGCAGGCCCTCGCTATATTGCGTACCAACGATTTTCGGCCGCACTGACTGGTTCGCGCATGCGTACTAAAAACCGTACGCATGCGCAGATGTGCAAACATCGCTCGGAACGAGCGTACTGCCGCTAACGAGCGGCTCTGAATGAGGGCCATAGTCACAAAACATACATGAAACATAAAGAATTCGGTGAAAATATTATTATATAGTTAACAGAGAGAAAATTATCATGCCGGGTACCTCTCACAAGTGGAGTATCTATGGTATATATAGTCTGATACAGTAGTATAGGAGGTATAAAAATGTATGTACCTGTCTGTAAAGTTATATATCCAGACAGATACTAGATGTATAAGGAAGTTGTAGTAAATAGCCAACACTATGTGGTTAATCAGTTGTTATATGAGTGTGTAGTCTCAAAAAGATATAATGGAGAGTGTCACTCTCACAACATCATAGTCAACTACCATATATATATATACATGCAGAGTGTATAGGCTATTGCTTCAAAAAAGGGAAAATATATATACATCACTTGTCATAAAATCCAAAATCAGAATCTCTTCTGTGCATAAAGAGCTTGCTTACTGGAAGCATATATCAAAAATTGTTGTTATGACCACTGTCACTCATAATTGGATCAATATAAAACACAGAGTTAGATATTAGAGGACATTCATTATAATTGGCAACAATATTACCATATTTATTTATGAGAAAAAAAGTGACATAAAAATAGCAATTTCCCATGTAGGACATCTTAAATATATATCGCTGCCAAGACTGCCATATTCATTATATACACATATTGCTGTGATCACACAGTCATCCACATGGAGAAATGGCATAAAACATAGTGATAATTATAATGAATGTCCTCTAATATCTAACTCTGTGTTTTATATTGATCCAATTATGAGTGACAGTGGTCATAACAACAATTTTTGATATATGCTTCCAGTAAGCAAGCTCTTTATGCACAGAAGAGATTCTGTTGTGAGAGTGACACTCTCCATTATATCTTTTTGAGACTACACACTCATATAACAACTGATTAACCACATAGTGTTGGCTATTTACTACAACTTCCTTATACATCTAGTATCTGTCTGGATATATAACTTTACAGACAGGTACATACATTTTTATACCTCCTATACTACTGTATCAGACTATATATACCATAGATACTCCACTTGTGAGAGGTACCCGGCATGATAATTTTCTCTCTGTTAACTATATAATAATATTTTCACCGAATTCTTTATGTTTCATGTATGTTTTGTGACTATGGCCCTCATTCAGAGCCGCTCGTTAGCGGCAGTACGCTCGTTCCGAGCGATGTTTGCACATCTGCGCATGCGTACGGTTTTTAGTACGCATGCGCGAACCAGTCAGTGCGGCCGAAAATCGTTGGTACGCAATATAGCGAGGGCCTGCTATTTTGAGTGACAGAATGAGGCGTATGTGGGTGGTAACAGGGGAAGGTGCTTGAAAATGGGGAGTGGAGATCCGAACGCAGGCGTGCTTAAAGGTCAAAACGGGCGTTTTATGGGTGTGTATATTTAAAACAGCAGCGTCATTGACCACGTCACTGGGTTATTTTATAGCCAGAACTGCTCGCAAATTTGTGGTAGCAAACACCAACCACAAGAATAGCGAGCAGTTCATACGCTGGTCGATGTACTCGATTAATCTAATAAATAGCGGACATGACGTATGGTGCGAGCGGCCAGGGGGCGTTTTTAACAAATAAACGAGCGTATGTTTTGCTCGCTCGTTCAGACTTAGAGGTGTGAACAGACTGCAATGTGCGTACGGATCATTTGAATAGCCACCTCTTGTTTTTAAACGAACGACCACAAATAGCGAACGGCTCTGAATCAGGCCCTATGTTTGTGTATTTACTTTCCATGATATTTTCTAGGGATATTTTAAAGATAATATTAAAAGTTATATTTTAACATATAATTCACATAAGAGTGCCCCAGCAAAAGAGCCCTTCTCTCCCCTTTTTTCTGTTTACATGAAATTTTGGCTCTGGGGAGCACCACCAACTTAATAATCGATTGGATTTTATGACAAGTGATGTATATATATTTTCCCTTTTTGATGCAATAGCCTATACACTCTGCTTGTATATATATGGTAGTTGACTATGATGTTGTGAGATTGACACTCTCCATTATATCTTTTTGAGACTACACACTCATATAACAACCGATTAACCACATAGTGTTGGCTATTTACTACAACTTCCTTATGCATCTAGTATCTGTCTGGATATATAACTTTACAGACAGGTACATACATTTTTATACCTCCTATACTACTGTATCAGAGTATATATACCATAGATACTCCACTTGTGAGAGGTAGCTGGCATGAGAATTTTCTCTCTGTTAACTATATAATAATATTTTCGCCAAATTATTTATGTTTCATGTATGTTTTGTGAATATGTTTGTGTATTTACTTTCCAAGATATTTTCTAGGGATATTTTAAAGATAATATTAAAAGTTATATTTTAACATATAATTCACATAAGAGTGCCCCAGCAAAAGAGCCCTTCTCTCCCCCTTTTTCTGTTTACAATAAACATAAGGTTGTAAGTCTGAAAAACAGCATTACTGCGCAATGATGTTAAACCCCATCCAGCAAATTTAAATAAATAAATAAATAAATAAACAAATACATGGCTAACAACAACACCCCAAAAAATTAAAAACAAAAAAACATACCCTGAAATTGATCAGGCACAGCAACAGATGGTGCCGGCGAAGCTTCAGGTGAGGGTGAATTTTTGGGAGTGGGGGGAATGGTGGAAGGGGAAATGGAGGCGGAAAGATCACAGGGAGGGGATATTTGGGACATTTGGGATGAGTGGGCAGGGGAGGGAGGCAGACTTGGGGAGGATTGGAACACAGAGGGAGGGTTACTGGGGGAGTATGGTGGTGGGGAGGGAGGGCTGGGTTGAGGAGATGTAAGTGACGGCTGCTGGTTTGAAGCTTGTCTTTGGAGAAACCGTGCCCTTCTCTGTGTCTGCTTGGCTTCTAAAATGTAAACATAAAAACACAAACATAAAGTTTTGAATTTCGGTTACACAATACAAGTACACATTCTGTACAATAGGGACAACATACAGGAGGGTTTTTTAACATTGACTAAAATAATTGGCAAAGGAACATACATTTTAAACAGTCCACTAATTAATACTTTTAAACAAACGCATACTTACATCTGCATATTTCCAAATGCAAATTCCTGAGGAAAGCTGGTGACCGGTGGCCCAGGTCCGACCAGTGACGCTCTAATTGAGCAATATTTTGGTGAAAGCCCACTGATCGGAGGGCTCGCCTCACCTCCACATAGGCAGCCCATTTTGCCCTATTTGTAATGGGCGGCACAGCCTGGGTGATCCGCCTGTCCACTATGTTGACCAGGACAAGCAGCTCTCTCCTGGTAAACTCTGCGGCTCTCATGATGGCAATGGACGTTTTTACAGAAAACATGAAATATACATGGGGTAGAAAAAATATGATTGGCTAAAATATTTACACTTTCATCAAAAACAACACTATTGGCCAATCCTTTAATCATGTGTGCCAAAAAATAAGGTCACATTTGATTGGCTACAACATGCAGTGTGCAATTGCAAACATAAGAGTGCAAATGATCCTAATGCAAAATGCACATGCATTTATAAAGTTAACACAATTAGCAAATGGACATTCACAGTTAATACACCTTACTTTGTTTTTAACTTTGTGTGAAAAAATAAGAAGGGAGAAAACAAACACGAAATGAACAATAAAGTTTATTGACACATGAGAAAAACCTCATTTTAAAGAACATCAAAAGTTAAACACTTAATTAGATAATTGACAGCAAGCTAATAACAAGCTGATCGATAGTCCATGTAAACTTGACATGTGACCATCAAAACTGCACATACGGCCGCAAACATCAGAACATAATTAGCAGACAGCGCCTGACTACAATTGACTCGATCGTTCGTTCAGATCAGTCGGTAGCTAGAGGAGGTGCAGTGCTAACGAATGGGCATCACTTTGTTTACGATTGCCCTGCCGTACGATCGGATTTTGCGGTCGTTGGTCGTACGACCGTGCGGCCGCAACAACCGACTCTGAATGAGGTCTATTGTGTGTAATACCACCAAAAGAAAAACATTCAACAATCTATCAAGTGAAATAAATATTAAAGTGGCAAGCTGACAGGAGATCCATTAGGTAATTGCCTTAGCAAAACCCTTCTGTATGTTTGAAGTTTTTATAAATTCTATTTTGAGAATGCATGGGAAGGTTTGTAAGAACTAAGAACTGAAGATAATTCTGTGTGAGAACTTGAAAGTCCCCACACCAAGATACATCAGTCTTAGACCACAATGCTTCATAATCAGCAGCAATCACTTTCAGATGTAGATAGCAAATCCTTTACTTTACACACACAACAGTGTAACAGATTACGATTTTCACTGTACCGATCTCCAAATATAGAGCAAGTACCATTACTAAAGAACTAAGACTGCTTGTTAATGCCCAATATAGAGGCTGTAATTATCTCTCTGGACAAGGAAACATTACATTTCTGCTCTGTCTCAGTCACATGATGACTATATTGTTTGTTATGCAATTTCCATAAAATTATACCATATCTGTACTGGAGACAGGGGAGTATCTATAATGGGTACAGGGTGTGCAGTGCACATGGGCCCTCAGGTCCAGGACACCAGTTCCCATATTTTGTAAAACGTACCTCTCCGAGGTCCCTCATTGGGTGTCTTGGCGCTGCACAAAACTCCAGAAAATGTCTGCCGCAGCCATTTTTCCAGCATTTTGTGCATGTGCAGTAAGGAAATTGCCAGGAAATTGGGGACCATGCCATTTCCCTGGCGATCTGCACATGCGCAGTAGGCTCTGTACACACTCTAGTGCCCAGAGTCTACTAATGCTACAGTGGCCGGCCAACCGCATCAGTCAGCTGCTGGCCACCGGGGAGAGAGGAGGGGTCCCCAGACGGGGAATGTACACATGTCCCCTCCTCTCTTAAGATGCCCCTGACTGAAGACTACATTGCGGTTGATTAAACACCTATTTCACAATGCAGCCATGGACTTTTACAATATCGGGAGTGAGAACATTGGAGCTGTGAGATATCTTGTAAATTTTTATTTTTCTTTAGAACTCTGCATAACACTTAACTGCAACATTGTTTTGTTGGTTTATGCTGGTTTATTACAAAGCCCTTTTTATTTTAGAGATTAATAAATATTACATTTTTAAGAAAAAAACATGGGAGTTTCCATACAAAATTCCTTTTACACGAGCGCAGTGGATATATTTGTTTAAAATTTAAGGAGGTCTTCAATATGGATGGGAAAAGTTAATGTGTGGAACATAGACTCTGACACAAGAATGTAATCTAAATGAGAGAACATAATTTGAGTAGCAGAAAAATATGAATAATTAAGCTTTGTAGGGTGTTCTACCCACCACACATGCAGGTGGTCCAATTGTTTGTGAATACAGGGGTTGCCAGGTTTAGGTGTATGAGTGTTAGTGGGGATAGTGGATTTCCTATCAAAGGAGGACACCACAAATTATAGTTCCCACCAGGTATCAAGTTGTAGTCTAAATGGGGATATAGTTTATTAAGATTAAGCTGCTGAAATCAGACATCACAAGTGTTCAGGTCAAAATATTGCATTATGTACACTAGAGATTTGTTGTTTGGTTTTCCGGAAATGCCAATCCACCTGAATTTTGAGAATCTGGACAGATTCAAGTTACAGTAATAGTCTCCTGAGAAGATCTGAGTATATCTGAGTCATGGTTATTTCTTCTGAATTTGGATTTTAAGTCTGAATTTTGGATTTTGAATTTAAAAAATTACATGATTTTAGCTGTTTTTAAAAAACTTTTTATATATATTTTTTTAATCCAAATCAAAAACTAAAATGATATCACATGAGGGTGGTTTTTCAAAACCAAAACCACAACACGAAGATGTATCCAGATCCAAAACCAAAACACAGGGGTCAGCGCACATCACTAATGTATTCCTAACCCCATCTATTGATACATCCAATATGATATAGGCCAGAACCAATAGTGTCAGAGAAAAATAATTCATAAATTAATCCCTTGCAAATCAATAAGACCACACCACTCACTTAGACAAGAAGGAGGAGAAATCCAGCAATATAAAAATGAGCATATTGAAATTTAAATACTCCAAGGGAGTTAGGCGAGTCTCCTGGAGGAATATCAAATCAGTTTTTAATTTACCAAGATATGTAAGGAATTACCTACGTCTAATCAGAGAATTTATTCCTGACACATTCCATACACATATTTAAACTTCCAACATCATAAATGAGAAGGAAAATCAGAATACTACTGCCATTCCCCCAAGTTCTGCATCCTTTTCCCTCCACACCAGACAATAAACATACAATGATAACATCCTCAAAAACTAGCAACATGAAGTAATAAACACAAACATTAAAAATAAACAAAAGTAACAAGAAACAGAGACAAGGGGGTCTATTCATCATGGTGGGGCCATGTGGCCTCCAAATGATTAAGTATACACCTCACCATGGGGATACATATCACCAGAGCAAGTCTTCGTTGCTCAGGTGCGGGACAGCTGCAGAATTACTTACCTTTCCTGTTGCCAGCTTCTGTGCATGTGTGAAAGTCATGCATGCAGAAAGCCGCTGGGAAGTCAGTGAGGAGGCGGCAGAGGGATCAGCATGGATCCTTCTTTGCATCCCTGAAATACCTTCCCATAGGAAATAGTGGGGCTCTGACAACAAGTGGAATCATAAGATGGTGTTTGTTCTCACAGGCAAACTCCAAAAACTGTAAGTTTTTGGAGTTTGTCGAATATCATGTGGTCCTATTGGACCCCTTATGATGAATGGTCCATTACCTTAAATATGTGGAAACTAAAATTACTCCTGTGTAAGGGGCCATTTAGTGAAGATGAATGGACCAAAAATTGAGTAATACTACAATGGATTGTGAGAATGGTACTTTATCAGAAATGCTGGCATTTAAAGCATACATTGGGAAAGTATAATAAGTGAGAACTATAAAGTAACCATGGATACCACATAACTTGGAAAATAAAATGAACATAGCTAATTGAGTGAGAGATAAACATTAAACAGTTGGGAATAAACTTCCAAAGATAACACAGCACTAAGACCTTCTGTGAATGTTGTAACATTACTGAATGTGTAAACCATAATAATGACAGAAGTAAACTATAGCCTTACCAGTAATGTAAGGTTACATAAAAAGTATGTAACAGATTTATGCATAAGGACTGCAACATCAGTATATTGTATAAAATGACAAAAGTATAACAATATAACAGTGTAACAGTATAACAGAAGGACCTACAATAAACATCACTCAGGAAAATGTAATTGATATGAGCAGCAAAACAGAGTTAGAAATCAGGAGAAATCTCAGATATGATTATGGGTAGAGGAGGAAGGACCTTCATCCATGGTAGATGGAGCATTTGCCTCAGAATCTTCATGGATAAGCATTGGAATCAGCTGCCAAGGTAAAGTCCTTTGGATATTCAACATGCTGGATAAAGCAATGCAAATTTCCTGCCCATCTGTACAAGTTGCGAGTAGAAAGGGATCATCTTCTGTCTTGCCCTGGTAACTTCAGCAGAAGATCCCCCAAATAGGAAAAGCTGATGACCCTTCAATCGGAAAGAGGGGGACATTTGAGTACCATGTCATAAAAGATTTTGGTGAACATAGTTAAGGCATCTGAAGATTACAATATGTGGTTTAAAACTGTCTGAGGTACGACGTGGACCCACTCAATGTGCCTGTTCTGTTTCTAGATGTTTCAAATCTGCTAATTATACTACAATATAGGAAGATTGGCTAACAGGAAGATTCACATGGCAGGACCTTTGCAGGATTTAGTTTGGCCCATTAGTCACAAATTATTATGTGGAACCTATTCTCTAGATCATCCGTTTTAGCCAAAAAGTTAGGTAGGAAGAGGAAAGTCCACTGCATGTAGTTTAAGCTCTTATGGAAATTTCACCATATCCTCTGCTCATTAACTGAGACTTGATGTGAGGTGGTGCATATGTCCTCCTTCAATAAAGTAATAGCAGTCATGAACTTGCTGGCTTGTTGGTGCATTAATAATTTCATTGTTTCCTAAATGGTCCTAACCATCTCAGCATAAAATACCAGGTGAGAGTCAACAGGATGATATAATGGAGAGGCAGAGGACATAGTGGAAATGACTGAGGGAAAAACCAAAGATGGTTCAGGGTTCACTGTATTCAGAGAAGAGTCTGTTTTAAGGGAGCCCCCTTTCTGGTGCTGGGCCTTAGCTGCAGCTGAAAGAGCCATAAAAATATTCATAAAATGATGGATTAAATATCACTGGAAACAGGAGCCAATTAGCCATTAATATAGAGAAAACAGCACATCACTTTTTAAACATCATCAGTCCATAGTTATATATTAGGTAGCAGGGCAAGTAGAAAGAACTCTCCAGATATAATACAATGTGAGTGTTCTTAATTGCAAACCACCAGGAGCTGAAGTCCAGAGTTCATATGCTGACAGAAACATTTCAGTAGTACTGAGCAAAAAAATCTTTATCTATATGACACTGCAGCTAGAAGCAGCCCCCCAAGTTAGTAAAACAAATAAATGAGAACAGATTGCAGTGTGGAAAAAAGAAAATGTCCACCACCTTTCTAAAACTGTGGGCCCAGCTTGCTATCAGTTCCTCACAGTGGGCAAAGCATTGGAGACCATGGGTCCAGTCTGAGCAGCAACACAATGCTGTTTGACCAGATCTCTGGAGCTAGCTAAGTAAGAGCCAGAAGTGGAAGCATTTCAGCCGGGCCATGAAATGAGAGAGCAGGCCAAGCAGGACTGATTTAAAACTTGGATACAAAAATGCCATCTAAGAAAGCAAGGTTGATTAAAAAAAAAAAAACATCTTAACCACTCTTCCCATAAAATTATGACTTATGAATCAGTATGTAAAAGCATTTAGATAAAATGAGTGTTTTAAATATCTGTGTAAAAATATTCTGGGACTGTGAGATGTATCATTGATAGAAGGCATTTTTGGTGGACCAAATATTTATCAAACTTCTAACAGACAATGAGTTTGACATAAAAAAATATAGTATTCAAAGAGAGGCTTTCAATACTACCAAGTAAGTTGTAAATATGTTCTTGGTTTCTTGGGGGCCTTCAAATACCCCAACTACAAAAAATTAGTGGAAAACATGCTAGAAAAATACAATGCATTAGGTTGTTTGATGAGCCTAAAATCACTTGGAATACTTTCCTTTAATCCATGGAGCCATTAGTTAGGAGCAAAGACATAATGGAGATGGAATAAGAATACCAGGTACATCAACATGAAGGAATATACTTACTACAGTGCAGGTTTTTAGAAGTTGAGAAGTTGCCGATAGCAACCAATCAATTTCTACTTAATATTTATCTAGCACCTTCTAATAGATAATAGCTAGAATCTCATTAGTTGCTATGAGCAACATCTCCATTTCTTTAAAATGTACTTTAGTAAATATACCCTGAAAAGAGACTACTGTTGGACACTGTACATAAAAGACTCACAAGCTATAAATACAGTAGAAGAATTAGTATCAAACTAAGGGCTTATTCAGAGTTGGACACTAATGTATGTGAGGCTGCAATTTCTTTTTGATTCACAGCTGCGATAATATGCAAATGCTAGTCTCAGCTGCCACCTTCAGCAATTGTGAGCACCAGAGATTGCAATCCCTGAATGCCCACTTTTAATGTCTGTGGACAGTGGAAATCCACCACTGTACTTAAGCACTCCATAATTGGTGCACCATTGCGATGACCATCAACAACTATGCCACCCAATGGCAGCATAATGTCTCCTTATGAACTTTCGCTAATCATTTCCTTTGTAGCTGCGGCTCTGCATTTGAGAATGCAGCCGCATTCACTGACATGAGCTTGATGGTCCCATAACCACACCCATGAGCCTGCTTTTTATTGCATTCACTTCAGGTCACCTCCCAGGAACACCCATGTCTGTATGTTGCTATCTCAAATGAGCACAACTGAATATGTAACAGCGATATATAGGCACACACTCATTGGTTTGCATGTGACATTGGGGTTTCTATGATTTTTTTTGGAATATGCAGTAGAAAAATATCACTCAACTGTGAAAACATTGACATTAATCTACTTCAGGCCATAGGTTTGACAGGGAAAGGAAGAAGAAAGTAGGATGACTTTTAAATGAAAGTAGCATTGTAAAGTAGTTCTTTATTACATGTTACTCTAATGATAAAAGTAATATTTATTTAGAATACAGGTAAATAGATTTTGCTACTTAGCCACGCCAAACAGTAATCCAAAGTATCTAGGGTCTAATTTAGATTTATACACTAATGCCCATTCTGCTTTGTCTGTGTATGTAGTGGATGTGTGAAAATATGCATATATATAATATGCCTAGCATCTGTGTACAAAGATGCAGCCACAGTTATAGATCCTACGTTATTCGGCTTGAGTATCCCTATGATCGTGCAGAATGGCTGTGGGAACTGAGACACTGGATCCATGTTTCTTGTATATGGAATCACAGACAAAAGCAGCAACATGCCCTAAAAATGGTCACGACACACCTGCATTTTTGTCTCCACTCCCTGTTATTTCCCCCAAAATGCTGCCGATCTTTAAATCACACTGCAAAAAGTTGCAATGAGCAAATATGGTGATGTAACTTGACATGTGCAGTGCGACTTAAATGCCTGAGCAGTTTACTTATAATAGCTCAACTGCAACAAAATTGGCATAGCATAGTTCCACAGATCAAGCCCTTAGTACTCTATTTGCAAACTAAGATGTAAAATTAAGGAAAAAGCAACACAATGAAGGAAATACAGCAGTCACAGGACAGAAAATCAAATTTGTTGATAAAGTACACAAGGCAGGTCCAATACAAATTACCCTGGCCACACAACATTATGCTTAATCTGTGACTTTGTACCAATTCCTTTGCAACCAAAAAGCCTAATCCTAAATACACAATTTGTGAACGAAGACACAAGATTGAGAAAAAAGTCTGCAGCGTGGGAATCACGACAGGCATCTCACGCCATAGGATGCAAAAGGGATAGGTGTAAGAGAACACATATGTAGTTACTTTTAAATTATTATTATTGTTATTCTTCTTCTTCTTCTTCTTCTTCTTCTTCTTCTTCTTCTTCTTATTATTATTATTATTATTATTATTATTATTATTATAATTATTATTATTATTATCCTCTATATATATGGCGCCACAAGTTTTCTGCAGCACCTTACAAAGTACATAAACAAATGATTTGACAACTGACATACAATACAAAATAGGACAAGGACATGGAAAATATACATTGCTACATTAGTGACCATAACACCAAGATATGCAACAGGGCGTAAGCAACCAAGTGTTAGGTGCCCTGGTGGAGAGTAAGAAGTAGGTGAAAGTAAAGTAAGGAGAAGCACAAGAGCGTAGAGGCCCTGCTCGTAAGAGCTTACATTCTAAAGGAGAGGCACAGACAAACAGGTGTAACACAGATGGGGTAAATAGGGAGGAAGGAGCATGTTGCAGCAAGTTAGGATGGGAGCTGGAAGGCTTTGATGAAGAAGTGGGTCTTGAGAGCCTGTTTGAATAAATCAGCAAATACCTTTGAATCAGCCAGATAATTGTAGACAATTTTAAGGTAATCATTTCTGCAGAGCTGTATAAGAAAAAATAATTAAAGCAATTCATTAATAAAGAAATCAAGTGTGTAAAAATGATTTTAACCTTGTCAATCAGTTTTGTTCAAAGTAAGATAATAAATGAATACACATCGGATAATTTAATAGCCTAAACTTTTTGCTCCAGTTAGGAGCTCAGGAGGGCCTAGTTGAATGTGACTTATCATGAAGAAAATACATTATTTGAGATCTCTGGCTATTGACTAGTATAACAGCCTGATTTTATATAATTTTTGGAGGTGGTTCTTTAGAGCTAGTTATGTCTTCTTCACTTCCAATTGGATTACATCAGACCAAACCAGGAACATGAGAACACGAGATCATGTAAATATTTTTTTTTTGGGGGGGGGCAGGGTTTAGATGGAATTCTTTTTTTTATTTAATGGAATCACAGGTTTATTATTTTTTTAAAAATGGTTACAAAATTGTTATTTTATTTAAAATAATGCACAAATTTACTATTTTATTTTCAATTGAGGCACCAGAATATGATTTGGTTTGAAAAGGGATACACATTTTTCCCAGAGATTCTCAAATGCGGTCCTCAAGGCACCCCAACAATCCAGGTTTTAAGGATATCCATAGTTGAGCACAGGTAGTTAAATCAAATTGATTGAGGTACTAATTAAGTTACCTGTGGTCAAGAATGGATATCCTAAAAACCTGGACTGCTTAGTGACTTGAGAACCAAGTTTGGGAACCTCTGCTATTTTTCCTTATCACCCTGTTACCCACAGCACAGGATGGGCTGAATGCTGTTAAGCTTTGGGCCAGAGGACAGAACCGAGGGCCTGATTCAGAGCCGGACGCTCTGACAAGAGCGCTCGCTCTGAATCAGGTCCGTCCTACCTGTTATTGGAGCGACCTCCTGGCCGCTCACATAGCTGTGGGTGACCACCCACAGCTTATGCCAGCAGCCAAAAAGAAGGTCGCGATGGTCAAGACCATCGCAACCATTGGGCTTGCGACGAGACCCTGCTCTATCAGAGCCAAAAGCACTCCCACTGACATCACTAGTGATGTCAGTGGGGCTGGACCCAGACGGTAGGCATTCCCATGGGAACGCCTCCATCTGGCCAGCAACGCCCCCGGCATGCCCACCAAAGGGGGCGTGCTGTCAGTCACCATCGACAGCACGCCCCCTTTGGTGCGAGACCCATAGCGACTTGGCCATCGCTAGTTGGGTCTTGTGCATGCGCACGAAAGAGCTCCCTGCGCACTAGGGCACATCGACCCGCTTGCGAGCGCTCGGCGCTCGCGAGCGGTTCTGAATCAGACACCGAATGCTGAACAATATAGGCCTATTATAGAAAGCGAACTTTGTCAGGAAATCAACATAAAACTGATGATTTTACCATATTACATGTAATACATGTATAGATTTATTTTTTTTATGTTCATTATAAATATTATTATTATTATAAATTAAGAAATAGAATCGCATCATCTATTTTAATTTTTAGAAAAAGACAATTATGAGGACAGCATATTTAGTTGATATAAAGTAAAATACGAATTTAGAGTTAATCAGAAAACATAAGAAAATAAAACTGAAACATTATTTATTTAAATAGTATCATTTTTTTAAATGCAAAAACACACCTTTAATTATCTGCATATTTTAATTCAGATTTATCAGTGAAACTTTTTTATGCTTTCTTTGCTAAGATAAAATTAAAAATCATATCCTGTTTGTAATCAGGTTCTCACTGTTTGACTGGGAGTTTGTACTCTTTATCACTAGCCCTAATACAACACAAAATTATATTGATAGACACATATTATGATTTCCACTCTTCTCCAGAAAGGGTTGAAATTCCCCCTCACTTTTAGGAAGAGAGAGTAATTCCATGTAGACCTATAACGCATATCACACCAGAGGTGTTATTTTTCTCCTCTTTGTTTCATATGTCCTGGTGTCTGTGAATTATCTGGACTATAGAGTTAGAGCTCACCAGGTTACCTGGGGTACCTTAGGGTCCAGGGTCACACAGACAAAACAGCATGGGAGATACAATGGTATCTATATTATATTTTAAGGTAGCAATGGATACAACAACCCAATAATAAACTATTATCACAATAATAAACAAGCACCAGGTTAATTACCCAAATCACTACATTAGATCAGATCAGCCACACAATGTTCTATGGAGTATACAGAACTCCACACCCCGAATTACTGAATAACCAATGTTAGTTACAGCAATCCCTCCATTTCCTCCAAGAAGATCTCTCTTAATTATCACTCAGTTGTCCATACTATTCTTCCCCTCCCATGAGCCAGGTCCATTTTATCATGTACACTGTGAGTCCACAATAGTGCTTTAGGGAATGTGTGGAGACCTACTATTATGTATTTTGCACCACTTGTTGTGTTGATGCCACTGAGTTTATGTGCTCTCTTAGTGGCACAATTGAACCCAACCAATGAATGGTAATGATGAGTCCAAATTCCATACTTTTAACCAGAAAATTTGATTTCAGCTGATTAGAACTTCCTGTCTCAGAAAGAAGATGAGGGAGGAGAATGGTGACTCTGCTTTCTGGAGAGACTCCTGATAATTCATCTGCAACATTTCAGAAACAAACATGACAAAATAATTTCACACAATGCACAACACATTTATACATCCTTTATAAGCAAAGTATACACATTGCCAGCAATACAGGAGATGTTGAACACAAATTAGTCCATACACAAATGAGTCCTTAGTAACATTTTATGAGCTTCATATGTGGGCCTTCCCATATATGAGCATGCTGCATAAACAAATAAACCATGACATATACAAGGCCAAAACAGAAAGTTTTCACAATATCCTGTGAAAGTTTTGACATTTTTACTCATCACTTAACTATGTTGCTGAATATGGGCATGCAATGTGATATACAGGTTGCTCGATATTTGGACTTTTCTGGTTTAGTGGTGTTTAAAAATTTGTTCCGCTAAGTCTTAAATACCTTATAATACAATACATTTAAAAATGTACCCCTTAATTTTGAAACCATTTTATGAAAGCAACACAAACAACTGTGACAGAAATGTGGGCATAATCTCTACAAGCAAAAGACTTGTGACAATGCATGCAGTTGCACATACAACTCACATAACAATACAGTATGCAAATCTGTCACTTTAGCTTGATCATTACCCAATAGTGGTTGTTATTTTTTCATTCACTACACAATAGGGGAGGTTACAGAAAATTTGTCAGACATAGAGGAAAGGGGGAGAGGGTAATAACTTTGATTGAGAATAGCTGTTATTTACAATAATATAAATGGTGGACATAGAGCTTTACATAAAATAATAAACATCTCTCTATAAAAAAAGCAAATCAAAACTTTTCTTACCCTCATTGATTATAACTTTCTATGTACAGTGATAAGGCATGGCACATAGAGTGTGATAAGACTGTAGTCATTTATAAGATTTACAAATGTAGCCTACTGGCCTGATTCAGGGTTGGGAGCAAAGCAAAAAAGTAAGTACTGTAACTCTACACTTTTGTAGAACCGGAATGTAGTTATATTGCCAGTGGACGGGATGCCGGCCGCTGATATACCACCACCGGAATCCCACTGTCTGGCATAATGCTGATGCTGATATCCCAATGGATATTAGGATACCAGTGTCAGCATCCCGAACCTTCGGAATCCTGAGCGTCCAGACTCGGGTAAGTATACTAGTTTCTCCGGGAATGGGGGGGTTAGGTTTAGGCACCCCTGGGGGGGAGATTACGGTTAGGCATCCTGCAAGAGGGTTAGGGTACGGGGAGGGGGGGTTAAGGTTATGCACCACTGGGGGGAGGTTATTGGTGCAGGAAGTGGGGGTTAGGGTTAGGCACCACCGGGGGGAAGTAAGGGTTAGGCACCTCCCATGGAGGTTAGGGTTAAGCACAAATGTCCAAACTCAAATCTAAATTACAGTGTAAAATAAAGGAGAAGTAGTCAGGAAGCCTTCCCGACTGTCTAATCCTGGCAAAGTACTAATGACAGGTGTCGAGAACCTGACACCTGTAATTAGACCTACATCGGGAGACTGATACCCGGCATACCAAACAAAGGTAAGACAGGCGCCGGGTGCAGACAGCCATGGAGGGGGAGGGTTAGGTGTCAGGGCTCCCGGGGGAACTTAGGGTTAGGCTAGGGGAAGGGGGGGTTAGGGTTAGGCACCTCCAAGGGGAGGTTAGGGTTAGGCACCCCCCTGGGAGACAAAGGTTTAGGCTGCAGGGATGGGGGGTTCGGTTTAAGCACTTAGAGGGGGTTAGGGTTATTCATTTGGAGGGGAGGTTAGGGTAAGGCACCCCTGAGGGAGGGTTAGGGGGGAAAATAGGGTTAGTATACCTACCTTATTAAGCGATTGAGAGCCTTGCCTCTGCCGGGCTTCCGCTGGCGGTATTACCTACTACACCCAAATAAAGCTGTCCAGTATTTGTGTGCTACATGCAAAGCTGCCAGTATTTACCCACTGTTTGTTCAGGAACAAAGTTAATGTACTATACTTGCATTTTTGTGCTTTGTTCCCAACTCAGAATTACTCCCTATACAGTACTTATGTGTCCACTTACATCTAGTGTCCTTGCCATGTAGTGGCACGACTCGGTAGGGCCGAGTGCCTTTTTGTGCAACTTTTTCCCTTACATTGTGTCTTATTTGATAAAGCGATGTGAATAGCACATACAAGCAGCATATGCTGATTAATATTAGATGCAGCATGCCTATATTCTGTGTGCGACTGCAGCTGTATCTGCATAACAAATGCTGTTACAGTGTCACAGCCGCTGACACTGTAATGTAGTATTTCGCATACAGATATAACTGCAATTATACACAGAATATAGGCATCATTTTAATCAGCATAAACTGCTGCATCCTATTCACATCACTTTGCAAATAACACATACTGTACATACTGTACTGTAAGGTGAAAAAGTTGCACAAAAAGACGCTTTGTGCTACCGAGTCACATGGTGCTCATGCGTTATGTGTAACGCAACTTGTAGCACATGGAGGATAGATGTATGTGGACACATCTGTATGTTTAGATATTTAAAATATTATATCATATTAGTTACAGCTGTTATTATATAACCTGTATAGTCATTTTAGAAAATGATAGTCTTATGTAACCAGTTAAGTGTCATTGTTTGTGTCTGTCAGAAAATGGTGTTTTATTTGTATTGTATGACAAAGCTACCTATACAGTACTTATTTTGAGAACTCATTCAGCCTCATGCCCCACCTTAGCCTTTTTGGTAGTGTTCTTAATTATAAATATTTTATATTTTTGTCAATATTTCTGTCTGGTCTGTATTCTGTCTGTATCTGGGAGAAAAATCCTCTCTTCTCTGCTATGGTGTGAAATAGAGAAGTAAACTAGAATATGACGCAAGTCAATTCTTCTAGATGCATCATCAGAAAGTAACATCAGGGCATGTGATAATCCCTATGCCACAACATCATAAACAAAAACATTTATATGGGGTTCAACACTTCATAATGATGTGACTGTGTATTACATTACAACCATCTGCAGCAGATTTGCTCTTCCATACTGCCTGTATTTTTGAACATTTTTTAAAACGGCAAATAGAAAATAATAATTATGCATAGGTAAAAACACCTCTGCCAATCTCATTGTGTGTATAGACATGGCAGATACAATGTTGTAATGGAATTATATTTACTTAAAATACTTCTTTTAAAAAATAGCATTGCTGCACTTGCCTGGAAGAAACACCCCTAGGCTCATCCATCATGTTTTCAGAAAGTCCCAGAAGCTTGCTACAAGCATTCTTCAGTATCATCATAGTAAGACCTGTTAAATTGCAATATTGTATAGTTAGTATCTGCTAGTGCCAGAATCAGTCTCCCTGGAGACAGTGCCTGTAAATAAGCTTCTCTTTAATACTAACAAAACATGACTACAATGCATGCAGCTGTATTATTCTGTGTTATCATATTGTTTTCCTCTAATAATTTGTAGACTGATTTGTCCCATTTAGGAATACACCTGATTGTTATATTATGGTATGCCAAAAGTGTTTATTTTTATTGTTTGTATTTCACACCAGTTACAGCATGACTACTATAAGTTATACCATACATGACTACTATAAGTTATACCACACATGCCTACTATAGGGGGAAGCTTCCGCACCCCCGGAAGTGTAGGCACTTTTCCTGCATTCTGCCCACTTCCTAGTGAAGTGGGCAGAATGGGGAGAATTTCCGCTGTGATCGCGGATCTCTGTGCAGGGGGTGGAGCTTAATGACATGATTATTCATGATTTGCTCCATTTGGCCCAGCCCCCTTTTTAAATTTGAGCCAATCGTGGCACTTTGCAGAGAGGGGGCTAGGCTTAATTAGGCAAATCGTCAGGCCACTGCCCCCCATTGCCACTGTCCTGCTTGTCTTACTTGGGCATCTCCCAGGAACAGAAATATAAAGGTAGGCAAGTATGAGTTATACATAACATAAAAAACATGTTTGATCAAAATATATTGTTAAAATATAGAGTTCAATTTCAACAACTTTTATCATCGTATCAGACATTTTTTTTCAATCAATCAATTGTGATATATTTTGTTTATTACAAATAATTGTTGAATCAAACAATCTTTAATGTTTGCAGTATACTACCATGCCATCTTTATGCCATTGTTTATGAGATATATGCATTATTTACTTTTTTCACAATCAGGACAATATCAAACATTACATCTGTCAGTTAAGTGTGACAAACATGTCTTTTTTTACAGATAGGCAGAAATGCAGGCAGGGCAGGTGTATCCGTAATTGCAGAATGCAAAAGGGTAGAATAGGATTACATCTGGTAACTATTGCCCTCGTACTGCATTTGCAAGGGAAATATACACATGGACGTCACTACCATAGGTGCAAGGGGTGCAGCTCCTATGGGACCAATCCTCCTTGTTAAAGTTACATGTGTTATATACATTGTTCACCATTGGATGGTAGGGGCCCTTATAAACTTACACCAGCTTTACATAACAGAATCACATCACATCACATCATCCCAATCTGTGCCTCATAGTAATAGTGGAAGTCAGAAGATGAAATACCTACAGTTGTTGTCAGTGTCCTCCACCACTGAGGAAGGAGAGTAGAACAGCAAAAATGAGCTAGAGGAAGACAAAACCATTTATAGATAAATAATATGATGGATAATGTTGTTTTTAGCACATATATTACCTGTTGTGGACTTTGTAGGCAACTCCTGTTCAGCTATGAGTAAGAACAGAAGATACCTGCACAACTTTTTGCACGCACTTTTGTAAATTCACCCCTTCTGATTGGAAAGTGATATGCTTAAGTCAAATTGGAGCTATTTAGTTACCATTACTCGTGCTTCCATTTCCCATAGCTGAATATCCATCCTCTAATTCAGGGGTCTTCAAACTTGGCCCTCCAGCTGCTGTGGAGCTATACATCCCAGCATGCACTGCCACCTTTTTGATATAACAGCATGCTAAAACTATGTGCAGTGCATGCTTGGATGTGTAGTTCCACAGCATGTGGAGGGCCAAGTTTGAATACCCCTGCTCTAATTCAACTAGCATGTTGGCTATTGTTAATTTTGCAGCCATCTGCATTTTCTGTTGAAATACCAGAAGGAGTGTGATATTATTATCTATAGGGGCAGCACTAATTCATTTGTTATCTGAGTACATATGTTTATTTAAGTTTGGGATCATGATAGGAGTGGTACACATTGCCTTTCTTCCATCTCTTATACTCAGTTTTACTGCTTCTGTTACTTCCCTTCATTGTTTCTTCTAAAAAATTCACATTGATATTGCTGTTATTCTTTGACTGGGAATGGTATGAAAAGATCCAAATCACCCTCAACTGCATTATTTGCTTTTGGTAGTTTAAGTTTTTAAATTTATTTAAATTGTCTAACCCTAACCCCCCTTCCTTTATTTAAAATAAATAAATAGAGTTTTACAAATCATAAGTTGTCATTTATGAAGGTATAATTTACTTAGTTTTATTTACATGAACATGATAAATTATCATGACATGTTGTTTTATTACATTCCTGTAAATCCTTTATATAATCAATAACAATGCCCTCTGCAAATATTCAATGTAGAACTTCCATGAAAAGATGAAATAGTTACCAGAGACTAAAGCTGGGTACACACTGAGAAAATGTTGGCACAATATGTCGTTTCTGGCTGAATCCGAGTGACATATATCAGCCGCCTAGCTCAGTGTGTATGGCTATTATCCGCGACCAATATCCGCTCAGTGTGTATGGGCAATATCCACACTCCCGGGGTCACATGCGGTATTGTCCAATTGGCTGTGCTGCACATCCATTGCATTGTAGCTCATGAAGGGTCTGTTCCATCATTCATTACCTTGTTCTAATTTATACCCAAGATATGATATGCACTGGTACACATCACTCAGTTTGTACCTGGCATAAGCAGTACATTTACTAAAGGTCAATTTTAATAAATTTTTATCGATTTTAAATCTAAATCGTTCTAAATTGATGTTGTGTTTCAGGGACTAAATTGTGCATTATTTAACATTTAAAAATGTATATAAAAAATCATCAGTAAATGTATTATTGAAAAATATACCTTAAGTAAATGTACCCCTGAGTTTCTAAGAATGCTCACTCAATGTGCAGTACCTGGTTTTCCATTATTAATACACTATTTAAGGAGTCACCCTTCTAACATTCAATACTCTTTCATGAAGTGGGCTCCACATAATATTTAGCCTCACAACAACTTTTCCTCTTTATTAATTTCTGCCAATGTGCCTTCTGTTGCTGACCCATGGCTTCCCTTAACTATTTAGATCTCTGTAAAGGCCCCTACATACAGAATAATAATGCTAATGATCTGACACATCAGAATGATAAATCAACAATATTGTTCCATGTGTATGCACTATATTATGCATTGTGTGCTCTCGTTGGGTCATCAGCCACATCACCTGAGCTTTTGTACATGCATATAGATCATGCAATACGTCTGATGATCCCATGCAGTGTTATGTGGCGGGGGCCAGCATATAGGGCGCTCAGGCACTGGATAGCTCCAGGTGTAGGGACCACCTGATATGTCAGCCCTGGGATCGTGAGTCACATTGGTGGGTGCACATCAAACCATGTGTACCCACCATAACCCATGACCATGGTTTGCAATTTGGACATTTTAATGATGATGATGAGAGAAGACCGATAGACTGAGGAATGTCCTATACATTTGCACTTACAGTATGAAATGAATGAGCTACAACACAGTGTAGGCTACTCATGGGCTTCCACAGTTATCTAACTATAGGTTTACTCTCTCTCTTTTTAAAAATGGTTATGCTTCTGACCTTTTCCTCACAAATCTTCCTACAGATGTTAATTTAACATTTCATAATGGCTAATGGACTCAGCTGCAGTGCCTCTATGTACCTGAATCAGTACAAGTAGATTCTTTAAAATGTGTCCATGATTCCAAACCTGATGGTCATTTGGAGTATATAAGTCTCAAGAATTGTTAGCATGTTCCTTCTGGTGGCCAACTTTTAAGAGAGATTTCAAAGATATCTTTAATCATGTCTATCATGTGCCCAAAACAAGACTCCATGCAACTCATCACTGGGTTTTCTCCAATCTCTCCCTATTTCATCACATCCCTATGGTTGTATCTCTATGAATTTCATAGTTGATCTTCCTACTTCCTTCTTAAATAGATGACAACAATCCTAGTTGTAGAGGATTGTCTTAATAAGATGGCTCATTTAATCCCTGATAAAGGGGACCCACTGCAGAACAGACTGCTGAATTTATGATTATGGAAATATTTAGGCTTCATGGTATCCTAGATTATGTAGTTTCAGATTGTGGTGTTCAATGTTTCTTCTATGTTTTGGAATAATTTCTGCACTGCCCTGGGAGTGATGGTTAATCTGGTTATTCTTACTATCCACAGTCTTATGGACAGATGGAAAGGACTAGTAATATGTTTAATCTATACTTACAATGTTTTATTAGTTACCTTCAAGATAATTGAATTGATTTTCTACCCACTACTAAATTTTTATGCAACTTTGAAAATGGTTCATATTAACAAATCCCTTTCTTTGCCAACTAAACATTTAATCCAACATTTATTCATAATCTCCAAGTTCTAACTCAAGAAAGGCTATATGAGACTTTGAGAGAATTTAAAAACATTATAAACAAGCTGCAGACAATGTCTGTCTATCCATTAAAAACCATAAATAACAGATATACAAATTTGCGTTCTGTTTAGAACTACCTGCCTCTATGAAAATACATCCAGTATTCCATGTTTCTTTACTCAAACCTTTTTAGGGTAACCCATTTTCTTGACAAATCTCGGCACACCTACACCAGTTATTGTGGAAGGAGATAAATCATTTATTGTGAAAAAGATCTTGGACTCTAGAATACACAAAAAATAGATTACAGTATCTGTTGAAATGGAAGTGATCTAGTACAGAAGAAAATTCTTGGAAGCCAGCAGAAAACATTCACGCCTCTAGATAAACTAGGTAGTTTAATCTAAGACATCCAAACAAGCCTGCTCCTAAAACATCCAGAGGACATTCTGTAAGGAGTGAGTAATGTCAGGTATCAAACTTGGAGCTTCTGCCTCTGGAAACTGCTGCTCTTTTGACTGAGCTATTCTGGCTGTTGGTCAGCTCCCTGCCTTTACTCTGTGTTCTAGCTCAGTTTATCTGTTCTCCTGATGTTCCAGCATGTTCTAGATTTACCCCCATGACATCCTTTACCCCTTGCCTCTTCCTGCAACCCTTGCCAGATTATTGTTCTCTTGCCAGTAATTTAGTTCATGTTGCTGCATTCTACATCCTATTATCTACTAAACTCGTCCTGAACCTTTTGATTAATTTGCTTCTCTGTATGCTGGATATGGTTGCCATTAACCATCCTTTAAACATACTATCCTCTAGTGTCCTGCCTTCCTTCCTGCCACTGGACTCAAATCCAGTGTCCTGACTATTACAGATAGTTAATTAAGATGAGGCTTCTACCACCATTCATAAGATTAAAACTAGGTCTATGGTCTTTTAATGTGTATTAATGAATATATTAAATTAATTGTGTATTAGAAAGCATTCATAAGGATTATAGCTCAACAACTAGCTTTCAAAATGTTGCTTATGGGCATGTACTGCTACTACCAATACTACAACATCTACTACTAACATTTCTACTTCTAAAACTACTACTAACATTACCACTACCACTTCTACTGTATGGCTAGAAGTTCTAAAATAAAATTCTGAAAAACATATGTAAAAAATATGTAATAACTGTAGTTTATTTTTTTGCAGTGATTCTTTAGCCGATTTCATGCATTTTTATTAACTAATATTGAATGCACTTGGCTAACCATTTTGCACCAATTAAACTGTTACATTTTTGTCAAACTTGTTGTTTGAAATGAAGGATTAAATGAGCTATGCTGTAACCTGAACCAGAAATTGTAATTCAATCTATTATTTTTTTTTATTCATTCTTTAAAAAACACTTCTCATAACAAAAAAGGCTTCTCATGTGCATTCATAACACTTATTATTTGATTTTGACAACTGATCATTTTCTAAAATGGACAAATATTGCTGCATTAAAATATATATTTTACATATTTAATGTATTATTTACTATAAACTATAAATATATTTAAGGCCCCATGCATTTACAGTATGCAGTATACTGGTAATATGTGACTTGAAATAGTCAGAGATTTATTATCACTTACTATATATATTAATATAATTTTATATTGAGATCAGGAAAATGTTTCCTCCATTGGCTTAAAATGTTATTTACCTCTTTGGGGGTTTTGCTAATTCTTACTCTGGATCAGAGAAACACAATTGTTTAAAATTTTGAAATTAAAGTACTTATTATATATTCTATATGCATGTTTATACTAATAGTAATTTATAATTGTATATGGAAGTTATGTCATGCAATATAATACCATAGTCTGATTCCATAACTATCTTTTAAAAAGTGTGTACTATGTTAGTCATCTATCATTTGGACCAAATACACCCATTTTGTGAGATGTAAGATAAATTTATTTTTAAATGAAAATATACTTTTGAATTTTCTTTAAAAAAAGTATAGAACAATTTGTGGGTACAGTCATCAATGTTGTCAGTATTCATTTAAAAAGGCAGTTATTAGGTTTTGGATTGTAATCATAAGGTAGGCCAAATTTTGAGTCAGTCATATCCAGTGGAAATGATAGAAATATACTGTAATTCCATAAAGATGGATGTTATATTATTTAATATGCTAGTAATTTGCATGTTTATACTACTATTGCAGGGGCACATATTATGTATGTTTTTATAAAAATATGATTATTTATAAATGTATGATGATTTATACAGATTCTGATTTTACATTATGCATTTTGTTTTAAATTCTATTTATCAAAGTTTGGCTGATATTAATACAGCAATCCATGCATTGTCAAGCAATAATAGGATTGTTTTTGCAATATATGGTACAGAAATATCTAAACAGATAACATAGATAACCCAGAAGAAACAAAATCATGTGAAAAAGTGTAAAATTCAATTAGTCTTATAAGAAATCCTAAAACCCAATTGTCACAACAAAAAAATCACTAGGATGATAACAGAAACAAATGAAAATAGCTCTAGTTTAAAACATGTTGCAATAGATTGACAGAAACTAACATCAGATCTGGCGGAAGGAACCCAGCAAGCATTTTAGAATTCTATTGTTATGGCAACTGCCATAAATCAAGTTTCTTTGCTTTTTACTTTTCAGTAAACCATATTGATTAGCTGAATAAAGAAAACTGTTGGTACATTTTCAATGATTCATTGTTTGGCTTTTAGATAAAATGAAAAGTAATCTAAATTTTTTGGTTAATATTCTTGAAATATTTTATTTCTGAAACTGATGTTGAGCTGCATATCAAGTAGTTCTGCCATGCAAGTTATTGACCTATATTAATTAAAACACTGATGAGGGTTAATCTGTAAGAAAAAATACAACTAACAATTTTAGTTTTTATAGAATGCAATCCAGTATGCTAAGAATACAGTTGCTATTTCTTAATTACATTGTAACTACAGTACTAACCCTCTAACTGTTGCCACCTGTTTATGACACCTTCAACTCACTCCTCTCCCCCACTCCATCCCCATCTTTATTGTCTCAGTGTGCTTGATTTTGCCAATCACTTCACTGCCAAAAAAGATTACATTAACCAGGAGATCTCATCTATTGAGGCTCCACCAAATGTGGCAGCTAATATTGTCCTTCATCTCCCCAGTATATTGGGATGAAGTCCATGCCCCCCTTTCTGGTCTTCCATATTCCCACCTCACCTAACTTGGTTTATAATAAATTCTGCTGCCCATCTCATTTTCATCTCACACTATTCTGTCTTCTGTCTCCTCTGCCAGTCACTTCACTGGCTCCCAATCTCAATTAGAACCAAATTCAAGCTTCTCTTCATCATCTACAAAGTTCTCATGCATACCATTTCAGCCTACATCTACAGACTAATTTCCTCACATACTTTTTCAGTGTCTCTTTGCTCTACTAATTATTGCTGCCTCACCGCCTTCCAGTTTAGCCTTTCACACTATCACATTCAGGATTTTTCCCAGGCAGCTCTCATACTCATGAATGCCCTCCCACATTTTGTCAGACTTACTGTACATCCAGCCACCAAGTTTTAAAATAAAAATTAAAATTTTGCTATTATTTTTTGAACATAAAGGCTTTGTACTTCAATAATGAATTTTTATTATGGTTGGTTTAGCAATGTATTTTTTAATGTATTTCCTTCTTTAGAAATGTAAATCAATTATTTTCTTTATTGGGATTAAATTGTACTGGAGCTGTCCCTCCGACTTTTGTTAAACTAGAATTCCACTACTACCATTTACAAGTAAAATTACTAAAGTATTTTTAATTATTATTGTATTTATATGTATATTAGTATTGAAATATCTGGCCTAATAAAGTATTAAAAAGGAGCAAAAATAAGCAACTTGCACATTGACAAAACCATGTGGTACTGCAGCTGGAGCCAATTTAAAATGTATAGAGAGATTTAAAGTTTTTAAGGAGTATGTCCTAGCTTAATTTCATATATAGTGTAAAAACCAAGCTGCCCAGTATTTGTTTGCTACATGTAAAATCATCCACTATTTTCCCTGCATGCAAAAAAGGAAAAAAACATTTGCACTGCTTGCATTGCAAAATGTTTTATTCCAGGACTAAATTATCCTTTTAATGCTCTTTTTTATCTGCTTCTAACTCTTAACCAGGGCAGCAGTTTCTTTCATTTGTGAACGCTTCGATCTCCTCTCTGAAGCATACTCACTTTTGTATTTTACAATTAGAGCCAGTCAGATTTTGTTTAATACACTCCTGTCTTACAAACTTCCACATAGCTAGTAAAAAAATTAAACCAATGCAAAACCCTTTAAATATATTAGGATCTTGAGAACTTAAAGGTGCTGTACCTATAATACAACAAAATATTTGCATGAATGGCTTTACTTTACCAAGGAAAGCTGCAAAATAGATGGTGGTAATGATGGTGATGATGATGTAATGTCAGTTGGGAGTATTAAATCATTTCCTTCTCTATTCACTTTTCAAAATATTTCATGATGTCTAATCATGAAAGCAAGGCCTACCACTGTGCTCCCAGCTGAATCTATGCAAGACTCCTAATAGCATGGAAATCTGGCTACATCCCCACAACACTCTAACAAAACAAGTCTCCTGCATGTGTTGCCAAGGTTGCCATCCAGTTGATACCCAAAGAAAACCAGCAATGCCTTGAGCTTTCAGCAAGCTGTATATGTATGTGTGCACATAGTGTGGAACATGCACAATTTTAGAAACATTGTCAGATGCTTCCATTTTTGTGCCACTCAGAATAAAGCTCAATAAAATGTATGGGAAAATGGGCTGCAACAAAAGTGAAGACCACAAAAATGTTATTAAAGTGGCTGATCTATGGGTGATAGTGGTGCCCATTACCAACTCTCTCTATAGCAAGTATCACACTAGACATGTTTTGTATTAAAAAACAGCAATTAAAAAAACTACTATAACTAATGCTTCCTGAGTTTATCAGACATATTACATCAAGCATTACTATTACTACTATATTATTATTATTATTATTATTATTATTATTATTAATTTTGTAATTTAGTATTGATAGTAGTAATGCTGAATGTATAATGAATGATATGCATTATAATTAAAAATATAATTCCTTTCATGAAAAAAAACATAAATTAACTTGAAACATCTATTTTTACACTACATTTAAATACATATGATTTAATTTCAAATGATATATCTACAGTGTAGAAACATTTTAACTTAATATTACAAGTATATAATTAATCAATTATATATAAATAAGTGAGATATTAAACAATATTTTAATTTAAAATTAAATTTTTCAAAATACATTATCATATGACAAAAACACAATAAAATAAATAAAACAAAAAATCAAAGTTAGGGAAATTAAAACAGTAAATAGAAATTCAATCACGCATGCTTCAATGCCATAAAACAAATAAATGAATTAACAAAAACATGTTTTTTAATATGGTCAAAAAAATTATGCTGTTCACTTCCATGATGTTCATTCTTTTCTTACAGCAGGTAAGACATATGTGTTGATGACTACTGAAATAAAATGGAAGCTTACTGTTGTATAAATAGCTTGCATTTTGGAATTGCACAATTCTGCTAATTAGAAAAAGGCCCTTAGTGTTAAAAACTATGACTAGATGACATTTTTAGTTCTTTCCAAAGATAATTGGACTTGCACACAAAAAAGGTAAATATATAGTTTATCTTTAAAGGCAAAATACGTGACATTATAGTTTATATTGTGTATATTATGTTATACAATTTAAAATTCATAAAGAAATAGGGTCCTGATTCAGAGTTGTATGAAAAACCTGTGGTTTACATACAACTCCAATGGTAGTCGATCGGTGCATGTGCAGGATCTGTACTGTGCATGTGCCAATCAGTGACTAAGAGCTCACATTTGGGGGCAGAACAGGGGCAGCTTTGGACAGCATCTCAGAAAATGGGAGCAAGTCAGCCCTGTTTTTTGAGCATGCTCAAGCCAGTGGCTGCCTACTTGTACAAAGATTCACTGACTACACCTGCGTGAAACACCTGCTATTCTGAGTAACCTGAAGGTTATGCAGATGACTGGTGTTCACACATAGTCATCTGATGCTGTATCCATTGACATAGCAGAGGGTCAGAAGCCAGCAGGAGAAGTGTATTGACACAAAATGCCTCCTGCGGCATTAGCATATTTTAGCATTGCTGCTGCGTCCAAAGAAACCTATGCAAGACTCAGAATAACATGGATCTCTGGCACAATCCCAAGTCACTTCCATGACATTGCCATGAGAAATATATGTTGCATGCATTCACATGGACGCTGTTCAGTAATGCCGAGTGTTATCACCAAAATCTATTTGACTCAGGATCAGCCTAGATATGCGAAAATGCATAAATTCACATCTGCACATAAGTAGTATGCTAAAACTTACTATTTGCAATTGTCTTAAGAGCTACTGTACATCCAACTCAGAATCAGCCTCCCTATATGCACTGGATATAAAATGGATCTAGTAGTAACTGTTATTCCTGTCACTATAATTTACAGTTTGCCTGGATATATTGATGCAGTTTGCAGTGGAGTCCTGATTCCCTTTCATTCCTTACTCTACCTTTAAAATAGTGAATTATGGGCCTGATTCATTACGGATCGCTATTGCAGCTGTGATTAGCATACAGATCTGCTGCAAAAATATGCTAATTAATGCAATCACAAAGCCATCGTACAGCCACATAAAGATGCCCACTACCACTATCTCACATCTCAAATACCTTGCAGTCTTGTGTATACATCAGGAAAATCAAGTAACATTGGCCCTCCACGCACAATTACAGCAGCTCTGACCTTACTCAGAAATTACTAACCTTGTCGCACACAATGAGTACTGAAACTGCATATGCCGTCGTAGTGGCTAATTTTTGCACGCCCATGCAACAGCATTCAAACGGACTGGTGCGCCTGCGTTTCTCCAACCACTCCCCCATCACCACCCCCAAATGCTTCCCTCCCGTCACTCACTCTGCAATGGCTTTGTATCTGCATGGGTGATTGCAGTGCGATCGCAATGCTAACTCACACATGTGCACTGCAATGCATCTGCATGCACTGTATGCACCATTGGCCAGTCTGCAAACACTGTTGCAGTTGCGATCTGTAATGAATCAGACCCTATGCTTTTTGTGTTTCAATGCGATGTCAAAGTATTTTCCATTCTAATGTAGTAGCAGTTGCACTCCACTTGACGTGATGTGTATTAGCAAATGCAGGAGAATATGTACCCAACTAGTGTCCAACTCAGCATTAGGCCATGTATGTAAAGCAAATGGAATTATGGGCCTAAATAAGAGATGTACGTAGGAGTGATCTGTACTGCATCTTCAGCCACAGCAGATCTGAGAAGTTATGTTAATGCAACTTTTGTAAGATGATCCACACTGTCTGGTGTCTGCTTTTCATATCCGCTGCTGGCATCCCAAGATGTTGGATCAGATAACTGGCTGCACACTGGATCAGCTGGCAAGGACAGTGAAGCTGCATCTAACCATTCAGCCGCTGACTTTGACACATCCTTAAAATGCCAGAGACACATCTGCATTTTTGACTGTCTTTGCTGTTGTCCACAGCATGTCAATCAGGCTGCTGCTTCTCCCATACTGCAACCAGAGCTGCAGCAGCATCAAGTCACATGTGCACTGAGACTCCAGGACATTTGCAGTCCCAAACACGTCTGCCAATAGTGACCAAATCCAGACTTAGTCTGCGGCTGCATCAGTCCCTATGGTAGGGTCCTGGTCCAGTGTTGTTGGCATGTTTGGGAGAACACTGTATTTAAGTCACATTTATAAATGGCTATTCAGTTATAGCCATATGATCCAAAATATTAAAAGAATACATTCACCAGGACATTAGAGGTTAATAGAATAGGGCACTCAGTGGCTAAATTGCATGGTATATATCTCTTTTATTGAGTGTTTGTGTTATATTGTTATTGCCAGGCATGTATTGTTAGCAGCATAGTAAATATTTCATTATTAATCAATTTAAATACATATGTCTGGCTTAGTTGTACAGTTGTTATGTGATATAGTGAATACAATATGAAATGATGCAGGATGAAATTTGTTTCCATTTTTATTTCCTATTTTAATGTCATAAATTAAATGTTGATTTCATATATTTGCATGTTGTTTGGCCTTGAGTGTTTTATAAATAACCACCTTACTGCACTCCCTTAACTGATTCACTCATGCTAGTATTTAATATAGACAAGTATTAGGAAGTAGAATATGAACATGTCAATCAATTCTATTTTAGTAGAATTTACACTTCGCAAAGTTTATGCAATTCATTTTCATTGATTGACAGCTTTCTCTTAGAGTTGCTTTAAAAGTATATTATTATCTTCAATAAGTTGCATTGCCATTCAATTTTCAGGCACTTGTAGCCTTTGTTTATTTTGTTAGTATAGCTGAAAAATTGTAATTCAGTTCATTAGCACTTTACAGAATACACTAAAAGCAGAAATTATTTTAAGTGCTACGAAATATTGTATTATAAAAAGCTGTTAAAAAATAAAATTAGCAAAACAATTATACCTTATAGCTATATCCAGCACTAAGGTCTATTTTCAAACTTTTATTTTATGTATATTTTTCTGTTTAAGCTATACAGAATAAAAACTAAAACAATATATTGTTTAACTATACTGTCAACAATTGTGTATGTTGAGTGTATTTTAGTGAATACTAAAAACACAAAGTACTGTAAAAATACCCCAAAAAGCTATATTATCTATCTATCTATCTATCTATCTATCTATCTATCTATCTATCTATCTATCTATCTGTCCTATTCTAACAAGACTGAAACAGTTTTCTACAAGTTGCAGCTATATAAATTGTCTGTGCTATTAAAGCAGATTTTTGGGATGTATATATAAAAAGTGACTAGTAGATATTGATTTTTGCCTTATTTTTCTCAACATAATTCCTTAATGTTAGATTAGGCTTGTCCATATGTAGAAACCTTCAGCTAGTGATAGGTATGGTTTGGTATCGCTGGTGAAAGCCATAGCAGGGTACTCTGCTGATAGCAGTGGGTAACCTATTTAACAAAGACAGTTGTAGTACAAATTTGAGAATGATAATAGCAAAATATTTTTTTCTTTGCTAAAAGTATTTAAAAATAAATGTTAAAAAAAATGTAATTTATATTTTTTTATTTTGAAACAAATCCGCTACTGGAAACAAAACTCAATGTTAATATACAGCATGAACATACAATGTGCATGTATTAACTTACAAAGCCAGGTCACACATGTGAAAAGGACACCTGGACTGGCCAGTGAATTTGTAAGAGTGGTAAAGTTGAAATTAAAAAAAATGTTTTTTGTAGATTGCAGCTGCAATTTTACAATTTTTAGCAAAATAAACAATATATATATATATATATATATATATATATATACAACAATGAGTCTCCTGTGTGAGGTGCAGAGACCCCACAGAATTGGATCAAAAAGAGGAGGCACTCCCTTGTAAATAAGAAAAATATTGTATAATTATGACATGGTGAAAATTACTACAGAGACATGTCAATGTTTCAAGGTCTGCAGACCTTTTCGTCAGGACTGTACAACAAGCATCAATGGTGAAATGACAAGTGCTTACCACACACACAGCTCCTTATTTAAGGTAGGCACTTGTCATTTCACCACTGATGCTTGTTGTACACACAGGAGGATCATTGTTGTCTACATTAATCGTTTAGGAGGGCACCCCGGTTTTTGCAGCTTTATCCAGAGTGCCAAAACCTCTGCATCTTATATATATATATATATATATACATATATATATATATATATATATACAGTCAGGTGCATAAATATTGGGACATTGACAGAATTTTCATATGTTGGCCTCTATTCACCACCACAATGGGTTTGAAATGAAACAAACAAGATGTGCTTTAACTGCAGACTTTCAGATTTAATTTGAGGGTAATTACATCCAAATCAGGTGAATGGTGTAGGAATTACAATGGTTTCTATATGTGCATCCCACTTTTTAAGGGGCCAAAAGTAATGGGACAAACTAAACAATCCTAAATCTAACATTCACTTTTTAATGCTTTGTTGCAAATCCTTTCCAGGCAATTACAGCCTGAAGTCTGGAATGCATAGACATCACCAGACGCTTGGTTTCATCCCTGTTGATGCTCTGCCAGGCCTCTACTGCAAATGTCTTCAGTTCCTGCTTGTTCTTGGGGCATTTTCCCTTCAGTTTTGACTTCATCAAGTGAAATGCATGATCAATCGGATTCAGGTTAGGGGATTGACTTGGCCATTGCATAACATTCCACTTTTTAGCCTTAAAAAACTCTTTGGTTGCTTTTGCAGTATGCTTTGGGTCATTGGCCATCTGCACTGTGAAGCGCTGTCCAATGAATTCTGAAGCATTTGACTGACTATGAGCATATAATATTGCCCGAAACACTTCAGAATTCATTCTGCTGCTTTTGTCAGCAGTCACATCATCAATACATACAAGGGAACCAGTTACATTGGCAGCCATACATGCCCACGCCATGACACCAGCACCACCATGCTTCACTGATGAGGTGGTATGTTTTGGATCATGAGCAGTTCCTTTCCTTCTCCATACTCTTCAATTCCCATCACTCTGGTACAAGTTGATCTTTGTCTCATCTGTCCATAGGCTGTTGTTCCTGAACTGTAATGGCTTTTTTAGATGTTGTTTGGCAAACTCTAATCTGGTCTTCCTGTTTTTGATGCTCACCAATGGTTTACATCTTGTGGTGAACCCTCTATATTCACTCTTGTGAAGTCTTCTCTTGATTGTTGACTTCGACACATTTACACCTACCTCCTGGAGAGTGTTCTTGATTTGGCCAACTGTTGTGAAGGGGTTTTTCTTCACCAGGGAAATAATTCTTCTGTCATCCACCACAGTTGTTCTCCATGGTCTTCCGGGTCTTTTGGTGTTGCTGAGCTCTCCGATGCATTATTTAATTTTAAGACTGTTCCAAACAGTTAATTTGGCCACACCTAATGTTTTTGCTATCTCTCTGATGGGTTTGTTTTGATTTTTCAGCCTAATGATGGCTTGCTTCACTGATAGTGACAGCTGTTTGGATCTCATATTGAGAGTCGACAGCAACTGATTCCAAATGCAAATGTCACACCTAGAATCAACTCCAGACCTTTTACCTGCTTAATTGATAATGAAACAATGAGGGAATAGCCCACACCTGTCCATGAAATAGTTTTTGAGTTGATAGTCCCATTACTTTTGGCCCCTTAAAAAGTGGGAGGCACATATATAAACCGTTGTAATTCCTACACCGTTCACCTGATTTGGATGTAATTACCCTCAAATTAAATCTGAAAGTCTACAGTTAAAGCACATCTTGTTTGTTTCATTTCAAAGCCATTGTGGTGGTGAATAGAGGCCAAAATATGAAAATTTGTGTGTATATATATATTAGTCAATGCCAGTTACTAAAATTGCCCTTTCGCATTAACTATGTTTCTTTGTTCACTGTTTATTGCATAAGACAAATTACACCTTGTGATATGTACTTATAGCAACATCAATTGCCATATGACCTTCATGTTAAAAACATTTTTTAATCTTAGAGTATTCACTAGAGATGAGACTTAAAATATGATAGAGAAGACATGTACTTGATTCTTCAGGTCTCTTAAAAACAATACAGTTTAATTGATTCAATATGTATTTTATCAGCAGAGTGCTGTAAAGGTAATTTCAGAGATGACTTTTAGTAAACCTAAAGTTAAGTATAATTAATTGCATCTAAGACCTGTAGCAGATGGTTCAGCAAGTCTCTGAACCATGAATTTATAATTTTACACAGAAATGAAAAAATAATTGCATTGTTTATACACTGTAACAACAGTAAATTGCAAATATAGGTAATTTGTTAGCCTATATTACAGATACATAAATGTATTTCCTCAGTCACACAGTGTAAATCAATTATTATTACAATTTATTTATACTCTTATTTCTAGCACCCTGCACTTGTTAAAATCCATGCAGTTCCTCTTTTCTGCCTGGGGTGTTGTTCTCAGCTCTGTTGCTTCTAGCACACAAACTGCTGAATCTCAGCAGTTTGTTGCATTAGGTGAGTGTGCTAGAAGCACCAGAGCAGAGAGTGACACCCAGGAAAGGAAAGAGGAATTACAAGAGTTTTAACAGGTGCAGGGTGCTAGAATGAAGACTATATTTATAGAATTCCACATGGAACTCATGACCACAGTGCTGTGAAGCAATGTTAACCACTGTGCCACTGTGTCCTATAAAGTATGGAAATTATACAAAGCACTATCAGTGTGATAGTGGCTCATGGATTGCGGAAACTCAGGGACAAAGTATGGTTGACTTTATTGAGGATTAAGTAGGCTCACTGGGCCATATTCAATTAGAGGTGAAAAGCCTTCTTCGCCTGTTTTTTTGCAAAAATGTTGCTTAAAATTGTTTTGACAAATTCAATTCCAGGACAATTTCGCCTAAGTGGAAACTCGATGCATTGAATTCTCCAAAAAAGATTCTCCAATCAATAGCAGGTGAAAAGAAGAGCAAAATCTTTATTTTGGGGTGCAAAACATGGGAAAATTACTCAAAACCCATGGGACAGCCACCCAAAAGACAAATCTGCAGAAAAAACAAAAAACAAAACCTAAGAACACCCCAAAAAAGACATGTCGTTTTTGGGGTAAAAATTTAAAAAGTGGGTGGACAAGCATAAAAACTAGCGAAATAGGCTTTTTTGGGGCTGCAAGGATGGGTCAGGTGTTTTTGGGATTGCAAGTGCATGCAGCAGGTGGATTTTTCAAGTTTTTTAAAAGTTCACTTTAGAGACATAAAGATATTCTATCACCCATTTTCAAGTACCCCAAATTTGACTGGACTACTTATTTTCACCAAAAAATACTGCTTAATGCTATTCTTCACCACTTTTACAAAGACTCTAATAGCAAGCAATTTACACAACATAAGTATGCAAAATAGTCTTATTAGGGTTATTAGTACACATCTATATTGATTTCCTATGTTAAAATATATTTTTCTGGGGTACAGACTGATTTTACCAATTCTTTCAGTACTTTTCGACTGTTCCACATTCACCTAATACCGTTTTCGCCTGTTTTGCAATTGAATTAGGTGAAAAGCGATGATGCGTATGGAATGATTTCACCTCTGAAACAGGCGAACGAGGCGAAAAGTCGGACAGGTGAAAATTTTTCGTATCTAATTAAATACCTTTCACTGTCTGTAGAAATGTACAAACATATTTACATCCAGCATTTTGTTTATTTGTTCTCCTGCCTCCTCTTACTACACAAATTGGAATGCTTGAATGCATAGTTTTTGCTGAAGACAAACATTCAAAACCAATATATTTAACTGTCTTTATACATATAACCTGTTGTATTGGCACAGTACAAAGGAGCTTCATGGCATGGCATTATTTCATGGTTATTTTCAAGTCAGTCGATTTGTTTGTTTGGTAGCTAAGATGGAAATTCAAGTGATTATTATTATTATTATTATTATTATTATTATTATTATTATGGAGGATTCAGGGCGCTAAACACATGTAAATTGAACTTTATTTATAAACATTCCATAGGATTTAATGCTGCTTTTTCTTTGCAGCACCAGAGTAGGAGAAAAGTTGGGGAAAATCTCTATTTTACGGTAAAACCATCAGAACTTAGGGCCTGATTCAGACCCGCTCAATTAACAAGGTCTTAGTTCAGAATCTCTAGGACACCCCTCACCATGATTAATTATGCCCATATTCAATTTGGAGCGAAAAGCCCATTTTGCGTGTTGTTGGCGAAAACTTGTCACCGATGACGACACCTGTTTTGATTTGACTCTGTATTCAATTTGGAAGACTTTTCACCTAGGTGGAAAAGTTTTGCCTATGAATAGCAGGCGGAAAAAAAACACTTAAGCACACCCGAAAAATCACTTTGGTTTTGGGGGCAAAAAAAATTTGGGGGGACAAAGTTAAAAACTAGCGAACTTGACTCTGGAGGGTCCTCAAGTATGCCCCAGGTGTTTTTTTCATTGCAGAGGCTTGCAGCAGGTGGATTTTTCATGTTTTTTTAAACTTAACTTTAGCAACTTTAAAATATGCTGGCCCCCATTTTCAAGTACTCCAAATTTGCTAGGATAAGTTATTTTCTGCAAAAAAACCTCCTGAATACTATTCTTCACCACTTATACAAAAATGCTATTTAGCAGCTATTGAGCCAGTTTAAAAACACCAAATACCTTCATCAAGCCAAATCGGGGGGTATCATAGGGAACCCCCATCTTTGTCATAGCATCTTTTGGGGGGCGTCGGGCTGATTTCCCCAAATCTGACAGCACTTTCCGCTTGTTCAAGCTTCACCGGGTACCGTTTCTGCCTACTATCAAATTGAATATGGGGATAGTGGGCATGCACGCGATACTTTTCCGCCTGCAAAACAAGCGATGTAGGAAAAAAGTCCGGGAGGTTAAAAAGTATTGCGACACAGCTCAAATTCAATATGTGCCTTAGTACTTTTTAGTTAGTATAATTTGGCCAAAAATGACATGTCATATTGGCGTGATATTCTGCATAATAGGTTAAAAGATATGGGAGTGTAGTTTTGATGGGACAGGAGCTCTTACGTTTGCAGGTGGCAGTTAAAGGTGTTTTTAACCAAATATTAAATTCGGCTCAAATGTATACAAAAATCAACTTACAGACATTTTTATGCATCTCAAATTCATCTGAACATTAATTTGCTGAAAAACACCTGCATCCTATAATTTTTTTATCTGTTATTAAAAAAATGCATAAAACAGACATTTTGCACCTTTTAAGAGATCTACATACTTCACTTTTTCCTGCTAATAGACTTGTATACTGTGATCAAATAAAAAAATATTTTTTTTGTGGTACAGGATGATTTTCGCAGTTTTCACCACACTTAATGCATGTATTACCAGCCAGAAGTAGCATGCAACCACAGAGATAAGCCTTTTCCAATTGAAATGGGTGTTAAGAGAGAGGTCTGGATTACTCTAACCTATTTAAGGTGATTTTTTTTTTGATAAGTGGAGTTGGTATATTGCCTAGGGCTTCATGGGGATTTGGTACACGATGCTGGTGCTTGGGAACCCATCTGTCACAAACCTGATGCTGGCATATTGACAGGTTTAAGATACCATAAGCTTTTGGTTAGTATCATAACCCTCCCCCTCTTCCTACCCGTAACCCTCCCTCCCCACTGCCTAATCCTAACTCTCCCCCCTAGCGCCTAAACCAAACCTACACGCTAGTGCTTAACAATAACCTTCACCGCTTAGTGCTTATCTCTACCCCCAAATGCCTAACCCTATACCCCGACCCTCCCCCTAATCCCAGTTTTACCATTGTGATGCCATTGACAGGATTGTGACAGGTGCCGGAATTCCAGCAGCAGCATTCTAAGTGCCGGCATCTGGAGTATTGGGATTCTAACTACATCCCCGCTATGGGGTTTTAATCAATATATATGGTGGTGGAGACATTAAAGTAGGGGTGTGCACCAGCCACTTTTCATGTTTTTGTTTTGGTTTTGGATCTGGATCTTTCTTCTTGTTTTGGATCTGGATTGGTTTTGCCAAAACCACCCTTCCATGCTTTGGGTTCTGGGTTTTGTGTTTTGGATCTGTATTTTTTTGGAAAAAAGCATAAAACCAGCTAAAATCACATAATTTGTGTGTTTTTCTGTTCCTATGCTATTAGTAACATCAATAACATTAATTTCCACTCATTTGCAGTCTATTCTGAACACCCCACACCTCACAATATTGTTTTTTGGGCAAAAGGATGTACCGAGGTAGCTGGATGACTATGCTTAGCGACAGAAGTGGGCGGCACAAACATGTGGCCCATCTAGTAATGACACTGCATGGCAGACAGGTTAGCAGTTTGAAAAACTAGGTCCCAAACAGTACATAATGCAAAGAAATAAAAGAGGTGCAAGATGGAATTGTCCTTGGGCCCTCTCACCCACCCTTATTTTGTATAAACAGGACATGCACACTTTAACAAACCAATCATTTCAGCACCAGTGTCTGCCACACGACTGTGGCTGAAATAATTGGTTCGTTTGGGCCCCCAGAAAACAAGCTGGCAATTAATCTGTCCCTGCACAAACTGTCTCTATGGAGGCAAGATGTCATCCTCATCATCCTCATCCACTGATTCCTCACCCTCTTCAGTGTTGTGTACATCCTCATCCTCACAGAGTATTAATTTATCCCCACTGGAATCCACCACCACAGGTCCCTCTGTACTTGAGGAGGCAGGTTTCCCTGTAAGAATTGAAAATTCATTATGATGAACCTCATCTTCTCCACATTTTGTGGAAGCAACCTCCTTTGCCTTTCACTGACAAGGTTCCCGGCTTCACAAAACATTCTTTCGGAGTGCACACTGGAGGGGGTAACTTAGGTAAAATAGAGCCAGTTTGTACAGGGGCCTCCAAATTGCCTCTTTTTCCTGCCAGTACAGGTACGGACTGTCTGACATGCCTACTTGGATGCTGTCACTGATGTAATCCTTCACCATTCTGTCAATGGTGACAGTATCATATGCAGTGACAGTAGACTTGTCAGAAATTGTTTGCAGGTCCTTCAGTCCGAACCAGATGTCCAAACTTGGTCCTGTCTGCCCTGCATCACAGCCAGCAGGTTGCTTAGGATACCAAAGTTGTTTCCTGGCAACCCCAGTTGCAGGAGAAAATGAAGAAGGAGCTGTTGACGTGTCACATTCCGCTTCAGCTGACAGTGTTTTCACCAGCAGGTCTTTGCACCTCTGCAGGCTTATGTCAGCCAGAAAGAGAGACACCATGTAGGCTTTAAACCTAGGATCAAGCACAGTGGCCAAAATTTAGTGGTCTGATTTCAGCAGATTGACCACCCTTGAATCCTGGCAAAGCGAATTAAGGGCTTCATCCACAAGTCCCACATACTGAGAGGAATCACTCTGTCTTAGCTCCTCCTTCACTTTCTCCAGCTGCTTTTGCAAAAGCTTGATGAGGGGAATGACCTGACTCAAGCTGTATGAACTGACTTCACGTGTGGCAAGTTCAAAGGGCTGAAGAACCTTGCACAACATGGAAATCATTCTCCACTGCACATGAGTCAGGTGTATATCCCCTCCTTTGCCTATGTTATAGGTGGATGTATAGGCTTGAATGGCCTTTTGCTGCTCCTCCATCCTCTGAAACATATAGAGGGTTGAGTTCCACCGTATCCCAACCTCTTGCTTCAGGTGATGGCAGGGTAGGTTCAAGAGTATTTACTGGCACTCCAGTCTTCAGCACAGAGTCATTGAATGGCAAAAGTAGCCAGAAATTTTTCTGACCACCCAAATGTCTCCTGCATGCCTCTGTTGTTTTTCAGAAAATTCTGCACCACCAAATTTATTGTGTGAGCAAGACATGGGACATGCTGGAATTTGCCCAGATGTAATGCCCTCACAATATTGGTGGCATTGTCAGATATCACAAATCCCCAGGAGAGTCTAAGTGGGGTAAGCCATTGGGCGATGATTTCCCTCAGTTTCTCTAAGAGGTTGTCGGCAGTGTGCCTCTTACTGAAACCACAGCATGACCTGGCATTTCTCAGATGTTGCTACTGGTGATGCTGCTGTTGTGGGACACACTACCTCCATCAATTGTCTAAATCCCACTGCACTAATGGTGGATACCGAATGCATGTCTAACACCAACATAGCTGTCAACACCTCAGTTATCCACTTTGCAACAGGATGACTGCTGTCGTACTTCATCCTCCTCACAAATGGACTGTTGGAGGGTCAATTGCTTAGTAAAAGAAGTAGTGGTGTTTCTATTTCCTCTCTTGGATGATGAACGACTCCCAGCAGCAACATCAGCGGGAGCAGTAGGCGTAGCAATGCAGGATCCTCCTGAGGAATCCCAGATAGGAGAGTCAGTTATGCCAGTGACATGGCCTGCAGGACTACTTCCAATCCTGACTGAGGAGGAAATTGACGAGGAGGGATTTGATGGTGTGGTTTGCAGGTGCTTGGATACAGGAAAAAGGGACTTAGGTGTCACTGGACTGCTTATGGTCTTAGAAACAGTTTCTGAACTTGACAGTAACGTTTTATGAATGTGCTGCAGGTGACATATAAGGGAGGATGTTCCTAGGTGGTTAACATCTCTACCCCTACTTATTCCACCTTTACATATGGTACATATGGCAAGACAGTTGTTGTCTGGATTTGGATAGAAATATTTCTAGACCAAAGAAGTGGAATGTTTGGTCTTCTGCCCAGGCATGACTGTGATGGGCTCTTTCATCCCACGGACAACTGTCTCCCCCGGTGCCTGATTTAAACAAACCACCTCACCATCAGAATCCTCCTCATCAACTTTCTCCTCAGCGACAGTTACACAAATATCCTTATCCTGTTGTACTTCAACAATAACATCTTCAAATTGAATTTCAGCAAGTGGACTGTGGGTGCTCCTTCTAGCACTTGCAGAGGGCGTGCAAATGGTGGAAGGAGCCACCTCTTCCCGTCTAGTGTTGGGAAGGTCTGGCATCGCAACCATTGCCACACTTGGACTCTCCATGGGGATTTGTGATATCTTCTTAGAATTAGAAAGCATAGAAAGCATAGTTCTTTGCTGTGCTTTTGCCAGCTTAACTCGTTTGATTTGTATAGTGGGAGGAGGGCTTCCATCGTCATGTGAAGCTGAACCTCTAGTCATGAACATACTGTAGGGGAGGACCTTGGATGTTCCTTGCTACTCCATGTTGTAAATGACATATTGGCAAGTTTACGTTTCTCCTCAGACAATTTAAATTTATTTTTTAAGGTCATTTTCCTGAACTTGCCATTTGGGATTTTAAATGCTCTATACTATGACATTGGGTATCGGCCTTGGTAGACAACGTTGATGGCATTTCATAGTCTATGTTATGACTAGTGGCAGCAGCTTCAGCACTAGGAGGAAGTGGTTCTTGACCTTTCCTTATTTTATTTTTATCGGACAAATTTTTGTCCTCCATTTATGTGATATTGATGCATGTGCGGCTAAGGCGCACACAAACAGAAAAATATATATATATTTTTTTTTGGCACGCACTTTGGGGGTTACACCACCCTTCAACAGACGAGCCAGCCAACCTATTTCTTATGACACAGGCGCACGCTAGGCACTACTTTCTTGATGCACATGCGGCTACAATGCACACAAGTCACAAACACAGAAAAATATATAATTTTTTTCTTTTGGGGCGCACTTTGGGGGTTACACCACCCTTCGACAGATGAGCCAGCCGGCCCTTTACTTATGACACAGGCGCATGCTTGGTGCTACTTTGTTGATGCACGTGCGGCTACAGCGCACACAAGTCACAAACACAGACTTTTTTATTTTTTGTGGAGAGCATTTTGGGGGTTACACCATCCTTCAACAGACGAGCCAGCTGGCCCTTTACTTATGACACAGGTGCACGCTTGGCACTACTTCGCTGAGGCACATGCAGCTACAGCGCACACAAACAGGAAAATATTTTTTTTTGCACTTGGGGGAGCACCCCTGATGGACAGAGCACCCCTTTAGGACTACAGCCTTTATGGGACACTGCACAACACAGCCCAGCCAGCCCCTATGGACTTTGGAGTGGACAAAGCCACTATGGACAACAGACTGCACAACACAGCCTAGCCAGCCCCTATGGACTTTGTAGTGGACACAGCCCCAATGGACAACAACAGCAGCACAACTCCCACCCTACCTCTTCACAGCCGGAGTGAAAATGGCATCGACGTAGGGACCTTTTATTGAATCCAAAACTCACAAGAATCTGACAGCAGGATGATGACGTTTTGCCTCGATTTCAGATTTGAGTCAGGCGGGAAAACTCGAAACTGACTCGGATCCGGCTCGATCGGTAGGGCTCGGGGGGGGTTCGGATTTCAGAAATCTGAAACTGCTCATCCCTACATTACAGATTAACTAGTCATTGAAAAAACAAGCCATTGATATTTATCACCACCTTTAACCATTTACTATATTATTTCAACCACCTTCTTCTTCTGGGTCTGATAAAAGCTTTCATTAGCTCTGTGTTTTGTTGTGTGTGTGTGCATGCTTTAATAAACAGGACTGGGTAAAAACACAATACTGACTGAAAACTTAAGCACATTTATATGGTATGATGTACTTGCCTTTCACTTTTTAATTGCAACAGTTTTATCATGCATATCCTCACAGAAAGTGTTTTCAAAAAGAGTGTTATCTCTGGAGCCAGGTGAAGCCTGATGTTTTAGCTGCATGCAGACACATTATAGGACCTTGACAGGTATAACATGTCCTGGTGGGCTGAAAGCATTTAGCTCGGGTTACATTATGTTAAATGTAAAACTACATGTTTCACTACTCAACATAGCACACAATTCCCTTGGTGTATTTGATGATGACATTAATAAGATAGTCAGCAATTATTTGCAGTAAATGAAGTTATTCCACTCACTCAGTGATTTTAATTTTTTTTGCAGCTTTTAAAGGTTCAAAGAACATATCTTCATATATCAGTGATTAAAGGGGTGTGTAGCACAATTTTGAAAATGTACTTAGCAACAGAAATGGTATTCACAAGGTTCAAAATGTTCTTTTGACTGCTGAATTTGGCAAGTCATACTGTAGTCAGACCAAGCAGACAGCAATTAAATTATAGGAAACACATAAGTTATGCTCTTATTTTAGACAGCAGTATTTCTCATTTGGTAACACTTTGCATAATTTGAAGTATAAAAAGTTGTATTTCATTTTTTGTGACCTTTAGCTACTCACTGAATATGATCTATGTTTTATTGCTATGTACAGTATCTATTTTTTCTGTATTTTTATGCATTGCTTAGCAAAATTATCATTGGAACTCAGCCTGTTTATTTAGCTTGTTGGCAGAAAATGGACACAGAGATTGGTATATATTGAAATAATTAACTTCTTCAGAAAAATCACTCTTGTAATAAGGAAGGCTGTCAAATTGACAGTGACACAACTACTAAATTTATTCTGAAATTGTGTAGCAGCAGAAATGACTCATTTGCTTAAAATATGATTCTAAATTTAGTAATTTTATTTTTATAACAGACATATTATAATGATTAGTTTTCAATTAATAAATTGTTGTCCATATAATTACAAACTATTATAGTTTCACGTTTTAGTTTCAGAAATCATAATCACAAAAAGCAAGATTTAACAAAGAGTACTTACTGGTATTTATTCATGAGTCCTAATATTCCAACTAAAACTTATCCACCTAAGTAAATTACTTTATGCAGGATAAATAGTCTTTTTGTGAAGTTTACATCAAATGCCCCATATATAAAAAATAAATTAATATCACTGAAACAATCTCCACACAATACTGCTGCTGCTTCTACTACTACTACTTCTACTACTAATACTAATACTATTACTGCTACTACTACTACTACACTACTACTACTACTGCTACTACTACTACTACTACTACTACTTGTTGCCAATTTGGTTAGATGTTTGGAGCACATATTGCACAGATCTGTCAGTCTAATAGAACAGTTTGTTACATACAGTATATGCTTAACTTTACACATGTTTCACTCTATTATGCTGCACATCTTGTAGTGAATAAAAGTGTTTAGACTTTCATGTGGTGATCTTCACATCAATTGCTGTAGTTGTGATGAGAAAGGAGAAGATATTCCTGAATTTTTTTTTTATTTTATAGCTACAGTATTTGGAAAATGTTGGTGCTTCATAATAAAGCTTCTTCATCTTCCTCCTCTACTTTTTCTTCAATTTTCCAAAAATCACTTGTTTTTGGAAGAGATGAGTGGGTCTGGTTCTCTGGGAACCGGACCCACCTGAACTTCGTGTATCTGAGCCAAGATCCGAGTCTGGCTCGGGTTTTCCTGCCTGACTCTGATCCGAAAATTAGGCAAAATGTGTCATCCTCCTGCTGTCATATTCTCACTGGTTTTGGATTGTATAAAGGTCCTGGTGATCAGCACCATTTTCACTCTGGCTGTGGAGAGTGTAGAGAACAGATGTGCTGCTCTACCTGTGCATGTTCTGCTGTGTCACTGTGTTGTCCTGTCAGGGGCTGTAGCTGCAGGCTGTTTCTGTGTTGTCCATAAAGGGGCTGGGGCTGCAGTACATAAAGGGAGGTTTTAGTAATCAGTACATAAAGGGGTGCTGCTGTGTCCCTGTTGTCCTGTCAATCAAGGGGCTTGGCCTTCAGTACATAAAGGGTTGCTACTGTGTTGTCCATAAATGGGCTGGGGCTGCAGTACATAAAGGGGGGGCTTCAGTATACATAAAGGGGTGCTGCTGTGTCACTGTTGTCCTGTCAATCAAGGGGTTGGGGCTTCAGTACATAAAGGGCTGCTGCTGTATTGTCTATAAAGGGGTTGGGGCTGCAGTACATAAAGGGGGGCTTCAGTAATCAGTACATTAAAGGGTGCTGCTTTGTCACTGTTGTACTGATGATCAAGGGGCTGGGGCAGCAGTACATAAAGGGATGCTGCTGTCTTGTACATAAAGGGGTGCTGCTGTGTTGTCCTGTCCATCAAGGGGCTAGGGCTGCAGTTCATAAGGGGATGATTTGTTGTCCAGGGGGGTGTTCTATCAATCCATGGGTGCACCTCTACAGTGTACAAAAAATAAACATTAAAATTAATAATAATTATCATTCCTCTTTTTATTTTTTTTGTGTGTGTGCTAGCTAATAGCTATGCTTTTATTGTTCAATGACACTGCTGGCCAGACTGCAGTTTATCATCCATGTATTTGTGATTCTGCTGGTGGTCCATCCGCACTTCACAGGCATGCTTTGTTTTCCATAAAAGGGGTGCTGTGTTGTTCATCAAGGGGCTATTGCCTTGTTCAGGGATGCGTTTCCCCTGTGTAAAAAAATAAAAGTGAAATAAAATTATCATTCCTCAAATAATAAAAATAAATATATTTTTTGTGTGTGTTAGCAACTTAGCTGCGCTATTATTGTTCGGTGACACTGCTGGCTATGGTTCACCCATGCTCTCCTCTCCTCCCTCAAAAATTTGCATTGGAATAAAAAAATGAAATTAAGTGTACTACCAATCAACCCTTCCTGTCCCTTTCTTCAACTACATACATACTCTAACTCCCTCAGGCCTCTTGAATAATGAAAACATATGTTTCCTTATGTGCCAGGTTGGAAGATGAACTGCCATGTGTTTATGCCACCCACTGCTGCCGCTTAGCTTAGTCAGCCAGCTAGCTTGGTGCAAATTTTGGGCCTAAACCGGATGAAAACAATATTGTGAGCTGTGAGGTGCTCAAAATTGACTGGAGATTATTGCAAATTAATGCTATTGAGGTTAATAATACTGTAGGAGCAAAAAAAGCCCAAATTGTGATTTTAGCAGTTTTTTTTATAATTTAAAAAAAAAAAATACAGATCTAAAACTAAAACACGCAAGGTCGGTTTTGGCAAAACAAGAAGGATATACAGATACAAAACCAAAACAAGGGGGTTGGCGCACATCCCTAGTTTTTGGTGATTTTTGAAGTTGTATTTAAATCAGTGATTTATTTATAAAGTCAACACCATATGTGTTAGGTTGTAAAATTGTGTTGTGTCTAACTATTCCTTGTGACCTAGCTCTGCTGTTTGAGCTTCTGGACTTTTATACTAGGTTCCCTCTGACTTCTACTCCAGCTCTATGTTTCCCTAGCTTTGCTCCTGACCTTGTCGCTGTATCAACCCTTGGTTGAAATCAACATACTCATGGCAGCTTAATCTGTACTGAACATTTGTTTTGACTCTGCCTCTGAATAACCCATTGGCTACCAGCAAATGAGATCCATCCTTGAATTTACACAGAATAATTCTCTGTGCTGTACTATCCATGACTGCCTTGTTTGGCTGGGAATGCTTTCTGAGTACATTTAAGGAGCAGTTGGAAAAAAAATGGCCATGGACTGATTTATGACTGAGGTGGGCTTGAACAAAATGGATTGCATTGCATAGTTAATTTTTAAGGTATTAAAATCGAGGGGTATCTGTATAAACAGTCAATTATATGGACCTATTTGGCTGCATATCACAGATGATTTTGAGCTCTTTTATTATATATTAGTATGGAGGGTTAAAACACAAATCACCAATCATGTTTGTCAGACTTAAATGTCCTAAATCAGTTAATGTAACCTAAAACCACAAACACTTTAGGGGAACCCATCATTTTTATAATAAAAAAAACATTATCCCCTTCACTAATGTGTTGTGCTACTTAGCATTGGTACCTGACACTTAGGTCCATACCTAAGTGTCAGTTACCAATGCTAAGTAGCACAACACCATCTTGATGCTAAGCTAGTGGGTACCAGGGTAAAAAAAATAAAAATATCCATTTTGTGTATTAAATTTAAACTATGTCCTCTTCAGTGTAATCAATATAATCTGTGCCTGCTTCAGTGTAATAAATATAATCTGTGCACCCTTTGATGTGAAAATTTTCTTCTGTGGCCCATTTGCTGTAATAATAATATTATATTACCCCTTTAGTATAATAATAATATCATGTGGCACCTTTAGTTTTTGAATATAATATGTTCTGCCTTTAGTATAATGTCCCCTTTAGCATATTGATAAATATAATCCTTGCTATGTTTATTTTTTTTTTAATAAATATTTGCACCTTTATTATAATAATATATAATTCCCCGATATTTTTGTAGTGTAGTGGATATAGGGTCTGATTCAGCAAGGATTGCAACTGTGATTATACATGCAATTATCCGATTGCTGAGTTCTGTGTATGCATCTCAGTGCGCATGTGTGAACCAGCCACAGTGATCGCAGTCACTACGCATACTTAACGCATAGTGATTAACAGGAAGTAAAATTTGGGGGAGGTGATGGGGGGTGGTCGGTGTTATGCAGGCGTGCCAGTGTGTTTGAATGCCATTGCAGAGGCGTGCATAAATTAGGCACTGCAATGTCATATGCAGCTTGAGTACGATAAGGTTAGTAATTTCTGAGTAAGTTCAGAGCTTGTGCAAGTGTGCGTGAGCCTGCAATGGTACTCGATGTTACCGATAGTTTTGCAGTCTTTGTAAGTATTAAGGATGTGTGTAAGGTAAAGTGGGCAACCTTATGTTGTGCTGCAATGGCATAGCGATCACAGTGGATTAGCATATCATTGCAGTGAGACTGTGTGCGTAATCGCTATTGTATTGCAGTTGCAATCCATCAGGCCCATAGTACATACCTTGCATCTTCTTATCTTGATCTGATGTTATCCATTGGATTAAAAAGTATAACCTTTCAAGTGAAATAGACTGCTTATTATGAGGTCTATTCATTATCCCTTAATGTCTACAAAAGTAGATGAAAATTAATGTTTATACCTACTTTTGTAGAATTAAGTATCAGGACCATCAATTATAAAGTTAATGCAGGTGATATTATGGTCAACTCCTGATTAACTTTAATTCCAGATCTGACCTGCTGTTCCCATATTGTAGTATGGGGACCAAAATTCACCAAGCTCTGAAAACACAAAATTTTTGAGCTTGACAACGGAAACCTTTGCCATCTTCAATGGCATTTGTTCCCTGACCCCCTCTACTTTCATTGGGAAGGAGGTCTGGGGTTGTGAAGAGGGATTCAAACAGATCCCTCTGCCCCTGTTCTGCTCCTTTCGCCAGACAGGTGCATGTGTGAACTCCAGTTTATGCATGTGCACTAGCACTGCCAAATAAGCCTTGTCAGTGCTAATTTCCACTGCTACAGAAATAGTAGTGATAGGGAATGTGAAGATCAGTTGTCTCCACACCAGGGCAATGTTTCATTAATTGCTTGAGTGTTTTAGTATCCACCCACCTGTAATAATGAATAGGCCCCTATGAATTCTCAGTGAAATTGAGTTACACTTCAAAAAACCTGCTACATAACAAGGGAATGCAAAAGAAGCAGTCTCTAATTATTGAAAAATTCAGTTTGTACAAAAGATCCCTCCACCAAAAAAAAATCACTTTTTTCCATTTATTTCTTGTTACTAACATTTATTTAGATATATAATTTTCTAGAACAATTACTGAATGCATATCTTCAAGCTTAAACATAAAACTCTCAATCTAAAATACATGTACAATATTTAGGCTTTTATTATTGAAATTTCCATGATATTATGTATTAAGCATTACCTGATTTAATTGTTTAATTTTTGTTGTTCTTGTAGTGTCTCATAGTAGTTTTCTTACCCTTTGAGACTTGCTCAATTGTACAACAACTTGTACAGTAATTTTTTATAAAATATGATTCATGTTTTGTAGTCAGTTTCCCACTAAACTTGGCATGGTTGTCATTTCATTAACTTCAAGTGATATTAAATTGCAAATGAGAGTCACTGCAGCACTATAAATGGTTTTCCACAAGGTATATTTGAAAAAATTAATTTGAAAAGAAATCATGATGTATTTATATAAATGTTTTGATAAACCTCACTTTAATTCTACTGTAATATTTTCTTAGTATATTGTTATTATGAGAGTAATGCTTGCAATGAAATAGGTGGGAAGCAGCAATCTATACTGGTTAATTCTCCACTTGCAATATTTTCAAAATTGTTATGTATTTTCCAAAATATTGCTGAAATGCAAACATATATTCAAAAACAATATGGATATATATTTACATATATAAAAATATATTTAGGCATTTATCATTAATATTTTTAAAATTAATCAAATCAAATATGAATGAGGAAAATGAATAATTTTTTTTAATAAAACACTAAAATACGTGAAAAATATGTGAAAATTAAAAAACTATCGTGGAGCTTTTAAAAACATAACATATATGTAAGAAAGTTGCAATTTTTTTGAGAAAAAAATTCTTATACAAATGTAGCAAGCTATGAACTCTGCATCTTTTTTTCTTAAGATTTGCATCTTCTTCTCACCACTAAGGTGATAAAAAATGTTAAATGTAGTTTTATCACCACTAAAGTGATATACAGTAACTACATTGAAACATACCCTGACCACTGGTGCTGGCAGTGCTTGTGTTTCTGTTTTGCATCTGTGTCAGAAATCTTTGTAAAGAAGCTTCTGATATGAGCAGCTGCTGACATTCCTATTGTGACTTTCTGTTATGCTTAATCTACGACTTTATACACATTTTATAACAATTCCTGTGTGACAAAAATAGAAACCTATGTCACTGGTGCACTGTGAGTGGCTTTGTAATTGGATACAATGCAACTAAGACTAAATACTTAGGAAAAAGTACACTTCGCTACACAAAGAGAATCTAAAGCTGCCCATCCACTTAACGATGTGGGGGACGACAGCACGATTACGATGTCATCATCTCCCGCGGGGTGAACTGCATACACTGAATGTTCAGACATTCAGTATATGCAGATCAATCATCCCTGAACATGGCAACCTGACGACGGTCGCCAGGTTGACCGTCATGTTTGGGCAATGATGGATGTTAAAAACGACCAGCGGGTGCGCACAACGCTGGTTGTTTTAAACCTTTTTCTGCCCGATTTCTGGGCGATTAACAAGCGATGGAGCGATAATGACCATTGTTATCGCTCCAATGCTGGGTTTAATTGCCTAGTGGATGGGCAGCTTAAGAAGCACAAAGTATCTCACATCATTTGGTGAAAACATAGTATTATTACTTCTGTCCTTATTTATTTATATTTTTTCTTCAAAACACTGCTGTATCAAAATACCTATATTCCAGGTTTCATACATTTAAATTATGCTTGCCTAATTTTAAAAAAAGTATTTCAGTAAGATTTTGAAAGCAGCACCTATGGAAGCAGTGCTGAATGAGTGTGTGCTGCTCCATCTGCAAAAGTCACAGAAAGAGCCTGCACACATGGTCAATAGATTTATTGTGGGCTCATAGATCCGTAATTCTAAGGTAAATTTCCAATCACATTTTTAAATTGTTTGACCTGGTAGCTGTGGCTGCTTCTGTGTCCCAAGCACTATGGCCAGCAGTGATGGAAGGTCAGCATCACCCCAGCCCTGCATTGCTGCAGGGCTTACATGACCTCCATGGAAGCAGCAGCCATTGCTCCTGGAAACTGGCTGCAGCTGCTGCTGTGTCCAGCCAACTGCACCCCTACCTCCTCCTTCTGGCTTCTGCTTTGTCCCACAGCTAGTAGCTATCCCCTTCCGGCTCAGCATGACTATCCCCTCCCAGCTGCATGGCTCCATGGCTTCACTAAAAGGAGCAGCCACATTTCCTGGTAGCCATCAGGTAGCTATATGCCACCTGACCCCCTCACACCTCCAGCTGGACCGACGCTAAGGATGGTGCCAGATCTTCATACTGCAAGTTGGACCTATGAGGATGATGCCAGACCTGCTGTACCCATGCCATGACCCTTGCGCCCCTGCCATGGATGCTGCCATAACCCAGCAACACAAGACAGACTCCCTGTAGATGCAGACAGATCCCCCGCACCCCTAACTGTCCACCAGGTATTTTAAATACCAAAAAAATCCATAAACCGAAATGCTCCTGGTCCCGAGCTTTTTGTATATGGGATATATATATCCCCAGCTTTTTTAACTAGAAAGTAATTTTAGAAAAAAACTTTAGCAAAATAGTCATTTTTTTATTATCACATGATGTCATTAATAGCTGTATTATCTTGATTTAACATTGTTGTTAAAAAAAATTATATTGAGTCAGATTTAAATAGCTCTTCTATATATATGAAATGCTAATGCAGCTAATCATCTCTATGGGGGTATTCAAGTGTTTTGTGCGATGAATGCCAACATGTTTGCAATTTACTCTTTTGTGTACTGCAAGTGTTTACAAAAACAAAGTTTAGAGTCATTTGCTGTTTGGAGTTTGCTCTTAGCAGTTCTATATTTTGCTGTTTATTAAATGTATCTTATATTAAACTGCTGTTTGTTAAAATTCTCTTATTAAACTTTTTTATGTGAAATTATTACAACAAACTGACTACATTTTCCTAATTTCTTGGTCTTTTGGGGGTTTTTTTATGTAGGCTTTTGGTGTGTCAGTTATAATTTTTTACAACCTTTGCTATTCAAAATTGACTGGATTTTCTATCCATTTTTTTATTTGCACTTAGTGTTAAATTATCAGGAATATACTAATTAATTGAAGTGATGAAAAGTGTAACTTCGATGAAACCTTTAATGGAAAATGTCTGCTGTGGGAGTAACTGCACAGCAAGTAGCAGCAGACAGACAGTGCGGAGTGGGATAAAGCCCAAACTTGACAAACGATAACCAAAGAGAATGCAAACATGATCATCATCACCATGCAAATATGAGTCCTAACCAAATTGCCTGTCACAGAGAAAACAATCAATAAGCGAATAGAACAGAGGTAATATCACGTCAACCCCCAGAATGTCTGCAAACAAGATGCCATGCCATTCTTGATGTCAGTAATAATGCAGACCCCATATTTGTGTTGAGAATATCCAGTGAAATTAGCGTTTGCCATGACTTTCAATAAGTTGCAAGCACAGACATTAGAAAAAGTTGCCATATATTTACCGGATCCTGTTTTTTGGCACGGTCAACTTTATGTGGCAATATCCAAAATATGGTGATCTGCCAACATGAATATCAAAATTATTGGTGGCATGGAAAAGGGTCAATTGATAAAGGATTTTAAAAAGATTTACACAAAAAATGTGGTATATACAGAAATATTTGTGAACTACAGTAGGAATTGTGTTAAATTCTTTTTTTTATTTTTAAACTGTTAGTTGATTCCACATGGGATAAAGGATGTGTGGCATTTTACCGATACCAAAAAACAGTCCAAAATTATATTACTGTCACTTTTTCCATCATTTTGATGGTCTTTTAACTAGTATTTACATAATTTGCTAATAAAAAAAATCAACAAATTTGGGTACTTTTAAAAAAAACATTTTTAGCCAGTTTAGTGGTTAACAGACCCAGTAGGGTACTGGCCTGCTGTGCAGGGCCCCTCTCCTTGGCACATATAGAAGTTTTCATTAATTTTTTTCTGTCGAAATGGCCACACCTCCCATTTTAGGTGGGCTTGTCATTGCTTTGTACAACACTGATTATAACTCACAAATGAAGGGTCCTTGAAGGCTCAGGATTTGAATGGTCAGAATGCCAGTTAAGCATTGTGCTAAATGTGAAACACTATCACATTTAGTGATGGGAATGAAAGCTATATGGCAATTTCATAATGAACTTGTCAGAAATTTCCTGTGTATGGGCTCTCAAACACAGTGGGAAATGGCCCTAAACAGATACAGTATGTGTGTCTTCTAAAAATGATATCCGAGATATGTGTGCAGGCTGTGACTACATCCAGATAGCATAAATCTAATAAGGTTATTGTTAGGGGGGAGGGGACATCTTTCAGGCTTTTCTTTCCCTATATGAGACATGCTAAAAGTAAAAAAAAAAAATGTAAAATATATAATTTGTGCAAAAATGTAATTAAAAAAAGTGTTAACTTGTTGCACATTATGTTTTTGCACCTATTACAGGTTAATTTCACTTATGTGTCTATGCATGCTCCCTTTTTCGTGCAATTCAATTACAAATGTTGCATTGTGGCATTCGTGCAAAATTTTTTGCTGCTTTTACCCGTGATAGGTGTAGATGAAAATGAGGAAATCTACCAGTACCTCAAAGAAAGCCAAAGTGATATACTGTAGGATAAAGGTATAGAAGTGTATTAATTGCCCTAATAAAAGTTTTGGGGGTTCTTGAATTATGTCAAATGACTGTTATATAATTTTTTTTATAAATGAGTCAAATAATGATAGAAAGCAAGTGTTTTTGACACAATAAATCTACTTAAATTGGGGGTGCATAAAAATGCCTATAAGTATATATTTGTTTCATTTAAAGGCACTTTAACAAAACCTTCAAAATATGACTCTATCACCCTCCTGCAATCTTAAAAACACCTGTCCCATTTATATAGAACCTCCATTTACCTATTCCACATAAATTAACCAATTTTCCTGCACTTTGCACTTTATCACCCCAAAAATGATATGTCATTATTGGTCAAATTATGCTAATTAAAAAAATATTTTTGTCTAATTAGTCATTAAAGAAGGTGTCCCAGTGGTCCTGAACCAAATCCCAACATTTCTACCTATAAAATAGGGATTTTCCCCAACTTTTCACTTGCTTAGGAGGTGGTGAAAAGAAATTTGCGCAAAATGCTAATCAGAATTCGCACTCGTGAAATCTGCAGCTAATAGGATAGCAGGATAAGTATTTATTCGCACAATAAGCTGTTTTTCTTTAAAAAGTGGCTTATTGCAACTGATTGAATTTGCCCCTCAGAAATAAAAAAAACTGACAAACCATAAAATAAAAAAAATTGTTTTATCAGGAAGTGGTGAAAACCCTCATTATATGATATAGTCACATTTTATGCAACTGCTAAGGTCTGACAAATTTTATATTTCTGGTCCGTTTATTGTAGAATATGTTTGACAGTATAACAAACATCTAAAATAAAAAAACAGCATCATACTGGTATGAAATAGAAACAATAATAATAATAAATAAATAATAAATTGAAAGCTTTTTGTATTGCTGAAAACAAATTCTATAGGATGAAATTAAAGCCTAGTTTCAATGGATTTCAGTCTAATAAAGATCAGAAAGAATAAAAGTGTTTTATGGATAATGTACAATTCTAGAAACGTTGACTAAAGGTTATTGTTCTTTCCTCAAGTTATTGTGAATTTTTTTTACACTTTTATGCACTAAGTTGGCATCTTAAATCCAAACAATGACAGGTGCCTAATTAGATACAACTAAAAACAGTGAATTGTTTATTTAGAGTAACAAAATATTGTCCAAGAGATTTCCTCTGAGTAGAATTTAAAAGAAAAATCCCTGAAACATAAACAAATGACTCTGGGCCTTGCTGATAAAAGTAAGCAAATTGTATTTGTGTTGTGTCAAGGCAAATAATGAATGTGCAGACTGATTAATCAGTCTTTGACAGCTCATTTGCATGTTGACTTAGTCGTTCTGTAACTTATTCTACAAACCAATACTGTGTCTCAATGCATTTCACAAACCTATAGAGTGAAATAGTGTGATAATGCATGGAAGTATAAAAGAAAAAATATATGGATTAAATAGCTGTGTAAAATTAGAAAATATGTATTATTATGATATGCTGTCAGAATGTTGGCAATATTGACAATATCCATATTGATAATGTTGACATCAGAATGTGCACAGTTATGATGTCAACATGGTTAAAATGTGGACATCATGAATGTGAATACGGGCATAATGAAGACATATAAAAAATGTTAACAGTGTCAAAATGTTGATATTAGCATTAAGCATAGGAGTTTGGTTTAGGGATTAAGGTTAACATTATGGTAAGGATAGACTCACCTCAAAATCAAATCGTCAACAGTCTGACCATGTCGACATTTCATCAGTATCAACATGCTGAATGTCAACATGATGAATGTAGGCATTATGAACATGTGGACTTGTCAACATCCTCATGTCAACATTAGAAATAACGCTCTGATGAATGTTGACATAATATAGCAAACACTTTTATATAACATAATTAATGGTTTTATTTTTAATGCTTTTATTTAACATAATTAATACTTTGGCCATCTATCGGTATATGAACTTTGCCTAAGATAGCAAAAAAACTCCACCTGTAATCCTTTCTTGATTTGAATGTCATGTTATGTGAATTGAAGTGAGAAAGGGCGACATCTCTATTGTAAGTGAACAGCAATATCCAGTAATATGTATCGGCCATAGACTGAGTTACTGTACAATTATACAGTATATATGCCAACAACGTGATATATGTGTCAACTGAAGTATAATTGAACCAAGGGGCTGAGTCTGTTGGTTTGCAAAGAGAACAGAAGCCATTTTGAGAGATGATACAAGGATTGACTAAACGTGCGCTTGGGACTGAGATATAGGTGTTTTTGAGTGCTGAATATAATTGTGCTGCTATAGTTGAATTGTGTTTTCTGTGATTCACCATTGGAGAGTTGAAGATATTATTTTATCTGGATAAAGAAAGATCAGCATTAGATGTTAATTCTACCTACATTATTTATTGTGGTTCACAAGTACATGCATGTAATAGGACAGTGACTACCTAGCAAATGAGTACTTCAACACGAGAACATTATGGGCCTGATTCAGAGCCGCTCGTAAGCGGCCGCTCGTTCGTTCTGACCGATGTTCGCACATCTGCGCATGCGTATGGATTGTAATACGCATGCGCGAACCAGTCAGTGCGGCCGAAAATCGTTTGTTCGCTATATAGCGAATGCCTGCTATTTTGAGTGGCAAAAGGAGGCGTATGTGGGTGGTAACAGGGGAAGGTGCTTGAAAACGGGGGAGTGGAATTAGATCGCAGGCGTGCTTAAAGGTCAAAACGGGCGTTTTAAGGGAGTGCATAATTAATACAGCAGCGTCATTGACCACGTCACTTGGTTTTTTTTTACCCCAAACTGATCGCAAAATAGCGGTTGAAAAAACCAGCCACAAGAATAGCGAGCAGTTCATATGCTGTTCGATGTGCTCGATTAATCTAATAAATAGCGGACATGATGTAGGATGCGAGCGGCCAGGGGGCGTATTTTTCAAAATTACAACCGCAAGTTTTGCTCGCTCATACAGACTTAGAGGCGTGAACAGATCGCAATTAGCGAACGGTTCATTTGAATAGCCACCCCGTGTTTTATAACGAACGACCGCAAATAGCGAGCGGCTCTGAATCAGGCCCTATGTTCACTTTATAGTAAATGACTGAGCAGTTTGGGGGTTTTCTAGTTTGCTCAGTGATAATATATTTTGATATTTAATTATATGTGCTATTTAGCTGGCTATTGTGGGTATAGAATATTGGACCTGATTCAGACCCGCTCGCTAAGGTGCGATCGCTTACTGTGAGCGATTTTCGCCCATCTGCGCATGTGTATAAATTTGCAGTGCACGTGCGCAGAGCCATTCGTTGCGATCTGCTTTTGGTAGCTTGTAAGCCACTATCAGGTCGCTGCTTTGAGTGACAGATAGTGCTGTTTGTGGGTGGTAACAGGGGAAGGTGCATGTGAACAGGGGAGTGGTGTTGCGAATGCAGGCGTGTCTGCCCACCACAACGTTGTTTAAAGGGCGTGCATAATTAGCAAAGTAGCGTCATTGTACACGTCACCTGCATGTTTTTCCGCCTGCACTGATTGCAGTGCTTGCAGTGGGGAAAGGCAAACCCAAGGGCTGCGATCAGCTCCGATGGTTCCCGATGGTCCTGATTAATCATACATTTCCCGGAGGTGACGTGTGTTGCAAGTGGCAAGGGGGCGTCTTTAGACACTTGTGAGTGGGACTTTGCCATAGCTCACTAACATACAGTGGGCGTCCTTATGCAATGCAGTGCAAGCGCTTAATTTACATATCCGGTCCCATTTTGCCAGCGTATCTTGAAGTAATTGACAAACTATTGTTATTATTATTATTATTATTATTATTACATTTTATTGATAGGGCATCACAAGTGGTCCGCAGCGCCATACAGACAGTACACGGTACACAGTACATTACATAATAGTACAGTAACCAAAATATAAACAGAGCACAAGTAACAATTAGCAACACTCTTCTCCATACACAATACAGCTAGGAAGCTGAAGGCTGTCATTGAAGTGCTAGAGAAGAGCGCTGTGAGACAGTAGGGAGGAGGACCCTGCTCCTAGGAGCTTACAATCTATTGGAGAGGGGTGGCAGACATGTGACATGAGGCATGAGTGTATAGATGGGAACCTGAGTCCAGGAAGTAGGCAAAGTAGAGATGGCTGAGGCAGGAGGGAGAGCAACCTGGTGACATGGTTATGTGGTGGAAGGGTATGCTTTGATGAACAGGTCGGTTTTCAGTGCACGTATTTAGGATATTGCAGGGGCAAAAACTACAGAGGACAGATCTCTAAAACATGGAGATTACAGAGTGGTTACTATGGAAAGACAGACTGCTGCGCTGGCACAGAACATTGCTCTGGTACATCTACCCTTGACAGATATAAGGAGTACTGCCTGGGGCTGCGTTCTGTCCACTTGCACAACAGTCAAGCATGCTGGGAAATAATGGACTAGAGAAAGTCAATGAGCTCCCCATCGCTAATGGGTTGTGACTGCCCCAGCAATTGCATGATCAGCAGCTGGTGTCACCCTACACATGTTTCTGCAATTCATTATAAAAGAGACAGTGATGGAGGTGAGCAATAATACTTAGCTCTGAGGGCCTGATTCAGAGCCGCTCGCTCGCGCTATGTGCTCGCAAGTGGCCCGATGTTCTGTGTACGCGTTTGCGCATGCTTTGTTCTTTGTGTGAGCAAACTACACACTGTGTTCGCAACCCTCTCGCTTGCTCAGCAAAGGCAGCCCAGGGTAATGAGTGACAGGATAGGCCGTTTGTAGGTGGTAACAGGGGCAGGATACTAATAACAGGGGGTTGGAGATGCGAACGCAGGCATGCCTGAGTGTTTCAACGCCATTTTCAGAGGCGTGCATAATTAACAGGCAGCATTATAGTACACGTCACTTGCCATTTTTTTACCCTGATTTCCTCGCAATGCTTGCGGTAGGGTAAAGTTCCTGCAAGCACTGCGTTAGCATACAATGGTGCTCGATGCACCAATGTTTTAATACAATTCCAGGAGATGATATGTGAAGGTGGGCAGCTCTGCTTTTGTGATTGGGCATACGCTCACACAAAGTGACCACTTGCTAAGACATGGTGGGTGTGCTTATGTCTTGGTGAGCGATCGCTTCGCGTGGCGTCACTTTGAAAAATTTGCATATGCATCTAGCGAGCATATGCAGATAGCAACCGGGTCTGAATCATCCAAGTCTCAGGGGTCAATTTACTAAGCAGTGTTAGGAGACAAAGTGAAAAGTGATAACCAATCAGCACCCAAGTGTCATTTTTCAAACACAGCCTGTGAGATGACAGTTGGGAGCTGATTGGCTGGCACCTTATCACTTTCTTATCACTTTTCACTCTGTCTCCTAACACTGCTTACTAAATAGACCCCTCAATCATTATAGTGAGAGAGTCGGACCATGCCACAGAGACTTGTTAGTTACTGATAGCCACAAATGCAGGTCTACAGTACATGTAGGAAACAGTCACTTCTATTTATCAAAGATTCAAAGCTATTTAACTGTGTGTATGGGCCTAGCCTTTCTGCTACAGCTTAAGAAGGACAAGCTTGTGGAGTTGTTGCCAGAGAGAGAAAGGAAACATCCACTGGAGCTGCCATCTCTAACTATAAGGTACCATCTATCTGTGCCCATCACAACACCTGGGGTCAGTGGCATCACAAGGGTTTTGTGGACGGTGCGGTCCACACCTGGGTGTCACTTGCCAAGGTGTGACACCAAAGTGCAGACTCCTCCTCAGTGACAGGTGCTGGGTGCAGCACTGGAGCATTATGTGCAGCACTTGACTCCTGACACAGTGAGGGAGCCGGCACTGCACACAGGCTGGTCCACAGGCAGTACGCATCTCCAGACCCCCAAAGTGACTAAAACAGGGGTTCAGGCTTTGAGGCCATGCCCAATACCCACAAGGTCATGCCCACTTTTAACAACTAATACTGTCATGTCTGGGGCTTGCACCAGGTGTCACCAGTGCCAGGGGTACCACAGATTTGGTCTCACCTCAATCTTTCAAAATCAAAATAATATTCCCACCTGCCAATAGTAGTTACCGACCTGACATCTCTATTTCTTTGACAATATGACAATATTTCCTTTGCTCCACACATCCATTTTGTACCACAAGAATGCAAATATCTCACTGCAGCAATTTTAATGAATGTACTCCTTCTCTCCTGCATTGACTAGTGCAAGGGGTAAATTTACTAAAGTGAGAGTTTTTAAAAGTGGAGATGTTGCCCATAGCAACCAGCCAGATTCTACTTAACATTTAACTAGGACCTTCAAGAAGATAATAGCTAGAATCTGATTGGTTGCTATGGACAACATCTCTACTTCTAAAAACTTTAACTTTAGTAAATATACCCCCAAAAGTCTACTTAAACAGACTGTCATACCTAGAATCTATTTTTAATGCAGCAGTTAGTTTAATCTCCTTGCAAAATGTTCTTCTGCTGCTCTACTCTTTATGCTCCTACATTGGTTGCCTGCATTTTACTGAATTCAATAAAAATATGTTCACATACATATAAGGCTATCAACTAAACTATATCGCAATACATCTCTCCACTTATCATAAAATATCTCCAAGCTCAACTCTTCAGCTCTTTGCAAAATCTGCATCTCACATGACCACTCAAAACCTCTACCCATGGTAACTGGACATTTTTTGGGAAGTACCCACTAGGTGGAATGCCCTCATAAGCACAACAAGACTTTCTTCTAGCCTCAAAACACAAAAAACAAACCTCTTCAGGAAAGCTTATTGAATTCCATAACCACACATATTACCTCACCTCTACACAGTCAATACTCAACTTTACATATGTACTCTTTCCACACTCACACAACCAACTGACCCCAGTCCAACATTGCTCTATAACTAGATCATATACCAAATTCCCTTTCCCTACAGATTAAAGGCTTGCTGGCAGGGTCTTATTACTGTACCTCTTTACCTGTCTGATATTCCCTCTCATTTGTAGCTGTTTTTTTGTTCACAATTGAAAAGCACAAAATAATATTTTGGTATTATATATATGTAAATACATGTAAATAAATAAAATAATAAAAACATATACAGGTTGAGTCTCCCATATCCAAATATTCTGAAATATGGAATATTCCAAAGTACGGAATATTTTAGCATGACTGAGAAAGTGAAACCTTTGCTTTCTGATGGTTCAATGTACACAAACTTTGTTGAAAGCACAAGATTATTAATTTACAGTATAAAATAACCTTCAGGCTCTGTGTATAATGTGTATATGAAACACAAATGAATTTAATGTATGTACACAAACTTTTTTTTATGCACACAATTATTAAAAATATTGTATAAAATGACTTGCAGGCTGTGTGTATAAGGTGTGTATAACACATAAATTCATTCTGTGTTTAGATTTGGGTCCCATTCTCAAGATTTCTCATTATGGTATGCAAATATTCCAAAATACGGAATATTCTGATATCCAAAATACCCCTGGTCTGAAGCATTTGGATATGGGAGACTCAACCTGTATGTGTATGTGTGACTTGCTATATTTTTATGATAGTATTGTCCATCAAGACACCTTACATCCATATAAAACCAACAAGGTATAGCAATATGTACAAACTGAATTGACCAACATCTGCAGGTACAGATGTTTTTTCCTTAAACAATGCAATGGCAGACAATATGTTACATAAATCAACCAAAATGTCCATAAACAAAATATTGGAAATCAGACATAAACTAGAGGAAAAGTATATTCCTTATCTTTTCTCAATTCCCAAGATGGAAATGTGAAGAAAAATAGACAAAGATTTACAGCAATACTCTATACAGATTAAGGTAATATTTGCAGATCTCTTCTCTGCACTGGATAAAGCTTCATGTCAAAACCAACAAAAACTATTTATCTTCCTGTAAAGACAGTAGTAAGCTCTGCTTAAATATAATACCCAAAATGTACAAGTTAATGCTGCTACTGCTGTACTTCTATGTGTACTTTATAAAATAGTTTCCAGAGTAGTGAACACAAATAGTGATTTGTCATGATGTACAGTAGAATTATATACCATATACATGTTTGTTCCGTAAACCCAGCATATACTGTTTCCTTAGGTTAATTTTTATTGCACATCAATATGTCATATTAATGATAGAAGTGATACATGAATGTGTTATCCTTAATTAGTTGATGCTAATATATCTGATATAATCAGAAAATCGCTTGCAATGTTAGCTGAGAGAATACTACAGATAAACTCCCACCTGTATTGTTATGCTGAAATGTAAACAAGGTTTATTAGTAAAGATGAACAAGCACTGTCTATGCAATAAACTTTCAAATGCATTCAAAATCTGCCCATCTTATTACTCTCAAATGAAAGTCAGTAAAGCATGCAGTTTTGCTTTCTGACTTAAAAGTCACAGCATGAGCATATAATATAATCACGCAATGATACAACATTAGTTTGTTAGATATGGCTTTTATATGTAAGTGATTTTCAATAATGAATATGAATAGTAGCAATGAACATAATACAAGCACATATGAAAATGTTTATTTGCTCGGAGAGCACCATGTTAGTATTTATCTCCTGTCTGTGCCTATTTTGGTGAGATTGCATACTGTTTCATGAACCATCTACCTAAAGGATTTCTTTCTTTTAGTTCTGTCTGTTCTTATTTATCAACATGAGAGTACAGTTTTCTACTGGGAAGAAACATGCAGAAAGATTGAAACCTTGACTATAACAAAGCTGATGCCCCATTGTTTTGCTTCAAAATGAACCCAAGGTTATACATATTGCAAATATAGCATTGGTGCCTGTGTGCAACCAACATTTAAGTGGACACATGCATAATCACTCTGTAGCCAGTGGACCTATCCCTCTATAAATGCAGTATTTAAATACTTGAACGTAATGCATGATCTGTTAATTTTTAACAGCCATTCTTTAGTCTATCTATCCTGGCTGATTAATAAAAACAAAGGATAAGCCTGAAGCATAAGGGAACCCAAGTAAATATGATAACTAGTCATAGGACTAGTCATAACATTTTTAACCATAATTACTTTAGGCTCAAAAAACACTCACTTTTTTCACATAAAATCATATTAAAATAATATTCCTATTGAAGTAATGCCATATGTTATTTACATATTTTTCCATATGTGTTTGATAAGTAAATATTTAGGAGCATATTTCATCCATCCAATACCTATATGGTACAATTATATGTACAAATTTAATTGACCAACATCTTTGTCATTGGACAAAGAAGTCCAATGAAATGTTCTGCTACAATGATTGATTACAAACTGCTAGAGCAGCCTCTTGTCATTCAGTGTAAAAGACCATTAATTGGCTAAACAAATAAGTAGGCAGTTACAGCATCAGAACTTTCATGTGATCATTTACATAACATAAATAACTTAAAAATCAACAGAGCCAATGCTAACTTAAATGGAAACTGCAGCAATATCAGCTTTGGTCTCCATGTAGACTGTTCTGCACACCATCTACATGGCTGTTATTTCATGGTGTTCAGGAGCAGGAGGACATGTTTCTGTTCTGCCTTCCAGCAGATGTAGTATTTTGTTGCACTTGTCCTATGATAATTAATTAGAAATGTTACTTCAGACCATTAATGACTACAAGCTGCTACTTTGGTTGCTATACTATTAATAATTCCAATTTGTTTATTTTTCAACTTAGAAATATCCAACTATAAAATCAGGACACTGTTTATGCCATTCACATAGCTCACTGCCGAACACTGTATTGTTTACACCCTACTATCAATGAATAGTAAGCTCTTTTTGCAGCAAAATTAAAAAAAACTGACCTGAGGTGCAACGTGCAATGTGCAGTGGAGAGAGGCAGTGTAAGTGGCATATCTATAGGGGGTGTAAGGTGTCTGGTGCATGCAGGCCCCTGAGACAAGGGGGGCTCAACACTGCATACTGAGCACCCAGAATAAACCCCACAGTGTGGATGCAGCAGGTCCCCCTTATTTAATTTGCCAGCAGTGTCATCTTCTGGGTGATATTGTCAGATAGGTGGCTTCAGTGCAGGCATTAGCTAAGACTCTGGCACTGTGCCAGTGTGTTTTCTATCTCCTTTGCATGTGCCATCTTCTTGAATATTACTCATATTATGGTGCTACAGGAAGAAGGTAGGGTGAATAATGGGCAGCACTGATGGTGCATTACTGCCTCACAGCACTGAGGTTGTGGTTTCAATTCCCACTATGGCCCTAACTGTCTGGAGTTTATATATTCTTCCTGTGCTTGTGTGGGTTTCCTCTGGGTACTCCGGTTTCCACCCACACTCCAAAAATATACTGGTAGGTCAATTGGCTCCCAACAACTAATAACCCTAGTATGTAAGTGTGCGTGTGCACATGTGGTAGGGATTATATATTGTAAGCTCCACTAGGGCATGGACTGATATGAATGGACAAATATTCTCTGTAAAAGCGCTGCGGAATATGTGTGTGCTATATAAATAACTGGTAATAAATATATAAATAATAATGCTGCATAGTGTGTGTGTGGGGGGGGGGGGTGACTTGCACAGAGGCTTTGTGATACAGCATAACATATTTGGCATTTTTATTAAGGTGATACATGTTATTTCTGTGTTTCAAATATTAACACTTAACTACAACCCCATTTGTGTCTAAATTAATGATAATTAAATTAATTGCAATAATAATAATGATAATAATATTAATAATAATAATAATAATAATAATAATAATAATAATAATAATATATGATTTTCACCATAAAAGATATATATGTACATTTTTAACAATGCATACTTTTAAGAGCATGTAGACTATTTAAAATATTACTTATAAAGGAATCTGATTCATTGTAATCATACCAAGGGCCATCTCCTTTTGCTACCAGGTGTACATTTAAATTCCAAAGAAGTAAAAGAAAGTTCAGATGTGACTGCAGATATTATCAGACTGATTATTTATTTCTCAAAAATCAATCAAACCCTTATTTAGATAAGCAGATGCATGTTAACTTGTTGCTTTGAGGGTTTACATTTATCTGAACAGTCAATAGTCTCATTAGCACTGAGATGTGTGCATTACCTCTGTCTGCTTTATTAACATTAGTATCAAATACGTCAGTTATCTTCGTATTGTGGGAAAATAAACTCAGACATAAAAAAACAATATATTTCATCTTATTATATTGCTTGTGCATTATTTTGAATAAATATGCAGAGTTATATTTTAATCCAGTTGAATGATTTTCTCACCTTTTTTTGCATTTCATTGTTTTGGATTTGGATTTTTTTTCTTTTAATAGAGTATCTCAATTGGGTTAATCTATTTAATGGGAAAAAAATTAAGGTTCAGAATTCTCTAGGTGCTTTGGTCACTTAAATGGACATAGGGGGTCATTCAGACCCGCTCGTGAGTGTCAGGACGCTCGCAAGCGGGTCGATGTTCCCCACTGCGCATGCGCACGAAGGAGGGAGCTCCATCGTGCGCATGCGCGAGACCCGGGGAGCGACGGGCATTCCATCGCTCCGGGTATCGCACCAAAGGGGGCGTGCTGTCGATGTTGATTGACAGCACGCCCCCTTTGGTGGGCGTGCCAGGGGCGTGCCTGCCAGACGGAGGCGTTTCCATGGGAACACCTACCGTCTGAAGCCGGCCCCACTGACATCACTAGTGATGTCAGTGGGAGTGATTTTGGCTCTTATAGAGCCAAAATCACTCCAGGGCTTGTGGCAGGGAGACCCTACCGCAGGGTCTCCGTCACAAGTCCGATGGTTGCGATGATCAAGACCATCGCGACCATCATTTTGGCCGCTCGCATATGCTGTGGGTGGTCACCCACAGCTATATGAGTGGCCAGGAGGCCGCTCCATTTTCATGGAGGAGGGCCCTGATTCAGAGCGAGCGCTCTGGTCAGAGCGTTCGGCTCTGAATCAGGCCCATAGGGGCTGATGCTGATTTGGACTTGCACCAGTTTGAAAATTGTGAAAATTGGTTTTTACATACCCATTAAATAAGCCACATTTCTATGCCCACATCTAACACTTGCACTAACCTCTGACTGGAAAGACAATATGGGGAAGGCACAGGTAGCACTAACATAGGCTGAGAACAGTAAGGATGTACAGTATTCACATAATTGCCAACAGTTACAGACTAATACAGAGATGCATATACACCTGTCTAAGTAATATAAATTGCAGGCACCTACTGTAAGGGCAGCTGTAAAACCATGCCAATAATAATGATGGTCACAGACACTAACTAGCCTCTTTTGATTTGCTGTTTGTAGATTCACCTCTAAAAGCTGATTTTTTTTTTCATGAACAGTATGCATACAATTTTGTATATATGTATTTTAACTAGTTTTTTTCTTAACTTGTCATAAGGAGAATTTTAGCTTATTTAATTGTAGCAAAAAATAATATTGAATGTATATTTAATTTTCAAAACAAAAGTTTAAATTTTTTTGTGTAACAATGGTGGTATAACCTAGCATATACTGTATACTACTGCAGAGCCATAACACTATAATATAATATTTTCTGCAAAGTGATGTGAAATATGTGTGAGGAACATTAATAAATATATTTTAATATGCTGTGGCTGATAACTTTGTTGCACTTGGTTCAAAATGCATCCTTAGGTGATATTGTTATTTTCAACTATAATCTTGTACTGTATATATCTACTTTGCCCTTCATTGTCTGCAACCACCTCCCTTTTTTGCTACCTCTTATACCTTTATACTTATGCAATTTGTTAAACCTTAAGTAAAATAATTAAGTTGATACTAATTAGAATTATTGGGATTATGCAGCTATTTTATTCAATCTAGTGTCAGTGTGGGGCTATGGGTATACAGCCCCACACTGACACTAGACATGTTTAATCTTTCATTACCCTTGACTTTAAAGTAGGACCAGTTACCCCTACTTAACAGTGCCACACCTGTCGCTACCTCCCCCTTCCATACCCGTTATTCGCCTCCTTTCTGTTCTCGCCTCCCCCCTCCCCCTCCCCCACCCATTTGCCACCACATCTATTATGCGCAGTTCACTTCCCATTAACATTATTTTATTCTATCTATCTATCTGTCTATCTGTCTATCTGTCTATCTATCTATCTATCTATCTATCTATCTATCTATCTATCTATCTATCTATCTATCTATCTAATAACCCAAGTAAGCAATGGCATCAGAATTTAGAACTCATGAAACCAACCAAGTGGCAACTCTGTTTTAGTATACAAACAAAACCATTTGCTAGTAGAATCCTTCCCAATGTTACAATCTAAACAAAAATTAGATTATGTGAAAATAAATGTTATCACTGGGAAAACTGATCCTTATTCTCACCACATTTTATGGTGTATTCATCATCCCTTTATTTCTACTTTTGTAGAAATGAAGTATCAGAGCCATTAATTAGAAAGATAATGTGGTAGATATCACAGATATCTCCTGTTTACCTTTCAGCCACAATCTGGTCTGCCATCTCCATACAGTAGTATGGGGTCCTAAATTCATCAAGCTCGAAAATAATACATTTGTTCCACCTAATACAAATTGAAAGCGTTAAAATAGGAAATGGTAACATTCAATGTATATTTTGTTTGGTGTTTATATGCTACAATTAATTTGGTATTAAACAATGTCTATGTGCAGAACACATTGTGTGAAGCTATACTGCTACAGAGAGAATTGAAAGAAGGGAGTGAGATTGGTAAAGAAAAATTAGTAGTGAGGGGGCACAAAATGGCCTAGTATGCACAGCTAGAATATAGGATCACTTAAAGAAAATAACTTAATAAATAATTATATGATTTTAAGGCCAGCTAAAAACCCTACCTCCTTGAATCCTAATTAGTCCAATATTTTACTTCTATTGCTGTTCATGATATTTCAGTTCAATTATTTTTACATTAATAAAGGGCAAATACCATCTCTAATTAAGCATTATTGAATTGTAAATGTAGTTGCTAAATCTCCTTCATGAGAAAGTTCTTTTCACAAGTTCCAGTAAATGAGAAAGATGTATCTTCCTAGTATTGGTGATATTAAGGTTGATGTAATATGTTATGATTTATTCTGACCTTCATATGCCAGTGCCCTTTCCTTCAGAAGTTATTGGTGTTCTTTAAACATGTGACAACTACATAAGGATCTTTGCCAAGTATAAAGATTCCGACCTTGCGCGATTCAGCTTTACATTAGTATATTAGTAAGATTTTGTCCTTCAAAGTATACATTTAATAACCAGGCGATTTGAAATGTATCTTGATTTACTGGAGTGGTGGAATACAGTGTATTACAGTGTTAATAGTTTGATGTATTCCAAACCTCATTTGTATACTTTGTATTTGCTCTACAGAAAAGGTGAAGTGACAAGAGCTTTTAGCATAATTAAATATTAGAAACATTACCACCTAGAATTCTTTTGTCTTTTGCAAGTCATTCTATGCACCATAATTGATTTGATAATATCTTGGTCAGTGACTCAATTGATTAATAATTTCTTTGTGAAGTATTTTCTATACACACAGCTCATTTATTCATTTTACTGAACTTTGCTTCAGTCAACCATTTAGAGCCACAATTGTATGTAGACTGACTTCTTTTCTAAGATTTTTCCTTGCACGTTTATACTTGGAAATCTTATACAACCCAATTTAGGCTATATGAGCATTGTTTTTCTTGGGTATACTGTATGAATGATAGTGATGGTGTTTTTGTTTCCATTAGAAAAGGTTTGCTCAAAGAGCAATTAATATTAAAAAAACAAACAGGGAATTCTCTGTAAAATAACATGGCAATTGAAAACATTAATTTATGAATTCACTGAGTAAGTTAATGCTATTGTTACTTAGATTTCATACATTTCATACAATGGGATAGATCCAGAGACAAATGCAGTGCAGATGCCTTCACAGATGTCCATTGTTTTTTGTACGGCACATGCATCCGAGTGGGACAAAATGCAGTAATTACCAAAGGTTGTTTTAACCTTCTAAATGGAACCCGCTTTTGATCCACAATGTTATCTAAAGCCCTATCCCCACTGTGATCCTGCTGAAAACTGGTCATGAAACTGCTGCATTTTTTTGCGGTTGACCTAACAGCCCTGGGTTATTTAGCCTAGGTTGGTAATGAAAAATGGGACAGGGTCTCCCCTTTTTTCAACTAACACAAAATAGACTGAAATAGCTAGGGCTGGTGACAATATAACAGGGAGACGGGCAGTGTGGCATTCCTTTTCCATAATGTGAAACAGCCCCAGATTGCACAGCTCAGGGCAGGACTGCCCCCCCAAAAATGTGGCCCTCCCTCCCTAATGACAACTAGTCCTGTGCTGAAAGTCCAGTGCTCTTCTCTGTACCCCTGGTGTTGGTGGGTATGGAAATACTTAATGAACAACATTAATATCAATATTGTTCTTATAGGTGGAATACTGGTTTTAGCAAGAATGCCAGGTCATGATGGCACTTGAATAACCAAGTACCAGCATCAAGTGCCAACTTATGCCTGTAGTCCACCTGTAAAATATGAAACAAAAAACAGACCCACACACACCAATTTTTATATATTTTATTAACTAAAATTAACTCTACAACCCTTGTTCACTACTTTTTTATGCACATCCTTTTTATTCTAAGTAGAATAAAGTCTTGACAAAACTAAAAGATGATGCTGCTGCTCTACCAGGAGCCTCTTCGCAAATGAGTGGTTACTTGTGGTTACTTGTGGACACTCTTCATAGGAATTAATGTGCATATACTGATTATTCGAAGCACAGCAGTTGCCATGCTCTGATCAATTAATGCAGGCTCATTCATTCCTATAGAGAGTAACTGTGAGTGACATCTAATTTGCAATGGGGCTCCAAGGAGCAATATTAACTTTTTGTTATGCCAATTCTCAGGAATGCCTGCTTGGAATGAATCAGACATGGTTCCTTTGATTTGTGATAATAAAGTGGTAAATGCGTGGTGTGCGGGTGTATATATTTAATAAAATATTAAAAATGTTGGTGTATGTCTTGTATTTTGTTTATTATTATTTTACAGGTGAATAACAGGTACCATTGGGACCCTTGATGCCTGGGCATTTTAGCACTTGTGGTTCCCCAAGTTTCATCATGTCCTGGAGTCCACTTGTTAAGAGGAATATTAATATTATTCATTAATTACATCCATACCCACCAAAACCAGAGGTACAGAGATGATCTGTGAACTGACAGGGGGACCCCAATTTTTGTTGGGCTGGTTCTCACTTCCCTTCAGATTCTTGGCCTAAACATTCTAGGGCTGATTGACAAAATGGCAGTGGGACCCAATGCCATGTATTCACTTATTTTTTACTTCCAGACTAGACTAAATAATCAAGAAGCAGGTTATAAAGTTGTGGGGATCCCCATGCATTTTAGTTTTAATAATTTAGCAGTTTTTAAATATTTAATACTATATAAGTCTGCACAGATTATTGCAAACCAGCAAGTCAGAGGCAGGTATTTTCTGTTGTCAGGATAGAGGTGATTATTGTGGAGGGTTGAAAACCTACCACTAAGTAAATCTGAAGCTTCTGAATTTCTTTTACAACAATTCAATGTGATTTCTCTGTGGTTTTGTGAAGGGTGTTTGAGCTTAGTATATCTTTAGGATGCAATCCCACTGAGAAACCACTAGGAAGACATACATGCCGCTCAGTTAATGTACCCCCTAAAGTGTTGCACACTCACATTTATCTATTAAATTTGTCCTCTGATCCTTCAATATTTCTCAATTCCCACTTTATTTTACAACTCCCTACTTAGGCCTGCTTATTTATTCACAGTCCTCCAGATATGTTGCCCTTTGTTCCCTGTAGTCACTACAACATCCAAATGCTAACATACAGTATATTCACCCAGTCCCTTTAGTTCATATTCAACTATGTGACAAGTGTAATTTGTCCTAGGTTAATAAATAAATATTTAGTTATATATATATATATATATATATATACCTCAAGTCAAAGATTTTAGAATAGCCCCACTTGTCAGTTCTTATAATGCAAAGTTTTTGCATGTTGTCAAGTAGGTATAAGGATATTGTAGCTCCTCAGTGTGTAGGGGTTATATACCAAATGACAGCTTGTAAAACAGGCCCTTCCTGACATCTTTAAAGCAAAAAAATAAAATGACTATGCTTTAAATAGAAAAACATCCCAGGTTTTGCCATTAAAAGAAACCTATTTAAATTTTGGGCTTAAACATGCCCAGATGCAGTGATTGGATAGAGCAACTGATCTAAAAGGAATACCACAACATTTTGCAGCACCATGAAATACTCTCTGGTCTATGCCTAGTTCATCCTACAGCATGATAATGACCCAAAACATACCTTCAGGACAGTGACGTCCTGTAAGGACAATGGCTGGGGAGGCAAACATGGAGATGGGTCTGAGTGCTGGAAGACTGTCCTCTATTCACAGTAACTCTCTCCTCACTACACTAAGCTTCAGTGTCCACCTACCTGCATCACTGTGTCTACTCTTGCTTCTGCTGACTGAGCTCTGATCTCAAAACACTGCATTGCAATTCCTGGTCACATCCAAAGTGAACATCAGTGCTCAAGGCATGCCCCCATACTCAGAGGCATGCCTCTATTAGCTCCCTTTCTGTGAAGCTTACTGTCTGTGGTGTGGATCTGCCCCAGCTCTGTAATCAGAGTCTGACTATACAGAAGCGAGGCTGAGCTGTTGCTGCCTCATCTCTTGTCTCCCTCCAGTCCAAGGGAATGCCACATGGCTGGTGATTGTTACCTATAAAAATTATTAAAATAAACAAAGAAGATGTTTATAAGTTATAACTATCTTCTTTGTATTATTCTAATCTATTTTATAAAAAATCTCAGGAGTATGACAGGGGAGCCTCTACCTCCCCTGCCTAACCTGACTGCATGTCCGTGCTCCATAAGTCTGAACTACATTTGAAGAAAAGAACAAGAGGGAAGGCTTCAAAAATGGAATGGACAGTGAAATCTTCTGGGTTAAAAAAAAACATTTTACTGGTTTGGACTGAACTGGACAGGAGGGTTAAAGCAAATCATCCTACAAGTGCAACACATTTGTGGTATCTTCTACAACAGTTTTGGGAAGAACTTTCTGAATAATATATACAGTATATTCTGGATGTTAAATATTCTACTGTATTAAGCAGCAACATCCAATGAGTCTTCTCAATCCACTTATGGCCACTGCTGCATCTTCCCTGCCACCAATCCTTGCCACCCTGTGTCATATTCAATCAAAACCATTACCCTATGTCAGCACTGACCAGGTTACAACTAACACATGAACATCTCTTTGCACCATGGTGTACCTTTGCAAGCTCTCCTGGTGACTCCCTTCTGATAGGATGGCCCTGAAAGCGTCACCATCTTCAAATTATTGTGGTCGCCATGTTAGTATTGGTTTCAACATGTCTATACAAAGCAGATCTTTCCACACATCTCATTCAGAGTTAAATTACATTACAATAGAAGTGACTGTCACCTTGCCTAGCAAGCTTTACAATTACATAGAATATATTACAGTAGATATATATAAGCATGTATGAATTGGCATGACAGCAATAATAGTACACACATTATAACACAAATGTGTGGAAAAGAAAGTTGTCAGCAGGCTTTTCCTTTACTCTCAATGCCTGACATCCTGGATCTTGCTTCAACCCACTTTTTAAAATGTATCCCACAAGAAACATATTTTTTTAGGAGCCTTTTACTATAATTATCCTACATATACAGTATGGAACTTTAGTGATAATGTGTTTCAAATATGTATGTTTGAGCCTAATATATTTAAAGGAAGTTTATTATTTTATCACAGTTGAAGCTTTTGTTTATAATAAATCTGATTAATTTGACTTGCAAATACCCCATTCATAAACAGGTGTAATATCGATGTACAGTACTTTCACTTCTATATATTTTTTTACAGTATGTTTTTTATGTTTGAATAGTAAAACTGTGAAGTATGGTCAATATAGCAAATGCAGTATTTAAAGTGTATGCACATCTTGGTAATGGCTTATTAAGATAAGTAGATATCCTGGGTATATGAAACATCAGAGGTGTCTGTGGTGCATCAGTGATATTCTGATGGTACAATAGTAACTCAGTAGTAGATGATTGGTACATAAATAATAGATGCACTACTTCTGATTTATTATACAATCTGTTATTGATATACCATTGATGCAACACTAATGCACCACTGACATACAACTGGTTTACCATTTATGTACCATAGATGTACCATTGAGTTACCACTGAGGCACTACTGACACCGCTGAGGTTCCAAATACCTGGGTCCCTGGATAGTAGTGTAACTTAGTAGGTCATTACCAAGTCTCATATCTGTATTTTTAAGCTAATGGTAGCTTGGTCATGTTATTGCAATAAGTGATAGATACTGTTTAGCACATCAGTGAATACATATTTGCAATATACTACAGTAGGTGTACTGGATTCTAGTTTATTGCCATAGACATTGCTTATACTGTATAGGTATGTAATCACTGCAAGCTACTCTTCTACCAAAACAGCATTATAGGAAACACTCAGAAAATGTCCACTGAGAATCACAATAGCTTCTACTTGAAAGTTATTCTGGGTACAAAATAATAACACAAAACACATTTCTTGGGCTGAATATTGATTATCAGCTGTATTGTATGTATGTTTGGATAGATAGATAGATAGATAGATAGATAGATAGATAGATAGATAGATAGATAGATAGATAGATAGATAGACAGATACAGACAGACAGATACAGATAGATAGATAGATAGATATATAGATAGATAGATAGATAGATAGATAGATAGATAGATAGATAGATAGATAGATAGATAGATAGACAGATACAGACAGATACAGATAGATAGTTAGATAGATAGATAGATAGATAGATAGATAGATAGATAGATAGATAGATAGATAGATAGATAGATAGATAGATAGATAGATAGATAGATAGATACTGTAGATGACAAAATCAAATGCAGCAAAGAGAAATACATGCAGACAAATGATTCGGAAGAGAGAGAGATGGAGGTAAAGGGGGATTGAAAGGTGGAGAAAAGAAGTGTGGGGAGAGAGAGGAGGAAGAGAGGGACAGAAAAGGCAGAAGATATATATATATATAATAATATGTGTGTATCTATCTATCTATCTATCTATCTATCTATCTATATATATATATATATATATATGTGTGTGTGTGTGTGTGTGTACACCTGCGTGTGATTGCAAAAATTATATTATCCTTCAACAACTATGTTGTTTACAATAAAATATCAAGTTGAATGATGAGCAATAAAAAAAATGTAAGTAAACTGCAGGAGTTAGAACATATCTAATGCAGGTCACAGCTATTAGGAATCAAACAGAATGCACGAAAGCTAAAACAATATGGTAACATGATTTAAAAAATATCATGCTGTTTTCATGTTAAAAACAAACAACTATTGTGGATATTTCACATTTAAGAATGTATCAGGCTTAGCAGAATTTCATTTTATGATATCCTACTGAGTAATACATCCTATGGCAGTGATCAATAGCCATCTCATCGTAAAATTTATGGCTTTAAAAATCTTTGAACACACCAGATATTTGTTAGCAATGGCAGCTAGGCTGCTGTACACTGATTTCAATGTCCTATCTATTTTTGATGTTGATTAACTAGTGTGTGCTGAAGGTTATATACCATTCTTTGAATATTGATTGCTCAATGGCTGCTGACCTTGTTGACAGTCTGCAGTAATAGTGACCACCTTTATTTAACAACAATGATTTTTCCTATGTCCTTCTACCTTCCTTGTTACAGAGTCAACATGTATTACAGAAATGGAAAAAAAGTTTATTAAATAGACATACAATTCTAGCAGTATTCATCTGTCTATCTATCTATCTATCTATCTATCTATCTATCTATCTATCTATCTATCTATCTATCTATCTATCTATCTATCTCTTTGTAAAAAAATGTAATCTAGTAAAATGCAGCTTTACTCGGGAGTATATATATATATATATATATATATATGTGTGTGCAGGATTGTTAGAGGGAGGTGCACTCCTGTCTCCCCCTCTCTGTAGTGGCATGCCAGTGGAATGACATCATTACTTGGCTTGTGCACATGCGCAAACCCAATCACACCACTGTGTCGAGTGTCACACTTACTTAGCTCCTCTAGTGAGACCTGTGCTTACTGCTGTCATAACCATTGCTGATACTGATATTAACCTTGTGCTTATTGTTACTGTATCAGGGGCATATCTATAATGGGTGCAGGGTGTGCAGGAAACATGGGCCCGTGGGTCCAGGGGGGCCCCGGACCACACACCCTGCACCCACAATATTACTTACATCTCCGGAGTCCCACGTCGGCGCAGGGGTCCGGCGCTGTAAAATGACTGGAAAATGGCCACGGTGGCCATTTTCCCATTGTTTGCGCATGTGCAGTGAAGGGAAAATGGCTGCCGCGGCCCTGTGCATACACTATAGACTCTGGGAACACTCTAGTGCCCAGAGTCTATAACTCCAGCGCTGGCCATGCACAGCTCAGTGCGCTGCCGGCCGCTGGGCGGAGAGGAGGGGGCCCATGTTGGAGACTGCATACGGGCATCCTCCTCTCTAGAAACGCCCCTGTACTGTATATACCACTGTTACTGCTGTTTAACTCCACTTTTACCATAATAAACCTTCAACCTGGTTAAGGACATCTGAGTGGACTAACCTCCATTTCATGCTGCATTGACACCTATTGTGACCAAGCAGGTTACATCAATAGTTTAAACTTATAGGTTATGGGCCCAGCACCCAGAGTGTAAGGTTAAGAGAAAAGTCTTGTATTTGGATAAGCATAGAAAATGCACAGTGCAGTATCCAGCATGAGTTTTGTAAAACTGTTAGGCTCAGAGATTTACATCATGTGAAAATTTGCTTTAGAAATGCAGTTAATGTGATAAAAGTTGTGTAAGATCACAAATGTTCCAGATGACAATCCCAAACCTGTTGAAGTGCATAGAGTCATTGGGATCATTGGCATAGCTGTGGAACAGCACATGTATTTCATAATTCATGGGAAAGTGTCAGCACATGACATGTATCTAGCGCTGCGAGCAGCATATGAATATAAAGGTCTGATGAGGAGGATAAATCTGAGCTATACACTGTACAGTACCAAACTGAGTGCATGCAGAGACATGAATGAGTACATTGACAAGATGTTGTCCATATCTCAGTAATACTAGTGGCTTTGGAATCATGTGCAATTATGCTATCAACAGAGTTTGTGAAGGCTATACTGTTGTATTGTAGTTTCAAGAACAAATGCTGAGAGTTCTGCTTTACTCATAAAGGACACTAAGGGCCTGATTCAGAGTTGTACACAAACCCAATAGTCTTCGTACAACTGTGATGGCTGATCGATGCACAAGCAGGGTCTGTACTGCTCATGTACAAATCAGTGTTTGCGATGACAGTCGTAGGGACCTCTAAGCTGCGGCAATTTGGGTGCAGGGAAGGGGTAGTGATAGCATGCATCTCAGAAAACAAGGGTGTGTTGGTCCCATTTTCTGGGCTGTAGAGGACAGGGCTGCTTTGTCTGACACATCTTTAATGGCACCAGAAGCGTGAGGCATTTATTTATACAATACACCTCCTGCGACATTATTATAAACATTTATGATCTTGCATTTTTTCATTAATACACATTCATAAAAACCAAATAACAAATTTTCATCAATATGTAACTTTACCAATGCTGAGGTAATATTTCAAAATAGAATATGAAAATTCCTCAGACATATTTCATAGTACAATAAATGTTCTTTGTTTTACAATGTCAAGATCAAAATACATACATACAAAATACATACTGCAATTATTTAAACTAACTGTGGCACACATCATTTAACACAAAGTAACTCTACTTTATCAACACAAAGATGTGTTATCAGCTTGCATTTAGAATATTTTTAGACCTATTTTTAAATTACTATGCATGTCTACAATATATGAAAATGTTTGGAGAAAATGCATACAGTTTAACATTGGCTACATACTTCTGTTTTTCTCTAGTACCAGGATTGTATTAGTCTCTTTCTTACAGATGGCAAAGTACTTTTTTTACTGTCATGAACAGAAAGAGAAGGTTATGGACCAACCACGCTAACTATACACTAACTATACCTAATCAAATGTGTCAAAGTGGTAGTCAGAGGTGTGAAGAAGAATCAGTACCCTGCAAAATAAGCTCAAAATTATGTTGTTTGTATAATATCATATTAAGCAGCAATAATTTTTATATACTTTTAACTTAAGTAAATAAAATGGAAGTTAAATAAAATTTGTGAAGTCCATTTTTAAAAAAATGTTGCTTTAATTTGCATATTAAAGGCAGACTTTAGTTTATTTTTATGAGCTAAGTGGGCAGTGTGTGCTTGACAATTATAACATTTACAAGTGTATTGTAAAATATGAAATAAAAAGGAACAATTATATTTTCTGCAACAGTATGATTCTTTATATTTTGATTCAAGAAATCATGTAAAAATTACACTTATTTTAAGAGCAAACAGATAAAATCAATGTAAACTGTATAATTATCATTATATAATACATGGGCAGCTGATTTGATGTGTTACACTGCAATAGATATCTACAGTTATACATGCAATAGATATCTAAAGTTTAATATGTTCCATGACTACTTGTACTCTTGTTTTGCTATTAGCTTTCATTCTGATTTAATGATTTCCAAAACTATAAATCAGGGATATGGAACCTCAGGCCCGGGGGCTGTATAAGGCCCCCAGAATCATTTTATGTGGCCCTTAGAGCTTTTTTTCTGCTAGCGTCATCTGGTTAGCAGAGTGCCTAGAAAGGCACCTTGCAGCCAGAATCTATGCAGCAGTGCCGCCTGGAGTGTCTTTAGGATGCTTCAGACGGTCACACCACTGCCCTTGCAGCTCCCCAGGCATTGCTGTAATCACCGGCGATTGTGGCCCGCCCCATGTGACTTCACATGGAGGGGGCGTGGCCTGCGCCAGGCCCGCAAATAATGTTATATATATATCCAAATGTCCCCCGGCAGAAAAAAGGTTTCCCACGCATGCTATAAATTATTATATATAACATTTTATAAATATTATTACAGTATATTACAGTATATCTTACATTCACATTTTCAACAGCGGGATATATATGTTAATGAAATAAATAAATGAATGTTCCAAACAGTGTGCATGTTCCAATGTTATTAACATAATGTCTGAATACTACATAGTCAGCTACCCACTAAATTATGACAATCAGACTGTCTAATCATGGCAATCATTGTAATCTCGGTGCACATATACAGTATAATAGGAGAAGAATCCCAAATAATGTATGTTCAATGTCAATTATCACATACTCTATAGCAGGGATGGGTAATAAGTGGCTTTCCAGTGGTTGTTGAACTGCAAATCCCTGCATGCATTGCAACATTTTTATAATGGCCAAATAGTAAAACTGTAGCAGGGCATGCTGGGATGTGTAGTTTTACAACATCTGGTGGACTTCTTAGTACCCATCCTTACTCTAGAGGGTGACTGGACAGCTCTAAATCATTTTGCAAAACACAACATTATTGTAGATCAATTCCCCAAAGAGAATGGCAATTGGCAAACTAAAGTACCATATGAATAACATGATATTACTAAAGCAATAAATTGAAAAAAACATCATACTTAAACAAATCTATTTACATAAAAATAGAGAGACCATATGACAGTTTTTGAAAAATATGTACCAGAGCACAGCCAAAACCACGGACAATATCATTACCTAACTACAGGTTAAACAAAGGCACACAACTCAGTTGACTGTCAGCATTACTCACCTGCTAAGTAACATGATCATAGCCAGAGCGTTGACTGGTAGGAACATAAACTAAGAATAAACAGGCATGCAAACAGTGGATTTTAGTATAAAATACATACATATACATAATAGATACTGCAAAGACTAATCCTTACTGCCAAAACCACAACAATACTTCGTGTAATAGGAGCTTAATGCATCTCAGATCACATTCGTTCAACTGGAATTTGTCATTGCAAAGTAAATGTATAAGCCAAAATTCTCTCAGCATCACTTCCCATCTGCATATCAAATTTGTGGACTGCCATAGTAATACATGAAAATAAACAAATCTGAATGCAAGGGTGCATGATACTGTAATTAAGAAAATTATTATGCAAATCAATTTGTAAGATATAAAAAAGCATACAATACTCAGTGAGATCAAAAATATATGGAACATCAGAATGTACTGAACTTTTATTATATTTTACTATAAAATCAATACATGCCGAGTCTCTCATATCCAAAATGCTTGAGACCAGAGGTATTTTGGGTATCAGATTTTTACGTATTTTGGCATATTTGCATAATATAATGAAATATCTTGGAAATGGGACCCAAATCTAAACACAGATTCCATTCATGTTTCATATACACTTTATACACAAAGGCCAAACTTTTAAAATGCTGACACCACTAACTCGAAATAACTAATATAGCAAATTAAACATTTCTGCATATTGTTATTTTTTGCATCCTTTGGGTAGCAGCAAAGAGGATACTTGTGTGTGTGATACTTGGTACAATAAAAATGCACAATATGAATGATAACAATATTGTCAATATTGCTATCATTCAGATCTTTCATTTTTTGGTGCCTACTAACCCTCAAACAACCAGCGATGCGTGGGCACATATGGACAATAACAATATATCGACCATTGCCTGTGCATGCAGGCCAACATATTCTCTCATACAGAGATGCTTGCAGACAAAATGTGTCTTAAAATGTGTCCCAAATTCCCTTCTGGACACATTTTGTCCGCAAGAATCTCTGTATGAGAGATAAGAATTCAGAATTCTTTGTTCTTGATGCTGCCTAGCAAGTCTGCCCAAATTTTAAGGTTACTACAAAAAGAGAACCCCTTGGAAAACCTTGGAAGTGTTGTCGTTTTGGGTTAATCTGACCATTGAAAGTACCACCTGGACATCAGATAAGCTTTTAATTGTTTAATTTTGGTATACACATTACCTATTTTGAGCACAAGTTTATTTTATCTTAAAATACTACACTATTAGGCACACTTCTCATTATTTTTCAGCAATATATATATTTGCGTAACTAGTTATATATACATTTTAATGCATTATTAATAATACAATATGATAATATAATATGAGGGTTGTTCAAAAAGTAATGCCTAAATGCTCACAACTCAAATTTTATTATAGATACAGATTTGAAAATTTGCAGTAAAATACTTTGAAGTCTTAGTAACAGAATTACTCTACTCAAAAAATTCACCATCTGCCCTCAAACATTTTCTCCACCTCTCAATCCAAGCTGTGAATCCACTTTGGAAAAATTCCACTGGTTGGTGTTTGACCCAGGAACGTATGGTGTTTTTAACAACCTCTATGTCTTCAAAATGTTGACCACGGTAACAGTTTTTGAGATGGCCAAACAGATGCAAGTAAGAAGGGGCCAAATCAGGACTGTATGGTGGATGTGGCAGTATTGCCCACCCCGTTTTGGCAATGGCTGCAGATGTTGCCATCGAAGTGTGAGGTCTGGCATTGTCATGGTGTAAGATGACTTTTGACAGTAGAATTGTAGACCTTTTTTTGCAGATGGCTTCTTTCAGCTTCTTTAGTGTAATAATGTATCGATCACTGTTGATTGATTGGTTTTGTTCCAAGTAATCAATGAGAATAACACCTCGGCAATCCCAGAAGAATGTGACCATGACTTTGTTTATGGATCGCTGTGATTTAAACTTTTTTGGCCTAGGTGAACTTAGGTGTTTCCATTGCTTTGATTGGGCCTTTGTTTCTGGTCATAAAGGAATACCCAGGTCTGATCTCCTGTAATGACATTTTCCAAAAATGTCTCAGGATTGGCTTCAAAGTTCAAAAGGTCATTGCACACTTCCACCCTCTGGGCCTTATGATCCCTGGTTATTTTTTTTGGAACCAATTTAGCACACACTTTATGATATCTCAAATCATTGATTAGTGTTTTTACAGTGCCATGGCTACATTCAAGTTCATCACTGATATCTCTGATGGTCACACAATGGTATTTCCTAATCATGGCATCAACTTTGTGTCAGTTCTCTGCTGTCACTTCAGTTAATGGTCTGCCACCACGAGGTTTGTCGCACACAATTGAAAATGCTTCATCCACCTTCTGATATTGCTATAGTCAATTGTACACTCACCATACACTTTTTTTTAGCCTTCTGTGGATTTATGTAGCACTGCAGCCTTCTTTTTCCAGAAATTCAATGATGGCTCTTTGTTTCATCTTGGATTCCATGGTATTTCTACCTAAACAAAACTACATATATAGTTAGCAGACATATAAAACTACAAACTGACAAAGTTTCAAATAAATGTTGCATATTATTTCAGAGTTATGATCATTTAGGCATTACTTTTTGAACAACCCTCGTAATAGCAAGAATGTCAAATTATTATAAAACTGGTATGGATTACTAAAAACATCACTCTGCTACAAACAAAATTATAAATGTATACTGTACATCACATGCGTTATATTACAAATGGCATGTACTTTTATTGTAAGTATTATGCGATTGTGAATAAAGAGATAACTAAAAATGATGCAATAAACAGATGTCTTAGATAAATAACACAATTGTATAACCTAACATTTTCATATGTCAGTAAATCTAACTGATGAAAGAGCTATGAAGACAGTAATTACATTATCATTATGTTTAATATTAACTATGAGCTGTGTTACAATTGTTTATTGCTGCACTGACATCTTCTTGATTTATTTTTTATTATTGTTTTAATAATAAACTGAAAAAAAACTATTACTGGATTCATTATCAATTTACTTTTATTTTTGTTTCTCTCTTTCTGCAGTCTTTTCATTATGTTAATTATCAAGGTTTGAGCGGACCTTGATAATTAACATGCTAACTCACTGGGAGCGCTGTAGCAATTCATCCATTGCTCTGGTGTGGAGACAGTTGATCCTGCTATGATCTGTTGCCAGGATTTCTGACAGCCTTAGCAGTTTCTAGTCCTGGCTGTTGCTAGGCAGCATGAAAGCTGTTAGTATTGTGGAGGCATTCAGCTGCAGCCAGTCTGTAATCAAACTCTCAGTGTTTGTGCAGTTCAGCTGCAATTGCAATTAAGGAGAATGGCTTGCATTTGTTCCTTTTCCTGTTAAACTGCAGGTAGTGATAGCTTATACCTCAATGTTGCTGCCTGGTGGCCACCTAAGTACCAGTGATTCTATTAAACTCTATTGGAGCAATGGGTGGTTGTTATAGGCAGAAGATCTCAATAGGAGGCTCTAGGGGTCTTATACATATGCAGGGGTGTTTCATAACAGATCCAAAAATTAGCTGTCTCCATGAAGTAGCTTCACTGTTCCTTTCAGAGCAGTGAAACTTAGCAGTGCCAAGTTGACTCAGCAGTGCTAGTGTGATTGTGTGACCCTGAGTTCACGCAGGAGCACAAAACCCTGACATCCAGCAGTAGGAGCTGGAAAGGGGTGGAGGGATCCAAGAGGATCCCTCTTTGCAATATGGGACTCCTTCCCATATGGAAGAAGCAGGTGTGCACTGGAAGTGGGAGGAAATATCATTTGAAGATGGTGAATGCTCCCACAGTCAAGCAGTGAAAATATTGTATTTTCAGAGCTTGATGAGTTTCTCTTCCCATACCATTGTATGAAGACAGTGTGCCATATCAGAAGTGAAAGGTAAGCAGGAGATACTGTATCTGTGATATCTCCTGCTTTACCTTTTGGTTAAATGGCCTGGACACTTAATTTCTACAAAAGCAGGTGAAAATCTTAATTTTCACCTGCTTTTGTAGAAATTAAGTGATTATGAATAGACCCCCTAATGTGAATATTTCATTAATAAAAACTATTTGTGTTTAAGAAAATGTCCTTGAAAATACCAATGGGCATAAACTCTGATAAAACAGTAACTTTTTTGTAATAAGACAAATCACTTTCACATGTTCATTTGGAACAGTGTTAAAATAAAATAACAAGGTGAAATTATTTATTAACAAATTATGTATTTATTATTATTTATGAAAAAAGGATTTGAAATATGTAAATATATTCTGCAGTGGGATTTAAAGCAGCAATTTGTAAAGGACAAAATCACCTTTGCCAACTCAGAAAATATTAAATTTACCCCAGAAATGGAATTTTAAGTAAAGCATGAGCCATCCATGCATGTGAAGAATATGATAGTATATGACGGCCCTTAAAAAATTTACCTAATTTTTGTGAATTTTGTCTTTAAAAGAATAAATTTGAAAAATTCATAAATTCTTTCTGTAATGTTTTATCCAAATACTCCCCCTCTTCTAAGGTGTTTATTACACTTCTAGTACTTAGTACTTTTCTGAAACTGCTGCCATCATAAGTTACAGTTAGATAGCACAATGATGAAATGATAGTTACTCTGTCATACAAATTGTATTGTAGATTGAATGGGGGAAAAACAGCCCAAAGTCATGGAAGGATAACCTCATTAGCTCTAGAAATGTAAAAATTTTATATAATTTCCTCTGATATATTTTGGAGCTACTCTTGAGGGTAAATTTACTAAGAATCGTGTTGGTCCAAGATTGCAATCACAGGTGTATTTGGACATTATTTTAAAACTTGCAAATTTACTAAAGGCATTCTCAGGTGAGAAATCAGGAAACTTTCTGCAATACAAGGGTGAAAACACAAATAGAAATAAATACACCAATGGCCAAATTTGCAGATACTTTCCATAGACAGTGTAATTTTTGCAAACTCAGTCCAAAATAGTTTTAAATAGACTGCCTCCTCAGCAGAGTGTTTAACAGAATCATGTATATATCAGTGTGATCTGAGAATGCTTCTGCATATATTTAAGCCACAGAAGGGTTAATTTAAAAAAAAATATATGTGGGATCCCCCCCTCAAAAGCATAACTAGCCCAGGGCTCTTTGAGTCAGTACTGGTTTAAAAAATACAGGGGATGAAATGTGTAGTGGTGCCCCTTATTTAATGAACCAGCACTGGGCTCTGTGATCTGATCCAGGCTGCTGGCACTGGTACCACCACTGTAAAAAATATTCAAATAACCACAATACACACTGACCATAGACAGTGAAAAATAATTACATAAAATCATACTCACACTATACTCACTTTGTACATTGTGTCCAGTCCCCTTCTCAAGTAGCATCCTGGGTTTTGGCAGAAAAAAAAACTCACATACCCCTTGACGCAGACTGGTCCTCTTGTCTAGTAGAGTCCCCAGTAATTGAAACAAAAAATGCAATTTTCCGAGCCAATTCCAGACTGAAGAGCTGTATGTGTATACACATACAGTTCTTCCTCAGCAAGTGACGGGACCACTAGCATTTCTGCACTTGCCAGGCCACGAGCTAAACAGAGGCCACTACTAGAGTAAGCGACCGATAATTTGCTGTGAGTGACAGTATAGAACAAGAGAAGCACTTATAAAAGAGTAATTGCATTTAACTCTAAAAAAGTTATATGATTATATTACACACACATAACAATATAAATAACACTAGGCAGCCATTCATAAAAACAATAAAATAGTATATAAAAATAATTTCTAGTGTGGTGTGGTGGAGTATTGTGGTTGGAGTTTGAGTGCTAAAAATAATAACTGATTTATTTGTCTTTGTGGCTTTATATGTCTAGATTATTAAATTTTAAGTTTTTTTGTACTTGTAATTTCTAACTGTTTATCCATCTTTGTATGTGAGTAGTGTGTGGTAGTGTTTGTTTTGTCTTTATTTTTTAATTAAGTGTTATGCATATACTAAATGTAAATTTTCATAATTGAAGTCCAGTTTTAAATTTCTGATAGTGAGATTAAGTTTTTGTTAATTATGTGCTTACTAATGCTGGGCATACACTATACAATTATCTGTCAGCTATCTGTCCAATCTGGCTGGTTGAAATTAAAATCAGGTAATGTATGGGAGCAAATGACAATTGACCATTTGCTCACAAAAACTGGAAAACAGATAAAAATGGTTGTTCAAACAAATTGGTTAAAACACAAAAATTTTATCAATTTGAACAATTGTTTTTTGTCCATTTTCCAGTGTTTAAAACCATATTATTGACTGTCATTTGCTCCCATACATTACCAGGTTTGCATTCCAACCATCCAGATTGGACAGATATCTGACAGATAATTGTATAGTGTATGCCCAGCATAAGACATAATTAGCAATCATACATAGCAAAATGAAGTACCCATAATAAAACAAATATCAATAACACATAACAAATGTGACAAATATCATTCTTCCCTTTATTTGTTTCTGGAACAGCTGAAACAATTATGTATAAGAGGGATAAAACTTAGAATTCAGGTGCAGATCTTGTTAATCAAAGTTTATAAAATTGGTGAATTAAAATTGACTTTATTCAGTTTTCTAAACTTAATTATTTCTCTAACTTCCATAAAAATGTACACTCTCCATCCCCTCATCTCATTATAAATCTCTTACTCCACATGCAGCAATGAAATCACATTTAGAATTAAAAGGCTGCTAAGCTTCATTTTATTTTCAAAAAATTAAAAGTTGTGTATCATGCTTGTAATTTTTTCCTCATATTATTTGAATATTTTGTCTTCCCCTTGTCATTTATTAAACAGAATATTGTTATCAATGTAATATTGATAGCATACTTAAAGAATTATCTACATCACTAGGAACACTTATCATTCTCACATAGGTAAAAACAGTGACTGGGAGGTAATGGGGTGGCTAATCAGACACATACAGAGGTAGCATCTTATGGGAAAGTCGCAAGTGTGTTGGTGGAAGCTGTTTTATACAGAGAAACCAGACAAACATGCAGCATCTATAGACATTGCAAGTGGGCATCTCAGTGATTGTACATTCAGTCTAACTGATGTAGACAAGGGAAGGGCTATGTAGACACAATGACATCTGCAACTGTGAATGACTCAGACTAAGGTCCATAAGCTCCAGTGTAAAATGGGGTTGATGAAGTCTTTCCAACCAGCAGAAATTTGCTTGACTAGACAAAGTTCAGAGAGACTTCCCCCCTACTTTCTTGTCCTCCAGTGCAATCCAGGTAGACAAAATAGTTTGAAAGAATGTATCTCTTATACAGTATGTATAAATATTTCAAGTTGAATTTACTACTGTAGGAATTTGTAAAACTGATTGTGTCAATGTTTCAAAACATTTTAATACAGGACCTCTATCAGAGTTGAATGTAAACACAAGTTGCAGACTTTTCTGAACCTCAACTTGCTATTTTATTTAGTGTTCATGTTCAACTTTTTTCTATGGTTGCTCTGCAGCAAGTTGCTCTTATGACTCCCTAGGTCAAGGGGTCTGGGGGTTGTAGTATGAGGTAAGCAAAATTACAGTATGGGTATGTGAATATGTAATGTGCCCAAGATGGTATCTACAGTACTGTAAAAGGTGTAAATGAGCCTGTTTGAAGGTAGATTACTTGCTGGAACTCAAACTCTGTTGCAAGTTGAGTGCTGATAATGATGATGGCTGCTGTTTGCATCTTATTTGACAAATGCATCCAAGACACAATCAGTTATGCATATGTGGTAAAACTGCTGTGGCTGTATTGTAGGAGCAGGATTACATTCTTCAGATTTTTTTTTAAGAAATAAAGCATGTTTCCTACTTTGTTTCAGAAGAGGATGGCTGATAATATATAAATGTCATGACTTAATTCTAGCACACAAAAGTCATAACTGTTGTAACTGTAGGTACAGTAAGAGTGTAACTTTTCACTACTACATATATACATGTATATAATTTTGTTATTTAAAAAAATGCTATTACATTATCATAACAAAATTGATACATGAGTCAAAATAACAATACCACAATTTGATAGTGTCCCTTTCCAACACAAAATATTTTGTATTTTTTAATACTCAAATTATTGTTATTATTATTTATAGTAGTAGTAGTAGTAGTAGTAGTAGTAGTAGTAGTAGTAGTAGTAGTAGTAGTAGTAGTAGTTGCAGCAATAATAGCAGTGGCAGTAGAAATCAGCTACACAACTTATTTATCCCACTGGTCAATTGCCAATTTCTAGTTATAAATCTATCTATCTATCTATCTATCTATCTATCTATCTATCTATCTATCTATCTATCTATCTTTCTATCTGTAAAAACAAAACAAAGATAAAGATAAACCAAATATACCAATAGAGATAGACAGTAAACATAGACCAATCAGACAGGGCGTAAGGGTATTTAAAGTGATCACATGAATTATAGCACCAGCCCCTTACAAAGCCCTGTGATGACAAAATGCATTGTGTGTTCCTGACACCAGCGGCACATGTGCAGTGTTCTGGACACTAAACAAGGCTTGGATTGAATTTACTTTGGTTCATTGTGGAAGCTTGCAGCCGTTATATAGTTATATATGTGAGCCACTGAGAGATATAAAGAGATATAAAGCATGATTAAAAGCACCCTCTTAAAGATATGCACCTTGTATGTGTTAAATACTTTCACTATTATGTGCCACTGCATATTTACATATATATATATATATACACTATATATATATATATATATATATATATATATATACAGTTCCTCAGGTGGCACTCTGGACTGATAGCAAATACAACAGGACACAGCTAAAAACTGAGTGCTGCCTGAGGAACTGTATAATACAGTGTGTCTTGTTTAAAGGCACACTGTGGAGGGCACTGGGCATAGCTAATCCTTCTACCCTAAGAGTGCCAGATTGTGGCTGAATATATATATATATATATATATATATATGTATATACACTACCATTCAAAAGTGTAGGGTCACAGAAATTTCCTCATCTTTGAAAGAAAAGCACTATTTTTTTCAATGAAGATAACATTAAATTAATCAGAAATACACTCTATACATTGTTAATGTGGTAAATGACTATACTAGCTGCATGTTTTTTAAAGGAATATCTACATACGTGTTGAGAGGCCCATTTCCAGCAACCATCAATCCAGTGTTCTAATGGTACATTGCGTTTGCTAATCGCATTAGAATATTAATGGATGATTAGAAAACCCTTGAAAACCCTTGTGCAATTATGTTAGCACAGATAAAAATGGGTTTGCTCATTAGAGAAGCTATAAAACTGGTCTTCCTTTGAGCTAGTTGAGTATCTGGAACATCACATTTGTGGGTTTGATTATACTCCCCAAATGGCCAGAAAAAGAGAACTTTCATGTGAAACTCGACAGTCTATTCTTGTTCTTAGAATTGAAGGCTATTCCATGCAATAAATTGCCAAGAAACTGAACATTTCCTACAATGGTGTGTACTACGTCCCTCAGAGAACAGCAAAAACAGGCTCTAACCAGAGTAGAAAGAGAAGTGGGAGGCTCTGGTGCACAACTGTGCAAGAAGACAAGTACATTAGAGTCTCTAGTTTAAGAAATAGACACCTCACAAGTCCTCAACTGGCAGCTTAATTAAATGGTACCCGCAAAACACCAGTGTCAACATCTACAGTGAAGAGGTGACTTTGGGATGCTGGCCTTCTAGGCAGATTGGCAAAGAAAAAGCCATATCTGAGACTGGCCAATAAAAGGAAAAGATTAATAAGGGTAAAAGAACACAGACATTGGACAGAGGAAGATTGGAAAAAAGTGTTATGGACAGATGAATCGAAATTTGAGGTGTTTGGATCACATAGAAGAACAAGTGAAAAGATGTTAGAAGAGTGCCTAATGCCATCTGTCAAGCATGGTGGAGGTAATGTGATGGTCTGGGGCTACTTTGGTGCTGGTAAAGTGGGAGATTTGTAAAAGGTCAAATGGATTTTGAATAAGGAAGGCTATCACTCCATTTTGTAACACCATGCCATACCTTGTGGACAACACTTGATTGGAGCCAATTTCCTCCTCCAACAGGAAAAGGACCTAAAGCACACCTCCAAATTATGCAAGAAATATTTAGGGAAGAGGCAGGCAGCTGGTATTCTGTCTGTAATGGAGTGGCCAGTGCAGTCACCAGATCTCAACCCCATTGAGCTGTTGTGGGAGCAGCTTCACCGTATGGTACGCAAGAAGTGCCCATCAAGCAATAAAACTTGTGGGAAGTGCTTCAGGAAGTGTGGGGTGAAATTTCTTCAGATTGCCTCAACAAATTAACAGCTAGAATGCCAAAGGTCTGCAATGCTGTAATTGATGCAAAAGGAGCATTCTTTGATGAAAGCAAAGTTTGAAGGACAAAATTATTATTTCAAATAAAAATCATTATTTCTAACCTTGCCAAAGTCTTGACTAAATGATCTATTCATTCTGCAACTCATTTGATACATAAAAGTCAGTTTTCACGTAAAACACAAAACTGCCTGGGTGACCCCAAACTTGTGAATGGTAATATATATATATATATATATATATATATATATATATATATCCAAACAGTTTCAGTAACATGAGTGAACTGGTATGCAAATATAATACTCTCTAATAAAAATGTATATACATGATCCACTTTCTTTCTGGGAAGTATATATTTTAAGTCTTTAATTGAGGGAGCTTTTTTTAACATTAATCATGTTTATATTAATGTATGTCTCTTATGAATCATATACAAAAAGCTTCAGAAAGTAATAGAATGGAGTTATTCACTTGTGTAATTAAGGCAATTTCAAATCCTGCAATGTGAGCTTGAAAAACTCTCATGATCGCTGAGGCTCAGTGACTGTACACTATATGTGGTAAAGAAGTTTCAGGTGAGGACCCAGGAAAAAGACATAAATTAAAAGCCTATGTAAATTGGCATACACAGTATGCATTCTTACAATCAAGCAGTGTACCACACTTATAAAAATATTACACTATGGGGCACTTGTTCTCACCCCCTATTATTTTCCATATATATATATATATATATATATATATATATATATATATATATATATAGTTATTTATCCAAACAGTTTCAGTAACATGAGTGAACTGGTATGCAAATATAATATTCTCTGAACCAATAAAAATGTATATACATGATCCACTTTCTTCCTAGAAAGTAAATATTTTAAATTATTAATTTAGGGAGCTTCTTTTTAAAATTAGTGATGATTATATTAATGTATGTCTCTTATGAATCATATCCAAAATGATTCAGAATGTAATGGAATTGATAAATTCACTTGTGTAATTAAATCACTTTCAAATCCTGCAATGTGAGCTTGAAAAACATGCTGATTTACAATCATAACATCCACAATGAGGTTAGTTTGAAAACATCAGCAATCAAACAAAAGGTACTGCTTAAATTGGCAGCCTAGTGTTTAGGGAGGATACAGGAGAAACATGTATCTTTTAATTATTTGAAATATAGGAAGGATATTGACATTTTAGTGTAGCTCTTTCAGCACTTTTGTAAATGTGTATTTTTCCTCTCTTGTTTAGAGCTTAATCTTAGTGGGTACTCTGAATAGAAAATCAATGTGCAACTTGTATCTCTGTAGAAGATTAAAGCATCAATCCATTTGATCTTCTTCAGGGAATTTTTCCACTCCTCCCATCTCTATACTGATCATTTGTTTAAACCACCCTACATCCCTTACCAATCTGTTCTGGATATTTACTTTGTGTTACCTTTTCCTCAAATGTGATTTGGTAATGGATTGTAACCTGTTGGGGTATTGTCTAATTACTAATGCACCTGACAAAGAATAAGTATTTATCATCATTATCTCTATATAGATAGAGCAGATTAATCTTGGCTTGAAGGTTACAGAAATTAAATAAAAGTTCTCCTGGGTTACATTTAGCTTCAACCAGATAGAAAGAATGCAGACACTCTTCGGTAATAAATCTGAACATTTATAGCATTTTGTATTTGAAAGTTCTGACAAGAAGATTGTTGTTCAGATTATAACTGATATATATTATCTCTGAGGATTGCTATAACAATTGCTGTTTATCATGGGAAGAAGCAGAGGCATTTTCAAATATTTAGTCTCTACACTGTGATTTTTTCATAAGAAAAAATAATTTCATAATCGAAAATAATCATATTTTGGTAACTAACAACAATAATATAGGGCAATACATGACTGAAATAATGTATTGTAAAGAAGCACCTGTATTAAATAAATCTAAATTATTTGAGATGCATGAATGCACATAAGTACTACCTATCTGTTTATATCTGCACTTGATAAAATGACCTTGAAAAATAATGGACCTGCATAATTATATCAAGCTGGTATATTGTTTCTGCTGTTTTTTTTTTCTTTTTCAATTCTTGTGTAGATAATTAAAACAAAAATTACATTTTTCTCCATATACGACACTTTTCATTGTTCATTTGCAATATCAATGCATGTTTTTTACAAGCTTAATAATAATGAAAACATGTTTTTAACAATCACAGCAGAAACATTTTCCCAGTAGCATTACACAATATAAATATAACCATATATTATACACATTAGTACATAGTAAATAAAAATAAACACTAAGATGAGTCACAAAATAAACTCCTCACAAACCTTTAATTTAATTCAAAAGCCATCTTTTTAACCATTGGATTGCTGTAGATGCAAAATGTATTTTATCAACACTCTTCAATAGTATACTGAATACAATACAGGCATAGAGTCACTATCATTTATTATAGTTAATAATGACAGATAATAATATTAATAAAAAAAAAAAAAATAATAATAATAATAATAATAATAATAATATTTATATAGAGTTTTTCTCCCAATAGGACTGAAAATGCTCTAAATTTGCAGATTAAAATAAATTTTACAAAATAAAAGTAAGTTTTTTTAACAGACTATAGAAAAGTGAGCTAAGTATTTAGGTTGCTTTTTTTAGAAGCTGCTGTAAAGGGGCATTAATGAAATGCTTGAGTAAACAGATACACTATGTTTTAAAAGGTCTCTGGAAGGGAATCCTCTTGAACTGTCTGAGGCAGTGATACGATACCTCATTTCTTGCTGAGCACAAACACAAAGCAATTATGCATAAGAGGCACTTACAGGGTCATTAATGTAGTTTCCTTGTTGGAGGTCATCCCATGAGTTCATACCAATTTTCCTGAATGAGAAAGGCTATGTATCTTATATAAAACACTTTATTGCTGGCAAACATAGATACATTAAACCTCTAAAATAGTAAAAATGCCTGGTTAAGATGTTAGAAGTTTCAGAAAAAAAGTGGGGAAAGCCATTGTCATAAAGATGCTAAGGAAAGCATCATAGAAAGTTGAACTTTTGCCCATATTTCATTATATAATTCTCTTAAACTAAAAACAGATATTTAGGCAGTTAAAAAAAATGGACCAGCTGCCTAGCACTGGGATAGGTTGAGAATTTGGCGAGGTGACAGGCTTTAGTGTTTTTTTATTGCATGGTGCAGAATATTTGGTTAGAGGAGAGATAAATGGTGAGGAACTATCTCCCTCTCCCCATCATACTCTCCACCTCTCTACAATCATTCTAAAGGGCTCTCAAGATCTGCTTCTTCATTAAAGCTCTCATCCTAACTTGATGCTATATGCTCCTTCCTCCCCATCTACCCCATCTGTGTCACACCTGTTTGTCTGCCCTTCCCTTTTAGAATTATTATTATTTTATTATCATTTATTTATATGGCGACACAAGTGTTTCGCAGTGCCTTACAAAGTATATAAACAAATTGTAGACAAGTGACTTACAGAATACAATACAATACAATACAGGACATGGATAATATATATTGCTACATTAGCGACCATATCACCCAGATACGCAACAGAGCATAAGCAACCAAGTGTTAGGTGCCCTAGTGGTGAGTAAGAAGTAAATTACACTATAGTAAGGAGAAGCACAAGAGGGTAGATGGCCCTGCTCATGAGAGCTTAAATTCTAAAAAGGTGGGGGAAGACAAACTGGGTTGACACAGATGGGGTAGATGTGGACGAAGGAGAATGTAGCAAGGAGTTAGAATGATAACTGGAAGGCTTTGATGAAGTAGTGGGTCTTGAGAGCCTGTTTGAAGGATCGCAAACAGGTGGAGAGTCTGATGGGAAGTAGGAGAGAGTTCCATAGGTGGGGAGCAGTGCGGGCAAAATCTTGGAGGTGGGAGTGGGAGGAAGTAATCAGCTGGCATGAAAGGCAGCGTGCATTAGTTGAACTAAGAGGGTGGATGTAAGGTCTTACATGCAGGACCCTCTACCCTCTTGTGCTTCTTCCTACTTTACTTTCATCTACTTATTACTCCCCACTAGGGCACCAAACACTTGGTTGCTTAGCTCTGCTGTTTTTTGTGGGTGTTATGGTCACTAATGTAGCAATGTATATTATCCATGTCCTTGTCCGGCATTGTATTGTATTGTACTGTAAGTGTTTGGTCACCTATTTGTTTATATACTTTGTAAGGCCCTGCGGAACATGTGTGGCACCACATAAATAAATGATAATAATAATAATAATAATAATAATAATAATAACTGTCAATCACTAGTAGTTATCTGCTTTTTGTCCACTTGAGGGGTTCATGGTGGCTCTGGGAGGAGAGAAAAATGGAAGTTCTGTTTTAGAAATGTTGTACCTTTGGGAATCAATTTATAGATAGCAGATTTATAGTTAGTTGCACAATATAGTATAAAGGTAAAGGTCAGGGCATGAAATGTGTAAACTTTGCACTGGAGATTTAATGAGTAAAATAGTTCACCAACAGAAGTGTGCAGTAAGAAAACCAGAGGCCAGAGAACAGTGGCATGTGTGACTAAAAAGATAGTAGAACTGTAAGGGTAAATGTGTCAGAGGAAAGGACACTAAAGAAGTGGTTCAATAGGTAGAAAGTGAACCAGGAAAAAAATCTGTGTCACAAAAGCCAACAGGGTGAAGGGCATGCTTGAAAAATGATTGTCAACAGTTGTCAAATTGTCAGATATGCAAAGCAGAACTATAATATCACTGAAGAATACCTGCAGAATGTCTTGCTGAGTAGTTGTTCATGGGTTCATGATACATTGTTGCTTACACAAAAATAATCTGTACAGCATGAAAGAGTTGTCAAAAATAAACATTTATTGTGACTGCATCACAGAATTAATTGTCATCAGTATAAAAAAGTAATACTTAGATATGCCAGAAACCTTTCAGAGCAATGTGCTATGGTGAGATGAAACAAAAAAATTACTTTTGTTCTCCATAACCACAAAAGATACATTGGACAGCAATAGGTGAAAATTTGAAGAATTATGAAGCATGGGGAATGATTTTTTTATGCTTTAGGCATAAAAGGAAGCCATTTGAGCTGTTACTTTTGTATATCAACCAATCCTACAAGGTAATTTTCCAGAGACAGTAATGAATGTGAAGCTAAAAACAAGTTGGATATTTCAGTGAGAGCAGACATATAATTTAAGGATTAAAGTTTTGGTGGTACCTTAATTATCCCTTGAATGAGAATGATGGGAAATGCAAAATATACAGTGCATTCAGAAACATTTAAGAATATTTTTGAGCTAGGCATTTGGTATATTAGGTCAGCAGTGAACATGTTGACATTCATAATTTCTTCAGAGAACATGTCAACAAATTCAGCATATCAACATTGACCATGCTGACACTGATGAAATTTTGACATTGTCAGAATGTCGCAAATCCATTTTAAAAATATATGCCTAATGCTAACCTTAACTCTAATGCTAACCCTAAGCCTAAACCTAATATCAAAATTTACACTATGTCAACATGCTATGTGTCAACATTTTATACATTTTAATATTTTCTAGATTACCAGATCAGATTATGCTACTTTACAGTGCCCCAGTACATATTTTGCTATACCATAGTGTTTCCAGTTCATATTATGCCACATTACAGTGACCCCCAGTATATTATAACATCAGCTACAAACATCCCTCTTATCAGTATCACTTCCACTATACACACCCTTTACCATTATAATATCCTCTGCATACACAACTCACTGAAAAAAGAATGTCACCCTATTAGGCAGCATTATCCTACATATAAGTCTAGTGAGAGAATTTGGTGGTAATTTATATCCAAGCAATTCTAGGAACTTGGGTACAGGGAAGCTGGCCCTCTGAGTCAGGCCCCCTAAGCTTTTTGGCCTCAAAGCAACCACACTGCCTGCACCAACTGTTGCTATAGCTATGCCCATGCCTGTGAAATGACTGATGTTTTAATATTTAGATTTTTAGAACATTGGCCCTCATTCAGAGCCGTACGCCGTACGTTTCAGTCAAAGAGACATTTATCAAGAACATGTTCATGATAAATGTCTCCTTGACTGAAACGTCGAACAAGAGTGACACAGTTGTCTTCGTATCCTTATCTTTCATGACCCGTGAGTGCTGCCATTCATCCTTGTCATATATATATATATATATATATATATTCAGTCAGGTCCATATATATTGGGACATTGACAGAATTTTCATATTTTGTCCTCTATTCAACACCACAATGGCGTTGAAATGAAACAAACAAGATGTGATTTAAATTCAGACTTTCAGATTTAATTTGAGGGTAATTACATCCAAATTGGGTGAACGGTGTAGGAATTACAACGGTTTCTATATGTGCCTCCCACTTTTTAAGGGGCCAAAAGTAATGGGACAAACTAAACAATCCTAAATCTAACTTTCACTTTTTAATACTTTGTTGCAAATCCTTTGCAGACAATTACAGCCTGAAGTCTGGAATGCATAGACATCACCAGATGCTGGGTTTTATCCCTGGTGATGCTCTGCCAGGCCTCTACTGCCAATGTCATCCATTCCTGCTTGTTCTTTGGGCATTTTCCCTTCAGTTTTTTCTTCAGCAAGTGAAATGCATGCTCAATCGGATCCAGGTCAGGGGATTGACTTGGCCATTGCATAACATTCCACTTTTTAGCCTTAAAAAACTCTTTGGTTGCTTTTGCAGTATGCTTCGGATTATTGTCCATCTGCACTGTGAAGCGCCGTCCAATGAGTTATGAAGCATTTGACTGCATATGAGCATATAATATTGCCCAAAACACTTCAGAATTCATTCTGCTGCTTTTGTCAGCAGTCACATCATCAATAAATACAAGGGAACCAGTTCCATTGGCAGCCATACATGCCCACGCCACGACACTACCACCACCATGCTTCACTGATGAGGTGGTATGTTTTGGATCATGAGCAGTTCCTTTCCTTCTCTTCTCTTCCCATCACTTTGGTACAAGTTGATCTTTGTCTCATCTGTCAATAGGATGTTGTTCCAGAACTGTAATGGCTTTTTTAGATGTTGTTTGGCAAACTCTAATCTGGTCTTCCTGTTTTTGTGGCTCACCAATGGTTTGCATTTTGTGGTGAACCCTCTATATTCACTCTTGTGAAGTCTTCTCTTGATTGTTGACTTTAACACATATACATCTACCTCCTGGAGAGTGTTCTTGATTTGGCCAACTGTTGTGAAACGGTTTTTCTTCACCAGGGAAATAATTCTTTTGTCATCCACCACAGTTTTTCCATGGTCTTCCGGGTCTTTTGGTGTTGCTGAGCTCTCCGATGCATTCTTTCTTTTTAAGAATGTTCCAAACAGTTGATTTGGCCTCACCTAATGTTTTTGCTATCTCTCTGATGGGTTTGTTTTGGGTTTTCAGCCTAATGATGGCTTGTTTCTCTGATAATGACAGCTCTTTGGATCTCATATTGAGAGTTGACAGCGACTGATTCCAAATGCAAATGTCACACCTAGAATCAACTCCAGACCTTTTACCTGCTTAATTGATAATGAAATAACGAGGGAATAGCCCACACCTGTCCATGAAATAGCTTTTGAGTTGATAGTCCCATTACTTTTTGCCCCTTAAAAAGTGGGAGGCACATATGGAAACCATTTTAATTCCTACACCGGTCACCCGATTTGGATGTAATTACCCTCAAATTAAATCTGAAAGTCTGCAGTTAAAGCACATCTTGTTTGTTTCATTTCAAAACCATTGTGGTGGTGAATAGAGGCCAAAATATGAAAATTCTGTCAATGTCCCAATATTTATGGACCTGATTGTATGTATATATATATATATATATATATATATATATAAAATAGATATATAAAACAAAACTATCCAGACCATGTGCTCACAACCAGCTGATCTGCAAATGATAGAAATCCCATATGAGTCCAGCAACAAGACCAGGTGTGTTGGTCAGTTCATCAGATTCATTATAAACACCAGATCCTTTTTCCTTCATAAATTGGACCGCAGCTCCCCTTGTAAAAAGATCAAGCCCAGATCTGTAATTATGTTAAATATAAATGGAAAGGGGGTGCTTCATAGTGCAATAACATTTTTAATTAATAAAATGGTTACATATAAAACACTGCACTGTTACAGTAGGCTGGTTACCACATGGTGTTTTTTAAATAATCCCTCAAGCAATCACCACCACATTATCCCTGGAAGATGTTGGGTTCACACACCCTGCTGCTCACCACTACTCGATGGGTTTCCGTAGGTCAGACCACGTTGCTACTATGCTACTAACCAACTCCATGGTTAATGGCAATGTGGTCTGACATGCAGCAACCCCTCGAGAAGTGGTGAGCAGCAGGGTGAGTGAACCCGACAGCTTCCAGGGATAATGTGGTGGTGATTGCCTGAGGGAGTATTTTAAAACACCATGTGGTAAACAGCCCACACCATTTTATATAAGGTACAAGCAGCACTGTAACAGTGCAGTGTTTTATATGCAATCATTTTATTAATTAAAAATGCTATTGCACTCTGAAGTGCGCCCTTTCCATTTATATTTAACATACATATATATATATATACACACACATATATATATATATATATATATATATATAGATACAGTGTATATATACATATATATATATATATATATATATACACATGTATATATATATATATATATATATCTGTGTATATATATATATATATATATATATATATATATACTCTAAATAAACTAAGCAAATGTTGGTCCATTAACATGAACAGCACGAATAGCCTGTTCATAGTTTCTATCTTATTACTTTACACCTGTAAAAATTGCACTGTTAATTCTGTATCCTACAGTTTATTATTTACAAGCAAATTATATGGCAATAAATGTAGTACAGTTGTTTAGGAGACTGGCTGCCTTTAAGAATTTCTAAGACCATACATTTTCCCAAAAATAACTTTTAATTCTGGTACATTTTTTATCCTTCAGTCATTAAGAGAAATACTAAAAGATAATATCTGAAGAGTGCCTCAGATAGCTTACAAGTTAGCTAGCCAATTGTAGTAGCAGCTGAAACACCATTCCTTAATGATGCTTAAAATGCTTTTGCCTCAGTATGTAATTTACATGTAGACCACAAAAGTATACTATGTTAAATAAATATATTTATATATGGTACACTGTTATAGTTATGTTCAACTCTAAGTTTTTTACCTATGTTATTTTAAAATTACATTATGTGACTGCTGCTCTCTATTTCAGTATACTAATACATCAAATGTAAACTGAAGGAAATAATGAAAATATTTTACAGTCCTCAGTATGACATCACACAATTAGTCTAAAAGGTTGATTGTCTTTATAAACAAAGGCTCAACTGAATGGATAATTGGATGTGTTTCTGTAAACTTCAAGTTTAACAAGCAATGTAACTGGTATTTTATGTAAGAATGTGAAAAGGTTAACAGGTCTTCCAATTCACATTCATTCCTTTTCACCTTGAATTCTACTTAGTATAACCACAATCAATCACTCCAACTCAGGTTCTGAAATGGGAGACTTTTCAATGCGCATGAAAGAATCTTGTTAGTTGAAAAAGTAACAATGCCTTACTTCATTGTGCCTCATAATCCATTATTGTGGATCTTGAACACTAAGTCTACAACTTTTTTCATTTATCAGAACATTGAATTCTTATCTCTAGTTGAAACACATTAAATATACCAGTGGACTTCGCACCTAAATGCAATCCCAGAGATTACAGAGTAACCTAGGGTTAGAACCTCAGTAAAAATCAGAAAGATAGCTTTGATAGTAATAAAACAAGATATTTATTTACTGTGACAGATCAGCAAATGGCTAGCAGTACTGAGAGCCACCAGTACTTTATTATACTGCTGAACATATTTTATACAGCCATGAAGTGCAGTCAAAATGTGTATTGCTTTTTTGTTTTAAAATAGAGGAACATGTGGGTAGGTTGCAGATTATTTATCAGGCCATGAATTATAATCTTTAAAGTAACATTATACTGACAACAACAAAATAACATATATAAAAAATTGTATTTACAAAGTCATGTCTAAGAGATGTTTTAGTCAAAAAGTTACTATATGATAAAATAAATGAATAATTTTATCATATTCAATAAGAATAACTTGCATATTAAAGATAATGAAACATATTACTAGAAACAACCATTGTCCTTCAATGGGAAAGGTAGAATGTTGTATCTAGTTGGTTGTCAAATGAGCACAGAGCAAACCATTAAAAGTTTTTGACTAAAGCAATACTGATGCTCAATCATAAATTGAGTTAATAGACCATGAGCCAATGCTCACATTACTGTATTAGTGTGATGTGAATTAACAATTTCAGAAGATATATATATATATATATATATATAAATATATATATATATATATATATATTTATAAAAATATATATACATATATATACATGTGTGTGTATATATATATATATATATATATATATATGAATAAATTGATAAATAAATTAGGAATCAATTATATTGTATATGGGACAAGTTTCTTAAACATTGCTTTATATTGTATGAAATGCATTTAGTAAAACACTTCACTTAAATCTTTATTGAAAAAATGTCTCATTGCTGGAATGTAATTCACCAAAAAGGTTATACATAATTTTGCTTTATGCTATCTATCAATTTAGAGATATATGCTATAGTTTGATTAATACATTTATTTTTGTGTAATTACATTTAATTGCTAAAACAATAAATCTTTGTGAATACTTACTAAATTTGGAATGGTATATATAATGACAGATGGACTGAAATAAGGAAAGCTGGCAAGCTATATTCTAAGAACCTGATTTGGCTGAAAAAAACAAGAACACAATGTCATTATTGGAGACAGATTAAAACTATACATACAGACAATGTAAAAGAACATGTATATCAGATTGCTCATGTCTTGGGTATGGCAGCAACTGTTTGCATTTAGCCAGTTTACAGCAGAAATTTTTCAATTATTATATTCGTTAACAGCTGGACATAATTTTGGAACTTGATGAGATAAATATGATAATTTACATATTTCACATTCTAGTGATCTTTGCTTTCTAGAAAGTGATAAAATGAGAGCAAAGTTATAATATCATATCACCGATTATTTTTAAACTACAATGTTATGAGAAAATTCACTGTACTCTGGAAAGTTGCATTGAATCAATTTCATATTATAAAAGGGACAAAAGTGAAGTGATGGCCCAGTGCATAGAAATGGGCCCATGAATCTGGACTTATTCTACTGTTGTATCTCTAGGAGTCTAGTGGTAGTTTATATACCATGTTTACACTGAGGCATTGCTCCTTCCTATCACACTTTGTCAAAGTAGCCATGTGACATGTGAGATAAGCAATCACGCAGAATATATTATAAGGGTCTGATAGACTGCTCAACTTGATAACTTAACATCAAATAAACTGTATTTGTATCCTCCGATGCCAATGTTTCAGAAGCTATAAGTGTTTTTTTAAGGTAACAAACAGTGTAATGAAAAAAGCTTACCTTAAGTATATAGACAATGTGATTGGAGCAATCACATTAATTCTGGATCAGCTGTGTGAGGGATATGCCCTGGCTTCACTGTCTGTTGTTGTGCTTATATCCGGTGCTTCTTGGTTATTATAGAATCCTAAAAGCTTGCTTGGTATTGTAGTGTAAAAGCTAATTTTCCATCAGAATGGGCATAACTGCAAATTATATTGTATTGGTAATAACATGCATTTCTCCTTCTTGTACAGTTGTATGTAAAAATCCTTTGTAAAGCATAATTCTAGAGTCTGTGTACTCTAATCAGCAGAAGGAATGGTGTGTAGAAAGGTGACATATCCCCTCTTGACTAATCCCCATTTGAAGCCAGGCAAGATAGGTTGTAAGAAGGTATGTCTTCCTGAATCAGCAATAAATAAGTCCCACTGTATATGGCTTAGAAGAAATATGTCTGTGGAATTATATGACAACTGGCCAGGCCCTTCCTAAAACAGTCATTAAGAGCCCTGTGTCTTCTTTGGGGGCAGTGATATAAAGAATGGATGGACCAGGGAGACACTCTGTCTCCTGAGGTGTAAATCTCCTCACCTAGTCACTGGACATGTTTACTGACCCATGCCTGTTTCCCAAAGTTCAAATAGAGCTGAGTGTTTAATTAAAGAGCCCCTACTAATGTGACCAGGAAACCCTGAGCTTCAGCCATATAACAATCCACTCTAAGCTGAAAAGGGTTAAAATCATCCCCAGGGAGGGGGTGAGGGGGAGTGCCTGGAAGAAGCAGGCATAAATATGTGAGTCAACCCTGACCCATTGTTCATCCTGCATGAGGCTATTAAAGGATACAGATGTTTCCTAGTTCTGTGCTGGAAAGGCCTCAGCCCAGAACCATTTAATCCGATGTGACCCGAATGGTTTGTTTTCTCCCTTTTATTAATTTATTTTATTTTATGGAAAGAGTGAGTAACTGTGTGATTTTTTTAAAATTATTATATTCTCTGTAACCTTTGTACTTAAGCTTTGAAGACATTCAAAGTTTGTGGTGGAATAGCTCAAATCCAACAATTTACAGGATCCCAAACAGCATGGATTTACCCAGGGAACATCATGCCAAACAAATCTTATTGACTTTTTTGACTGGGTGACCAAAGTAATAGATCAAGGGGGGGCATAGATTTAGCTTATCTAGACTTTAGTAAGGCTTTTGACATGGTCCCGCATTGCAGAATGATAAACAAACTGGAAAGCTTGGGATTGGATTCTATGACTGTTGAATGGATAAGATTTTGGTTGCAGGATAGGAAACAGAGTTGTAGTAAATGAAGTGTATTCACAGGAGGGAAAGGTAACCAGTGGAGTACCCAGGGATCAGTACTTGGGCCAATGCTTTTTAATATCTATGTTGGTGATATTGCAAATAATATTAAAGGGAAAGTATGCCTTTTTGCAGATGACACAAAAGTATGCAACAGGGTAGGCACAACAGGACTGGTAAAACAAATGACTGAGGATCTGGGTAGACTAGAGGAATGGGCAATAACATGGCAACTACAGTTTAATGTAAAAAAAATGCAAAATCATGCACTTGGGTCCCTAAAACCTAAAGACTAAATATAGTATCAAGGACACTATAATTGAAAATACAGAGGAGGAAAAGGATTTAGGAGTCACCATTTCAGATGACTTGAAGGCAGGCAAGCAATGCATCAAAGCAATGAGGAAGGCAAGTCAGATGCTTAGTTGCATAGGGAGAGGAATCAGTAGCAGGAAAATGAAGTGATAATGCCACTGCATAGGTCATTGGTACGGCCTAATCTAGAATACTGTGTTCAGTTATGGCGGCCATATCTCCAGAAGGATATAGACACATTAGAGAAGGTACAAAGAAGGGCAACTAAAATGGTGCATGGTCTACTGCACAGAACTTACCCAGAAATACTAAAAGATTTTAATATGTATAGTTTGGAACAGAGAAGGGAAAGGGGGGACATGATAGAAACTTTCAAATACATGGAGAGTTTTAACAAGGGACAGGAGGGAAGCATTCTTCAAAGGAAGAGATGTACAAGAACACGAGGACATGCACTGAAACTGGAGGGAGGTAGGCTCAGAGGAAATTTGAGGAAAAATTACTTCACAGATAGGGTAGTGGATAAGTGGAATAGCCTCCCATCAGATGTGGTTGGAGCTAAAATGGTGGAACAATTTAAACACGCTTTGGATAGGCATAAGAATATCCTTAAGAGAGATGTAAGGAGTAAATAGGGTTGAAGCTGCCTAAAGGATACATGAAAAGGGGCAGACTAGATGGGCCAAGTGGTTCTTATCTACCATCAAATTCTATGTTTCTGTTTCTTTAGAGTGTAAGCTCCTATGAGCAGGGCCCTCTACCCTCTTGTGCTTCTCCTTACTCTGCCTTTATCTACTTCTTACTCTCTACCAGGGCACCTAACACTTGGTTGCATTGCATTGTTGCTTATCTGGGTATTATGGTCACGAATTTAGCAATGTATATTATCCATGACCTGTATTGTATTGTATTGTACTGTACTGTACTGTAAGTCACTGTAAATCAACCTATTTGTTTATGTACTCTGTAAGGCACTGTGGAACACTTGTGGTGACAGTTAAATAAACAATAATAAAAATAATAATAATTCTTGAATTAAATATTAATTCTAGTTCTAGCCCACTTTATGCTTTAGCATTATATTCTTCTTCTGCTGGTGGCAGTTACCCGGTTTTGTTAACCACACATGCTGAGGTAACCTGTTAAAGTCATTGGCAGTGTTTCTCAGATTGGCGTATCTGGAGGGTCAGCCCGCAGGACCATGACAGGTATACTGCAAAGTCATTCTGCATCTATAGAAAACAGAACTGCAGTGACACAAATATAAATATAAATGTAGATAAATGCAGCTTGGCACTAATCTAAGGCAAATACATTGTCTCATCTATTTAACTAGTTAATAGTTATCAGTACTGTGTAAGGCAAGTTACAAAACATATACACCACAACATTAAACAATGTATGAAAAGGTTGATATAATTATTGTACTAATACACAGTTTCTCAAACTCAGTCCTGAGGACTCCAAAAAGTGCATGTTTTCCAGGTCTTTTCACAGAATCACAAGTGAAATTTGCTCCGCCCTTTGTATCTTTTAAAATGTGTCAGTAATGCTAGCCATACACGCTGCAATTATCGGGACGATCCGCGATAATTGTAGCGTGGGGGGGGCGACCGAGGGTTAAATATTGCTCGGTCGGGCATGCTGGATTGTCCAGCATGCCCGTCTGATGCGATATTTACCCGGTAACTGTCGGCCGCATCGGGCAGTGTATGCCCAGCGCGGCCGACAGACAGACATTTCCTGTGTTCCTTGCTACCGAAGGAACAGGGGGCGGAGTGCAGATGTCGGGCTATACAATGTGAGATTTCTCTCACAGTGTATGCCACGTACATCTGCGGCTGGCAGCCGGCCAGATAAAATATCTGTCGGTCTGACAGACATTTTATCTTGCCGTGTATGCCCAGCATTAGTAATGAATATACTTGTGCACCTGCCGGGTGACCTGGAAAATGTGACCTGTGTGGGGTCCTGAGGACTGAGTATGAGAACCACTGTTCTAATAAAACTAAAACTGTTGAAGGAGGAAAATAAATGGTAATAGAAATCACACGATGCAATGATATCATTGAGACCATTAGCAGTAGTATTCAATTTGAAAATCTACTGGGTTTCCAGTCTCAACAAATGTCCTTCATCTACCATCCCTCCCGAGAGATGAGGGTATGTGGTCAGTGATCTTATGTTTGAAATTGGATAAATTGTGTCCATATTTCTAGAAGTGATAGGACACAAGTTGATCTGATGTTTTTCCCGATAGTACTGCACATAGCCATTCTCTCTCTTATAGTTCTGGTAGTTTTTCCCACATAATAATAGCAACACGGTCAAATGATAATGTACACAATGTATGTTGAAGTGCGGGTGTGGACATGCTTGATATTGAACAATTGTGGGGGGTTCCATAAAGGTTGATCCAGTTTCCATATTTACGGCAGGTGGTACAGTCAAAACATTTATAACATCCAGACATTTTTGTTATGAATGAAGATGGCTTTCTGTAGCAGACCCAAAACTACTAATGTCCATGGGCCTGATTCAGAGCCGTTCGCTATTTGTGGTCGTTCGTTCAAAAACAAGGGGTGGCTATTCAAATGATCCGTTCGCAAATTGCAGTCTGTTCCCACCTCTAAGTCTGAACGAGCGAGCAAAACATACGCTCGTTTTTTTGATAAAAACGCCCCCTGGCCGCACACACCATACGTCATGTCCGCTATTTATTAGATTAATCGAGTACATCGTACAGCGTATGAACTGCTCGCTATTCTTGTGGTTGGTGTTTTCAACCGCTATTTTGCCAGCAGTTCTGAGTTAAAAAAAACCAAGTGACGTGGTCAATGACGCTGCTGTATTAATTATGCACTCCCTTAAAACGCCCGTTTTGACCTTTAAGCACACCTGCGTTCGGATCTCCACTCCCCGTTTTCAAGCACCTTCCCCTGTTACCACCCACATACGCCTCATTCTGTCACTCAAAATAGCAGGCCCTCGCTATATTGCGTACCAACGATTTTCGGCCGCACTGACTGGTTCGCGCATGCGTACTAAAAACCGTACGCATGCGCAGATGTGCGAACATCGCTCGGAACGAGCGTACTGCCGCTAGCGAGTGGCTCTGAATGAGGGCCCATATGGACTACAATGTCTCTGCCTTTGGTAAAGCACGCCATCAGTTTTTTGGGATTTAAACATGGTAAGGTGTTTTCAGATTCCACAATTGGCCAAAGTGTTTTCGTGGCTCTTGGGATGACAGGGCTTGCCATGCAGAATTTGCTCTAATGGAGGATTTATGTGTAATTTCAAAGGTGGTGATTCTTTTTCTTTAGTTAATTTTAACTCTCTCCCTGCCTCTTCTATGACCAGTAACATTAAATCCCTGCTGTATTTATTCAATATCCCTATCCATCTTCTACAAAAACTGGATTGTAGCATCCTATTCTGGGGACATTGTTTACTCTCAATCCACATGGAATTATTTTTTCACGGAAATAATCCGACAAAGCAATGCAGTACAAAATGAGCTCTATCTCCCTTTTTTAAGTTTGAGTAATTGATGGTAAAAATCTTCTACTCCGTGATAAGTGTCCATATGAGTCAGATATTCTTTGAGTAGTATTTGTTTGTCTTCATCTTCTGTAAAACACTATGTTTCTCTCAAGGGAATAGTAATCCAGCAGAGTCGCTTGACAGCATTGGAGTACAGTAACAATGTTTTTCATAGTGTTGGTGCTTGCACAAAGCATGTGTAAATACAGTCTGAATATATGAATAGCAGGTGAATCGTCTCTTTAAAGAATATAAATAGACCCAAATTTGTACAGACTGGCACTCTGGATTAAATATATATGCTAGTTTAACAATAATACTTTTTCTTATTACTATTTTAATATATTCAAGTCCATTTAACATTGTTTGTCAAGGTTAAATACATAAGTTTCCTCTTTCAACTGTACACTACAGAAGATTTTACCCGTTTGCAGTGTCCAGTGGAGGAGAGGTAAAAGTCTGCACTGTACTATAAATCTGCAATTCATGTTTCTGTTCCATATGGGCAACCTTTGCAGACTTTATTTTTTCATCCTAACAATAATAATAATAATAATAATAATAATAATAATATACTTTTATACAGTTCTTGTCACTGTTGCACCTATTCAGTAAATGGCAGTTTATGAAAACCCATTGTTTCATTGTGAGACAGTTCTCATCTTCCAGTAGAAGGAGAGTTCTCAGGAGACATGTGTGGCATGTTTGAGGAGTCTTTTAAAGTGACATATTATTTACAGTGCATTAAACAGTCTGATGTCAAGTGCAATTATAGGGTCAAAAACCATTTCATTCACATTGTGAACCCAAAGAGTGCTGTTTGTACAATCTAATACCACAGTAATACTGTAATTTGCAGGAAATTCCACTGACATCTCCAAAAAATGTTCTCTAGACCGGCAGGCCATAGCATTTGCTGGCATATAATTGAAAATAAACTTACATTATACAGGCCAGAATTTACATTTTTGTGTCTGCAATGTTAGTTTCTTTCCCCTTACTGCTAACTGTATTTTTTTATGAAGCAAACCCATATTTCATGCCATCTCCTAGTGTGAAAATTAGACAATATTTAACTTTTTAATAATAAATTATTATACAAAAGAAGATACAAAATTAGTGTACAAAATTATGTACCGTACTATCACCTCTGATACCCTAGACTCTGGCCTATGTTGCCTTCCACAAATTTAGATATGTTACTATAATTACTGATGGATTAGTTTTCTGAAAAATAGATTATACCTGTTCTATGAAAAATACTATTTATGTTCTGATATCAAATTTGGTTGAAGGTACTTATACAGTAATTGGTTCACCTGTCCCTCAACTAAGTATAATTTGGGAGATTTATTTCAGCAATGCAAAATTTGATTAAGAAAATAAGAATTAAAAAAATTGGCATCATGCAAACCATGAAAATGGGCTAGTTTATATCGTAGAGCTGTAAATCACTGTGGATATTTATAGAGTTGAGAATTTGTTATCCAAAAGTTAGTCTTTTCCACATGATCTAATCATCTCTTCCCAAAGTGTTCATGGATATCCTATTTTTCTTACAGATTTGGACAAGCAGCATGAAATGTGGAATGATATAATTGAGGTGACTTATTTTGACATTGAGGCCATGTTGAAATAACAAACAGTATAGCAGAGAAAATAATAAAATAGTATTAAACCTCCCAGGATTGCTCATAGTCTGTATAGAGGTATAACATAAACCATAGTAAGGTCAGTTATAGTCAGTCATACTTAATTGTTTAACTCCCACCTCTACATATCATGCTGGATTATTTATTTTATTAACACTTAATGTCTTTGACGTTTGTCTCTATTGCTATGATTCTGTGACTTTCTGTTCATAGGCTATTTACCCTACCTGTTGTTTTCCCAGTTAATTACTGTACACTGAGAGAATGGGAGAGAATAGAGTAAGTTTAGTGACTTAGGAATCTATGATTCTGGGGTCTTCTGCAGTTATAATAATTGTGCATATCAATGCCTGTGTGTAAATGAGCCTGTAAGCACTATGGGGTCTATTTGTAAAGCAAATCAGTCCTTAAAACATGAGGAAATAGCTGTTTCCAAATGGATCTTGTGATTACTCTCTGGTGGGTTGTAGCTGACCATGATACCCATTGCAACTTTTTTGTTTTGCACATGCACAGTAGCACTGTCAGATCTGAATCTGGAAGTAAAGTGATAGTGTAAGAGATCTCTTCTTATTCATCATCTTGATGGGCTCTTATTATAGCCTTTGTACCAGCAACTATAGATTGATACATAGTCCCTCAAAATATTCCTCCTAGCCTCATTATTCAGCAATAAGAAACTTAATTTTCATGGGCAAAGTACTATTTCTTATTAAATAATCCCCTTTGTATATTGCACTTAAACAGTGCCACATACCATATAGTAAAATAAAAATGCCATATATGACAGATTAATAGTATCATGTAGCAAAGAGTGTTAGAGATTAAGTGCCCTCACTAAGATACTGCTATGGAAATATAATTAAAGAATAGCTTAAACCAAATAATACAGTCGTTGAAAACAAGTACAACTGAGCACACAAGGATCTTAAATATTACATTAGGCTTGGTACAAATTTAACAACTCGGCAATCTTGCAGATGGTTGTGATGATTACCCTTTGCCCCAGACCATACAAGATTTCCAGTACACACAAGAAGATTTATTGAAAGACCAAATGATCACTCGTTCTGTCCTTCATTAATATGCACTAAACTGCATGCGATATTGTGTGATTGGCCTACTGCAATCACCAATGACACTCGGTAGCGCACAATCACGGTTACAAATTAGACAATGTGCCTAATATATTGCTCTGTCCTGAATCAAGTTACTATATCAGAAGCTCATCCAATGTGTACTCAGCCTAACTCAAATCACTCTAAGATACCTAATCAGTTCACAAACATATAAAATATTATAGTATACAATATGTAATTATTGTGATAAAAAACATAAAATTTATTACTCCAACAATAGCTAGATAGTTAACAGAAATATAAATATCAATTCAGAATTACTATCATCACATGAAACTGTAGATTTTAGAACAAAGCTCTTGGTGTAAAACAAACAGTAGAGATAATTCAAGAACCTTCAACAGTTTTCCCACTTTGGACCATTGCTAGTATCCCAAAGATGTCCACCAAACACTAGTATAGATATCAATAGTATACTGTTTAATTATCCCATAGCTATAATAAAATATTGTATAATAGCTATCAGTGGCATCCCTCTGCATGGTGACACCCAGTCGGGGAGGGTTGTAGTGCCCGGAAAAAGGGCCATGGCCTCGTGGGTGGGGGCCATGGGCTTGAGGGTGGTTCCCCATTTTAGTCACTCTAGGGGTCACAGAGGGGCAGACTGCCCCTGTGGACCACTCTGTGTGCAGTGTCAACTCCCCTACTGTGTCAGGAGATGAGTGCTGCACATATTGCTACAGTGCAGCATCCAGATCCTGTCACTGAGAAGGAGTCAGCACTTTAGTGTCACCCTCCTTGTGATGCCACTATAGTTATAAAGTATTAACTTCCTGTTTATTTTCCAGCGATTTTCTTTAAGCTATATTTTAGTATATCATACTAACCTAGTATAAACATGAATTAATTACAGCTTTACTAGAAAAATTTAATTGTCTCATTCTTGTTGTATAAATAGAAGTTTGTAGAAGTAAAAGTCTGCTGCACAAATCTCAGTGGCTAAGCAACAGCAACAACCACTATGCCATGAGATGAGTCTTAGAAACTTATCTCATGGCAATAAAACATTGGTTTTCAACATAGGAGTATGTCCGTATGATTTTAAAAATAATTCACCCACTTTTCTGGCAGACATTGATTAGCATATGTAAGATCAAAATAATAATAATAATAATAATAATAATAATAATAATAATAATAATAATAATAACTGCAACATCTAAACTGCTGAAATGAAGGTTGCAATTTTACAAGGTCAAAACTATGACATAATTATTTAAAAGATATGACATACATTAAAGCTTTGCTAGTAACATTTCATAGGTATCCAAAAAATAGAATACACTGAGAATATTTAACATATTGCATATGACAAAAATAAAGCAACCTGACAATATACCAAAATATGAGACAGCGCTCTATAATTAATGCATTATATCTAAAATATCTGTGGTGATAGCCAGCCCTAAACCTTGAAGCCTAGGCTTGTAGTGTAAAATTTGTGGGGACAAGGAGTGTAGGGTTGTCTAGAACAGTTGGAACCAGGACTGAGTATCCTAGGGAGGTTTTACTGCAAAAAATGCATAGCTTCTCCCTCCTATGTATACTCATCCATAGTACCAACAGCACTAGAGCAATTTCTCACCTCTAGTGCATTGGATCGGAATCGGTATGATATCCTGGCTGCCGCATGGCCGGGAGTTCGAATCCTGGCAGCAGCAGCCTGACAAAGCAGCAGAGCCCCGCAGCGGAAGCCTGACAGCACTGGAAATCCCGATCGTCCAAAGGTAAGTATCTACTAACCTAACCCCCCTAACCCTCCTTATGGGGTGCCTAACCCTAACCTCCTCCCTGTGCCTAATCCTAATCCCCCCTCTATGTGCCTAACCCTAACCCCCCCTTCCCCGCTGCCTAAACCTAAATCCCCTGGGGGTGCCTAACCCTAAGTCCCCCCCTGTAGCCTAACCCTAACCCTCTCGGGGGGGTGATTAACCCGAAGTCCATCCCAGGTGCCCTAAACCAAACCCCCCCCCCTGCGGCTGTCCGCTTGTGGCTCCCGGCATCCACTCAATCGGGATGCCGGGTGCCTTTCTCCCGGTGTCGGGGCAATGAGCAGCATCTAGATATAGACGCCGGTCATTTATCACATGGTGGGATAAAGCAGTCGGGAAGCCGGCTTCCCGATTATTGGATCTGGGGTTAATAACATTATGTAAATGATAGATGTAATATTGTTCTTTACCAGTGTACTACAGATCCCAGCTAGCTTTGCCATGCCTAATTATAAAGGCAACAAGGGCATGCTGTCACTAAGCCACAGGTATCAGCATTCCCTGCAGACATGACACATTGGTACCTTGCAGCCCACCTCAAATGACACAAAAATAGCAGGCACTGCCATAGACAGCTACCATTCTGATAGCAATGTCTAAATAAATTATATGCTTGTGTTTTCTTAAGGATATTATGCCTATACCCCAGAAAGCAGATATTTACAGTCTGTTTAGTGATCCTTATGATTTGCAATCCACAATTGCCTTCTATGAAATAAATAACAAGTGATTATTGTCAACTAATTAAACTGTCAATCCTATATTTTCATGTCTGATTTTAGATTGAAATTCAAAACATCTACAGTATGTTGAATAAAATTCCAAGAAGTATGTCTGTTTCTACCACATTTTATTATTATTATCCTTTATTTATATGGCACCACAAGGGTTCTGCAGCACCTTACAAAGTACATAAACAAATGAGTACACGAGAAAAACAGTTATCAACAGTACAAACAATGCAGGACAAATACAGAATTTATAACAATTGCTGCATAACAGTGCTGTATACAAGGTGACAGCAACCAAGTGTTGGGTGCTGTTGTAAATTAAAATATAAGTAATGGAAGAAGAAGCACATGAGGGAAAAGGGCCCTGCTCGTGAGAGCTTACTTTCTAAAGGGGAGGGGCAAACAAACAGGGGTGACACAAATTGGCTGGATTGTGAGGAAGGAACATGGAGTAGTGGGTTAGGATGAGTGCTGGAAAGCTTTGAGGAAGAAAGTGGTCTTGAGAGCCATTTGAAGATTAGGAGCTAGGGAACAAAAGTTTTCAAGGAATTTTGAGCTAATGCCAGGGGGACGAAAAAAGGTAGCTACTAGAAGAATTTGGAAGAAGTGAATGTCAGGAGCATTGAATGGAGAATGAAATGCAGTGTTTAGTATGTAAGAGTTGGTGGGGTGACCAGAAGATAGAAGTACCCCAACACTGTGGCAACCTCCAGGCCAGGGAGTGTGAAAGACTGTGAGGCTCCTAAAGGAGATGTGGTGTCAGATGGGTAAATCCAGAATTTGGTGATGGCTAGGAGATTCAAGGAGTTGGAAATGAAGCTGTCATGGAGGGGGACCAGTTGATTATAGACAGAACTGGGTTTCCACTTTGAAATAAATACCTATGCAGCCTTGTAACAGGCCTGCAGCATGTACCTTACTAAATATATAGTAAAGCATACATGTGCAGTAACTGATTGCACCCCACCCCCCTGTAACCTCACCTATCCAAATGAAAGTCAAAATTTTTTAAAACAAACAGACCCTAAACAGTATTCCATATATCTAGGAATTAATATATAGTTATATAGTCAGAACATAAATCACTCTGAATTATGAATATCTTAATGACAATATACCTAGAAAATCATTATATTCAAACAGCACTGATATTTCTATATTAGATGACTGTTCCAATAGATCTTTTACCTGCAAGGTGAGTAGGGAAAATCAGTCATATCATCCCTCACTGATCACAGAGGATAAAGCTAGTAAGATCTACTGCCTAACTCTTTAAATTATGCTGTACATGTAATACCACTTAGAAAAAAAAACACTTTGAAATAAAAACCTTTGCAGCCTTGTAAAAGGCCTGCAGCCTGTACCCTACTAAATATATAGAGCTACCTCATGGTATGTAAAATACCTATGAGAGATTGTGATTCATTTTAGGATTATCAATATTATTAGAGCATTTTAGTTTGTTCAATAAAAACCACTATGAGTTGGTTTCAAGAGGTCATTTTGGATACCGTTTTATACAGGATGGGTATGGGATGCTGGTGCTTGGGATCCCTGCAATCAGAATCCTGATTTAAGCATCCCTACAGGGTTAAGATACTGACACTTGTTGGTGAGTATCCAAACCCTTCCCCTCTCCCTATCCCAAACCCTAACCCTCCCTTCCTGGTGCCTAATTCTAACCTCCCTCTAGTGCCTAAACCTCCCCCTCCATGCACCCTAAACTTAACCCTTCCCTCTTAGTGCCTAACCCTAACACTCCCCCTAGTGCCTAATCCTAACCTCTAACCCGAACCCCAGTAACTACTGTTGGGATGCTGTTGGTTGTGATGCCTGCACTGGGATTCTGAAAGGTGTCTGGATTCAGGTGCCAGTATTTTAAGTGCTGGCATCCTCGCTGTTGAGATTTTGACCAGATCCCGTTTTCTATAAGTACTGTCGATGGGTTGCTTACTTGTGAAAAAGTTTTTCTGTGAAACAGATTCTCTTAACTCCCTTAGAAATATTAATCTTAGTTTGCTTTTTTTCTCTTTTGGCTCCTTTGTAATTTTTCATTCACATATTTTGCATAATCTGGTATGAGAATTTTTTGTTAATGGGAATTAATTTAAAGACCACCTTCTTTCAAAATGAAAACAAAGTTTATTCACATCACCCCAAGTCTTAAGGAATTGATATCATTTTTAGTGAAGGTCTTTCGACAACTCTGGGTGTATGACATAGTTACAAGTCTCCATGGGTTTGCACACACTCTTCTCCAAAAATCCCTTTATCATTAGCGATTAAGAGGTTATACCCATAGTTTCACATGTTGGATATAATATGTTTATTATGGTGGTTTGATTTATCCTTGAGCAGCAATCAGGTGATGTTCTACAATACTATGTAGCACATTATTTTTAGTACCTGCTAGTGTTGTAGTAAGAAATTTCAAGTAAACGAATAATTAGATATTAAACCATATTCCAGTCCTCACCGGTGAGGACTGGAATATGGTTTAATATCTAATTATTCGTTTAATTATCCTTTTAATTGTAAGTATTTGTGTTTTGTTTGTCCAAAACAAGCTCATTTATAATGATTTTTAGGATAGAGGTGTATTAAAACTTATGTTTTAATTTAATATAAACAAAAGTGTGCCCCCAAACAAAGAGTCTTCTTTCCCTCTTTTTTCTTTTTTATGATATTCTCTGACTCATGGGGAGCACCACCGAATACACATATTCAATAGGTTAAAAAGAAGGGCATGATTGCTATTAATTACCAAATTTAATTTATATTGTCGGTAACTAAATATGTTTTCTCAACAAAAATATTATTTGTGAACACACTTGTGCACTGACCATCCTCAGAAATGTATTATAAGTGTCTTAACTGAGCAAGCCATTATGCTGCCATATCCCTAAGTTTTTCTAAAATATTGACATCAGTATGCTTCTTATTGAAGCCAATGATACAGAGAGTAGTGTGCCTGTGAATGAGCTGTTTTTTTGTGTTAGATATTGATGCTGAAGGCAATACACCCACTCAGTGGGCTGTCACAGTCTCTAGTTTGATCAATACCACTTGTCCACATATATGGAGTTAAGTGGATTGTTGGTACAATAGCATTTTCTAGGAAAATATAAACTTTTTGTTTAATGTCCCAGTAGAGGTGAGATACTGTTGTTCTGGAAAAACACATGACCTCAGCTAACTGGCTAAGACCAGGTGCATTGATGGTGCTATTGGATGCTGATCTAATGCCAACATAGCCAACATGGCTTCAGTGATCCATTGCCAACATAGCCAACATGGCTTCAGTGATCCATTGTGCAATGGATGACAACTGTTATACTTGATACTTGTTCTAAATTATTGTTTTACAGACAATTGTTGTTTGAAGCTACTATTATTTTTGCTGTTCTTCTTTGATGAAGATTCACCCCCAGCAGCAGCCCTAGAGATCAAGGATTCTTCTTGGGAATGATGGATTGCATTTAGGGAGAGAGCTTGCCTTTGCAAATTGAATGTAGGACTACTACCTCAAATTGCTAATGAGTAGATTGATAATGAAGGTGCTGGTGGTGACAATTGAATGTGCTGTTGTCTATCCATGCTGCTGGAATCTGATGCTGGACTGCTAGTATATGATTTTCCAGATTTTGATAAATAACTTGAATGAACTTGCTGCAAATGATGTAACAGGGAGGAGGTGCCTATATGGTTAACATCCCTACATCTACTTACTTTTTCACTACAAATTGCATACATACCATGAGAAATGTTGTTAAGATTTGGGTAAAAATATTTCCATACAGAAGAGGTGGCTTTTTGGTCTTTTACTAAGTCATGGCAATGTGCTGCTTATCACTGGCTTGAAGTGCTGTCACAAATAACATCATCTTCCAAAATTTTATCAACTTTTTCTTTTCGAAAACATTCATCATCATCATTAGTGTCAGATACACAATGATCTCTTTGTCTCACTGCACAGTTTCAACTTCCAAAGTAGCATCCACTGTTTCTTTGTCTAAAACATTATCATAATTTATTTTACTCATACTTATCCACACAATTGCAGAGAGTTCAGTAATGGTGGAAGGAGGCTTCTCTAGGATTACAGTGTCAGTATTACAAATGTCAGACACACATATAGCATTCATGAACACCCTTAGACTCTCCTCAGGAAAGCTTATGAATACAAAATTTGTTCTTCAGTCTTAGTGTTCATTTTGTGCACTGATTTGCCTGTTTTAGAAGTGACACATCTAAACTAAGAGTGAGAAGGTGGTACATACAAAGCTATTGAAGATGCCTGACTATATTTGGCTTTGACATTTGCAATAGGCATTCCAGTGTATAAAAGAGCAGTAGCAAGACCATAACTAGCTAAACAGGCCATGGTCTTAGCCTTACCTTGCCACTTTATGTGGTATATGGCATCTTGGTAATTTTATGTTTTTTTTCAGTAACTTTTTCCTTCATAGATAGTGGTGATTTTTTTCCTAAAGATTGTCAAACATTGTTCAACATTTTTAAAAGTAGATGTTGATGAAGTACTGTGACTGCCAGCACTATTACTGAGATGCTACTGTTCTTCTATAGAATGTTTATTATTACTTTATACCAGGACAGGAGTAAAGTTACTGCACTTGATCATGTAACTTCCACCACACCAAGTGAACAAACAATGAGATTGGGAAATGAGGGACATTATCGTGTAGTGTAATTCAAACACTTGGGAATTTTTTTAAAGACAAAAAAAGTTTTTTTTTAGCTTATGGTATTTTGGGGTGCAGCTGACAGGACAAAAACACCCAGTACAAATACTAATAAATAGTGCATATCTTCCCTTGAAATATATATTAAAAAGTTTAGTTAAGAGACTTGATACATTTTTTTTAAACCAGAAAAAAATTCCCTATTTGGGGTGCTGCTCACTCAGGCTCAGCACTGTATGTTTTGGTCAGCTAAGCTTGCAATCACAGTACTCTTTCTGGTTCTAATGAACAAGTTAAAAACTCTTCAAATGTGAACACACAACACAGTAAATGCAGTGCAGAATCTCAAATCCAAGTAGGAGGGGCATGTGCAGATTACTAGTTATATTCTTTATCCCATTATCTCCCCTTGACATTTACAGTTTACAAGACTGTGCTTTTTTTGTCCACTAAGACACAAAACTGAGCAAAGTAGATCTCTGGTCAGCTAAGCTTGAAATCATAGTACTCTCTCATATATAATATATACTACATTGCAGATACCTGTAGATGCACCTGTGAAAAACAAATTGTAAGTTCAGCTCACTACAAACAAATACACAGAAGGGGCCTATACTACAGATGGCTTGCAAGTTGCTAGTGTCTGACAAACATATACAGGAGGAGGACAGATTGCTTGCTCTGAACTCTCCTATCTAAAATGGCATCTGAAATCATGACAAGACACACACATACACACACACATATATATATATATATATATATATATATATATATATATACACACACACACACACACACATACATGCATACATACATACATACATAAATTTATCTATAAATAAATAATTAAATAAATAAACAAAGGCCTAAAAAGAAATTCAAATGGAAAACACAAAAGCTAATTAGCTTTTGTGTTCGATTTTATAAAGACACTTTATTATGTATATAATTTCACATTTGGAGGAAAAAAGTATATGTACAATGTACAATCAGCTTACTGGATGATGTGCTGTTAATAACAAAACATAACTATGTGCTGTTAATAACAGAACATAACTAGAAAATGAAATATACTGGCTGGCTGTGTTAAAATGATGAAAGCTATTAACCTACCCAAATATTTGATTTATTTTAGAAATGTATACTGAACTGGTTGATTTTGACAAGAAGATTGTTGACAATAGCTTATTCCAAATGTACTCAACCACCCGGTGATTGCCTTGTACTATGTGGAATTTTTCCTGAATTAAAAATATTTAGTCCCTCTTGAGATACAACAGACAGTGTACTGCTATTTAGCATGTAATTCCATCATTATTTAATTATTTGGTTTACATAATACTCTACATATACCATCTATTATTGTTTGTTGCCGTCCAGCTGTTTTAACCCATGATTCTTAATTGTAGCTTTACTGGTAGCCTCAAGGGCAGAAAATATGTTTAAAATGCTAAATGATATGTGCTTCATGCAATAAGCATAGTTAGATAAACATGAGATAGCTCCTGCATAATGTCTTTATTGCATGTTCTTCAGTCTAAAGCATTGTATAATAAGGCTCGTTCCAGGATTAAATGGTAATTCCCAGTCATTTTGTGACAAATTTCTCACTTTTCATGCAATAAATTTAGATCTAACTGTAAATAAAAACAAAAGGTAATGTCTAAGAACCTATTAAAATAATTTAAAAATTAGAGAAGTGCTATAGCCCAAAAGTATAGCATGTTTCAAACTATGGATGTTATACAAAACACAATATTCCTTATTGTGAGGTAATGTGGGTATTCAAACACTCGTACTGACACTATAGTAGGAGCTGGTTCAATAAGGTTTCTTTATTAATACAAAGATGGTATGTGCTCACACAGCAAGACCCATCTTCTCAACTGACAAAAAGAAACCAACCAACCAGACAATCCAGTCATTAGAACATTGACCCAGATTGAACTTTGGGTTGGCAACTGCCTCTGGACACTCTTGTGTCTATAATGTAAAACACATTACAAACTTATACCAACATCTGCCTTATATAAATAAACAATTCAATACTATTATATGTGCTAATGTTATTCTGCTTTTAATAAATAATTCAACTACAGTATACAACAGGTCTAATCTGGTTACTTTACACTTGTGTTTGTTTTCCATGAAGTTACAGGTGCTTAAGTGGAACTCACATGTAGAAGTTAGTGTCATTGCCTGTTTTTTTTCTTTTTTTTTTTAGAAATTTGTGTATGTATGATTTGCAATAGCCATACATCCTTATCAAGCTTTTACACTATCTTTTAACTATTATGTTTTCAAAATAATTTTAAAAAAGTTTTACAAGTTTTACAAAAATGAGTAGCCTTAAATAAGGTACACACTGGCCTATATATATGCCATTCAATCACATGGCCAATATATCGTGACTGTTAGCGGTTGTGTACCTCTGATATGTCTGTGATTGATGACGTTCACAGACATATTGCATCTACTATGCAGCACAGCAGATGGATGATATATCTGCAGGTTTATTGGCACATCCGGCTGTGTGTACAGGCAATCAGCTGACCACTCATACTGTACACTTGCTGCAGGGGCCGCCAGCTCAACTGGGCAGGCAAATTCAAATGCCCGCCCAGTTGTGATATCAGGGAACACACATTGAGTGATTGATCAGAAAGTAGATATAGCTTTCCTGAATGACTGCTGTGTTGGTGGATCTGCCCATCGGCGGATCCATCAGCACAGTGTGTACCCAACTTTAAAGATTCACAACAGAAAAAATTTGATATTTGATGATCTTCTATTTACATAATATAGACCTTCTATTAACTTATGATAGTAAAAAAATATATACTGTGTATTGTTTTCCTTATCCCCCTTTCTCCTTGATAAAATATTGTGTACAGCACACATCATGGAGGACTTTGTATAAAAAGAAGCTTAAATTAACTCAAAATTATCTGGAAAATTCTGAGAAGAAATTTTATGTACATAACGGCTAAGCTTCATTTCTAGATGTTCTTAATAAAATAAGGCTCAATATAACCTTACATTATTTGGAATTATGATGGCTGCAGCAGCAAACTAAATTCCCATTATCTCTTTTTCCTACATAGTTCTTGTTATTTTACAACTTACCTGCTGGGGATAAATAAGTCTAATTCAGCTCATAGCATTAGAGGTATATATCATTTGTATTAAAATTTAGGAGGTAACTGCAGATTTGGCAGTTTTGAAGAATGTGCTTTTATATGTGAAAATAAATTGGTTTATGTGGCCAAAAATGTCCTTGAATACATTTATTTCATAATACTAGACTTCAGGCTCTATACACTGTATTCTCAATGAATTCTCCCTTTCAAATATGTATGATTTGAAATGTTAGCTGCTAGTCAAAATGCCATCATTCCCATGTTCTTTATTTTTAGCCCTTTTAAAATATTAGAATGCTGTTGACAAGAATATTGTGCACTAAGTTTAGAGGTTTTGAGAAATGATAACTAGGGTAAGGGGATTTACACATGCTTGGGAAAAATGCACATTTGTCCTAAGAATATAACATTCATAAGGTAAATAGGCACTCAATGGTCCAATTGAACTTTATCTGCTCTCACATTTCTGTGGTTTACATTTGGTACACCTCATTATCTAAAGAATTACAGAATATATTTATATTTTGTAGTAGAAGGTTAAATGTACAAAAATGTATTTTAAACTCAGTTACATCTAAACTAAACTTAATGAGTCTGCAAAAGTTTTGATTGTATATAAAATGCAATTAACATAGAAACATAGATTTGATGGCAGATAAGAACCAATTGGCTCAACTAGTCTGTCCCTTAAAGTCATATTACATATATTATAAGCATTGGGAAATAACATAGTTTAATATATTCCTTAGAATTCATATAAAGCCACAGTTTAATGTACAATCAATACATAGGGCCTGATTCAGAGATGTACGTTCATGAGACGTTGAACTGACATCTCTGATTGTTAGAGGTCTGCCCCTGTGCAGGACCTGTTCTGCGCATGTGCAGAGAATGGTCGTGCAATCTTGTTTGCAGGCCCCCCAAGCTGCAGAATAACTGACATGCTGTGGAGTTTGGAGGGCAGAGCAGGGGCGTGCCTGATCACCGTTCCTGGAAATGAGGGAGCGTCGCCCCTGTTTTCCAGGAGAAATTAGGTCAGGGTCTGTGTTGATGGACACAGATTTCAGGCTTCTTACATGACCAGCACCAGATCAGGCTGTGGGAAGCTGATCAAAGGAGCAACCATCGCGACCATCGGCCACGTTGGTTGTGATGATGATCTCAGCCTGCAAAGTCACTTGCAGTGCTGGGATCACAAATGCAGCATGGAGGTGACTCGCAGTGCTGGGATCACAAATGCAGCATGGAGGAGGCTGACACCTCCTTCTGCATTGCATTGGAGATGGATAGCTTTGCACAGCCGCTTGCGTGCAGCTCTGCAAATACGTCCAGCTCTGAATCAGGCCCATAGCCATTTTAGGAAAGTTCACAAAACAGCTATCTTACTACATTCAGCTCTTGTTTGAATATTTCTTTAGTATTTTGCTTTCTTAATATAATTTTAACTTCTTGTCCTTATGTACACATTCTACCTGCATGTCGCATATGCAGGAAAGTTGTTCCTGCTTAGATTCTGGGCTATATATCTGTATTAGTGTTCACATGTTGTTAAAAATATACTTGGGAACACAACTGTATATTGGGTTAGATACTGCATTGACTTTTAAACTATAGAAATAATGTAACTGAGGATAGAATGATAGATACTTTTGTTGTTAGCTGCTTCAATTTGGTTTTCCTTTTATAGTGGCAAAATTATATGTATTCTTATCTGATAGTTAAATACAGCCCTATTTGCCCTGACAAAAAAAACTTGAATTTGCCTTGGTGATAAATTAATAAAAAATGTGCTTCTTTTACAAAACATAAAAATTACCATGACATTCAGTGCAAAATCATGTTACATTTAAAACACATGAACATGTTATCACCATATGTATGTACAGGTTTTATTATAATTTTGGGAAGTATTCTGTTTGATGAGGAGAACTTCAGTCCATTATTAGAAAGAACAAGATCTATATAGCATTTTCTGTAACTGTGCACAACTGCTTGGAGCAATCCTGTAAACAGCAACTAGTTTTAGCTTCTCCAGAGACCCTTGCTGTCTAGACAGTGGCTATGCTTTGTATGTTTTGGCTGCAGATTTCTTCCAATATGTACTGTACATAGGTCATATGTAGGTTTATTTACGAAGCATCAGGTTATAAAACCCGGCACATCTGCCAATATTTAAAAGGTCAATGCTTTTACTAGTAAGACATCTTTAGTAAATGCATAGTAAACATGATCAGAAGCATCAGATTTTTCAACCAGACACTTTGTAAATAAACCTCATTGTCTTCTTTCTTTGTTCCCTACCTCTAATTATGTGATATATTTATTTTAACTGTAATTTTGCAATTCTCAATACATTAGAAAAAATGGTTTCTATCCATATGAGTGTTAACTTTAGTCTATCTTTTATCAGTCCATAGTCAATTGTGTAGTGTAGTATGATATAACAATGTATAGGAATACAAATTGTGCATCACTGCTCTTCATTCCACACAATATCTAGAATTTCAATATACAGAACTGCTTAAAAATATTTTTTTGTCATTTTTAGACACTATATTTCCTTGAATATTTAGTATACAGGGATATATTTAGCATAGGGCAAATATGCCTCATTAAAAACAAAGGAGTATTGGTGGTGGAAAAATAAAGTCTGTTTTTTGGCCAGAAAACCTTTGCACACTTCTGCAAAGCAGAAAACTCCTCCTAAATAACTTTCCACATCATTGAAATGTTTTGAGCCAGAGAAATAACATACTTGTATAGCTAAAAATTAAACTCCACAAGGAACATATTTCTGTTCAACTTTCCCAACTTGTTCCAGTTTACACTGCATGCTGTTGCTACCCAAATAGAAATAACCAACTTCACCTACAAATACATGAAAAAATGTACGTATGTCACATCACAAAAAAAAATGTTCGCTGAGTTTGCACTGTAGCACTCAAAAATTAATATTACAGTACTGTTTTTTTTAAAAAGCCATAAAAATAATCTTATTTTGAACTATATTGTCTCTTACACCTTATTCCTGTTAGCAATTTTTGTTGACTTTACCACTTACTAGGCTAACAGATTTAAACTTTTAAGTGCTTCCCTCTTCAGCTAAAATTTAATAACTGATACATTGGATGACTGTTTTTTATTTTGTATTTTTAGATTGGAATAATCTTATACAGTTGATACATTATAGGTAGTTCTTCCACCTTTTATAAAACATAGATAATTTTCATTGTATTACTAGTTATCCTCGTCAAAGAAACACCTAATTAGATGAATATAGAAATTGGAAGTCAATAGTTCTTTTGAAAATTTCAGAATACCATGAAAGTAACATGGAATTCATAAAGAAAATAAATAAAATTCACAATATACTATAGTATGTGTAACATATTTTCAATTTGCTTTAAAATGTCAGAACATTTGAGTTAATGATCAACAATTTTCAAAATTGTGAATTTATCAAAAAATAATCTGAATTTAGCTTATCTCACTTCTTTAATATGAATAAAAGGTTAGTGAAAATGTTACTTGTTCTTTGTACTGATATGACAGTAGTTAAATTTTTCATATTTTAACATTGTTTTATTAGAATAATTATAAACCTGTTCTTAGTAGTATGACCTACCATACATAAATCTGTGTACCATTTATGCATAACATTCGTATTCACAATTATTATACCAATTTTAAACATACACGGCTGGTAAAGTAATAAGAAGCAAAAATAATTTGATAACAGTCTTAGCTGTCTGAGCTACAAGTAAAGCTCTTCTAAAATATGTCATGTACCTAGAACACTCTAGAAAAAAGAAAGATGTCAAACTACATATTAAACTTTCCTAGTGTTAAACATACTAGCTAAAATATAAGTTTTGGATTAACAGGTAATTAACATTTTCATGTTATTATATGGCATTAAATGTTATTTTTTGTTTCTTTTTAAACAATGATGTGACCTATAATGGCAAATTATTTAAAATTAATAGGATATCTGACATTTTCTATGCAGTTACCTTGAAAAATGGAAAAAATATATTTTATTTTAGAATCCTTCCCAAACCTTAAAGCTATCAATGACCCGCTGGTGGTGCTGTAACTGAGGTAGTCACCAATGCTTCTTACATTGTCCACACACCTACTTGCACTGTTTACAACTATAATTGTAATTCCACTAGTTATATATCTTATGCTTCCCACTCTTCTTAAATATAATTTGGACATGGCCATATCTAACTTATGTTACTGGTCTTAGTATAATTTTTTTTATAGATTATAATATTATGTCATAATCACATCAGTTTATAGTGCTATGTAATATAGAACTATGTGTGTGAACCCCATGCTTTGGTTTTGGCAAGAAAAAAATTGATAAAAACAGCTAAAATCATGTAATGTACACCTGTTTTTGTTCCTACATATTCAAGAACTTTCATTCCATTCACTTTTGACCACCCCAAAATCTAGTTTTCACCAATATTGGCCAAAGGCTGCAGCAAGCTGGCTGGCTGGCTAAACTAAGCGACAGAGCAGTGGAACAAACACATACCATTTAACATAATATAGCACATCTATGAAACATAGTAGCACAGCAGTGGCAGACATGATAGCAGTTTTAATAAACTGTACAAATCTAAAGAGTGTTTATAATTTCATTAATCAAGAACAAATAGCCTAAAAGCAAAAGCCTAATAGACAAAATATATTACATTACCAACCAGAAAATCAGAAATCACAGGATAGTGCATGGAATTGATAATTAATTATTAATAATTATCATTAAACTGAGCAACATAACAGCACAACAAACACATGGCAGTTTAAAAGAAAACGACACATCTATAAAACAGTAGCACAGCAGTGGCCGACAGGATGGCAGTTTAATAAATTATATGACCCTATAGAATGTTTTAATTAGTCAAGAACTAATTACCTAAAATTAAAAGCCTAGTAGAAAATAAAATATATTACCAACACACTTCTCCAAAGTCGCTAGTTTATATGCTGCTCGTAGCTGAAAAATAGATCAATTTAAAAAACAAATTTGTGCCCCACACAAAAAACACAAAAAAAACCCCAATAACTAGAACTGGACCTCTGAGACTGCTTCTGTATTGGGAAATTGGTGTAAAAATGACCAGCACTAGTCTGAATCAGATGGAAATTTACATGGAATGAAAGGGAGGCCACCCAAGGGTTTGGAAAAGTATGTTATTTTTTTATTTTTAATAAAATACTACAGTCGGTGTGTGAGTCCTGTGTTTATTTTAGTATTTTCTTTACAAGCAGTCTACAGGTGCCAGCGAGTGCTTAATGTCTGGGTATGCTTGCACTTGTTGTCCCACAAGTTCTGGAATGTTGAAGCAGGCTTGCTGGGACCTGTAGTCCAGCTTTAAAAAAACTATATTAACTCTTTCATTACCATTAACCCTGCATCCACTGCCACCAGAGGTCCGGGGAATAGCACTGAGCTTTCACCCCAGGGAGAAAAGTTGCTCAGGAGGCAAGATACCATTTTATTTTTGGGCCTCCACTTTCAGAGGAATTCCACCACTGTGCTGACCTGTTTGGGGTTGGATGCCATTATGGCAGGCGGGGCCCACACTGTGTTTCTCCCTGCTATAACATCAGACCCCAGCTGGTTCAGCCTGGTGATGGTTATTGAAGAATATTTTCCCATACCATCCCGGGCTAAGACGTCCGTGGCTGGTTATTGTTTTTTGTGGGGAAGCACAGATTTTTAACAAATAAACAACCATTTATTCTGCTTTTTTTATACATAACTAAGCCTGCACAAACCATGCTGATCTGTGCAGTGCTTCACACAGGTGGAGCTGCTTCAGGGAGGAATAGCGAAGTAGGAAGTAGACAGGGAGGGATTTATATGCAATCCAAAACATGCTAGATCAGACATTTCTGGTATCATAATGTTTTGCCTTGATTTGAGACCAGGATTTGACAGGGAGAACTGAGGCATGAATCTGTTTGGCTCGGATCCCCCAAGTTCAGGTGTCTTCAGTTATTTAAGGAAAACCGAACTGCTCATCTCTAGTAATATATCAGCACTATAATAACTGCATACAATCAGAAATATTTGCATATTTGGCATATGATATGTGACAATAGTTTGGTAATGTGACTGATATATTGGGGCTTATGTAATAGGGTGCAATCTGGTGCTGCTGCGGGAACTCCTGCAAGTCTTCCCATATTTCTATACCAGCTTGGTTTTGCCTTTAAAATGATTCTCGCTTTAAAATTATGGGAAGACTCGCAGGAGTTACCGCAGGAGCACCGGATCGCTACCTACTACATAAGTCCCATAGTCTATTAGGCAATATCAATACATAAAATATGGTGAATTTTCAGTTTATAAAGTACACTCAACCACTCACTCAACTAATTAATTTGTAGCATGACTAGTGATATCAGCATGTTTAGAGACATTGTGATGGAGGATACAAGTTGTGCTGATATGTGAGTTTTACAGGCAGCAACACTGCTTGGATTTTCACATAGTACAATGTACAAAGTCATGTGCCTATCCACTTAAATTGACTTTCACTGTTGATATCAATATTACTAAAAAGTAACAATTGCTGACGTGACCTGTGTATAATTATACACATACATTTCTTAGCTGTGTATAAAAGTAGGATGAAAAATACGTACTGTATATCTGATAAGCACACAACCCATACCTCATATGTCTTTTTGAGCTATGACTTTTAATTTAAAATGTTTGATAATGCAAGGTACTAGGTAATGTACACATGGAATCAATAAGCAATAATAACGTATTCTTTGTTGTGTGAAAAAATAATTATTCAGGAATAACAGTGAGATGTTTGTCCACCTTAGACAAGTAGCATGCTTATTGTTACTGTTGCTAAGCAGCTCATTGAACTAAGTCATGGCGAAAGAGTAACTAATCAGACCCTCTGTGGTTTCTACAAATCAACAACAATAATTTATTACGCTAATTGGAATATTTTTCTCTAGTTCTACTAAGAAAACACATTAGTATGAAGTTCAAATCACAGCAAAGAATTCATAAATACATACTGTAAATAAAAAACAACATCAAAGCTATAATTTTTTTACTGAGCTTTGTCAAAGAGAAACAATCACAATTACTTTTTAAAACATTTTTTTCCAATATTTGTACTTTAACTCAATAAAAGCAACAATAATTTGTGTTGAAAATTGTCAGTACCATAGCAGGGCAATTATGTGCCTTTGACTACTTCCAATCTATCCAGCACAAGTGAAGCTGGGTGCCTTATATCACCAAAGGACATTCTGAGTGCCTCCCCTGGCTGCAGGTCATCCTTCCAGGTACCCCACAACCTGGAGACAGATGTCCATGGGGATGCGATGTTGCTGTCTCTTTAGCCTTGCGCCCAGTCCTTAACTTTTTAATAACTTACTCTACCTATTCAAAATGTAATGTTTTATTTTGTCAGTTTTTATAGATCAAATATAAACTAGATGTAAAAGTAACTGGCAAACCAGCTACTATTAGACTGATTTTTCCAGAAAGTATAAGTGTAGGATAGCAAAGGAGATCTGGATTAAATTTCCCTATGCTCTTTCTTAGCCGGTTTATCACTAAAAATCTATCTTAGAGACATCACAACCTTAAAACACAGTATTTCCAATTGTAATGCAAATGTGTTTTGCTCTCCACATTATAAATATATAGGGACTGACTCTGAGTCAGATGCGGATGCATCTTTTGCTGCTGCATGATCTGCTAATACCACAGCCAATTTTCTAAAAACTGAGATGCTCAATTACAGCATCTTGAGATGGTGCATCTCCATCTTTAGATGCACCCTCTGTGCACCATCAGTCGCACCATCAAAATTTGCACCAGGTCTGTATGGAATCATGTGTGAGTGACTGTGCATCTTTGCACACCACCAATTTCAGTAACATTTCCGAAGCACACCCACATCGGCTTAGCCATGATCCTGTTATCTCCCAGGAATGCCCTCAAAAATCCACAGACCATATTCTGTACTGCATCTCTAAGCAGTAACAATCAGGATGCATGTACAGACTTACAAATCCTACTGCCTGCGGTATTGACACTGTATCCACCTCTGAATCAGGCCCATAGTGTTCATTGGGAACATTGTAGTGATTGTGGGATCAGGAACTGGAAAATATGGATACTAGTCCCACATCATTGGTGGCAAAATACAGATATTTTTGTTAATGTTTGATTACAAAGCAGTAAATAATAAAGACATTAAAACTAGGGATGAACGGGTTTGGTTTCCTGGAAACTTACCCTGCCTGAACTTACCATCTCTTAGGAGATCCGAGCTGCTACGGACAGAAAACAAGGCACAACATCATCTTCCTAGCATTGGATCTCATGTGTTTTGAATCTGATATAAGTCCCCCCAAGGTAATTTGGCATCATTTGTCAAAGGACCATGGAAGGGGAAGTAGGATAGGCTAGGTTAGTTTGTTTGATAGCTTAGTTTAGCTAGTCTAGTATTGAGTCTAGTGACAGAGAGAGTCAGGTTTAGTGACACTGTTCTTGATGGTCAGAGCAACCAACAGAGACATTTCCCTAGTTAATAGTGGCCGAGCTAGTTTTGTGGCTAGTCAGTCAGCAAATCAGTGTTTGTTTTTCTATAGTGCAGTGCAGGAACATAATTTAATTAGTAATTGATATTGTTGTGAGTGGATTAAAAAATCACACAAATATTTGGTACTGTAACCTCAGGCCATGATACTATGTCTGATGTATCAGTCAGTAATGGTCAGTAGGTCAACGGACACTGTGCAGTGACTTGCAATCAGTGGGCACTTTTTAAAAATAAGATATACTGTATATATTGTATTGTCAGTGATAAAAAAAATTCAGGCTGTGACACTGAGTCTGTGGCCTATAAAGCTGGGTACACATCTAAATGTGCCCATCCAGTAGCAGACATGAAAATGACTGCACAACTACCAGGGCCGTAACGAGGGTAGTGCAACCAGTGCCATGGCACTGGGCACCGCAGGGCAGGAGGCGCTGGTTGGGCCTGTCAATTTTCCTGTTTATTATATTTCTCACTTGTAGCTTCCTATTAGTTTATCTCCAGCATCTCCTGGCCTCCCATATCTTTTCCCTGGCTCTTCTCCATAAGGCCATGGCCCTTTTTCAGGTACACTATCTTATGTCCCTATTTAAAAAATGAGGGGGGGGCGCAAATGCTCTCCCTGGCACAGGGCACCAAAAAGTCTAGTTACAGATCTGATGATTACGACATTGTAATCATGGAGTCATTTGTCAGTCTGTGATGAGCCTGCACTGAATGAGCAGTCATTCAGTGCAGGCTCATCAATCATCTGCAAACATGCTCAACCTGACGTTATTGTCAGGTTCACCAACATGTTTGCACGACGATAGATGTTTAAAGGACAAGCGGGCACCCGCATCACTGGTCATTTTAGACATTTTTGCAAATGATTTGCAAAAAATTGCAAACAAATTGCAAATGATTTATGAACGATTGAACGATCATTATTGTTCAATTGCTCAACTTAATCGTCTAGTTGATGGGCACCTTAACAGATATATATGCAGATTGAGTAATCTGCAGATATATCTGCAGATGATGGTTGTTCATCATCTGTCATCTAGCCATGGGTCCCACTGGCTAGGAAGCATGTCGGTACCCCTCCCAGCGGCCTCTGCAGCAAGATATATGGTACATCGGCTATATTGTAAGCTTGTGAGCAGGGCCTTCCTACCTATATATCTGTCTGTTATTACCCAGTTTTGTTCTATTAATGTTTACAATTGTAAAGCGCAACGGAATATGCTGCGCTATATAAGAAACTGTTAATAAATAAATAAATTGGCTGTGCAGCACAGCCGATGCAACATGTATGTGAACAACATAATTCACAGATATATCACTGGTACACACTCTCTGACACACACAAGATATATTGGCCAATCAATTGATTGACCAATATATCTGCCAGTGTGTACCCAGCATAACAGTCACTAATAGTAGTAGTCCAAGGGCCAGCATGTAGTGTGTAGCAGCAGATGAGTTCTTTTTTTGTAAAAAAAAATTATTGTTTTGTTTGTGATAAAAAAAATCAGGCTGTGATACTGTATCTGTGAAAAATATAAGTTACTAATGGTCAGTAGGTCAAGGGCCAGCGAGTAGTAGTGTGTACCAGTCAGTGGGTAAATTCTTGTTTGTAAAACTGTTTTGTTTGTGATTAAAAAAATTCAGACCGTGATACTAGAAACTGTGTTTTGTTCAGAAACATCATAAATCACTCAAGTGTGTCTGCGAGCCTGACCTTTCTGTACTCATCCTTCCTCCATTTCTGTACCCTCTGCCAATGTGGGGATGAGCAGCACAAGTCAAGAAGTTGCTGACCTAGATATTGAGGATTCTACGGTAGAAGTGCAACAGGATGAGGGGGATATTTGTGTAACTTAAGCAGGTTTTATATTTATACTGATTAATTGTTATAGTAACATCTTGGGCAACTTTGATGTTGAAATTATAAATATAAAAAATATTTGAATGCTGAACAAGTTACAAAATACTATTCACTTGGATAAGAATGAATACACCTGTGTAAAAATCAATTGGACCAATAGAGACACACAAATAATCTATGACAGGTATAAGAGGTCTATCCAGACCCAGCAAAAACACTCTTTGATAAAGTTCCCAGGTTGGAATGTAACTACCGTGTTTCCCCGATAATAAGACATACCCCGAAAATAAGCCCTACTCTTACTTTTGAAAAACGGTACAAAAAAATCCCTACCCCAAAAATAAGCCCTAACAAAAAATAGAGGAAAAAAAAATAATGGTAAGTAAAGAATTGTAAGGCAGGACTGAGGCCATGATGGGGATAAAAGCAGGACTGAGGGCATGATGGGGATAAAAGCAGGACTGAGGGCATGATGCTGTCATTGTTAATTAAAATAAGCCCTACCACGAAAATAAGCCCTATGGAGTTTTTTGACCAAAAAAAAAAAATAAGACAGTGTCTTATTATCGGGGAAACACGATAGTTAGAGGACTTACCTGCTTTGCCACCAAGTGGACTTGGTATCGCTTGGGGTATATACCCATGTTGGAGTATTTGCTGCTGAGGCTGTCTCCCCTTTTTGCATAAAGGGGATATTAGCTGTCCTGTAGAGACCATTGAAACAGGGGTCAGCTGCTGGACGCATACAGGCCTACATGTGGATTAATCAAGTGCTCTGGGAGTTGCAGCTGGGCACTGGTCTTTGTGGCCTAACAGAGACGGTCAGACGCGATTGATGTGCTGAGTGACATTGCCAGACGGCAGGTGAGAGCAAAGCCGTGACTTTATTGTTGTGCACAAGCATTTACAAACTCCATAAATTCTTGGACTTTTGGGGAGATCCGTGCAACATGGCATGCAAACATGGCTCCCTTTGAATCACCATCTTTAAGCATCCGAGTTTTCATTCCATGCCACATATCACAGATCGAGCACTCCATATAATTGGAGAATTTAATATTATAACGGAAGAACATTATATGTCATTCATTGAAAGCAGCCATTTTTCCTGTCCACACAATACATCTTTTATCTTCAGTGGAGTGATAGATGAAAAATTGAGAGACTGGGTGAAAATTGATGCAAAGAGGAAAATGTCTTTACAAAAAGGAATTTGGCTATTAAGAGGGGTTTTATTTTTTACAACTAGTACAGGTTTATATAGCTTTTTAGGAGTAACATAATTGTGTGTATAGATATATAGTATACCATGGTTTTATGAAAACAACTGGTTGTTTCTATTTTTTAGATTGTATCGTGAATTTATATAATCTTTTATGTGTTAGAAAATAAAACATTTGTTGTGTACTATACAAGTATTATTTATTTCACATATCAGACTTCATGATATTAATATTTATAGCTAACATTATCCTAAATTAACATGGAACTATCCCAAATCCGGAGAATAATTGTCTTGACATTGGTAGCATTTGTAAACCCACAGTAAGCAGATGTATAGACTTAAACCATCTAGGAACCTCCTCCCTGTAACACCATTTGCAGCTCATGCATGAAAAGTTTTTTGCAAAATCAGAAACTTATGCTAAAAAAGTAAACAACAAGCAGTCCAACATCAACTAGCTCTCTTCTCTCTGCTAGATCCAAGCACATGCAATCTCCACCACAAACACCTTCATCATCAATGTACTCAATCATGATCGGAAATAGTCCTGCATCCAATTTGATAAGGCTAAGTACTAGGCCTGCTTCTGCTGCCGATAGGGGTGTACCTTCATCCCAGAAGGTGACCAAGAAGACTACTACTAGTAGTAGTTTAAAAAACAAATTATTGTAAAATAATCCTTTGATAGAGAAAGCAAGTATGACAGCTGTCACCCAGTTGCATACTGGATGACTGACGCAATAACAGCCATGCTGGTATTAGATATGAGATGAGTCCTATATCTACTAATAATGTAGTGGGATTTAGATAGTTAATTGAGGCCTGGCCTGTGTCCCCACTACCATATCCCATTTGTTTTCCACAACACTAGAAAACCAATCGCCCATCTGTACGGGATGTAGTCAGGAAGCTGACAGTTGAAATGCTGACCACTAGCTTCCCAACTGTCAAATCCCGGCAAGGTACTATTGACAGGCATCGAAATCCCGATGCCTGTCATTAGACCTATGCTGGGAGCCCGATGTCTGGCATACCAAATGATGGTATGCCAGGTGCCAGGTTCGGACAGCCATGGCGGGGAGCGTAAGGTTTTAGGGCTCCTGGGGTGACTTAGGGTTAGCCACCCCCCTGGCATGGTTAGGATTAGGCTAGAGGAAGGGGGGATAGGTTAGGCACCTGCGGGGGGAGGTTAGAGTTAGGCATCCCCCCCGGGAGACTTAGGTTTAGACTGTGGGGAAGGGGGAGTTAGGTTTTAGACACTTAGAGGGGGGTTAGGGTTAGGCACTAGGGGGGAGGTTAGGGTTAGGCACCCCTAAGGGAGGGTTAGGTTTAGGGTAGGGGTAGGGTTAGGGGTACTTGCCAAAATTAGCTGTCAGGATCTTTACCCCTGCCATTCCATCTGTACATGTATGTTAAAAAACACTTGGTGCCCTCCAAAATGCCTTTGTACCCACTGGTTCACTCAACCACAGATACGTGGAAGAGTGGAAGAGGACATACTAAAGGTTACATGACTGTGACAGCCTACTGGGTGTTTGTAATAAATATCCAAAACCAAAACATTGGGGTGGGCACACATCTGAAATAAAACAAAATACTTTTCAGAGTGTCAAGAAACTCCCAAAATTGTTCCAACATTAGAGTCAAATGCTCAAAACTTGTAAATAATGCATACTCTCTGCATTATGCAGAACTTATAATGAGAAGTATATGGGTGTTTTTACAGTTACATGTAATTTTATATGTTTGTAATCTGTAATTGTTACAGGAAAATATGATAGTGTGGGCAAATTGGATGTGTACAATAAAATTGCCCTAACATTGTTCAACATATTGTGGGAAAAAATATCAGGGGTTTTGCCATTCTTTAAATCAGATGCGGTCCTCAAACATCCGCAACAGTTCAGGTTTTAGAGATATCCATGGTTGAGCACAGATGGTTAAATCAAATTGACTGACTAATTAAGTCACCTTTGCTCAACCATGGATATCTCTAAAACCTGTACTGTTGGGGAGCCTTGAGGACTGCATTTAGGAACCTCTGCTTTACAGGTTTAAAAAATGAACGGAGAGATGGTAGCTTACGCAGATATCAGTGATCTGTATAGGAAAGCATCAATGTAGTAATAATGCTATGGTGAGTGACAGAGCAGGGATGGGGGAAAGTAGAATCCAGTTCTGTCTGCATTTTGGTAAAATAGCAATATGCACTGCACCAGCATGTCTCAATAGAGATTAATAATAATCAGATCAAAGATCACTATGCAATCTTCCATCTCAACTCCACTCAACCACTACAAAGTGCTAACTGAAGGAAAAATAGATCTAATAATGTTTATGTGCCATAGCAATGTCATGCATACGATGGATATAAGAAAAAAAATAATTCTTATTGATACATTACTATAATTCAATCTATGATTCCGACTTTTTATTAGGGGATCATGTTACAAATTGCAAAACATAACATTGTGCAAATTGGCTAATCAGCACAGCCCCATTCATTCCTATAGAGAGTGTTCCCGAGTGGCAAATGATTTGCGGCAGGGCTCCCAGAGAAGAGTAGCAGTATTTTTTTTGCTTTACCAAGATTTGGAGATGCTATATGGACTGAAGATGAGAACCCCTACATTTTGTTAGTATTAAATAGGTAAATGTGCTGAGGATTGTGTCTGGGTTAATTTAGCGTTATAAAATACTATAATATTAGGTATGTGTATACTCTCTTTTGTTAAATATTTTTTACATGTGAAGTACAGATGCCAGCAGGCCCTAAATGTCCAGGAATTTCCACACCTGGAAAGCCTGAGACACTTTCCACTCAGACTAGCACCCTTACTACATTGGTTTAGAGCATGGAGTCTGGCATAGTAATATGCACACCAGTCAGAGGCACAATATAGGTAAGTCCTGCAATATTAAAACTGTGTAGTGCAGCTTTGGTTCATTTTTTGGGGTGTGGGTACCCCTGGATTGCTTTGGTTGATCTGTTTAAGGGCACCGCATTATACCACATTTTCCTTTATAACACATTTTAACCCTTCACTGTTTTGCTATTATACATGTACCTCACTTTTTTATTTTCATTCTTTATATGCAGCAATGGCTGCTCTTAACTATCTCTTTTACACTGCAGTTTTCTAACTATGGCAGTGCCCTGGGGCAGCTTAGCTGGGCCAGTTTGGTGGTGTCCTGCACTCTGGGTTTGAACCCTAGTATGTTAGGGACCTACCCGACAGAGGTTACCCAGATGTGGTGGGTAGGCCCATAACCTTTGCCAAGATTATGCCAAAAACCTCTATTCACTACAAAAATGTATTTATTTATATACAATCAGTTAATTTGGAGTTGAGCACCTGTATTTCTTCTTGTTGTGCATATAACAATGTGGTTCATGCCTGGGCAGCCTTGCTGGGACTTTATTTCTACCTGAAAAATACAATATTATTTAAACCACTATTAAAGCCATGAGGAACTGGTTGTCCTTGGGGAGAGGGACTGCATTTTTGAGGGGTTATCATGATCCTAGGGATTCCAGTCCTGGGATAACCAGTTGAGGGCTGGTTTGCATTATTGTGGAGAGACCCACTGCTAGCATGTAAGTTGCTCCAGTGGTTTCAGCCTAGTGCTGGTTAATTTTAAATAGGGTTATCCCTCACTGTTTTTCCCCATGATTTTTTAATACGCAATGCTCAATGGCTTTGGGCTGATTAATGATTTGAGGGGGACCTCAAATAATTTTGTTTTAAAAATTATTATTATTTTAAAGCTTTTTACATAATCAAAGCATGCACAAATCATAGTGACCTGTGCAGAACTTCACACCAACTTGCCTGCCATAGGTAGGTTTATTATTTAGGTGGGTTTACTGTCAGAATTGTATTCTGAAGTCTGCATTTTCATCAGATTCCATCTGTATTTGGCTTTAATAAATCAGCACATTGCAAACATGACTGGAATCCACCAAAAAAAACAAATCCAACTTTTAGTAAATTTACCCTCTGGAGTACATGGGGAAATCTACAGGATGGGTGTGGCAGTTACAGCTCCTTATGTCTTTCCTTAAAGGTTTTGCAAATGTCAGCCATGGCCCATTGAATGAAAAATCAAGATATTGTTTCAATTTCCAGATACTGTAGCTGTTAATCTCATGCATTATATTATCCCCACCTGCAATGGATACTGATATTTGGGTAGACTCTTATCAATGGTAATGATAGTGAAGAAACTGTGAAAATAATAGGTTCCCAGCCTGTACAGTCTCTCATGCGCTACAGGTTACAGAAATAAAGGAATCTACTGGAAACAAATTAGCATCTCATAATTCCCAAGATATACAGTACATTCATTTTTTTCTATATTTCCTTTGTATGGTAATAAGATGCATCATTGCACATGGCATTCAGCCTGCTATATTTATCTCTAGAGTAATAAAAATGACATTCTATTTACTATTAATGAAAGATTTGCACATAAAATAACTGATAAGCCGTTGTTCCAAATATTTAGTGATGTACCACTAATACCAGCTAAAGTGTATATAGAGTAAAATAATGTGTATTTTCTTAATAATAAGAACAGTAGGTTGTTACAAACACAATTGTCCCTAAACTTTTCATATATAGGTAGAAATAAAAAGGGAAACAAAGACATTTTGATTTTGCTCCTTTACTGCAAATCTAGCTTTTGTTATTGTAGATTTTAGTATCTGACATATTTTTCAGTACTCCCTTGTCACTACTATATTGTTCCTTCAATTGCAGAAAAGAATTGCTGAGCTCCCCAATAAACAAGCTTGTTTTATCAACAGTGGAAAATCTATAGCTGTTAACTATATCAGTACAAACAGCAATATATAGTTTAAAAAAATAAATAAATCTAACCACAACTGTGATGCAGATACCATATTTGCAGTTTAGGTAACATATAAATAAAGTCTTTAAAACAGAGCACACATAAGCATATTTATACTGTTGTCTATATTTTTTATATTTAATAAAATAATCACAAATATGTGTGAATAAGATACCAGAAACTCATATGATTAACAGCAATCCAACTAACGAACATGTCAATACAGCAATACATTTAAGTCATGCAACAATTAAATAAGTGATGCATAAAATAACAATTACTCTTGTTAATCTGTACTGAAACACAATATTTGTAAAGACTATGTATACATTAAGCTTTTATACAGTTTGTCTGTAATTTTCTTTTCTTCTATTAATACTAATAGCATTACTGTACCTACCATAATTATAAATTAAGACTAGAAATCTTTAGCATTTAACATTTCTCTGTTTAACTATACTGTGAAGACAACTCCCAAAACAATATATTTTCTTTCAGGCACATACAGTATACTGCACTTTAACAAAGGCATCATACATGGATTACATTTATTTTGGGGGTAATCAGACTTTTAGGGCAAAATTTACTAAGCAGCGGGTTCTAAACCCCGGCTGTTTGGTGGCGGTTTGATGGAGGGTTCTAAACCCTGGGGGTTTGGCGGCGGTTTGGCGGCAGTTTCTAAATGACAGCCCTTTTCTATTCTATTCTAAAATTTGTTTTGATGATAGTTTTGCAGCAGTTTTGGCCTTAGTAAATCTGCGGATAGCAAAACCGCTGCTAAACCTCCGGGGTTTAGAACCCGCCGCTTAGTAAATTTTGCCCTTAGATTTGATGTCTGATCATTTGGAACACCAAATATCTTAATGGTGTTACTCTGAAAATTGTATTATTTAAATATTTGAATAGTTACAGAATAAAAAATTTTAATGTGTTTTATGACATGTTTAATGCTGTTTGATACATAACATCCAAGAAAATATTGAATGTAAAAATTCTAATGAAATTGTTTCTATACTGTATTTATGTGATATTTTTTTACATAATAAAAAACAAAACAACTTTTTGTAAGATGTAATGAAGTATAGTGTAATGCAGAGAAACATATTTAAATATTATTTATTTATTTCCAGTTTTTTATTAACAAAAATGTAGGCCATGATTCAGAGATGTTCTCAAACCCAATGGTTTGTGTATATCTCCAACGGCGGGTGGACTGCGCATGTGCATCACCCATTTTGTGCATGTGCAGAACAGGTCCTGCAAGACTGCCCGCAGTGCCCCCTAAACTTAGGGGCAGGGAAATGGCGGCACTATGCAACATTCCTAAAAATGAGGGTGTGATACATCCTGCCCTTAGAGAGACACAGTCCAGCGTGTCCTGAGTCTCCGGCTTAACTACTAGTAGTGGTAGAAACAAAATAAGCTATTTTGATTTCATAAGAATAACTAAGCATAGCATAACATGACGTATTATTTTTTTTAAATTATATCATATTATTTTTATTCCAAAAATGTGTTTATATTGATTTTGTGGTGTTTTTTGTTTAAGCCTAAAACATATCACTTTATAGTGTCATGCTGTTGGTAATGGCCTATGCCATTAAGTGCTATTTTTTATATGATATAACATGTTTGAATTTCATGTAGCCATTGTACTTCTCTAGGCTCTCTTATATTCAATATCATAATGTTCTGTATATTTGTTTTCTGGCAAACTAAAGATCATTGGGAAAGCATTGGTTGCCTACTAATCTTGGCCAATATGTACATATAACTGTACATACTGTAGTTCTTTAAAATATGCTAATAAGTAACTACAAAAATTAATAAACTTAAGTACTAGGGAATAATATTCTTGTGCCCGATTATGTTATTTTATGTTGTGTCACTGCAAGCTACTACCACACAATGTTTTCAAACAAAAGCTGGCAATCCCTATTAGTTTGACTTCCTCTTTGACTAAGCATATACAGTACTAACTAGACACCAGAATTCTTACCAGCTACAAATCTGTTTCAAACACTAAAATAAAAATAGTTTTATTACCAACTTAATCACAATTTAATGTAATTAAAAAATAAACTATTTAATCATACTTTTAGTCAAGCAATCACAAAATAAATAATCTCTTACTGCACAAACAAAACTTGAAGTGTTATCTTTATTACCCGTATTTATAATAAAATATAGTTTACCAGGTAAGATAATATACAATTCTACTAACTAACTAAGTAGATGTTTCAGTTGACCGATTTATACCCAGAAAAGTTGATACTTTTGTATAAGGTGCTAATGTTCTGCTTAGCTAACTAAATACTGTATGTGTTACTAGTTAATAAATGGACTTGGCATCAACAAGGCCACCTCAGCTATCCCACCCCCTAAGCTGTTCCAATTGCTTAGTCTGCCTCAGTCCACTCCTGTCCCTCCCATCCCTGCCCCTTCCCAACCCAATATAGTTGCCATCCCTGTTCCTAGTCTTCTTGTCTCTTCTTATGGTGTGGCGTGCATGCTAGGTTTGACATGCATGTGCCATAGCCACAATTAGGTCATCACACAGATGTGCCTAATGACCTAATTTAGAATAGGGACAATTTTATAATAATAGTGTTTCTTCCTTCTTCCTTAGTGTTGATTTCCTTATAATTAACTTTCTATGTGTGTGTGTGCATGTATGTGGCCTGAAAGAGAGGGAAATAGGCCAAGAAATCTAGAAAAGTAACAAACACAGAGTAATGTTTTTAATTGTAGTAATAAAGACACATATTAGAGTAATAGTAGCAGAAGTGTCATGCAAAGAGAGTAGTTGAAGGAGTGTGCCAAGTATGAATGTGCTACAAGAAGTAATAGTAATAACACAGGGAGAATAGGAAAGTAGAGTAATGTGAATCATACAGAGCACAATTATACAGAGCACCTAAAAAAGCTCCTAATTTATTAAATATGAAACAAACCTATTTTGTGAAATGTTTTTTAATATTTCTACCAGAAAATTTGTTGTTTATTTCTTTTAAAATAGAGTATAGTTTATTTATATATTAGTCCCAAACCCTATAAAAAAACTATAGCTCCTATTACTCTTATTACAATTTATACTACTACTGATACTATTACTATTACCACCACTACTACTACAACTACTACTACTGCTAATAATAATAATAATAATAATAATAAAAATAATTCAAAATGGCTGATGTATCATTATTTTTTATACAATTGCAATCAATTCTGTGGATCATCATGGATGATTGTAACTGCACCATCAAGATCCCCACTAGAATTAACAACTTGTTGGGACAATTTCTCCTATAACAAGATTTACTTTTGGGGGTCAATCCAATTAGCAATGAAGGGTGCGAGTTGCCGTTGCAACAGCGTTTTAATGCTGGCAACGGACCGGCATCTCGCACCCTTCATTGCCCGCTCTGAGCCAAAACTCGGGAAATTTTGCCCCATATGGCTGCGAACACAATTCTGCAAAATCGGGCTGCCGTAAAGTGCAGCCATTGCCGCAATGACTCACGCCGGTGACATCATTGCTGCTAATGTGTGCATGCAAGGCAATCAGCCGCTCTGTGCAAGTGTCATTGTCAGAGAAAGTAAACACTGTAGACAAATGATGGCATTAGCCTTTGGGACTCAAGCTCCAAAAAGTTAACATTTTTGGTCCTTTAAACATTTGAGTAACCTATGGGGACTGATCTGCCAAATTAAAATAAAGGGACTGCAGCAAATATCTCTAATATCTGTTGCAGATCCCTGTTATTTCATACTGGCATCATTCACTGTAGAAATCCTATAAAATTTCAGGTTCTGAAAATTTTCTTTGATGCAGTACAGTACATCTCCCCCAAGGTGTGCATGCAAACAAGTAGATTCTATGAAAAGGTTAACTGTTATTTAAAAATAAAAATACTTTTACTACTATTTGTTTTTTACTATAACTACTACCACTACTTCTATCATTACTACTGCTGCTGCTACTACTACTATTACTACTTCTACTTCTTGCTATAACTTCTACTACTACTACTACTACTACTACTACTACTACTACTACTACTGCTACTTGTACTGCTGCTACTACTACTGCTATTTGTACTGCTGCTGATACTACTACTGTTACTATTATTGCTGCTACTACTACTTCTTACTATAACTCCTACTACTACCACTTCTTACTATAACTACTGATGCTGCTACTACAACTACTGTAGAAATCCTATAAAATTTCAGGTTCTGAAAATTTTCTTTGATGCAGTACAGTACATCTCCCCCAAGGTGTGCATGCAAACAAGTAGATTCTATGAAAAGGTTAACTGTTATTTAAAAATAAAAATACTTTTACTACTATTTGTTTTTTACTATAACTACTACCACTACTTCTATCATTACTACTGCTGCTGCTACTACTACTATTACTACTTCTACTTCTTGCTATAACTTCTACTACTACTACTACTACTACTACTACTACTACTGCTACTTGTACTGCTGCTACTACTACTGCTATTTGTACTGCTGCTGATACTACTACTGTTACTATTATTGCTGCTACTACTACTTCTTACTATAACTCCTACTACTACCACTTCTTACTATAACTACTGATGCTGCTACTACAACTACTGTGGCTATTATTACTACTACTACTGCTAATACTACTACTTCTTACTATAACTACTATAGTACTACAGTAACTACTATTGCTACTAGTTATTGCTATAACTACTACTTCTGCTGCTACTGCTGCTACTACTGCTGCTACTACTGCTGTTGCTGCTACTACTACTACTACTGCTACTACTACTGCTGCTACTTGCACTGCTATTACTACCACTTCTTACTATAACTACTGCTGCTGCTACTACAACTACTACTACTGCCGCTGCTACTACTACTGTTGCTGCTAATACTACTTCTTACTATAACTACTGTAGTAAAACAATAACTACTATTGCCACTAGTTATTGCTATAACTACTACTTCTGCTGCTACTGCTGCTGCTACTACTGCTGCTGCTGCTACTACTACTAATACTACTACTCAGGCCTGGCAACAGGGGGGATTAAGGGTACACCTGTATCGGGCCCCTAGGTCCAGAGGGGCCCCGAGAACCTGCCAGGCACAAAATGGGGCCACAGATCCCTGGGACCCATAGCCACCACCCACCCCAACTCTGCCTCCCTTGTAGCCTGGCCCGGGCAGCTGGGCTCTTCCAGGTGGCTCAGCTGCAGCTTGGGCAAGACATGACCTCCAAGTGAGCATGCGGTGGCATGACATCATAGGTCATGTCGCCGCACTTCTTCCCTGCCTGTCAGGCAGGCTGCACCACTGTGCTGGTCAGGGGAATTCTAACAACAACCATGAGGAATCTAGGTGATGAAAGAGGAATAGGGACCAGGGGCAGAGAAAGATAATAGGTGCTGGGTACAGAAGAAGGTGAAGGGGAAGCTAATAGGGGCTGGGGGCAGATGAAGGTTAAGGGGGCTGGAGACAGAAGAAGGTGATGGGGATAGAGGAAGGTGAAGGGGCAGAGGAAGACGAAGGGGGCTGGGTGCAGAGGAAGAAGATAGGGGCTGGGGCACAGGAATGTGATGGGGCTGTGTGCACAGGAAGGTGATGGGGGCTGGGGGCACAGGAAGGTGATGGAGGCTGGGGCAGAAAGTGATGGGGGCTTCTGATCTGAGGAAGGTGAAGAGGGACTGAGGATGACTGGCTGCATACACCGTCACTCCTCCCACTGCCAGCATTGTCATCATGAAGACCTTGGAATAATAGCAGACAAAAACTACAGCCTGCATTGTCCATGACAGAGAGACAGTGTGGTAAGTCATAGTGTATTTTCAAGTCATAGTGTATTTTAACTTTATTTAAAGGTTGGCATATCTTTCAGTTAACATATCATGCTTTACATATCACATATGCAGGGGAGGGATGTGCAGGAACGAGGGTGGTGGTGAGAAGGTGGGGCCCCCAGAGACATCAGTGTATTGGACCCCGAGATTTCTGTTGCCAGCCCTGCTACTACATACTACTACTAATACTACTGCTGCTGTTGCTACTACTACTGCTACTACTTCTTGCTACTTGCTATAACTACTCTTACTACTACTACTACTGCTACTACTACTACTGCTGCTGCTACTGCTACTGCTACTACTACTGCTACTACTTCTTGCTATAACTACTATTACTACTACTGCTAATAATACTACTACTACTGCTACTACTACTGCTCCTACTTCTTGCTATAACTACTATTACTGCTACTACTACTGCTAATACCACTACTACTACTACTTGCTATAACTAGAAACATCAGTGTACCGGGCCCCGAGATTTCTGTTGCCGGCCCTGCTACTACATACTACTACTAATACTACTGCTGCTGTTGCTGCTACTGCTGCTGCTACTTCTTGCTACTTGCTATAACTACTATTACTACTACTACTACTGCTACTACTACTGTTGCTGATTCAACTACTGCTACTGCTACTACTACTGCTACTACTTCTTGCTATAACTACTATTACTACTACTACTGCTAATACTACTACTACTACTACTACTACTATTACTACTTCTACTGCTCCTACTTCTTGCTATAACTACTATTACTGCTACTACTATTGCTGCTGCTACTGCTGCTGTAACTACTAATACTATTGCTACTACTTCTTGCTATAACTACTATTACTGCTAATACTACTACTACTACTACTACCTCTACTGCTACTACTTCTTGCTATAACTACTATTACTACTACTACTGCTAATACTACTACTACTACTACTACTATTACTACTTCTACTGCTCCTACTTCTTGCTATAACTACTATTACTGCTACTACTATTGCTGCTGCTACTGCTGCTGTAACTACTAATACTATTGCTACTACTTCTTGCTATAACTACTATTACTGCTAATACTACTACTACTACTACTACCTCTACTGCTACTACTTCATGCTATAACTAATAATAATAATAATAATAATAATAATAATTAATAATAATAATACTGCTGATACTATTACTGCTACTACTTCTTGCTATAACTACTATTACTGCTACTACTGCTAATACTACTTCTACTGCTACTACTACTGCGGCCGCTACTACTACTAATACTACTACTACTGCTGCTATTACTACTACTTTTGCTACTACTGTTGCTGCTGCTACTACTACTGTTACTACAACTACTACTACTTCCTCTCTGAGTCTACTACTACCACTCCTTACTATATCTACTACTACTATTTCTACTACTACTACTACTGCTATTTATTTTTATATTAATGGCAAGTGCATATCAGTCTACAGACCCTTTATTTTATGCTCAAATATACTCTAACACTGTAGTTACTTTGGAAAGGCCTTTCAAAGTTTTTTCAAATGTATAGTTTCTCATGTTTGCTGAATTTTCCTTGGATAAGGAAAAATTGTTTTTGCAGCACGAGAGCAGTAATCTAATGACTGGTAATCAGTTTTAATTGTAATACCTGTTGCTAAAATTGCTATATAATGTATAATGAATTATTTTGCTATCAGACCTAAATATAAGGAATAATACCAAATCTAGAAAAATCTTATATAGTATATATAGTAGTAATGTATTTTTATTTTATGTTACCCTTGGGTTGAGTCATTTTGCTATCTCCCTCTAGTAAAAAATCTTATACAACATCATTTTAGTGTTAGAGTGGCAACAAATGAACATTTGCCTTTTGTATAATGAGCTAATGTATCAAGTTACAGCAGTCTGACTTACAAAAATGTGAGCTTGATTAAGATATACAGTAGGATTCCCTCTGGATAACCTTGCAGATGTGGCTAAAATCAGAAAGATTGCCCTTTGTTAATGGGTGCTGTAGATATAAATTAAATGTACAAACAGAGGACATTTGCCAAGACTGCATATATAAAAAAAACTCATCAGCATGCAGTTTTCATCTGGAAAGTCTTGACTGCCTGGACATTTTTAATGTTTAGAAGATTGTTCCTGTGTTAGAAGGATGTTGTTGGGAAATGTCTTTGATAGTTTTGTGATTGAGTCTATCTTGCTTTGGAAAAAGGATAGTGCCAGGTTTAAACAACTGAGTCTGACAGAACGGCAAATGTGCACGACTGGAAAAAAAATTACCTCATTACAGCTGAATGCTGTTGCCCTTTAGAGTAAAATGAGAGAAAACCTTTCTCTGGTTCTCCTGTTGATAAAATTCACTATCTGGAACATGACCAAATTCCAACATATATCATCTGCACAAAAAATGGCAAGATAATTTTGTTTCTAAAAGTCTCAATGTCCTAGTGCATGCAAATGTGTAAAATGTAGCCAAACTGTGACAGATCAGTATAATGTTTATGGGGCTACTGCATGTGCAAGGATAATTCAATATTAAACAGTATATGACTACATTATTACTGGCCTTTTTGACAAAGAAAAATATTATTCAATAGCATGAAAAAAATCAGAGTAAAATGCAAAAAGTTCTCACAATTGTCATTCCACATGTTGGATACTACAATGCAACTTTCTTATTACATTCATTTTAAATTACAGAAGAAAATAAACATTTTTGAGAATATTTTATGACATTAAATGTCTCTGGATTTTGTATAGAAAGATTCACAGAGCAAAAACTTAACCTGAAATACTATCTTATAGTACTATTATTATAGTACTATAAAATAGTATTAGTGGTTTAGTACTATCTCTGTACATATAATGTCATTTTACATTGAAAAAAAACCCAAGAGGTAAAATGTTTTATGCCACACACTCCCATCATACTGTATGATGCCGCATACTCTTTTGTGAAGTTTTATACAGTTTAGGATACTGATGTAGGATTTCTATATTGTCCCTGTACAGCAAAGGATGAAAGAGCTTGGGGCTATTGTAGAGATGAACATCCTCCAACTTGCATTGTCGTTCTTGCATGTACTTGCACTTTGCATTCTCAGAAAATGCAAATACACAAATGGGTTTATGAAAATGCAAAAACAAAACTTTTGCATCGACCATTATGATCGAAGAAGTGGAACTGAAGATGCATTCTCATATAGGCAAAGTTCATTGAGGATATGTCCGTGCAAATGTGGACCATGCAGTCCTGCATGTAAAAGTAAATATGCCTATTAGGAGACCTATGTTTTACACTTGGTATGGGACAAGTGCAAGTACCTGCTGATGATGACTAGCAATAAACAAGGCACATATGCTACCCACAAAGAGGTGGGCACATCTTGGGATGCATACAACACACTTTATTATTAATTATTATTATTATCCTTTATTTATATGGCACCACAAGTGTTCTGCACCGCCATACATAGTACATAGAACTAATAAGTGAACAAGAAACAAGTAACTTACAGTACATTACAGTGCAGGACAAGGACACAATTTATATACATTGCTGCAATAGCGATTAAAGCACTCACAATAAGCAGCCGGGAGTTTGCAGTCATGTGTTAGGTGCCCTTATGGGGAGAAAAATGTAGAATAAAATGTAAAGAGAAGCACATGAGGGAAGAGGTCCCTGCTTGTGGGAGTTTATATTCTAAAGGGGAGGGGCAGACAGACAGGCATGACAAAGAAGGGGATGATAGGGAGGAAAGAGCATGAGGTGGATTAGGATGAGTGCTGGAAGGCCTTGATGAAGTAGTGGGTCTTGAGAGCCCATTTGAAGATTTGTAGAGAGGTGGAGAGTCTGATAGGGAGAGGGCGAGCATTCCAAAGGTAGGGAGCAGCACGGGCAAAATCTTGGATGTGGGAGTGGGAGGAAGTAATCAGTTGGCAAGAGAGGCGGCATGCATTTGTTGCGCGAAGTAGACGGGTGGGAGTGTGAAGCGAGAGAAGGTCAGAATTATATGCGGGAGAGGATTTGGTGAGGGCTTTGTAGGCGAGTGTAAGAACATTGGATTATCATCTGAAGAGGAAGGAGAGCCAGTGTAGGGCTTGAAGGAGAGGGGAAGCAGACATAGAATGTCTGGAGAGGAAGATGAGCCGAGCAGCAGCATTGAGAACCGATTGTAGTGTAGAGAGGTGAGAGACTGGGAGGCCAGCTAGGAGAAGGTTACAGTAGTCCAATCTGGAGATGATGAGTGAATGGATGAGGGTTTTAGTTGCATCCTGCATGAGGAAGGGTCTAATTCAGGAGATAATTTGTAGGTGGAAATGGCAGGACTATGAGAGGTAGTGAATGTGAGGTTTAAAGGAAAGGGAGGAGTCTAGGATGACTCCAAGACAGTGCACTTTGGGGCTAGAGGAGATAGTTGTGCCATCAATAGATAATGAAATTGTGGGAAGTGATATAGTGGAAGAGGGTGGGAAGATGATCAGCTCAGTCTTAGACATGTTAAGTTTAAGAAAGTGCTGGGACATCCATGAAGAGACAGCAGAGAGACAGTTGGAGATGCAGGTAAGGAGTGAGGGGGAGAGCTCAGGGGTGGAAAGGTAAATTTGAGTAGCTTCAGTATAGAGAGGATACTTTCCTTTCCATGCACTACTTTTCAGCAATGTGCACTGGATTCTGCATTCCAACTATGCATTAACTCCTGGTAGGATGAAAATGTGACATGCTCTGTAGCTGTTTGAGAATAACTATGATAATAAGGAATATTTTTGGCTACAAGTCTCCTTCCTTAATCTTGTAGAACTGTGGAAATATCTTGACATGACTGTTTACATTTTGGAGAACCCACCCCACCCTGTACTGCAGAAATTTATCTTCCCAAAATAAAAACACAGGATATTTAATAAGCAGACTTCACTGTGGTTGCCCACTAGCAATGGTGGGAGAGCCAAGGTTCTGTGCAATCAGTGACTATGGCAGAAAAGTATCAAAGAGTGGATAAATTGGCCATTAGTCAGGTTTTACCTATAATTTTATAGAAAGTGTTTTATAAATGCAACCTCAAAGCTGATTGGTTGCTATGGGCAACTCCTCCACTGGTCCATTTTGCCACTAGAAAGGCAGAACTCTTTGTAACATGTTACCCTTTTATTATTACATAGAGAGGGTTTGGTGTATTTTTGGCAGAAGTGATTACTATTTAGCTTCTGTCACAGGTCCCCGATCCATTCTAGTAGTTGAAAATAGGGGGCTAGTGGCTAAAAATTTTAGTTGTGGCACTATGTGTTTTGGGTCTTGCAGAATCTGAGTTCACTTTAAATATTGAAGTATTTGCGTTATGTATTTGAGAACATACTATTATGTTATACTGTTATAGTATATCTGTGTTAAAGGCAAGGACAAAGTACAAGAGATGTTGATGTACAGTATTTAATTAGCTTTTTTGCACAATGATAATGTATTCTTGCTCTCAACATTGCAGCTACATCTAAATGATGAATAATGATTTGATATAGAATTATACATTAGAATTACATTTTTTAAACATCTTCTCCTTGTGCACAAAATATTTTGTATTTGTAAATAAATGTGTATTGTACAATATTTAATATAACCCATTTAGTTTTTTTTGTTTTGTGGTTTATTCACTGGACAACTTTTGAAACTCGTAAGCTGACATTGAGTATAACTAGTTTAGTAATTTATTTTAAAGCCTATTATACTACATTTTCTACCAACACCCATAAAGTAATTTACAGGTTTTTCCCGAGCCCTCTGTCCTTTTCTCGGAGAATAGTGGAGATGTTACAATAAGCTAATGTATAATAATAATAAGCTCTATCATGGGGAACAATATTAATATTATTAGCAGTTATTTATATAGCACACACATATTCTACAGCGCTTTAAATAGAATATTTAACCATTCATATTAGTCCCTGCCACAGTGGATCTTACATATTCCTTACCACACACACTAGATTTATTTATTTTTTCCTTGGGAGCCACTTAGCCGACTAGTATATTTTTTGTTGTAGGAGGAAACTGGAGCACCTGGAGGAAACCCACATACTGTAACTATGAGGATAATTCACACTGTTAAGGCATTGGTGGGAATCAAACCCATGACCTAAGTGCTGTGAGGCAGTAATGCTAAACATTGATGTGTCTATGACTTGGGTTATAAATCTTTAATCATCACAAAGAGTACTTCTAGTAAGCTGTGTGTAATCACTCCAAGAAGTTATATTTTCAAGCAGTGTACTTATGTTACACACAGGACTGTTACACACATGCATGTAGGATATGGGATAAAAAAAAATATTGACTCATCAAAGTCTACAATTTATATAGGTTTTTATTTAATACATAGAAGAAACAAAACTCTGAGCAGTATGGAAAATTTATATTTTAAAAGTGCAACCTTATTATGTCAAATAGTGTAGTTTATAACGAATGTAGCACATTAGTTCTTAAGCTATTAATCTACTGCTGAGCATTAAAGAGCAATCCTTGATTTCTACGGCATTGCTATTTCTAAATATGATTCTAAGGAAATTGCAATGTAAAATAATATATTTCTTTAATAAGTACAATGAGCACAATAAGAAAATTCAGATTTCCTTTGAGTACCAGAGTTTTAAGAGTTTATAAGAAAAATAAAAACTCAAGGGGCAACTATTAGATTAGAAAGAAGTGTTGGAATTGTAAGGGAGGACAAATGAATTCCAGATGTAACCTGTTAAATATGCAGTATGCGCATATACTTTTGCTAGGTGCTGTGCATCTCTGCAGGACATGCTGAGGCAGACACTTGTACAGATGAGTACTTCCTAGCTCACTTAATCAAATATGTCACTTGATCAGTGTGAAACAGCAAGATCTCAATACCTTCATTTTTCAGACTCAAAAAGAGACCCCACACGTAATTACACAGTAAATTATACAGCCAACAAATGGACACAGGAACAGCGGTTAAAAGCATTTTATTTTAATAACATTACATTGAAACAAGAATAAGAAACTTAGATTAAACAGGAGATATTTGTGCTATGTTATCTTTTACATTAAATATTATAGCTTTTTGCAAGTACCACATGATTGTGCTAAATTAATCACACACACATAATATATATATATATATATATATATAATTTTTCAAATATTCAACTCACTCCCTGAGAACTGACGTTTTAGTAAATGAATATGTTCATAGCAGGAGTGATAATCTCCTTGAATATGGCTTTCATTTTCATAGAACTACATACATTGTAGTAGCTTATTCCTTCCATGAGCTTGAATTTGTCGGCAAGTTGCCATCTCGTTGGACAGATTGTTAGCACATAACAGTTGGGAATCATTTTACATTTGACATTAAATGGGTATGATGTTCTTGAGTACTCTATTATTTTGATAAGTTTTATCCCAAAGCAGAACACTAAACTGCAGGAAGATCAGTGATTTAACTACATTTTGACAGAATCTCATATTTATAATTCACTATAGCATTTGTCATTCCTCATTACCGTACATTTTTTGTAACGTCTTCCAATAGACACCAAACTACAGAACATGCCTGCAGCAACCACAATTTTGTAATGACTCGAAGAGGGTTTCTTCATGACTACATTTAATATAATTAACTTCTGCTTCTTTCATTGGCACAACTTGGAAATACATTTTCTCTAAAAATAAATTTAATTAGGGTGGACTGAATTTACTAAGAAATATGTTTTAGTTGAGGGTTTTTCGTGGTTTCTTACAATGTTTACTCAGTAAATAATTTTAAGTTACTTGGGGGGGTAAATGGACTAAAAGCAGAAAAGTACTTTTCTTGATATGTACCAAATGGCATGAATATCAGCACTGCCACAAGCATCTATAGTGACATTCAAAGATGAAGGTATTATTAAAAGTAAAAGGCTTTTATTGTACTGTTGCTCCTGTTCTCCAGGATTGATTTTACCAGTATGAGATGATTCTTCTCACATGAAGATTTGTGAGTGAAACATGAAGTGTTGTAAAATAGAACATTTTCTAGTCAGTAAAGTTTGTACAATATTTTTTCTCATTCTGCTTCCCATGAAAAAATATGTGTAGAAAATTTGTATGCATGTGCCTTAGTATATTAGCGGTATGGGGCAGCCATTTAATTGAGGTTGGGAAAATGTTGTACAAAAGGTCTATTGTTTTTCTGTTTGTCTATTTCAAATGTAATAACATGATATTTAAGCATCTACTTAGATTTTTTTCTAATACCCAGTTATATTGCATTGTATTACCGTAAGCTTTTAATATCTGTGTTGTAAATACTCTTGGAGTGCTGCTTGATTTGTTTCATTGGCTTTTCTGGTGTATGTGAATAGGGTTAAAACACTAAGGGCCGGATTCAATTAGCCACAAAAAGCCATGGTTTGGAGATAAGTTTTTGCAGGTGCAAACTTTTCACAAAAATCTGCGTTATCATGCAATCCTATTGCCAAAGTTTTCACATGTGCGAAAACTGTATAGACAAAAGCCAGCAAACAGTTCTCACCATCTCAGAGTAGGTGAAAACTTGTGCTAAGTCCCTATTTTTGGCTAAAAATTTAGCGACATGGTTCAGAATCCTTTGGACACCCCCATCCGCCCTAATGACTAATTAGGCAAAAATAATTTTTTATTTAACTTAATTCCCCCTAATAATAACATGTCATTTTTGGGGCCAAAATGTAAAAAATGTTTGAAAATGGGTATAAAGTAGTAGGTGAGATATTTTCCGAGTCTGTATGGATGGAACAGGTGTTTTAAACATTGCAGGTGGCTGCACCAGGTGTGTTTTTTTTAAGTGCACATTTAAGACACTTAAATATAATTGCAGCCATTTAAATGTAACCCAAATCTAACTGCAGCAATTATTTTCTCCCAAAAATATTGCTTTTTATCATTTTTCCAAACTTATATGAATATTGTATCCATATAACAGCCATTTGACACAATTTAAAAACCCCACAATCCTTTTATTAGGTCCACTAATACACTTCAATATTGATTTCTAATGTCTGTTAGGCTTTTTATGGGGTACAGGTTGAGTTCCCCAAAATGTGCTTTACTTTTTGCAGGTTTCACCATAAGCAGTTTTCGCACTAATGCATTTTTGTGTCTTTTGTAATAGGATAGTGTGAAAAACGTGAGCACGCATAGACATAAGACGCAAAAATATTGCACCAATACACACAAATTGTGCAAAAACTTTTTGACATTATGTTTTCACTTGTTACGCAGATAATACCCCTTTCAGACATACTGAGATTGCCGGGATTTTGGCCTGCCTTAGATAAAATTCCCAGGTCTCACATTTGTCTAAAAAGCACCAACCTGGGAAAAGGTTCCCAGGTTGCCACCCCTGCAACTGACCAGGTATTTCCCTGGACTTAAGTCTCAAGAAGACAACCCAGCTCAAGTCTGAATAGTGAAACCTGTTATTTTACTCCCGGGCTGCACCTAGAAGCTTCCCATTGGCCAGCTAGGGCTGACTGATGCATGCTGATGACATCAGCAGCAGCAAGAGAAGGAGAGATATGCTGCACAGGCAATGGAATGTCTGGAGTGTGTGCTCTACGCACAGGTGCTGCCTATAGTGTGTGCGTTTGGTGCCCAGGTGGCTGCTGCCTATAGTGTATGTTGGGTTTAAACCTGGGGTGGGAACATGTATGTCATGCACTTGGCGGACTGCCCCTGTACTGCAAAGAGTCCTTATCTGTAGTGTCTCAGGAGTCACTGACCTGCTTTCCTTATCCTCGGAATTCTAATAGGTACCTGTGAAAGCATCCACTTTAATTGACAAAACTATGAAAAACCATGTGAAACAATAAAACACCCTGCTTATGTCTGAAAGGGGTCAACCCAGGAATTTCCCAGGTCTCAGGTGTAGTGTGAAAGGGGGTCTCGACCAGGATTTTGCAGAGGAGAAAATCTTGGGTCTTAGCAGGGCAATTTTCATGTCATATGTCTGAAATCTGGCCCTAATTATGCAATGTTCTTCTCCTGAGCATTCTGCAGCTGTGCATATACTGTAGATCTGAAGTGGATGATGATAAATATGTCTTAGGAATGTTTAAAAAAGCACCATTTTTTTAGCTGACAAGTCTGCTAATTTAGGGCAGGTTTGCATGTGATAGTTATGACTTGAAATGCTAAGCAAGAAGGCACAAACTGAGATTTAGGTAATACAGCACAGAGTAGTAATGTGAGGCTCTTGCCCACAGCGCAATGCAGATACTGCAGATTGCCATGTCAAACATCTGTATGAACTGAAGTCAATCCAATTTGTTCTTGATTTGAAGAGTGTTGATGTTTGATTTTAATAGCTGACATATACTATAATACATGTTATGAGATTAAAAAAAAACTGATAGTCCTCCATCTTTGAGGACACAAACAAAACAGCTTTATGTGCATATGTTTTGTAATAAAATGCATTAAATAGTTTATTCTTAGATTCTCTATCAAATGATGGAACAAACTGGAAAACACATTTGTTTGACTCAGCTCTTGATGAATACAAACAAAATCAATGAGCAACAACAAAGCAATTGATAAATTAATTCACTCACTGCTCTGAAAGTCTATATTATATGCAATATATTTGCACTTAAATTAAAATGTAACATCCTGCAAATAGTTATATACAGTAACAAAGAGCATAACAATAAATGAGGAGAAGCTGAATAATGTAAAACATATCAGGACATATTTAATAAAGGTGAACAAAGGAATATGTTCTACTGAAATACTTTTAAAGTGAGATATGGATATTTAATTGAGATCTGAAGAGAGGGAGAATAATAGCATGGCAGGCACATAAAGCTTATAAAAAAGACTTATTAAGATTCATGGTCAATCAGAAAAAGATAGATGAGTACTTTATATTACTCTAAAGCAGTTCTATTTTCTATATGGTAAAATAACCTTCATGAACTATGAGTATTATATTCAACTTTTAGTCATTGAATATCCAACCTGTTATGACGTGATGTATAGAAAGTATAACTTGCTTAAAGAGTAAGCACATATATTTATTACAACAGAAAAAAACGAAATTATGACTCCTTCATCTGTCTCACTCTGGCATTAACTAAAGTCATCTGTTGATCTTTCACAAATGTTCACTAAAGAAAATGTAGTTTCATGATGCATCATGAAGGTTATTTTTTTAGAGAAAAAACATAAGAGTAAAGGGCAAATGTAAGTTGTATAACTCACAAATTCAGTGTGAAGAATGGAGAATGAAACCTTGACAAATGCTCTTAGAATTAAGACTTGTACATATCAGTCGTAGGTTGTATAGAAGGCTAGAACAAATTCTGACACTTTCAAGGTTTATTTATTATAATCAATAGATATATAGTACACAGACTTTTTTATTTTACTTAATCCATTCAAACTCTATTAATTTATTCTTGTAATAAACCATTTATGAAACTTAAACTAAGGCTAGAAGGGAACTTGCTGTTTTTTTTTTAGTAATTTACTAAAGATTAATTTGCTGAAAAATCAATGGTTTTCAAATCACCACATTAGACATTGTTGTCCTGATATTACATTTATGAAGCTGTGGTGTAACATATTTCCCATCAAATTTTACCAAAAATTTGCCCTAAAACACATGTGGTTTTAACTATACTGTACGAGATTCAAAGGTTTTAAAAACATTGTAGAATTTAGATTTAAATTTGGAATACATAATAACAATTGTATTTATATAGTGCTTTTTTTCAACAGAGTCAATACACTTTACAAGGCGAAGCAGCCATCTTGGCTGCACTACACATTGGAGAATAGGCATTGCCTGGAAGATATGACAGTGATATATATTATCCTTGAATATGAATGCAGGGTACATCAGGGATAGAACTGCTAATTAGAAGCCAGATTGAAAAATAGCAATGAAAATTTCCAGAAGTATAAACAACTTAACCACTTAACTGGCTAATTTTTTTTCCAAAAATTTATCAAAAGTTGTAGTTTTTTATTATTGAATTAGGTGAATAACATATTTTATAACTTATCCAACACAATTTTAAAAAAATATATATACATTGTTTAAACACATAACATTATTAATGATTTTGAACATATCAGTCATCTATGATTGGACCATTGCAACATAGTTATTTTGCATTTCCTCAGCAGCTGCTCCTCTGAGCAGCCACCAGGTATACACTGGGTGGCTTAGGACTGCAACATTTACATTTCCCCAGCAACTGCTTATCTCTGCAGCCGCCAGGTGAGGGGTCATGCCATGCTGCCCAATCAGCAGTGATCATTAGGACCCTTTGGTGGCTGCTGGAAGATTATCTTCCAGCAGCCACCCAGTGTGTGTTTCTGACTGGTCCAATTGCCAGATAATGAACGGCCAGGTGTGTTTGCAAATGATGCAACCACACCAGGCAAGTGGTTAATTGGTGAGATGTGTAGTGCAGTGTTCATTATGTTTGATGATAGGCTACTATAAATCTTACTCTTAATCACAACACTGCTGATTTATAACTTGCAATCTATATTTAAAATATACATATTAGAATTTACTATTTTCTATGGTTTTTAGATTTCACTTTTTTGTTTCAAGTTTTAATTTAATAAGAATTAGTAAAGTTAAATACAAATAATCTAGATATCATTAAGTGCACCATATACAACTGCGCAATTTCCTTCTTATTTATGTGTAATAGTTAATATCTTGGTTGCACCTTCCCATTCTTTGTAAATTTCGGTAATTTATTAAATAAATCAAATATGGAAATTACAATGTGGGTAGTCAATTGACATCTGACTGTGGTCAGTGTGGTGGATCTATTTTACATTGTGTATACAGATTGTAAATAGTGACCATTTCTATCATACTAAGGGCTCGATTCAGACCCGCTCGCTAGATGCGTTCACATGCAGCGACAGTATGCAAATCCGCTATTGCACGGCAGGGCATTAGCATGCCCACTATGTCTTGGCGTGCAACCACGGTGTGTATGCATACACCCACTAGCCTGTCTTGAGACGCACACTTATGCACGTCATCCCCAGGATGTGTATGCAACCATCGGTAACATCAAGTACCATTGGAAGCATTCATAGCATTTGTGGTTGACCATAGTCCTTCCGCAAGCACTGCGAGTGCTTCAGTGTGTAAAACAACCATATGATGTGTACTATGATGCTGCATCTTTATTATGCACGCCTCTGAAAATGGTGATAAGACACTCAGGCACACCTGCATTTGCACCACCGCACCCCCATTTCCAGGGACCAACCCCTATCACCCCCCACAAACAGCTTCTCCTGTCACTCATTCTAGCAAGGTGGCTATGCACAGCGAGCGTACGCATGTGCAGAATGCAAACATCGGCAGGCTGCATGTGAATGCATCCTTGCAAGTGGATCTGAATCAGGCCCTACATTGTATTTCAGTTGTTTGGCATCTCTTCTGGGGCACAACAATCAATTTAATGCTTGTATATACAATTCTTTTTTTGTAATTTGTATGGGTTACAGTTAAACTTATCTAACAGGTAACAATGGATAAGGAATGATAAATGATGGATTGGGGATAATAAAGGATGATTTAAGAAAAGTTATGTAACACTGGTTAATAAAATAAGTGCTATGGTTCAATGACTTGTACATATGGCATTAAATTATCTATATAATAATAATTTATGCTGATTATCTCTTTGACAGTATTCTGCTGGAATGTCACATGGCTAAGCATCAAATGTTGTATTTCATTAAAACACAATCTACTGATTGAGTGTACTTGAAGGAGAAGCAAATTACTGGATATAAGGGATTGTACATGCATAGAGTCTGGATTCGGTGGTTTTACCACCTCCCACTTAAGAAAATTCTCTGTATGTAATGGATGTTTCTGTCTTAGCTAGACACACTGCTTAGTTTTCCTGGTGGGAGACATATTTCCATATGTATACTGAACTACAGATGCTTGTATTCTCATTCCCCTCTGCTCCACCATTCCGCCTTTGTAGGAGAGTGCCTATTTCTCATGAGTCTTTTTTCTGTTCAATTTTGCTAACTAATTTTAATACATGCACAAGGTGACCTATTGCAAGACTAACATCTCCATTGTAAGCCATCATACACTCTATTTGCAATATCACCCTGGTTATAAGTTGTGAGATGTCAGGGGGCACTTCTTCCTTCATAACATATAGGCATCTCAATCTCAAGTTGTGTTTTTGGTGTTTTGAACTGAACCCATTGTGGATAACTGTACTTACCCAGTCAACTAATATTAACAATTAACTGGGGTTGCTTTTGTTTTGCCTTCAATAAATATATTAATAAGTCCTTAATAGTCTATTATGCATTTAAGGCTAAACTTGCAGTTTGCTTTCTAATGAAATCAATGCTAAAAACTTTTCTCTAGACTGGAGAAAGTTATTTTTTTTTACAGAATAAAACAGACAGTATATCAATTCACATATACACATTATTACAGTGAACAGTAAACATATATATATATATATATATATATATATATATGTAAAGATGATGAAGGGGAGAGGGCCCTGCAAATACAATCTTATGACCAACTGTCAAAGGGATACTTTATGGTTCTGTGGCAGAGAGCAGCTAAACACACAATCTTTAATTACGCATAGTTCTAAAACTGTTTTCCAATCAAAATTCCACAAAAATCTAAATGTAAAGAGTTTTATTTTCAGAGGCAAGCTTTCTTTGTGAAAGGAAAATGTATAGGTTATATGCTGGGATTCCAGGCGAATGAATAGTCTACTCTTCCTGCTATTTTCACATTTTGTTCAAGAGTGGAATGTTAATTTGCATGATACAATAAATAAATAACCTTTATATTGTGTATAATGTTGAATTTTTCCTCCACTATATTTCCTCAATCATATGCAAAAATATATTTCTGAGATATTCATCTACCCAGGATAGCAATTTAGACTTAACTTTCCACTGCAACTAAACAGAACAACAATACATTTCCCAGAGTCCCAGAGTATTCTTTAGCCATATACTTAACCATTACAATAAGGTCTCTACTAAAAATACTACAGTATCTCTGAAAAGAGTTCAGATTGTTTTTATACCCAGGCTAAGATAATGGCATGCTTTCCATTATGCTGTTCCATCTTGGTTACATATTTGATCAAGTACTGCTGATTAAATTTAGTTAGTATTCTTAAAATTCACCTTAACATCAAATGCTTTGTTCTGCAATAGTGAAATTATGATATACACTGTTATCTTACAGATCCTTTTGCAGTGTAGAAGTACGTAAATCTGTGGTAAACCAAATTTTGTTAGCCCTTCTGCTCAACAGAGGTTTCTGTCCTCCCTGAGCTAGCCATAGAGCACCTGCATTACGGTTTGACAGGTGTACCACCACAGTCGGTCACAAAAACGACAGTGGCATCCCAAGTGTCAGAATCCAGACAGATTGAAGAGGTAAGTCTTAGGGTAGGGGGAAACATAGGGCTAGGGGTAGTTTTGGGTTAGGCCCTTAGGCGAATGGCTTAATGTTTGGCTGTGAGAAGGGAGGGTTAGGTTTAGGCTGCGGGACGGAGATTTAGGGTTAGACTGTGGGATGGGAGAGTTATGCTTAGGCTGTGGGAGGGGTGGGTTAGGGTTAGGGTAAGGGTTAGAGTAAGGTTCATAATACTTACAAAAATCTGTCAGGATTCTTACAGTCGGCATCCTGGCCATCAGGAACCCGTACCCTACCCCTATGCACACCTATATATTTAAAAGTTAATGTTGTATTGGGATAATCCTCACTATTGTGAAATACTGTAATTAAAAAACTGCTCAGATCCATAAAGATGATAAAGTATCATAATCTACAGAAGTATAAGTTAATTTTCACTTACTGTATGTGAGATATAGGGGAAAGTGTAAATGTGAAAGTCTGTCTGTTCATGAGCTATAATTATAGCATTTGTAATCAATTATGAATGCTATTTATCAGTAGAACATCTTACAGTATTTGTAGTGACATTCTATAATTCAATTGCTCAATTTGGGATATTTAAGTTTTTTAGTTATTGTGAATTTAAACAGATTGTAGTAATTTGCAACATAATATAATAGTATTCTGTTCATGCGGTTTGATATATAATATGAATGGTTATGCATAGATTGACTGAATTATATGCATTCCTTTAGATATGAGCAATGGGGTAAGATGGCTGTGTATAGACAGCATATGTGCCATCATTTGCTAAAAACTCTGGTAAACCTTCTGATATTGTGGCCAAAGGTGGATGTGAAGATAAGCATCCTTTATATCCATGGAAACCATTGACTTTCCTTGTTCCATACCTGAGATGATGGCTTTAGAGATTCCATGTACTGCAGCATATATCTATTCTGAGATATTCATTTAGGGATATCAGGTTTAATATGGAACCATAAGACCTTCTTGTTCAAAGACTGGGAAAATAACCTCTGCCTGAAGTAAAATATCTATTCTATAATCTCTCAAAATAATTTTCCCACATATGTGATATAGTCTCAGACCACCTTCCCAAAAAAATTAGCTCCCACCATGGGGGGTCCCTGGGTGGGAGGGAAACTCAGCATGCAAAAGATTTATCACATTCAACTACACAATTTAATTACTGTAGTTTAATAAATAATTATTATTTGGTATATATAGTTTTAAATCAGTTTATTTTTTATATTATTGTATTTAAAGTGTAATCAATGGTCACATTAGAAATCTGTTAACTTCAGATAAGGGACCACAAGATAAGTCTGTTAAATAAGTAGACATTACAGAGATTTTTTAATAGAAGGAATTGATTCACAGAGAGTACATTATGTATGTTCAAGATGTAAACATTTCTTAATAGAATAATTTGTTTTTAAATTGTTTAATATTGATAGCATGGTTTAGAGCCAGTCCCTAACCTATGCAAATGAAGTTTGCTATTTAAAGTCATATTACATTATATTCCCCATTTCCTTGAAAATTATTTTTTTTGTTAAATTTACATTGTAGTGATTTACAAAGCCACCACTTTTATCAGCATTTTGGGAGCTGGATTTAAAAAGGCAAATGCGTTGAATACAAAACATGCCTATATTTAAAAATAATAATACATATTAATTGCCCCTTTAAATACATCTGCCAAAACTACTGAAGATGTACCGGTTTTAAAAATCACTGCATACTACAATTAGTTCTTGGTGATGAAAGAGTTAGTCAGTCAGAATCCCATTGCCAGCATCCTGATGGTAAATAGTGGGGTTAGGAGGAGGGTTAGGGTTAGGGATTAGTCTTAGCACTAGAGGGAGGGTTAGGATTAGGCACCAGGGGGGAGGTTAGGTTTAGGCTGCAAGGGGGAGGGTTACGTTTAGTTAGCTGGGAGGGAGGGTGAGGTTTAGGGGTAGGGTAAGGATACTTACCAGCAGGTTTTGATATCCTAACCCAGTTGGGATGCCAGCACCAGGATTCTGACCACTGGAATCCTGAGCGCCAGCATCCCGTACCCAACCCCTAATGAGAATGTCCCAGCCACATCACAAAAAAAGCGACACATGGATTTATTGTATCTGCAAAATTGGAGAATTGTGAATAATAATTACACACAGAACTTTATTGCATTGGAAAACAAATATTTATTTACATTACAATGTTTTTATTAAATTAGACTATTATTGATTTATGTTATACAGTAAAGGGATGCACCATTATGTAAAGTATTGTTTTTTTATTAGTTGATTTTTGGAGTCTTGATGGCACCCAGTATTATATTGACTGCACTCAACCAGGAGCACAATTACAGCAAAACAGAGCTGGCAGTGGCGAATGAGCGGAGGTACTCGCACTGTATTTTTTGCAAAAATTACAATTAGAAGTGTGCGTGATGATTTGAAGGGACAGAGTTTTCTTGCAAGCTCTGTCCCTGTTTGAGAATGTTAATACATTCTTAAAATAGTTTTGGCGAAATTATCACACTACAACTGATTGGAGTAAATGGGGGTTCTGGTATCAATTGGGCACACTGCTGTTTGTATTTGAATACCTGACCTCAGTCCTCAACTACAAGACATAATGCCAAACCTGAACATAGTTCCTAAGCATAATGCTCTGACTTTAGTCCAAAAAAGATTAAGCAATCCTTAATTCCAAACTGGAACTTAAATACAAATAGAGAACAAACTGCCTTCCTGAAATCTAAGAATATTGGTTCCCAACATTGGTAAAATAACAGAAAATGCAGCATCTGCTAATGTGATCAAGCAAAATTGAACTAGGCTATGAATTAAAATGTCAAACAAAAAAACCTACTTCAATGTGCTAGAAAACTAGATATATTTGAACATTAAACAATCATATGCAGTCATCTACAAATTTATTTTTAATAACATTTAATAACATTAATTTATATAGTGCCAGCATTATACTTTATAATTTTTAAATAAACATTAATAAAACAGACCGAGATATAAGAGGACCCTTCTCACAAGCTTGCAATCAATAGGATAACAAGAGTTTAATACATGAGGGTAAGTGTTATATATTCCTTATTGATCCATCCAGATTGTAAGGGTAAAATGTTCTTGACCCAGTCACACTGCAATGTTGGTTTGCGGTCAGTGGGTTGTGTAAATGTAAAAAGAAAGCAAATGTAAGTTTTGAGTAATGGTGAGATAATTGAATTTGAATACATTATGGAGGTTAGCAGTGCGCAATATGGCCACTGCGATTGGGACTGCGATCGCAGTGACTACGCAGACCCATCGCAGAGTGAATTACAGGAAGTGCAGTTTGTGAGAGGCGATGGGGGGTGCTCGACGAAACACAGGCATACTAGTGCATTTCAACACCGTTGCAGGGGCTTGCATAAATTATGCACTACGATGCCTTACGCAGTTTGAGCACTCATAGCGTGCAACGAAGTTAGCATTTTCAGAGTAAGGTCAGAGCTTGTGCAAGTGTGCATGAGGGTGTGATGGTACTCATGGTTTCATCGTTTTGCTAAACATTAGGGATGTGTGCAAGTTAAAGTGGGTGTCCTTATATTTGCCTGTAATGGCATACTGATCACAATGGATTAGCATACTATGGCAATGAGACTGTGTGCGTAATTGCTCTTGCAATCGCAGTTGTGATCAGTAGTGAATCAGGCACATTGTCTTGTTGTCAACAAAAGTAGAGGTATTAGTTTGGTAACTTTGGTAGGCTGGTGGGAATATTATTAACTCTGCTAGTAAAAGTTTGAGGTGATGATATGACACCCAAGTTGAAATGGCAGAAAGATATTCAGTAATGCAGGCCAATACAGATATTGTGAAATCTTGATAGTTAAATTCCGGTAGATCTTATTAGTTTCCCAAGAGAATAATTATACATAAAATATAAAAAGTACCTTTTAATGAGCCTTTTTTGTACTCTAGCTTATAAAAGAAGTAGAGAGAGCATGCACTGAGAGAAATGTACACTAAAAGAACAAATATATAAGTAGGTTTAGAACCAACAAATAACATTGTACTGAAGACTTAGGGATTGTAGCTTTTATATTATAAGAGTTGGGCATAAAAGCAAGATTGAAGTAGATTTTGTGTCACAAGATACTGTGAGGCAAATGCTCTGCACTCTGGATTTAAACCCAAGTATGTAAGGGACCTACCCTACAGAGGTTACCCGGATGTGGTAGGTAGGCCCATAACCTTGGCCAAGATTATGCCAAAAACCTCTATTTATTGCAAAATGTATTTATTTATATATAGGGCCTGATTCAGAGCTGAACGCTCTGACCAGAGCGCTCGCTCTGAATCAGGGCCCTCCTCCGTGAAAATGGAGCGTCCTCCTGGACGCTCGCATAGCTGTGGGTGACCACCCACAGCTTATGCGAGCATCCATGATGATGGTCGTGATGATCAGGACCATCGCGACCATCGGGCTTGCGACGGAGACCCTGCAGTAGGGTCTCGCTGCCGCAAGCCCTGGAGTGATTTTGGCTCTATCAGAGCCAAAATCACTCCCACTGACATCACTAGTGATGTCAGTGGGGCCGGCTTAAGACAGTTGGCGTTCCCATGGGAACGCCTCCGTCTGGCAGCAACGCCCCCGGCATGCCCACCAAAGGGAGCGTGCTGTCAATCAACATCGACAGCACGCCCCCTTTGGTGCGAGACCCGGAGACAGAGAGCCCGTCACTATCCGGGTCTCGCACATGTGCACGACGGAGCTCCCTCCATCGTGCGCATGTGCAGTGGGGCAACATCGACCCGCTTGTGAGCGTCCTGCGCTCACGAGCGGGTCTGAATGACCCCCATAATCAGTTAATTTGGAGTTGTGCATTTGTATTTCTTCTTTTTGTTTATATATCAATGGTCTCCACAGGCTGTGCAGTCTGAGGCCCATTTTCTTACCATCTAACTGGTTGATTCCGGGGAAGGGGGAAGGGAGAAGGGGGCAGCCAGTAATAGTTCTTGTATTGTTTTACATGCTGCCACACTGATTTACTATTATTTAGCTAAAAATCCGTTTTGCAGATATACAGTATAAATTTATGTCTGTGTGGCGTATGTGTATATATATATACTGCTGCACATATGTCATGTTCATGTATATGTTGTTTCTATGTATTCTTCTTTATTGAAAAGACAATAAAATACACTTGATTAAAAAAAAAAGAGTCAGAGGCTGATGGATGTTCTGGCTGGGAGTATTCAGAGCTACTACTGCTATTAGAGACCATAATTATGAAACACAGAAATATCTGAATAGGCTCAGAACATCTAGACAGTCATTTGGAGGTTTTAAAAGTGCAGAATACTGGACATTAATGTAACATAACATAATAAATTACAAAGGTAAGTTTCTGTTTAAGTGGGGATATCATTGTTCAAATAAGATCTGTATGCAATGTACTGTAGGAATCTCTTTAGTATAATTATTGGGGTACACTTCTGCAAGGGAGTTTATCTTCTCATCTTCACAGATTGCAAATATCATCTGAAAAGAATACAGATTAGCAAATAAAAAGGTGATTAGCAAATAAAAAATAAGCATTTGATAAATACAAATACTGTTGCAAGCATGATATAGATTCTGTATATATATATATGTGTGTGTGTGTGTATATATATATATATATATATATATATATATTTATATATATTCAAAATAATTACTGTTGGGGCGCTTCAATCCTACAACACTTTATAAATTAAAATATATACATATTTTTGTTTTGCAAAAATTAAAAAAATTAATCTCTTTAGCGGCTTATAGGTTCTGGCTTCCTTCTTTTGAAAAGGCAGTTTCCAAAGTGTTCCTGCTTGTTTTCAATATTGGCAAGTTATTCCATACTGTAGAATACAACTAAGCTTGTCTTTATTCCTCCTAAAATGAGTGAGAAAATAGGGGAACTGAGGAGGAGATAATACAAAAGATAATAGACAGACAAAAGATAATAGAGTTATAGGTCTAAATTGGAATCCTGCCAGCTTAGACAGTGTAAATTGTGCAAGTTTACATTATGTTCCAATATAGGCTTGTAAATATATGGCCATATGCTTCTTTATGACTGGGGTAGTGGAATGGGAAAGGGAAGGGTCAGTATTATATAGGCTGAGTACAATAATGGAAAATTCTTGAAAATACAGTTAATGCAAAAGTGAAGACATACACATATGTCTGTTTACGGACATATCTGTTGCAGCTGCTGGAGGGCAAAAACATGTTTATTATGAACATTTGGCATAAACCAGGCAAATATGCTGCAAGTGTAGAGCTAAACACATCTTGAAATGTATGTGGCTCTGTGTCCTAGCAGATGCCGAACAATTTGCACCTAGTCAGCTTGTTGCAGGAAGTAAAACATTGTGGAGACAAAGTGACAGCATGAGGAGAGTAAGGATAAACTTTCTGTTGACTTTAGAATTGGAATATTGCTTAAGGAATACTAGATAAACCAATAACTATACAATATTGAGGATGTGGTTTCTTAAGTGTAATGTGTACGATCCTTCATCTTACTCTGTTATACACTATATTATTCCACTATACTACATTAAGGGAACATTCTAGGGGGCCTATTCATCATCACTTAATTTCTACAAAAGCAGGTGAAAATGAACATTTTCACCTGTAATTGTAGAAAGTAAGTTATCAGGCCGTTCATTGATAAGGTAAAGCAGGAGATATCACAGATATATCCTGCTTACCTTCCCCTCACGGAATGACCCGCTGTCCCCATACACTAGTATTGGGACAGAATTAATAATGCTCCAAAAACACAATATTTTAGGAGCTTGATTGCGGGAGCATTCGCCATCTTTGGATCCCTCCGCCCCTGCCCGGCTCCTTCTGCCAGACGTTGGTGCTTTTGTGCACAAGTTTGACCTGTAGGTCACGCATGCACACTATTGTCACTGCCCTGAAAGAAGCAGTGAAGCCACTCACATGGAGAGCTGATTTTTGGATCATCTGTATCTGCACCAGAGCAATGAAGAATTGCTCCGGCATTCGTGGCAAGATAGAATGTTAATTATCGGGGTCCATTTGGACCCTGATAATTAACACCATGAATAGATCCCTATGTCTCTTTGGCATGTATATTTGTTCTTCTCTAAACCAGATGTAAAATGTAATATATTGATGTTCAATAGATACACTGTTGATCTGCTAATATTGAGGACAGGTTTCCAAAGATAACGAAGTCTATTGAAATTTACATTTCATATTGATTACAAAACTCTATTAATTACCTAGATTTATCATTTATCAGAATAGGTTCCACATCAAGTACTGTATGTGTATATTTTCTAGCACATTGATAGAAAAATATTTTATTAGCTAGTATAAACTATTAAAAATATAATTATTTTATTCACAATTTTTGCAAGTCTGTAAAATTGCTAGTGCTCCACTAGATACCAAATACCAACTTGATTGTATGTTGGAGAATTTTGTGCAAGGTAGATAAGCATGTGAACAATTAAAAAAAATCACAGACACAATGGTGGGAATTTGAATGGCTAACATATTTAACAAAAAAACTACAGTATAAATTAAAACTGGGTTAATAATACAACAAAAAGTACTAAAATCAGTAAAACAAAAACCTAAGGAATTTTTAGAGCATTAAAAATTGCTTGATGCAAACAGATATTACTAAAATAGAACAATAAGGTCCATTTTTTATTTCTTTAGACAACCTTAACCCATGTGTTTTTAAATGCCTTAATTTAGCTGTTTATATTCATTGCAAGTAAAAGACAAAAAACTTAGTTGCTTAAAATTCCACATAATCTAACTCCAACTCTTATGTTTGAAGATCTATATACAATTTAAAATAGGAATCTAATAGACCTTCAGGTTGTAAAAAATAAAGAAAAGGAAATCACTTTTTCACAGTGTAGCATTTGTGTTTTCATAAAATGTGAGAGATGTCTTTTTTAAATAAAATCTATTACTTTAATAACTCATCACATAAAAATTAAACACACTCTTAAATATGTTTTACAGAAATTAAATTAATTACATAAAATTGAAATTGCAAAGGATAGTCTTCACCAATACCATTAAATTGGGCAATGTTATATAGCTTTGTAAACATTCTATATATTGTAGCTCTGTTAATAAAAACTATAAATAGCACATACAATTAGTAAAGTAGCTCATGTAAAACTAATGTTAGTTTGTGGTGCGTAGTTTAAGCCAGAATCATGTATTTTAGATTAGTCTTTAGGAACTCTTGCCATAGGTAACAAACAATATAAGTCCCAATCCCACAACCTAAGTTCTGTGTATCCTGGCAGTATACCCACAGTAGGCTGCAGTAACAAGGCTGCCCTCCTTGTTAACATTGTTATATAGTAGACGGGCACCTCAATCTGATCCATGGGACAACATGAAGAAATAATTGGATTCACTTGGTCATAAGAGACTAATTCATTCTGCCAGTTGGTAGAATGATAAAGATGTTAATTTTTCCCAGCTCTCTGAACTTTTTCAGATAAGCATTCATTGTGTTTAACTAAAGTAAACAAGTCATTGCCTTGTCTTTAAACAGTGTACTTATTGTAAAGCTAACTATACTATAGTATGAGCACTCTTTCGCTCATGTTTCTCTCTCCTCCTATTTCTCTCTATCTAACTCTTTCTCTCCATATATATTTTGCATACAACTAATTATTGACCATATTCAATTTGGAGTGAAAAGCTGTTTTCGCATGGTTTTTGGCCAAAAATTTGACCTGAAAATTTATCTCTGTATTCAATTCCAGTCCGTTTTTGCCTGTGCGAAAAGTCAGTTCACTCAAATAGGCTAAACTTTTTCTCCACAGAACAGGAGAAAAGAAGTGCAAAATCTATATTTTGAGGTTGTTGGGAAACCACACAGAACCCTTGGTTTCACCCCTAAAGGACAATTCATTTAAAAAAAGAAAAAAATAATCTAGGAACACCCTGAAAAACGCATTCCAAATTTGGGGTGAAAATGAAAAAAGTGGGTTGACAACTTCAAAAACTAGCAAAATAAGCCTTGGTGTGCTCTAAGAAGGGGCCAAGTGTTTTGGGGATTGCAGGTGCTTGTATGACGGACAAATTTAATTTTTTCTAAAACTTCACTTTAGAGACATTAAAATATGCTAGTACCCATTTTCAAGCATGCCAAATTTGATGGAACTACTTACTGTGTTTGCTCCAAAAAACACTGCTTTATGCCATTCTTCCACTTTTACCAAGAAGCTAATAGCAAGCAATTGGCACCATTTAAGTACCCTAACTAGTTCAATTAGGGCTAATACTAAACTACCATAATGATTTTCAAAGTCAGTCCATCTTTTTCAGGGGTACAGAGTGATTCCCCCAGTTCAACCTCCACTTTTCACCTGTTCCACATTCACCGGGTGCTGTTTTTGCCTGTTTGGCAATTGAATATGGAGTAAATCGGGAGCGTGCATGAAAAGTTTTTGCATACAAAACAAGAGAAGGCGATGCGAAACTAATTGAATACGGCCCTATAACTGAGTCTATTACCAGGATAATTTGGTCTTCTCTAAGTGTAAAAATACACTAAACTGATGATGCCATGGTGTTTTAGTATTTTGTATGCCACTTTTAAATACTGTATTCCATATCCTGTCATTTGTCCATGTATTGCTTATATGGTCCATTTTAACCTATGTACTGCCAAGACTCTGTGGATACTAATTATTTAGTCACTCACTTTCTGTATTTTGTAGTTCTCAAAGAGTTTCCCATATCCAGGTATTGTTTACCCCACCCGTGGTAATCCATATAGTGTAGGTAGGATGAACAATCCCTGATTTTTATGAGTCTGTAGATATTGGGTTTACACTTACAGTAGTTGCTGATTTTCTATATTTTGTAGTCCCCCAATGTGTGTCTCCTCACTACATATTGCTTAACCAAGCCATGGTAGACAATGTAGAGCTCCCAAGATGGATACCTCACCTGAAACTTTCATGTGTGGGATGAACAATCCACAGAACTGATGATTCTGTGGGTATCTTATATCTGTATTTGAATTTCATATTTTGTATTCAGCCACAGTGACAATTGTAATGTATTTAATAAAACTGGTTCAAAAGAAAAGTGTGGCATTTTCTATAGTAACCAATCATTTTCCAGCTACCATTTTTCTACAGCAGTTCAAAAAATGAAAGCATATGTTGCAGTGTTAAACATCACCTGCTTCCTCTGTATTAGTTTTATAATGGTGCTCTTGTATGCTTAAGGATTGTCATTAGGTACAGTATAATTATTTAAGTCCTAATGTAAACATTGAGCTATAAATATAGTAGATATAATTTTTTGATATTTAAATGAAGTATTAAATTCTTGACTGAAAGAATTTGTGGGCAAGTCAGGCTCAGTATCATTGGTGGGTCCTACCTCTTACCCCCAGGAGTCTGGGCTGGTCTATGCCACCAGCTTGTGTGCATGTGTGGGATCATTATCCCACACTTGTGCACACATCTTCAAGCATCCAAGGCTTCTAGGGACTGCATCATGCTGCAGCCCCTAGACGCCTGATAGGACATCTGTTATAGCAAAGGAGTGTCTTCCTATCTCTCCCTGGTACAGCCTGTCTGGCTGTGATTAGCAGTGTGCACTTTTTTGATTTAAGAAGACCAACGATGCCTACATGGAAAAAAGAGGACCTGAACCAAGTGGTTGGTGAGTATGGATTTTTATTTACAGGTACCAATCTTGGATTCTACTGGATTAGAAGACAGAATGACACTAGGGACAAGATAAGTATGTAGTATGAGTGCAGATGATGTGAATGATTCAGTGAGTATATGTGTAATAAAATATTAAAACCTACAGTGTGTGTCCAATCTTTTTTAATATTTCTTTTACAGGAGGGATAGCGGCATCAGCAGGTCCTTAATGCCCCGCATGTTGGTACTTGTAGTACCACAAGTACCAGCATGTGGGGGAGATTGTCATAAAAGACAATATTAGTGTTACATACATTATTAACCCCATCAACTCTGTACCCACTGTCCAGGGGTGTGTAAGATTGCCCCAGGGCTTCAGCCCAGGCCTGGGGTATCCAGGAAATGGAGGACCCCTTCCCTGGAATCCCCATGTGGAGTGAGTATGCTGCTTTCTCTGATTGACTAAATGAAGCAAGTACCCTGGCTGCAGCATCATACCTCAGCTAGTGGAGCTGGTTGCAAAAATATGGGGGACCTTATGCCATGTTTTCCCTGTATTTTTACAACAAGTATCGGGGCCATGAGCTCAGAGCTGGTTTATTATATTCGGGGGACCCATATGTTGTTTGTCACCCATATTTTTTTAACCAGTGCTGGCTCAAAGAGCTCATTGCTGGCTATGCTCGGGAGGGGGGACCCCACTCCAATTTTCAAAATTTTAACCATTTATTAGCTCAACTATATACAAACATGCAGCCTGCACATATCTAACTGATCTGTGCAGGCTGCATGTTCAGGTTTGCTTGACTGCAGGGAATACAGGGAGCATGGGTAGGAAACATCACCACACACACCACGATTCAGCAAAACATGATTCTTGGTAAATTTGAGTGTCTCAGCTGACAAAAATCACTTGTGTTCCTGTGATGCTGTGAGCTAATTTTACTAAAGTGAGAGTTTTTAGAAGTGAGTTTTAGAAGTGATGTTGACCATAGCAACCAATCAGATTCTACTTAACATTTACCAAGCACCTTCTAGAAGATAATAGCTAGAATCTGATTGGTTGCTATGGGCAACATCACTTTTAAAACTCACTTCTTAAAACATAGATGAGCACAAAAGAAATGCAACTCTAAATTACTATTTGATATACATTAATCAGAACATCACTTGTATTCTTTATTTACAGTTTGTTTGATATTATTAGCAGATTTAATTAAGCAGTGTAGCTCAACCAGTATAACCAATTACCTAGAGCAATGTTTTGACAAATAGACATATGCAAAACGAGTTAGGTATAACTTTGTTAAACTGCAAAAGAGGTGATGCTGTACAAAGTTTGGAGGTCAGAGCTCTACTGTCTGGTACTGGATTATTTAAAAAAAAAAAACTGCATTATTTGTGATGCAGAATTTTTTAAACATTTATAACCTAATGTGCTCATGAAAACACACTCTTCAGTGTAATGATGTGTTTAGAAAATTATGCTGATACTGGTTATTGTTTTTAGTAATATCTCTGTAAATAGACCCTACTTTCTGTTTACTGTAACAGGTACTTTCAGTTTCATTGTTATTAGCCTCTATTCGACTTAACTAAATCTTCTTTCATAGCTTAGCTTACAATTAATTCCACATATCTTTCTTTTTTTATAGCAGTTGGTATTTACATTTGCTGCTTCTCACTGTAATCCTTATTATCCTGTCACAAGTAATGTCAGCCCAAAGATATGTTGTCCTTGCATTGATGGTACCAATGTTTTGGTTTGGTCTTGTGCATTAGTACATACTTTCTTACAATTGTAACCATTTCCTTTTTTTTGTAAAATCATACTCAAGATATAAAGGTTTGGTCGTCTTTTCCATATATGAATGTTGTTTATATACATACAAATAACAGACTATATTATGGACCTCACTTGTATGCAAAATACTATAAACAGCACTGCACCAACATACAACTCCTCCCTTGTCTAAAGCTGGCCACACACTAGACCAGCTTACATCCAACCATCCAACTAGTTGATTGGTTGGAATGAAAATCTGGTAAAGTATGAAAGCAAATGACAATCAGAAATTTGCTCCCAAATGCCGGAAAATGGACAACAACTGTTGTTTAAACAAATTGTTTAGATCAAACATGTACCAAACTTGTCTGAACGACAATTTTCATCTGTTTTCTGTCATTTAGGAGCAAATTGTTGATCATCATTTACTCCCATACGTTACAAGATTTTCATTCCAACCAATCCACTAGGTGGCTGGCTGGACAGATAATCTTTAGATGTGTGGCCAGCTTAAGTATATCTTGCAATTTAGGGCCTGATTCAGAGATGAATGCAATGGCAATATGTGTGCATATTAATATGTTGCACAGAACACGCAACTTGATTGCTTTGTGATTATGCTCACACAGAGTATCCACTCACAAAGTGAGTGATAGGTAGTCAGCATTTAGGGGTGGTAAAGGTGTTGTGGTCAGAAAACGCAGGTGTGTCTGACCATTTGAATGCCTTTTCATGGGCTTGCATAAATTAGCCATTGCGATTGCATTCACAGAATGAGAGCTCTCAGCATACGAGGAGAGCTGTAGTGTTTGCGGCTGTTCAGACCTTCCACAAGGGCAAGATAGCTGCTCTATATGTATTGTGTTACCGATATTTACACAGGTAAGCAATGTTGTATGCAGGTGAGATGACAGCACTGGGCATCGCTATGCTCGGGTGATCTTTGCAACCATTAGCATATTTTTGCAGCTGCGTTGCATATAGAATTGCAGATGTGATCACATTAGTGTCCATTTCTGAATCAGGCCCTCAATTCCTTCACTCTGCACAGAGATCTGTGTCTCTCATCCACACTCATTGTCTACTCACATTCTCACTGACAGGATTTTTTGGTTGCTACATCCACTCTGTGTAATGGCGTGCATTGCACAATAAGACATATTTCTTGCTTCCAATCTTTCCAGTGACCCCTGAAAAGTGGGTGTTGTATTAAAAGTCGGCAGACAAAAGGTTGATGGGGACAAATTGTCGACACACATATGATCTACACAAAAATGGTTTACACATTTTCTTTTGTATTTTAAGCCTAAACCTAACCCCTCTAATGCCTAAACCTAACCTTTCCCCTGGTACATAATCCTACATTCCCCCAAGTGCCTAAACCTAATGATAAACTTAACCTAACCTTCCCCTGGTGCCTAAATCTAACCATCCTTTTTGAGAACCTAACCCTAACCCTCCCCTTAATAATGTTGAAAAAAATAACATGTTGACCTTTTTTGTTTTGATCATTGGTGTGTAGGCCAGTTGAACCTGTCGACCTTTTGTACCTGTTGACCTTTTGCATTCAAAACTCTGAAAGTGGCAGTTTTCTGATTTTTGCTGGCATGTTCCCTTTAGTACATCCCACCCATAAAGCGTTAAGAAGGCTCCACTTTCAAGTTTACAATGTAAAGGGAAATATACATTTTAAATATACTGTAAGGTTACATACTAAATATTTCATATACTGTACTCTAGTTTCATCCAGATTGCAATAGTAAGAAGGGCTTAATAGGCTGTATGATCTAGTCATTCTGCAATGCTGGCAAAACTTTTGCTTTTGATCAGAGAGTTGTTTAAGCTTCAAAAGATCACATGAAAATTAAGTAGGTGGTTCTGGAATTTTACAAACTTTTCTCAAGAGGATACTTTTCAGGGTATCTGTAAGATGAAGAATTGAAAGACAAAAGGTTGACAATGTATATTTCGACACCAGATGCTTGACAATCAATAGGTTGACAGGTAGAAATAGTCAACAGGTACTAAAGGTCATCTTACAAAATGTAGACATTGCAAATGCACCTATACTATGATTCAGCGGTCTGAACTGTCTACAGGCTATACATATTTCACCGGATGTCCGGCTTCTTCTGGCTTTGCCCTGAGAAGCCGGACATCAGGCGAAATACATATAGGCTGTAGATAGTTCAGACCGCTGAATCATAGTATAGGTGGTCCGCAGTTTCAGTGTGTTTGCTAATATAGCGCACATACCAGCGCATGGTATCAGACCGTTTTGGTCTGCTCAAATATAGTCCAGGAGGCTCACAGTATCAGTGAACATTTATATATAGCGTGCATACCTGCACATGAGTCCAAACATGAACAGGGGCACAGTTGCTCAATATAAATGTCAGTGTGTTTGATAACATAGCGCACATATCATCGCATGGCTTTAGATAGCCTTCGTCTGTTTAATTACAACACCAGGAGGCTTATAGTGTCACAAAGCACAAGTGTGTAGCTCATACCAGCGCAAGAGCCCAGATATGAACGGGGGTCACAGCTGCTCAATGAGAATCACTAACCACATCCAAATATAAATATTAAAGAACGTATTAGTGAATTACAGTTAATGAAGTGGTTACTCCCAAACTATTAAAGAAGGAACTTAACTGTGGAACATAACAACAGTGAAGCAATAATTAGCTTACATTGTTGCAATTGCTCTTCAAATAACTGAAAATGGAGTCTTCTATTCCTTAGAGAACATATACTGTGTTGCTACACCATCTAACTGTTTATAAAATACAATCCATTTTATGTTAATATATGAATATATAGAATTATACACACAGCTGTAGAGTGGATTAAACATTGAAAGCACACGGTAAATACCATAGAATATAAGAGCAAGAAAATTAATGATACTGTGATTCAGCGGGACGATTCTATAAAAAATTTTAAATGTACACTTTTTCCTAATATTAACACTTTTCTTTATCTTTATTTTAATGAAAAATAAAATAATAAACAAATAATAAAACAGTTCTTAAGAATAAAAGTTATGTTTTAGCAGTCTAGTGAATAACAATTTTTAGATGTCTTGGGGTGCACCTTAACAGTCTCACATTGTCTTCTTTTCAGGTTAGAATTCATGTTTATTTTCTTCTAGAAATCAAGAGATAATGGAGTATATACCATATCTTACATATAATATGGATCAAATGGTCTATAAGGGGGAAGGAGACAATTACAAAATATATCTATAATATTGGATATTCAGTGAGGGATTTCACATAAAACTTCTTTGACTTTCAGAGTTTTGTATGCATTTCCCATATGTACCAAGCTCTATAAGAACTGCCCATTGCGATTTTAAACACAATTCTAGGTTCTTACTGGTGTTATGTAATTAATGCCAGGTAGATGCCACATGACATTATTAACCAATTAACTATTAACTGGTCAGAGTAGCTTTCTTTGACCAAAACAATCAATAGGGTTCCATAAAGAGCTTTGTATATAACTTTTAATAATTTTAAATGCTGGATTAGAAGCTAGAATACCGAAGAGGACTACTACCGTGAATTTAGGTGAATGATAGCTTAGCAAAATGTAGTTTTTACAAGTGCCACCATGTTCTGGAAGCCATAGGTTAAGCTGACACTTGTACAAGAGCCAATTTATGGCTGCCCGGAAATGCTACATGTAAAAATATTGATACTTATTACTCTATTACTTGTCAGCAGTGTATCATGAAGAGCCACTGGGTCTGATTCAGTGGTGTAAGCAAATGCAACTTTGTCTTTATGCTAATGCCACAGCTGATTGGATTGATACAGAAAAGCCCACAGGCTGTAGACCTAATCTAATGGTTTGAGTTTTAAGCCTCACCTTTGGCCACACATCGGTTGCACCATCAAACTTTGCACCAGCCCTGTGAAGTTGCACAATGTTAATCTGAACATGACCCCTGATGTCAGTGAAACTGCAGAAAAAGCGGCAATCGCTGACCACGACAGCCCCAGTTACCGCACAGAAAATCCCACTGAAATTGCCTCTTTTTGGGTCCGAATTTGTTCTTAGGCTTTTGGCAGTAACTATTGGGACACATGCACAGTGCCTCTCGGACACATGCTTACTGAAAATATTGTCTGCTTTTGTGCGACATTGACATAGTGTGCACCTCTGAATTAGACCCTCTGTTTTCAACAAGGCACTTTTTTCATAGGGTAGGTTGCCACATTTCTAAGAATTTAGTTCCATAATGAACACAATATGGCTTTTCCAGAATATTACAGGTGGACCCCACACTGTGGTTTTCCAACTATTGTTTATTCAGCTCTGCCTGGAGTTGGTTGCAGCTTATGTTTGGGACCCCAATCTGTTTGTCCTGTCCTTGCAATTGCCCCAACAAGAAGAGACTATAAGTGCTGGCACTTGGCTAACTTTTTGGAGTGTGGTATGCTGTCTTTTGATTAAATATTTGTTTACTGGACCTATTTATCAAGCCACACTTACATAAAAGCATGCGTAAATGTCAGTATTACCATGATTTAGATATTGGAGCTATTTAGCAAGATACAAATGCAGAAGATATATCCTGCATTAGGCTAAATCAGGCTGCAGACAATGCATACGGTGAAAAAGAAAAAAGAAAACTTTAATAAATGAAAAAGTAAATATAGCATTATAGTATTAGAAAAAAGGTGGAACAAGGTTCATTACATTGTGTAAAAAAAAGCCCTTCAGTAGAAACATTCATACTGTTTTCAAAATGTTCTGTATATTCAAGGTTAACAAGAGTATCAGTACTGTATGAAAGTAAACTATATGTATGAATGTCTTCAAGCATCAGGTTAAAGCAAGGCTTTACAATAAGAAGTTTACTCACACATTTTATCTTGGAATAATATTGATTAATTTTCTAAGTGCAGTTTCCAATGAAAAAGAAAAACAGACTGAACTCACACTTCAAATCAAAAAATGGACATCATAAAATATATGATCTAGATTAAATAATCCCAACCTGTGAAACAAAATATTTCCATGTGGGTTAAAACCGAGGTGCATTTATGTGCCTAGCTTTTACTTTTCCAAGTTACATCCAAATCTGCCACCAGAGAAAATGCCAATGCATTCCTTATTGCAGGCACCATTATTTGGAAATGCATTTCTACAAAAACAGGCATAAATGTCAGAGGTGCCTTGTTTGCATTTTAGAAATGACCCTTTGAGATATATAGAGATGACTAAAACAAATTTTAAAATTTTCATTCATTATTTTAATCACAGAAAAATTTTATAAAACAGATTCATGGAAAATCAAAGAAAGCAAGTATTACACTGAATTTATCTCAAGATCTGAGATTACAATAGCTGATTATACCCTTGGGATCAATTGTCAGATAGGTGCATATTATGCTGCTGCTGTAGTTAATAAATACAAATAATGTTTTATAAGGTATTTACTCTACAAGGTCATGGTGTGGGGGATAAGGCAAAGAGACAACTACATGCATTGAACAAGGTGACCTGTCTGATACAGAAATATAGTGGTATTGTAATAGGTTGTTTGTTCAACATTATTTAGTGTGACAGCATGAAAAGGACCTGAAAAGTTGCTGTGTAGTTATTATTACACTGTGTCACCAAAGAACTCAAAGTCAGATGTGTAAGTATTAGATGGTGCCCATAATAACTGCAATCATGGAGAGCAGAAATATTATTCTTTCACTTTGACTATCATCTTTTAAGATTTTGCCCCATATGTCTGTTTTTCTTCAGTACAATATCTCTAATAAGCATGTTTTGATGTAAGAATTTATTGGTGTGTGCTGAATGCACATATTGCATTTGGATATTAAGATACCTCCTTTGCAGGGAGGGTTTGACTAGGAGACTCCACACCCAATCAATTTCTATTTGCTACTATGGTGCTATGATCTTCACCTACATAATTAATCTAATATCATACTGTATCTCTGAAGATAAAAACAACTGCTCCTATATCTGCCCTGTAATTTTTCTATGGACAGCCAATTATTTAATCAATTACTGTGTGCTGTCTCTGGTTTTGCCATCATTGGATGTCTGGAAATAAGTATTAGTATTTTTGCAGTCCCAGTGTTAAAAATGTAGCTATTAAACCATGCATGCATTAACAATGAGGTGGGGAGTATGGGTTATATATTAAAATGGCAATCATGACATAAAGAGTGACTGTGACCAACATCACCATAGACATGTATTTGTCAACATGAGCAACAATATTATTCCCACACAGACAGGAACAATGTCTTGCTCCTATCATGGCCCATTGTATTAATTTCCTCCTCTTCTGCTCACACCCCTGTACTGTATATGTTAAGCACATTAGTATTAAGGGATGCCAGCTGTCAGGATTCTGGTGCTAGGAACCCGACGCTGATGTGATTTCGGTGCTGGTATTTTGGCCATCGGCAAGCCTGGATGCTGACTACATCCCGTATTAAGTTTTTTGCTGCTGCCTAAGTTTATATAGATTTAACATCTACAATCACATTTGCATTTGGCATTAACTCATTATCTTGTTCAAAGCAGAAATTACAGACATATACTTGGGGCGTTGAAACTGGTTCTCACAGTGGTGAAATAGTCCATTGCTATATAAGTCTATGCGGAACACTTGTTGACCATACTGTCAAATCATGACCAGGAGCACTATTGGTGAAGTAGTGCAAACATAAAGTACACATGTATAAATTAATGCTGTTTTTTCCTAAATTTCCCTTGCAGTGACAATTATATCCCTTTTAGTTTAATGAGACAATCCAGAAACCATCAAAGCACGGTGGACAATATATATCTCCATGCTGCTGCAAAATACAATATAACATTGTTATGTGGGCAGACCAGTAACGAAACAGTTGAAATGACAATCTAGGGGTGAATTCATATACCACATTAAAATTGGTTGTGAAACAGTTTTTAAACTGTCACTTCCAGATTGCGTAAATACAGTGAAACCCACTTCCTCCATTATTTTTCAGTTGTAGGAGCAGTTAAGTGCAAACTGTATGAATAAGACACCAAGCAACTGGTGCTCAATCATGCTGCTCATTGAAAATAATTGTTATTGAACTATTGTATATGTGTATGGTTATATAATACTGTAGTAGAAGGTGAAAAAATGTAAATTAATAGAGGAAAAAGTATTGAGTTATTATTTCTGTTTTATAGAAATGTTTACAAAACATACATTATTTTATATAATATTACAATATGTTTCTATTTTTATGTATTTTAAACAGATGGACCTCTTGGACCTAGAGGATTAGCAGAAGCTACCGAAATGTGTACTCAAGAATGCCTGATATTGGGCCATTCTGATAATTGCTGGATGCCTCCAACTCTTGGTCCTTACCAGCAACCCAAATCACCTCTACCCACATTTGCACCTCAAAAAGATTGGCTGAAAAAGGACAAATTGGTTAATGGACACACATTGACAAAAACTTGGAAAGAAGACAGCAACAAAAACCAATTCAATGACCGAAACCAATATGGCTGTACTGATGGACACTTTACAAGTGGAAACCATATGAGTGACATTCCTTTGGCTAATTTAAAGTCCTTTAAGCAGGTCTCAGGTGCTCTGGAAAGCCCAAAGGAGCAGCAACTATAAACATGTCTTTTTTGGACCAGTGACTTTAGCCAAATTAGATTTACTATTATTGTGTGTTCAGAGCTTCATGTACTGAGTAGACCTCTAGAACTATGCGACATATAACTAAAATATGCATACTTTTGTGTTAGCACCATTGAAAATGTGGTGTTCTTCTATATGTGAATACACTTATTTCTAGATTTGTGATTTTTTTGGTGAATGGAGTTAAAAAAACTCTGTTAAACTGTTTTGTTTTTTATTTTTTTTTTACCCTGGACTGCTGCTACTGATTGCAGGAGACATCTTGCTATAAAGTTATAGGAATAAGGAAAAAAAGAATTTGGTGTGGATTGTTGTAGTTGAGAAGCATATACAATAGATGAATTGTGCTCTTGTTGTTGTCGATATGTGCTGGAACAGTTATACTTGACATCATACTTCAAAACAAACCAGCTAAATCTTTAAAGATGAAACCTATTGTGCTATTAATAATGTTAGTGGACACTTGTATGTCACTCAGTGTTCAGATACCTGTAAATAGAAGCAAGTTACTACTAACAATTTTTGTGTACTTATAAAGTTCACTTATATACTGTAGCATAATTTTGTGTCAAGGTTGCATTCAACAGTATATTCTTTTATATGTTTTTTTTTCAAGTGTCAGGTGTTTCAATGTTTTCTGTCCAACATATAACAACTTAAAACACTTGTGTTAAATATAAAAAAATGTTTTAGTGTGGTAGGAAAGTAACTTGGCCATTTGGCAATTAAACTGTTGTCTTGAGGTTTTATTTGTAAAGATATCAATATATTTCTTATTTCAAGGATTCAGTAAGATAAACAATAAAACAAATATTATACAATTTGAATTAAGGATTTTTAATATTATGAAATAAAACTTATTTCAGCCCTAATATTGATCTAATTGTGAAAACAGTTTCATTGCTAACATGGCATTGTTTGTTGCTAGTGTACTGTAATAACACAAGTGTTTTTTTTCTTAGATCATAGCCACAAAATATTAAATGTGTTTTGACTCCATTGTGTAACATGGCATTCTCCTAGTAGGCCAATTGGTGGAAATGGTTAGCTATCAAACTTTGTTGTTAAGTAATGTTTGTTAACATCATTGGCCAATGCCTAGCAAGAAAAATATCATATCACTGTTTAGCCAAAAGTGAATTCTGATGTTCATAGAATCTCAGTTGCACGTAGACATAAATTGGAACATTCTATCAAAGTTTTAGTTAAGGCATGACAGACAATTTAAACAAATATGTAGCATGCAAACTTCCTTACAGAAACAAAAATATCTTATGCCACAGTTAAACATCAATGAAAAGTTTGTTAATCGGATGGTTATTTTTATTTGTTGTTGTTTTTCTTTTCCAATAAAATATATTTTGTGTATAGCAACTCACAATTTTATCCACAATATAGGTGTGAAAAGGGGAAGGGGTGCATTGCTTTTTTGCAGTAATTTGTCAGTTTGTAAGGGGTGTTTGATGATTATGACAGAATACGTATCTAATCAGTTATCCTTGTTACTGCTTTGCCGGTTCAACGTTATTTACAGTTATTTAGCTCTTGCAATAAATGTTTTAAAACCAATCTGTGTTGAATTATTCCCAAACAAATTATTTCATTATACTAGTCTGCAGGAATATCCAACAAATTATAATAATCTAGTCCCAAAGACAATAGGCTAGGATTGGCATGTTTATATAGATCAGATGAAAGCAGCTGAAACTGTACTTGAAATTTGCAAGCAGAATATGAGAGAGTAAAAATTAAAAATCAAAAAGAAGATTGTAGAATTTTGATAATACCTGCAGACAGATATGTACTTCAAATAGGGATACATAAAATACTCATCGCAAACAATTCTAACAACATATTGAAGAATATTGTGTTCCAACATTAAGCTTATATGCACATTTTATGAGAAGATCTCAGATCACAAACAATCTACAAACAGAGAGCATTTCTACTTTCTGAGGTGAGGCATAATGTGATTATTCACCAAGTGCAACCAACTTTATAATGACAAAAACCTGCAATAAGGGAATGTGAAGAAAAGTGAGTATCTCTGGTTTTCTGAAATATTTGTTATTAGTCACAAAACCATAATATTCTGCAGAGCCTGGACTATCATCCACCTTTACTGTCTGCATTTTTTTTAGGCTCACGCATAGAGAGCCTGTCAGATGGGTCCTCCACACAGGGAGCTATGTTCAATTTGTGTAATTCAATCTCCCTGCTCTGATGATCACTGAAGTAAAATGGCAAAATGTGATGCTGGTGCCTGTAATTTGTGTACTAGGGCAGACAACTATGAGATGCGTGCAGGAGAGGTGGGCCCTCCAAGATTTTGGGCCCCATAGCAACTGCACCGCCAGCACCCACAATAGCTATGCCCCTGCCTGCAAGTTAAAATCCCACATACTTCCAGTATACCATTCTGTTTACACTACCAGTATCTCCATACTGAACATACTAACATGACCCCATTGATATCTGAGCACTGTCAACATTGATTATACCAGTAGTTACCATATTGATACTAGCAACATCATACCTTTTGATCATACCTGTATTGCTCATATTGGTTTTACCACCAGTAAACCCATATATTATACCAGCATTGCCCAAACTACAGTAATTATCATTATTATTAACTTGTAGTACTGTAAGTTTGAGTTAATTTACAATTTTGATTCTTCAGTTTATCCTTGTTTTCTAAACAAAGCCTACTCATTAATTTGGGAAAAAACAGAAAAAGTCTAAAAATTTATTTTCTCAATGCACTTCGGCCTAACTAATAGATTAGTCATAAATTAGCTAAACAGCAACAGAAACAATATTTTCAAACTACATAACATGACTGCTCCTCCTAAAGCGGACTTTGAGTGACTTTCCAAGCTTTATTTTTTAAACATCATCATGCAATGCTCGGAATCTTGGGCTGCCATGGAGTACTTAAGAAAAACATAATGGCGCAATTTACCACTTTCCTCCTCACAAAACCTCTTAGCCATGACTAATGTGATTTACTCAAGTAATGTCCTATAGGGTCCAGTTCAATTACACCAATGCCAATTGTAAAGCAAGGAAAATATTTACTGTTCCATTATTCAGAATACTTTTTTTTGCCAACCTGTGTTTCTGTAGATGCCACAACATCGATCATTTAAAGCTTTACAATATCATGTAGTAATAATCATTGTGTCACTTTTCAAAGATTAGTTACTGGAGCTTGTATGTTTCTTGCCCATGAAGATTCCATTCCTTATGTTGAATGTCTTTATACATTTTGTCACCTCTCACACATGTCCTCTATAACCCTGGATGATGATTTGAAACCATCTGGCAAGGGAATGTTTTTAAGGAACCTGACCTTACTGAGCCCACTCTAGCAGTAAAAAAAAATATTTCTGCCCATAGTGGTCACTCTGACAAAACCAGGATGGGGAATCTTTTAATATTAGTTGGAAGAGGGAAAAACATGTACTGTAACTCAATCTCCCAGTTGATATCAAATGAAGTGGCTACTGTACAGAGAAGGAAGGATGGATTCTCTTTCAGTATTCAACTCCCTTATTCTTCTATTGGAAGTTATTGCAACTAAAAGTAATTTTTTGTGTAAGGTACGTTAGGGGAATGTCACTTAGTGGTTAAAAAGAAACTGATGTCAGAGTGCCCAATGTAAAACTAAGATCCCATGTCACTGCAAAAGATTTAGTTTGGGGTTTAAGTCTTCTCATGTCTTGGAAAAATTGTATGACCAGATTCTCTGATGCTACAGTAACTTTCTTTGTAGATGGACATTTAGGGCAGAAAATTGCATTTTTAAGACACTAAGGACTGATCATTTGTTAATACCTCTCTGTAGGAAATCCAGGATCTGTGGAATTGTTACTGAAGTATATATTAAGGTCAATAAATTATGTAATACTTCTGAGACATTTATTTCAATACTCTATAGTGTGTTGCTGAAAAGATTTTTTAGTTTGTATCAATAGAATCTATTACTCACTTTGACAGTCCTATTTCATTGAGTAGCTGTTTCTCAATTGACACCCTGTCCAGGGAAAAGTCAGAAGAAATGGATCTTTCACAAGACCTTGTCTAAGCTGATCCATCCAAAATGGTAAGGGCCACAGTAGTTCAATTGGTCAAAATGGCAATATTGATACTACCTCCACACTACTATCCTGTTTTCCTTCAATATGTAAGGAATTAGAGGGAAGTGGAAAATATGTATGTTGCATGAAAACTCCAAGCTCCTGTCTTTGCATCTACTTCAAGGTCTATTCTTTGCAATCTGTGGTTCATTATTTTTTTTTACATCTTTGCATTGTGCTTGAATGGCATCATATCCACCTTTGGCTTTTCAAACCTGTGAACCAGTAATTGAAACTCATCATTCTGTAGAACCCATTTCCCAGCTGTAGTAATCTATATCATATTGTTCCACATGTAACTCTCAGAGAAAAACTTGGCTGCTCTCTGCTTATGTCATATTGGGTGCTATGTCATATTGGGTGCCCAGGTCACTGTTAGCCCTCAAGCCTGCTCCAACAGCCCCAAGGCTGCTTTACATCACCAGTCCTTTGGCAATGACTATAAAGGCCACAATCAGCCTCCAAGCCTGCTCCAACAGCCACAAGACTGCTTCACATCACCAGTCCCTTGGCCATGACTATAAAGGTCACAATCAGCCTCCAAGCCTGCTCCAACAGCCACAAGGCTGCTTCACATCACCTGTCTCTTGGCCACGACTATAAAGGCCACAACCAGCCCTCAAGGCTGCTCCTACAGCCCACAGGCTGCATCTCATACTCTACATTTGGCCACAACTAGTCAACTGGCAGCAGTCCTCTGGCAACTCTTGTCTGATTAACCATCCAATCCATAACACTATGACTTTTAAGGTTATTGATTTGGCTGATAAAACAATAATCTAGAGATGCTTCACACAGATAATTAATAGCATGTCAAATGGCATACACATTGTTAAGAAGATATTTTGGGCCCAAGTCCAAGACTTCTGCAGCTGGCTTTACCTATACTGTTGCTGCAGCATTGTACTCACTTTTATTTGTGACAATCAGCTGAACTAAGTTGCAAATCTGTACATCTGAAAGTGCAAACCTGACCCACCCACTGTTCTAGCATCAGAAAATACAGCCACTATCATTAGTAGTGACAATTGCACCTGCTTCATGCTAGGTGCAATAAATCCATCTGAAACAGGTGGCCCTTGTATTGTATTGGCTATAATAGCATCAACTTTGGGCCCCGTGACCTACTTCACTGCTTCTGCATTCTGAATGGATACATTTCATAACTTTTAATTGTATAAAGCTTTTGATACATGTCCAGGATGCTCCCATGAAACTCCCACAAGACAGGGTGGTTCCACACACTTGCAAGGTTATGACCCTATTGCTGCAAATTACTGATTATGCTAACACTATCTTCTAATGATTATACCTTGACCTTAATGGTTATATTGCCACTACATATCAAACTAGCACTGCCTTATATAAAGATTGTTGCTTAGTCAACAGTTTCACCTGCTGACTAAAAAATTACGACAGGAAAGCAAACAATAGGCAGAAGTCACATACAGTTTGATACAGCCAGTGATCCTGAGTGACCAAACACCAACAGGAAGCAAATGCCATCCTTATCCAAGGCATTCATTTGGCAGTAAGGGAGTAATTTTCAATGCATTTTCACTCTTCACTTGTAATGTTTGGGATTGAAATAAAAAAATATTAATATTATTATTTTTATTATTTTCTTTTATTTATTTCACACCACAAAATGTCAGTAGCATAAAAACATAGCAAAATAACATATTTTCTAGGTAAAATGTTATAATAAACTAGGTCTCTAAGTTTGCTAATAGTAATTAGTGCTGAGTAAATGTAAATAATGATGTGTGTTTATTTTTAATTAATAATTAAAATTTCATATATATGCAAACATCCAATTATCACAGTGAAATTCACAGGAATTTAGAGTATCATATATATGCAAATAATTATAAAAACATCCAGTATTCAATATTCATAAAATTTAACACATACAGTATTGCCACAGACAATATACTGTATAAATGTTAGATCTAGATTATTATTATTGTTATTATTATTACATTTTATTTATAGGGTTCCACAAGCGGTCCGCAGCGCCATACATACTGTAAAGGGTACACAGAACATTACATTACAATACAGTAACCAACTAATAAACAGAGCACAAGTAACAATTAGCAACACAATTTTCCATACACAATACAGCTGGAAAGGTGAAGGCTGTCATAGAAGTGATAGAGAAGAAGGCTGTGAGACAGTGGGGAGGAGGACCCTGCACCTAGGAGCTTACAATCTAGGGGAGAGGGGAGACGGACAGATGACATGAGGCATGAGTGTGTAGAGGGGGACCTGAGTGCAGGAAGTAGGCGAGGTAGAGATGGCTGAGGCAGGAGGGACAGAGATTTGGTTATGGTTATGTGGTGCAAGGGTATGCTTTGATGAACAGGTGGGTTCTCAGTGCACATTTGAAGCTCTGCAAGGTTGGGGAGAGCCTAATCAAGTGAGGGAGCTCATTCCAGTGATTGAGGGCTGCACGAGCAAAATGTTGGATACATGAGGGGATAATGTGAGGGGTTGACATACTAAGCCTTGGAGAAAGATAAAGTGGAGAGAGATAGTACCAACCAATCAGCTACTAACTGTTATGTTACAGACTGTGTTTGATAATTGACAGTTAGTAACTGATTGCTTTGTACATTATCTCTCTCCACTTTGTCTCTTTCCAAGGCTTAGTACCTCTACCCTAGTATCTACTGTATAGAATATAGATAAATTCTTATTCATTGTATAACTGTTAGAATCTGTGGATCCTATCTGATACACCATTTCCACCTAAATCCCGGGTCTGTCCCAAATTTTTTGACCCGGTATTTTTTCGGGTCGTACTCATCTTTTAGTCCTTTTCCACTGCACCCTTGTCCCGGGTTTTACCTGGGTCATCTCTGTTTCCAGTGAACCCGGGAAAGGCCAGCAAAAATTATGGATGTCACAAATATTGGCCTTTATTCAGGCTCACAAAGATGAGGTCACAGAAAGTGAACAAAAGGGAGGGGTGGGGACTGCTCACAGCATTGCAGCAATGATGGCCGACGAGTTACCAGTATGTAGCCCGGAGTTCCTGATAGTTTGTAACTTTCGGCTATTTCACACAGCAACTGAGAGCATGAATCAGCTTGTGGCACTCTTCTGCCTAGTGCAGTGTCATTTAAGGAGGAGGAGAGCATGATTTATGACCAAGGGGGCTATTTCTCAAGGTCAATATCTGTGCAGGAGGAGAGCCCTGATTTCCTCAACCATGGCAACCATACTAAGAATAAGCACAGTGAAACAACCAAGAATGTTGGTCAGAGACCGCAAGCATGGAGAGGCTTTCATGATGACTGTGGAGGCCTTTCTGGATGAGCAGTGGATGGCACACTTCTGGATGTTGCATGCTACATTTCAATATATACTGGACCTACTCACCCCAGCACTCACCATGCAGACAACCAATTTCAGAATTCTCATCAAGCCAAGTAGGAGACTACTGTTTGCTCTCTGGTGGTATGCTACCCCTGGGGTGTACTTCACAATCTCTTGCTTATTTGGAGTTGGCATTGGTACTGTGTTAAAGATTGTGTACCAGGTGATGCAGGCAATGCTAAGTACTCTCTACCACCCCTTCATCTGCTAGTCTGAAGGTGAATGACTAGATGACACCTTCCAAGGCTTCCTGAGGCGCGGTTATCCCCAGTATGCGGGTGCCATTGACGTGACTAACATCCCTATCATCACACCCCCTGACAACCCAATGGATTACTACAACCACAAAGGATAGCACGTGATTGTACTACAGGCTGTTGTAGACCACAAGTACTGGTAAGCATTTTTAACAATGTGTGTTTTATATCCACAACTCACTGTTTTATTATTTGTGGTTTGGGGTACATATTCAGATAAACTATATTTTCTAGCTTCATGGATGTGTTTGTGGGATGGCCTGGTCGAATACGTGATGCACGAGTTCTGGCTAACTCCGATCTCTATAGCCTCGCAGAGGAGAAGCAGGATGGCTGGCTGTTTCCTAATTAGGTAAGACTTTTCTGTTATTTGTTCATATTTTCATAGCTGTGCTTTATGTTTATTTAAATTGTTGTTAGAAATGTGAAGAGCTAGGGAAGAGTCTACAATTTTGAATATTTTTTTACATTATTGTACATTATAGTAGTAATAATGTATTATAGAAGGCCTAGGGGTAGACAGGGGCTGGCTGGCAACTTTTTGCCAGGTGGGGGCATACACAAGTAAGTGGCATGTTTTTCCACCAGTGCATTGCAAAGGTTACTAGCCTCTGTAGGTGTGGTTTGTCTAATGTGGGTGTGCTTTAACTAGTCAATTAAATATTTTAAAAATTGTTATGTCAAAGAGCTATAAACAAATACAACGACCAGTCCCATCCTAAACCAGAAACCATTCTAGTGATCCCTAAAAAGTGCTCAAAGCATTCTATTGCTGGATATACAATGCCAGAACCATTCTACTTACCAATATACAATATAAGGACCATACTTACCATTATACAATGCAGGGCAGTGCTTAAAGTGGTCCTAAGGAGGTGGTGGAACTCATCCCCCTATCAGACCTAACCCCAATGCCCCCCATGGGTGAAACCCCCTAACCACTCCTCTTCCTGTCTACCAGACAGATGCCTTACCCCTAGCTCGTCCCCTTCAAGTTTGATTGCAGACCATTCAAATACAGTAAATTGTATATACATACACATGCATCCATACAGCAGAGCAGGAGGGAGACTGAGCGAGGGAAATGGGAATGAAGTCCCGTCGGTTCATATCCCGATGCCAGCAGCTAGAAGGGAGAAGATCCTGACTGGGCAGGTAAGTACCCTATTCCTACTCCTCTCCACCCTAACCCTCCCTTAGTGGTGCCTAACCATAACCCTCCCCTTACTGCTCCCTAAACCTCTTGGGGTTTGTCTAACCCTAACATCTTCCCTGGGGTGCCCAACCATAACCCTCTCCCCTAAGGGTGCCTAAACCTAATCTCCCCCCAAAACTAACCCTAACCCTGCTAGACTCCCTAAACCTAACCCTCCCCTCTTGTGCCGCTAATGCTAAGGGCTGGCTTACTCAGCATTCTGGGATCAGGATTAAGATAGGCATCGGTATTTTGTTGCTTGTCTAAAGTCCCTTGCCGGGATTGTGATGTCTATTATTATGGTTAATTTATATGGTGCCACAAAGGCTCTGCAGCACCTAACAGCATACATAAACAGGGTATGAGTCCCCCCAAAAAAGTTATTTACAGTACAACACATTGCAGAACAAGGACAAGTTTATAAACCATTGTTAAAAAGGGGGGGGGACTGATTGGACTGACTGTGGGTTCTTGCTGAGGGGCAGTCAGATAGGGCAGTGGGCTGGTTGGGGAGTTAAGGGAGGAGACACTGGGCTGGCAATGTAGGAGACAGTATTTATGGGGTTAGTGAAAAGTGGGGACACTTGGCTGAATGGGGGGTCATTGTGAATGGAGAGGTCCAAGGCTGTATTGGATGTGGGGCAGTGAGATAGGGGTGGGAGGAAGGAACACTAGGCTGCAGGGGGTACACTTGGATGAATATGGGGGTATATGATTAGACTGGTTGGGGACAGTTAGATGGGACACTGGTCTGGTTAGGGAGGTAAGGGAAGAGACACTGCAAATGGTGTCAGTGGACAATTGGGGGACACTGAACTGGATGGGGAAGGATGTGGCAAGGATGGGAAGGAGCCAGTGAGTTAGGAGTGGGAGGGGGGACACTGGGCTGAATGAGGGTGATCACTGTGACTGTACTGTCAGGGATCTGGTTGAGGAGGGATGTGGGGGCAGACACTGAGATGGGAGCACTGACCTGCTGCTGTACCTCCAGCCTGGCCACGAATACTCATTGCAACACGCATGCTCACACAGCAGCCTCCTGACTCTGGTTGCTGCTGGGAATTGGGAGGATCTCGTGTGTAAGAGGTGGCTACCTTTCCCTGGTGGTGTGGCTCCATTTTGGTAGAAGAAACTAGCATGCCTACCCAGCCCAGGCAACAGCTGCAGCTGTCAGTGAAAGACAGAGCTTAGGGCTATGAGGACAGGAGTTGGGGCCTCTCATCTGCTCCATCTCTATTGAACATGTAATGAGGCCAGGACAGCTCCCAATCAGCACTGGCCAGGGCTCAGTTTGCAGTGCACAGGCAGGGACTGCGGGAGGAGGAGCTGAGTCAAGGTCATGGAGAAACAGGGATTAAGGGACATGGGGATAGCCAGAGCTGGGTGCTTGTAACCTAATGGCAGCCCGCTGCCGTCCTTCAACGCATACCGCATGCAGTTTGACACCGGCACTCACTGCAGCAAAATTGTACTGGCCTGGGGAGCAAATGGCACTCTGCCCCCCGGCCCAGCCTGCCCCTGGGGGGAAATGTACTAAGCTCTGGATAGTAATAAATTGGAGAGTGATAAATGACCAGCCATTCAGCTCCTAACTGTCATGTCACAGGCTGTGTTTTAAAAATTAGTTAGGAACTGGCAATTTATTTTTCCATTGCTTATTACATCTGCCCCACAGTGTGTTCAGCTCCCTCTATTTTTTTTTTATTTTTCCCCTGTGTGCAAATGTGGCAGCATGGTTGGTGTAATGGTCTGCATTACACAAACTTACCATTTTAGATTTTTACTGTTACCGCAAATCAGACTTCCTGCAAACCTAATATTTTGAACATAATCACCGTGGAATGCAGTGTTCATGCTGTGACTTTCAATCATAACTTTGGAAATACAGTTACTGTATGTGTTTTCCAAGTAATAGCTATGTTGCCACTGTTGTTAATTACTGTAGCAAGGTAGTATGTGTAAAGCTCTGTGTAAAGCTCTCGTTGACCCAACATTACATTTTATATTTCCAAACACAAGTACGCCGTGAAAATGTCCAACCTCTGCAAAAAAGTGATACTGTTTTCTATTTATTTACAGAAATCAAAGCTCGTGGATGGGTGGAGATCCCAGAACACCAGATTGGGGATACTGCATACCCTTTGAGGTGGTGGCTTATGAAGGGTTTCACACAATGGGCCTGCAGGCGAAAACCACATTTACCCACACCCTCAGTTCTGCCAGGATGGTTGTGGAGAATGTCTTTGGGCATTTAAAGGGACGTTGGTGCTGCTTGCTGAAGCAGAACAATGTGGACCTGAAGCTAATGTCCAATGTTGTTGTTGCCTGCTCTATTCTCCATAACATCTGAGATACAGAAGGACCATTTTCACCCTGAGTGGACTGTGCAGGTCACTAGAACACAACACTCCACCTGATTCTGCAGTCAATGATGGGGGACATGGTTGGGTAGAAAGAATTTGTGAAACCCTGGTGGATAACCTTCCATGTATGGTATAGAGGACATGAAAACAAATTTTTTTGGAACAAAAAGTTGTTATTTTTTTTTAAATAAAACTGTTGGTTTTAATTAGGGATGAGCGGGTTCGGATTTCTGAAATCCGAACCACCCTGAGCCCCCCAGATCCGAGTCGTATCCGAGTCAGGCTCGACTTTTCCCGCCTGACTCCGATCTGAAATCGAGGCAAAACATCATCATCCCGCCTTCTGAATCTTGCGGGTTTGGGATTCTATAAAAGGTCCCCGCGTTGGTGCCATTTCTCACTCCGGCTGTGGACAGTGAAGAGGGAGGGTGGGGGCTAGGGCTGGCTGGGTTGTGTTGTGCTGCTGTTGTCCATAGGGGCTGTGTCCACTCAGTCCATGGGGGCTGGCTGGGCTGTGTTGTGCTGCTGTAGTCCATAAGGGCTGGCTCGGCTGTGTTGTGCTGCTGTCATAGGGGCTGGCTGGGCTGTTTTGTGTAGTCAGTTGTCTATAGGGGCTGTGTCCACTCCAAAGTCTATAGGGGCTGGCTGGACTGTGTTGTGCAGTGTCCCATAAAGGCTGTAGTTGTAGAGGGGTGCTGTAGTGTTGTCCAGGGGGTGATCTGTGGATCAGGGGTGCTCCCCCAAAGTGCACTCCAAAAACAAAAAACAAAATTTCTGTGTTTGTGAATTGTGTGCGCAGTAGCCGCACGTGCATCAACAAAGTAGCTCCAAGCGTGCACCTGTGTCATAAATCAAGGGCTGGCTGGCTTGTCCATTAAAGGTGTTGTAAAACCCAAAGTGCACTCCAAAAATAATATTTTTTCTGTGTTTGTGAATTGTGTGCGCAGTAGCCGCACGTGCAACAACAAAGTAATGCCAAGTGTGCACCAGTGTCATAAGTAAAGGGCTGGCTGGCTTGTCCGTTAAAGGTTGCTGTAACCCCCAAAGTACACTCAAAAAAAATAAAAAATATTTTTTTTTGTTTGTGAATTGTGTGTGCAGTAGCTGCACGTGCATCAACAAAGCAGTGCCAAGCGTGTGCCTGTGTTATAAGTAAAGGGCCGGTTGGCTCGTCCGTTAAAGGGTGATGTGCACTCAAAAAAAATATTTTTTTATCTGTGTTTGTGAATTGTGTGCACTGTATGTGCATCCTCAAAGCAGCAGCGCCAAGCGTGCTTCTGTCTGTTAAAGGATGGTGTAAACCCCAAAGTGCACTCCAACAAAAATAAAACATTTTCTTCTGTATTTGTGAAATGTGTGCACTGTACGTGCATCCTCAAAGCAGCAACGCCAAGTGTGCGTCTTTCTGTTAAAGGGTGGTGTAACCCCCAAAGTGCACTCCAACAAAAATAAAACATTTTTTTCTGTTTGTGAATTGTATGCACTGTAAGTGCATCCTAAAGCAGCAGCACCAAGCGTGCATCTGTCTGTTAAAGGGTGGTGTGTTTGTGTGGGAAATGTATGTGCAGTAGCCACACGTGCATCACTAAAGGAGCAGCGCCAAGCGCGCACCTGTGTTCCATAAGTCTGTTAAAAGGTGGTGTTACCCTCAAAGTGCGCTCCACAAGAAATAAAAAATTCTTCCTTTTTTTCTGTCTTTGTGAATTGTGTGCACTGTAGCTGCACGTGCCTCAACAAATGAGCACATGCGCCTGTGTCCCATAAGTCTGTTAAAGGGTGGTGTAACCCCCAAAGTGCTATAAAAAATAAAAAACAATTTTTTTTCTGTGTTTGTGACTTGTGTGCGCTGTAGCCGCACGTGCATCAACACAGTAGCAGTGCCAAGCGTGCACCTGTGTCATAAGTCAAGGGACGGTTTGGACATCTGGTCCAGACAGAAGGACGTGCCAACAATTTCTGACATGTCTACTGTCACTGCATATGATACTATCACCACTGACAGAATGGTGGAGGATTACATTGGTGACAGCATCCAAGTAGGGATGTCAGACAGTCTGTACCTGTACTGGCAGGAAAAAGGGGCAATTTGGAGGCCTCTGTACAAACTGGCTCTATTTTACCCGAGTTGTCCCCCCTCCAGTGTGTACTCTGAAAGAGTGTTTAGTGCAGCCGGGAACCTTGTCAGGGAAAGGCGTAGGAGGTTGCTTCCACAAAATGTGGAGAAGATGATGTTCATAAAAATGAATTACCAACTCTTCCAGGGAGACCAGCCTCCAGAACATACAGAGGGACCTGTGGTGGTGGATTCCAGCGGGGATGAATTAATAGTCTGTGAGGATGAGGATGTACACAACACTGAAGAGGGAGAAGGATCGGTGGATGAGGAGGATGAGGACGACGAGGACGACATTTGCCTCCGTAGAGCCAGTTTGTGCAGGGACAGATTAATTACCAGCTTGTTTTGTGGGAGCCCAAACGAACCAATCATTTCAGCCACAGTCAAGTGGCAGACCCTGGTACTGAAATGATTGGTTTGTTAAAGTGTGCATGTACTGTTTATACATCATAAGGGTGGGTGGGAAGGCCCAAGGACAATTCCATCTTGCACCTCTTTTTTATCTTTGCATTATGTACTGTTTGGGGCTTAGTTTTTCAAACTGCCATCCTGTCTGCCACTGCAGTGTCACTCCTAGATGGGCCACGTGTTTGTGCCGCCCACTCGTGTCACTTAGCATAGTCATCCAGCTACCTTGGTGCAACCTTTTCGACTAAAAACAATATTGTGAGGTGTGAGGTGTTCAAAATAGACTGGAAATGAGTGGAAATTAATGTTATTGAGGTTAATAATAGCATAGGAGCAGAAAAACACACAAATTCTGTGATTTTAGCTGTTTTTATGCTTTTTTTCAAAAAAATACAGAGCCAAAACACAAAACCCAGAACCCAAAACACGGAAGGGTGGTTTTGGCAAAACCAATCCATATCCAAAACACGAAGAAAGATCCAGGTCCAAAACCAAAACACAAAACACGAAAAGTGGCCGGTGCACACCGCTAGTTTTAATGAGAATGTTTCGGCAAAAATGTTAAAACACACAAACATTTTTCAAATAACACACACAAGTACACAGTAATAGCAAGTGTTTATCATGTGTACACTGTAGGTGCAGTGTCCAGAATATTGGGATTGACATATTGATAATTTTTGTGAAATCTGTAGCACCTAATGACCTGAGGTAGTTGACAGATCACAGCTAGCACAACAAGATCTCAATATGCCATCCCCACTACTCAGGATACTGCTGAACATCATTATATAAAAGGTGCTAAAAAGTGCTTTCCGGCAGCCACAATTTTTAAAACACACATAAGCATTATTAAGTGGCTTCATATCGAGTGGTGCTTATATTTTCCACATAATAACAAATAAAAATAGCCAATACAAAATATTAAAACCTGTATAGTAAAATATTTTACATTATTGTTATTTACAACTTTTAGAAATATAGGCAAATGTACACCTATTCAGGCAGGCTTAAGGCAGTTGCCTGTAGATTGAGTAATCCTGGTTCTGTGGGTTTGATGGTGTAACAGCAAAGTCATAAAAACTTTGCCCTCTATTATATTGGGGATAATGGTGCTCCTGCTGTGGGGCTTGGTTTAGTGGTTGTGTGGGGTTCTTATTTACTGTGAACTCCAGGAAAGCCATATGTATGTTGAGGGATTCCCTAGTTAGACATTTTTGCATGTTCATGATCTGTGAGATGAAGGAATGCTGCATTTGTTTTTCTGCTTCAAGGAAGCATAACTGGTGTGCATCCTCATGCGCCTACATGGTCGTGTCCATCTCACAGAGATGATCAGCAAGTAGGGTTGACAAAGCTTTTACCATTTCCTTCAATCTAATAATTTTTTTCTTGCAACTAGGAACACTAGAAAGTGATAACCAAAATAAAATATTACATTCTGCAGGCATATATAGACAAGAGATGAGCGGGTTCGGATCTCAGAGATCTGAACCCGCCCGAATTTTGAGATCCAGGGCGAGAACCGAACGTGCAATCGGTTGCCCCATCGGCCCCAGATCTCAAACCTGAGGCAAAACCATAGAGACAAAATCTCATGGCTAGTGACCTTTCGTCTCTATATATAAGGGACCACGCGGCGGCCGCCATTTCTCTCTGGCTCTGGAGACTGAACAGGGAGGGTGGGTAGTGTAGGGCTGGGAGGTACTTATCTGTGCTGGTCCTGTGCTTGTGCTGTCACTGTGCTGTCTGCTGTGTCCTGGGCTGGTGCACTGCTGATCCATCTGGTGCTAGCACTGCTGTGCTGTCTAGTATGTCCATCTGGGCTGTTGCTGTTGCTGATCCAACTGGGCTGGTGCTGTGCTGTCTTCTGCATCCATCTGGGCTGGTGCTGATCCATCTGGGCTGGTACTGTGCTGTCTGCTGTGTCCATGTGGGCTTGTGCTGTTGCTAATCCATCTGGACTGGTGCTGTACTGTCTGATGCATCCATCTGGGCTGGTGCTGATCCATCTGGGCTGGTGCTGTACTGCCTGCTGCGTCCATCTGGACCCAAGTTCTGGACCCCCCCCCAAAAAAATATATATTGTATTTTTATTTTTTGTCTGTGTGTGCATGTTAGGCTTAGCCACACAAGATACAGCAATGCAACCTAGTGTTGCCTGATTCCAGTCATTATCAATCTGTGCTCTGGGCCCAAATTCTGGACCTGAAAAAAAAAAAGTGGTGTCTTTTTTTGTCTAATATTTTTCTGTGTGTGCATGTTAGGCTTAGCCACACAATAAACAGCAACACAACCTAGTGCTGCCCAACTCCAGTCATCATCGATCTGTGCTCTGGGCCCAAGTTCTGGACCCGAAAAAAACAAAATTAGAGTCTTTTTTTTGTCTAATATTTTTCTGTGTGCACATGACTGCACATGTGTGAATTTTGTAACCACACCTTGGCTACACTATTGCTGCTTATGGCACTGCTTCCAGACCACAGAAAATATGGAGGGCTGTGACATGACAGGAGAGCAAGGCCAAGAACCACATATTGTTGCTACCACCAGCAGTCATCATGACCATCAACTTCCTTGTCCTCTATGAAGGTCCATGCCCCAGGGCTTAAGTCACACCATGGATATGTTAAAGCTACTTTTACTGTAGTAAAGAAAAAAAAATGAAAGGCAAGTTGCCTTTATATAAACAAAAATTTGGCAATATGCCATTCACTGCACAAAGTGGCAAGGAAAGGATAAGGCCTTGGCCTTTATTTATGTTGACTGCTGGTTCTGATAGCCCTTCTGTTTGTAGTAGTAGTAGTGGTGGCGGTACCATTAAAAAATTGAAAGTTGTTAAGAAAAGTAAGACAGCTCCGGAAAAACCAACTGTATGCCCTGAGAAATCAAAATCACAAATCCCTGAGGAGAGTGCAAGTGTGTCCGCCATAGCCATGTGTGAGCCATGTGTGAGCCACACCTAAATACTAGTGTACTGGAGGATCCTCCAAGTTCCAACATTTGTGTGCCCTCTGTAAATGTGGGGAAGGGCAGTCAACATATTGCAGATGTAGTCAGTGATAATGCTTCTAGGGAATTGCACATGAAGGAGGAGGATATTTTGGTAGTTGAAGGCGCTAAGGATGATGAGGATGTTGATGATGAAGATGTTTGTGATGAGGATATCAATGCCGAGGATGTCCTTTGTATAAGTAAGGCAACAGTTGTTGCCCATGGATTGAAAAAGTCAAAGCTATTGTTGTCATGCCAATGCAAAAGACAAAAAAATCCAGTTCTCACGTGTGGAATTATTTCCCTCCCAATCCGGACAACAGTTGTCAAGCCATGTGTAACTGTTGCCAAGCAAGAGTGAGTAGAGGGAGGGACCTGAACCACATAGGAACCTCCTCCTTATTACATCACTTGGAGCACATTCATCAATTATCAAAGTGTATGTTGCCAATTTCCAAAACTCAAAACGTAACAAGTACAGTGTCACCTACCTACTCCCTCTCTGTGGGATCCAAGAGCCTTCGATATCCAACACCAACACCTGCATCATCAACATCCTCATTTGTCATCAGGAGTAGTCCTGCTGCATCCAATGTTGTTATTCGAAGCATGATTGACTCCTCTCCTAACCATGATTCCTTAGAAGGATCCTTGATGAATATGCCTGTTGCTGCTGCTGTTGCTGTGAGTGGATCTTCATCCCAGTAGGGGACCAGGAGGAAGACTACTTGTAGTGAATCCTCCAAAAAACAATTAACTGTCAAACAATCGTTTGCAAGGGCAAACAGGTATGACAGCAATCACCCAGTTGCACAGCGGATTAATGATGCCATAACAGCTATGCTGGTTTGATATGTGCATCCAGTATCTACCATTACTGTAGTGGGTTTGCAACAGTTAATTGAGGTCCTGTGTCCTTACTACCAGATCCCTTCTAGATTCTACTTCGCTAGAACAACAATTCAAAATCTCTACAAGGACATTAAAAAAAGGCTTATTAATATCTTCAGAAATGCCGTTGTACCCACTGTCCACTTGACCACTGATATGTGGACAAGTGGGACAGGGCAAACAATGGATTACATGTCTGTGACAGCCCACTAGGTAGGTGCATTGCCTACAACAGCAACAGCAGCAACATCTACCAAAATACAGCTGATAAAGAGGCAGGCTACTCTTTGTATAACTGGTTTCACTAGGAGGCATACCGCTGAGAAACTCAGGGAATTCATTGCTAAATGGCTTACCCCACTTGGACTCTCCTCGGGATTTGTGATTTCGGACAATACCACCAATATTGTGAGATCATTACATGTGGGCGAATTCCAACATGTCCCATGTTTTGCTCACACAATTAATTTGTTGGTGCAAAATTAAAAAAAAATGACAGGGCCATGCAGTAGATGCTCACGGTGGCCCGCAAAATATCCGGACATTTTTTACATTCGGCAAACGCTTGTTTAAGATTGCATGACCAGCAGCTACTGTTAAACTTGCCCTGCCATCAGCTGAAGCAAGAGATAGTAACTCGGTGGAATTATACCCTCTATATGCTTCAGCAGATGGAGGAACAGCAAAAGGCCATCCAGGGTTATACAACGGCCTATGACATAGGCCGTGGACAGGGAAAGCACCTTACTCAAGTGCAGTGGAGAATAATTTCCATGTTGTGCAAGGTTCTCAAACCCTTTGAACATGCCACACATGACGTTAATTCAGATACTGCCAGCTTGAGTCAGGTCATTCCCCCTTATCAGAATTTGGCAAAAACAGATGGAGAAACTGAAGGTGGACTTGAAATGGAGCCATTGCACAAGGTATGTTGGACTGGTGGATCAAGCCCTTGATTCACTTCACCAGGATCCAAGAGTTGTCAATCTATTGAAATCTGAAAAAAATGTTTTGCCGACCATTCTGGATCCTAGGTTTAAGTCCTACCTTGTAAGTTTTTTTTCCAATAGACCTAAATCTAAACCTATGCAAAGAGCTGTTGGTAAAAAAAATTGTCAGCTGCAGCTGCACGTGAAACGCCATCATCTCCTCCTTCAGTTTCTGCAGCTGCCAGGAAAAAACTAAATTTTCCTTACGGAATGCCTGTTCACCAAACAATGACATCTGGTCAGGCCTGAGAGAACTGCCTACTAGTGCCTTTTCTACCATGACTATGTGTGATACAGTATCCTATCATAGAATGGTGGAGGACTATTTCAGAGATAACATCCTAATAGGCATGTCAGACAGACCTTTTCAGTACTGGCAAGAAAAAGAGGCAATTTGGAGTGTCATACACAAACTGGCTTGCATTACTTAAGTTGCTCATCATCCAGTGTGTACTCCAAAAGAGTTTTCAGTGCAGCTGGCAACCTTGTCAGTGAACGGCGTAGGAGGTTACTTCCTCCAAATGTGGAAAAGATGATGTTCATTAAAATGAATTACAAATTCCACGAGAAAGGCCTCTACCAACAATTACATAAAAAAATTACAGAGGCGCCTATGGTGGATTCCAGCAGGGACAAATTAATATTGTGTGAAGAAGAGGATGTACACACTAAAGGGATGATGAGGATGAGGACGACGACAACAACTTGTAATGTAAAGCCAGTTTGTGTATGGGATCATTTTCATTTCCATGTCCAATGCACATTGGCAGCTTGTTTTCTGGGGGTCCAAACAAGCCAATCATTTCAGCCACAATTGGCAGTCCTTGTCGCTGAAATGATTGCTTTGTTAAGCTGTGAATGTCCTGTTTCATATAAAACATAAGGGTGGGTTGGAGGGCCCGAGGACTATTCCATCTTGCAGCTTTTTCCTTTCCATTATGTGCTGGTTGGGGCATTGCTGCCTGACATTTTAAATTAATGTTATGGTTGGTTTAGGAACCAATGATTTGTTTTTTAATTAATTTATTATCAATTTTACAGCCAGGGGCTGCACCAATGAATTTCTTTCTATTATTAATTTTTCAGCCTGGGGCTGCACCAATTAATTGTTTTTTGATTTATTTATTATCAATTTTACAGCCAGGGGCTGCACCAATTAATTGTTTTTTTAATTAGTTTATTATCAATTTTACAGCAAGGGGCTGCACCAACTATCAACCATCAATTCTTCAATCCTCAAAGGTATCCCAACCATCATCTTTGCACAGTCCTCAATTCTATTAATAATTATATCAATCAGTTTTGAACCAGCAAGCTGGATGCAACCTTTTGGCCCTTTAACTAGATGAAAAAAGATCAATATTGTGAGCTGTGACGTTGTCAAAATTGACTGGAAACGAGTGGAAATAAATGTTATTGAGGTTATTAATACTGTAGGAACAAAAAAAGACCAACTTTATATGATTTTAGCTGTTTTTTTATTTTTTAAGAAAAAATCCAGATCCACAACCAAAACACGAAAACAAAACACGGAGGTGAGGTTTTGGCAAAACCAATCCAGATCCAAAACAAGGGGAGATCCAGATCCAAAACCAAAACACCGGGGTCGGCACACATCTCTAATATAGACATAGCAGATGTGTAATCACATATGTTCAAGGGATAATTTCAGTTTCAATGAACAGAACACCGTAGCATATATTAAAAGCAAAGGTAGCATACATGAGTATTTGGCCTATTCCCAAATGCACCCTTGCTACACTCTGCAACATATGATACAATTTTTGTTAATCAAACACTTTTATATTATCCTTATTACTATACTTACAATTTTTAAGCAGATTCTTGGTAGTCTGTGATGTCTCTGGATCAGGACAGGGAGGCTGTGACACGATGCTCTGCGACATGCTCTACAACATGGTCACAGTGCTCTGCGACATGGCTATTGTGCTCTGTGACATGGTGGTCTGTGTGTCCTCCAAGTCATTTGTGCTCATCTTAATGGAGGAATCATGCTCGCTTGTGTCATGTTCATCAGAAAGCAGAAGCTGAGATTCAGGGCAGGCTAGACTGCTGTGCAGACTTTGCTATTTTGATTGACTGCATTCCCATTGCTGCTGCTGGTGCAGGATAAAGAAGATGACAGGATGACCAGATTTTTTACCTCAGAGTTGCCAAAGATAGAGTAACGTGCATCATAGTATTTCCATTCTATCCTTTTTGCACCACTTTTATTGCGAGTATGGTCATGGACCTTGAAAAACATCTTTCTCATGGACTTCAACTTCTTTATAACTTGCTGCTGGGACCTTTTAATACCATGACTTCCCAGTATCTTTGTGATGTTATAATACACAGTGGCATCCTGTACTGTGCCCGTCATTTGACGCATGATCTCCTCCTCACCCCTTATGCTTATGAGCTACTGTATGTCATAGGACCATATGCTGCAAAGCCTCTCCAAGTCCTCTCCATACCTGTGCCCAGTGCCTTCTCGTTCCTGACCTGTGTGACCAGCAACAAGCTCTCCAATGTATTTGCAGACCTGTGTGTGCCAAGTGCCCAGCTCTCACCAGACCTGTGTGACCAGCACCCAGCTGACTTGTGTGCAAAATGCTCTGTGCCTAGTGCCCAGCTCTCCTAAGCTCTCCTTCCAAGAATGCCCAGCTCTGCCAGTCTACATCCAGCTCTCCTTACAGGCCATCTCACAACAGCCATACAGGCTCACCCAATGTGGACACAACTCCTACAGTCTCTGGGTGATTACATCAGCAGCCAGCACCCTGGAAGGACCAATCAGTGGCTTTTGGAATTATCTGGGTAAAAAAACCCAGGTAAGAGCTGTTTCCACTGCAGCTTTATTGGTTTTATCTGCTTAAGTTAAAACCCTGCTCGCTACCTGGGAAAAATTCCTGGGTCAGTAGACTCAGAATTTTTTTCTTTGAGCCGTTTCCACTGTGCCATGTCCCGGGTAAACACAGCAATTACCCATGTTTTTTTAAGCAGTGGAAAAGGGGTATTAGACTGATGTAGTAGTAATGGTCTTATAGCAAAGCTATGAATATGTACTCTGGCGCAGCTGCAATGATGGAGCCATTTAGAGCTTACCAGTAAGCGCATCAACTAAGCAGAATGCCATCCAAAACAGACCTCATTTTTCTGTTTGTTGTAGTGACATCCATATGGAAGGCTGCAATTCAACCAAAGACATTACTAGATGTGTTTATATGCCATAGTGACTCAATGCTAGAGACTATTGCTTGCCTAACTTTACTATAAGTCCATTACTACTTCATAAGTCTTAGATAGGAGCCTCAGAGTCTCTCAGGTAGACAGTACAACAAATCAGGATTTAATGGGATTCTGTACAGGAGATATATTATCTACAGTAGAGCTAATGGTCATATACCAGATGGTACCACTGAGACAATACTGTGTATATTATGTTTTATGAATATGGAATAATGTTTTTTTTTATGAATATGTGTATATATATGATGCTCTAAATTCCTGTGAATTTTACTTTGATAAATGAATGTCTGCATATATATGAAATTCTTAAACTCCTAAAGATTTTTTACTGTATTTATTGAAAAATAAACTATTTATTATTATCCACGTCTCCTCAGCACCATTTTTTCTAGATATTAATCTGTGCAATAATAAAATAAAAAAAACTGTAAATATTAATTAAAAGGCTAAAGATCTCCTATCCCAGAGTGTTAGGTTGTTGGAAAACATCCAGTCTTGAAGAATTACAGTGTACATCTCAGCTTAGGAAAGACTTATTAATGCACAAAGCAGAGCTTATTTCTGTATGGTGGATACAAATACAGATGGACCTCAGAGACTTCTCCAGGTGTTCAACATGTAAATGGTAAGCGTGTGTGACCATTAGAGAGATTTATGTTAATCATTTGTTGATGGGCTTAAACCACAAAAAGTAAAACAGAAAATAAACCTCACAATGAGAATAAAGTTTCACTATTTTACTTTCAAAATGATTCAAAATTAGTTTTATCTTTGTTTGTTAGTGGAAAACTTTTAAGTGATTCTTAGGTTCATGGTGCAAATATTATGCTATCTGATTGGGTTCATGACAAACAAAAATTGCTTCTTTGAACTGAGAAATACATTTCGTCATGGAATCCTTTCAAATGGAATCACATTTTCTATGATATTTTATAAAAGGAACATCTTACTATTACATTTTACTCTTTTATATAACCATTTTGAAGCTCACATTGGTTATAAAAAATGGATTCAGTATGAATAACCGATACATTTGAGAAGCCGGCAGTCGGGATTCCGTCCATTGGCTTCCCGACTATTACACATAACAAATATGCAGAATTATATACATTGCGATTATATTGAGTGGCCTCTACAGATACATTTGCCTAAAAGTCAGTGGATGCAAAATGCAAGGTGCATCTATTTCAATTGGGTTATAAAACAATTTTAAAACTGTTGTGCAAAGATGTTGGCACATATTGACTACAAAGTGATGTATAGTTACTGTAAATTAGCTGGCATTCAAGCTTCACTTTGTCCAATTCTCCTCCAGATGTGAATAGTTTATTTGTTTTCTTTCCAACAATGAGTTCATTTTAGAATACATATATGTCGGAGGGCGTGGCTTAGTAGCCATCAGGATAAGATGTTCCTGGATATTGGTCCAAACCTAAACACTGAGCCCTTATTGAATTGGTCACTTTCAGTTACCTTTTTGAGCCACTTCACTCATCTTGGTCCTGGACTCTTTCTACACCTGAGCATGGCTGGAGGAGAGAGGTGACAGGCCCTAGTGCTGGGGGTGTGGTCAAATTGGGAATCACGTACCCTCTCTATAAAAAGGATTAAAAAGCTCTCTGTGTGGCCATGTTGCACACACAGAGATAAATACTTAGAGGTGCAGGAACCCGGACGCTGCTGCCACTGCCTAGTCCACTCTGGAGTACAGGGGTAGAGACTATCGGGCAGCAGCAAAGTCTACTGGGAAGTGCACCTGCGACTGCACATAGGGTCATTTACATTTGTCCCCCTCCGCATCCACATGTGCAGTGAAACAGAATAGTGGAAGCTAAAACATTATTTTAATGTTTTAACTTTCACTATTGTTCTGTTTTACTGCACACATGGTTAATTAAATCTTTTTGGAGAATATGAATATCACTGGAGAATATCGGTAGTGACCGATGCTGAATATCACTGGAGACTATCGGTAGTGACCAATCTTGAATATCACTGGAGTATACTGGTAGTGACTGATGTTAAATATCACTGGAGAATATCGGTAGTGCCCAATTCTGAATAACACTGGAGAATATCACAGAGACTGGTGAATCGCACTGAGGATACAACAGCGTGGAGCCTGGAATAGCGATCCGAAGCTAGCAGCTACTGCAGAAGAGAAGTTGTTTAGGTGACTTCCTGTTTCCTGGAGTGCTGCTTTATACCCTTAGGTAGCTGTCCATTGGAGGAGAGAGTCAGCTGAGAGATGACAAGGCTACCATTGCTGGAGGATCCAGTCAGGTGAGACAGACAATATGGCTGCATCCATGACCGCCACCGTGGGAAGTCTGGTATGGAGGATTGTGTGGAATTTAACAGGGCTCCGGGGAGAATACTCAGCTTGTCACCCAATGCCACACCTGGCATCTGACTGCATGGCTAGTCAGGTGAAGCTGGCACAGCGGTGAGTAACAGCTGATCCCAGGCTGAATCCTGACAGTTGACAGTTGGTTCCAGCTGCCTTCTCTGGGGTGTGCAGATCATCATGCCTGTCTAGCTGCAAATGAGAGTCATGGAGGAAAACCATGTGGGCCACTTAGGTAGGGCAAGGAGTTTTGTATGGTGGCAAGGGTTGAATCATCAGGTAGAGGATATGGCCAGAGACTGTTCTGGGTGTCAATCTGTCCAAAATACCTGATGCTTATACCAGAATCATTGCACCAAAGGGAGTGGCCATCCAGCCTGTGGCAGCAGATTCACATAGACTTTGTGGGTTCAATTATGGAGTCCATGTTTATGGTAGTAGTGGATGCCTTTTCCAAATGAACCGAAATTTTTACCATCACTTCTATTACATTTACACATATGGTGGAAGTGTTAATAAATCTTTTTGCCATAACAGGGGTACCTGAGGAGTTGGTTAGTGATGGGCCTCAGTATACCACTGAAGAGTTTCAGACTTTCATGAGGAAAAATGGAATTTGTCATATTACCTCCGCCCCATACCACCCAACTACAAATGGACTGGCTGAACATTTCATACAAACCTTAAAGCAATCTTGCCACACCTTGCACAAAGACATGGGTGCATTACAGCACAAGCAATTACATTTCTTGTTTGCATACAGGAATGTGTTGCATTCCACAACCAATCAAACCCATGCTATGTTGTTCCTGGGTAGGAACCTAAGGTATACTGGATTTGCTGAAACCAGATAGTCACATGTTGATTTGTGACAGGCAAATTAAGCAGTCTCAAGTTACAGGTGGCACCAAAATGTAGGTTTTGTCTGTAGGACAGACTATGTGGCACGTAACTACCATAGAGAGCAGAAGTGGGTAATCGCAAAGGTTACACAATGGAGAGTGCCATTGTCATAAGTACATAGTGGAAATGGAGTCAGTGTACTGTGGCACTGACACCTGGTTAAACTAGGGAGCATAATGGATTACCTGCACTTGACAGAAAAATTAGCTACAGAAGCTTTTGTGTCAATGCCTGCACCAGGAGACACAGATGATTGTCCGCATGCCTTATCTGGAGTATTGCAATTGTTTAAAACCAATAATAAAGTCAGCATGAACTCAGATATGGTGGAATCCTCAGACATCATAATCACTCCTGCTCCAAGTACACAAGCCATACATGAGGACCACCGCTACCCTACATGGGTAAAACATGCACCACAAAGACTGTATTTACAAGCCACAGGAGAGGGGAGAAACATTTATCTACATAGGGATGGAAATGTTAGATATTGGAATCTGGCTCTGCTAGATTCACATTGCTGTTGTATGCCTCATACCATGCCTCACCACTGTGTTGTGTTACTATGCTCTTTTGCAGCCTACTGCAAAACGTGTTACTTTGTGCTACTGTATAGTACAGTTTAAGTTGTTGAAAGCATGCCTATCACAATGTTATCGCACAGTTGTTCATTAATTGTTCACAAATTGTTCATTAAAATGTCTAAAACGACCAGCGATGCTCGTTCCCGCTATTCGTTTTAGACATCTATCATTGGGCAAACATGCTGAACAACCTGATGATAATGTCAGGTTGAGCATGTTAGGGGATGATTAATGTGCCTACACTGAATGACTGCTCATTCAGTGTAGGCACAGCACAGACTGCACGTTTACAATGTCATAATCGTGCAGTCGTTTTGAGGTCTGCTAGTGGATTTGTGCCTTAAGACTTGACCTCATCCAATGATCCACTCAATCAAGAGACCTAGTGATCCCCAAAATAATAATTTTATGCACCTGTTTGGCATAATGTATTCAGTGGGACTGTCCTCCTGAGTGGAGGGTCAATATAAAATCTGCCTCCCATCCATTAGTTTAATACCCTGTGTATGTATTGCCCATATAAAGCTTGTTCACACCTACTGTAGTTATGAATTGTCTCTCAGAATGAAATCATGCTGTAATAGGATCTATAATCTTGCAAACTCTCAGTCCCACTCTGACATAATCAAGACTATCATCCAAAATTATGCCCCATCCAACTTCACACTGGTCAAGATGTAATATTTGATTTGTCAATTAATTATTGCTCAGATGTATTCTTCTGCCCTTTCATCTTCCAAGACAATCTAAATCTGCCAACCTCTACTTAATATAAAGTCTGTTTTTTCATTTATTACTGTTTTTTTAATCAGCAACTTTGAAAAATGTATCTTTAGTACATATACTTAAATAGATTTGGGCTGATTTAGCATTGCATGTGTGTACAATATTGAACACAGATTCTCTTTTATCAGAAATCTGCGGTGCACAGGACCCATTCTGCGAATGTGCAGAACGGGTACAGCGTTATATTGAATGCAAAATTATTGTATTAAATGTTATTGTCATTTTAAAGCCATTGGGCAAAACTGCTGGAAATCTTCAACTTTGAAAATGTGAAGATTAATAAATACAGCCCGTTGTGCTATCTTCTCTTTGTTGTGTTTTTGTGTAGCAGTTGTAGCCTATGGATGTAATTAAATATCCAAAATAGAAGTTATGAGTTAATTCTCTGTAAGACACTGTTAGCATAGTGTATATTTTTGGGGTTTCAAATTTTTTAAAATTAATACATATGATTTAACTTATTATATATTTACAGATATTTCTCACAATTTGCATTTTAGTGTTGTTGTTAAAGGCTTCTGCTTCATTGCATATACAGTAACATAGCTTTTCTTTGTTAGATTATACATAACTACAAACTAGAATGCACATATTTGTTTAAGCTTTGCTCTGCTTGCTTTTGAAAGTGATATTGTTCTCCAAAACCTTGGCCTTATAAACTCTATTCTAAATAGCAAAACAGTGCATTAAGGAGACTATTTCCACCTGTCAAAGTTTTATAGACATTACATTTTAGTATTTTTTTAAATAAGCATAATTTGTTAATATTTTAGAGAAAAAAATAGTTTAACTTCTGGGTAGACTCCTCATTTAATAAGTTGAGGTGCTCAATGATCATGTCTCTTTTTGGGCACCACAACCTTAAGTTTCTGCAGGAAACACACTGTAACCTTTGAGGTGATATAATGTATTATTTTCTTTATAAGTGCTATTACTGAACTGATAACAATGCTAAACAACTCTCTAATTGATTAACATTTTTAATTAACCAAAACTCAAAGGAGAGTCGCTAATAATTACAACTTCTTAGTTTGCACTTTAGCAGAGAAAAAATAGGAGGGTAGGTTGTTGTCATTACAATTTTTTTATATGTAGAAATGGAATGTTTTTGATGAAATGTCTACCAATTGGTTCAATTACATTCCTTTACATCTCATTAATAGAGCCAGGCAATAAAATAAGGGTGGTAAGACAGGAAAGCTTATTAAAAATTGTTGCCTCCATATTTCTGAAGTGTTGTGCAGAGGAATTATTACATTTAAACAATGACTACTTCAATAAAATAAGTAGTGAAATATGATTTCATGGGTGATAATAAAACAGTCTCTCTCAATGACACAGTACACTGGGGTAGACAGACAGAAAGGATTATTGACAATGACCATGAGTGGGAGTGCACTGGGGACATAAATAGTGCAAGAAGAGAACAAGAGGGAGGAGGGCCCTGTCCATGAAAGCTTGCAGACTAAGGGAGTCGGCATCTAACAAGGAAGTGACCTGGGATGAACAAGTCCCATTGTACAGAAATCATCTTTGGAGTTATTGGGTGAGTCTAGAATGACAGGGCTGGTGTGAGGATGGTTAAAGATTGAGAGTAACTGCTTGAGCAACAAAGTCAATAGTAGTAAGCCATGTTTTCCTTGTTGGATCAGGAAAAGAAGATGGGAGACCGGAGAGAGTCAAAGAATGTGGAAAAAGAGTCAGGGTAAACGTGATTGAAGTTGCACCAAATTAGAGTTGTATTGTGAGGGGGAATCAAGGTGAGATAGTGAGAGGTAAATGAGGTGACATACAAATAGAAAAAGAGTACAAATGGAGAAGTCAAAGACAGCAGTGGAGGGAAAGGATAAGGTCAGGGGTATGTACAATACTCCAAGCCTAGGTCATAAAATCAATGTACCAATAATGTTCCTTTCCTGACATTGATTTTTGTTTTCAGTCATGGTTTATTTGCTAATGCTAGCAGTATTTAGCAAATAAACCATGATTAGCAAAGTTTAAGAAGAGGAACAATGTAGGTTTTTTCAAACTCCGTATATGTTAGACATGACCACTCACAATGGATCATTGTTGAGGTTTGCAAAGCTTGAAAAGCTGATTCTTGCTTTTACAATTTAGTTTGGTAAGCACTGGTTATTGATAGTGTTTCTTAAAGCTTTGATAGAACTTGAGGATACTTCAATCTAAAAATGATCGACTGGAAGTGTAATAAACCTTTCCCATGCTGAAATGAATTTGCCTATTAGTTTGTCAGATGTTTATATATGTAGAGTGAATAAGTTATGTTTTCTGGATGGTCCAAAAATTAACTAATTGTAATGTATTATTAATGTAAAAGCAAAAAACTGTCAAGAAACAGAGCACAGCATTTCCAGTCTAGGATTAGGATGTTATGCAATAACATTTTTGGCATTGGTGAGGAATGCAAATATAATGCCCCAATGTTATTCATCTAATTTTCTTCAATGCTTATTCTATTCGTAAAAAGTTGTAATGAATGAGGGAGTGCCTTGATATGTATCTCATCTCTTACAAAATTAGGAGTTAAGAATTGATGGTTTTATAGCCCTTGTGTTGTTCCACAGGACCCCAGGGGACTGGGAAGGGGAACAAGTCTAATATCTTGGAGCTGAACTTACCTAGTGTTCCTAAATGTTCTGAAGATATCATGTGTAAGCAACTCAAATCAGTGTACCATTGTTGTTCCTATCATGGTAAACTAAAATAATGTTTAGACTATGCTTAATGTACAGTGTGTGCCAAGATATGCTATTGTAGCAGTGTTTATTGCAACATAATGCTATTTTCCATGTAACTACTGCACCAAGCTATGCTACTGTTTGAACCAAATATACAGTACAGCAGATAAATCTTTTGTCCAGAAACAAAGGCATGTTAATTACCTCTCCTGTGACTAGACCTGATGATAAAAGGATTATCTAGCCAGCATAATGTGTGTCTTTTTTAAACTGACAAAATGTATTCTATTGTTCTGAATTTAAACTAATGAAATTGTATTGTGATCTATTTCTAAAGTATGGTATATTGTCATAACATTTTTTTCATGTGGAAATGTACATATCACTTACAGATGTGTCATCATACACCCATCTTTTTTTTTGCTATATGACACAAGGCACCTGGTGTGATACCCATGCTGCACAATTTTTCCCAATTCTGCTTTTTCCTCAACTTCTTTTGTTATTTTTCCTCAATTTTGCATCTTACTTCAACAATAATGTTCTAGGTATTAGGATTAGGGTGTTTTGTCACAAATGAATTAGGGCCTGACTCGGGTTGGTTTGCAATTCTGCCTTCACACTCACCTGGTTTCTGCGAAAATATGCTAATGAATGCATTTGCACTAATGTCGCAGCACAAGATGCTGATGCCCAGCACTATATAATGCTGCCCCCTTACCCTCTTCTCACATCTGTACTAATGTGAAATCATCTGTAGCATTGAGTAACATCGGAGCTGCATGCACACTTATGGTTGACATGACCCTGCCATAGAAGCTGCTAAACTTCCTGCATGCAGTGAATATTCAGGCTGCGTATGGGTTCAGTGTGAATAATTTATGCACGCTCCAGCAACGGCATTCAAATGCAACGGCATTCAAATTCACTGACATGTCTGCGTTCGCAAGACCACTCCCCATCACCACCCACAAATGCCATTTCCTGTCAATCAATGTGTGATGGGTCTGTGTACTCGCTGCGATTGCATTCCCGAGCACACAGCGTGGTTCACAGACTGCAAACATCGGCTGGCTGCGTGCGAACGTAGCATTGCGAACCAACCTGAATCTGACCCTTAGTACTGAATAAGGTCTTGGATAAAGCATGATGATGCATGAAGGTTGTTCCCATTGGACCTGTTTTTTGCTGTCTTACACAGACGCAGTGGCGGAACTAGCGGTGGTAAAGCAGGTGGCTTTCACCATGGCCTGCTGTGGTGCAGGGGCCCGTAGCCGCTGCACCCGCCACCAGAGTCCCCCGGGCACCACAGTGTTTAATTGTAGTGCAGACCGCAGTGAGAGTGGTCCACACTACACAGTAACAAACACACCACCGCAAGTGGCATCTGTGTGTTTGTTATAGCAGCCAATGAGAGTCAGACAGACTCTCATTTGCTGCTGAGTCCATGGAGGGAGCCAGCTGGAGCTCAATCATCAGCTCCACCTTCTGGCTCCCCCCACAGCGGGTGATGGGAGATATGTCATGATGTCTCTCCCATAGTGCAGAGTGAGCCAGAAGGAGCGGACAGTGGCAGTAGGAAAGGTGATTCAAGTAACTTGTGTTTTTTTTTGTGTGTGTAAGGTGCACTGGCACGGCATAGAGGGGGCTCTGTATAGGGGGGTGGCCACTACAAGGGGCACTGTATGGGACCCACTACTGGGGGCACTGTATAGGGGGACTAGGGGGACTATTACTCTATGCAATGCATAGGCTGGACTACTACTGGGGATGCTGCATAGGGGTGATTACTACTGGGGACAATGCATAGGGTGACTACTACTGGGGATGCTGCATAGGGGGGCCCACTTCTGTGGGCACTGAATAAAAGGCACTACTGTGGTCACTGCAAAGGAGGAATACCACAGGGGCACTGCAATGGGGGGACCACTACTGGGGGCACTGCATAGGGGGACCACTACTGGGGGCTCTGCATAGGAGGGCCCAAAGCATATTCTTGCACCTGGGCCCACCACTCTCTAGTTCTGCAACTGCACAGACTGTATTCAGTTTCCTCAATTTTGCTAATTTTCCCCTGAATTTTGCATATTAGTATGCATATAGTTTACTAAGTACTGAGGATTAGTTTTTTGTAGAAAAGGAATTGATAAAATTGCAGATTAAGCACAATGATGCATGGCCAGATCACTTGTATTGGACCTGTCTTTTGCTTGTTTAACCTAGATTGTCTACTTTTTCCACAACTTTGCTACATTTTTCTTCACTGTGCTACATTTTCTTTATATATGTAATACCTCACAGTCCTACGTATACATTGGTACCATCAAAGCACATCAGCCTGTCATGCACAATTACAGCAGGTCTGACCAATCGCAGAAACTGCAAGTCTCATCACACGCAGTGAATACTCAAGCTGCATGTGCAATCGCAGTGGCTAATGTATGCACACCTATGCAACGGCATTCAAATGGACATATACGCCTGCGTTTCTCCAACCACTCCCTTGTCACCACCCCCAAACCCTCACAGCACTGCAATTGCAGCGCATGCACAGTACAGTGCATACATATGCGCAGTACTGAACAATCGGCCGATCTGCATATGTAGTTGCAATTGCATATGCTGCTGAATCAGGCCCTTAGTTCACTTATAATGTAATAGGTTTTTAGTACTTGTATTTTGGCACAGCTAAGTAGCAAAGTCTGTGGCACACTAAACAAGATTATATGGTGTGATTTGAGGAAAGGTGAATGCGGAAACATCTTTTGAAATAGGAATTTGTATGTACTTTAATTCTATGAGGTATATTGAAAGAGCTATGTAGTGTTAATCTTGTAGGAATGGGGATGTTTACACTGTTATTGCTATTATGCTACCATGTGGATTAATATTATTATCCTTTATTTATATGGCACTACAAGGGGTCCACAGTGCCTTACAAAGTACATAAACAAAACAGTATGATCAAAACAAAACAAAGTCACTACATGGGGCTTTATGGGGGCTTACTACAGGGGCCATTACTGGGGGCTTACTACAGGGGGCATTTCTGGGGGCTTTGTACATGGGGCTTACTACAGGGGGCATTGCTGGGGGCTTACTACAGAGGGCATTGCAGGGGGCTTACTACAGGGGGCATTTCTGGGAGTTTACTACTGGGGGCACTACAGGGAGTTTACTACTTGGGGCTTACTACTGTGAGCACTACAGGGGGCTTACTACTGGGGGCACTACATAGGGGGACCTCTACAGAGGGCTCTGCACAGGGGGACCACTACTGGAGGACCTGCATAGGGGGTGGCAGCTGGGGCTGGCATAGGTGCTAGGGGGTGGTACATTTTAATTTGGGGGGGCACCAACATTTATCTTGCCTCCGGGCATCTGGGATGAAGTTATGCCACTGAATTAGTGTTTGTAATATTTATTCACCACTATAGCGCTGTGTTTTTTTAATTTATATTTTATATTTGGGATGGCTACCCATACACAGCTGCTCTTAGAGGTGATTAGAAAAATTGTTCCTTCTCAGGGGATCAGTATGATATACCAACAGTTGGGATCCTGATGGTCAAAATCCAGACTCTGGGATCAAGACAGGGTTAACATATCGACACTTCTTGGTCAGTATGCTAACCCTCCCCTCTCCCTACCCTAACCCTAACCCTCCTTCTTTGCTTCCTAACCCTAACCTCCTCCCAAGAGCCTAAACCTAAACTCTCCCTCCCTGCACCCTAAACCTAACCCTCCCCCTTTGTGTCTAACCCTAACCCTCCCCCTAGTGCCTAACCCTAACCCCTAAACCCTCCCCCCCACCCGCTACTTACCTTCGGCATCCCAGTGGTAGAGATGCTGGCAGCAGGACTTTGACCGATTCCGGTATTCTGGCACCAGTAATATAAGTGTCGGCATCCCGACTGCCGGTATTAATTCTGGTTGTAATTTTAAACATCCTAAATTGCAGCATACAATTCTGGCACTAATATACAAAAAAATACAGTAATTATAAATATAAAAAATATAGAATTTATTATTGGTATTGTTTATGCTAAATTGTAATGAAATCAGCAGTCACTTAATGGTAAGTATATGGAAACTCACCTAAATTAGTACAATTAAAAAACAAAACAAGATAAGAACTGTAGTATTTGAAATACAGTTTAGTGCCTGATTAAGAGATGGGAGAAATTAGGTCGATTGGGACACACATATAAAATAAAAAACATTTATTTACACACAATAGTTGATCTAAAATATCAAACAATGTATAGAGAGCTGATTAAAAAGTGACACAATGTAGGCCTGCATAAACTGTCAATACATGGTAAGTACAGTTTCCAGCAAAATCATATAAACATCAATATCAAAATTATTTAATATCCCACTCCAGGGATCAAAATCTTGACTCTAAACTTGACAGTTCAGTGCCTTAACCACTACTCTATATCAATGAGCAGTGTTTTTTGAGGCACAAAACGGATTTTTACTGATAGTGGTTCTAGGAGTTCTTTGTAAAGGATATAAGACAATATCAGGTTCTATAATACGAGATCCCAAATTGCTAGTGGTAGTCTGGATTTTTGTATGTCAAATGGGCTCCTTTAAGACCAAAATAATGTATTCAACTTATTTTAGTGTATATATAACTCAGCAGCTACAATACATCAAAGCTGGCTCATTTAAAGCCATACATTTCTGGGCTTACCCAGGTGAGTTGCCTATAAAATATGTCCATATCATGCTGTTAGCTGACATTGCCTGCTAGCAAGGCAATATTCTGCAAAGTATGGAACCTGAAGCATCTCAGGCTCAAAAATCCATGTGCTTGCACCCTGGGTGTCGCTGACCACTGTAATCTCCCATAGGAGGTTTCAAAATAAAGCTAATTAGCTGTAACCCTCCAAAAGAATATGCAGCAAAAATGGGGGTTCTCTGATGTATTTCTGCCCAGAATATAGGGGTCTTGGTCAAAGAGTATTGATCCTCTCAACCCACTGTGCTTATATACTTTCTTAAGTAATCAAATAATTAGTTTTCACCAGTGTTACCAGGTGATAATGATTAGAAGTTTGTTCACTGAATACATTTATTATACATTTATACAGCTCATTTCCATAAAAAATATAATATATTTATACTTAAAATTGTAATTATAAGTCCCAATTAATCATACTTACTTCAGAGAAAACAAACACATTTCATTAATAGTAAAAAAAATATTACATTCTCTTTATAAAATTATTTTATTTCCCATTCCAGAGATTGAACTCCTGACCCTTAAGCTTGTCACTACTCTATGTCACTGGGTATTGGTTTTTAAAGCACAGAGAGGTTTTATACTGATAGTACAGATGAGTCCACTTGCATATTTGCCATGAATGCAAAATTTGTGAGTCGCATAATGGAAAAAGTGGGCCCTTAAATGGGTGCTTATGCAGCATTAGCCCATTCTTGTCACAATTAAGACGATCTTTAGGAGATCTATCCAACTGCATCACTTGTAAGAAAGTGAGTTCAACTGTTTTTTTAAATACACTGGGAGCTTAATCATTTAGAGGTTTCTATTTTTCTCAAAGATCAAATTTGGTTGTGTTTCAAAACTTGTTTCAAAATGGGATCCTGTTGCAGAATTTGAAACTTATCGGTAAAACTTCTAATCTGAACAGACTTATTGTTAAACTTGGACACAAAACATATAATATATTCATTGAAACCAGTGTCTTCAGGGCTACCTTCCTGTTTAGAAACCAACAATTCAGATATCTCAATATTCATAGAACTATTATAAGCTATTTCTAATTGTGGCATCGGATATCTCCTCATAGACAAAATCATTGAACATGTAATCTGCTTGTGTTTTAAAACCACCAATTGTTGAACAATTCCATCTTAATCTAATAAATTGACTTTGTGGCATGTTTTATATCCAAAATTTGTAATGTCCACTATAAAAATGTAAGAAATTATTAGTATCTACCATCTACTTGTAATTTAGCCTTTCGAGGAGATGGTCAGATCTATGCAAATAACTTCAATCACACCAGTGTTAAAACTTAAGATTCTAAATATTGGAATTTAAATCTGAAACAAATTGACGTACCAGGATTTCATCCCAATTCCAAATAATAAAAACATTTATATAATGACCATTGTACACCAGGTTCATTCAGTATGGACCATCCCATGTAAATGTTTCCTCTAATTTGCACATGCATACAGTAACTTGGCAAAACCTGGAGCAAACCTGGTGCCCAAAATAAAAGTAAATGAATCAGTGTTAAACTATCTAAAACCCTGGGATATATCAGCATTAATAGCTAGCTTTAGCTTTAACTCTTAACTTAAGTGGTAAGTATACAGTATAACACTTTTACATCTAATGATAAAAAAAAATATTTAGATTTCCTCTCTAAATATTTAACTTTGTTTAAAAGGTTCATAGTGGGCCTGATATAGAACCGGACACTCTGACAGAGCGCTCGCTCTGAATCAGGGCGGCCGGGCATTTTTTTTTCAGAACGGCCTCCTGGCCGCTTGCATAGCTGTGGGTGACCACACACAGCTATAGCGAGTGGCCATGATGATGGTCGCGATGGTCATGACCATTGCGACCATCGGGCTTGCGATGAGACCCTTGTGGTAGGGTCTCGTTGCCTCAAGCCCCAGAGAGATTTCGGCTCTAAAAGAGCCGAAAGCTCTCTCACTGACATCACTTGTGATGTCAGTGGGGCTGACATCGACAACATCAACAGCACGCCCCCTTTGGTATGAGACCCGGACCGATGGAGTGCCCGTCACTATCTGGGTCTCGCACATGTGCACAACGGAGCCGGCTCTGTCGTGCGTATGTGCACAGGCCTACCATCGACCCGGTTGCGAGTGCACAGCGCTTGCGACTGGGTCTGAATCAGGCCCAGTGTCACATATTTATGATTTCAGAGTTAAGACCTATTTTGTAAATAAATAATCAATACAGTGTGATAAATTAGAAGTGATGGATTCATTAAATAATAGGTCTCTCGGGAGGTGATGTGAGTGATTTGTGTATCTTTTGTGATAAAAAGTAGGAATAACAGGAAAGTCAACATATAAAAAATAAAATTCATCTTTGGATGACCTCTCCTCCTCGAAGGGCTTCATCTAACAGCTATGTTGACTTTGAAATAAATATGTGGGATTATTGAAAATTTTACGATAGAATAAAATATTATTCAGCTGAGTCCAAGCTACCGGTACATAATATTTTCTTGTCATTAGTACCACTCCCCCTCTTATGTCCACACTCCGAATTACTAGAGATGTATCCTGTTCTAGTGCCTTTAATGCAGGGATGGGAAACCTCCTGCCTGGGGGCCGTATAAGGCCCATGGAGTCATTTGGTCTGGCCCTCTTAGCTTTTTTATGCTAGCCTCATCTGGCTAGCAGGGTGCCTAGAATGGCACCTTGCAGCCAGAATCTATGCAGCAGTGCCACCTGGAGCATCCTTAGGATGCTTCAGATGGTCACACAGTTATTTACAGTTCCCACAAGCATCCTCAGGATGCTCCAGGCATTGCTGTAATCACTGGCAATTGTTGCTCTGCCCCCATGTGACGTCAAGCAGAGGCGGCGTGGCCTGCACGGGGCCATCGAATAATGTTATGTATATGAAAATGGCCCTCGTCAGAAAAAAGGTTCCCCACCCCTGGTTTAATGCCTTCCTTTCTTATCTAAGTACATTTTTAAATAATCTACAGTATAGGTTTATTTTGTAAAGGCTAAACATGTTGTCTGCTAAGCAGTATTACACTAATAAATGTAATAAGAGTTCTGTGTGTATAAACAAATGTATGTATGCTGGTTAAACATCACTGTAGAAGAAATAGATTCTGGTTACAGGCTATTTTCGTGGTAGGCTAAAATATAGAAACTACTTAAAACATGTATTATCTTCTACATACATTCTTTTGTGTACTAAATGGCATGCTCATACCTGGGATATACTGAATATATGCTTTTGATTTATCTGTGACTCACAAATGAAATGTGGAATGCACAAACCTGAGATACACCCAGCCTTATTTGCATACACTTGGTCTTATGTGGTTTAGCAACACCTAATAAGCACTCTATTTAGATATAGACCCTCACTACAGGCTATTCTTTGGTATGCTTAAACCTGGAATATACTGAAGACATGCTCTACCTGCAAAATCTGGTTTCCTGTAATTCTTTTATGAATCACATGATGGTGTATGTTATGCTTAGACCTGGGATATGCTGAATACATGCCATATTTTTTTCCTATGATTCACAGGACTAAATATGGTATTTTCAAACCTGGCAAATACTGACTACATGCTCTATTTGCAACATATGGTCCTTTATGGTTTACCTGTAAATTTATTGATGACCCCCACACTGCTGATTTATGTTCTTATGTATATTTATTCAACAACCTAAACCTTATAGACTCTAAGGCAGTATTTCACACAGATATTTTGTTTTTGTTTGTGCTCATTTGATAACTACAGATATGCCCAGCTATATCCTTGCCGCTGGCATGGCAAGCCGTGCCACACATATCGCAAGATGCGCACCCATGAGCGGATCCACATACTGCGTTCATGACTATGCCTCCGTATGATTGCATGGTGCAAACACAGTGCGTACCAAAGCATACTGTAACATATGCAGGCACGGGGAATTGCATGGTGTGATGCATGGGCACGTTTATGGTGCGATCAACCACCATGTAACTGGGCGCATCTGTAATATCATTCAATTGTAAATTTATTGCACAATCATTGACTCTGAGAGTCAGATTATGTGCCCATTTTGATATACACTGTATTGTTCAATTTGTGAGCAGGAGTCTTTTCATTTAATATGAGTGTCCTTTGACTTTCTTTATCTTCTGATTTTCTTGACATTTTCTTGCTGTCTTTCACTTCTCTCATACTGCCAGATTGGTCTGGCATTTAAAGAATCTTTTTGATTTCACAATTACGGCAATCTACTGTCCATATTTAGATTAATTGATTTGACTCATCATGTAATGGGTTAATTCTTGGAGTCTATGCTAACTAAAAAAGCCTACCTTTTTTGTAAGGATAAGTGATTTATCTGGAGAATGAACAAATAGTGTAGACTGAAGAGAGGCTTAACAGCAGGGACCTCTATGGATCTGATGTCATGGAAATGGTCATCTTATTATCAACCCTTTTTTAAGGTAGACCCAATCCTAGAAGACATGCCAAACGGACACAAAGCCCTTGGGCCATGTTAGTGAAGTATGAGCAATTGTAAGACACAGAAAAACAATGGAATTTAGTCTGATTCATAAGAAAGTAATTGGAAATGGAGTTTGGGATTCATGAGGAGTAGATCTGTGGTGTGTTACAGAATTTTACAGTGGAAGAAGTTAATATGAAGCTCACTCACATTTCTGCAAAACATTGCACATTAGAGTCTTGTCTGTTGTTGTGCAAACTGGTGAGAGTGATCCCTTCTGTTTGAACAATTGGGTGTGGAGTGATGACTTTAAGCAAATGAACTGGGAACTAGTGATTATTGTTGCAACTGATAAGTATACAAATTTGTTGTTAAATTATTGTACTGTATTATGCTATTACTATTACCATCTAATAAATATACCATATTAGCTTCCCTGTTGTTTTGTAAGTGTTTTCCCGAACATTCATGTATGCTGATTTAACTAGTAAGCCCCGGGTCTAAAATCAATGTACATCACATGAGCCACCACTTTATGTCCACGTCATTTTGATCAGTTGGTAGTAGATTTATGACATATAAGCCCCTAGATTGTAAGCTCCTAGGATCAGGGTTCTCCTCCCCAATGTCTCCCAACCTTCTTCTCTAGCACTTCTAGGACAGCCTTCACCTTCAGAGCTGTACTGTGTATGGAGAATTGGGTTGCTAATTGCTGCTTGTGCTCTGTTTATAATTTGGTTACTGTATTGTAATGTAATGTTCTGTGTAACCTTTACTGTATGTACAGCACCGCGGACCACTTGGGGCGCCCTATATATAAAATGTAATAATAATAATAAGCACAAAAATATAATGTAGTGCAGCTGAGAAAGAAATGGCAGAATGGCAACACTGAATGTATTATCTTCAGATGTAATTCAAAATAAGTGTTGTCATAAAATGTTTGTACAATGCTGGTGCAAAGGTAAATTTTATTTAAAGCATTAAAAAAGTTTATAGGGCTCTTTATCCAACATAAAACAGGGAACACTTTTTAATGACGCTAAAAATATTTATTTATGGGTGAAGTGAAATAGAGTATCACCAGAAGTACAGTATTTGGAATCAATTTTATTATTCAGTAGACAAGATACTGTACAGTAGTTACACAAAAATAAAATTTAGATTTACAATTTTCATCATGCATTCAATAGAGTTCCTCAGTAATGGGATGTGTACAGTATATTGAATAATGAGAAAACCTCAAATATACGCTCATATAATTGCTTACATTTCTAACTTCTTCTTTAAATAGTTCAAGTGATCTTCTACTACTTAGTCTGTTCAGAGGTGGTAATGACCTCTTTAAAAGTTATAATGATTTTATCATTAGAACATATTGAGTACTATTTTTTTTCACTATTTCTAAATCAGACTAAAATGTATTGTTTCAAGAATTATTTCTAGAATGATAAATTGCAATCCAGTTAGAGAAATCAATCAACCAATTTACAGTATGTATGAATGCATATATGTATGTATGAATATATAATTACATTTACATTTGAGTCTGCTTGCAGTTGTGTACACTGTTGCTTAGGTCATGGCAGATAGTGCCTCTTGGCGCTCCAGGTCCCAGGCTACTTGGCCTACCAAGCATTTTTCTTTCTAAAAATTTGCATATTATTTGCATAAATAAAACAACTGTGAGCAACAAAACTACTTTGCTAGATTAAACTGTTCAATTTGATGTGCAACCTTGTATATCTGTGGACACTTGAGTCTGAATCTGTGTAAAAAGGGTTTTGATGCAGCGGCTGCTGCAGCTATTTCTTATGCCAAGTTCCATTGTTCTACATCTACAACTTCGCCTGATGAGTGGTCTCTCCTAACAGTGCAGGGTAAATCATCAACCATAGTCATAATGAAATAATGACACAGAGACTTATATAAGGGGAAAGGAAGGTCAGCTTTATTTAATTTTAAACTAATTAAACTATTTAATGTATAACTGAACTAACTAATAGAATAAGAAAGAAAGACAGACAAAGTACGGTGGCGCAGAAAGAACGGCCCCACAATGCAAGATCACCAACTGCATACTCACATCGATCTTCTAAATGGGAGGTGAGCAGCCAGCCCATTACCACGCCCAAGGTATCCACCTCCCACCCCAATGACACGATGTGAGGCCCACCTGGTTAGGTGGTTGCCGCTGACCCCAGTAGGGTAAAATCAGCCTAAGCCATGTATTGGAAGGGAGAGCACCTCAAGCTCCAAAGACAGATGGTGACTGCTACCATTCTTTCCCACCAAAGCGGTTCCCAGCTAAGAACCGCACCGCCACCATACCCTAATCTACAACACCTTGACTTCTTCTAACTAACTCCACAATAACTCAATTAAAATGCACCATCCATCCTTAAAGAGGAAATCAGTGGACCTAATCAAAGCATGTAAAAGGACCACTCCTCCAAAACCCTGGACACTGCAACTCACAGCCAGGTTTATCCATCTTCTGACCACCTACAGGGTCCCAGGAGACAAAACCAGTTCTCCAACTCACAGCCAGGTTTATCCATCTTCTGACAACCTACAGGGTCCCAGGAGACAAAACCAGTTCTCCAGACCTGCTGTGGAATTATATCAAACCACAAAACTCTGCAATAGGGGGCACATGGCAATGATCGTCCCCAAATGAGCTGAAATGGAACACTCCAAAAACCCTAAACCATCTAACCCTCTCCAAAACTGGAATAAATTCTGTATATTAAATAAATACACAACAAAAACACAAATAGGAAAGAAAATAGCAAAGACAGAAGCCTAATACAGGGAGAGAGAGGGAGGGCGGGGAGGGGTGATCCTAACTTGACCTGAGGCAAAACACAAAATGTCCACCAGCCGGCATGCAGCCAAAGTTATAAACTAGTGGTAAAACAAAATTCCTCAGGACCCCCAAATATGATGAGTAGCTAGCCCTCAAGTTAGGATGTAAAGAAAAATGTTTACCAAAGTCTAAGGTACGTTTTTAAGCACTAGATTTTCCTCAGTTCATGGCCTAACTGTGATCAACAGAAAAAACCCGACGCAAAAGTCAATGCAGCTGCACTAATCTGAACTCTAAAACCGAAAAACTGCTGAAAAAACTTGTAATAACCATGCAGGAAGACGCAAATAGAGTGGGCACTGACCAACAGGAGGAGCAGGGACCAACTTGTCCCACCCCCTTCAAAGCTCTCTTGACCAAGAAACACTTTGAAAGGTCCTCCGGGCCCAAGACACAGAAAAAATTGGGACAGGCCTGCTAATATCATTACCACTATAGCACTGGACCTGCCCCAATGCAAAGAAGCTCTACGCAAAAGCAAGAATAAGCTTTCAACTGGTCTTACCTCGGCTCCCTCCATGGGCCAACATGCAACGCCATGCCCACCAAGCAACCTGATAAATTGCATGGTCCTGGGAGCTAAGGACTGATATGCTAGCCCCTCCATGCTGGCTTGATAATATGCTGTAGAGCAGAAGGGCAAAAATTGCTGATCTAACTAGGCTAGCAGGGCCAAATCGCAAAATTGCAACTAATCATAATGCGACAAGGCATAGGCAAGCATGTTCTAACACCAGGGGTATGCCTGGCCAAAAATAGACTATTAGAACAATGTACGGCTTCATCCTGGTCCTCCAATATGGAAAACTATGGCTGCTAGGCTTATGCCTTTGCCGTCACTTTGACCAAGTACGCCACTGAATCTGCATAAAGTGCAAAAGTTGTCTCATCAGAGCTGACCATCTGTTCGCTATGTCCAGAAACTGCAGTATATCTCCATCCTGAGCAGGAGTGCCATTCTCTGGAACCGCAGCCTCTGAAAAAGAAACAGAAGCCAAAAGAACAACAGGACCAGCCATTGTAGACCTTGCACTATCCTACAAAGGAGTGTAAGAATATTGCCCGCATTTGTAGCAGTATTAGGGCTCCCTTCATGGAATATCGTAAGGGGGGGGGCTGCGGTTACAGCTACTGCCAAGTGCCAACGGGGTCAAAGTGTATTATACGGTGTGGTGTGACCATGCAATTATCCAAGAAAAGTAGGTTCAGGAACTGTGAGTGGCACTACTGGGGGAGGAGCTAAAGAAATTAATTATAAACACACACATAGCCCTGTGTGTGACCATTATCCGTGTATGCTTAGTATTACCATACAGAGCGGTGTGCTCACCATCAGTTCTCACCTCAGTGTTATAACTACAAACCGTGCATACTGAGTATCATTATACGGAGTGCACTGTGTAGAGAGTGTTGTGTTCATCATCAGTGTTATCACTATACACTGTGCATACTTAGTAATATCATACAGAGAAGTGTGCTCATCATCAGTGTAATAACTATACCCTGTCTATACTCAGCACTATTATACAGAGCAGTGTATCTTTCTTACCTTAGTGGTGTAACTATACAATGTGCATTTTTATACTCAGTACCATCATACAGAGCAGTGTGCACACCTCGGTGTTACAACTATACACCATGTTAACTCAGTTCTACTATACAGAGCTGTGTTATATCTATTCACTGTGTATACTCAGTGCTCTTATACAGAGCGCTAACCTAAGTATTATCACTATACCGATAGCTATATAAATAACTATATATATAAAAACTATATGCAATATGTTCTATAAGATCCCATTTATGAGACATTTTACCACAGTAGTCGATATTCCGCTGTGGGTCCTGTAATGTATGTATTTCTCCTAGCAATCAAGCCATAAAAATGTAAGAAATCACATCTTATGCCACTACACAAATGTTTAAAAATTTAAGATTTTATTACGTGCAACAGTACCAATTGTATTTATTAGGGGTGTGCACCGGCCACTTTTCGTGTTTTGTGTTTTGGTTTTGGATCTGGATCTTTCTTCGTGTTTTGGATCTGGATTGGTTTTGCCAAAACCACCCTTCCGTGTTTTGGATTCTGGGTTTTGAGTTTTGGATCTGTATTTTTTTTTAAAAAGCATAAAAACAGCTAAAATCACAGAATTTGTGGGTTTTTCTGCTCCTATGCTATTATTAACCTCAATAACCTTAATTTCCACTCATTTCCAGTCTATTCTGAACACCTCACACCTCACAATAGTGTTTTTATGTCCAAAAGGTTGCACCGAGGTAGCTGGATGACTATTCTAAGAGATACGAGTGGGCGGCACAAACACGTGGTCCATCTAGGAGTGGCACTGCAGTGGCAGACAGGATGGCAGTTTGAAAAACTATGCCCCAAACTATACATAATTCAAAGAAAAAAAAGAGGTGCAAAATGGAATTGACCTTGGGCCCTCCCACCCACCCTTATGTTGTATAAACAGGACATGCACACTTTAACAAACCAAACATTTCAGCGCCAGGGTCTGCCACACGACTGTGGCTGAAATGATTGGTTCGTTTGGGCCCCCACAAAACAAGCTGGCAATTAATCTGTCCCTGCACAAACTGGCTCTATGGAGGCAAGATGTCGTCCTCATCCTCCTCATCCACCGATTCCTCACCCTCTTCAGTGTTGTGTACATCCTCATCCTCACAGAGTATTAATTCGTCCCCTCTGGAATCCACAACCACAGGTCACTCTGTACGTTCTGGAGGCTGGTCTCCCTGGAAGAGTTGATAATTCATTTTATGAACATCATCTTCTCCACATTTTGTGGAAGCAACCTCCTACGCCTTTCGCTGACAAGGTTCCCGGCTGCACTAAACACTCTTTCGGAGTACACACTGGAGGGGGGGCAACTCAGGTAAAATAGAGCCAGTTTGTACAGGGACCTCCAAATTGCTTCTTTTTCCTGCCAGTACAGGTACGGACTGTCTGACATGCCTACTTGGATGCTGTCACCGATGTAATCCTTTAACAGACAGATGCACGCTTGTCGCTGCTGCTTTGAGGATGCAAGTGCGGCTACAGCCCACACAATTCACAAAGACAGAAAAAAAAAGAAGAATATTTTTATTGTTTGTGGAGCGCACTTTTAGGGTTACACCACCCTTTAACAGACAGACGCATGCTTGTCGCTGCTGCTTTGAGGATGCAAGTGCGGCTACAGCCCACACAATTCACAAAGACAGAAAAAAGAAGAAGAATATTTTTATTGTTTGTGTAGCACACTTTGAGGGTGTCACCACGCTTTAACAGACAGACGCACGCTTGTTGCTGCTGCTTTGAGGATGCAAGTGCGGCTACAGCCCACACAATTCACAAAGACAGAAAAAAGAAGAAGAATATTTTTATTGTTTGTGTAGCACACTTTGAGGGTGTCATCACCCTTTAACAGACAGACGCACGCTTGTCACTGCTGCTTTGAGGATGCAAGTGCGGCTACATCGCACACAAGTCACAAACACATTAAAAAAATCGTTTTTTATTTTTTGGAGCACTTTGAGAGTTACACCACCCTTTAACAGACAGACGCACGCTTGTCGCTGCTGCTTTGAGGATGCAAGTGCGGCTACAGCCCACACAATTCACAAAGACAGAAAAAAAAAGAACAATATTTTTATTGTTTGTGTAGCACACTTTTTGGGTGTCACCACCCTTTAACAGACAGATGCACGCTTGTCGCTGCTGCTTTGAGGATGCAAGTGCGGCTACATCGCACACAAGTCACAAACACATTAAAAAATTAGTTTTTTATTTTTTGGAGCACTTTGAGAGTTACACCACCCTTTAACAAACAGACGCACGCTTGTCGCTGCTACTTTGAGGATGCAAGTGCGGCTACAGCCCACACAATTCACAAAGACAGAAAAAAGAACAATATTTTTATTGTTTGTGTAGCTCACTTTGAGGGTGTCTCCACCGTTTAACAGACAGATGCACGCTTGTCGCTGCTGCTTTGAGGATGCAAGTGTGGCTACAGCCCACACAATTCACAAAGACAGAAAAAAGAAGAATATTTTTATTGTTTGTGTAGCACACTTTGAGGGTGTCACCACCCTTTAACAGACAGACGCACGCTTGTCGCTGTTGCTTTGAGGATGCAAGTGCGGCTACAGCCCACACAATTCACAAAGACAGAAAAAAAAAGAAGAATATTTTTATTGTTTGTGGAGCGCACTTTGAGGGTGTCACCACCCTTTAACAGACAGACGCACGCTTGTCGCTGCTGCTTTGAGGATGCAGGTGGAATCTAGATGGGATTTGGAACCGGGGACACACTACCTCCATCAATTGTCTAAATCCCACTGCACTAATGGCGGATACCGGATGCACGTCTAACACCAACATAGCAGTCAAGGCCTCAGTTATACGTTTTGCTTCAGGATGACTGCTGTCGTACTTCATCCTCATCGCTAGGGACTGTTGGAGGGTCAATTGTTTAGTAAAAGTAGTGATGTTCCTACTTCCTCTCTGGGATGATGAACAACTCCCAGCAGCAGCAACAGCACTAGGAGGAAGTGGTTCTTGATCTTTCCCTATTTTATTTTTATCGGAGAAAGTTTGGTCCTCCATTTATGTTATATTGATATATACGTGCGGCTAAAGCGCACACAAACACCGAAAATATTTTTTTATTTTTGCTTGAGAGTAGTGCACTTTGTGGGTTACACCACCCTTTAAGAAATGAGCCAGCCGGCTCTTTACTTATGGGACACAGACGCACGCTTGGCGCTGCTCCTTTGTTGATGCACCTGCAGCCACAGTGCACACAAGTCACAAACACAGAAAATATTTTTTTTTTAGGTTTGGAGTGTACTTTGGGGGTTACAGCACCCTTTAACGGTCAAGCCAGCAGGCCCTTTACTTATGACACAGGCGCACGCTTGGCACTACTTTGTTGATGCACGTGCAGCTACTGCGCACACAATTCACAAACACAGAAAACATATTTTTTTTTGGTTTGGACAGGAGTGTACTTTGGGGGTTACAGCACCCTTTAACGGTCAAGCCAGCTGGCCCTTTACTTATGACACAGGAGCACGCTTGGCACTACTTTGTTGATGCACGTGCGGCTACTGCGCACACAATTCACAAACACAGAAAATCATTTTTTTTTTGGTTTGGACTGGAGTGTACTTTGGGGGTTACAGCACCCTTTAATGGTCAAGCCAGCCGGCCCTTTACTTATGACACAGGCGCACACTTGGCACTACTTTGTTGATGCACGTGCGGCTACTGCGCACACAATTCACAAACACAGAAAATATTTTTTTTTTTGGTTTGGACTGGAGTGTACTTTGGGGGTTACAGCACCCTTTAATGGTCAAGCCAACCGGCCCTTTACTTATGACATAGGCGCACGCTTGGCACTACTTTGTTGATGCACGTGCGGCTACTGCGCACACAATTCACAAACACAGAAAATATATATTTTTTTGGTTTGGACTGGAGTGTACTTTGGGGGTTACAGCACCCTTTAACGGTCAAGCCAGCCGGCCCTTTACTTATGACACAGGCGCACGCTTGGCACTACTTTGTTGATGCACGTGCGGCTACTGCGCACACAATTCACAAACACAGAAAATATATATTTTTTTGGTTTGGACTGGAGTGTACTTTGGGGGTTACAGCACCCTGTAACGGTCAAGCCAGCTGGCCCTTTACTTATGACACAGGCGCACGCTTGGCACTACTTTGTTGATGCACGTGCGGCTACTGCGCACACAATTCACAAACACAGAAAATATTTTTTTTTTGGTTTGGACTGGAGTGTACTTTGGGGGTTACAGCACCCTTTAACAGTCAAGCCAGCCGGCCCTTTACTTATGACACAGGCGCACGCTTGGCACTACTTTGTTGATGCACGTGCGGCTACTGCGCACACAATTCACAAACACACAAAAAATATAATTTTTTTAAGCACTTGGGGGGAGCACCCCTGATGGACAGAGCACCCCCTGGACAACACTACAGCACCCCTTTAGGACTGGGACACTGCACAGGACTTTGGAGTGGACACAGCCCCTATGGAGAACTGACTGCACAACACAGTCCAGCCAGCCCCTATGGACTTTGATGTAGTGGACACAGCCCCTATTAACAACAGCAGCACAGCACAACACAGCCAGCCCCTATGGACTTTGAAGTAGTGGACAACAGCAGCACAGCGCAACACAGCACAGCACAACACTACTCTGCACTACACTACACTACACTACACAGCCCAGCCAGCCCTAACTCCCACCCTCCCTCTTCACTGTCCACAGCCGAGTGAGAAAATGGCGCCGACGCGGGTACCTTATATTGGATCCAAAACCCGCGAGACCCGGAAGGCGGGATGATGACGTTTTGCCTCGATTTCAGATCCGAGTCAGGCGGGAAAAGTCGAGCCTGACTCGGATCGGCCTCGGATCGGGGGGGCTCGGGGGGGGTTCGGATTTCAGAAATCCGAACCCGCTCACCCCTAGTATTTATTTAATCGAATGTTTGTGGCCTCCAATATATTTGAAAAACCACAAGGAGATTCCGAAACAGATAGGCAGAACACCTGCGGAATATTAAAAAAGGTGTTGCCAACCATTCCCTCAAAAACTTCAAAAGCATTATAGGGATTAAAAAGATTGAAGGCAATTGGCATACAAAAGGTACTGATACAATTTTAGCGAAGGCAGAAACAAAATCCATATACGAAATTAAAACACTACAGCCATGGGGTTTAAATACAGATTTCGAACTAAAGTGGTTTTTATAGTTTTTAACATTTTTAAATGGTAAATGGTTTTGATTCATATAATAACATGATTTAAAATTATTTTTATATTGTGTTTTTATGCTGGTTATTTTATAGAACTTATTACTGTTTACATACATATATGCACTTTTATTATAATTGATATGCAGTTTTATATTTATTGTTTAGAATACCAAAGCTGTTTGCTATATACTAATTATAGTAGAGAATTACCTATTTTGCATTTTTATCATGTTATAAAATGATGTCCCCAGGGTAGTTATTTCCGGTGGACGGACAAGTGCTGGAACGCAGACGTACACCCTGACTTGTCCAGTACTTTGCCGTAATGTTAGACCTAGTGGTCATGTAGTTTGCGTCATGTGCTCTATGGCGTTGCACACACACTGAGTCCCCCGCCACCACTTCATGGCCATGGGTCACGTGGCCGGCATTATGTATTCCATTACTAGGCACGCAGGAAGCATCCTCGAGTTACAGGAAGTGATGATTATCACTAACAAAAGGGAACCTAATTAGCGGTGAGTTTATATATTAGTACTTTGGATGTGTAGATGTTTATTTTTATTTATAGTTACCTATGTCTGCACACGTGACAGGAAATGGGTGGAGACTTTAATCCCTATAAAGACCTGCTCCTGGTCTGATATACAAACACACCTATAGGTTGAAACGCATTGGTGGAGTATTTTGGTACAGCTCAGTAGGGGGAGCTAATGAAAAGTTCCCCTATATGTATTGATTTGTACCTTTTCCAAAAAGGACTTAAATGGTTTGCAGCCATTTATCATGTGTTTTTTATGTTGCAATAAATGATTTACTGCTTAACACTATGGATGTGTTCCCCCTTATATTTTTTATGACGTCAATATAATATTAAGGGACTCATAGTATTGAAAACTGCTTTTTGGAGGATTCAAGTTTGGATTACTTTATGACTTTCTGGATCATAATGAAGTATTGGTGACATCACTAATCGGAGGAAATTATCTTCCTATGAAAAACGTGACTAAATATCAAAGATCTTATATTTGTATCTTTGAAACTATATGTATTTATCCTTACCCGTTAATTCTGGGTTGTGGTGTACCTTTTTAAGGTAGAGCACTTTTTATTTTTTAAGAATTTGTATCTTGTGATCTGGTGTTTATCACTTAGGTATTAAGCAGCCTTCCTTCAGTGTGAGTGCACAAGTGTGTATTTATAATGTGTATACTCTACTATAATACACATCAGTATGCAAACCTCAATGTAATCACTACACACTCTGTATACTATGTACCATTATACATAGTTGTGTGTACACCTCAATGTTATCACTACACACTGTGTATATATCGTACTATTATACATGGCAGTGTGTACAGCTCAATGTTATCACCACACACTGTGTATATACCGCACTATCATACACAGCAGTGTGTACAGCTCAATGTTATCACTACACACTGTGTATATTCTGTACTACTATACACAGCAGTGTGTACACCTCAAAGTTATTATCACTACACACTGTGTATATACCGCACTATCATACACAGCAGTATGTACAGCTCAATGTTATCACTACACACTGTGTATATTCTGTACTACTATACACAGCAGTGTATACACCTCAATGTTATTATCACTACACATTGTGTATATATACTGTACTATTATACATGGCAGAGTGTACAGCTAAATTTTATTATCACTACACACTGTGTATATACTGCACTATTATACATGGCAGCGTGTACAGCTAAATGTTATCACTACACCATGTGTATATACTGTACCATTATACACAGCAGTGTGTACACCTCAATGTTATTATCACTACTCGCTGTGTATTTACTGCACCATTATTACATGACAGTGTGTACACCTCCATGTTATCACTACACACTGTGTATATACTGTACTATTATACATGGCAGTGTGTACAGCCAAATGTTATCACTACACCATGTGTATATACTGCACCATTATTACATGGCAGTGTGTACACCTCCATGAGTGATCTCCTCAGTAAGGATAATTAAATATATACACAATGGAAAGAAGGAAGACAGGACAGAAATGAAGGCAGATATATAAATAAATGGGAAAAGAAAAAGGCAGAATACTGGGTATAAGAACAGTGAAAACAGGCAGAGGGGCAGAGAGAAGGAGATGAAAAGACAGAGAGAAGAAATAGAAGTAGGTAGAGATAATAAATAGAAGTATAAGTCACATAAAGTGAAGTTTTCCTGTCACTAGCACAGCACCTGCTCAAACAGCCGACCAGAGAAATTTCTATAAAATGGCTGCCAAGCAGCAACTCTGAAACAGCACTGACCCACCCTCTGCCAATCCTATAGGCTAACCAAACCTAACCCAACCCAACAACACTACCTCACTAAACAACTAACCCCTTCTTGTCTAGAGGCCGACACCCACAGGCTCAGGTGTTTACTTTAACTCCTTGCATATGAAATGCACTCCGTCCTAAGATGCAAAATTTAAAGAACACTAAAGTACACTACTCCTCAGCATTACAGTTGTTCAGGGCATCTCGCACCATATGACATATAGAACTAGGTGTATGAGGACACATCTGTACCTTGATAAAGAACTTTGTAGTCTGAATTCTTGTAAAGATTCCTATTTTCTATGGTTAAAAGATTTAATTTTAAAATCGCCTTCCCTTGCTTAAATATGAATATTTATTTTACTTTAGTAAACAGCTATATTTTTGTCTCATTTATAACATTATGCAAATGGTAAAAACCAGTTGAAGTTGCCCAGTTTATTGTTAAATACATGTATAACAATTATTGTTTAAATTGCTAATATTTTCATTATTATTCTTGCTTATTAATTAAACATTTGTGCAAACCCATAAGAGTATTGTTATGGTAAACAGACTTTGAAAATTAACTGCACCAGTTGATCAAGCATATCTATTCGCTTTGTTGACTCATGCATGAAATACCTTTTTCTGGAAACTTTTCCAAATGTGTAATGAATGGAATAGGTCCAAACATTTGTCCACAGCTTTTCACAGCATGGATATCAGTCAGAACTTTCTTAAATTTCCTCACTTGGAAACTTGTACCGTATAAACACGTAAAGTAAATTGATATAAAAAGCAACATATTTTTCACTTACATATTCAATAGATTTATTATTATTTTATAAACAATTATTAATTTGAAACAATTTATTTAAATGTCTAATCTGTTCCCTTTTGGTTTTCTTTAATGATTTTTCAAGCATTATTTTACAGTATTTACAGCATTACTTTCTAGCACTTTTTGATTTAGTACTCCATAACTTTCTGTGGGCAAAATAAAAACTATAAGTAAAACCATACTTTACATACATTTGAAATACAATCTTTCAAAAAACAGTTACAGTGTGGGATAAAATAGAACAGTTTGCTAAAAAATGGCAGAAGTTTTAATATCGTATTAGAGTCACGGTAAATATGAGCCTTCAGACAAGTTTAATGAAATTCAAGAGCTGGAGGAGAACCTGGTCAGAGTATGAGAACTGCTGAACACTTATCAATCAGCACACCTCTTTCATTCCTATGGTAAGTGTCTGCAAGTGACCTCTCATTAGCATTGGGTCTCAGTGAGTAGCAGTCAAGTTGTCCTAAGTGGTTTTTATTTTGCCAAAGATCCATGTACTTATGGATTGAGTGAGTAATAAATGAGTGAAAGATGGAGTGTGGGGGAGTGTTCATTTAATAAAATGCTTTTACTATAATGATCAAGGGGGTGATTCAGTTTAGGGCAGATTTGCACAGCTGCACGCAGGCAGCTTTGCAATTCCATCCTCACTAATATGCAAATGCAGCAGGAGGTGTATGCCAAAAATGGGACAGACACGCCCCCATTTCTGGGAATGCTGGCCATCCTCGCCCTTTAAATACTGCTGTCTGTCAGTCAGGCAGAGGCATAGAAAGGGCTGCATGTGATCATGCAGAACCTGTTCTGCACATTCTTAGAATGAGTCCTGCACACGCACAGATTCTCGATAATCGGGAATCTGCATTCAGTATTGCACATAGGTACAATGCTAAGTCAGCCCCCAAGTCCTGTCTTTATTTGACTTATTTTTACAGGTGAAGTACAGGTGTCAGTGGGTCCATGATGTCCATGCAAGCACTTGTGGTTCTCCAAGTACCATTATGCCCTGGCAGGCTTGCTAAGACCAGTAGTCCACCTTTAAAAATCAATATTAATTATAAATATTATTCTCTATAATCTCAATATTCAAAGCCCTTTGGTGCAGAGAAAAGCCATTGACATTGAGCCCAAAGCTGATTGTCCTTAAAGAGGGGGGATTCTAGTCCTGGGATGACCAGTCTGGAACTGGTTGCCACTCTGGTGGGGTGGTCACATGCTGCATCTCCCTGACTAGTACAGTGTTCTGTTTATTGAAAATAGAGGGGTCCCTACACAATTTCCCACACTATTTTTTAATGCCAGCTAAACAAACAGGCCTTGGGCTGTTTATCATTCAGGGGGGACCCAACACCATTTTAAAAAAATGTAGTTGCATTTACACTTTTTATAAAACAAAGTCTGCACAGATTCTAATGTTCTCTTAAGTTCTGATGATGGTGGAGTCTCACAGAATTCTCATCAGATTTGCATCATGATTGTCACATCAAAACCAATGGGCACCAATGACAGATATTAAATGATAGTAAAACCAATGCATAGTACTGTAAATACTATTACTTTACACACTAAACTGCTGTTGATGTCCCACAGGCTATGGGCTTTATTACAAAGCCTTGGGCTCTAAAACCTGGTGCTTCTGGTAATATTTATGCCTGTAATTTAAAAGTGCAATGCTTTACTAGCTGTGTTTTGCCAGTAAAAACATTGGCCCTCATTCAGAGCCGTACGCTCTGAGCAGAGCGCACGCTCTGAATGAGGGCCGGCCTCCATGAAAATGGAGTGTCCTCCTGGATGCTCGTATAGCTGTGGGTCACCACCCACAGGCTATACGAGCGTGCAGTTTGATGGCCGCGATGGTCTTGACCATCGCGACCATCGAAACTGCGAGCCGGAGCCTGCGGTTGAGGTTTTCAACCGCAAGCTCCGGAGTGATTTTGGCTCTATCAGAGCCAAAATCACTCCCACTGACATCACTAGTGATGTCAGTGGGCCTGCTTCTGACGGTAGGCGTTCCCGTGGGAACGCCCCCGGCACGCCTACCAAAGGGGGCATGCTGTCAATCAACATCGACAGCACGCCCCCTTTGATCAGACACAACGAGCGAAGGACTTTCCTTCGCTCGTCGTGTCTGGCGCATGCACACGACGGAGCTCCCTCCGTCGTGCGCATGCTCAGTCCAGAACATCGACCCACTTGCGAGCGGACAGCCGCTCGCGAGTGGGTCTGAATCAGGCCCATTGTCCTTTTAAATTTTGGACATATACATGACATAAACAGGATGCTTAGTAAATAAACCCCTTTATCTTTCATACATTGGATCTTCTACAATCTTTAGATCATGCATAAAACATAAAATGTGAGCAGGACATATATCTTAAAAAAATAGTAGATATTGTTCAACTATACATGTAAGTCCTGTAAAACTTCACTCCTATCTTTGCTTGCCTCATCAGGTTCACTGTGAGAGACATTTTATAGAGGATAACTTGTTTCCTTTGTATTCATAGGGTGACAGAGAAGGAGATAGTGATAAGCGCTCTTTTAACACTCAAGAAACATATATACGTATATTACAGTATTATAAGGGCACAGTCGAGCCCTTATATTAAGGCTGCATCTAAAAAAACTTATTTCTCCATAGAGAATTCTGAAGGGGGGGCAGGATTATTAAGGGGCTACACCTCAAAAGCTATAGGAGGTACGGATCTGAAATTTGGCGGGGCCGGGTAGAACTGTCACTGGGTGCTGCATGCTACATTTCAGGGCAAAAACATAAAAAATGAGCACATGGGAGTAATTTAAAGCTCCAACTGTCACATTTTTCTGACATTCTCAGGAAACCTTTTCTGCTATAGTCTATGGGGGAGTTTTGGGAAGGCAAAACGCAGAGTGGGGGTGGAATTTAGACTTGGGGTTAATTTTATTAGGTAGCTATTGTGCCAGGGTACATTCTTTTGGGGTTCAGGTAAATTAGAAATTTAGTTTTTAAACTATTACCCCAAGAATGCACCATTATAAAGATAGGACTTTTCAACTTGTTGTGCAGCCTTAGTAGGAGCCTCCAACAGGTGTAGTCATAGTGGCTACACTTGGGTGCAGCAAGATGGCCATCATTTGCAGGTGATAGCAGGCGCTGGATAGCAGGCAATGGTAGCAGCGGCGGGCACACGGATGCGGCGGTGGGGACATCAGCAGCGGGGGACATCATCGGCGGGTGGTGGGTCACAGGTGTCGGCAGCAGGGCAGGGGAGCAGGTGTTGTCAGTGGCAGAGGAGGTTCCAGCGGCTGTGAAGGTATTGGCGGCGGGCTTGGATTCGAGAGGATCCAGTCCCCTCCAGCCATTCTGCCGAAAACGGCAGCGACGCCCATTTAAAAAATGGCACCTCAGCACCATTTTTGAAATTCAAAGTTGGCCACTGCGAGCCAATCATGGCTCATGGCAGCCATATTTGAATTTAAAAAATGGCTCTAAGGTGCAATTTTTGAAATGGGCGCTGCTGCCGTACTCGGCAGAATGGCTGGCGTGGACTGGATCTGCTCGGATCCAGGTCCGCCGCTGACACCTGAACAGACACTAGTCCTGCAGCTGCTGGGAGCTGCCAACGATGATGTTGCACCCCGTGATTGGCTTGCAGCAGCCATCTTTGAAACTGCGAGACAATCATGACTCTTGACATTGGAGGCAGAGGCAGCTGAAGAGGACCACAGAAGCCCTGGGGAGGTGGCAGCCACCCCCCAGGTGTAGATGCCAGAAGCCCTGGTGGGTGGGTGCCCACCAGGTGAAGATGTTGAAGCCCTGGAGGGTTGGCACCTGCCAGGCAAAGATGCCATAAGTCCTAGTGGGTGGCAGCCATGAAAAAGAACTGACAGGCTGTTGCCAACTAGGTAAAGATGGGGGGATGGTGCCCGCCAGGTGAAGATGCCGAAGTACTGGCAGGTTGGTGCCTGCCAGGCAAAGACACCAGTAGTCCTAGTGGGAGGCAGCAATGAAAAAGAGCTAATTCAGGCTGCTGCCCACTAGGCGAAGACACCAAAGCCCTGGCGGGTTGGTGCCCGCCAGGTGAAGATGCCAGAAGTTCTAATGGGCGGCACACATGAAAAAGAGCTGACACAGGCTGCCGCCCACTAGATAAAGCCCTGGTGGGTTGGTGCCCACATGGCGAATACACCGAAGCCCTGGTGGGTTGGCATCCACCAGGAAAAAATGCTGAAGTCCTATTGGGATGCAGCCATGAAAAATAGCTGACACAGACTGCCACCCACTAGGTGAAGAAATCGAAGCCCTACTGGGTTGGCGCCCGCCAGGCACAGACGCCGAAGCCCATGCAGGTTGGTGCCCGCCAGATGAAGATGCCATAAGTCCTAGTGGGCAGCAGCCATGAAAAATAGCTGACAAAGGCTGCTGCCCACTAGGTGAAGATGTCGAAGCCCTTGCGGGTTGGCACCCACCAAGCAAAAACGCTGAAGCCCTAGTGGGATGGTGCTCACCAGGCGAAGATGCCAAAGCCTTGGCGGGTTGGTGCCCACCAAGGGGTAAACGCCATAAGTCCTAGTGGGTGACAGCCTGTGTCAGCTAGGTGAAGATGACAAAGCAGTGGGGGGTCAGTGCCTGCCAGGTGAAGACGCCGAAACCCTGGTGGGTTGGCGCCTGCCAGGTGAAGACACCATAAGTCCTAGTGGGTGGCAGCCATGAAAAAGAGCTGACACAGGCTGTTGCCCACTAGGTGAAGATGTCAAAACCCTGGCAGATTGGTGACCACCAGGTGGCATCATCCCCCTGTTAGAAATAGTCCGGTGCTGGTCCTGGAGAATACAGGGGAACGCTATTCATTTTTTACGCTTTATTTCCAGAACCAGGACCGGATCAGAGCCCAATGCTGGTTTCACACCTTAAGGGGGACCCCTACATAATTTTCCCCTTTATTTTGGCAACCAGGGCTGGTTCTGACTAGCCCAGTGCTGGTTGTGCCTAAGTACAGCGGACCCCTATTTAATTTGTCCCTTGCATTTAAGCACAACCAGGACTGTCTGCCTGTGTTTGAAAAAACAAAACAAAAAAAATGGAGTGGCCCCACCCCCAAAAGCAACCAGCACCGGGATTTGGAGCACCAGTACTGATTGTGCTAAATACAGGGGACAAATGATGTAGGTGTCCCCCGTATTAAGCACAACCAGCACCAGGCTTTTCAGAACATGTCCTGGTTGCCAAAATACAGGGAACAAATGACATAGGTGTCTCCCATATTTAGTGCAACCAGCAAAGGGCTCTGAGCTGGTCCTGGTTCTGGAAATTCAGGGGGAAAACATACATAAGGCCCCCCTGTATTTCACTGAACCAGCATTGGACTCCTTCTAGCGGGGGGGGTGATGCCACAGCCAGGGGAGCCCTTTCACCGGGGCCCCCAGCTGCAGCATCAATCCTGACAACTAGTCAGCCCAGGCTGGGAATCCCTGGTCAGTTGGGGACACCGCAATAAAGGGGCCCTCCTCCTTAGGGCACCCCAGGCCCAGGCTGATAGCCTGGGGCTATCCCCAGCACCCCTGGGTGGTGGGTGCTGGTTTGATCATGTAAAGTGTGGTCCATTTGAAAATATAAATATTGGTTTTTGCTGTGGAACTAAAGTTCCCAGCAAGTCTCCCCCGCATACTGGTACTTGGAGAACCACAAGTACCAGAATGCGGGTCATTAACGGCATGCTGGTAGCTGTAGTTCCACAACAAAAGCAATATTAAAAAAACACAACACACCATAGAAAAGTATAATTTTATTAAAACATACATGCACACACATGTATTCACACATACACACACTATCTCACATACTCACTTAGTATCCCTGAAGCCAATCTGTCCTCTTCTCCAGTAGTTAATCCAAAGGTGTACTTGTAATAAAAATTCCATACTCAACTCTTCCTATGTGTAGATCTGTCCTCTTCATTCCAAAGTAGGCAATTCCTGGGTCTTGGCACAAAAAAAAAACGAATTACCCGAGCCCACGGACATTAGTTGTGTTCTCTAGGGACACTACTACTCGAATGACTGCACCGCTGCAGGATTTCAGTCCAGGAATCCTGGTGCGGAGCGCTCATTGGCTGAGAGAGGCGAGCCTTCCACCTCTCAGCCAATGAGCAGTTCTCATGATTGAATTCAATGGTGAGAACAGAGCGTGCTCTTTTCCAAAATGGCACCTTAGGACCATTTTTGAAATTCAAATATGGCCACCACGAGCCAATCACGGCTCGCGACATCATCACCCCGCCCCCTCGGCTGGCTTAAATACTGCCAGTGCAATTTCTGTGCACTCAGTCGGTGGCGGGGAGGCAGAAGAGAAGAGCTGCCGAAGACAGAAGAAAGAAGATGCCGTGGAAGCCCTGGATGGGCGATGGCCAGGAAAAAGAGCTTAAAGGCCGTCACCCTCTAGTTGAAGATGCCATAGAAGTCCTGGGGGAGTGGCAGCCATGTAAAAAAGCTTAAGGCTGCTGCCCTCCAGGTGAAGGTGCAGCTAAATAAAATATGTAAAAAAATGGTGTCTGTCTGTTTTTCTTTAATATTTATTTTGCAGGGGTAGTATAGGTACCAGTAGGCCCTTAGTGCCCTGCCTGCTGGTGCTTTTGGTTCTATAAGTGCCAGTATGCGGGGGATGCCTGCTGAGACCTATAGTACTACTACAAAAGACAATATTTATATATTAATATGCACCACACAACACCAATCAACCCAGCACCCACCGCCCAGGGGTGCTGGGGATAGCCCTGGGCTATCAGCCTGGGCCAGGGGTGCCCTGAGGAGGGGGACCCCTTTATTGCAGGGTCCCCAACTCTCCATGGATCCCTGGCCTGGGCTGACTAGTTGTCAGGGGTGTTGCTGCAGCTGGTGGGCCTGGTGAAAGGGCGACCCTGGCTGTGGCATCACTCCCCCTGCTAGAAGGAGTCCAATGCTGGTTCTGGGAAATACAGGGGGGCCTAATGCATTTTTCCAACTGTATTTCCAGAACCAGAACCGGCTCAGAGCCCTGTGCTGGTTGCGCTAAATACGGGGGACCCCTACGTCATTTGTCCCCTGTATTTTGGCAACCAGGACAGGTGCTGGTTATGTTTAATATGGGGGACACCTACATCGTTTGTCCCCTGTATTTAGCACAACCAGTACTGGGGCTACAAAGCCTGGTGCTGGTTGTTTTTGGAGGTGGGCCCACTCCATATTTTTTTTTTAAACATTTAATTTTTAACATAGATGTGTAGAACTCACTGCTGCATTCATCCATCTGTGACTTATTGATTTGATTATCTCAGGTGTATACGCACTACCTGTGAGCCCTCTGTCACACACTGGTGCCCCCTTTGCACTGCACCACTGACACTGCTCTGCACCACTGCTGATGCCGCTACCCCACATGCAAACAGCCATCTCACACTCTGCACCTCCCAAACCAACCTCCTGTGTGCTGTCCCCTCTTCCAACCTGCGTTAGTGTACCATTTGGTTGCCCTTCTCCCCTGCAGGTGGCCTGGTCTGCTCAGCCAAACCCTGATAGTTAATACATTTTAAAAAAGCTATTAAATTCCATAGACAAAAAACCTTATGGTTGGATGGGGGTAGAGAGTGACATGGACATGGGAAGACAGAGCAGTGCAGATGAGCAAAGACAGATTGGTGCAGATAAGGGAATATAGACTAGCACAAATAGGAGAACACACAACAGTAGGGATTGGGCACAAACAGATTAGTGTGAATGGGAAGGAAGAGAGAGTAGTGCGGATGGGGGGAGGAGACAGATTTGCACAGTTGGGGGGACAGAGTGGTGCAGATGGAGGAAGAGTGCCATAGAGGACAGGAAGACAGCGGCATGGCTTAGCGGAAGGCAGTGGTGCAGAAGGAAACAAATTGGCATGGATGCAGGGAGGTGCAGATGGAGAAAGACAGATTGGTACAAATGAGAGAACACAGACTAACATACTTTGGAGACCACACAGAAGTAGGGATTGCGGAAGACAGATTGGTGTGGATGGGGAGGAAAACAGAGTTGCATGGTTGGGGGACCAAAGTAGTACAGATGGAAGAAAAAAGAGTGCCACTGATGAGAGAAAGACAGCAAAGTGGCTATGGAGAAGGCACAGATGCAGGGCGGTGTGGCTGGGGAAAAACATTGGTGTGGATGAGGGAACAAAGATTATCACAGTGGGGAGACCACACAGCTGCAAGGATTGGGGAATATATAGCAGCATGGAGGCATATAGGGGAAGAAAGTGTACATGCATAGGCAGCATATGATATTTTTAAAAATAAGGGAGCTGAACATGTATTCTAAATTAGATAAATGTATGCAGTGAGAAGGATGTTGGAAGCCAGTGAGATTGTTTTGGTGATCAAATGGGAAGATTGTGGGCACTGAGTGGGATGTGGGACCACATAAATGCTCAAACCTTAGTTGTATAGATTGCATGTGTGTATTCCAATGAACACACAATTCTGTGAATTATCAGCTCCACAATTTTGTGAGTGACATCTCATTATCTGAGAGTGCTGAATCTGCCGTTAACCACAGGGTGTGATGGCATACCATATCTGTATTGCGCAAGTAACACGTCCTTTAAGGCGTCAGTCTTATTGATTGTAATTTCATTGCTTTTTGAAGTTTGAGTGGCAGAAAATCAATAGGTTTTGTGAATTTTCAGATCATGTCTAAGCAGCCTCAATGGGACATGTGAAACCATAAGGTTTTTTGCACTTTATTGACTTGTGACCGAAAACTATGTAATCTTTATACTGGAGTCCATTTTGGGGTTATATGCATTATTCAAGAGAATTATATATATATTTTTTGCATTAAACCTCTGGAGTGCTGTTTTTTTCTGGTATCATAATTTTGGTACAGCATTTGTATTTATCCATTATGACTTAGCACCCTCCATTGATTCCATTAGTTTGGGAAGGTGCAGGATTTGTCTACTATATATATATATATATATATATATATATATATATATATATATATTCATATTGATTTGCATAACAGCAGTGACAGCCCAGTGAAGCTGACCTATAATATTAGTAATGAGCATGTCCACTTTTTAGATGTCAATATCTCAATCAATCAAGGGATAATTTCAACCCAATTGTATCATAAAACTACAGATAAAATAACCTTCTTAAATAAGATAGTTGTTACCCCAGACCATTAGTCAGGGGTTTGCCATATTCTGAACTGTTGAGAATTAAATGGATCACTGTTCTGATCCACAATTAGTTGAACCTTATATGGATGAGCTAATACATAAATTTGTAGCCAAGGGTTACAACCCCATAGATTTGGAAGAAACTAAGAAAAGAGTACTGAATTTAGATAGAACTACTATTCATGCACAGAACCAGCCGAAGCCATCAACAGCTGGACCCGTCTGCTACGAGACCCCTAATGACGAATCACACGTCGTTAGCTGGGTCTCGTGCATGTGCATGACGGAGCCAGCTACGTCGTGCACATGCGCACTGGAGCAACATCGACCTGGTTGCGAGCTCGTAGAGCTAACAACCAGGTCTGAATAAGCTCCTTGATCCCTGGTGATAGTTTTTACCATCCCAACATGGGATTTAGATACTCTATCTGACATAAATTAACATGCAATTCGCAATATGTTGTGTATCAGATCATATGTCCATGCGGTCTTTCCTATATTGGAAAGACCAAGAGATCTTTTAAGGAATGCATGGCTGCACATAGGAGTGCTATTAGAGCAGCTATTAATGGTGGCAGAAGTGAGCAACCTGTCGCCAGGCATTTAGCCATGGCTAGACACTCTATCTCAGTTTTAAAATATCATATGATAGATCATGTGCCCCCGCTAAGGAGGGGGTAATAGAGCAAAAATGCTGTTACAGCGTGAGATGAGATGGATATATCAGTTAGGTACTATGGCGCCTAGAGGGTTAAATGAACAGCTGGGTTTAGGTGCATTCCTTTAGCACAATGGCATTTGGTTTACACTACTGTGAAATAGTTAGGTGATCTGTATCTATATGTTTCCATGTAGTGATTAATATACAGTTCAGCATGGGTTGTTTGTGCTTTGTTGTGGATATATTCCACTGAACATTGTAAGTAGCCTTTACACCAATCTAGGAATGCATTTGTAGACACTCACGTATTGAGATGTGACTATGTACTACACAGATATTTACTCCTGTATTAAGAGAGAATTCCTTACCGACTGTGCAGTAAACTATGCTTTCGGTTGACAGCAGATCTGTGTTTTGTTATGCTGCTACCATGGTGATGGGTCTAAACACACATTGTGACCTGATGACGTCATTGGAAAGGCGCCGGCGGCCAGGTGAGCAGTCCCATCATGAACAGCCCGCATATGTGCACTGGGTGATTAAGCCTGTATATATATGGTAAGATTTTGTTCACCACTGTTACTGTTCTGACGAAAATGCTTCTGCATTGATACGTTAACACAATCAAGCTGATCGTTATGTGTTTATTGCTCGGAGTGCCGTGATTTGTATATATATACATATATATATATATAGATGGCTGTTTGGACCGGCACTCTGCTAAACTGTCAACACTGTTTCTATAGGGGGGACAGCCAGCCACACCATTACGTTGGCGTTCTGGTTGTCATGGCAACCAGATACGCACAGCGGCATGATGTCATCTCTGCGGGACTCCGGCTGCGATGACAGGAGACCCGGGCGGCGTCCTCCCGCCTTTCCCTTGTCCATGATGGTTTTCTTCCTTTATAAGGTAAGCGGGCTTTGCCTTTCTCTTCTTATATCCTTGACAAAGGGGCCAGCGAGCCCAGAAACGTTGGAGATGTGACACTTTGTGCCACATTAAAACTTAATCTTTTTCAAGTCTCCTAGTGCCGCTGTTTATTTATTTTTTATATATATATATATAAATATATATATATACTGTACGTGTACATATACATATGTCATAGTACATTTCTTGAGAAGTGTTGAAATACATATTCAGTATATATACGTATGTACGTACTGTATATACATATGAATATATACAGTATATATATTTATGATGGAAATTGAAATGATTATCCAGGCTCCTCTTTATTCCTGTTAAAACAGAAAGTGTGAAACAATGTAACATAAGCAATGTAACACAACCGAACATTACTAAAATAAATGTTACATACTTTCTTTACTAACTGAACTAGAAATGTAGAATTGCTGTATGTTGTATTGCTGGAAGAGAAAATGTAAAATGTGCACAATGATATAAAGTTGGAGGGACACATTGTAGCTTAATTCTTAAAAGCAAGTAAATTAAAATGTGGTTGTCCATGTGTAACATTGAAAAACAGGCCGTATTTTCTGTGCAGGGAAATATTTCCATCTTCAACCCATTCAAGCACAACATGATTTGTCCAGGAGTAAATTAGCATTTATTAGATGTGTAGGTAGGCAGTTACATGGTCAATATTAGTGCTGTTGTTAGTCAAAAAGTTGACAGTGTACTCATATATATGGGACAATGACGAAGTCATGTTAACCATTGTAACTTAAAACATGATGATTTATGTTCATGTTTATAGTTATAATGCTAACATGCTTAACACGCTGTAAATAGCATTACTACCACATTTAGAAATCATTGTCCAATCAAATTATTCTGTCTACATTTTGGCTGTAGACAGTGTTGCTGTCAACAAAATGTACGTATCCTGATAAGTAACTAATAATAAGTGAGCTGTGAAATCTAGAAAAGCTGAAAAAGAAAAGATAAACATTAAAACAGTAACGCTAAAACCAATGTTAGCAATCATCCTTACTAGCTTTCATTTATTTAGCACCCAATTAATAAATTAATTAGCAGGAATGACAAATTGAAGAGCCATTAAACTAAGTTGTGCCAACTATAAGATCTGTTTGGATATCACTTTATCACAATGCTTTCTGTTTGTGGGTAAAACACCAGTCCGGCACACACTATGGCTTTGGTTCTCAGTCACGCACAGGCCTAAATGACACTGCATTCAGAATTCAAATGGATTTTGAAACAGAATCCTAATGCGACTATACATATGTTTTCATGTATATGCAACACACACCCCACTTTTTTGTGCGTGAGAATAACCATCATCATTGGTGCAGGATCTTACACCTGCCCTATGTTAGGTGTAAAAGATATTCTAATATAGGTGTCTTATAGTATATGTGGTAATATGCAGGCCAGTGCCCTAACCACTTGGAGCACTGGGCTGCATATTTCTGCTGCCTTGAAAAGAGATGAAAATTTCAGTCATTCTACAACAGAATCCAAATGCAAACAATGTCCTTTCTGGCGCAAGTTCATCCAAATGAGTAGTCAGTACCATTTCTTTGAAATAAATAGTTCATTGAAGATTTGTTGTATTGCATTAATACAAACATGTCTTGATTGTCTGGTGCAGCATGTGATAAACTGCTTAAACTTTGTTACGCATTTCACCGGATTGCTGCCCGCTTCTTCAGACAGTTTATGCCTATTTTTTTCTGACAGTCATATTGCTGGAATAAGAATAAACATGTTTTTTTTTATCCTTGCAGAGTGCCAGAGTGCTGGGGATTTTTAGCAGAGTGCACTTTAAAAATCCAGAGAACAGAACAAGCTAGAAATTGGTACTCTGCAAGAATTATCACATGCTGTACCAGACAATCAAGACACATTTGTATTAATGTGATACTACAAATATTCAATAAACTATTTTAATTCTTGGAACTCTCAGTCACATCATGCTACAAAAAGTCACAATGTAACGTACTGAGGAACTGGAAAACCCAAAGAGTGTAGTACAGTTTTTTGTCCATCAGATGTCGCTATTACTAAACTGTACAGTGCATGCATCAAATAGCCAATGAAGCTTCTGTAGGCTATACAGTAGTAGAGAACTGCATTTTGTCCTGAATCCAGAGCTGCAGTTGACTGTGTAATGAAGGATTAAATTATGTGGTGACATTATAAACATTGTTTGTAATGTATATTATAGACATTGTATTGTACTCATTATGGGCCATCCATACTGTATACTGTCGCAACATGGTGTAAAGATGCCTGGCCAACAATGCATAGGCAGTTTTTCATAAAGAGAGTTAATTTTAGGTTCAATATTTTTAAAGTATTCTGCTCAACTATATGCATTGCTGCACACTTTTCTCATCACCTTCTCTCCATATTATGATACCTAGCTTCATTAGACTATAAACCACTATTGACATTGTATTATACATGTTGGTGTAAAGATGCCCTCTAGATATGACATACACAATAGGTGTAACAGCTGCTATGGCTGGCTTGTGTGGACAAGTGGGTAAAGTGAGCTCTTTCCAAAGCTTGTGCCTCGGGTTTGAGGCCCGGAATGAGACAATATAATTTTGGTAATCAGTATTTATTATTTATTTGTTTTTTTTAATCTACTATATAGGTTTACATAAAGGATTAAATCATTTAGAGTGTGAGTCTTGTGTTTTATAACAATACATATCTGCCTTGGTGTCAAGACGCATGCATATCATTTCTTAAAGAGCAATTGAAGGCCATTATTCTTAAGGTACTCTGCATACTTAATACATTGCTCTGAACTTGCCACCAACTTTCAATTCTATGTTATTCCACCCAGCTGCATTTTACTCTAAACTGCTATACACATTGTATTGTACTCATTATGTGCCTTTATTACTGTATACTGTTGCTACATGCTGTAAAGACACCTGGCCTAAAGACGCACAGGCAATGTTTCATAAAGATCATTTCAGGTTCAATAATTTTAGAGTATTCTACTCAATTTTATGATTTGCTGTTACACTTATTGTGAATTTCATGTCTAGCGTGCGTCTTTACACCAATGTGTACAATACAATGTCAATAGTGGTTTATAGTCTAATGCAGCTGGGTGACATAACACAGAGATGAAGGGATGAGGAAAGTGCAGAGCAATGTTTAAAATTGAGCAAAGTACTTTAAGAATATTGAACTTGAAATGATCTCTCTGCGAAATAGTGCCTATGCATCTTTATGCCAGGTCTTTTTCCACCTTGCAGCAACAGTATACAGAGCAGATGGCTCATAATGAGTATAATATCTACAGCAGTTTAGTCTTCACACAAAGTGATCATTTCAAGCACCTGGAGGAGGGACTGTTTGTACTGCCTGAATGTGATTGGCCAGTTTCACACAGATCACAGTATGTATTCAGTACTATAATTTTCATCCATTGAGCATTCTCCACCCAGGGATTAAATTGTGTACTGCATGGTGTGTAGTCTATCATGGCCATGACAGGGAAGCCAGAATGCCTAGCTATGAGGAAAGATGTAGCAGGACACATCTGTAGCTACATGCCAAGGACACTTTCATGACACTCCCAGGAAATGTTTCTCTTGTGTGCATATGTCTCTTTGACACAGTGAGAGAAACAGGTGACATGCAAAGATGCATATGTTATCTTTAGAGCATGCACATTTTGCTAAAACTTGCAAGCTGTGGTCACAAATGTGACCCAGATCAGGATCAATGATAGTAGACAGAACATTTTTTGTACTTTCAAGAAAAGTTGCAAGGTTTCATTTATAGCACCTATTGGTGACAGACAGCTAGCTAGGAAACTGTTACATCTTTTTGTGCAGGCCTAGGGATGCTTGTAACTATTGATAGTTTCATACATAGTTTGTGCATCAACTGGGGGAGGACAGATGGCAAAATTCCTTTACTTGTAAGTACTGCGCTTATGCATATCTAAGTCATTCATCAATACATTCCCCCACAATAGTTATATACATTTAACTATCAATGATTAACCCATCAATTACCATTCCTAGTAGGCCTTAAAGTTGAGGACATCTGAACTGACCCAAAAAGAATGGATGCACATCTTGTTACCTCAATTAACTCCCTTGTTACCTCAATTAACTCAATGTTCCCATTAAACATGCTTTTATCAAAACCTTTTGAAAAACATTTTTTTTGTACTAGCTTAAGTTACCTGGAGTTTTTAATACACAGAATACAGAAACCTGGATGTACATACAGTATAAAACATTAATTATATTACTACTAAAGCTACTGTGATTTTCCCCCTTCATTATACCTCAGTCATTTGCTTTATTATATTGTTTTGCAGGGATGTGTTTTTGGTTGTTTGTATTTTATATATGTGCTTTGGTAACAAATCATATACATTATAAAAATGTAATGGGATAATATAATATGTAAGGGTATTTGAAGTACTGTGAAGTTCATTGATCATGTAAAATTCCAAGGTCTTATATCAGGGGTTGTAAAACTCGTTCTCAAGGTCCCTTAATAGTTTGTGTTTTCCAGACCACCTGTGGATCTCAGAATGTGTCAGTTAGGAATGAAGGCACCACAACTTTTAAAATGTGAGCTAAACTGGGTACACACTATACAGTCTATCATCTGATATATATAGGCAGTCATCAAACACTTTCAATATGGGTCATGTGACACAAGTGGAATCACTTCTCACAACATTTAAGTGATATAATTTCTGATCACCATAAACATGGATTTATTTTTATATGATGAGTTTCCAAACATTCATGTCATTTGTCTATAATATTACTAAGGTATTTTTAGTCAGGATTTCTGCAATAAAATAATTATTAGACTATACATTTTATGAGCAAAACAATTTCATGTTTTTAAAACAGAACATTTCTAAAACTCCAATTATCAGTTTATATATTAATTAACTTATTTAAAGAGGTTTATTTTTAGCTGGACTTTATATAAGTAAAGCTAGATATTTAAACTTAATTGTACTTGATGATTGCTATGCAATATGTCTCAGTAAAAATTTCCATTTCAACCCAAATTTCTCTACTGTGTTAATAAAAGCACTTGGAAAAAATCAATTTTGCATGCTTGCTTTGTGGTGTTATATCTCCTCCCAGAGGTAAGCTTTTGTATTGTTGATTTTACTGTATGTGTAGCTTCAGAACGTCATTTACATTGCTCTCAGTTATCTTCTATTGTATAAATTACTAGGTGAAATAAGATTAAGTAAGAATAAAATAATCAGCATTGATGGAACAAAATAGTTTTGAAACTTTTATTTTCATTGTGCACTTATTGTAAATTAAACAGGCAACTACTTGTAAATGTCCAAAATAATTCTCAACACATTATTAATCTTACATGTGACACTTTTTTATAAATTGATACTCATCTCATTTTTGTGTCAGACTCTACTGTATAAGAACCTAACCAACAAAAGTAGTTTTTAGTAGGGGTGCAAAACTAATTTTTAATAATGAAATATGAACACAATTTAATTTATTGTTTTAAAAACCAATGGGAATTTTCATTACAGATACGTCTGAATAGATTACTACAAATTGTTTTAATGTACAGTACCTACAACACCAATAAATTGGCAGTCCTAACAGGTGGTCAGTAGACAAACAGCCAATCACAAATGACTAGATTTTCATCAGCTGCAAATATTTATATCATTCCTGTGTTACCCAGAAAAATACATCTCCTAAGAAGAGTATTGTAGCTGCATCAATTCTAATTAGGCTTCATTGATTGGCAGGGTGTGTGGTACAGTACACTTTATTATTCTACATTTGCTTACTTGCCACCTTTCTATGTCTTCAGGTAGAAGGGTCCACACCACAACATATACACAATTCTAAATAAAGACAAATGTACGTAGCAGCAAATATGTGTATTTTAACACACATACTTTTGGACTTCCATTGTTCTCTAAATGAAGCCCAATGTGTCTAAGTAGTATGCTGAACTTATATACTGTAGTGTTTATATGCTTGGGTGAGTTTAAACTTTTAAATTGTTTACTAACTGCAACCACTTGGCTAAATTGTGTACATATACTGATCATACAATTATAATTTTATGTATTTTTATTTTCTTATTTATTATATAATAATAAAGAAAACCCATTGCCTTCCTTCCAATTGAGCTATTATAAGAGAGCTAAACTTTTCCTTAAAAATTCAATTTACATTTTAGGCCTCATTTAAGTGTGGTTTGCAATTTTGCTGCTCATATATCAGTATAGAACTTGGTTCTGAAAATTTGGTGTATTTTTACCTATCTGTCATGGTTCTGGTTGCTCACAGGAGAAAAAGGACAGGGGACCAAAACAAGACTGAAGTACTAGTCTTAATATGACACTGATGGCTTTTTAGATGTACATGCAAATGAGGTCTTTTAAACTTGAATGTCTCGACCTTTAGCAAATGTACAAGGTAAAGTAAGTGTTATATAAATTTTTTGCATCAAGTATGTTTTTGTTGTTCAAAGTGCTGATGCTGCAGGTGAGGTCTCTTAATCATAAATGTCTTTGAACTTTAGCTGAAATGCTGAGTGTACTGAGTGTGCTTGAAAGGGCCTGATGCAAATTTGGACAGGAATTGGGGTTATATTATGTTGCTGCTAAGCTGTATGCACAATAAAACTGCTTATATTCATACTTATACACAGTTATATGAATCTTGTGATGCGCCTTCTCCCTGTGCATAATGGATGATTGGTTTATTACTAATCATCATCATCATCAGTGTGCACTTATATCAAACTTTAACCATAGCCCGCAATTCATTTGATGGACCCTCGCTGAACTTTGATTACATGAGAACAGCACATTACACACCAGTTACTGTACATCTCTTTAATTGTAAATATAGATAATCTCAAAATGTGTATGACTTGGCCTCACTTGTAGTTCATATGCTCAGTTTAGGTGCACGTACAGTGCAAACATACATAATATACACTACACCCATAGGCATACTTGTAATAAGTGCAAGCAGGGGCATTTCTAGAGAGGAGGGAGCCTGTCTACAGTCTCCGTCACAGGCCCCCTCCTCTCCACCTGGCGGCCGGCAGTGCACTGAGCGGTGCGCGACCAGCGCCACACTAATAGACTCTGGGCACTAGAGTGTGCCCAGAGTCTATAGTGCATGCACAGGTCACTGGGCATTTTGGCCATTTTCCCTGTACTGCACATGTGCAAACAATAGGAAAATGGCCAGCTGTTTTATTTACAGCGCAGACACGTGTGTTGACATGGGACTTTGGAGAGGTAAGTATAATATGGGTGCAGGGTGGGTGGTGCCGGCCCCCACTGGACCCAGGGGCCCGTGTGCCCCACACACCCTGTACCCATTGTAAAGTTGCCACTGAGTGCAAGGTGTGTGGTGCACATGTGCTCCTTGGTCCAGGCAGGCCCTGCACCGCATACCCTGCAAACATAGTATACTAATCTTGCAGTGGAAACCAAGTCCCTTCTCCTCCTCGGCGCCATTTTCTCAGTGACTATGGCAGTGTGCCAGAGCATTTGCTCTCTTGTGTGCATGCACCATTTTCCCGAAGATGTCACTGGTAAGATGGCACCACATAGTAGGAAGGACCTGATTTCTGGAGCAAGGTAAGATTCAGGGTTTCTCAGAGGAGGGGCCCCATGTGCAACATTATTATACCCATGACTCCACCATCAGTATAGTCAGCTTAGTATCACAGTACTGTACCCTTAGTGGCACTGAATATTTGAGTAAAATAGCACCTATCAAACAGGAGAAGTTAAGACAACTCTAATATGAATATATCACACAATATCATAAATATTAATAACACAAGGCACACAAGAAAATAAAAAATCCTCATGAGGAAATGACAGTATACAACATAATATCTAATCACATAAGCATTAACACTGCTTACCATTCTCGTTCATGAAGCAACAGTGTGGAAATAATTAATGTCAATGAGCAAAAAAGATGCTATTTCATTGTGAATTGTAATATATGAATAATGGGCAAAGTTAATCAACAGGTAAATAACTGATCATTTCAACACGATTAAGTACATTATTACTGACTTCCAGAATGGCAGTCACTCTTAGCCAAAAAGATTTTGCAGCTCAACTGACATCCTTGATTCTGTCCTTTAGCCAGTAATCAGTAGATAACGTTTTAATGGGTTGGGTATGAAATACCAATGGCTTAAAAGTCATAGGTTCAAATCCCGATCCTGGAAGCCTGACAGATCATAATACTGAAGCTGGCTGGTCAATATATTAACCCTCCCCTCTCCTCACCTAACCCTAACCCTCCCTTGGGGGTGCCTAGCCCTAAGACTCTGGGGGTGGTGCCTAACCCTAAATCCCCCTGTGGTGCCTAGCCCTAACCCCCCTCCCTGCACCCTAAACCTAACCTTCCCGGGGGGGTGCCTAACCCTAACCTCCACCCGGTGGTGCCTAACCCTACCCCCCCATTCCCCTAGCCTAAACTTAACCTTCCCTGGGGGTTACCTAACTTTAAGTCCCCCAAGTAGGTACCTAAACCTAACCATTCCTGCATGTGACTAACAGGTCACGATACCCAGCTAACCTACATTCGGTATGCCGGGCGTCAAGATTTCAGTGTGGGGCTAATGATAGGTGGCAGTATTTAGATGCCTATCTTTAGTCCAATGCCAGTCTTTCAGTGTCAGGATTCTGGCAGTTGGCATTTCAACCACCGGCATCCTGAATAAATCCCATTTTACCAATAAAATTTGCCTCAATTGCACTAATAAAAATGAGCCACAGGAGATCTAATTATGGAAAATCACAAAATGTAATATGTCATACACATAATTTGAATGAGTATTTACAGACTGTTCAATAATACAATGATCAGACCATGATATCTGACCCAAGAGTGGTCTCTCTCTCTCTCTCTCTCTCTCTCTCTCTCTTTCTCTCTCTCTCTCTCTCTCTCTCTATATATATATATATATATATATATATATATATATATATATATATATATATATACAGTACATATATCTTTTTATCATAGTGGATACTTTTTCTTATCACTGGATCCAGGATTTCATACAAGTGTTTTTTATTATTTTTATTTTTGGATGGCGTTTTGACTCCATGATTTCGTAAGGCTTCTTGTCTCCACATCATATATCATATATCATTAGGTGTATTGTTGTTGTTTCTGTGCATTATATATGTCTGGCGTAACTATATATATTTTTTATGAAAATTTAGAGGATTACTTAATACATATTAAATATTGTGATTTTCCATAAATAGATCTCCTGTGGCTCATTTTTATTAGCACAATTGAGACAAATTTTATTGGTATATTTTTCTCTCTACACATATAGTGTGGTGTTTGGGTGCTATCACAAGGCACTCAGCTCAATTGCAGCTATTATATTATAGTTACATCTTAAAGGTTTTTTAATCTATTCATATGAGCACCTATATTTCCTTTTTTTTGTTAACCACAGTGCACATCCTCTCTGCAGGTTCAGTAGTATGAGAGGTCAGTAGTGGTCTGGTCATTTCAATCAGGGGACAAAGTGTTGGTGTTATTATCTACTTAAAAAAGCAAGCTCTTTGCTCACTGGCAACATGATATATGAGGTAATAGAGCCAGTTTCCTTAGTAAAGCTCAATCAACCTGAAAGAAGAAAAGGGCAGCAGATATACCACATCAATCTCATTAGACTCTGACAAGAGCAAAACCAAGTTCTGGCAATGATTGGGACTACGGTTGAGGAACCTGAGGTTCTCATCTCATCAGATTTGTCCCCAGCCCAAAGAGATCTAGCAGAAATATAGTGTACAGGTATGGGGATGTCTTCTCTTTTGTTCCAGAATTTACAAATTTAATATGGTATCGTCACTCTTTCTGTAATACAGCAGTCATACTATTCACTAGATTCCAGATAGACAGTCAAAAAGAGATTATATTGATTCAAATGTGATAGATGAGTTCAAGTAAGATGTCTAGTCCAATTATGATGGTTCTAAAACTGAAAGGATCTATTCACTTATGTAATATCATTAGATGCATAAATAATGTTTTAGTTTTCAATTGTGCATGTCATGATCATTCATGTTATCTGGTCCCAAAATATGATATTTTCAAAATGTTTGTGTGTAATACAGTACCTGTATTTTATTGATCTTATTGAGACCTATTGTATGTGCCCAGATGTACAATAATGTATCTGATGAAAAGTATCTGATGAAATTTCCTGTGTGAGTCACAGAGGAAAATAATTGACTTTTTCTCTAAACTCAGCCACAGAGAAGGGAGCTGTGACCACCCATTTTGCAGGATAAAAGGCAAAATGTATTGTAATGTAGTTAATTGTATATTTCCAGGGAGAAACAATCAGGCTGAGATATGCCAATCTAACCTACCTGTGATCTCCTGCACAACAGAGATATGGGCCTAGTTGTAATGATCCAATTTCTCTGATTTTTATTCCTTTTATTTTCTTGAAACTGAATTTGCATTATAACCTGTGTGTAATTTTTGTCTATTTAAAGCACTTTTGTACATATAAGCCTTGGAAATCTTTTTTGAATTAAATTGACATGATATTCTAGCACATTTCTCTATGTTGTTTGATGAACCTGTAGGCCTTGAAGTGTCAAGATCCATACTACATATACAGTAGATATGTGATATAATTTAAACATTACTAACTGTGTGTAGGTAGAAGTGAAGGTCTACTGGGTGTCAAACCACTGAGAATCCCTTATTGGTGGCAGTGTAGTTGTGTTAGTAACCATGAGTGCCAACATAACCAGTAAGCCATAATTTAATGATTGATTATGTTATCATGCTTATAAATTTAGATGGTTTTGTAATATACTGCTGAGAATAGGAGTCACACATATTCAAAGTGCAGGCCATCTTAAAGTCCTTAACATGGTTAAAAGATGACCCAGGACAATGTGCAATGGCTACTCTATGGACAGATTTCCTAAGCCTAAGCCTTCTAGTCTGGAGCATTTAGTTTGTCTAAACTATTACTCTCCATCTGCATTGATGTGGATGGATTGTTGTTCTCTACTATATTCTTCTCTCTAGCAGTATATTACTGATTTACCTTTTTTTTGCTGTCATGCTTCCAAGGTGTCTAAAAATGCTATATTGCCTCCTTGAAGCGTGGTTTTAGCCACCCATACAGGGTTAAACATTCATTCATTGTTGTGTCTAAAACCTCCAACAGACTATCACAGTGGTTAAGGCTCACCTGGCTGCTCACCTGGTCAGCCTGACCAAATATCTGTTACCATTACCTATATATTTCCAAGCCATTGACTCATTTTCTGAAAACCTGTGTTCCTGCCTGAGGATCATTCAAGACTCAGTGTCTCCTGTGTTTCCAGAGCTTTCTCCTGTGGATACTATTCTTGCTGAAACTCAACCATTACCTACATGTACGATCACATGCTCAGCACTGTGGATTCCATGCAACATACAGACCACTTGCTGTTGTCTGAATTCCATCTACCGCTGTGTATCATCTCTCAGCAATGTGGATACCATGCCGCACACAGACTAAACATCGTTATCTACATTCCATCTACTGATGTGTACCATCCGTCAGTGCTGCACACAGACTGCATTCAACTCTGGCTCCAGTTCTGCCAGTGTACCTACGGTGTATACCAGCTGCTATTGCAACACATCTTATCACCTGCATGGATTCCACTCTGCATTGTGCGGGCATCATCTGGACTTTGGCGCAAGTATCACTACACTCTGTGGCTATAGTGGGTTACTGCATAATCTAGGTTGACTATTTTGGTTGTCCTGTACTACAGTATGTGCGTTTTTCTTGGGCTGACAGTCAGCATTGGGATTCCAGTTCTGGAGGGCATGATTGGGTCACAGTCTTTTAGCATTGAGGTGTTTACAACTGTGTGTGCCTGAAATGTCTCTCTATCCTGAGTTCCCCTTCTGGATTATGGTCCAGGTCTCACATGAGAGCCATACCAGAGATATAGCTTCATTAGTTCTTCCCTGGTTACATTAGACTATGATTCCTGGCTTGGTTCCCAGGTCCAGACTGTCAGAACTATATTGTTTTGAGTTTAGGTTCTTGTCACTGGAGTTGTTCTCTGGCTTGATTGGTCCTTGGACCATTATGAGAGAGACTGCCTGGTGGCTTAGGTTCCTGTTCCAATTCCAGTATCCTTGCATTGCTCCGGTCCATGATACCTAGTGTCTCTAGTCTGCCAGTACCTGTATTACCTATGAGTTGTGGTATCTTGAAGTCTCTCCATTTCCTGCTCTCCTCAGTGAATACTCTGGGCCCCATTTCAGATCTACAGAATACCAGAACCATGACAGTTTGATCAGGCTCAATTGAGCTGGCCAATGGATTACATCCAAGGGAAGACTGGCTGAATGAGCCACCAGACAGGAGATGGTGCAGCATCAGATTATCCAATATATTCACAAGTTATCTGACCAGATAAAACATTTTCAGAATCCAGTGGCTGGGATTGCCACTACTGTTTCCCAATCCAGACTTTGGTTACCTACCCCTGACAAGTTTGATATTAACCCAAAGAATTGTCAGGGTGTTTTTTTACTAATTTTGCATTCACTTTAAGTTACAAGCTGCTAACTTTCCTACTGAAAGAACCAAGACTGCCTACATCATTTCTTTGCTAACTGGACGGGCACTATCCATGGCTTCACCTTTATGGGAGAAGTCTAATCCCATTCTTTCAGACATCAAATAGTTTCTGTCTCTCTTCTGCAGAAACTTTGATGAGCCAGGTAGATCCACTTTAGCCACAGCTGACAGCTTATGACTGAGACAGAGACATCTTACAGTGGGTCAGTATGTCATCCAGTTTAGAGCACATGAATCTCACAACAATGAGGTTTTGGTGGTAGTTTTTTTTACAAGGACTATCTGATCATATTAAAGATGAATTAGCCTACAGAGACTTACCATCTATCCTGGATGAATTAATTACCATGTGTAACCGAGTGGACTTTTGCTTCAGATAAAGACAGTTGGGAAAGAATAAATTGGCACAACCTAAATTTCAGTCAGTTCCATGGGAGAGCTCACCATCATCTTCCCCTGTCAAACCTATGCAACTTGGCAAAGCCCGTCTTTCACCCAGAGAATGTGAACGATGGTTAAAAGAGAGATTATGTATATATTGTGCCAACACAGTTAATTTTTTACAGAATTCTCCTCATAAGTCGGGAAACACCTCCTTCTATTTCATGATGGGGAGGTCTGTCTAGGAGTGTCTCTACTCGTGCTCCCCAAAATAAAGACTATGCTATATCTGTACAAATCAAGCGTCCAATAGGTTCTCATTTCTTTGAAGCTCTTTTATTTTCAAGAGCTGCAGGAAATTTTATTTGTGCCAAACTTGTTCAAGAACTTTATTTACCTCTGCAGAAGTTAGCAGTCTCCATTACTTTGACTGCTCTGGATGTTAATCATATTCCTGTAGGCTGTATTATGTTCCAAACCAAACCTGTGACCTTGCGTGTGGGAGTATTGCATTCTGAACTAATTTCCTTCCTAGTGATTCAAGAGTCTACGAGTCTAATTGTTCATGGATATCCATGGTTACAATAGCACAACCAAAATATCCACTGGTCTTCACCCCATATTCTTGCGTGGGGCCTCAAGTGTACTGAGACTTGTTTACAGACTGTTGGTTCTTACTGTGTCACAACAGAGGAGGTGGCATCGGAATGACCTGCTCCTTACAGAAAATTCACGGATGTGCTCAGTAAACAGGCTGCAGAGACTTTACCACCACATTGACCTTGGGATTGTCCAATCGATTTAATCCCAGGTAAAATTCTTCTTTGTGGAAGGGTCTATCCATTATCCATTCCTGAGACCCAAGCCATGGCAGATTATATAAAAGAGATCTTGGAACATGGGTTTTTTCAGCCCTTCTCATCTAAAGCTCTGGGCAGGGTTATTTTTCATGAAAAAGAAAGATGGAGGATCAAGACCTTGCATAGACTATCAGGGCCTAAAGGATATGACTATTAAGAACTGATACCTGCTGCCACTCATCACCAAATTATTCGATCATGTCAAGGGAGCCTCTGTGGTCACAAAATTAGATATTCTTATGTAAAAACTCTTGTTGTGCATGTAGATGATATACTAATTTTTTTCTCCAGATATCCAAACTCATCATTCCCATGTGAAGGAGGTTCTTAAGCAACTTCAACAAAATCTGTTGTATTGCAAGAGAGAGAAATGCACATTTGGGGTAACATCAATTAACTTCCGTGACTACATCATATCTTGCACGGGCCTCGCCATGGACACTGAGAAAGTGCAAGCAATTCTGAACTGGCCTCAACCTACCACATTAACCACTTGCCTGGCACGGTCGTATCAGATATGACCACACCAGGCTGGGCTTTCCCTGACATGGTCGTATCTGATACGACCAGTCAGAAGAGCTCACTAGGTGACTGCGGGATGCTAATGTTCCCATAGCCGCCTATGTCAGAGGGACCTGCTGGTCCCTCTGCTCCCTCAGATTCCCCGCCAGTGTGTCCCAATCACTGCCAGCCACAGTGATCAGTCACCCAGCGGGACCCCCCTCCTGGCAGCCTGTCTTGAATAGAAGAGAACAGCAGCTGCGGCTCCCGATAGTCACAGCTGCTGCCGGCGTGAACCCCCTCAGGGTGAAGCTTCCCTACCTGACAGCCGCTCCCACCCCTTACATCATGGGGCGGCTGCTGTGCTATGTCCCCAGCCGCTCCCACCCTTTCCTTCCCAGCATGGCATACAAGTATTGTAGAGAAACAGCAGCTATGGGGCGGCTGCTGTGCTATGTCAACAGCCGCTCCCACCCTTTCCTTCTGGGCGCGGCATACAAGTACTGTAGAGAAACAGCAGCTACGCCGGGATGGGAGCGGCCAGGGACAGAGCACGGCTGCTACTTCTCTATAGTCCTTGTATGCCACGCTGGGATGTAAAGGGTGGGAGCGCCGGGAACACAGCGCAGCAGCCGCTCTGGCATGTAAGGATTGGGTGTGCTGGGAACACAGCACAGCAGCTGCTCTGGCATGTAAGGGGTGGGAGCGGCTGGGGACTTAGAGCAACAGCCGCTCCAGCATGTAAGGTGTGGCCGGTGGGAGCACCAGGGACTTAGAACAGCAGCTGCTCCAGGTTGGAAGCGGTGAGAGAGCGGCCATGGACACTTCTTCCCCTGCGCAGCTGCCAGTGTTCTGTCCCCGGCCCCTCCTTTCGGCTACAACTCTGCCCCTGCCCATCCCCCATGTCCTGATCACAGTGATCGGACATTGTATTTTGTATAAAAAAAAGAAAATCACACTACATATATATATATATATAAATCAATCAATCCATAGCCTGCACTCACATCATACCTTGAAAATTCAACTCGCGGGGTGCAATCCTCAAACCAATAAATGGTCCAATGTATATTCAATAGTTTCTTCCACACACAGGGAATAACAGAGGGCAAAGTTCACGCTATTTTATTCATCACTGGTAAAAGTAATTGTCGACATTTCAGTCCCAGAGGACCTTCTTCAAGACTTCAAAACCATAGTACATATCCTCATTGTGCAAATGATCACATCACCAGATCAAGTACATAAGTGTAAAAAATAATCTCCATTTCTACCCAGAGTAATCACACATAATGCAACTCACCATAGAAGCTCAGAGATGAACACCATACAGAACAGCTGCAGAGACCGGAAACCAGGTGCCGTGAATCGGAAGTCACGTCACACCCCCTCTTTGGTCACTAACAACCGCTACACAACATCGCTGACCAACCAGCATGTAAAACTATTCATCATGTGTTAGTCACGAAATACCATCACGTGAGAAGTGACGCTACCACAGCAACACATGTTTAATCGGAAACCGGGTGATGTGAATCAAAAATCACGTCACACCCCTCTTTGGTCGCACAGCAACCGCTACAGAGCATCGCTAATTAACCAGCATTTAGCGCTGTTCATCATGTATTTGTCATGTGATATTCTCACATGAGAAACAACGCTGTCATGGCAACCCATAAACAATCAAAGGTCACCCAGCGTCCACAGACCAACGATCCCACATCACTATATATCGCATACTCCCACATCACACCTACACATGGGGGCCACTACCATGATCACCCAAACATCTATATTGTGGGATCAAAGAGCTGGCCATGCAGTCATCATATAATATACAGACACAAAATGTGTCTAAAGAATCCCCCTTAATACGCTTATGGTCTCTATTGAGAACCATTTGACATAATTAGATTCAATACAGAAAAAAATCTTTACCATCATATCGGGAGAAGACCACAGTTATATGATCTGCATCATGTTAATATAGTACCAACTCTCAAGATCTACAAATAATCAAGAACCTAACCATTGTACAATGCATAAAATCAAAAAATCAAAATGTATGCTGATAAAAATTATCAGCACTGCATCATGTTTTAGATAATCTGTGTACAAATAGAGATATAAATATATACAAACACACAAACAACATATAACAGATACAAAGTACATATTGCTGAATTTTCAGACAGATGACCCATATAGTTCAAAGACACTCATCTATTTATTTAAAAAATATATTCAGAGGATTAGATTCATTAAGGCCTCTTGGTGTCATAGTCCCCAGTTTATTTATCCACCAACTCTCAAGTTTCCATAATTTTAGCGCCCTATCACCACCACGTACTAGGGGGGGCACCCAGTCAATTAACCGACCATTGGTGTCCCAGGTCTGTAGGGCATGATTGGGACACAGTCTTTTAGCATCAAGGTGTTCATTACTTTTTGTGCCTGAAGTGTCTCTCTATACTGAGTTACCCCACTACAGATTATGGTCCAGGTCTTGTGTCAAAGACTTACCAAGAATATAGCTTCATTATTTCTACCCTGGTTACATAAGACTCCAATTCCTGGCTTCATTTCCAGGTCCAGACTTTCAGTACTATACTGTTTTGAGTTTAGGTTCTTGTCACTGGAGTTGTTCTCTGGCTTGATTGGTCCTTGGACCATTATGAGAGAGACTGCCTGGTGGCTTAGGTTCCTGTTCCAATTCCAGTATCCTTGCATTGCTCCGGTCCATGATACCTAGTGTCTCTAGAGTGCCAGTACCTGTATTACCTATGAGTTGTGGTATCTTGAAGTCTCTCCATTTCCTGCTCTCCTCAGTGAATACTCTGGGCCCCATTTCAGATCTACAGAATACCAGAACCATGACAGTTTGATCAGGCTCAATTGAGCTGGCCAATGGATTACATCCAAGGGAAGACTGGCTGAATGAGCCACCAGACAGGAGATGGTGCAGCATCAGATTATCCAATATATTCACAAGTTATCTGACCAGATAAAACATTTTCAGAATCCAGTGGCTGGGATTGCCACTACTGTTTCCCAATCCAGACTTTGGTTACCTACTCCTGACAAGTTTGATATTAACCCAAAGAATTGTCAGGGTTTTTTTTTACTAATTTTGCATTCACTTTAAGTTACAAGCTGCTAACTTTCCTACTGAAAGAACCAAGACTGCCTACATCATTTCTTTTGCTAACTGGATGGGCACTATCCAGGGCTTCACCTTTATGGGAGAAGTCTAATCCCATTCTTTCAGACATCAAAGAGTTTCTGTCTCTCTTCTGCAGAAACTTTGATGAGCCAGGTAGATCCACTTTAGCCACAGCTGACAGCTTATGACTGAGACAGAGACATCTTACAGTGGGTCAGTATATTTCATCCAGTTTAGAGCACATGAATCTCACAACAATGAGGTTTTGGTGGTAGTTTTTTTTACAAGGACTATCTGATCATATTAAAGATGAATTAGCCTACAGAGACTTACCATCTATCCTGGATGAATTAATTACCATGTGTAACCGAGTGGACTTTTGCTTCAGATAAAGACAGTTGGGAAAGAATAAATTGGCACATCCCAAATTTCAGTCAGTTCCATGGGAGAGCTCACCATCATCTTCCCCTGTCAAACCTATGCAACTTGGCAAAGCCCGTCTTTCACCCAGAGAATGTGAACGATGGTTAAAAGAGAGATTATTTATATATTGTGCCAACACAGTTAATTTTTTACAGAATTCTCCTCATAAGTCGGGAAACACCTCCTTCTATTTCATGATGGGGAGGTCTGTCTTGGAGTGTCTCTACTCGTGCTCCCCAAAATAAAGACTATGCTATATCTGTACAAATCAAGCATCCAAGAGGTTCTCATTTCTTTGAAGCTCTTTTATTTTCAAGAGCTGCAGGAAATTTTATTTGTGCCAAACTTGTTCAAGAACTTTATTTACCTCTGCAGAAGTTAGCAGTCTCCATTACTTTGACTGCTCTGGATGTTAGTCATATTCCTGTAGGCTGTATTATGTTCCAAACCAAACCTGTGACCTTGTGTGTGGGAGTATTGCTTTCTGAACTAATTTCCTTCCTAGTGATTCAAGAGTCTATGAGTCTTATTGTTCATGGATATCCATGGTTACAATAGCACAACCAAAATATCCACTGGTCTTCACCCCATATTCTTGCGTGGGGCCTCAAGTGTACTGAGACTTGTTTACAGACTGTTGGTTCTTACTGTGTCACAACAGAGGAGGTGGCATCGGAATGACCTGCTCCTTACAGACAATTCACGGATGTGTTCAGTAAACAGGCTGCAGAGACTTTACCACCACATTGACCTTGGGATTGTCCAATTGATCTAATCCCAGGTAAAATTCTTCTTTGTGGAAGGGTCTATCCATTATCCATTCCTGAGACCCAAGCCATGGCGGATTATATAAAAGAGATCTTGGAACATGGGTTTTTTCAGCCCTTCTCATCTAAAGCTCTGGGCAGGGTTATTTTTCATGAAAAAGAAAGATGGAGGATCAAGACCTTGCATAGACTATCAGGGCCTAAAGGATATGACTATTAAGAACTGATACCTGCTGCCACTCATCACCAAATTATTCGATCATGTCAAGGGAGCCTCTGTGGTCACAAAATTAGATATTCTTATGTAAAAACTCTTGTTGTGCATGTAGATGATATACTAATTTTTTTCTCCAGATATCCAAACCCATCATTCCCATGTGAAGGAGGTTCTTAAGCAACTTCAACAAAATCTGTTGTATTGCAAGAGAGAGAAATGCACATTTGGGGTAACATCAATTCCCTTCCGTGACTACATCATATCTTGCACGGGCCTCGCCATGGACACCGAGAAAGTGCAAGCAATTCTAAACTGGCCTCAACCTACCACATTAACCACTTGCCTGGCACGGTCATATCAGATAAGACCACACCAGGCTGGGCTTTCCCTGACATGGTCATATCTGATACGACCAGTCAGAAGTGCTCACTAGGCGACTGCGGGAAGCTAATGTTCCCATAGCTGCCTATGTCAGAGGGACCTGCTGGTCCCTCTGCTCCCTCAGATTCCCCGCCAGTGTGTCCCAATCACTGCCGGCCACAGTGATCAGTCACCCAGCGGGACCCCCCTCCTGGCAGCCTGTCTTGAATAGAAGAAAACAGCAGCTGCGGCTCCCGATAGTCACAGCTGCTCCCGGCGTGAACCCCCTCAGGGTGAAGCTTCCCTACCTGACAGCCGCTCCCACCCCTTACATCATGGGGCAGCTGCTGTGCTATGTCCCCAGCCACTCCCACCCTTTCCTTCCCAGCACGGCATACAAGTATTGTAGAGAAACAGCAGCTACGGGGTGGCTGCTGTGCTATGTCAACAGCCGCTCCCACCCTTTCCTTCTGGGCGCGGCATACAAGTACTGTAGAGAAACAGCAGCTACGCTGGGATGGGAGTGGCCAGGGACAGAGCACAGCTGCTACTTCTCTATAGTACTTGTATGCCACGCTGGGATGTAAAGGGTGGGAGTGCCGGGAACACAGCGCAGCAGCCGCTCTGGCATGTAAGGATTGGGTGTGCTGGGAACACAGCACAGCAGCTGCTCTGGCATGTAAGGGGTGGGAGCGGCTGGGGACTTAGAGCAACAGCTGCTCCAGCATGTAAGGGGTGGCCGGTGGGAGCACCGGGGACTTAGAGCAGCAGCCGCTCCAGGTTGGAAGCGGTGAGAGAGCGGCCATGGAAACTTCTTCCCCTGCACAGCTGCCAGTGTTCTGTCCCCGGCCCCTCCTTTCGGCTACAACTCTGCCCCTGCCCATCCCCCATGTCCTGAACACAGAGATCGGACATTGTATTTTGTATAAAAAAAAGAAAATCACACTACATATATATATATATATATATATATATATAAATCAATCCATAGCCTGCACTCACATCATACCTTGAAAATTCAACTTGCGGGGTGCAATCCTCAAACCAAAAAATGGTCCAATGTATATTCAATAGTTTCTTCCACACACAGGGAATAACAGAGGGCAAAGTTCACGCTATTTTATTCATCACTGGTAAAAGTAATTGTCGACATTTCAGTCCCAGAGGACCTTCTTCAAGACTTCAAAACCATAGTACATATCCTCATTGTGCAAATGATCACATAACCAGATCAAGTACATAAGTGTAAAAAATAATCTCCATTTCTACCCAGAGTAATCACACATAATGCAACTCACCATAGAAGCTCAGAGATGAACACCATACAGAGCAGCTGCGGAGACCGGAAACCAGGTGCCGTGAATCGGAAGTCACGTCACACCCCCTCTTTGGTCACTAACAACCGCTACACAACATCGCTGACCAACCAGCATGTAAAACTATTCATCATGTGTTAGTCACAAAATACCATCACGTGAGAAGTGCTGCTACCACAGCAACACATGTTTAATCGGAAACCGGGTGACGTGAATCAAAAATCACGTCACACCCCTCTTTGGTCGCATAGCAACCGCTACAGAGCATCGCTAATTAACCAGCATTTAGCGCTGTTCATCATGTATTTGTCATGTGATATCCTCACGTGAGAAGCGACGCTGTCATGGCAACCCATAAACAATCAAAGGTCACCCAGCGTCCACAGACCAACGATCCCACATCACTATATATCGCATACTCCCACATCACACCTACACATGGGGACCACTACCATGATCACCCAAACATCTATATTGTGGGATCAAAGAGCTGGCCATGCAGTCATCATATAATATACAGACACAAAATGTGTCTAAAGAATCCCCCTTAATACGCTTATGGTCTCTATTGAGAACCATTTGACATAATTAGATTCAATACAGAAAAAAATCTTTACCATCATATCGGGAGAAGACCACAGTTATATGATCTGCATCATGTTAATATAGTACCAACTCTCAAGATCTACAAATAATCAAGAACCTAACCGTTGTACAATGCATAAAATCAAAAAATCAAAATGTATGCTGATAAAAATTATCAGCACTGCATCATGTTTTAGATAATCTGTGTACAAATAGAGATATAATAGAGATATAAATATATACAAACACACAAACAACATATAACAGATACAAAGTACATATTGCTGAATTTTCAGACAGATGACCCATATAGTTCAAAGACACTCATCTATTTATTTAAAAAATATATTCAGAGGATTAGATTCATTAAGGCCTCTTGGTGTCATAGTCCCCAGTTTATTTATACACCAACTCTCAAGTTTCCATAATTTTAGCGCCCTATCACCACCACGTACTAGGGGGGGGCACCCAGTCAATTAACCGACCATTGGTGTTCCAGGTCTGTAGGGCATGATTGGGACACAGTCTTTTAGCATCAAGGTGTTCATTACTTTTTGTGCCTGAAGTGTCTCTCTATACTGAGTTACCCAACTACAGATTATGGTCCAGGTCTTGTGTCAAAGACTTACCATGAATATAGCTTCATTATTTCTACCCTGGTTACATAAGACTCCAATTCCTGGCTTCATTTCCAGGTCCAGACTTTCAGTACTATACTGTTTTAAGTTTAGGTTCTTCTTGTCACTGTAGTAGTTCTCTGGCCTGATTGGTCCTTGGATATTAGGCGAGAGGCTGCCCAGTGGCTTGGGTTACTGTTCCAATTCTAATATCCTTGCATTGTTCCAGTCTGTGATTCCTAGTGTCTCTAGTCTCCCAGTACCTGTATTACCTATAACTCATGGTATATTGAAGCCTCCCTGTTTCCTGCACTCCTCAGTTAATACCCTGATACCCATGCCAGATCTACAAAATTCCAGAACCATGAAACTCCTCTTGTACATTTTCCCCCACCTCAGCAGTGAAGAATGGACCTTTTAGTCTTTTTGCACATTCTGCTACTACCTCATTTTGTGCAATTCCCTTCACTGAGGTATCTTCCAATCTTCCAACTCCTGACAATTTAGATCCTAATCTGGACCTTGAAGCTCCCCTCAATTGTGGATTATGTGTGCTAAGTGTTAACAGCTTTCCAAGTGAACCCCTTTTCTAAAATGTATATGTCTCTTTGGGACTTGGGAACTAAAGTTAATGACCTGGGGAAGTGCACTGAAACACAAATGCATGTACTTGTTTCTTCCCATAATTAACTATTTGCTGCTTATGCTACTTTTCAGACTGAGGTATCCTCCCTTAGTCACAAGATTTGGTAACAAGTACCCAATGGTTTAAAATGTGTGCATGCACAGCAGCCACACTGCAAAAATGCAGATCTGGTTCTGCATCACCAGACACAGTGTAGGAGCAGACATCACTTGACTCACAGCTTGCTGCCTTTTGGTGCAGTGAGAGGGAGTGTTTAAGAAAAAAGGGGCATGTCAGCCCCATTTTTAAGCATGCCAAGACCAGTGTCTATGTCTTTTGACACAAAAACACTGGCTGTGGCAGCTTAGTTGAAGTGGTTATTCTGAGAAACTATAGGGAAGCTGAGATGCTCAATGGCCCACCTGATGCTGAAAATAGTAAACTGATGCTCTGGCAGTGCCAGCAGCTAGAAGTACAGCAGTGCCTAGAGTGTCTTCACATGGCAATGTGCCTGCCTGTAGTGTCCAATGGACACTATGGGCAGCACTGTCGCAGCAATACTGACTACAGTGTGCCATACCAGGTAACCAGCTAGCCATAAGCAAGGTTTGTGGGGCAGCAACTGTGCCACCAACAGAGCCCTGTACTCTGTGCAGGGGCACCATATACACACCCTTAGTTATGGCCCTGATATTAATCAAGCATCAACATACCTTATATTTGCTGGAAAAGCCACTTCTGAACTAGAATCTCATATGTGCAATTTGTACAAGCAAATATTTGATTACTGATTGACTATGCACACCAACTGCAGTGGCACACCAACATGCACACCAACTGCAGTGGTTTGCTGTTAATATATATTCTGCATGTATTTCCACATTATTAAGAAAGTTTAATGTTCAGCCACTTCCATCCAATGTAAATTAATTTTCAAAAGAGAGAAAACAACACAATTCCAGCACTCAAGAAGAAGAATAAATAATTAATGCAAGCTGTTGTACAAAAAGATGCCACTTAAATATTCTAGACTAACTACTCATTGCCTTATTTGCTGCCGTCTGCGGCAAAATCTGTGTGAATTTGCATAAAGCATATATAAAAATAAGAGTCACTCCAGACAGCACTAATTGGAGCCACCCATGTCAGTCTGTTAGTAAAATTAATTGTAAGATGAATTACAGCAATATTTAATAATAAAAACAATAAGAAACAATGAAAAATAACAAAGAAACAATTAAAACAAAAAAAAATCACAGAATGTGATTTTCATATGGACAATATAATAGTGCAGAAGCCCTTTTAACAAGGTAATTAAATTAGTTGCAAAATGTGTCATTAACACTAGTACCTAAGATTAAGTTTAGTAATGATGTTCCTCAAAAATGTGATTATTACCCACTAGTATCCTGGTTACCACATGTCTCAAGTTGTAATAAAGACTCTTGGTAAATTTAGTTGGTCCACAGCCAAGTGACACTATTATCCTAAGAAGATCTATCAACCACAATAAGGAGAATGCATTTATAGTGACTAGTCAGTAAACAGAATAAGCCACACTTTGGGGGAAATCCTTTTGACAAATCCCACTAATTGCAGCTTGACTAACATTATTGATGGATGATTATTGACCATACAAGGTTGGTGTAATCCAAATAATCCTGCTTAAAAAGAATGACAGGCTCCAGCAGTGGCACCCATATGTATATTTACATTAATATAACATTTTGTTTTATTATTCTCTGTTCTAGCTCACTGGCATAGAAGTGTAACTATCTCAAAATATTGCCTCCTTTCTCATTTTTTACTTTTTGTACATGGCTCTGATTGTTAGGCCTCTCCACTCTTACCTATAACATAAGTTAAATATCTTTATTTTTATGGCCTTGGGTTAAATTCCTCAAACAAAATGTGCTTAGCTTGGATTCATTTTCATAGTTGTAAGGTGAAAATGGTTGCTCTCCAAGAAACTCACTTTTCTTCCATGGTTTTTCATGTCTTCAGTGACAGTAAACACAATGTTGAGTTATTTGTCCCATTTCAATCTAATGGCATGACTATTCTGTTTAATAGATCCCTTTTGTTCATTCAAAACTCTAAACTTGGAAATAAAACTGTTCAGTTTTTTCCTTATGACAGGTCGATTAGACGGCAGAAATGTCACCATTGTTTTCTTTTATTTAACAAACTCTTGCCAAATTAAATCTTTCTGCTGTGTTTTTGCTGAAATACAGAAACTGTACTCTAGACACCTTATTACTCAAGGTGATTTTTTTCTTACCCCTGACCTCAGAATGGAAAGTTCGCTGATGACTCTTTCTGCTCTTAAAGCAACTGTCTTGGGTCTCTCTGTAGTGTTTCATAAACTCACAGCTGAGTTTGATGTATATGATGTATTGTGTATCACTGTCCCTTCAATAAAGAACATTTTTTTTTCTACCATCCAAAATTCTTGAATTTACCTTATCCTCCTGGATAAATGGATACAGCAACAAACTCATCAGTTATGAATACTAGCAATTGTTTGGGCAGATCACATCCCAGTTATCTGGTCCTGAGTTATATTCCAGCTCATTTGGCCATATCAGCTTCCTGATTACTTGCTCCCTTCTCCTGAGTTAATTAAAGCAGCAAGAGGAATTTAAATCTTGGTTTAGACAGTTTAATTCACTTTTGATTTCAAAAGGAGTTGTCATTTTTACTTTAAAATAACAAATTTTCCCAACTTTCCACCATTAATACACATTGACAGCCGTGTTAAATTAATGTTGATTTCTAATATATTCTTTGACCCAAGGTAAGCTTATTGTGGCACAGTTGCAACTAATTGAATTCAACCCTAATGCTGGCCATACACGCTGCAATTATCGGGATGATCCGCCCGATATCGGCGGATCGCCGCGATAATTATAGCGTGGGGGGGGTGGCCGAGGGTTAAATATTGCTCGGTCGGGCATGCTGGATTGTCCAGCATGCCCGTCTGATGCGTTATTTACCCGGTAACTGTCGGCCGCATCGGGCAGTGTATGCCCAGCGTGGCCGACAGACAGACATTTCCTGTGTTCCTTCCTACGGAAGGAACAGGGAAATGTCTCCTCCCCCGGGGGTGGAGCGCAGATGTCGGGCTGTACACTGTGAGATTTCTCTCACAGTGTATGCCGCGGATATCTGTGGCTGGCAGCCGGCCAGATAGAATGTCTGTCGGTCTGACAGACATTTTATTTTGCCGTGTATGCCCAGCATAAGTCTGCTATATTCCTACTTTGCTTCCTCACCCCTGATGAAGTGATTTAACTGGCATGGACATGATACTGACGGTGGGGGATCGGTTGCCCTATAAGAGGTACTATTAACAGACATGTAAAAAAAGAGAGATAGATCGATTTGTTTTGTCTGAGGCAACTGAAACTGCATGTTCAGACCTTCAATCCTTGCTTTGATCTAATCCAGTCTTATTTGATCTAATCCAGTTTAATAAGCTGCAGCATTTTTCCAGTAAATCAAAATGGCATTACAAGCATAATTTTATTTAAAAAAGTGATTTTAATCAACAATTTGTTCATAGTTATTTTTTTACCACAATCTTTACATCTTTCCATTACACTAATACATTTGGAATCTCAGGGCTTGATTCACTACGGATCACAATATTGCGTGTATGCATGCAGTTCAAAAGCGATAGTATGCTAATCCATTGCGATCGCAATGCAAACTCAGCACTACATTAGGACACCCACTTTACATTGCACACATCTGTAATATTTAGCAGAATAGCAAAACTATCACTACAATCGAGTACCATCGCAGCCTCATACACATTTGCACAAGCTCTGACCTTACTCATAAATTGCTAAAAACCATTCATGCTATGAGACCTCAGACTGCGTATGGCATCTCAGTGGACAATTTATGCACGCACCTGCAATGGTGTGTAAATGCACTGGCATGCCTGTGTTTCCCCGACCATCCCCCATCATCACCTACAAACAGCATTTCCTGTCAAACACTCTGCAAGGGGTTTGTGTAGCCTCTGCAATCGCAGTCCTGATCACAATAGCTAGATTGTGCACACACACTGTGATGCATACACATGTGCAGAACACAACAATCAGCCTATTGCGTGCATAATCGCAATTGCGTACAGTAGTGAATCAGGCCCTCAAACTCTATTTATTCAACTATGCAGATTTCCAATACTGGGAATTTTATCTAATAAGAATTCTGTAATATCCAGTATTTGCAATCCCATTTCTATTTATAAAGCCCTATCACAAAGGATGTAATTACATGGAGCATGTTGATGATAGACTATGTAAATACAGAAATTCTTTTTCATGCTGTTTTCAGTTGACCTACCCTGACAGAAACTTGCAAGAAAATAAATATGTGTTTATGAAGAAAAACAGTCAGCCTTAATAACTGTCAAACAAAAAAAAGCTTCCTTCTCATCTTACTTGACCTACCCTCATACCAGTACATGGAAGGTACAAATACTGAAGACATTATGCAGTCAACATAAATTTCCATCAAAATCGTAATGTGTTCAGATGTGATTTCTATACCCATAATATATGTTTTAAAGAGTATTTGTATTTTTAAAGCATCAAAATAATTTAAATAAAAAGTAATTTATCTTTATGGAAAACAGCAATACATAAAATAATTTACATGTTAAATAATTATGATTTAAATAGAAATTCATTAATAAGTAAAGATAATATAGTAAAGTATTATTAGTACTAAATCATATGGAAAACACCCATCATATATGAAGCTTTTATTTCAATTGCTTAACCAACAATACCATATCATCAACATGAATTGATTCAATTATGGCTTCACAATGTTGTACATTTATATACTGTAATTAATGTTTATTGAGTGTTTTTAATAACTACTTTATGTTTAAAGCCCAATGTGTTCAATGTAAAGTTCTGCAGGCAGATATTTTTAAACCTTCAATATTAATTGCTGTATACAAAATACATTGGGGCAGATATACAAAAGCTACTAAAACAGACAGTGGTGGTGTTGCCCGTTATTGCATCTTAGAAAATGATAGACAGACTCTGATTTTATGTTATGGGTAACACTACCACTTGTCAGTTTTAGAAGCTTTAGTAAATCTAACATATAGATAGGTCCTGTTCTGGAAAACATCTGGATTGCTGTAGATGAAATTAAATTTTGTGAATTAATGAAAAAAATATACAAGACAAATATTAAAATAACAACTTCAGACTTCTAGTGGGCGGAGCATCGTATATCTCAACTTTTTAACAAGGGTCCTCCAATCTGGCCAGAATCTCAATCAATCTCCCATTTATTATTGCGCTTACATGAGATATACTTATATATTTTCACTGCTGAAGGTTAAGGGTTGACATTGGACTTTTTATTTTTGGTGGAGCCCCATATATACCCTGGAATCCAGCTTCTGAAATTTTGCATGAACTACCTGCTCCCAATCACATATCTCTAATTATAGAAGTATACACTTCCACAGACAGTGAGAGGCTGTGCTGCAGGCCCTGTCAGGGTGGTGGATTTTCTGCAGAGACACTACCATTAGCTCCTATCACTACCAGTAGTTCCTCTCTGGTTTGGCCAGTGGAGCTCCTGCATCTTTGTGAGGCTGTGCTGTGACCTGGTTGCTGACTATGCATCTCAGAAATCCTTCACCCTTGGAGCCTCCCATCTGGTAATCTAACCATCTGTACCCTGCTGATTTCTGAGCTCCTGGGGGTCCTTACGCACCTTTCCTCTTTTACCTTCCATCTCCTGCTTTTCCCTTTTGGACAACCTCATCCCCAGCTAGTCCCCTGCCTGACTGAGCATTCCACTGCTGCTCAGTGGAAGGATCTCTAAACCCCTGCTGCAATTGGGAGGCACACCACCTGTACAGTGCCTGATGCTGCTGCTCTTGAATATTGGTGAGAGCACACCATACATTTTTGCCTGTGCCCTGCTCTGAACCCTAAGTACAAGAAAAAATATTAGTCTGCACTGATAACCACTAGAATAAATGTTCACATACATTCCAGAGCTGTCAATTATAATTTAATAAGAAACAATGTAATAAACACATTAAAAAAGAAGAACTGCAGTTCCTAAAATGAATACACACTTGCAAATAGAAACAAGTCTGTCTATTGTGAGTATTAAATATACACTGTTAAGTCCAATAAATCCTTAGGACCCCTCTGTAGACCATTAATACTCAGACCAATGATGATAAAAATAAATGGCGTCCCAATTATAAGAGAAGTTGGTATGATATGTCTGAAGTTATCAGACAGATCATCAGAACAGTCCATATGAGTTGAACTCCAAATGTTTCTCTATTTCCACGGGCAGACACCCAATGGGTGTAGTGGTTAGGAAGATGTATCACTCATTGTTAACCCGCACACAGCAGTCATATTTCCAAAGACCAGTTGGCATAAGTAGTAGTTGTGGTCACAAAAAAATCTCCTACAGTACATCAGCAGTGAATCGCTTGACATAAAGCGCGCTGGGAGTTTGGAGAGCCATATCAGGCAGAGATTCTACACACCTTAATGTAGTAATACCATATGGTGGTCACATAAACATTTCTGATCTTTTAAAGCTGTGTGGGTCGGGCATAGGTGGCTGTTACCCTACTTCTGTTTGTGCCACAAATGTAATAGATCACGGCAGAATCTATTCCTCCTTTTTTGTGAAGAGAGGATAGATTTCACAGGCCCGATAGATATTTTGGATACATTCTCTGTGAAATCTGGCCCTGATTCAAAGCCAGATGCTCTGACAGAGCGCACGCTCTGAATCAGGGCTGGGCTATATTTTTTTAGAATGGCCTCCTGGCTGCTCGCATAGCTGTGGATGACCACCCACAGCTATAGCGAGCGGCCAGGAAGGTCACAATGGTCAAGACCATCGGGCTTGTGACGAAACCCTTGTAGAAGGGTCTCATTGCCACAAGCCCCAGAGAGATTTCGGCTCTAACAGAGCCGAAATCTCTTCCACTGACATCACTCGTGATGTCACTGGGGCCGCCCCCAAACAGAGGTGTTCACATGGGAACGCCTCCGTTTCGGCAGCCACTCCCCCGGCTCACCCACCAAAGGGGGCATGCTGTCACTCAACATGGACAGCACGCCCCCTTTGGTACGAGACCCGGAGCAACGGATTGCCTGTCGCTATCCGGGTCTCGCGCATGCACACGACGGAGCTGGCTCCGTTGTGAGCATACACACTGGCCCACCATCGACCCGGTTGCAAGCGCACAGTGCTTGCGACTGGTTCAGAATCAGGCCCTCTGTCCCCAAAAGGGTTAAATGAGAAGGCTGAAGCAGATTTCAGATTTTTAGTTATTAATAAACATAGGGGCTTTCCTTTTTCTATATATTCTTTTTGTGCATTAATATTTATATTTTATGTTTTTTTTTATAATGTTCTTTATTTTTATTCTAGCATTTGACAAACCAATTTTCTATCAATATCTTATTTTAATTTTTTATTCTTTATTGAACAGCTAATTGTGTTGAAAGATCTATTGAATCACTATTGTGTAAAAAACCCTAAGAGAGGGGAGAAACACGTCAAGGGACTATATATCTACCACTGCTTTGTTCCTGCTTTGTTCCTAATATTCCTGATAATCACAGCACTGAATTGAGGACCTCTTTTATCTGCCATGATCTATTCCATTTGCGGCACTAAGAGAAGTAGGACAACAGCCACCTATGCCTGACGCACACAGCTTTAGATGATGGGGACTGTTTATGTAACCACCAAACGGTATACTGCATTAAGGTGTGTGCAATCGCTGCCTGATACGGCCCTCCAAACTCACATAACGCTTTATGTAAAGCGATTCACTGCTGATGTAGGAGATTTTATTGTGACCACATCTACTACTTATACCAACTTATCTTTGGAAATATGACTGCTGTGAGTGGGTAAGTGGTGAGTGATACATCTTCCTAACCACTATACCCATTGCGTGTTTGCCCGGGGAAATAGAGTTACATTTGGAGTTCAACTCATATAGTCTGTTCTAACACTCAGCCTGATAACTTGCAGACATATCATACCAACTTCTCTTATAATTGGGACACCATTTATTTTTATCATCATTGCTCTGAGAATTTATGGTCTCCAGAGGAGTACTAAGGATTTCTTGGACTTAACAGTGTATATTTAATACTCATGATAGACAGACTTATTTCTATTTGCAAGTGTATATTCTTTTTAGGAACTGCAGTTCTTCTTTTTTAATGTGTTTATTACATTGTTTCTTATTAAATTATAATTGACAGCTCTGGAGTGTATGTGAACATTTTTTTCATGTGGTTATCAGCACAGACATATATATTTTCTTGTAGCCTGTATTTTTAAGGGATTTTTGGGCAGTATTCCTTATATGTCCTTATAATACACTTATAATCTCTGGTACACAAGGCAAACCACTGTGTTATTTATTCTGAACCCTAAGTGCTTGTAATCCACTCCACTCTCCCAGTACCTGTAACCTGCTCCTCTTCTTCTTCAGTGCCTTTGACCTTCCTCTTCCCAGTGCCTATGTCAACTTCCTGGTTAATGTGTTCATCCATGGCATTAATTTGACCCCAGAACCTTTAGCAGCATTGTAGTTTTGTTGGACATCTCCTGATGAATTGCTGTTGACTACAGCAGAGCTGTCTAGCTGGGGAGGGATACTGATCCATGAATGTATTCAGCCTGATCTTTGTAGCTTTCCTTGAAGATGCTGATATCCTATTCTCTGGGTAACTTTTGGTTTCATCTGCTAGATTACCTTCTGTCTGCTGACTCCATTACTCCACTTTGTGTATATTGTTTTAATTATATGTTACATACATCTTATGTAGGTAACTAGTTTGGGCAGCTCACCATCTAGTGCTGCTCTGTCTACCTCACCACCGTATCAGGTTTATGTTTGTGTCTACCACTATACATATACATTGCATTGCATCTGTATGCTGTTCTAGTACACACTGTTAATCTTCTAGTAGACTATACTCTGATGCCTGTGTTGGCCACTGCTGTGGTTTTTCATATTGCAATACATATGTAAACTGTCATCCTTTCCACTCTGCATACTTTTATGTACATTTTAAATAGCTAGAATAGCGATATCTAGTGCTAAACTGTGCACATTACCAGTTTGTTATGTTTACTTTAGTGCCTACTAATATACTTTGCCTTATCTATCTGTGCTCTGCTCTAGTATACACTATATATTTGCTAATAGACAATAAACTGATGCCTATGTTGACCACAGCTGCAATTGTTTAATATTGCAATACTTGAGAATTTCCTTTTATGTTCCTGCTATGGATCCTTTGATTGAATACCAGCCTGTGTTATCTCAGGGGGCCTGCATCAATAAAAGATAGATGATATTTATATTTCTATTCATATAAAACTATCATCTCTCAACTGTTCTCCACCAAGTGTCACTGACTATCAACAGGATTTGAGTGATGCTGACAGTATGGCACCATCATTGCAAATTATTCCTTCTGCTCACAATTCGATGGCTAATTCTATGCAAAGTAATTTATCAATCCAGTATCCTAGTAATCCATGACCTCCTACTGTCCTTCTCAGTATGCCTGACTCTGATACACAGTATGCCAATGGCTACCAACATGATTCAATTGTTTCTGACAGTTTCAAACTTTCCTTGATGATTATCCCTCACTCTCACCATCAGTTGGATGATTTTCTACCAGATCATTTGCCCATCGTGGGCCCTTATGAACCCCACCCTTCTACTAATCCCCTTAATGTGATTGGGTCCAGAAAGAGACTTCCCCTACCCACATTAACTAAAGACATTTTGGTATTTGCTCCTTTAGCCCCATTTTAGCCAAGCATTGTTGTTTGGAAGGAACACTAGGCACCCTTTGTGGTGAAGTATTTGCCCAATCTTCATCGCTATATGCCCAAACTATCTCTCACCTTTTCATATTTAACTCTGTCAGACGGACCATTACAACTGCCTAATTTGCTGACTATTGCTTCATAGATGAATAAAGATATGTTGTTGAAAAATAGCGATCCCTTTGTGACTTCTAAGTGTGGGAACACTGTAGCCAATGAAGAAGAAGGTGCAAATACTTCAAAAACTTTAATTACAACAGTTGGCTGCACTTTCAACAACACTATCAGTTCCACAGAAGTGAATAAAAATAGATTATTTAATTTCTAAAATATACATAACAAATATATATTTTACATGGAGAATGGCATTTATTGTCACAGCGGTATTTAGCTCACCCCATTGATCACTGGGCCACCGCACCTGGTTAGTACTCAATTCCAAGAGTGTCCCTCAGGAGCGGGTGGATAGCAAGTTAGACTGGTGAGTGATCACGATCTTTACTGCTGATATGATGTTAGCCCACCTTGAAAACCTGTGGGGCTGCCACATCTATAGCAAACAGAGAGGGAGATGTATGAAGCACCAAATCAGCATCAGAGCACGTTATGTGCGCTGATACAACTTCTCCCCCATGCATGATTGGGGGTCTGGGCAGCAAAATGACAGGGGCTCTATGTGCCTGTAGCAGAAGTGCAGAGAGCCTGGGCTATGTATGAATGGTCAGTTTGCCTGAATGATCCGCTGGCTGCAGCTATCACTATCGACAGCTGCAGCCTGGATTTGCCCTATCCCTACAGCAGGGACAGCAATGTCCTTTCTGTGGGCACTGCCAGCTCCAGGGCTGCACGCGGTATCTCACAAAACTTGTGAGATTCCGCGCATGCTCAGTGGAGCTGGCAGGGACTGAGACACATCACATCAGCACTAGGTTGATGCACTGTGGTCTCTAGCTGGGATCGCTGAACGGGGGTTTATCACTCTCCTGCTACAGCCGATGAGATGTTAATACAGTAAAGAGGTGAAGCAGGAAACTTTATTGCGGCACGTTAAGTATACACCTACCCCACAGTCACAACTAGATCTCACATTGGCGGATGTGATTACAACTTGCAGGGTAGGCTCCTGGGTTTGGAGCGCTGTCTGGCTGTGATGCTAGCATGCCACTTGCTACTATAAAGAAGGTAAAGAGGATTCTGTGCTGACGGCCAGCCAAGGAGTGTAGCAGCTACATACTGTGGGTGGTTGTTCCCCCCCTTACTTGAGATTGTAGAGTAAGCTCAATTCATTTCCATATGTTCACACACCTTTGTCAGGAGCAATGGCCTGTCCATCAGCACAGAATCCACTTTACCTACTTTACAGCAGTGGGTGGCACGCTAACAGCACAGTCAGACATTGCTCCAAACCCAACAGTCTACCCAGCAAGTTGTCATTACATCTGCCAAAGTGAGATTAAAATAGTTTGATCACTTTGATGCAACATGGTTCTTATTGTTACTTCTTTCATACTGTATCATTTTTATTGTTACATATTTGTGTCTTCTCTCAAACGCCTGACAAAAAATTTACTCTTATCTTCTACAATTTACAAATATCCAGTGTGCTTCTTGATGTTTTCCTCTTCTGTACCATAAAAACTTTGCTATAGAAACACATCTTCAGTGCATTCCAAATTAAAGCCTGGGAGATGCAATGAAATGGTGCATATGAATTGGGACTAGCTTTTAGCTGATAATTAGCATTTGTTCATGCAAATGGGAGTTTAAATGTGATTTTATGGTTCACGATGGTACTACACAATTTTTTTATTTATTTCTCTAGAAAATAAATGAATGTATTAACAACTCATCTACTTCCAATGTTATTGAAATGTCTTATGCATGAAGGTATCTACATGAATGTTGCATTATTTATAATATATTTGATTTTCTTTATTGGGTGGGCAATACATTTTATGAGGCTGGTGCTGAGTTGGACAGAAATTGGATGCATGTGCTTCCACATTGTGGGACTGATTCACAAATATATAGAATTGCAGAGCCACACACAAGCAGCTATATAGTTCCATCCATCTTTCTGCAAATACAGAAGGCTGTATCAGACACCTACTTGCCTCAATTGCGATCACCATCGCAACCATCGTGACCAATGGTCATGATGGTTGCTCCTTTGCTGAGGCTGCGGGAGTTGAAGCTCCCCACAGCTTGTTTGGGTGCTGGTCACTTCAGGGGCCAATAGTCTGCATCTATTGAAGCAGATCCTTGTTTCATCGGTCCCCCAAGTGCTGCATAATGTCAGTCTTGCTACATCTTGGGGGGAGTCTATGAGCATAATCGGAGGAACCATTCTGCACATGGGCAGAATTGGTCCTGAACAGGCGCAGACCCCTAACCATCAGAGATGTATGTTCATCATTGCATGGAGGTACATCTCTGAATCAGGCCCTGTATGAATACACCTCCTTACAGCCCTGTGGTGCCTCTTTAGTTGTATATATAAATATGAATGAAATGTGTATGATCATTCATCACCCAGGCATACAAACACTAACCCCTGAATCATATGAAGTTCAAAACCACACTAGATTGGCTCAATCAACAGGTATATATTGCTCAGCATGAGGAAATTTGTATTTTAATTTTTGATTTGAACACATATTTATGGCTGTAATCCTTACCTACACCAGCTGAGCACATTTACATTTTTTGTTGTCTTTTTATCTATGTCCTAAATCTCAGAACACTTTAGGTTGAATTAGTACAAAAGTCTTGAATACAACTGTGGAGCTAAATAAGAGATGGACGCTATTGTGGCAGCTTCTGCATCTTTGTATACAACGGCTGTGTGACAATATGTAAATGCCGCAGGAGGCATCTTGTGTAAAAAGGCTCCTCCTGTCAGCTTTACTGCTAAGCTGCTGTGTCAGATGATGCAGCATCGGGTCAACTGCAGGAACATTAGTCATCTGAGTAACCCAAAGATCCATTTTTTACAAGAAAGAGAGTGTATATGTGTTTTCTGTCTAATATAATAAAATGATTCAAACAAAGGATTCCCATGTGTCCATGATTCCTTAGTTAGTCCAGAAATCAGCACTGTTGTCCAGAGTCTGCAGGGTTCCTAATCCTGGATGGGTGGCATTGGGAATTCCAAAAGACAGGACACTGATAATAAAAATAATAATAATGATAATAATAATAATAATAATAATAATAATAATAATAATGCTATTTATATTGCACTTTTTTCCTAAAGGACTCAAAGTGCTTTACATTTGCCTTTACAGCACAAAATACAAAACAAGCTTAACAAGGGACATTAGTGAAATGCTTGGGTGGATAGGTGAATCTTGAGTAGGGGTGGGCAATAAGCGGCCCCCCAGCTGTTGTAGAGCTACACATCCCAGCATGCCCTGCCACAGTTTTGCTATTTGGCTATGCTAAATCTGTTGCAAGGCACACTGGGATTTGTAGTTGTACAGCAGCTGGAGGTTGGCTTACTGCCAACCACTTGTCTTGATTCTATTTTTGAAGGATTCTACAGTGGAGGCTTCTTGAACTGTACATGGAAGTGATTTCCTTAGAGTCAAAGCCACAAAGCTGAAAGCTCAACCCCAGATGATTTTCAGGAGATTCTCGGTACTGTTAATAGTCTTTCGTCAATGTATCACAGTAATCGAGTTGGATAGTAAGGGATCAGAAGCTGCTTCAAATACCTTGGGCCCTGGTCATGTAGGGCTTTGAAAGTCAGTAAGCTAATCTTGAAAACAATTCACCATCTGACAGACAGCCAGTGAAGAGAGTAGAGAAGGTGTGAAGGTGTGTTATGTGGCTGAAATGGGTCTGGTTGGTTAATATGCATTTTGTACCATCTGCGAGTGGTGCAATTTTTTTGCTGGGAGATCAAGATAGAGGGCATAGCAGTAGTCTAGGCATGATGATATAAATGTATGTATGACTTTAGGCAGATCTTCTAAAGGAAATATGTGCTTGATTCTGGCTATGTTCCTCAGATAACATTAAACATGTGGAGGCGCTAATTTCAAATCTGAATAGACTAGGTGCAGCTGTCAAGTCAAGAGAGGTATGCACTCCTCCCAAAATGAAAAGTAAAAAATAGAAAAGAAAAAATAATTGCAGACTGCACACTCTCAGCCAACAAGTCAAATTGTAATTAAAAATACATAATTTCATTGAAATGTTTTTTTTTTACTCATGTATTTCACAAGATCAGCAATTTCTCTACTACACATATATATATAAACAGTATACACATGGATATTAATGACCACCAGTGGCAGATCAGCAATAAAAGAGTTCTGTAAAGCAGTATTCATAGTGAACATATAAGGAATGTATCCATTTGATTATTTGGAAATAATGTATCAGAGTTTCGGCACACAATGTCTCAGTTGGTGCTACAAATTAGATCTGGCTGTAGTATCAGACCAGTGCAGGCATATTCATTTGCTATTAGCCAAAAGTAAAATCAGGAGTTAATTGTTCTTCCAATATAGTCCATGATAGTAAATGCTAGACACTGTATTTAGGATCTTGGTGTCTAGTAATCAAAATTGGCTTACTGGTAAATGTCAATGGTCTGATCAAAACCAGATATCAATAATGTCCCATGGATGATGATGTCACGTGTGCTCGGTTAGCGTGGAGATTCTGACCGACAAGCCGCGTGTGTTAAATGGAAGTGCCGGCCGGCTATTATATATGTATAATGTAATAATGTCAAAAAAGAAACATTATGTAATGCCACTTTGGCATTTTTACCATAGGCCTATATTTTATTCTATTTGCCTTGCTGCTATCTGAAAAAAATACACTCTGCAAAGAATACTTTTGAGTTATCCATTCACTACATTGGTGGTGATAACCACTGCCCAGTGTTTCAACAATGCAGAGTACTTTGAAATGTCATTTTCTCTGCTTGCTCCATGTTCATTTTATGCAATCCCACAAAACTGGGAGCAGATTGATCCTTCAGGGACAGATCCAAAGATAACTTTGGCAAACATCAACAAATGCATATCTTTAACCTTATAACATTAGTTTAATACTTTCTGACCCTCAGTCACTCTGGATTATATTAATATATGTATGTCAATGCTCTCTGTGACTTGTGATCAGAGCTGTGACACTTATTTGCACATTGATTTTGGAGCAAACATCATTGCTGAATATACTGTAGCTTTTCGCATTTGCAACCTAACCAGCCAGCCCTTTTGTTACAATCTGTTTAAGCACATTAGATCTGCATGTATTTTCCCATTGTGCAAATTGCCCTTATCTTCGCAGGTGCTGCCTGCCATTTGTATATTCAGTAGTAGCATATGACTAAAACCCAATTTGTTTCTATACTTGTAATTAGTACAATTAGCTTTGTAGATTTACAAATAGAAAATGTATTACTTTGTTTAAATTTTTCACAATAACCAACACACAACACAATTATTGCTGTACTAATAACTAGCCAGTCTATCCACACCCTCTAATTAAAGATATTTTTCATTATGAAACCACAAGAACTAATTTATAAAGCACAACATGTTTACTTTCCAGTGAAAAACCAGCTTTGACCCTGCTGTGTACCTTTATTGTGTACAAGCTGTCTTATATTTTTGGAAAAGGTTTAGGGCATTGTCATGGCATCTCAATAGGCATGGTAATACCAACCAAGCATGACCTGGCCCCTACAGAGGCCCAGGATTTCCATACCCCCCTTTCATTTTGACACCCATAAACATGGATAGAGTAGTTGAGCATAGTGAGAAAATTCCTAAAAAAGTATGGCACAGATGCATCAGTGTACATAGTTTTGCAGAGCTGTACAAAAAAAAAGTTTACAATAACAGGATTAGAGATACATTATTAAAAGCATTCCTTGCTATGAGGCGACAACCTTCTGCTGGATGGATTTGGACAACATCACATAATTTAAATGAAATCTTCACAGAGTGATAACATTGGATCCCAGAAGATATACTAGGGGGTTGAGTTCCTTGTCGGACCTACCGTTGGTGTATGCTGGGCAGAACTTTAACCTCTGGAGCCTGTTCTGGGCCTTTCACTTAATGGATTTGGATGAAAACTTCACAGATAGTGGCAATTGGTATGGGATGCCTAATGGAGTGGTTAAGGTCTTGTCTGACCTCAAGGCCACTACCGTAACTAGACATTTCAGTGACCTCTGTAAGAAACAGTATCAGTGCCCCCCCAAACTGATTGTAAAACTGGAGGGGCTATTGCCAGTGATACCATGTCAGTGTGGAGCTGGGCCTCTTGGTGGTGACTAAATGTCATTTGTTGGGCAGCACAGACGGTGAAATTTTTAGCATTACTGCAACAAAGCACTGAGGTTGTGGGTTTGATTCCAACTATGGCCCTAACTATGTGGAGTTTATATATTCTCCCTGTGCTTGCGTGGGTTTCTTCCTGATGCTCCGGTTTTCTCCCACACTCCAAAAATATACTGGTAGGTTAATTGGGTCCCAAAAAAAATTAATCCTAGTGTGTGTGTGTATGTGAGCATGTGGTAGGGAACATAGAGTGTAAGCTCCACTGGGGCAGGTACTGATGCGAATGGACAAATATTATCTGTAAAGCGCTGCAGAATATGTGTGACCTATATAAACAACTGGTAATAATACATAATAATACTCCTTCCCCAAACCCCTTCTGTATGCCTCATTCTCTCCAAAATTAACTTTACATGCCCATTAATAACCACCCAACCCCCCTCCTTATGCATTTATTTCCCCTCATGATTCAATGATGATGTGAATTTATATTTAATATTAAATAATATTGTACAGCACTCAACCCCCACTGTCTCAGGGTGCTGCACTGCTCCCTCACTGCTGATGTCAGGTCCTGCACTTTAGGCTATCCATCAGTTCAGGCGTCACTCAGATCAGCTCTGCTTGCCAACTCTTCTTCTGACTCCTCCTGAGTCCTGCTTAGCCCCATCGGCTCCTCGGCACAGGGCACCATTGGAATGGACTGGTAGAGATGTCATGATATCTCTCCCAGTCCCAAGAGACTCTGCAGGGGGTGGGACAAAAGGTGCAGGCTGCTGCAGTGCTGCCCACTGCTATGTGTAATGGTAGTGGTGCTCCCGGCAGAGAAGGAGCCGGACACACCACTCTTATTAAACATTGTAGCGGGCGGTACACAGCAGATGGTGGTGGCACATACAGACAAAGATGATCACTGGTGGATGTAAGCTGTTCCACCCACAGAGCATATGACCTCTGTGCTAGTGCACCAGTCACACCACACTAGTTACAGCCTTGCTCAAGGTGAATTGTGCTGGGAAGAACTTTGACAAAGAGAGCCTGTTCTGGGCCTTCCACTAGATGGATTTGGACAACATCACATAATAAAACTTAATAATTTATAGATTTAAACCCAGCCAATACCGGGTACTTCATATTTATACTTATATTTATACTAATCTTTATTTATAAATAACACACCATGAGTCAGCACACTATGACATTATTCAATGAATGGGTGCATGATCAAATATAATTTAATATGCATGTAGTCCAATACAGTCAATCCGCACACCTTGATAATATGCCAAAAATCTTATTATAAAACACCAATCCGTGTATGTATTCCATCAGCCAACAGATGAACAATAAAAAGTGCAGTAGTGCAAAAAGTGCAATGTATTAGAAATTACAGTGTACTCATTATCTCCTTATCGTCTTGAGAGAGGATCTGTGGCAGAGGACCAGCAGCTGAACGCATCCAGCTGCCGGTCCTCTGCCACAGACCCTCTCTAACTGCTGACCATTGTATGGATTTGTAATAAACACTCTGGTGTTTGAATCTATTCAAGAGTGCCGTTTTTCTCCATATATATATACACACACATCTAGAGGTATATCTACTAAAGTGAGAGTATATTAGAAGTGGAGATGTTGCCCAAAGCAACCAATCTCCATTCTGAAAACTCTCACTTAAGTAAATTGACCCCCTAGCCTCAATACACCACACGGCATGACTTGCCTAGCATGAGTGAGCTGCCATGTCCCGGGAGATTATGCTTGCATTGACATAAGTTTTTGCCAAAAAAGTCACATTGCGATGCAACTAGGACACACCAGCAGTCTGCTGATTAATTTGATATGCAACACTTGTATATCTGTGTGCATCTGAGTATGTATATGAAGAACAATGGAACCTGGAATGAAAAAGCTGCAGCCATTACACTGTAGCACTTTGCATACAGATTTAAAGACTCAGTCGCATATAAAACTAATCAGTAGTCTTCTGGTGCATTTTAGTCGCATCTGCATTGACAGAGTCTCATGGGACCAGTGAGGGGCTTTTTAGCACAACTGCAGCAAATATACATGAGGACACACACATGCATATATATAATATATATGACCGGCACTCCACATGACTTAAGGTATAACCCGATGCTCAAACATGCAGCAAACTCGCTCCAGCATAAATCCAAAAGTGGGGATGGCTCTCCTGGGTTTTGAATATTCAGAATGGATTCCTCCTTATAGTCAACATTTCAGAAATGTAATATTTCTTTTATAAAGGATACAATAAACTTTAACGTGCTGACCTTAAATAGAATTACACCAGTATGAGAAGAATGCCAGCAGTGTTCCAAGCGAGGTGACATCACACGTCAAAAGCGATGTGAGGCACTGACTACACACTCCCCTTTAGTTGCTATGGAGCAGGAGCGTATCTAGGGGTCTGAGAGCCCCTGGCAAGCTAAAAGACAGCGCCCCCCCCTCTCTCTTGCATTTTCCCCTACCACACTGTAGGGGGGGGGTGTTCAATAATTATATATATTATATATAGACATACACACAACATGCTTGCAAACACACACACAGCATACATACACACATGACATACTTCCAAGCATACAGACACACATAACATACACACAACATACACACGACATGCTTACAAACACACACAGCATACATACACACATAAACATACAGACATGACATACTTACAAACATACACACAGCATACAGACACACATGACATACTTCCAAGCATACATACACACATAACATACAGACATGACATGCTTACAAACACACACAGCATACATACACACCTAACATACACACATGACATGCTTGCAAACACACATAACATACAGACATGACATACTTACAAACACATACACAGCATACATACGCACATGACATACTTACAAGCATACATACACACATAACATACACACATGACATACTTACAAACACACAACATACATACATACATACATGACATACAAACACACACACAGCATACATGCACACACACATAATATACACACAACATACTTACAAACACACACACAGCATACATGCACACACACATAGCATACACACAACATACTTACACACACACAGCATACATACACACATAACATACACACTACATACTTACAAACACACACACAGCATACATGCACGCACACATAACATACACACAACATACTTACAAACACACACACAACATACACACAAACATACACACACATAACATACACACTACATACTTACAAACACACACACATAACATACACACAACATACTTACAAACACACACACAGCATACATGCACACACACATAACATACACACAACATACTTACAAACACACACACACACACACACACACACACACACACACACACACACACACGAGACTGACCTGTTAACACAAACACACACCCCCCACCCAACCAACACTAACAAGAGACTGTCACTGACCTGTTAATATCACACACACACCACCACCCCCTACCCTGCCAACACTAACAAGAAGAGACTGACCTGTAACCTCTCAGTGCTGTGCCGCGCCGAACAGCTCCTCGATCCCTTGCACTGGGAGATGAGTCACTACACCATGCGGGAGCCGAGGGAGGCAGAGCAGAGCTCACAGCAGGGTTGTGGATAGATCCCCTTCCGTAGATGTTCCTACTGAAGGGGATCTATATACACAATCCTCATAGCAGCAAGAGAGGACAGCCGGGTGCGCCGCTGATATACACCGCAGCGGGCACCCGGCAAACAAAACTTTCAGCAGCGGCCGGGTCAGCATTCTGTGCTCAGTGTGGCTGTGGCCACCCGCACCCTACCTGCCTATCCTTTCCAGCGGGTGCCCAGCACACCATAACCTGTCTGTCTTCAGCACTGCAGAGCGCATGTATTGCTATGGTGGCACTGCCAGGTGGCGCCCCCTGGCGGCCGGCGCCCCTGGCAAGTGCCATCCTGGCCAAAGTATAGATACGCCCCTGCTATGGAGATAAGTAAACAAAAACAAAGTGTCAATACCATCACCAAATTAGCACAATATCTGATATGCAGGAAAAATTCAAAAGACAATTTAAAAACATGCTATAATGGTCTGCAAAAAAATACTTCTATTTCAACAGGTAGTAATTGTTGATACACTTGCAAAAGTTCAATAATATCATGGTATTAACTCTTACCTGACAGCTAGATATGTAATCTAAAGACAAATGCATATGTATTCATGTTATCGACTAACAGGTATCTCCTCAAAGTAAAATGTCCCAGATTCATTACCTTAATTAAAACAGGAAAATTACAGTTGTTCATTTAAGCCATGGGGGGATACTGTGTTAAATTTAAAGATGTAGCGAGATTCCACTTGAAGTAACTTTCTCGTTCTATCGCCACCCCTAACAGAACACGGGACATGATCTATTAGTTTATATCTTAAGGTCTGGCATTAAAAAAATGTTTTGACACAGGTTGTTCGACTCCTCAAGTGCTAGACAAATAGAAGACAAATAGAAGAGCGGTGCTGTGCCACTCTCTCCCTAAAACTGCAAGTGGTCTTGCCAATATATGCAATTCTGCAATGACAGTTGAAAATATATATTACGTACTTGCTAGTACATGTAAGGGTCTGCCTAACAGTGACTTATTTTTACCAGAATGTCAAATAATTTACTGTATCAAAATATCTACAAGTTGTGCAATCTGTACACTTATAGCACCCAGGGGGTTTACTCAAAAACTGGATAGACGTGATTGCGTATTTTCCATGACATCATTATCTATCCACCAGTCTCTTAAGTTTTTACCTAAAATGTAAATGTGTATCCTTAAAACAAGGTAATGTTTGGTCACTTTTAACAATGTTCCAAAGATGTTTAGATGTTTTGTTAACCAAATGACTTGCTCTGAAAAATCTGTTAACTAGAGGAAGACAATTATGGTTAATCATCTTATTGTTTCTTTTATTGTGAAAATGGTGTTCCTTTGGTCATGGAATCTGGATGATGACTTTTTCACCAGTGAACACATTCAAAAAGGCCTGAAGAACAGCTGTAACTATTAGCATCCTGCACTGGAGCTCACTGCTAATGATGTGATCGTACCCGGAAGTTAATCGGCAAGGAAGAGAAGTTGCCTAGAGGAAAACATGCCAGCAAGGGGAAGGAGTGTTGTCTTGATTGCGGCAAGGGAGGTAAGTCTCATACAGGAGGTGTTGTATTGCAATCAGCTCCTTTCGGGAGCTTACATTGTAACAACCCCACCCCAGGTGACTAGCGATCCCCTCCTGTATGTGTTGTGGGTGCAGAGCCTGCCATACCGGCACAGCACAAGGAGGGAAGATGCATATAGGGGAATTCAATAAGGAGCGAAAACTCAGTTTTTGCGTTAATATCGCACCTATGACGTCATTATCGCAGGTTTTAGTTTTACACTGTATTCAATTTCAAAGACTTTTCGCAGGTTTGAAAAGTCTTTGAAATAAAAAGGGGATAACTTTTCACCACTGAATAGGTGGCGAAAAAAAGTGCAGAATTGGAGTTTAGGGGTACAGTCTTAAAAAAAATAGCCTGCACCCTTCAGAATGACCCCTTGAAACGATCTGTGTAAAAAAAAATAATAATAAATCGGGACACCCCAAAAAAAGCACTTTGAATTTGGGGGCCAAAAAAAAAATTTTGGGGAACAAAGTTAAAAAATAGCAAACTTGACTCTGGGGGGGTCCCCAAGTATGCCCCAGGTGTTTTTTTCATTGCAGCTCCTTGCGCAAGTGGGTTTTTCATGATTTTTTCAAGTCTCTTTAGCAACTTTAAAATATGCTGACCCCCATTTTCAAGTACCCCAAATTTGCTGGGCATAGTTATTTTCCCCCCAAAAAAAATCTAAATGCTCCTCTGCACCACTTTCTTCAAAGTCGCATTTGTGCACTTGCCGCGGCTATTAGAAACCCTGACTTCCTTCAGGAGTTAAAAATGGGGGTACCCATATTGATCCTCCATGTCTAGACATCATTAGGGGGGTCCCTAGAATATTTCCCAAAAATTCCCGTTTTTGTTAAGCTGTATAAAAAATTTGTAAAAATTTAGAAAAAAAATTACATAAGGTCCCCCCCCAGTAGCCAAACCAGCCCCGGGCTTGCCAGCCAGTGGTGGTTTCCAAAACTACAGGGAACAAAATGTGCAGGGTTCCACCGTATTTTAGAAACAAACAACAGGCTGCAGGGACTAGTGCTGGTTTTAAATATAGGGGGCAAAAACGACGTGGGGTACCCCGTATATTTAAGACCAGCACCAGACCAAACCGACCGGGGTGTAATGCCACAGCCCGGAGACCCAATCACCGGGGCTCCAGGTCCAAAGCATTACACCCCAAGTCGGTCAGCGCAAGCCAGTGATCTCAGGGGAGTTGGGGACCCCCCAGAAAAGGGTCCCCCCTCTCCCGAGCACCACAGGCTTATGCTGAAGCCTGGGGCACATCCCCATACCCCTTGCTTGGTGGATATGGGGGTAATAGGGGGGCCAAATAATGTAACACTAATGTAGTTTACAGTGGAACTACAAGTGCCAGCATGCCTGCCATTTTGCACTTGTGGAACTACAAGTGCCAGCAGATATGCGGCACCTGTAATTTCACTGTAAAATAAATAGTAAAAAAAGACAAAACACACAAACCGTGCCCAGTATAAGTTTATTACACACACCTACCCATTCACACATATACTCACCTATGTCCTAGCCCTGGACAGTAATGCACATACTTGGCAAAACAAAAAATGCCTTACCCGAGCCACGAACGAGCTATGAATATGTGTGTTCCCATGCATACTCATAACTCCCGAATACCAGCTGATGGCACATCGACGGAGCTTGCAGTCCTGAGCGCCAATCAGCAGCTGCACTGACTGTAGTGCGGCCGCTGATAGGCTCCGGCTACTGACAGTTCCCACGTGGATGAGTCACACCACGTGGGAACTATCAGTAGCCGGAGCAAATCAGCGGGCGCTCTACACTCAGCGCTGCCGCTGATTGGCTGACGGGACTGCAATGCCCCGTGAAGTGCCGGTAGTTGATATTCGGGAGCTATCTGTATGTATGACAACACACATACATATAGCTGTGTTGCGTGGATCGGCTAAATGCGTTTTTTTGTTTTTTCTTTAAATCCCATGGATTACTGCGGAGACCAGCGCTGGATGTAGGTGAGTATGAAATCTTCCTTACAGGGCCAAATTTTGAGGATCTCTACTGGAGAAGGGGACAGAAACTTCTGGTATAGGTAAGAATGTGTTAATGGGTAGGTGCATGTAATAAACATACTGGGCACGGTGTGTGTGTTTTGTCTTTTTTTAACTATTTATTTTACAGTGAAATTACAGGTGCCGCATGTCTGCTGGCACTTGTAGTTCCACAAGTGCAAAATGGCAGGCATACTGGCAATTGTAGTTCCACTGTAAAGTACAATAGTGTTACATTATTTGGCCCCCCTATTACCCCCATACCCACCAAGCAAGGAGTATGGGGAAGAGCCCGAGGCTTCAGCATAAGCCTGTGGTGCTCGGGAGAGGGGGGACCCTTTTCTGGGTGGTCCCTGACTCCTCCGAGATCACTGGCTTGTGCTGACCGACCTGGGGTGTAATGCTTTGGACCTGGAGCCCCGGTGATTGGGTCTCCAGGCTGTGGCATTACACCCCGGTCAGTTGGGTCTGGTGCTGGTCTTAAATATAGGGGGTACCCCACGTAATTTTTGCCCCCTATATTTAAACAGCACTAGTCCCTGCAGCCTGGTGTTGGTTTCTAAAATACAGTGGAACCCTACACATTTTGTTCCCCATATTTTTAGAAACCACCGCTGGCTGGCAAGACTGGGGCTGGTTTGGCTTTTGGGGGGGGACCTTATATCATTTTTTTTGTAATTTTTTTCTAATTTTTTTTACAGGTTAACTAAAACGGGAATTTTTGGGAAATATTCTAAGGACCCTCATAAAGATGTCTAGACATAGGGGATCACTATGGGTACCCCCACTTTTAACTCCTGAAGGAAGTCGGGGTTTCTAATAGCCGCGGCAGGAAAAAACACCTTGCAAAGCTATTTAAAAACCTAACTTTCTTTTGCAGGCAAAAATGGGGTTACCCATAGTGATCCCCCATGTCTGGACATCTTTAGGGGGTCCCAGGCATATTTCCCGAAAATACCTGTTTTTTTCCTTAAATGGGGCCAAGGGTCATTTTTTAAAAAACAGGGATAATTTTTCTAAGCACTATTGCAAGTGAAAAAAAATGCAGATTAGGGGTTTGGGGGTGTAGGCTTATTAAAAATATCCTGTAGTTTTGGGAAAGTCCCTTTAAAAAGAAATGTTCAAACAAAATGTCCTAAAAAAAATTGGGACACCATTAAAAAAATGTAAAAAAAATTTGGGTTTAAAAAAAGTAACATTTGGGTTTAAAAATAACAAAGTAACGAAATTATTTCTGGTGGGGTCCCCAAGTATGTGGCAGGTGTTTTTTTCATTGCGCAAAGTAGTGGCAGGTGCATTTTTGCAGAATTTAAAAAAAATTACCTTTAGGGACTTAAAAATATGCTAGTACCCATTTTCATGTACCCCAAGTTTGATGAGAACACTTAAAAAAATGAAAAAAAAACCTAAGTGCTCTTCTGCATCACTTCTTCAATATCGGGAAAAAAAACACCTGCACAGCTATTTAAAAACCCCGCCTTTCTTCTGCAGCCAATAACGGGGGTACCCATAGTGATCCCCGAGGTCTGGACATCTTTAGGGGTCTCCTACAATTAATTCCTGAAAGTTCAAGTTTTTTTTCGCCGATCCAAGTATCGCCGGGTCACGTTTTCGACGATTTCAAATTGAATACGGGGATAAGCGGGAGTGCGCACGATACTTTTTCGCTGGCAAAACCTCCGATGTGCGGCGAAAACCTCGCTGGTGAGGTTAATGTTTCATATTGAATACCCCTCATAGTCTCTGAGCTGCCCCTGCAAGTCAGCTGAATTGCCGTACTCTATCCCCGTGAAGATTATCTCCCGGGCACCTAATCTATTAACACCTATTTGATCAGCTGGATGCCACAGGTAATTTTATACATTAAGGATAGACATCAGCATCAGCATTATTTGTCAGTGACACCATAGCAATCATCCCCACCAACTATCAAGTTTTGGAGGCAGGTGGCAACAAGGACATATGTTACATATGTTTTTTCGTCTACTGGTATAGATATTCCCTGGGAGAACTATATTACAAACCCAATTTATTGTTTTCATTTATTTTTTACCCTGGCTAGCAGGATTGGTCATTGTCTGTTGTTATTTAAATCAGGCACAGCTGTTTCATCAACATCAGTAAAATCCTGATTGTATGTAATTTCTAGATTTTATTTTTTTCGCATATTCATGTATTACACTTAGACTAAGCACAGTAATTAGTTTTACATATATATATATATATATATATATATATATAAATATATATATATATATTCACAGTGTATATATATATATATATATATATATATATATATATATATGTGTGTGTATTGTAACTTTTGAAAAAGTAGTAATTTGTACTGTATGATACAGTAACATAAATTGAAAGCTAGTCAGTGCCATGGCTAACAATTGACCATCAAGCCTCTCGAAAAGCTTCCATATATAGTGAATCATATAACTTCGAAACAGGCCACCAACTGAACCAAAAACCACCACACATAGCCATTGACATGAGTAGCATAACGTATTAAATATTTTTTACCATCTGTGACTGTGACACCATCAGTGTAACTATTATCAAAGTTTTATTATACTCATCATCATTGTATTCTAAACGTTTCAGTATAAATGAATGTAATTGCTTCCATGCTAACTTACATTTGTTCAGTGTGGACAACATACTGTATAAATGTGACATCTTGTAGTCTTGAATACTATTACAGTCTATGGTTCAGAACATATAGCACACATTATGTACACTTGAATATCTGTTTATGTTATTAGTGCAGACTATTGTACACTTACAAAGTTATTAAAGACATATTATCAATGTCAAGCAAGGTCAGTGCATACATAAACAGATCATACTCCAGAAGAAAAGCTCTCATTACTTTTAAAAAATTTCAAATAAGCTCATATGTGAACATCCAACTAGGCTTGAGAGACTAAATGAAAAATAAAAAATATCAATGAATATTTATTTCACCTCAATGAAATTGCAAATAATGGAATACATTTAAAACATACTGTGCTGTGCCCTTTTGATGCATCACCAAATTTGTTAGTAGGAATTAGAAATGTGCAATTCAGTTTTACTCAGTTATGTTTGTATTCAAAAACAGCATTTTATTGGTTATCCGGCTCTCATGTGTTCTGGATAACCAATAAGATAAATGCAAACATGCACTAATTTGGTGAAAAGTTCAGTCAAAACCGAACTGCTCATCTCTAGTAGGAATTTGGCGTTAGCAAATGTGTTCCTGCTATCTTCTTCTTAAAGAATTTTTACAACAATCCACTGCCTTCTTCAAACTACCATTCACATGCAAGTACAAGAAATATGTTTGATTTTGGTGAAAAGAAAACTGATAATGATGCTGCTCGGCAAGTATATATTATAGACATGAGCCAAGAATTGATTAGTGATAAGGTTGAAGCAAAGATAATAAAAGATGTTTACAATGCAGATAAATGATGGCCAACTTGCCTATGCTTGCCTGCCATTTCATGACCCTCGTCTGCCTTAAAGGATACGCAAAGTTAACCCTTGGCTGTGTTAAATCCAATTTAGAGCCACAGAAGATGTTTAAAGATTATTTTTAACTATAAAAAAATGTATTGCGTAGCTTAAAGAGTCCCACCCAACCACTATTACTGTAACTTTGGAATTGTTATGCTTGTTATAAGCTTAAAAAATATGAATGTAAACACAAGCATGTATTTGTTTAGGTATACTGATTAGAATAAAACACTGTTTCTTTTCTTTACTCATCATTATCATAAATATCTATCAAGATGTAAAAATCTACAGGTAGTTTATTGTGAGTAACAAGAAAAGGTGAAACCATCGCCAATGGGGATGCCAATATATATATAAAACCAAACACTGTATTTACTAATCAATTGAAAAATGTCCACCTAGGTGTTAATAAGCACACAATAATATTATAATATTTAATAAAAAATTAAAATTACTAAATATCTGACAGGTGCCATTGCAGACAGCAACTGCTAGACAAACCAATGTCAATTACACCCTGAAATTGTATACAGTCAACTTGTACGATAAAGGTTAATAAGCCAAAAAGTTAAAAGGTCCGATCCAGTAATGATATTGTTGTTTCTGCACAAGCACACAGTCTCAGCTAGTATGGAGATGGTGATAAATTATGATAGGCCTACTGAATGATTTTTAGCATGCAGCTGTAGGTGTAAAGAAATCGAAGATCCATTTTAGCTGCTCCTAGGTTTGTATGCCACCTAGTGGAGGATAAATTATGAGCTGTAACACATCAGTATGTCCATGCTTGCAGCTCTTAGCTGCTTTCTGAAGAGGTGACAGATAGTGTTGAAATCATGGGAGGAATGTTCCTAGCCATTGGTTCTAGTCAGTGGAGGTATTATGGTCTGGCATTAATTCACCACAGTCAGGTCTCCATTACCACTAGAACATACTGAATGGATCTAATCAGGTTGGTCACGGTCACTTATAACTTGTGTAGTAAAGCTGGTAAATACAGTGAACTGATAGGGGGATAAGTCAAAGTCCTTTTGTTGCCCTTACCAGTTTGCCCTTCCCTGTATATAGTTTATTTTGAGATCAACCATATGAATATATGCTACAAGCAGCAAATTGACAGCATTTTAAAGGGATACAATGCTTTTTAGAACAACTATTTCAAGTGAAATGCATGCTCAATCGGATTCAGGTCAGGGGATTGACTTGGCCATTGCATAACATTCCACTTTTTAGCCTTAAAAAACATTTTGATTGCTTTTGCAGTATGCTTTGGGTCATTGTCCATCTACACTGTGAAGCACCGTCCAATGAGTTCTGGAGCATTTGACTGTATATGAGCATATAATATTGACCGAAACACTTCAGAATTCATTCTGTTGCTTTTGTCAGCAGTCACATTATCAATAAATACAAGGGAACAAGTTCCATTGGCAGCCATACATGCCCAAACCATGACACTACCACCTCCATGCTTCACTGATGAGGTGGTATGTTTTGGATCATGAACAGTTCCTTTCCTTCTCCATACTATTCTCTTCTCATCACTCTGGTACAAGTTGATCTTTGTCTCATCTGTCAATAGGATGTTGTTCCAGAACTGTAATGGCTTTTTTAGATGTTGTTTGGCAAACTCTAATCTGGTCTTCCTGTTTTTGTGGCTCACCAATGGTTTACATCTTGTGGTGAACCCTCTATATTCACTCTTGTGAAGTTTTCTCTTGATTGTTGACTTTGAACACATATACACATACCTCCTGGAGAGTGTTCTTGATTTGGCCAACTGTTGTGAAGGGGTTTTTCTTCACCAGGGAAATAATTCTTCTGTCATCCACCACAGTTGTTTTCCGTGGTCTTACAGGTCTTTTGGTGTTGCTGAGCTCTCCGGTGCATTCTTTCTTTTTAAGAATTTTCCAAAACAGTTGATTTGGCCACACCTCTCTGATGGGTTTGTTTTAATTTTTCAGCCTAATGATGGCTTGCTTCATTGATAGTGACAGCTCTTTGGATCTCACATTGAGAGTCGACAGCAACTGATTCCAAATGCAAATGTCACACCTAGAATCAACTCCAGACCTTTTACCTGCTTAATTGATAATGAAATAATGAGGGAATAGCCCACACCTGTCCATGAAATAGCTTTTGAGTTGATAGTCCCATTACTTTTGGCCCCTTAAAAAGTGGGAGGCACATATAGAAACCATTGTAATTCCTTCACCGTTCACCTGATTAGGATGTAATTACCCTCAAATTATATCTGAAAGTCTGCAGTTAAAGCACATCTTGTTTGTTTAATTTCAAAGCCATTGTGGTGGTGAATAGACGCCAAAATAAGAAAATTCTGTCAATGTCCCAATATTTATGCACCTGACTGTACATACCCTATAGATTGTAAGCTTGCAAGCAGGGCCTTAGTACCTATATATCTGTCTGTTATTATCCAGTTTTGTTCTATTAATGCTTAGAATTGTAAAGCACAATGGACTATGCTGCGCTATATAAGAAACTGTTAATAATTAAAAATAAATAAATACTAAAAACATTGATCAGAATGTGCTCAAGTAGATTAGACCCAAATATTTAGCCATGTGTAGGCCACCACTTTGGCAGCAAAGTAGAGTCTATTGCACATGCACAGGCCTTTGGGAACATGGTGCTTGCAACTTATTCTCAGGGACATTGCTTATGTGCATGCTCATAACACTGGCAAAATGGCTGCCAAGCCATTTTCCTGGTGAATAATGTCTGCAGAACTAGCCAAAGTGGGACTCTGGAGAGTTAAGTATATTAAATGGGTGCAGGGTGTGTGACATGGGCCCCCATTGTGCACTGCACACCCGGCACCCATTATGGATATGCCAATGTAATAATATTATTCTTTCTTAATTTTCAGCAAAAAAAATTGATATGGGAAGTAAATGGATTCCACTAGTATCTGCACTAGAACATATTCTGATTAATAATAGACCACACATTTTGTCTACATTCAATCTTATAAAAGAAGTACTTGCAATTTTGACTGCTAGATTCCAAGATTTTTCTTATTCTTTGGAGCTCACAAAGACTGAATTTAATTAGAAGAAGCTTAATAGCAATGATAAGAGATTTCACAAACCCCTCTCAAAGCTGAAGAGTATATTAGTGCCCTTTACCCAATCTGGCACTGTCTCCTGGGTGCTATCAATGTCCATCCAGGCTAAGTATTGCATTTCTGTAATGGATGGCTGCTCTGCTGTTTCTGAGTCAGCATCTTCCATCTTGCGGTTTCCGCATCTGCGATGCATGAGCACTGCCATCTTGGTATGAGTCAAATTGGATTCCAGTTGCCCAGATCACATGCACGCTCAGCTTACCAGTGCTATTAGTGTCCTACTCAAACCTGGATTTGCTCTCAAACCCATGCCAGAATTTCTTCTTTACATAAAGATCATCTCCCTTGCTCCATTTGCTACTGTATTTATCCCTAGCTGTCTGCTTCAGTCTACAAAAGGCAACACCTGTCTCCAGCTGACTGTTTCAGTCTGCAAAGGTGCCATCTGTCTCCACCTGACCACTTCAGTCTGCAAAGTCAGACTTGTCTCAGGCTGTGGGCTTCATTTTGCAAAGGCGCTATCTGTTCAGCTGTTAACTTCAGACTGAAGGGCAACTGTAACCAGTTATCCACCTCAGCCCACAAGGGTGCCACCTGTTTCCATTTGCCCACTATAACTTATAAGGGACATCTGCCACCAAATCTCTTAGTTGGCTTCTCATATATACTTTGCATCCTTTCCATTTCCATTATTTCTAATAGCAGGTCTGCATGAGTAGGAGCCTTGTAAAACTGCTCAGCTTCATCTACTATCCTGATAAGGAGGCCAGCCCTAAGGTATCTTACCCAAGCCAACAAGTTTCCAGAAATTTGACAATATGTACAGTATCACTTATTATTTATAAAGCAGATGTCAATAAATAATACTTTCATCAACTGAGAAACCAGGATTAATCTAGTCTGTCTAAGGTCTTTGACATTACAGTTAAAGATTATATGAAATGTGGCAAATCATTGAATCTCAGATTATCAACAAGAAGAAATCAACTGTCTATATGTCAATGAATGTTAACATTCAGCTCTAAAATAATTATTTCTACCAAGATTCAGACAAGAATCAGTGTGGCAAACAGGATTTCTAGAGGGGGGTTTAAAAATGCTTGATTTTAGAGCGAGTGTGGCCAGGCAATTAAGAGGGCAGAATTAGCACTTATCCAGTTTTAATATGCATCATACAATGTGTATTGTGTGTCATAATTCCAGCATATACAGGATCACAGTAAGTCATTTGATGCGGCAGAAAGCCATCCTGCCTGAGCCGAATGTTTTTATTTTAGATGTGAGCACCATTCCAGAGCACTGGAGCAAGTCCAGGAGCCTGGAGGAGCAGCAGAAGAACCTAGCACTTCCCTGGATATATATGTACATATTGGGCTCTATAGTAGTACCTCCCTAACAGTGCATGTTTTCCAGATCTCTTAGTTGGTGCACAGGTCATTTATTACTGGTTGATACATGTTAAAAGATCCACAGGTGGTGCTAATTATTTCATTTGTGATGCTGAGAAGAACATGTAGCACTAGTAAAATTCTATTATATTAATATTTCTACTGTGATCATGGTATGTGCTGGGGAGGGGAGTTTCAAAGCAGACCGAACCCCCCCCCCTGCATTTGCCTATGAGAATGCTGTAAAAGATGTAATGAAGGCCTCCTTGACACAGTGAAAATGAAAACATTACAAATAAGTTAGGAATGGTGGCCTGGTATTAATGGTTGGTTTGAACCAAGAAGTAAAGGTGAGGATGGATGTCCAAAATGTACCTACTGTACACCAATTCACTCTTAGGAATAGCCTCCATTCCTATGGTAACAAATTTATACTGATCTCACATGTCCATTTATGAATCAAATAATCTGATTGCAGTGATTGCATAAAAGTGGCTAGAACTCCACAAGATGAAATCTGTCATCTGAAAAAATTAGTGTTGTTTTGGGAACTATGGGCCTGATTCAGAGCTGAACGCTCTGACCAGAGTGCTCGCTCTGAATCAGGGCCATCCCAGCTAAATTTGGAGTGGCCTCCTGGCCGCTCGCATAGCTGTGGATGACCACCCACAGCTTATGCAAGCGGCCAAAAAGATGGTCGTGATGGTCAAAGACCATCTCGACCATCAGGATTGCGATGAGACCCTGTGGTAGGGTCTCGCTGCCGCAAGCCCTGGAGTGATTTTGGCTCTATCAGAGCCAAAATCACTCCCACTGACATCATTACTGATGTCAGTGGGGCCGGACTCAGATGGTAGGCGTTCCCATGGGAACGCCTCTGTCTGGCAGTCACGCCCCCGGCACGCCCACCAAAGGGGGCGTGCTGTCAATCAACATCGACAGCACGCCCCCTTTGGTGCGAGACCCGGAGGGACGGAGAGCCCGTCGCTATCCGGGTCTCACGCAAGCGCACGACGGAGCTCCCTCCATTGTGCACATGTGCAGTGGGGCAACATCGACCCAGTTGCGAGCGTCCTTTGCTCGCGAACGGGTCTGAATGACCCCCTATATTCTCTAGAAATGAATTATGGAAACTATTTTGTACTGATAATGTATGTTATTTTGTTTCAGAAGAATTCAGAGATTCTTGAAATGTAATGCCATAAAGCACTTCACTTCAGCACCCCTTACTACTCAGACATCAATGGAATAATTGACAGGTTTGTTCCTACATTCCATAAGACTATCAAGTCCATTATCCATGGACAAATGTCTTCACAAACAAAAATGATTTAAAAAAAAATCTTACTTGTTAATAGAATTTCTGAACATACTGCTGTAGGGCTAATGCCAGCAATTAAATTCATCAGCAGGAAACTGAGCTCTTGCTGAGATTTATTGAAAATAGATGTATGTAAAAACTTCCATAACAACTTACAAGCAATTTGAAAATATGTATTAAACATTGACAATAATTGTCAATGTTGTTCAGGAAGTGTTAGATGTTATGAAATTCATGCAAAAAAATAAATGATCACAGACAGTTTTAATGAGTTCTTCACTTATAGCAACCCCTACAACAGGAGGAAGTTGGAATTATGCAACAAGCAATTTAAAAAGCAGAGTAGTGGTCAATGCTACGTGCAGTGTAGTCGACAACAAGGTCTAACAAGAATGTGAATCTATAACTCTGTTTCACAAAGTCCTAGATTCTCCAAAAAAGGAATGTTGTATAGCAGAGTACTTTATTGTTCCATTGACGCAGACATTGGGGGTATATGTACTAAAAGTTGATTTTGATTTTCAGGTGATTTTTAGTTGATTTTGTAATTTAGAGATTTACTAAAGGTAAAACTGACTGAAAATCGTCAAAAAAAACTTTAGACTACAATAGACCATCTAATCCAAACATTAAAACTTTTTAATTGACACCTATACAAAACGCTCATTTACTAACAGTTGAATTAAACATTGACTAAAATCAGCTATAAACAGACTGAAAACTGAAAATCAAATAGACTAATATGAAACAGGTCTGTTTAACTTTGAACATGTGCGCTTGCCTGAAACCTCACTATGATGCATATAAAAAGGGACATAAGCATGTGTTCCACAGTTGTTTTTTGCTCATTTACATTGCTGGCCCAAAACAGTGAGATGTGAAAATATTACATGTGTTTAGTGTAAGGTATGTTCATAATTACTAACAATATACTATATTGCAGACTTAATAGAGTCCATGTAGTAATGTGCATTTTGTGTTACATTGACTAATATTTTTACAAGAAATAGGTTGTGCTGTTGTCTGTAGCAAACATTGAGATTATATCTATAATGTATCTGTTGCATTAAAATTAGTTTTGCACATAGTCTGTTTGGTTGTTATGAGCAACAACACCATGGGTTAAATGTACGGTAATAGGGTGAGAGTTTATAAAATGTTTTTTTTTACATTTTATGATTTAAACCAAAATAGTAGGTGTGGATTTTGAAAAATATACTGCACCCCTTTCTGTTGTATATTGGGTGATTAATTGCTCACCAAATGTTATACACTAACATATCATTTTGTTTAACTTTATAGGATATTGGTCCCTTACGGGATGGCTCTACAACAGCTGTTTCCACAATTGGGTTGACCTGGGTCTCCAGCTCACCATCACTGTCTGCTGTGGTTGCTTCTGGTGTAATAGAGGGCTGCTCTTTCTGTGTAGTCTGTTGTCTCTGTACAGGCTGCTGTCTCAGTGAAGTCTGCAGTCTTTGTGTGCCTGATGTTCTTTTTTTTTGTATTTACAAAAAAAATATTCAAATTTTTTCCCCAATATGTGGCAAATAAAATATAATAGTAAATTGGCCTTGACTCTTCCTGACTTAATGTTTGGATTTGAGGAGACAAAAACCTTGCAAAAAACACTGCAAAAACAAACAAAATGTTTTTTTTAATCCTTCAAATTGAATAAACCATAGCATACAGTGACTTAAAATAATTGAGCCATGTAATCCTAAAGCATGTCTTTAGTGGTGTATGTAGGCTTTTCCCATATCACTCGCTATGCTGTTAGTTGTGGTGGTTCATCTGTGTCAGGGATATTCCCCTCGGATATGAGCTCAGCAGGCATTATATTCCTAAATGGCTCCTCATACTTAAGGTAGTCCTAGTAAAAGGGTGAGTCATCTTCTTGTTTGCCCATGAGCCCTCCTTTCCTTTGACATTTTTGCCTTAACTCTCCATCTAATATCAGAGAAACACATAACACAGTGGATGTTTTACCTTTCAAATTGTCCATGAGCATTTACTGCATCTACTGCAGCCTTCCACATATAGATTTTTCATCTTCCTGAGGTTTTTGCTCCAAGCCTAAGAAATAGGAAGTCAAAGTAAGAGACTAGAGAATTTACTACAGCCACATTCTCTTCAAAGGAAAACTGGACATTCTGTCCACTTTAGTTATGCCAGCAGGCCTCTCATCTAAAGACTGGGCTTCCTGGTCCTCTTCCTGCATAAGTTCATCAGTCTCAGCATCCTCCCTATCATCCTGTCTCACGTCTCATCCCTATCCTCCTCTCTCATCCTCATCATGTTACCCTCCATCTCAACACATAGTATACTTAACAAAGACAAACAAACAAGCTTACAACATAAACTACACTATTGCTCCACTAGCACTACTCACACTCACAATGAAAAGACCTTAAAATAAAAAGACTTTAGCAAACAAACTACATGTATAACTTACAAAAAAGTACAGACAATTAAACAAGACAACATTAAGAAATCTATTAACTCACAATTACTAAAATAATGAACTCTCTCCTGCCAATACCTTGCTACTCTATACAGAACTGACACACTCAGATAGTTAGGGCATCTCCCAGCAATTTTGTAAGGTGTATGTGGGTCTTACTGTGCTTGTTATCTGTTTTGACCAATTGGAAAGCATTTGCATAACAGATTCTACTTTAGTCATTTTTTAGACAATTTTTAGTCAGTTTGAGTCAATTTTCAAACTGACCCAAAATCGACCATTAGTAAATACAGTATAGCCCTTGGATTGTATTTAGAAAATTCTCTAAACCGATAAGCAGCTGATGTTCCTCACATTCTCACGTGGACAGCAAGTGTTTAAAGCAACATTCATCACAGTCATCACCAAGTATTTGACTGACCTGTACCAGATGCAAGAGTAGGCCGTCTAACAGAAATATAAATGCAAAACTGCTGGTTTGTAATGACCACATTTCTATGAACTTACCCACTATATTTGCCCTGTACTAAACTGACCCTTCCAGTTTTTATTCTGCCTCTTCAGTAATAAGTAGTTGCAGGTGAATTATGTTGCATGCACATACAATATTTGCTTGCATTCACGTTAAAGCATGTGCAAAGCGAAATCACACAAGTTATATTAGGAAATCTGTCATAATACTCAGCATCTACATTTTTTGATTTTAGTATTGTTATTAAAATTTATTTAATTATTATTTTTTGTCTATTGAATATCAGTGGATGAGGGCAGCTTGTCTTTCTCTTCTTTATCCCTCTTGGGGGCCAAACCCAATATGATTTCTCAAAATAATATATCTGCATCACTTAGTCTTCCATCTCACAAGATCAATAAATATCAAACATTGCAATATACAGTATTTACTGTACATACTGGGCCTGATTCAGACCCGCTCACAAGTGGGTCGATGGTGGCCTAGTGTGCACGTGCGGCATGTGCACTGCGCATGCGAGAACCCCGGAGCGAGCACAAAAAGCAGACAAAAAGTACCGAAATACGAACAACTTGCAGTCAATTGCACTCCTCCAGGGTACAGGGATTCCCAAGATACAGAAAAATTCCAGGAGCCCTTGTCCTTAAAAATATATTTCACAGTCCTCTTCAAAGACCTTCTCAACCTCTTAAAATAAAGTGTTTCTTAAAACGAATAGGTATTTTTCCTCAAAAAGAAGGTATATTCACAATATAGTGAAGCATAGTTTATTCAAATGTAATACATATATATATACAAAAAGACAATCTGATAAAAATAGCAGCGTACCAGAATGTGTGGGGTGTAGAATAACACACACCCAAGTAGACATAAATTTGGGGTACTAACAGTTGCCTTCCAAGTATTAGGTCTCTGTGGTTCCCCCAATTATTTATCCAGAATGCTCTCTTCCCACACAATATCACCTGGTGTTGTCTGCTCTTCTGAATTCACCAACGCATTTCTGCTCATAGAGCCTTTGTCAAGGTGTACACAAAAAGCACTCGCTCCGTTGCTCACTACAAAAGGGGCAGCTGTCAATGTTGATCGATAGCTCACCCAGTTTTGTAGGCGTGGCGGTGGGGTGGCTTCACAAACAGAGGCGCTCCCATGTGAACACCTGCCATTTGTCGGTGGCCCCACTGACATCACCTGTGATGTCAGTGGGAGAGCTTCCAGCTCTATTAGAGCCAGAAGCTCTCTGGGGCTTGTGGCCACAAGACCGTACCACAAGGTTCTCATCGCAAGCCCAATGGTCACAATGGTCTTGACCATCGTGACCATCATCCTGGCTGCTCGCAATAGCTGTGGGTGGTCACCTACAGCTATGCAAGTGGCCAGGAGGACGCTCCAAATAAAAGAAAAATGCCCTGATTCAGAGCGAGCGCTCTTTCAGAGCATCCGGCTCTAAATCAGGGCCACTGTACTGTTAAGCATCTTCAAGGGTTGTGGACAAGTATTTATTATGGATTCATCTCCCTGAGAGGATAACACATACAAAAAATAGACCTACATTGTTTTTTTTTTGTGCTTGCATACATAAACTACCTTTAGAGCAGTGGTTTCCAAACTCGCTCCTAAGAGTCCAGGTTTTCAGGATATCCATACTTTCAGGATATCCATACTAGTACGTTAGTCAATTTGATAATACCATCTATGTACTAGCATGGATATCCTTAAAACCTGGACTGTTACGGTGCCTTGAGGACCGAGATTGGGTACCCCTGCCTTAGAGGAATAAATCACTTGTCAACACTAGTACAGACTTTAAACATTTTTATACATATTTTAGGATGTGCTTTGGTAAGAAATGTTTTATTGGCTAGAGGCAGACTAACAAATTGCTAGTGATCGTTTGCTTCATTTTTTAGATTACTATAGATCTGCTCTGTTAAGCAGATGGCATGCAAAGGATCCACCTTCTCTTTCAGTCTGCTCTTTCCATCAAACTGAGCTCTGAGTTCAGATCTACAGGGTATGTATCCAAGGGTGCCTGCATATGTGAGAACGGAACATGGTCATTGGATGGTGCATACATATGGCAGAGGCTGAAATGTAACACTTAGACCTAGGTCTAAATTGATAATATACAAATGAGGAAGCTCTATAAAAGCATACAATTTGTTAGAATATAGAAATTTGAGATAGGAATGTGAATTTGACCAAGATGGCAATTAATAGTTATCAAATCTCAATCATTATGTATAATACTGCAAAGTATTGCATAGTAATGAGTTGTTGACATATTGGTTCCTTATATTCATCACTATCGGTGCTACTGCAATACATTGATTAATGAACAAACACTTACTAATTTTCCATTTTATACATTTTATTAAATTGAATTTCTAAATTAACTTATTTTCTGGATTTTTTTTCCATAAAAGAAAGTTCCATAAACATTTCAAATTTTACAAAAGAAGTAAAGACAATAGTTTATTGTCCAGCAGTGTTCTGACAGTGACTGATGATAATAGACTAAAAACATATTATGTTTTCAGTCCAGAGACAATGCATTGTATGCAATTAGATTATGTTGTCCCCCTTTGAGTTAACATCACTCATCACAAGTTAATTGACTTAAAATTATACTTAATAAAGTAATACAATGCATTTATATGAATAAGATATCAATTTGTAGGACATATATATAGAAAAAGGTTTCAAGGTTCACCAGATCATCATAAATCAAATAACTTCAACATATTTGAGGTTATATACAAAATATGTTATAGAAAGGCTTTTATATTCTTCATCATGTCTATTCACTAAACACATACATTTAAAAAATATATATATTTTGATTTACTAATCCAGAAATTTGCAAAATATAATATTACGTGTTTAAAGCAGGTACTTATGTGCCAGATAATTATTTGTGTTTACTAAAGATAACTTTGTAGAAAATAATTAAACAAACTAAATAAACAAGTTCTCTAACCTCTAAATTATTTTGTAAATGTGTATTTATGTTAATACATAGTACACTATGGGCCTGATTCAGACCCGGTCGCTAGCAAGTGTTTGCTCATTGCTGGTGATGTTTGCAAATGTGTGCATGCGTATGCATCGCAGTGCGCATGCGCGAATAGTCTGAGTGATGGGGAAATGCTTGCTCGCCCAGCAAAGACAGCCCAGTGGAATGAGTGACAGGAGAGGCAGTTTGTGGGTGGTAACAGGGGCAGGCTAGTAGTAAGGGGGAGTAATTTGGAACACAGGCATGCCTGAGTGTTTCAACACCATTTCAGAGGCATGAATAATTACTAGGCAGCATCATAGTACATGTCACCTGGCCGATTTTACACTGAACTTCTCGCAGTGCTTGCGGTAGGGTAAATGCAACCACAAGCGCTGCAAATGCTCCTGATGGTACCTGATGTTACCGATGGTTGCATACACTTCCTGGAGATGATGTGTGCAAGTGGGCATCTTAAGATAGGCTGTTGGGCGCCTGCATACACAAAGTGATTGCACGCCAAGACATATTGGGTGTGATTATGCCTTGCCGTGCGATCGCCTGCCTTGCTGGTTGTGTTCAGAATTTGCATTCACTGGGAGTGAGCATACACATCTAGCGACCGGGTCTGAATCAGGCCCTATATTTTTAAAGCATCTGACAAAATTCTACATGATAAGAATCTTCTTCACAAAGCAATAAACGTTTGATATTGTAAATAAAAATATGAAATATAAATAATAAACTTCCCACAGATGGCAGAGATGTTCAGAATTTCAAAAATGACTTACCAATAAAAATAAAATATACCTACCACAAACAAGAGGTTGCTAGAAGACAACATTTATTCGACTTCACTTGCACTAATTTATGAAGTTCAACATGGTTAAAGCCATCTCAAAATCCTAGATCATCACTGAAGTGCATCTACTTGTAGAGCATAATGGTAACAATTGCAGATGAGAGGAGGTTTGCACTGACTGAAGCAGGAGGTTTGAGAGAGTAAAAGTGTTCCTTGCATGGCGTAAAACATAAGTGAACTTTGGGAAGCATTTAGCTTTTTTCAGATACCCTTTGGCAGAAAATTATATTTCTAAATTATATTTCTAGGTTTACTTTGCAGTCTTCAATTTCACAAAGTGATACATAGACAGCCATTAGTGTTATTGCTATGCAAAAAAAATATTAATTTAGGTCCCTAAACATCTGCACAATAATGTTCAATATGGCTGTTGTGCTACTCATTTATGAAAACTATTGTAAAGGAAAATGGTTTGGTAATCTATCACAACCAATTAAACTGTACTGACAAGTATATAGACTATCATTTTAGTTAAGGATATTTTTCAACTGCCTATTAATTTACTTTTATGTATTCCCTTGTTATATATAGGAATTATGATTTTTGGCAAAATTGAAAAGTCTCAAACTCTTATTTCCCTATTGAAATTGGAAGGAGCCTTTGTGAGAAGATTTTCAGCAGAGTAACTTCATAATGTCACTTACTAGACCAGTACATTTATTGGACATATCAAGCAGCTATCTGCTGCTTGTGCAAGATCCTTGAAGCTTCATGAAACTATTGATTGTCAATTGAAAAGATGATAAAATTTGCAGTTCACAATGCATACACTTTACAGTAGATGGTCATATAGCACAAGTATCCATGTCCCTTGAGGCATGTGAAAATGCTTATTTTATTTTTCTTAAAGCATTTGATACATGCTTTATTTGGGTAAAACAAGTACTCAGTTCTACTCAATTCAGAGTAGTTTGACTTTTAAAACACAGTTGTAGCAGTTTCACTCTTTGTGCATTAATGAGTATGTTTTAGTCGCTATTGTTCAATGAGACACATTCTGCGACTGTCATCATCATCAGTTTCTAACTTGCACCAGGGTGTCAATACTTGCAAATCATGTTTTTCCAGGCAACTTTTAGTAGGGTGTGGTGTATAGCAATTGTAAACCTCACTGCTCTTGTAGGTTAAGGTCTTCTCTTACCTTCATATTGCTAAATAAAGAATTGTTAAATAAAGGACAAGGCTACATACAAACCTAGTTAATTTAACAAAGAATTGCTCATAGAAAACTTTTTTATTAGTAGAATCTTATATCCAGCTAATCATCATAGAAAAGAACAAACTTTTCAGGGCAGAAAAATGGCCCCTTCCTCAAAGCAATATGATGTACATTGCTCTGCCCCAAAATGTTTGCTGTTTTTGATAATGTTTACCTAGATGTCTGGTAGCACTAGTAAGAAGGTCCATCCAGGCAGACATATATTTTGTTGTCATGGAAAGTAGTGAATATTTTGTGACTACCAAGCTATACCACATCAGTTAATAAGACATCCAAATTGCTAGTGTATATCAGAATTAAATTGTTATCTTTGTGTGTGATTTTAAATGATTGAAGGCAGGATTCAGTTAGTCCCATTAAGTTATCAGGTGTAAATTAATCACAGGCAACTATTCAATTAGCCTGAGTTAAGAGGGATTTCTGTTTGGGTCTCCTAACACCCGAAATGATATCCCTGATAAGTGTGCAGTTAACGAGTGAGATCACCCAGTTAACGCATAGATTCATGTACTTTTCACAGGATCTATGAGTTAACACTCATTACTGCATATAACGCCCCTTTTTAACACTCATTAAAAAGGTCCTTGGATAAAAAAGGGTGACTAATTGAACAGCCTCAGGTGATAAAGCCCAAGGCTACTTTCCTTTTTCACCTGTGCAAAGTTAACACCTCTAATTGGTCTAATAAAATATTACTTTTTTATTCTTTATAACAGTAGATATGAAAGTTTTATTAAATGATATTGGCATATTAACTAAAACTTTCAATATGTTAATCTAGCATTCCCACATATAAGGAAACTAAGAATATACACAGTTATCAGCCACTTCAGTTGATTACATGTCTGACAGATTTAATTTCCTGAATGCAGTCAAGAGAAATTCTGTTCATTTAGTGGTTGTTCAAACGTGATTACAAGACGTGGTTGACAAACCCATTCCCTGAGTTGCTCTAAAGTTGCTTTGCATGTGGTCATTAAAGTAGAGTTTTGTTAAAAATATGTTCTATAAACTATTCTTTCACATGTGTAAAATTTGACTAAATCAGTCAAGCCCCACTTAGTAATATTTTGCTTTCTAAGCATGAAAAATATAGTATGTTTATTTCAATTCACTTTACAAAACCCTGACATCATCAGGAGTAATATTGGGCCTGTTTCAGCAAGGAACGCAATTGCGAAGCTGCTCACACTTGATAATCAGGAATCTGCAATCAGCAGTGCACTTGTGTGCACTGCTAAATCAGGCCCATTGTATGATGTTAGAAAAATATGTTTAATTCTTAAATTGTTAATTTTTGTGTATAATTTTGTAAGGGGCTTCTTAATCATTAGATCATACAGTTTTGGATCTTTGCCTTTGAAAGTTTCAGTTTGGGTTCATTGGTATAACACAGGTATGGCAAGTGAGGAACATGCCCAGGGTGCTAGGAAGAGGGGGATGCTAGCCTTCCTTCTGAATCCCATATGTAAGCTTTCTTTCCCCCACCTTCACATTTCCTGCACAATGACAACACTCCCTGCACACTGCATTATAAGTAGAGAAGGTGAGGGTTTACTCTGGACTATCTGCTCAAGGCACAGTGCACATACTGTGTCTCACACTACCCATGATCATGCCATTACAGATTTTGGGGCCTCAATTTCTCCTTGCTCCTGCCTGGTAGCTCAGTGGCACAGCTTATGTACTGTGGAACTAGAATAATTACAGGATCAGTGCATACTGGGACTGTTCTTTTTTTGCGTTAACCTTGCAATGGATGTTTGTCGATATCTGTTTTAACATATTTACCACTGCACATTTTTAATTACTCAAATACATAACAGAGTATATATATATATATATATATATATATATATATATATATATATATATATAGATTCAGACAGGCAGGTATTTGGTAAAGCAGTGTCTTTTAATGGCAGCAGACACTGCACATTAGCATACTTGAGCTTAGGCCTGGACACACATGGGCTCATAACAGAAAATAGATGAATAAACACAAAAGTCCCAGCACCAACTTTCATGAATAACAGTCAGCAGTGGCTTGCAGCCACAATCACCATGCTCTGCCAGCATAGCCCTTGGTCCCTGGCATTACAACACTAAGGCCTACTTGGCCACTAGACAGCATCAGGGCAAAAAGCAACAGGCATATATGAGTTTTAAACTCTTCCTCTGCTGCTCAGTAATGAGTTGCAGCTGGGCCTGTGCAACTGTGAAAACATGGAGTTTCACACCTATCTTTCTGCAAACTGAACAGGGTTCACTCTAGACTGGCTTGGAGGGAGCTGATCCCACCAGAATGTGGCCAATTTAGGTTAGAGACAACCCCTCTCACTACACATCTTTTATCATGATGGCTGACTCCACTCAGCATTCTCAAACTTCCGGGACAATGCATCCAGGTTTCTATGTTGAGCACCCAGCCGATGCTGTAGGACAAACTTGTAGAGGTTTGTCTTTCTTTGCCCGCAATGGACTGTGCTAAACAACTCCTAAGCCTGTCATGGAGGCATCAGTTTGCAGGAAAAAGGGTTTTTTGAAATCTGGTATGTGCAGAACCGGTTTGGAACACAGAGCCATCCTTATATCTTCCCAGGCTGCTTTATATGTTTTGGTCCAGAGAATCTTTCTTGTTGAGCATTCTTAAGGGTCTCAGTTAGGTCTACAGCTCTGGCTGTAAAATTTGGAATGAAATGGCAGTAATAGCAGAGCATCCCAAGCAAAGATCTCATTTGTTTCTTGGTGGAGGGTCTTGGCCAGGACTGAATCGCCTCCTCTTTCTACTTTCTGTAGTTGGGGTTTCACTTGCCCATTGCCAATCACATAGCTGAGGTAATTGGCCTCTGAAAGTCCAATGGTATACTTGGATGGATTAACCATAAAACCCATGTGGTCATAAGCTGTTTAGCACTTCTTGGACTTTTAGCAAGTGTTTGTCCCAATTTCATGTATAGATGACAATGTCATCTAGATAGGATATAGCGTACCCCTGGTGTGGCCTCAGCAGGTGATCCATGGCATGCTGAAATGCCGCTGTTGCCCCATGAAGGCCAAAATGGAGCATTTTATATTGAAACAGGCCATCAGGGGTCAAGAACACAGTGTTCTCCTTGGCAGTTTCACTCCAGGATCGTAAGATACCAGCTACTTGTCAAATTTTTTACTAATTCATCCACCTGTGGTAGTGGGTATGCATCAAACTTGGAAAACCTGATTAAGCTGCCTAAAGTCATTGCAAAAATGTATGGCTTGGGGACCAACACAATTGGACTTAACCCGTTACTTTGGACTCCTCAATGACCCCAAGTTGGAGTAGCTCTTTCACCTCTTGCTGGACTTATATCCACTATGCTTCAGGGATGTCATACAGTCACAGCTTTACAACCACTCCTTCAGGTGTATTTAGCCTGTGCTCTACTAAGTCAGTATGCCATGGCAGGGAAGAAAACACATCCTGCTTATTGCAAACTAAGACTTCCACTTTTTTTGCTGTTTTACTGACAAGGTGTCTGCCAGCGAAACTTCTGTATGGCAAAGTGAACTAGAGTGGTCCCCAGGAACCTGAGGGGTGTAAGTTTCCAGCATATCCATGGCAACTTCTGTATTGGGTATGACATCACTGTCAAATTTTTTGTCTCCCCGTAACTAGGCAAAGTATTGCAGATTTCATTCCTCAGACATTAATTGTGCAGAGGTCCCCTCTCCATAGAGGAATGGCCATGCTTTTCCACTCCTCTCCCTTTTTGGAGTATTTACATTGGTTTTGTCTCTGTGGTTCTTTTAAGAGCTCAAAATATCCAGTGAAATTGTGTCCCAATATGATAACATAGGGGAGCTTAGGACCAACTGTGGCAACCACCTCATAAGTGTTACACTTTTTAGTGAGGCTCACTCGCACCAGGGTGAAGATTTCTGTGGATCGATGAATGCAGAGTATTTAAACTAACCCTGGCACCTTTTCTAGTTCCCTGGGAAGGACAGTCTCTGAGATCAGGATTAGCTCACTCCCTGAATCTACAATAGCTAGGAGTTCTTGGCCATTCAGTAACACAGTTTCCCACATTAATGGGGTTCTGGAATCCTTGGGTAGCATCATGCAAAAAGCGCGGTACATAGTACCTTTACTAGCAACCCCATAATCCATAGTGTCTGTTTTTCTGGGACAGTCCCACCTTATTTGACCCGGCTCTCTACACTCATAGCAAATGAATGTGGCATCTCCACCGGCATTTCCTTGAGGAGGGGTGGAAGTTGGGGTCACAGGCCAATAGTGTGCCATCTTAATGGGTCACCCATTTCCTGGTGTCTTTCTGGCATTTTTGTCAAATTTCCTGCGGTCTCATACCACTCCAATACAGTAATTAATTCCTCTAAATTCTGATTATCAGTGTGTATGACCCAGTACTGCATATCCAGCCCTAGGTTTCTGATCAACAACCACCATCTCTACAATCTGAGTGGCCGTGTGGTTTTCTGGCTGGAGCCATTTCCTCCCCTGCCTGGTGTGTTCTGCAATCTGCTTCCAAATAGGGACCCCTGGTAGTAGGGCCAATAAGTGGAAGCACTGCTCTTTCCCAGAAGGAGTGAGACCTGACCTAGCTAGAATGGCACTTTTGACCAGGTCATATTTATTTTCACCAGCAGAGGACAAATCAGCATAGAATTTCTGAGCCTCACCAGTGAGATAGGGGGCAAGTCTATCAGACCAAGTATCTGCTGGTCACTTTAAATGCTGTGACCCTCTCAAATATCAGCAAATATGCCTCTGGGTTATTTGAGGCAGACATTTCCTCTAGATGCACTGTTGTAGCAGTTGTGCCCATTGACTGGGTCACTAGCTGCAACATTTGTTCCTCTGTTTTTTGATGAGAGGCCAACAAATTTACTACAGTGCAAAAAATGTCCTCCATTATTACAGTGGGAGGTGTATGTAAGTACTTAGCTTCTTTTATATAAGAGCAATGACTAGCCAGTTTACACAAATAAATATATATTTTTCCTTCTGCAAAGCAACTGTTATTCAAGTTTAACACAGAAAAAGAAAACACTGCTATTTATTCTTCAGCAATGTAGGGGTTAAACAGAACATATGAAAGAACCAGGGTTTTCACTTTCAGCACTGCAGTAATTAAATGTCAGTCTGTGTGCTCTGCTCTGTCCAATCTACTGGTTAACTTAATTACATTTACTGGTGAACATACTGATTAGCATTTGATATGTCTAAAACATCTTAGTGGACAAAAAAAAGAAAATAACTTTTTTTTTCAATACACACACTACAAGTTTTCTTTTAGTACAAAACAGTTTACACAATGTCCTTATTATAACTGAAGTTTTTCTGATTTACCAACATACTCATGTATACCAACCATTTTGCCTTGCTAGATACTTTGCTATGGCATAGGTATCTAGTGATTTTTGTGTGAAATAGCAGTGCAGTTCCCCATATGGGCCACCAAAATGTAACACAAGGTGTAGAAATGAGGATTCAGACTGGCAGATATTTGGTAAAGCAGTGCCTTTTAATGGCAACAGACACTGCACATTAGCATACTTGAGCTTAGGCCTGCATACACTCAGGCACATAATAAAAAATAAATGAATAAACACAAAGTCCCAGCACTCCTCGTGCTTAGTAGTCAGCAGTGGCTTGCAGCCACAATCGCCATGTTCTGCCAGCATAGCCCTTGGTCCCTGACACTACAACACTAAGGCCTACTACCTGGCTGCTAGACAGCATCAAGGCAAAAAGCAACAGGCAGATGAGAGTTTTGAACTCTTCCTCTGCTACTCAGTGATGAGCTGCAGCTGGGCCTGTGGAACTGTAAAAACATGGAGCTCCACACCTCTCTTGCTGCAAACTGGACAAGGATCACTCTAGACAGCCATGGAGGGAGCTGATCCCACCAGAATGTGGGCAATGCAGGTGAGAGACAACCCCTCTCACCACTATATATATATATATAAATATATAGTAACACAGGGTGTTGAAATGAACCATGCTATCATGGCATAGCCCTTGGTCCCTGGCACTACAACACTCTGGCCTACTAACTGGCTGCTATTCAGCATCAGTGCAAAGAGCACAAGGCAAATGAGAGTTTTAAACTCTTCCTGCTCTTCAGTGATTATTCCAGCTGGGTTTGTGCAACTGTGAAAACCTGGAATTCCACACCACCACTGCTACTGCAGAATACATAGGCTTCACTCCAACCTCCCTTGGAGGGAGCTGATCCAATCCCTTTTACCACAATATATAAGTGTTACTATTAGTGCCTAATGTTTCTTTCTACATTATTGGCCTGATTCAGAGGAATGCGCTATTGCAGCCATGACTACCTCTTTTTCAGCAGCACGATCCCATCTTTATGCTAATGCAGAAGAAGATGGGATTCACCCAGATATGCCCATCAGATGTGGCACTAATCTCCTTCTGTGCACATTAAGGCACACAATCGGCCACATTGGTAGCACCATAGGGCACACCACCAGAAATTGCACCAGTCCTATGGCAGGTGCAATTTCTCTGTCTGAACATAATCCTCCAGGTTCAGTAAAAATGCATCTTAAGATGCAGTCGGTGACCATATTATGCCCCTTCTGGCTATCTACCTCCCTGTTACCACCAAAAAAAACCCATGGAAATTGCCTCTCTTTGCAACCAAATTCATTCTGTGGATTTCGACAGTATCTTACAAGACCCATGCGCTGTGTGGCTCAGATGCATGTGCAGAGTTATAACATTGGCCACTTCAATCCGGCCCTATATGTTTTATGGTAATTCTTATGTTTAATAAAATTGTAAATTACCCCCCTTTGCAGAAGATGTAACTGTCTTGGGTGGAGGAAATAGCATATGTAATGTAATAGCTGAGAAAATACAGGCATTGGAATCAATGGATACACAGCTGATGTCATTGGGTAGGAGGGTGCCCCCTTTATCCAACTAGAATATCATATCAGAATGTTTATACTATTATATACTATATGTGAACTGGAGGATAATTAAAACCTCCTTAGCCCTTTCCCTCTCTTTTATAATCCTTCTGAATTAATAAATGTAGAGCTCTGTTCAAAAATATATCAGTTACAATATTATAAGAGTTTATCTCACCTTACAAAAATAGATAAAACAAATAAATAATGAAGACACATGGCGGGTATTTATTTTGATTTTATTAACTTTTTTTCACAGAAATTCATTAAATAATCATCTATCACTTTTGATTTTTAACCTCTATTTCGCTAAATTTGGTAACATGACCAAATAGCTCTATGTGTGCCACACATTAAGACAAATTATTTTCCTCTTTTCCTAATAACTTAATAATCGTTAATGTTTGTCAGGTGGTAGCACCCCCAATCTGAATATAATTTAAAAACAATAATTATGGGTTTCTTTATAACTATACATGATGTGTGCAGATGTATCCTTTCCTTTGGTTTTTTGTACACTCAAATCACTAACAATGCGTGCTCGTTAGCGAGGGTCATGCTGCCGAATACAGCATGGCTCTGCCGTCACAATGTCGCTCCCGACATTGACAAGTGTGTATACACTTGCTGATGCTGGGAGCCACAATGGTCTCATCACTACCGAGATCATGCTGGGTACACATCATTACATTTGTACCCAGTATAAGTTGGGAGTGTGTCAGATTCCCCAGGTGTATGCAGGGGAGAGAGGTGAGAACTGCACTAGGAGAAACAGTCTACATTTGTAGGTCAATCCATAGTTGTTGGTATTATTTATATATCACATATCTTTGCATTGTAATACACCTTAGGGGCCACTTACTAATAGACCTACTGTATTATCACATCAATAGTAAGTGAACACTAAAAACTTAAAAGATAGGTCTTTAGGGACTGCACTGTTAACCATCTGTTAAAAATGGTATATATTAGTAAAACTTAACTTAAACTAATAATAGCACATATTTATAAAGTATATTTAAAATCAGTGAAATATTTAAAATAAGAATAGACAGTGAAAAAACAAATCAAGAAATTAATTTGAAATGATGGCTCTGAATTCTGTGCAATGTGTACTTTACTCTCATGTGAATATTATCTCAGATCAAGTGATTGTTTGCCGTTGTGCATGTGCGAATACCGCACTGCACTTGTGCAGTAATTGTATTGTGATTACATTTGCACAGAGGATCCATTTGCAAAGTAAGTGACAGGTAGTCAGCATTTGGGGGAGGTAAAAGGGGGTGGCTAGGCAATCACAGGCATGTCAGGACCTAATCTGTTTCATGGGCATGCATAAATTAGCCATTGCGATCTCCTTCACAGCATGAGAACTTTCTGCATTTCAGGAGAGCCACAATGGTCACACTTCAACAACAATCTAGCATTTAGTCAAGGAAGGGGAAAAAGGGAAATTCCACAGCACTAGTTTGGATACTTTTCAAAAAGTATCCAAACTAGTGCAGTGGAATTTCCCTTTTTCCCCTTCCTTGACTACATGCTATATGGTATGCTGAAATCTTTTCAGCTTTCTCTTCTACTGGCACAGTACTTTTTGATATAATTTTTATAGAACTTTACAATTCAATAATATAGGTACATTAGAATACTAACATGGCATCATTCAATCTTACAAAAGACTTAGAGGACAGACGAGACAAATTGAGAAACAACTTGGACTTAGCCTTTGAGAGTGAATTAGGAGGAAATGACCCAACCAATAGGGATTGGTCAAATGATTTATTTCTTTTGAAACAGACTCTGATGAAACAGAGCAAGACGTGGTGGAATAGATCGATGTTTGACAATTACATAAAGAACAATATAACACCGAGAGGCCTCAGGCCAAAAAATTTTCCAACCTTTGAATTGGCCAATGGGGATCTTAAAAAAGAATGGGAGAGTATCCTTACACAATGTTCTATGGGTCTGATCAAGGTTATCATAAAACATGATGAGATCCTTCTTAATCAATATACGAAGGAGATAACAGTATTAGGCGAATCATTGAAGAAGTTTGAGATGATAGATAAATTTCAACACACCTATAATAAGTTTAAGAAAGAAATTGAGGAGTTTGAACAAGGGATTATAGAAAGAAAGCGAAGGAAACTCCAGAGAGACAATAATGATTTTGCCCATAATACAGTGTATAGATGGCGTATCTACCAACAATATAAAAAAACACTCCAATAATTCTAACTACTCCACATCGGAGGTTGATTCCTCTGAGGGAGAAGACAGTAGGAATAGTGGACAGAATCAAAGTAGGGATTTTTTAGGACAAACCCTACGAGGAGCCAGAGATCAGACCTTTATGGAAGATTTAAGATCAGGAGGGGGAAAGGGAGCAATAAGAAAAAGAGATGTAAGGGAGTGGAGGGAAGAGCCAAGGGAGCAGAGGAGGAACTGGAGATAGCAGACGACATGTTAAAAATTATAAACTTAACAAGTAAGATTTTGACTGTGGATCTGATCTCACTACTGAGTAAGGGACTGTCATTCTCACCACAATATCAAGTCGATCGATTTGAGTGTGAGAAAGACTTACACCTATTCACACGTAAAATTATCCTTAAAATTTTTTTATGCAACCAAGAAAGTATGAGTGATTTAATGTTGACAACTGGTAGAAATACTCCCTCCACATCCTTTGATGATAATGATCTTAAGGCTTTGAACATCTTAAAAGAATTAGAACTGGGAGAAGGTGTAGGAAACCCTCCTTTGCCACTTCCACATGATTCCTCCAAAATAAAAAAACAAATCAACATTATTTCCAGATTTTAAGATCTCCCCTCCTGTTAAGGTATTTTTTTATTTAGTTTCAAAAGATTTGGACACTCTATATCAATATGATAACCAAAAAAGACAATTCCAATCAGATAATTTAACTACTGGTGAAAGATCTGCAATACAACAAATTTTGACTTGGAAAGATGTTGTGGTCAAACCCTCAGACAAGGGGTGGAATATTGTTTTGTGGCCTATTAATCTGTATATGGAAGAACTGCATAGACAACTTGATGATCAAAGCTGTTATAAGCATTTGATATTTAGTCCCACCAACAATGTTTTGGTACTCTATAATAAATTGGTTACTAAAGCATTTGTGGATGGAACTATTAAGAAAAAAGACTTTGATTTCCTAACAGTGAATAAACCTAAGATTGTGACACTGTATATTTTACCGAAGGTGCACAAGGATGATCAAAATCCACCAGGTAGACCGATTGTCTCTGGTGTGGGAAGTCTGTCTGAGAAAGCCAGCATTTTTGTAGATCAATACTTACGCCATCATGTATTAATATTTCCTTCCTATACCAGAGACATGATGGATGTTCTAACCAAGTTGCAAGATTTGTCTGTGGATCAGGGGACTTGGCTCGCCACATATGACGTTGAGAGCCTCTATACCAGCATTGATCACTTTAACGGTATCCGGGCAATTAAATATTTCCTTGATATGGAAATACATAAGGAATTTAATGATTTTCTAATTACACTCTTGGAATTCATTCTCACTAGAAATTACTTTGTCTGTGATGAAAAGTTCTACCTGCATGTGAGGGGCACAGCTATGGGAACAGCCTGTGCCCCCACCTATGCCAACCTATACATGGGTTGTTAGGAACGTGAACGGGTATTTAATGATGACCACGAAAAATATACCATGCATGTATTTTTATACCTTCGGTATATAGATGACATCCTCATCCTTTGGGATGGTACACAGGAACTTTTGGAGGAGTTCATCTCAATTTTGAATGACAACGACCTCAATTTGAGATTGACAGGTGGGATGAGTAGAACTGAAGTACATTTTTTGGATCTGACCATTAAAATTGAACAAAATGGACAGATCATGACAGATATATATATAGGAAAAAAACTACTACGAACAGTATCTTACACTCTACTAGCTCTCATCTACCATCAACAATCAGAGGAATCCCTAAGGGGGAACTTTTATCGACCAAAAGGAACTGTTCCAATAGAGATAACTTTTTAGCACGAGAATGCCAACTATGTACGAGATTGAATAAGAGAGGGTACAGTAAGAATACAATTAAATCAGCAGTTCAGAATGTTAGGACTTATCCCCGTGAGTCACTGTTGATAAAAAAGATGAAACAACAGGTAGAGGAACCAATTAGATTCATCGGTACCTTTAATAATAACTGGCAGCGAATCACCAGTATACTACATAAACACTGGGGGATTTTTCAAACAGATGACGAATTGAAATCCATCCTCCCGACGAAAGTGCAAACAAGTTGGAGAAGGGCTCGGAACCTGAAAGACATACTGGTCAGGAGTCACCTTGATACATCAAAAGAAGTGAGATTTGGTAAAAAAGGATCATACCGTTGTGGATGCTGTAAAGCATGTAAATTTATGTCACCAAGAGAGTATTTTTTTGATAGATTTGGTAAGAAATGGACCATTAATACTTACATTTGTTGTACCACTATGGGTGTAATATACCAACTTGAATGCCCATGTGGTAAAAAATATGTCGGCAAAACAATCCGACCAATGAAAGTACAAATACTTGAACACGTTAATAGCATCATAAATGCTAGACAGGATATATCCAGATTTAAAACCCTGACCTCAGTGGCAAATCACTTCTTACGACATCATGATGGATGCTCTGCAGGATTAAAGGCCTTTGGAATGCAACAAATAACAATGGGGATAAGAGGTGGTGATGTTGACAAACAAATGATATTCCTTATGGATTGCATATCCCCAAAGGGATTAAATGAGAATAATAGTTCTTTACCCTTCCTATGAATTTGATGTACAAATGGGATTAAGTTATACTGCAAGATAATTCTTATAATTGGAATACAAGACACCTTGAGTATGTGGGTTTCAGTGGTTATAATTGTTATACAATTCTTTCATCCATGGGTATTGATTAAAGGTTTAAATCTGCCTGTATGGATGAAATTATACCTGCTTACCCCTGTACGGAGTATATAATCTGATAAAGGTGATCTTGTCTGAGTTTCTTGTTTCAATTACACAATCCGGTAGTATTTATGAATACTCTCTATAATTATTCTATCTAATGATTATTGTTAGTACATTTGAAATATCAATTTATCAAAAGTATTTATTTTTGTTAAAATATTGTTTAATTGGAAATATTCTCACTTTCACTTTATTTAACTATCACCTATATATTATATTATTAATGGAATAAGGAGTAGTCACTTAAATTACATTCACCACTGTGTTTTAACACTATTATTTCCCATACTATTTTTATTATTTTTTCTTTTTAATCACAATTTTTCACATTGTTATATTATCACTTAATTCACCATATCATATACATAATATTTATTGTATGTGTCTTAATTTATTTCTATATAACATATTTTATGAGGTTAGTTATATAGTCTGAATTACTAGATATATAGACTTGGATAAAAAATTTTTATATATATTATTGGTTAATTTCTTTATTTATCGATTCACATTAATTAATTATTGATAGATGATTATCCATATTTATATATGTATACATGAATTTTTTCAATTTATACTAATGTAAATTTTACTATAAAGAACTATGGCCCTGATTCAGACCCACTCGCAAGCGGCTGTCCGCTCACAAGTGGGTCGATGGTCTGCACTGAGCATGCGCACGATGGAGGGAGCTCCGTCGTGCGCATGCGCCAGACGCGACGAGCGAAGGAAAGTCCTTCGCTCGTTGTGTCTGATCAAAGGGGGCGTGCTGTCGATGTTGATTGACAGCACGCCCCCTTTGGTGGGTGTGCCGGGGGCGTGCCTCCCTGACGGGGGCATTCCCACGGGAACGCCTCCCGTCAGAAGCCGGCCCACTGACATCACTAGTGATGTCAGTGGGAGTGATTTTGGCTCTGATAGAGCCAAAATCACTCCGGGGCTTGCGGTTGAAAACCTCAACCGCAGGCTCCGGCTCGCAGTTTCGATGGTCGCGATGGTCAAGACCATCGCGGCCATCAAACTGCACGCTGGTATAGGCTGTGGGTGGTGACCCACAGCTATACGAGCATCCAGGAGGATGCTCCATTTTTAAGGAGGGCGGCCCTCATTCAGAGTGTGCGCTCTGCTCAGAGCGTACGGCTCTGAATGAGGGCCTATGTTATAAAGGTCTATATTTACCAGGATATATAAAAATTGTTTGGGGATGATATAGGAGTAATGATAAATATAGGGTTGAGAATAAGGGTAATACTAGATAGGTATAACCACATAAATAATTAATTCCACCCCCGTAATAACCCAGTAACATGGATACCTAATAGTGGATATAGTCCTATTGGATAACACTATTACGTGACCGATAGGTGAGATTTGATTGAATGCCAGGTATCTATTAAATCCAGCTTGATATGACGCTCGGGTTAGCCTTGATAAAACCTTTCAGTGAAACATACGTCGGCGTTGTGTAAAGCTGACATTGGGCACTGTTCCTAGAAAATCACTGTCAAAATTTAATGTTGTTACTTGCATGATACTACCTATGTAATAGAGGCTATTGAGTTACAGAGTGTACCTGAGACGCGGCTACAGCACGCTCAGGTCCACGAGTGCATTGTTTGGAATTAGCAGTACTTATGTGCTGATTATGGGTGTAGCCCTAAAATAGGATAATGTTTAGGTGTTTGAAACACTAAATGTGGACACTACCTCTATGTATAAGCACCAAATATGATGCCGTTGTGAGAACTGTATTATCAGTACTAAGGGTGCTAATAAGTTATAGAATACACCTGATACGTGGCTATAACATGCCTGGGACCATGTTTATTTAATTTGATATCTGTAATATAAACAAATTGTGGATATAGCCCTATATAGGGATACAGCCCAAAAAGTCCCATTAAACACGGGTCTAGATGTATATGACGCCGTATCTGTGGTTAATTATATACTAATGCCGGTTACAGAGTGGTATTAAGGTCTAAATAAATAGAGGAAGTGTTACCAATAACAGACAGTCCGAATGGACACTGAGATATTAAAAGTTTATTTAATCGACACCTCGAAATTTGTCTGCCGGGGATGACATATGTTTCATTACCAACAAGTAACATTGAATTTTTTGCACTACTATTGATAGAATGTGTGAAGAGTACAAATAACACAAGTCAAGCAGACTGACCTTAATGAAAGTTTATTTAATCGACACCTTGAAATTGGTCTGCCGGGGATGAATAACATATGTCTCATTACCAACAAGAAATATTGTATTTGTTGCACTAATACTAATAGAATGTGTGAAGAGTACAAATAACACAAGTCAAGCAGACTGACCTTAATATTATTGACCAAATTAATCTGGTTTTTCCTTTATTATGATCTATATTACTGTGAAGGTATTGGTCATAGTGTAATCAAGATGATGATGTGATCAATATACTTTAATTACTCAGTCAACATTCAAGCAGCAACAACATTTATACGTTACATATAAACACATTATTAGTTTATGTACAGGATAAATTGTTATCCCCAATATTAGTTTTTTATACAGTCACATGAATTATAAGAGGCATGAATACTCAGAAGTAATTATAATTTTCTAAATAGGATTAACAGTTGCCTTAAGTGTCAGCTTACTTATTTTATTCACATTTTTCCATTCTTGTCACTTATTCTGTTTCTATTATTTTATTCTATTAATATTTCACTATATTAAGGTTTTGAACAAAAGGTTATATTTTATTTTTACTATAGTACATTTTCTTTTTGTGCACCAATATAGGACATTCCTTTTTTCCCTCTTTTGGAATTTGTCTGTTCAATAACAATCTGCATGGCTGCCCGATCTGCTTCAATGTTATCTTTATGCTGTTGTATATCATTGGAAGGATATGAGAAGGCAGCAGTGGTTGTCCCTATACTAGGCTAAGCCATGGTAGCCATGCAAAACTCAGCCGGCAGACGTGAAAGCAGATTATACGATGCTTTGTCTTTGGATGCAGCTCAGATAAGTAATGTATGAAGAAGGCATGATGCCACCTGCTGCATTTACATAATTACACGCTGCTTGCATGTGGCCTTGCAATTCAGTTTTCTACTGAATCATGTCCTTAGACAGATGCAATATATACAACCTATTCTGAAAGGGCAGAGTTTTGTTTTAACAGAATGAAATGCAGGACAACTCTATTTTCAGTATCTTTCCTGTTAAAATTCACCTTTTGGGAGGTGTTTATATGGTGGGTTAATATGCAGTGTAATCACAGGTTAATGTGTGCAGTGCTTTGTAGCATTAAAAATCGAGTGGTGGTTTTGCAGAGGTATTTTAGAAGTTACATTTTTGGTAAATTAGGTGACTTTACTTAACCAAAGTCATGCCAAAAATGTGAGATTTTTTTAAAGTCTATGATAAATCCACCTCCTCCTCCCCATTTAGTAGGAGATATACAGTATATAAATTGATACATGTTGAAGGCTAAAAACTCAAACATCATAAAAGATTTTGTGGTTTGGAAACTCCTAAACCACATTTTTAATCCAAACTATAATTTAATTACAAATGGGAGATTGCAGTTCAAAACCATAATATAATATTGTGGTTGTCAAGACAGAAAAAGTACACTGTGCTTAGTAAATGCCTATGGTTATCAGAGTAGACAGAATTCACTGTGAGGTTGAATATTTATACGTAAAAAGTTTACTGAGCACAAATAGACATAATATAAAGCATTAGAGTATAACACAGTAGCAGTCACAAAGTGTTTCAATATTAAAGATCTGCAGACACAATCTAGCTGAAAAAAGTTACTAAATAGATAAAAATGTGTCTCTCTTGGAAACAATGAAATAACAGGTCATAAAATCAACAAGTGTTCACTTTAAATACTCGTAAATATTCCCAATCCATTTTACCAACTCTGTTTGGCCTTCTCCACAGTATCTAAAGATGAAGTCATGGCCCTAATCTAGGTCCTTGTCCCCTTCCACCTCACAGCTTGACCTAATACTCTTGTGCCTCCTCCACTCCCTCTTTCCTGTTGCCCATCTCTTCAATATTTTCCTCAGACACAGTCCCCTCAGCAATCAAACGTGTCCTTGTCTCACCATGTTTAAAAACTCACCTGTGATCCTAACACTCTCTCTCTAACTAACACCCAATCTCCATCTTCCCCTTTGCCTTCAAACTACTTGAACAGATTTTCTTTTACAACCTCACTGACTTTCTTTCCTCCCACTCCCTGTTTGACCCATTTCAGTACAACTTTCATCCTCTTTACTCCACAGAAGCTGTCCTCACTAAAGTCACCAATGACCTTCTTGTTGCCAAAATCAAAGGGCAACTAGTCTGTGTTCATTCTCCTTAATTTTTCTACTTAATTTGCCACATCATCTCCTCCAGGGACTCCTTAACTCCCTCTGCCTGTGTGATACTGGCTGTCCACCTACCTCTCTGACCATTTTTCTCTGTCTCCTCTCATGATTCAACTTCCCCATTTCCAGTACCAGTAGGTGTCCCACAAGGTTATGTTCTTGGACCTCTTCTTTTATCCCTTTATACTTTCTTTTTATTTGAGCTCCTCAGCCACTTTGGCCTCAAATATTATTTCTATGCTGATGATGCACAGATCTACCTCTCCTCAGACATTTACCCCTTTCTCCTCACTCATATCTCCAACTGTCTTTCTGCTATTTTCTCATTGATGTTCCAGTGCTTTCTTAACCTTAACATGTCTAAGACTGAGCTGATAATCTTTCCAATCTCCTGAATAACCTCAACTTCCTCAATTTCATTAACTATTGACAGCACTGCCATCTCTTGTAGCCCACCAGTGCACTATATTTCAATTATCCTTAACTACTTCCTCTCCTTCAAACCATACATTTAGTATCTTTCACAGTCCTGCCATTTCCATATCAGAAATTTCTTCAGGGTCAGACTTTCTCACACTGGAGGCATTTAATACCCTTATTCACTCATTGGTCATCTCTAGACTGGACTATTGTAACCTCTTCTTATCTAGCCTCACTGTCTCCAACCTCTCTCCACTTCAATGTTGTTGCCCTGCTCATCTTCCTTTTCATATGTGTTAAGTCTACCTTACCTCCCCTACAAGACCTACACTGACTCCCCTTCATAACCCAATTCAAACTCCTCATACTTACTTGCAAAGCCTTTATACAATAATCTCCTATTTACATCTCTGACCTCAACTCTTTTCACACTCATGCCTTCCAACTTTGCTCCTCCATCTTTGCCTCAAAGATTTTGCCTATGTTGCTCCCAAACACTGGAGTTCTCTCATTAACAGACTCTTTACCTTTCTATGAAATTTCACATGGGCTCTTAAGATCCACTTCTAAATCAAACATTCCAAGCTCTCATCTTAACACACAGTTCCATGTTCCTTGCTCACTGTCACTTCCCTCTGTGTCATCTCTGTTCATCTCCCTTTCACCTTTAGATTGTAAACTCTCATGAGCAGGGCCCACTTCCATCATGAGCTTTTTCTTCCCTCACTTTTATGGTAATTATCTCCTCCACACTGCCAACAACAGCAATACACCGTTGGATACGGCCACCCCACTGCTTATTTGAGTATTATGATTGTTACTGCAGCAATGTTTATACACCTTGTCTATGTTCTGCAATGTTTTGTACAGTACTGCAAGTCACTTTTTCTTGGTTGCTTCATACTGTTTCTGTTTATGCACTTTGTAAGGCACTGCAGACCCTTTATGGTAGCTTATAAATAAAGGATAATAATAAATGAGTTATTGAGATATCTCAGGGTATGGTAATGGTATGAGTGATTGGAAGCCTTGTAAAAAACTCAACTAATACAGTATGTCATTAGGATTGGATGAATAAGGTCATTTTAGCTGCTGAATTCTATATAAACTGCAAAGGAAAAAATATGAGGCAGATAAACTTGAAGGAAATTGCTTCAAGTTGCACTGCAGTTAGAGACACATTTAATATATGCAGACATATTGAAAGCTGGGTGGAAGCTTGTCCTACCCCTCCTTACAGAACAAAAAAGTAGCATACATTATACAACTGTAAATGTGTCATTTTGACAGGATACAGTAAAATATGTTGTGGGTCAAAATTGATTGTTACACTGTGCTAATCTCAACATTTAAAACTAGTGTTTGTGATGTAATTTTATTAATGAAAATCTTATATGCTTTTGCCAAGCTCATAGTCTGTTCTTCACATACATACAATGATAACTAATAATAAAAGTTTAAATAGACCTCGGACACATTATTTTATCCTAACGTATTTGTATTTCTCTTCTGGGACAGCATTGTGTTTAATACCCATTTATACAACCTTAATTACTAAGAAGCTGATAGCTTTAAGTAAAGAATAACATTTCACTTTTACATCCACAATAATCTATTGTAAAGCCAGCTAAGCTAGTCTCCAAATACTGAGGAAATGTTATTACATGCTCAGCAAGCTGTCAAGGGGCCATGAGTCAGTGGTTTACAGTTATCAAAAGTAACAAGGTTGTTCGAAATTTCTTCCAACAAACCTGGTGAGCTTACATTAGGATTAAGTACACTTTGATTAGAGCTTCCACAATTCTCTATGTACCTTTAATTAGGAAGTCCCTTTTGAATTATGTATATAAAAAAACTGACAATCTTACTGTATAGAAACCAATCTTACTGTATAGAAACTTAAATCTTTTTAATATGCTAACTCTCTATTTTACAATCTGAAACATTATTTTACCTGATTTATGCTGAGTGCAAATCTTTTAAAAATCTTGTACCATTTATTGGAATGTGGTTCCTGAAATGTTTTGCTAACAAGCACTCCAGTGGGAGTGATTCAGCAGTTCACGCAAGTGCACCCCACGCAAGTGCACTACTGATCGCAGATTCCCAATTATTGGGAATCTGCACTTGCGCAGGACCCATTCTGTGAGTGTGCAGAATGGGTCCTGTGTAGACGCTCGCAGACCTCTGAATGCCTCTGCCTGGCATAAGGCATTCAAGGGGCGGTGCGGGGGTGTCAATCCCATTTTCCGGGAGTGGAAAGCCAAGCATCTGCGCTGATCAACGCAGTGTCCTGGGCTCACAAGTCAGCTAGCCTGAGTAAGCTGAGGTTGCAGTGCAGGGATCACAAATGCAGCAGAGGGTGTCATTCACCTCCTGCTGCAATTGCATTATTGCAAGGATCACAATTGCAAAGCTGCCTGTGTGCAGCTTTGCAGTAGCGATCCTTTCTGAATCAGGCCCTGTGTCTTTAATGTCTCATCAGGTAACTCTTATGTGGCATATTTTATCAGGTACATCCTTATATGGTAAATTAATAAAGCAAACATATAAACAGTAGGCGCTGTCTGTCAAACTAATAAATACTATTTTAATAAAAGAATAAGTACAGTAATATCACGGCTGGTGAAATCTCAATTTCATACGTAAAATTTACATGCAAAATGATAAAATTCCAAATTCATATTGTAACTAATAATGGAGCAATAAATTATAAAAACTATAATAATTCTTGCTATACTGTAAATTGAACATAGTATTTTACCACATATATGATGTGGTTTGATTAGTAGGTTAGTAAACAAAGTTCTGTTCAATCGCAGTCACTTATAATTATCCCACCTGGGATCAACCAAAGTATTATAACAACAACTTTTATAGAAGATCAGTTGAATCACATCCAGTCAGACAGCTGGTGAAATGATTAGAGCAGTGGTTGCCAAACTTTTTTGAATCACGGCACCCCAGAGTATAAGGACTTTTTTCACATCACCAAAATTATTCAATTTAGTAAATTGTGTTTACCTGTTACTCTTAGGCTCAGTTATGTAGTGGTGGATAGGATTGTGCTCTGTTTTTCTGACTGGGGGACAACAGCACTGGTTTTTCCTATCACATTGACCATAAATATTTTGATATAGTTCTGGACCACCAACCCGAGGCTCCATTGCAAGTACCCCATGGCACCCCAGGGGTGCATGGGGTACTTGCAAGGAATCCAGCACTGGTATGAAATAGATAGGGTGCTAGTGCCATGGCAGGGAGACATACAGTGTGGGGTCTCCCTACTATCACATTAATCAGCCCCAAACTTGACAGCCCAGAGCTGGAAATCCTTGGAAAGTGGGAACCCCAAAAAATTAGGGTCCCCTCTCCAGAAAATTTACCAGCCCTGGGGGTAATGGTGTAACAGATTAATATTGTTCTTTAAAGGGGAACTACAGGTAACTGCAAGCCTGCCCTGACATGCCAGAACCACAAGTGCCAGCATGCCATGACACTCTGGCCCTGCTGGCACCTATAGTCCTACTGTCAAGAAAATACTGCAAATACAACAGGACACACACACCACAAATTGTAACACTTTATTACACACACACACTTTATACTTACCTAATCCTTGGATGTGTGCTTGATCATTTTATCCAGTAGAAGTCCAGTCTCTTGGTAAAATAATAAAATGCAAACACCCAAGCCCATATAAATGCTGTAGACTATTCAGAGCACTAACCAGGATCTGACAGTTCACACATGGTGAGGCATTAATTGGCTAAGAATCGGGCACTCCCAGCCAATCAGTGGATGATACCATAGAAACCGTCTGCTGATTGGCTGAAAGTGTCTGACTCTTAGTGTGTTCATTTTTTATTTCACCAACACCATGGACTACTAGTGAACAAGGGAACCGAGCACATCCAACACAATTATTTTAGAATAATTTTAGGATTCTTTTAGGAGAGTGTTATAAGTGTAATTATCTAAGATTATACATCTTCCTGTCAGGACAATATGTTGAACATATAAATTGGAGTCTAGATTTAAAGACAACATACCCTCATTGTCAGTGCTCTCTCTAATGTATATTCCCAAACTTTCAGATAAGAATGAGAGAGAACCCAGCTGTAATAATATAGTTACAGTGGCAGAACTCCCAGAGACAATGGAGGCATTTGCCACTGGGCACAAGCCCTGAAGGGGGCACCTGGCTCAATTGTCACCCGGAGGAGCATGGAGAAGAAGCGCCAATGATCAGCGCTCCACCTCCAGTGGTATAACTACAGAGGGTATAGTGGGGTGCGGTTGTACCCCCTGCACCTTCCTTTTGCCGGGTGCCTGCTGAGTGTGTTACCAGTGGGCACCCGGCTCCTTCTCTCCTCCTGGCAGCAGCCGGAGGACAGAGCTCACTCCTGAGCTCTGGCTTCCGGGTCCTGCAGTGCACTATGGGAATGACATCAAAACATCACTCCAATACAGTAGTTCTGAGGAGTGAGTGCTAGGGACAGATAGCAGCAGGCACTGGAGCAGGGATTAAAGTAAGTATTTTTATTTGTTTTGTATGTGTGCATGCACGTGTGGAGGGGACTACAGGGGCAAACTACTGGGGGGCATTACAGGGTGCTTACTACAGGGGCTTACTACAGGGGGATTACTACTGGGGGCATTATAGGGGCTTACTACTGGGGGCACTACAGGTGGCTTACTACTGGGGGCACTACAGGGGGCTTATTACAGGGGGCTTACTACTGGGGGCACTGCAGGGGGCATTACAGGGGGCTTACTACTGGGGGCATTACAGGGGGCTTACTACTGGAGGCACTACATGGTGCTTACTTCAGGGGGCTTATTACAGGGGGCTTACTACTGGGGGCACTACAGGGGGCATTACAGGGGCCTTACTACTGGGAGCATCATATGGGGCACTTCAGGGGGCATTACAGGGGCTTTACTACTGGGGGCATCATAAGGGGGCACTAAAGCAGCAATATTACTGGGGGCATCATATGGAGGCACTACAAGGGCCTTACTTGGGGCACTACAGGGGCCTTACTATTGGGGGCACTACAGGGGCCTTACTACTGGGGGCACTGCATAGGGGGACCACTACTGGAGTCACTGCATAGCGGGATCATTGCTGGGGGCACTTCATAGGCGGGCACTGCATAGGGGGACCTCTACTGAGGGAACTGCATAGGGGGACCACTACTGGGGGCATTGTGTAAAAGGAACTGCATAAGAGGGGTGGCGGCATCTGAGGCTGGCATAGGTGCTGGGGGGGTGGTATATTTTAATTTGGTGGGATGGGGGGGATCAACATTTATCTTATCTCCGGGCACCTGGGATGAAGTTATTTCACTGTATAGTAACATCAGCTCATTCCTTCATAGGATAATGAAACAAAGTTATACAGTGTTTAGGGGAGTCATAAGAAACAGAGCAAGCCGTACATCAATCTGGAAACTCAAGCTTCATTTAGATCTTCAGGATTTAAGTTCTGACAAAAGATCCATTTAGATTCTGCCAAACAAAATTAATGATACCTATCTTCTCCTCTCTGGGTAATCTTAGTAATCTCTACACTTGTAATATTTTAATATTTAGGATAATTGGTATTTTTTAGAGTAAAATGATATGGGACACTATTACTAGGGCTACCTCTAAGTATACTGAGTCCATATTCTGGCCCATATACCATAAAGTTTCCTGGCCCACATATTGCATCCCACATGAGTAACTTAATACATAAATGGCAAAAGTAGACTCACAGTTTAACAAATATTTCATTTCAAATGAAATACTGATAGTAAAAGATATATTGTAAACATTTTATTCTGTATGTAACCACAAGAAAGGCATTATGTATGGTTACATTCTTATACAGTATCTACACACATTTTCTAGGTTTAATAAATTGATTTCATAGTTTAATTTTTGATAAATAATGCATTAGTATCCATAGGATTAGGGTCAGTGATGTGAAAGAAAATATTATAAATATCTTCTTTGTATTATTTGAATAATTTTTATAGTCAAAACTCTGGAGTAAAAAGTGTATGGTAGGTGAGGAACTACCTCCCCTGTCTACCTTTTCTGCACATCCCTGATCAAAACTCACCACATTTCTACCACTATATACTGCTGCACCTTTGTATAATGCAGACAAGAACCCTCAGGTTCATACTGTATATGTATCTATAAATCTAGCTCTGATACTAGCCAGTGCCTCCGCTGCCATCTACCTCACCGCACGTCACTGATTAGGGACACACCCTGCTCTGATTTTAGCTCCATCTTCTCCTTCTTTCCATCTATACAAACACAATCTTAATAATTTATATTACTATACTATAAGTTTTCTTTGCAGAACCTAATAAGCAGTTACTTACAACACAGTAAATAACCATTACTTAACACATTAAAATATTTACTGTACTTACAACATATTAAATGGCAAGTAAAGCCATTATTATTTATTTTTTACTTTATAATACAGAAAAGGAAAAGGAAAGGCAGAAGAGTAATGGAAAGGAGGGAAAGATTGAATTTCCAATCTGATTTTCATCAGCAACAAATAATAGGATGAGGTGAAAATATGCATTATAAAGACACCAAGGGGTATATTTTCTAAAAGTTGATTTTAATCGATTTAAAATTGATCAAAATTGTTTCTGGACCTAAATCACACATTTACTAACAAACATTTTTTGATTTGTTTTCTTTAAGTATTAGTAAATGTGTGATTTAGCCCCAGAAACACAACAATGATGTTAATCGATTTTGATCGATTTTAAATTGATTAAAATTGACCTTTAGTAAATATACCCCCAAATACCTAGGGTCTGATTTTGTTGGGGATTGGTATGGGGATATGCATTATAGAGCCAATCTAAGGTCTGCTTTCTGCCATGATCCATTTTCCACTTTCTGTAGTCATGCATGTTAATTTAAAACAATATTGATGTCATCTATACATTACTACTTATGTACATTAGATTTATGTTCATGAAGTATAGTTTGAGCTATATCTGTGCCAGGCATGTGCAGAGTCTCCCCTTCCATTAATTATTAAAATAATACAATTAAGATACTTATGACACATATTCTGTCATAAGTATCTGCTTTATATTATTCTAGTAACTTTACAGTGTAGGACAGAGTGTGATATGTTTGGAAGGACAATGTGCATGCGCAAGCCCTGGAGCAAGTGAGAAATTCACTCGCTCCGGGGCTTGCAACAAACAGGGTGGGTGTCCATGTTGATCGACAGCTTGCCCTGTTTTGTAGGCGGGGAGGGGGTTGCTGGTCAAATGGAGGCATTCCTAAAGGAACGCCTGCCATTTGAGGGCGGCCCTACTGACATCACGAGTGATATTAGTAGTGAACTTCCGGCTCTATTAGAGCTGGAAGCTCACTGGGGATTGCGGAAGATGAGACCCTACCACAAGGGTCTCATTGCAGGCCCGATGGTCGCAACCATCGCAACCATCACCTGACCGCTTGCAAAAGCTGTGGGTGGCCACCCACAGTTTAGGAGGCCAGTTTAAAAAAAAATGGCCACCCTGATTCAGAGCGAGCGCTTGCTTTTTGCGAGCGGCTCTGAATCAGGGCATGAGAGCGGTGCCCCCCCCACTGTGTATAGGAAAAGATAGGAAGTGGGGGTGGGACCAAGCCACGGGCAGTAAAAACCCAATGAAAAAAAAGCAGTAGAAGTGGCAACTATAGAAATGCCTCAGTGACAGAGATGTACTTTCAGTCCATGTCAAAGCACACCCCTGTCACTGAGGCATATGTGATTGGACATCAGATCCAGCACTGACAGTGACTGTATCTGGCTGTCACTGTCAGTGATGTACTCTGTTGGAGAGTGGGTCCAGGCAGCATGTGAGTGTTTAGTTAAGCACATTAAAAAACATGTTTACACTTACAGTATGACTATCTTATTGTTCAGGTCTTCCATTTACTTAATAGCGCCGCACCCGCTATTAGGTAAACTGAAGCCCTGGACAATAAAATGGTTTAAATCATAAAGTCCCACTCCCTCCCCAGTCCCACTCCACACACTGACACTTTGTTTTTATTAATAACTTATTTGACACCTTTTCATACTAGCCTTGTCTGCTCCTCACAAGTTTGTCAAACTTGTGATGAGCAGGCTACTAGATGAGCAGGCACTGAGGTCGCAGGCATTGGCGCATTGGCGTGGGCAGCAAAGTTAATGGGTGGCGGTGACGGTGGTAGCGGAAGGTGGTAGCAGGAGTCGGCAGTGTTGGTAGTGTGAGGCGGTGGTAGCGGGGAGGCAGTGGGCATCCAGGTGGTGGAACTCGGTAGAAAATATGGCTGCAGCATCTCCCATTTCAAAAATGGTGCTGCAGAGCCATTGCAGAGGCACTGCATAAGGGACACTACTAGTGAGGGCATGGTATAAAGGGCACTTTCTAGGGGCATGGCATAAGTGGCACTACTTTTGGTACAGCATAAGGGGCACTAATAGAGGCATGTCATAAAAGGCACTTACTATGGGCATGGCATAAGGGGCACTACTCTACCCCTGCATCGTCTCTCAGCCACACTATTACCTCCCCCCTTGCATAATCTTTCAGCACACCACTGCCTCCCCCCTGTGTCGTCTCTCAGCCACACCACTGCCTACCCCCCTGCGTTGTCTCTCAGCACACCATCATCTTCCCTCCCTACGTTGTCTCTCACCACACCACCACCTACCCCACTGCATCGACTCTTAGCACACCATTGCCTCCCCCCTGCATTGTCTCTCAGCACAACATCACCTCCCTCCCTGCCTGCATCGACTCTCAGCCATACCACCACCACCTACCCCCCTGCATCATCTCTCAGCAAACCATCATCTCCCCCCTGCATTGTCTCTCAGCACGCCATCATCTCTCCCTGCTTCATCTCAAAGCTGCATCATCACCTCCTCCCTCTGTGATAGATGCACACTGACACATATACACACACACACTGACACAAATACACACAGTGACACATGCACATTGACACAGATATACACAAACAGTGAAACACATACACACACACTGACACAGATACACACACTGACTCAAACACACCTTTCACAAAATGCAGCCAGCCAAGTAAAAAGATGGCTGACATCAATTGAAAGTCGCTGCCCCCCCTCCTCGGCAGTCCGACCACCCCTGCCCCCTACAAGCAAAGAAAAACAATACTTACTTACCTAGCTGCAGTGGCTGGTCTGGAGCAGAGACGACACTGGGGAAGGAGAATCATCCTGGCCTCCGGTGGCAGCTCTAAATGGCAACACTGCCTAGGAGGGGCTGCACACTTCTGCTGCAGCTCCCCCTGCAGTCCCCAACAGCACCAATCTTCACACAGTCCAGACCAGGTGCATTCGTGGCGGGGGGGCGATGTGGGTGCAATGTCATGGCCGGCAGCACCCCCTTTCTGCTGGGCCTGCCATGGCACCCAGGGCACGTGCCCCGCTCACCCTGCCCTAATTATGCCACTGATTGCACTACTGGCTTATTAATGTCATATTTCAGATGCAAATTTAGCTGCAAAAAACTATTTAGGAACTCAGGGCCTGATTCAGACCAGGACGTTCTGACAAGAGCGCTCGCTCTGAATCAGGGCCCTCCTACCTAAAAATGGAGCGCCCTCCTGGCCGCTCGCATAACTGTGGGTGACCACCCACAGCTTATGCGAGCGGCCAAAATGATGGTCGTGATTTTCAAGACCATCGCGACCATCGGGATTGCGATGAGACCCTGCGGTAGGGTCTCGCCGCCACAAGCCCAGGAGTGCTTTTGGCTCTATCAGAGCCAAAAGCACTCCCACTGACATCACTAGTGATGTCAGTGGGGCCGGCTCCAGATGGTAGGCGTTCCCATGGGAACGCCTCCGTCTGGGCAGCAACGCCCCCGGCACACCCACCAAAGGAGGCGTGCTGTCAGTCACCATCGACAGCACGCTCCCTTTGGTGCGAGACCCATAGCAACAGCTTGGCTGTCGCTATGTGGGTCTCGGGCATGCACACGACGGAGCTCCCTCCGTCATGTGCATGTGCATTAGGGCACCATCGACCCGCTTGCTAGCGCTCAGCGCTCGCGAGCGGGTCTGAATTAGGCCCTCAATTCTGAGCTTTAGATTGTTGCTGCAGACAATGGATTCAAACCAGAGTTGCATTTAGTATTTATTTATTACCAGTTTTTTATATAGCGCACACATGTTCCACAGTGCTTTACAGAGAATATTTGGCCATTCACATTATCACATTAGTCCTTGACCCAGTGGAGTTTACAATCTATATTCCCTATCACAGGCACACACACATTCTTGACATTCCATGGTTAATTTTCTTGGGAGCCAATCAACCTACCAGTATATTTTTTGAGTGTGGGAGGAAACAAGAGTACCCTGAGGAAACCCATGCAAGCACATACAAACTCCACAGAATTAGGGCTGTAATGGGAATTGAACCCACAATATCAGTACTGTGAGGCAGTAATGCTAACCATTACAATGTCTGCGCTGCCCATGCTGCATGAAAGTAATCTGCAATTACACTTGAATTTTGTGCACAGAAATAAGTGCAGATGTTCATCTATAAGCCAAGTTACACACATCAGCCTCTACAAGAGTAAATGCAGGGCTAGCAATACATATACAGTATCTGTTAAAGAGGACACCAAGCCTTTCCTAACTTGAATCAATGTATGTTGGCAGTGGAATGTAATCTAATTTTCTTACCACATTTGTTTTTAAAACCAGTATCTCTTACAAGCAAACCTATTATTAGTAGGGGTGTGCACCGGCCACTTTTTTTGTGTTTTGTGTTTTGGTTTTGGATCTGGATCTTTCTTCGTGTTTTGGATCTGGATTGGTTTTGCCAAAACCACCCTTCCGTGTTTTGGGTTCTGGGTTTTGTGTTTTGGATCTGTATTTTTTTGAAAAAAGCATAAAAACAGCTAATATCACAGAATGTGTTGGTTTTTCTGCTCATATGCTATTATTAACCTCAATAACCTTAATTTCCACTCATTTCCAGTCTATTCTGAACACCTCACACCTCACAATAGTGTTTTTATGTCCAAAAGGTTGCACCGAGGTAGCTGGATGACTATGCTAAGTGACACAAGTGGGCGGCACAAACACGTGGCCCATCTAGGAGTGACACTGCAGTGGCAGACAGGATGGCAGTTTAAAAAACTAGGCACCAAACAGTACATAATGCCAAGACGAAAAAGAGGTGGAAGATGGAAAGGTCCTTGGGCCCTCCCACCCACCCTTATGTTTTATAAACAGGACATGCACACTTTAACAAACCAATCATTTCAGCGCCAGGGTCTGCCACATGACTATGGCTGAAATTATGGTTCATTTGGACCCCCACAAAACAAGCTGGCAATTAATCTGTCCCTGCACAAACTGGCTCTACGGATGCAAGATGTCGTCCTCATCCTCCTCATTCACCAATTCCTCTCCCTCTTCAGTGTTGAGTACATCCTCATCTTCACAGAGTATTAATTCGTCCCTGCTGGAATCCACCATCACAGATCCCTCTGTATGTTCTGGAGGCTGGTCTCCCTGGAAGAGTTGATAATTCATTTTTATGAACATCATCTTCTCCACATTTTGTGGAAGCAACCTCCTACGCCTTTCGCTGACAAGATTCCCGGCTGCACTAAACACTTACAAACTGGAGGGGTGGGCAACTCAGGTAAAATAGAGCCAGTTTGTACAGGGGCCTCCAAATTGCCTCTTTTTCCTGCCAGTACAGAAATGGACTGTCTGACATGCCTACTTGGATGCTATCACCGATGTAATCCTTTAACAGACAGATTCCCGCTTGTCGCTGCTGCTTTGAGGATGCAGGTGCTGATACAGCCCACACAATTCACAAAGACAGAAAAAAAAATAAGAATTTTTTATTTTTTGTGGAGCGCACTTTGAGGGTTACACCACCCTTTAACAGACAGATGCACGCTTGTCGCTGCTGCTTTGAGGATGTAGGTGCAGCTACTGCACATACATTTCACACCCAAACACAGAAAAAAAGAAGATTATTTTATTTTGGTTGGAGCGCACTTTGAGGATTACACCACCCTTTAACAGACAGATGCATGCTGGCCGCTGCTGCTTTGAGGATGCAGGTGCTGCTACAGTCCACACAATTCCCAAAGACAGTAAAAAAATAATTTTTAATTTTTTGTGGAGCACACTTTGAGGGTTACCCCACCCTTTAACAGACAGATGCATGCTTGTCGCTGCTGCTTTGAGGATGCAGGTGCGGCTACAGCCCACACAATTCACAAAGATAGAAAAAAAAATAAGAATTTTTAATTTTTTTTGGAGTGCACTTTGGGGCTTACAGCATCCTTTAACAGACAAGAAAGCTGGCCCTTTACTTATGACACAGGTGCACGCTTGGAGCTGCTCCTTTGTTGATGCACGTGCAGCCACAGTGCATACAATTCACAAACACAGAAAATAATTCCTCCACCATTCTGTCAGTGGTGACAGTATTATATGCAGTGACAGTAGACATGTCAGAAATCGTTGGTACGTCCTTCAGTCCAGACCAGATGTCCAAACTTGCCCTTGACTTATGACACAGGTGCACACTTGGCGCTGCTGCTGTGCTGATGCTTGTGCGGCTACTGCAAAAAAAAAAGAATTGTTTATTTTTTGTGGAGTGCACTTTGGGGGTTACACCACCCTTTAACAGACTTATGGGACACAGGTGCACGCTTGGCGCTGCTCCTTTGTTGATGCACCAGCGGCCACAGTACACACAATTCAGAAACACAGAAAATATTTATTTATTTTGTTTGGAGTGCACTTTGGGGGTTACAGCACCCTTTAACGGTCAAGCCAGCTGGCCTTTTACGAATGACACAGGCGCACGCTTGGCGCTACTTTGTTGATATCCATGCGGCCACAGTGCACACAATTCACAAACACAGAAAATAATTTTTTATTTTGTTTGGAGTGCACTTTGGGGGTTACAGCACCATTTAACAGTCAAGCCAGGTGGCCCTTTACTTATGACACAGGCGCACGCTTGGCACTACTTTGTTGATGCGTGTGCAGCTACTGCGCACACAATTGCCAATCACAGAAAAAAAAACATATTATTTGGAGTGCACTTTGGGGGTTACAGCACTCTTTAATGGACGAGCCAGCCGGCCCTTTACTTATGACACTTGGGCACGCTTGGCGCTACTTTGTTGATGCATGTGTAGCTACTGCGCACACAATTCACAAACACAGAAAAAAAACATATTATTTGGAGTGCACTTTGGGGCTTACAGCACTCTTTAATGGATGAGCCAGCCGGCCCTTTACTTATGACACAGGCACATGCTTGGCGCTATTTTGTTGATGCATTGGCGGCTGCTGCACACACAATTCACAAACACATAAAAAATATTTTTTTTGCACTTGGGGGGAGCACCCCTGATGGACAGAGCACCCCCTGGACAACTCAATAGCACCCCTTTAGGACTGGTACACTGCACAGGACTTTGGAGTGGACATAGCCCCTATGGACAACTGACTGCACAACACAGCCCAGCTAGCCCCTATGGCTTTGGAGGAGTGGACACAGCCCCTATGGACAACAGCAGCACAGCACAACACAGCCAGCCCCTATGGACTTTGGAGGAGTGGACACAGCCCCTATGGACAACAACAACACAGCACAACACAGCCAGCCCCTATGGACTTTGGAGGAGTGAACACAGCCCCTATGGACAACAGCAGCACAGCGCAGCACAGCACAACACTACACTGCACAACACTACACTACACAGCCCAGCCAGCCCTAACTCCCACCCTCCCTCCTCACTGTCCATAGCCGAGTGAGAAAATGGCACCGACGTGGGTACCTTATATAGAATCCAAATCCCATGAGACCCGGAAGGCGGTATGATGACGTTTTGCCTCTATTTCAGATCCGAGTCAGGCGGGAAAAGTCGAGCCTGACTCGGATCAGCCTCGGATCTGGGAGGCTCGGGGGGTTCGGATTTGAGAAATCCGAACCCGCTCACCCCTAATTATTAGGAATCATTTGATTTGGGGGTTTGCATTTTATAGAGACATCCAGAAAAAAATGCTATGTTTATTGTAAATAAGTCAGTAGAGTGTTATTCGAATTGTATAGAGGTCAATGCAATGCACTGTTTATTGAAAATTAATTATTGGAAAATTATTTGCTTTGTGTACACCAGTGGGTTCTGGGTATTGTATTTGAATATAGTTCTTAAACATAATTTCTCATGTTTTAAATTAGCTACATAAACCATACCAATATTATATGAACACCATGCTTTTTGTCATACCCATGCCATACCTATATTTCCATTTCAGTGTGAAAAAGCCTGGGTCACTTTCAGAGAAATCTCCGGCAAAGTGCTAATTAGCTCTGTAGATTGCAGTCCCCACTTTTGTAAATTGGGACTATGATCTGACCCCTATGTCCTAAACTCCAAAAAGCAAAGCTTTTCAGATGGTGTAAACTACTGTATGCCTATGTGGGCTCCACGGGCAGGAGAGAGATCTTTTGATCTCTCCCCTTCAGCCCCTGGCTGGCTCCAGAAGCTGATGCTGTACACATGTGCAGTGACAGCTTCCCCTGGAGAAGTCTTTTACTTCTGTGAAAGACTTCTCCTAAATGCTGGGGATTTAACTTGCAGGGACAGACGTTACCACCGCCGCTGTCCTTGAGAGTTCTCCCTTGGTATATCGCCAGGATATTTTTAATAAAATTAAAAAGTCCCCAGCCAGTTTGGTACATACTAATCATGGCAATACTGCAATTATTAGTACATAGACCCCTATGTCATGATCTGTGCAGTTCCTCTGCCCTGCCTGTGATGTTGCTCTCCATGGTTGTCAGGATTCAGCACATCTCAGACACTATAATTGTGATTACATGGAGTAATTGCCTAATTATGAACTAAGGGCTGCACCTAAAACTAGCTATTTATTCCTGCTTCATTGTGTGCTCAGGGCCACATCATCAAGTCTAACCTGTGACAGTTACTCTGGCAGTTTCCTTGTGCAAAATTCTGGCTCCTTGCTCTCAGCTCTTTCTGTGACTTCCACCAGAGTGTTCCTGAATCTAATCAGTTCTGGATCCATTTGTTACTTCCTGATTTGTACTCGTAGTGTCTGGATCCATTTGTTACTTCCTGATTTGGACTCATAGTGTTGGACTTCAACTATTCTCAGAAAGTCAGACTCTGTGATTACCTGTCTTTACCTGAGCACCAGTGTTTCTTGGCAATTATTCCTGTATGTTTCTCCTGACTACTGTCTTCAGAGTTTGGCTATACAGTACTGCTACCACTGCTACTGTGTTAAGTTCTCTCAGCATGTCCCTCTATTCCAGCTGCTGTATTAAAATCCTAACTTTGTTCCTGTAGTAGCAGTCAGCTGCATTCAAATATGTTCCTGTTATGGTACTACAGATCTCAGCCTGATTTCTACTGCTGATATCTACAAGAAAGTCTACATATTTGCTGCATTACAAGTCTCAAGTATTCTTCTGTTTATACTGTCGTACAAGTCTCAAATATTCTCTTGTTTATATTAAATTACGAGTCTCAAGGATTATCTTGTTAATATTGCATTACAAGTCTCAAGAATTGTCCTGTTTATATTGCATTACTTGTCTTAAGTGTTATCCTGTTTATACTACATTATAGTGGATGTCTCATCTTCTGATCTTAAAGACTCCTCATGTGTGGGTAATCTTTATCCTGCTTGGCTCTACCATATCCTGTGCCTGCAGTAGACTGTCATCATTAATAAACCTTATTAACTGAATCGACTGCTCAGTGCTACATTTACTCCAGTGACCACTTGCGTATAGTCATGTATATTATGCCAATGACAAACTGCTTCAGAGACTGCATTGATTAATTTGATATGCAATACTTGTACATCTGTGTGTCTGAATCTGTATACGAATCATGGATCTTGGCTTGAAAAAATCCATGGTCGCTACACCATAGCACTCAGTATACAGATTCAGACTTAGGCCCTCATTCAGAGCCGTACGCTCTGAGCAGAGCGCACACTCTGAATGAGGGCCGCCCTCCATGAAAATGGAGCGTCCTCCTGGACGCTCGTATAGCTGTGGGTCACCACCCACAGCCTATACGAGCGTGCATTTTGATGGCCGCGATGGTTGTGACCATCACGACCATCGAAACTGTGAGCCGGAGCCTGCGGTTGAGGTTTTCAACCGCAAGCTCCGGAGTGATTTTGGTTCTATCAGAGCCAAAATCACTCCCACTGACATCACTAGTGATGTCAGTGGGCCGGCTTCTGACGGGAGGCGTTCCCGTGGGAATGCCCCCATCAGGGAGGCATGCCCCCGGCACGCCCACCAAAGGGGGCGTGCTGTCAATCAACATCGACAGCACACCTCCTTTGATCAGACACAACGAGCGAAGGACTTTCCTTCGCTCGTCGCGTCTGGCGCATGCGCACGCTGGAGCTCCCTCCGTCGTGCGCATGCTCAGTGCATAACATCGACCCACTTGCGAGCGGACAGCCGCTCGCGAGTGGGTCTGAATCAGGCACTTAGTCACTCAGAGTGAGTAAATAGTAACATATCAAATTAATCAGTGCAGTCTTGTGAATTGGTTTGTTGCATCCATTTGCAATGTAATATGTATTTCTGGGTAAAAAAGATGCAAAAAAGATGTTTGGCACAAACAAAGTTAGACTGGACTTGACGTGCCAAGAAGGGCTGTTTGATGCAACTGCAGCACTAGAGTATAAGGACACATCTGTCATCTGTTTAGTGTGCCATTAATACATAATAAAATCACAATTTACAATGTAATAATGCATTGAAATACTAAATCTAAATAGGACAGATGTTGTGGTAGTGGCAAATCCAAATAGGGGAGTATGGTGCTGAATCACAACCTTAGTGTTTCAATAAGGCATTACCCAATCATAGAGTAAACAAGGGGTGAAGGATATTGTATCACAAATAACTTATTTCAAAACATATGAAGTAAGAGCCTGGCTGCATATATTAAAACACTTGGGGAGAGATATATGCAGTGTGCTGATATGAAAATATAACTCTAAATTGTGTCAAAGGGTAATCAGGCTCAAAAAGTTGTGGAGTGGAATCCCATGGGTTGAGCACCACCCAAGGCTTATGGTATTATTCTGCCACTGAACTATAGCATTTAAAATTTTGAGTTGGAAAAATAATTTCCTAGTTTAGCTCACCTAATTTAATAGAAAACATAAAAATTTATATTTGTTATTTTACAAATATGGCTATTGGCTTACTAAACATTAACTTTATAGCTGTAACTTCATTATTGCTAGACAGAGGCAAGAATAGCAGGTACCATTTTGCCTGTGACTTATTAAAAAATTAAAACTAATTTAAAAAAGCAAATTACTTTATCCATGTATTCATATGATTTTGTATATTGTAAAGCAAAATTCTAACATCTTGATAGCTCATAATGCATAAAATAAATTTGGCATAACATTGACTCTGAGAAAACAAAATGTATTAATAGTGAGAATAGGTGTATATATTGCCCATTTGCAAGTAGTTTTATATAATATAAAAGGCGACAGCGACATCTGTAGATCATATTAATATAAATTGATCCTTTAAAAACACATTTTTTTTATAGACCTTTTTTTTTAATTATTTTTTTTATAACCTGTGACTCTTCAGTCACTTATATCTTTGATATGAATTTTTTTTTAAAATAATACCAATGTAGTGTATTTCAACAGTGAGACAAACTCTAAACATTAGTAATAAAATTTGTGGTCACTTTTTCATTGATCAGTTTTACTGATTAAAGTCTTGATTAAATTAATAATTATAAGATTAAAAAGCAGTATATAACTTTTAACAGCTACAATTCCCAAACAACATTGTCTTTTCAATATTTGGTTTAATGGAACGCTATTTTGATGTACAATTTACAGTGATATTTGGTAAATCAGGTGCAAATTACTGGACCTCAAATTATTGAAACATTTTACGAAAGAAACATTTGCCTTGGTTTGTATTCATGCACCTAGATTCTTACTGGAGAGCAAAGATTTGTAGAGCAAGATGGGCACAATTGGAGAGTAGTGGCAGATTGCACAGGTAAGGAGGAGGAGATGGGCATAGTGAAAGCATTCAAGAAAAAATATTTTTATTTAAAATGCAAAGAAGTAGTGGATGAGGTTTTAGAGAATGCAGAATAATTTATTCAAATAAGATTTAATCAAAAATTGTGTGCTTGGTTTTTTTTATAGCTATTTTAGCGATCCCTGTCTGTAAGCAATATTGGCAGACATTATGTAGACAGGAGAATACTGATGGCATTTTGCAGACATAGTTTAAATTTTAAATTATTTTAACTGTCAGCATTATAAATTTAAACATGATGTTTTACAATCTTAGTTAGAATGCCAACATGGTTAAAATTATTTAACTACGAATAAAACTGTGTTGTCATAATGCTGTTGATATTAACGTGACTACATATTCACTGTGCACATACTGATCATTCATGGAATAACTACTTCCCATCTGTTGTACTCAGGGCAATTTTTCTGGAAACTATTGGTGGATCTACTTGGGGTGGAGCTATAGAAAAACAAATATATATATATATATATATATATATATATATCCATGCAAAAAATCAGCGGCACTCCTGGACTGTTATCATAGGCAAAAACAGTTTAATGCATGCCACATAGCCTACATTTCAGAGCCAGACACGACCCTTTTCTCAAGGCAGGCAATGCGATATTCAATTACATTATGGACAGTAGACATAATCACTAGTGAATCTTACCTTTAATTAGCAGTATGCTTCCTGTGTGCTGGCGCCGACCGGGACAGGCAGGGGGAGGAGTTGGTGCACACGCTGCGGCCTCTGTCCTCTGCTGATGACGTCACTCCAGTGCTTGTGGGTTGTCATAGAAACGAGCCACTAGACGGGTGTACTGTCTACCCGGTCCGCGCCAGCTACAATGAGAGGCACAAAAAAGATTATTGTCACAGACATGCAACAAAGTTACTTTATACGCAAAAATCACCTATACTATTTACTATAAAACATACACATAGACTAACAACATATAACATGGAACAGGGTAGCTCTGATGATGAACTATGGATAAGGAATCATAACGTCTCATTGAGTAAACACTCTCTACAAAGGGATATCTCTAAAGCATAGTTATTATCTTTACAGTAATACATTAAGGGACAATTTCTCATTAAGTCCTGCAGGATGAATTGTATTTAATTTATGTATCCAGGACGGTTCAAGTCGCAAGAGTTTTTCACCTCTGTTTCCTCCCCTTAATGTAGTAGGAACATGATCAATTAATATATGTTTTAGAGCATACAAAGAATGGCCAGCTTGTAAGAAATGTCTCGCCACAGGCTGTTCAGCCACTTTTTTCGTAATGGCTGATTTGATAGCCGACCGATGCAAAGCCATCCGTTCTCTCACTGTCCTGATGGTTTTTCCAACATAATAGTACCCAAAAGGGCACATTATCACATAGACAACATAGGATGAAGTACAGGTGAGGACGTGTTTTATATGGTACATGTGGTCCCAATGAGGATGTTTGAACGTTGATCCTGTCAACATGTGTTGACAAGTGGTACATTTAGTGCATTTATAGCACCCTGGTGCTTTTACCCGAGTGGTTTGGCCTTCCTGACTGGATGGAATAAATCCAGTGATGTCCGTGTGGACCACCATGTCCCTAATATTCCTGCCTCTTGTAGAACAAGCCATCGGTTGTTTGCCTGTGAAACATGGTAAATCCTTATCTGATGTAACTATGGGCCATAATGCCCGTGTAGCCCGTTGGATCACTGGACTGCTTGTTTGATATTCAAGTTTCCAAGGAATGGTGTTACTTTTATCTTTGTTGGAAGGTTGTAATAATGTATCTCTTTGAAGTAACAAAACCTCATTTCTTTGATTCCTTAGAAGAGGTAGCGAATATCCCCTTGTCACAAACTTATCTATTATTTTTTCCAACTCATGTTGAGTATGGTAAGGATCGCTTGAAATATGTGCAATTCTTAACATTTGTGATTTCGGGAGTCCTCTCACAAGTGATTTAGGATGATGGCTATTAGCCGCAAGGAGAGTATTGCGATCTGTGGGTTTGGAATAAACCCCTGTTTTGATACGACCCTCTTCAATAGTTACTTGAACATCAAGATAATTTAATGTAGATGTACTACAGTTGTAGGTCAATTTGATAGGTCAGTCACGATCATTAATTTGTTGAATCAGTATCTCAAACGCCGTTATACCACCAGTCCATAACATAAACAAGTCGTCTATATACCTCGTGTAGATTAGAATGTGTTTGCTGATCTCTTCATTAGCGAAAAACATGTCTTGTTCTTAACTAAACATATAGACATTTGCATAACTCGGGGCTACATTACTGCCCATGGCTCAGCCGGACACCTGTTGGTAAAATTTCCTATTATATAGGAAATAGTTGCGTGACAACACGAGTTCCAGCAACTGTAAAAAAAGGGTTTTGTCCTGGATAGTCATCCGATGTTGTTCTATAAATATTTTCATAGTTTCTATTCCCTTGTTGTGGGGAATAGATGTGTACAGACTTGAAACGTCCATCACGCAAATGAGGGTGTCCTGTGGAACCACTGTGACCATTTTTAGTGCCAGTAAAAAGGCTGTGGTGTCCTTGATATATGATGGCTGTGCAGACACAAGAGGCTGGAGAATTGTATCTAAAAACATGGAGATAGGCTGATACAAAGAGTTCCTTGCCGATATTATCGGTCGTCCCAGAGGGGATTGTAAGTTCTTATGGATTTTAGGGACCAAATATATTATTGGCACCACTGGAAACTCTTGTATTAAAGATCGTGTCACCTTATCGCTGATTAGACCATCGTGTTCTGCTTGTGATAGAATCTGATCCAGCTCCTTTTTATAATCGCCGGTGGGGTCCCTAGCCAGACTCTGATAGGTATTGGTGTCGGCTAGCTGTCTTTCGATTTTGCTCTTGTAGTCCCTCACATCCTGGATCACTATTGCGCCCCCCTTATTGGCGGGGCGGATAATGATGTCTCTGTATGTACTCAGATTGTTTAAAGCTTCTTTTTCCTTTCGTGTTAAATTGTAATGTTGAGTAGTCGATGCCTTGATGTATCTAGAAACAGAGTCATCCAATAAGCAGTTGAAGGTCTTTAACGAGGTATTGTTAGATTGGGGATCAAACGTAGAGGTGCTGCGTGCTTGCAAAAATGTTGGAAATGGATTATTAGAATCTAGTGGTGCCTTAGTTTGAAAAAATTCTTTCAATCTTAGGTTGCGGGAGAACCGGTGTAAATCTACCTGCCTTGTTAGGTCATTATGAACGTTGGTGGGGACAACTGAAAGACCTTTATTGAGCACATTGACCTCAATATCCGTGAGAGTTCTAGATGACAAATTGCATATTAAATTTTCTTTTTGGAGGATGGACCTTTTATTCCTCGCGTTTTGACCCCCCCCGGTGGGTGAAAGACCTTTTATAGCGCTCTCTCCTGTTGCCATTACTGCTGTATCTAAAGGGACTGGTTGTATGTCCCCACTTTCATCAGAATCACGGATTGCAAACTCACTGTCGCTATTGGACGTGACGGTTTCAGTGTGTTTATTTTCCCGTCTAGCTCTCCACCCTTGACAAGGTTGTCTTGGTTTTTGGAAAGGCTGGGATCTGTTGTCCCCACCTGTTAGCCAGCAGTACACGTGATTGTTCTCATAATCATCACAAACCACCTGTTTTTTATTACGTTTAAATTGAATTAGTTCATGGCGGTATGTGTCGCTTTGTTTCTGTAATTTTTGTAGTAATTCCGCATTACCCTCATGTTCAAAACTGGCTTTAGATATAGCAGCTAGAGATTCAATTTTCTCTCTTGTCTTAGCCAGTTCAAGCCCTGCTTCATGGATGACAAGTAACATTAAGTCCATGCTACATTTATTAACCACTCCGACCCATTTCCTACAGAAATCAAGATTTTGTCTCCCAATCGTGGGAGCATTCTTCACACGAAATCCCTGCAGTATCATTTGATCCCTGTAATATTCTGAAAGGGATATTCCATGCAGGAGATATTCAGTTTCTCTTTTTTTCAATTTCAACATTTGGTGGTAGAAATCCATTGCATCATCATTTTGATCTGTAGAGGGCCAGTGTTTTTTAAATAAAATATGTTCAGCTTCCACATTAGTGAAACTGTGAAGTATGCCCTTGGGTAAGGTAATTCCTGAAAATCCGGCCGGATTATTCCCAGTGCTCTGCAGATTAGAGCTGTACTGTTCCATGCTGTGTTTAGTACTCTCCAAACAGGTAACTGCAAATGAAAATTAAACGGTGCCTTGTTCCAAGCGGGACCTTGCAATCCCAAATGTATATGTTCCAAGTATGAACTGGCACTAAAACTATAATGAAGTTATGTGCCAGGGTGCCCTCTATGTACATCCAATATCCATGCGAAAAATCAGCGGCACTCCTGGACTGTTATCATAGGCAAAAAAAGTTTAATGCATGCCACATAGCCGACGTTTCAGAGCCAGACAAGGCCCTTTTCTCAAGGCAGGCATTGCGATATTCAATTACATTATGGACAGCAGAAATAATCACTAGTGAATCTTACCTTTAAGTAGCAGTATGCTTCCTGTGTGCTGGCGCCGACCAGGACAGGCAGGGGGAGGAGTTGGTGCGCAAGCGGCGGCCTCTGTCCTCCACTGATTACATCACTCCAGTGCTGGTGGGTTGTCATAGAAACATGCCACTAGATGGGTGTACTGTCTACCCGGTCCGCGCCAGCTACAATGAAAGGCACAAAAAAGATTATTGTCACAGACATGCAACAAAGTTACTTTATACACAAAAATCACCTATACTATTTACTATAAAACATACACATAGACTAACAACATATAAAAACTCTTGCAACTTGAACTATGGATAAGGATTTTTCGCATGGAAATTGGATGTACACAGAGGGCACCCTGGCACATAACTTCATCATAGTTCGAGTGCCAGTTCATACTTGGAACATATACATTTGGGATTGCAAAGTCCCGCTTGGAACAAGGCACCGTTTAATTTTCATTGGCAGTTACCTCTTTGGAGAGTACTAAACACAGCATGGAACAGTACAGCTCTAATCTACAGAGCACTGGGAATAATCCGGCCGGATTTTCAGGAATTACCTTACCCAAGGGCATACTTCACAGTTTCACTAATGTGGAGGCTGAACATATTTTATTTAAAGAACACTGGCCCTCTATAGATCAAAATGATGATGCAATGGATTACTACCACCAAATGTTGAAATTGAAAAAAAGAGAAACTGAATATCACCTGCACAGAATATCCCTTTCAGAATATTACAGGGATTTCGTGTGAAGAATGCTCCCACGATTGGGAGACAAAATCCTGATTTCTGTAGGTAATGGGTCGGAGTGTTTAATAAATGTAGCATGGACTTAATGTTACTTGTCATCCATGAAGCAGGGCTTGAACTGGCTAAGACAAGAGAGAAAATTGAATCTCTAGCTGCTATATCTAAAGCCAGTTTTGAACGTGAGGGTAATGCGGAATTACTTCAAAAATTACAGAAACAAAGCGACACATACCGCCATGAATTAATTAAATTTAAACGTAATAAAAAGCAGGTGGTTTGTGATGATTATTAGAACAATCACGTGTACCGCTGGCTAACAGGTGGGGACAACAGATCCCAGCCTTTCCAAAAACCAAGACACCCTCGTCAAGGGTGGAGAGCTAGAAGGGAAAATAAACACACTGAAACCGTAACGTCCAATAGCGACAGTGAGTTCGCAATCCACGATTCTGATGAAAGTGGGGACATACAACCAGTCCCTTTAGATACAGCTGTTATGGCAACAGGGGAGAGCGCTATAAAAGGTCTTCCACCCGCCGGGGGGGTCAAAACGCGAGGAATAAAAGGTCCATCCTCCAAAAAGAAAATTTAATATGCAATTTGTCATCTAGAACTCTCACGGATATTGAGGTCAATGTGCTCAATAAAGGTCTTTCATTTGTCCCGACCAACATTCATAATGACCTAACATGGCAGGTAGATTTACACCGGTTCTCCCGCAACCTAAGATTGAAAGAATTTTTTCAAACTAAGGCACCACTAGAATCTAATAATCCATTTACAACATTTTTGCAAGCACGCAGCAGCTCTACGTTTGATCCCCAATCTAACAATACCTCGTTAAAGACCTTCAACTGCTTATTGGATGACTCTGTTTCTAGATACATCAAGGCATCGACTACTCAAAATTACAATTTAACACGAAAGGAAAAAGAAGCTTTAAACAATCTAAGTACATACAGAGACATCATTTTCTGCTCCACCGATAAGGGGGGGCGATACTGATCCAGGATGTGAGGGACTACATGAGCGAAATCGAAAGACAGCTAGCCGACACCAATACCTATCAGAGTCTGGCTAGGGACCCCACCGGCGATTATAAAAAGGAGCTGGATCAGATTCTAGCACAAGCAGAACACGATGGTCTAATCAGCAAAAAGGTGACACGATCTTTAATACAAGAGTTCCCAGTGGTGCCAATAATATATTTAGTCCCTAAAATCCATAAGAACTTACAATCCCCTCCGGGACGACCGATAATATCGGCAAGGAACTCTTTGTATCAGCCTATCTCCATGTTTTTAGATACAATTCTCCAGCCTCTTGTGTCTGCACAGCAATCATATATCAAGGACACCACAGCCTTTTTACTGACACTAAAAACAGTCACAGTGGTTCCACAGGACACCCTCATTTGCGTGATGGACGTTTCAAGTCTGTACACATCTATTCCCCACAACAAGGGAATAGAAACTATGAAAAAATTTATAGAACAACATCGGATGACTATCCTGGACAAAATCCTTTTTTTACAGTTACTGGAACTCACGTTGTCACGCAACTATTTCCTATATAATGGGAAATTTTGCCAACAGGTGTCCGGCTGTGCCATGGGCAGTAATGTAGCCCCGAGTTACGCAAATGTCTATATGTTTAGTGAAGAACAAGACATGTTTTTCGCTAATGAAAAGATCAGCAAACACATTCTAATCTACACGAGGTATATAGACGACTTGTTTATGTTATGGACTGGTGGTATAATGGCGTTTGAGATACTGATTCAACAAATTAATGATCGTGACTGACCTATCAAATTGACCTACAACTGTATTACATCTACATTAAATTATCTTGATGTTCAAGTAACTATTGAAGAGGGTCGTATCAAAACAGGGGTTTATTCCAAACCCACAGATCGCAATACTCTCCTTGCGGCTAATAGCCATCATCCTAAATCACTTGTGAGAGGACTCCCGAAATCACAAATGTTAAGAATTGCACGTATTTCAAGCGATCCTTACCATACTCAACAAGAATTGGAAAAAATAATAGATAAGTTTGTGACAAGGGGATATTCGCTACCTCTTCTAAGGAAGCAAAGAGATGAGATTTTGTTACTTCAAAGAGATACATTATTACAACCTTCCAACAAAGATAAATGTAACACCATTCCTTGGAAACTTGAATATCAAACTAGCAGTCCAGTGATCCAACGGGATACATGGGCATTATGGCCCATAGTTACATCAGATAAGGATTTACCATACTTCACAGGCAAACGACCGATGGCTTGTTTTACAAGAGGCTGGAATATTAGGGACATGGTGGTCCACACGGACATCACTGGATTTATTCCATCCAGTCAGGAAGGCCAAACCACTCGGGTAAAAGCACCAGGGTGCTATAAATGCACTAAATGTACCACTTGTCAACACATGTTGATAGGATCAACATTCAAACATCCTCATCGGGACCACATATACCATATAAAACACGTCCTCACCTGTACTTCATCCTATGTTGTCTATGTGATAATGTGCCCTTGTGGGTACTATTATGTTGGAAAAACCATCAGGACAGTGAGAGAACGGATGGCTTTGCATCGGTCGGCTATCAAATCAGCCAATATGAAAAAAGTGGCTGAACAGCCTGTGGCAAGACATTTCTTACAAGCTGCCCATTCTTTGTCTGCTCTAAAACATATATTAATTGATCATGTTCCTACTGCATTAAGGGGAGGAAACAGAGGTGAAAAACTCTTGCGACTTGAAGCGTCCTGGATACATAAATTAAATACAATTCATCCTGCAGGACTTAATGTGAAATTGTCCCTTAATGTATTTCTGTAAAGATAATAACTATGCCTTAGAGATATCCCCTTGTAAAGAGTGTTTACTCAATGAGACGTTATGATTCCTTATCCATAGTTCATCATCAGAGCTACACTGTTCCATGTTATATGTTGTTAGTCTATGTGTATGTATTATAGTAAATAGTATAGGTGATTTTTGCATATAAAGTGACTTTGTTGCATGTCAGTGACAATAATCTTTTTTGTGCCTCTCATTGTAGCTGGCATGGACCGGGTAGACAGTACACCCATCTAGTGGCTTGTTTCTATGACAACTCACCAGCACTGGAGTGATGTCATCAGTGGAGGACAGAGGCCGCCACGTGAGCACCAAATCCTCCCCCTGCCTGTCCCGGTCGGCGCCAGCAAACAGGAAGCATACTGCTACTTAAAGGTAAGATTCACTAGTGATTATGTCTGCTGTCCATAATGTAATTGAATATCTCAATGCCTGCCTTGAGAAAAGGGTCGTGTCTGACTCTGAAACGTCGGCTATGTGGCATGCATTAAACTTTTTTTGCCTATGATAACAGTCCAGGAGTGCCGCTGATTTTTTGCAATGATATTGGATGTTCACAGAGGGCACCCTGGCACATAACTTCATTATAGTTCGAGTGCCGGTTCATAATTGGAACATATATATATATTAGGGGTGAGCGGGTTCGGTTTTACTCGGATCTTTTTATTGGCTATCGCCGAACACGTGTTTTGGATAGCGAATAAAATCGAGCCGAATTTGCAGTAAAGTGGCGATAAGAACCGAGTAAAACCGAGTAAAACTGAACCCGCTCACCCCTAATATATATATATATATAATTTAGAACAGAAGGCTGTCAAAATGTGTTTTAGAATAAAATGTCTTAATTAGAGGTTCCTTCTAAAAACTGCCAGTTTATGGTTACAATCTTAATTATTCCTACATACACAGCACCTCAGAGGGAGGAACTGCTTTTTTTCAGTCCTATAATAGAGGCACCAGACTGGCCTTAGGAAGATAATTACTTCTCTGTGGATAACCAAACTTGAGGTGGTTATAACATAGAAAGATGTAATGGTTGACTGTGTTAATAATTTCAGATATCCCACAGTTGAGTTCATTGTGAGGCAATAACCAAATTATCAAGTCTTTCCAGGTTTTTGTTGGAGGGATTTAACATAAAGTAAATAGCAAGTGTTTAGCCAACTCATGTTTAGAAAGCATCTCAATTAATTGAGATTAATGTCCATATACATCTATTCTCATATATTAACACACACAAAATGATCAAAGTGCATTTATCAATAACATCAGTTAAATGTGTGTCTAATATACAGTATATATATATTTTACAAATATTACATATTTCTTGTCCTTTTGATGCCTGATGTGACAGCCAAGCTCAAGAATCTTTATTGAGAGTATGATAATTACATATTTTTTATCTATTTCAGGACAGCAATAGTTTGAGATATACAGTATCCATTGGTAAATTTGTAAACCATGCTATAGGTAGTAGAAGTACTTTACTCTTTGTACTAATTCCTTTAAAATTGCAGATAATCTTGGATAGTTATTTACTTCTAGACATGGGATTATATGTTGTGTTTATTTTATGTATATTCAGTTTTAAGGTCCAGATGACTGAGATGCATTGTTTACTGACATATATAATGCTTGATAATGGCAGCTCAGATTATGATTTCATTTTTAATGGGTTTATTTTGCATAAAAGTCTACCATTTAGGTAAAAGACCTATATGAAATGTGAAGGTGTTCAATGAGACCTGACATTAAATTAAGTTTTGAATTGAAAATAAAAAATATTCATCAATTTCTGAGGCAACAGTTAAAAAAAGTCCACCATTTATTTTTAATGGATTTGAGCACAAATACTGTACTTTTATTTTTGTTTTTGAAGTAGACCATTTTCAACAACCCAAACATATTTTATTGCTGAGTTTTCTTATAACCTATACCCTTTACTTCCAAAAGAGTTTTTTTAAATATTCTTTCTTCAGAAATGTTCTTTGTGACTGTCATATTATTACACAAAATAAAAAGCTAGCAAATTCAAAATTCTGTATTAAGTTTTATAAAACAATATTCAGTCAATCACTCTTGAAAGGCTTTGCGAAAATAGGATAGTTTTTACAAAGCGTAATCATTGTTTGATGGCAACAACAGTTTTATTTGAAGAACCGACAGGTCACTGTACTATTTAGAAAAATAATTCAACTTCTTTAACATTTTATGAAGTATATAACTGCACATTTCATCATGTTATTTTGTTTTCAGATTTTAAAGCTGCAGTTCAATGTGTAAAATAATTTAGTTTTATTTAATTCCTTCTGCTTGGTGTTCAAATGGTACAATGTGACTTTGCTGTTGTGTTTTGGGTCCCAGTTTGTTATCTATCACACAACAGCATTGTTAACTGGCACTCTTTCAACTGCCACATAGCACAAAGCCATGTCTGCATGTCATTTAAAGGGTAGACATTAATACTCTAAACAAATCAATGGTTTTGTGCTTTAGCACAAGGACATTGGAATGGTTTAATAACTAGATGCTGTCAACACAAAATAACATAAAAGTAAGTACATGTAGAAAGAATGACATTTTTTCAAAGAAAGGACAAAAGAGTCAACATTCTTGACCTTAACGATAAGTGGGAAGGATGTCTGAAATACAGTAAGTTATTTTAGTAGAAAATAGTTGTGTTAAAACATGAACACTTTATGCTAGTAATACACAAAAATATTCAATGTCAAGTAAGGAAAAATATTTAGTTGCCTTTGGATAGCAGTAAAAAAGCTGCAAAATTACCAAAAATAAAATTGATTGACATTGTGTGACTGTGTATGCTTGTTCTGTCGCAGGATTTAATTTTAAAGTGAAAAGCCATCTCCCCACTTTTAGGCACTATCTCTGGAAATGAGAATAAATTGGTTAGACATGTGAATGTCATAATGGATGAACAACAATTACTAATGAGCAAATGTAACTCTCCCATAGTATGCATGGCAAGCTTCAATCCCAAAGCTTCATTGCTTAATTAACAAATTAAAAACACACATTAAGCATTGCAGAATGTAAACTGTAGTGGTGCTTGGGTATTTAATAATGATTTGGTACAAGTCATGTGGCTACAGTACTTGTACCAACATCATTGTATTCTAATATCAAAGTATATCTTTTTTGCCTCACTGATAATTTTTGTCACAAGGACTAAAAGATACATCACAAAATAATCATGGTTGCATGCACATTAATGGAATGTTGTCAGCCCAGAGGGTGTAATGGTTAGCATTACTGCCACACAGCACTGAGGTTGTGGGTTTGATTCCCACTACGGCCCTAACTGTGTGAAGTTTGTATATTCTATCTGTGGTTGTATGGGTTTCTCCATTTACTCTGGGTTCCTCCCACACTCCGAAAATATACTGGTTGGTTAATTGGCTCCCAACACAAATTAATCATAGTGTGTATGTATGTGCCTTTAGTAGAGAACAAAGATTTTTAAGCTCAACTGGGGCAGGGACTGATGTGAATGGCCAAACACTATCTGTAAAGCACTGTGTGTGCTATATAAATAACTGGTAAAAAATATATAAATGCTAATTAATTCATTTTCTATGGTGTGAGGACAAAAAGGGTAGAAACCACTGCCCGCTTTCAGTGTGGAAAGCAAACAATTTGTTAGAACATCTGCGTTATATGCACTAAGGATTCCACATTCACTGAAAATTAATAAACTGTTTGATCCATAATACAAAATCTCTGAATTCCCCTAGAGTACTTTACTGAAAGTATTCTGCCTCATTCCTGCTACAACAGCCACTTTGGTCTGGAAAAACAGATAACAATTAAGTCAGTGGTGGTATTGCTGTGCAGACATTGATCATTGTCTCTAAGACATTCTACACAATGCACAGAATGTATATAATGACAAAAGGTGGCAAGAAAAACTGCCACACAACCTCAGCATCTGGCATCCCAAAGAGGGTTACATATGACCTGTAGACATACTCCCTGGGCTGGCAATGTTGCTGTAGCTGCTGGTGTCTGAGTGATGAAGTCTCTGGCCATTGGTTATTCCCATAGCAGCCAAGCCTATAAATACCAAAGGAAAAAAGTCACATTTATCACATCAAAAGACCTTAATGGAATGTTTTAAAATTGGGAATGTTGTGCTAAACACATGACCTCATAATAAATATGATACACATATCATGTTGAGAGGATACATATGTGTACAGTTCTGCTTACTTCAGGTAGGAACAGTGCACCATTTAAATAATTCCATAATCAGTTCAGATTATAACAATTGGCAAAATACAAACTTTTTTCAAGATATATGTGATCAAAAAAATATCACAAAAGACAATAAATCTTTACCCCTTAAACATAGGAGTGGTCACATCATTACTATACAAATAGAGAAATCAGCATTTTGATCATAAATTATATTTAATGAGAAGGCCATATCTGATACTTGATATAATATAAATATAAACACAGAATTGTGAGTGGATGCAATATTTTAATTATTTGTTTATTAGTATTGTTTAACAATTATATCACATAAATACATTTTCTTGCACTTTATACTTCGCTGGTCTGGAGTTTTAAAAGGATGAATTAAAGGTTATATTTCATATACTGTATATATTTTAATATATATCTTTTGGGTCACCGTAATAGAGAGTTTTCAACTATGTACAATTCCATATACCAACCATCTGTGAGTGCTCCTTGTTAGAACACTTTTTTCTTTTTTGTTTGTACAACCACAATCTGTGCCAGGTGCTGCTGTACTCTCTTCATTCATCTGTTTCATCTGCCTTCTCATATCTGTACCCAAATCTACCTGTCCTCCTCTGTCTTGTCCTCTTCCTTCCTCTTATGTATTTTTAACTATCTACAGTACTGTATCTACTGGATGTGTCAACACTTTCTCAAGCTCAAAATGTCTAAGACTGATCTCATTGTCTTTCATTTTTCTCGTGTCACCACCCTTCCCATATATCGATTACTGTTAACAATACCATAATCTACCAGTCAATAAAGTTTGCCACCTAGACAATACCCTTGATACTGCTCTCTCATTCACTCACCACATTCAGTCCCTCATCCACTTTTGCCATATTATTCTCTGGAAATTTCACAGAATTCATCATTTCCTCTCCTTTGATGCTACCAAAATACTTATCCATTCCCTCATTATCTCTTATATTGACTATTGCAGTCTTTTATCCCTCACCCTAGGTCCACTACCTCAACCAATATGCATATACTAAAACTATGACTGCACTCATATTCATGTAAATATGTTATGTTGTTTATGTAATAAATGTTACTTTGTTGTCTTGTTTATCCTGTGTTATACCTTTATTATAGAAGGTGCTGCATACATTTGTGGCACCTTATAAATAATTGCTAATAAGAATACTACAAATTGCATGGTTCCCTAACTCCTTTCACCCCAGCACTGCTACTTACTGCAATAATAGATTGTGTACCATCTCCTCACTACCATACCAGGCTTCATCCTTTCATCTACCACTAGCCTTCCTAACTAACACACACAAATAGGACAGAAATAACATAAAATAACATAAAACACACAGAGAAAAAAAGGTCAAACCTGCACTGCTATAGGAATGCATGGTGCAATTGAAGTGCGTGACATAGCATAGCATATGCTTCAGTGGGTAATTGCATGGCTCAATGCAGGCGCACGTTTGTAGCGCAATCGGCAAAGATGTAGCAGGACACATCTGTAGAAAGCACAATAAGTTGTAAACAGACAATAAATAAAAACAGTACACAGCTGACAATTCTTTTTCTCCTTCACTTCTTCAGTCCAAAAATTTAGATCTCATTGTTTATTTTTACACTGACACTGCCATGCAAAGAGATTTCACAGCATTAAAGTTTATAGTTATTTCCTATAGTGTTACCCTTTACAGTATCACCTTTAATTTACTGTAGTTATTTATATTTGTATAAACATTAAACTATGTCATTTATTTTGCAGCTAACATTGTCCCAACCTTTATTGTAACCACTCTACAAAATCTTTTAAAATGTTACACACAGGAAGTTCATTGCTGAAAGCGTTCCCTCTGCTATCTTTGATTCTGCTCTATGTATTTAGTTTGAAAAGCAGACAACTCACCATCTTTGCAGATAGGAGGCCAATGATATCTAAGGAATAATCTGTCTCATGTGTTAGGGGTGAAACTTTTTTTTTACTCTGCCCAAACTCTTTGATTTAAGGTGTCTGGTTTGTTAATGTGGTACACCAATTGTACATTTAATCTTGCACTCCTTCTATGTTTCTAGACTGTCAGCATGAGAACTTTGAACATCCATCAAGACCTGTCCCCCTTTTCATGTAATGCAAACAGTGCTTCATATGACTCATTTATTTCTTGTAGTGCGTACAGAAACTAAAGTTACAAAGAATTGGCTTCTGAAATATACAGCAAGAACATTGAAAAAGCAGCTGCTGCAGGTCATTCTAATTAAATAGTCCTAGGTAGTCCTGCCAAGACATTTCAATCAAGTCCATGCAGCAAAAGACAAATACATTTAAGAATGTGCCTGAATGTTCTGATGTGAAGTGTTGTTTCAGCAGATGAAGGCCACACTAAGTTGTTGCTGAAAGAGTAACAGTACTTTACAGTATGTCCACTTAACACTGATATCATTTGCTTCTTTGGGTGAATGCTGTAACTTTGCAGTATATTGCTTTACTTTTATCAAACAATGCCAAAAGAGGTCAGCTTTGTTAAGGAAGCAAATATTACCCGATACACAGCTTTTATCTGTTTTTCATAGTTTGTAATACTAATAAAAACCAATGTTTCACATACTATGCCAGTTCTCATATACAGTATACAGGAGATGTCTACAGTTCCAATGGCAAATACAGCACATCCTACACCTATAGAAGCTGTTTTTCTCTGCAGGTTAATAATACCCCTTTTACATTAAAGTCCCAGGTCCGACCTGGGATTTGGAACATGGTTCCATATTGGGTCAGACCCGGGACCTCCCCTTTCATACTGTGGGACCAATCTGGTTTCTTCCCAGTTCAGCACCACTCACACTGCACCGGTGTACAGTAGAACACTTAAGGCGGTGCTCGGGGATGACATCATCTCCAAGTGCCGATCTCCCCATGCTAGAAATGGAAATTCACACAGATGACCCAGAATGCACATTTCCACTGAGCCCTACCTGGGTCCTTCCCAAGTTAATCCCTGCTAGCTACCAGGTTTGGATTCCAGGAACACTGGACCTGGGTTGAACCATTTCCACTGACAAAAATACCAGGTTAATGCGTGCTTACGTGCAATAACCCAGAATTTTGAGGTCAGTGGAAAAGGGGCGTAAGTCTTTCAATACATTATACCAATAACATTTCAATGACATCTCCAGGGAGAACAGCAATGAAAAAATATGAAGACTTTAATAAAAAAAAAAGCTCTAGTGACAGAAAGATTCATTAATCCATGTTACCTGTGTGCTATATTGTAGCTACATCTAGAAAACTATAATCCAGAAGCAAATATGGGTTGTGGAAATATGTCAAGGAACAGTAACATTACTTTTGTTTCTTGGACACATGAAGACGTATGAATGACAATGTTGACCCCAGGGACATTTATTTGGCAATTATAAAATGTATTTAGATTTAAAAAAAATGGTGCAAAACATTTATGATTTGTGCAAAATAATCTAGGTTACAGAGTTTAGGGACATTTCATGCCTGTAATGATGAAGAAGAAATGGTCACATAATTAGATCAATTGTTATATGACTGACATTAATTTAAAAATAGCTCTACAAATCTATGCAAAAAAGCAATACTCTAACCATTCTGCCCTTTTAATTAATACACAAAAAAAGAAGTAAAATATATCATAGACAAAGTGAAATTGAAACAGTAGCATACAGTTTAGTGACTGCTACTGTAGTTCTTTATCACCTATGAAGTTACACCAATGAAAAAAAATCCTAATCTAAAGAATAAATCCATACATTCACTATTGCACCTACATTTTTTACTTTCATATTTAATGAGTAGATACCGAGGACTATAATTGTGGACAGCATGTTTCTGCAGTAATATTCTTATTGTTCTTTTGAGATTATCATTGATGGTAGGGTGGCAACATTTGGCCTGATTCACTACCGATCGCAACTACGATTATGCACACAATCGTCTAATTGTTGAATTCTGAGCATGCATCGCAGTGTGCGTGCGTGATCTGGCCACTAAGGTTGGGACTGCGATCACAGTGACTACACAGACCCACCACAGAGTGAGGACAGGAAGTACCTTTTGGGGGTGGTGACGGGAAGGTGGTCAGTGAAACGCAGGCGTGCCAGGGCATTTGGACATCATTGCATGGGCATGCTTAAATCATCCATTGTGATGCCATACGCAGCCTGAGTAATAGCGTGCGATTAAATGAGCAATTCATGAGTTAGGTCAGAGCTTGTGCAAGTGTGCATGAAGCTGCGATGGTACTGATGGTTTTGCAATCTTGCTAAACAATACCGATGTGTGTAAGGCAAAGTGGACATCTATATGTTGTGTTGCTATGGCATAGTGATTGCAATGGATTAGCATATCATCGCAGATGAGACTACGTGCGTAATCGCTATTGCATTCGCAGTTGTGATCTATAATGAATCATGATAATTGTTTGGGAAAAGCAGGGGCGTTTGAGTGAAGCTTTGCCTAGGGTTCCTAGAAACCTAGTACCGACCCTGGTTATATGATAGACTGATCTTGGTGTGCTCTACACTAGAAGCTGTTGCTTTGTTTTGAAGGAGCTGCTGCTTCATTTCCATGGAAGCCTATAAGGTAGCAAGGAACTAGTCACCAATATACACATATTGGCTTATTTAAGGAATTGTCTAGTATATTGTTTATTATAAATTAATAGTTACTCAAACAGATGGAGTCCGTGTTTTTATATCCAAGATATAATTTCAATATGAATCTTTAAGACAGTATGTTGGACAGTTTTTGTTATTCATGTAGTGCAGTGCAACTGTTGAAAGTACTGTAAAAACATATTTACGGTTTTGCTTCAGTGGCAAAGTAGCATTATATAAAAATGAAATATTTATTTTGAAAAATGATTTGTTGTGTATAATTTAAAATTGAACACATTCTAAATATTGCATTGATAAACATTTGTACTTTTTAGAAGCACATTTATCATAAGTGCTTTCAGTTTACTTTTGACCTTATAGTCATCAGTTTCCATTTTACAAATATACCAAAGTAGCTTTTAACATTATAACTATATAATAACAGAATAATTACCTCCACTTACAAGTGAAATGCCAAAGGTCATTATACCCAAAGTACTTGATTTAGATTATTACGATTTGGATATTCATTACAGATCAGTGTGTACAAAAAAAGAACTATATTTATATAGTTTCTATTCTTAGTGTAATGATGGTAAATCTTCCAATTCCCACAATCTCCCTGAATAATGCTTTTAAATGGTAAATAAAATAATCACTACATACAGTATAACCAACATGAATAATTTTATCCAGAACAATTCGGTCTGCTCCTATGTTTCCCACTTTTAAACTAATAACATTTATCCAGGTTTAAATTTAAAATTTATGTTTTATTTATTATAGTTTAATTAATTTGTTTTTTTAAATTAACTACTAATTAGCTTAGAAAATAAATTAGAAAAGAGAACAATTGTTTTAAAGTTAAAATGATTTAACATATTTTGTGTAGAAGAATAAAATGTATCATGTTAAATATACCAACTAGTGTATATAATGAGCACTTGGCATTGATATGACAAAAAATATGCAGCTACTATACTGTAAGTGCAATGTAGAGTAGATCAGTCCTCCACATGTCTACAATACCCCTTTCAGACATACAGCAGGGCCTGATTCAGCATGGATCACAATTGCTACACTGTATGCAGATCGGTCGATCGTTGCATACTGCACATGCATATGCACCACAATGCGTGCAGTGATCACACTACAATTGCGGATGCACTGTGGAATTAATCACAGAGTGAGTGACAGGCCGTGAGCATTTGGGGGTGGTGATGGGGGAGTGGTTGCTGAAACGCAGGTGTTTCTGTCTGTTGAAATTCCATTGTATGGGCATGCATAAATTAGCCACTGTGATTGCCTATGCAGCCTGGGTACTCACTTTGTGCGACGAGACTTGCAAATTTTGAAACAGGTCAGAGCTGCTGTAATTGTGCATTAGAAGCCAATGTTCTCCAATGTTACTGATGTATATGCAGGACTGCAAGGTATTACGGATGTGAGAAGGAGGTAGTGGGCATCTCTATGCTGGCTGAGCAGTGGTAGGCATTAGCATATTCTGCAGCTACTTTGCATGCAATTACACAGCTGTGATCATAGTTGTGATCCATGCTGAATCAGACCCATAATCTAAATATCTAGGTGTTTGCTTGTGCACAAACACTGACCCAGATCTAGACTATGTATGAAAGGGACTGACATGGGTCTGAGTCCTGGTAATGTGACCCTGCTCCTAACCTGGGTTGGGCTGAGAGACCTGGGAAATTTCCATGTCGTATGTGTGAAAGTGCCTTTTGTTTCCCAATATTTGACTATTTCCAACCTGGTGTTTCCAGCTAAGAGACTAGTTCTGACTTGGGAGCAAAATATGCAAGTTACTTTTCCCATGGACAAATACTCTAGCCATGAAAGGTGTGCAAACACATTTTTTCATGAAGGGTAAAAACTGATTCTGCATGTGCCCACAAGTGCTGGCCAAATTCATTCTTATACAACAATTTTGATTTGAGTTTGGAAATGTTCCAATCAAATCTAATTATATCTGCACATTTGAAATTTTTTCCACCTGCAGTGCAACATGGTTTTGCCAAGTGCGAAGTTACTTTGCTTCGCTCACAACTTATAATCAGCATCCAATGCAATGGTCCCCAAAGGCTACCCAAACAGTTCAGGTTTTAGAGATATCCATGGTAGATCACAGGTTGTTAAATCAAATTGACTGTGGTACTAATTACTGTAAGTCACCTGTGCTCAACCATGGATTTCTCTAAAATCTGAACTGTTGGGGAACCTTAAGGACTGTGTTTGAAACCTCTGCTCTAAGGGTTTTTTATTTAAGTGTCAGGGTGTAAAGTCTGCCAATTTTGATTGTGTTTATACCCAGTATTTAAAAGGACAGTGCTTTTACAAGCAAGACATGACTAGTAAAAGCATTGCCTTTTTAAATATCAGACATAAATACGATCAGAAGTGCCAGGTTTTACAATCTGACACTTTGTAAATAAACCCCTAAAAGTAATATAAGGTGTTTGTAGGACAGACTAGAATTAAACACTTGAAGCACCTCCATGAAATGTTTGCATACACATAAAGTATATTAGTAAAGATTAGGCAGGAATTGCTTTTATTATTTTTATATATTGATATTATTATATTAATTATGACTAATATAGATATTTTCTTTTAAATTGTTTTAGAAATATTTAAAGTGTAATTGACTGTTTAACTTAAGGTTATTTTATTGAACAGATCTAGTTATTATTAAATATTCATTGGAAATTAGGACAAATAAAAAGCAACCAATTTAATTCCTTTATATTTAAGCTCTGCAAAGAGTAATCCCAGAAGAGTGAATTCTGCTGACTAGATGCAAAAATCAGTTCAAATCTAAATTGAACTGACGCAAGTTGACAAAATGAAACCTTTGCTCCAACTTGTCTCTAATATTTTCACAATTTGATTTTAGTTTGACCACTTTGGTGTGTATTATTTACTTTAAATATAACCTTTTTGAATTTATTAAGATATTTTTATAACATTACAAAGACAGGACACTCATTCCAATATAAATTAATAAAATAGTAATATAAAGTCAAAACATTATTATATTTGTTTTAGTCCAATATCAATTAGAATTTGAAATAACATGTGACATAACAGGGAAAAACAGGCATAAACTTTAATGGCTGCTTTTTAGTGGAGTTCCCAAACATTACTACTCTATTGGCTTTGATCCCTCTCATCCTCCTTAATAATTACAATTAACTACATATCTATTCAGCTCACTGAAAAGAAAAACCTGATCCTAATATATTACCTAGGGGGAGCTCTCATTCCATTGGAGTACAGCGATCGACTCCTGTATGACCTCTGTGAACTTTCTGGTGCAATAAACCTTCTGTGGACAATAGTAGTAGACGGCCTACATTCTCAATGCTGTGAAACCCTTCAACACACAGCTTACATGTCCATGTTGTGTCTGATGTCTGGGATCAGTAGGAGGTGAGCTGCTCACAGATTGCTGGTGCCCTTCTGACAAGCCTTACTCATCTGCAAATACTTGGGTTGCCCTAGTTGTTCCTTAAATATCTGCAGTAGTACCTTCCTATGCTCTGTGAGCTTCTGGTGCAGAACTTCCTTGAAACAGCCATACTGGTTCAGTCTGCATGTAGGAAGTTACTCTGAGCAATCACTGTCTCCCTCATGTTGCTGTTGGTCCTTTGGCTTTTTGGGAGTTCTGCTGCAAGGTTGATCCTGTTGTCTCTGTAACTCTCCAGCTGGTGGACTGTAACTGAATCTTCCCTGTCTGCAGTGTCCATGTCTGCAAGCTGCACCTGCTTTCATTATTCAATGACCCACTGTATTATTGCCTTTGTTGCCCAGTGTCTGATGATGTAGGTCACCAACCCTATGGCTGAGTGGGACATAACTATTAGAAAAACTACCACAAAAAATGGGAGATTACATGGTCTGTATATACTTTAATAATGCCATTCTGGACATACTTTAATTCCTGGCTCAGGCATTGTACCTCCTTTGAACCTGCATCACTTTAAGTATGAAATGCATTGTCTGTTGGGATTATTTCACTCTCTGAGACCTTGCAAAGTGCCTTTCTTCTAAAGACTCCTAATTTTGACACCCCCTCCTTTTTTCTCTCCTGACATACAGATGTGTCATCTTACTTCTATTCTCAATACACCACACAACGCATAATGCCTGGAATGAGCTGCTAGGTTCTGTGCAACTCAGTTGGGTGTCTTTTTTTGCTGAAAAGGCAATCTAGTGGTTTTGATGTACAACTACATTTGTTATACACACATAATCCTATTGACATTTAGTGGTTGTCGATAAATTCTTTGTTTGCCTCTAATTTTCTCTATTTATAGATGCATCCTGATACAACTTTTACTCCATACACCATGCTATTCATGCCCTACCATGGAGATGTATCTCACAGCATTGCTGCAGTAAGGCACAACATAACATACTAAAGCGCTGGAAAAGCCTGAGTGTGTTCTGTCAACCAGTTGTTGCTTTTACTAAACTGCACAGCGCATGTGTGAAATAGCTAACAAAGCTTTTGTAGCACCATCTGCTGATTGGCTGATGGAACCCGTCATTTATTAAACTATATAGTAGTACTGGACTTTGTTTAGTCATGAATGAACAATGGACACAGTATTTTTTTTTTTCTTAACTCTTCACTACAGGATTAAAAATAAATAATTTAGTGTGTGAGTTCAGTCATTTATAAAAATACATATCTGTGTGGGTCAGATGACACACAACCAGCATAAAATAAAGACAGAGCAATTCCAGTTCAATACTCTTAAGGAACTCTGCCGAACTCAATACATTGCTCTCAACTTCCTGTACTTGGCATTTCCATGCTTCTGTATGCCACCCATCTGCATTTTATGGCAAATTGCTATAAAGTGTAATGTGTACAATTCTATTGTACACATTACATGGTGTCCTGTCATCCTGTGTCCTGCTTTCCTGATTCCTATTATCTGTACTAATTCCTGACAATATTGCATTATTGTAGGGTTTAGCTGGTCATGCTCTTGCTTTGGTGGGACAGGGTGCTTGCCAACAATATTGAAAAATAGCGGGCTTATATGAATAACTGCCATGACATTTTATATAAGTATGGCTGGCAATGGACTGTCCACTCCCTTCAAAGGAGGTGGAGCGATTTAGTCCAGAGAGACCCCTGTTGGCTGCAGTGTCTAATGGTCCAAGTTAGGCCTAGTAAGTACAGTACAGTACTGTACATTACTGGTAGTATCTGCCATAGTGGCATACTGTTTGGCTTAATGTACTGTAAATTATAGTGAAGTGTTGTGAGGTCAATGGCTGTGGAGGCTATGACTAGTATCAGAGTCAGATTTACACACATCGTGTGCTGTACTGTACAATATACTTGCCAACTCTCCCCGATTGTCAAGGTGACTACCTGAAATAGTAGCAATCTCCTTGCCTCCTGAAAAGTCTAGCAATCTCCCTGATTGCACCTTTCCCCCATCATGAAGGTGTTATATTAAAAAAACAGAGATATATAAATTCAAATGGATCATTAGTATCATTTTGCTGCATTGGTTATAAGGCACAATAATCGCTATGGCTCAATGTATTTTCTGAAAAGTATCAGTGTGTTTTCATCAACAAATTGATCTTACTAACTGCCTTGGGAAACATAATATGGAAGCTGCTCAAATTAATTTGGCAATACTCTTCAGGTGCATGAAAAGGAGGGGTCATACTAAACAGAAAAACAGTTTTCATGTATTGTTGCAGGTACAATTCAGTGTGCTGGAGGATATCTAGGGGATACTCCCCTTTCTGTTTTTCTGTTTAGTATGACCCCTACTTTTCATGCTTCTGAATAGTATTGCCAAATTGATTTGAGCAGCTTCCATTTTGTTTGCTGTTTTGAGAGGCATGAATGAGCCAGCATTTGGAGGGCATGCTGGCTTTTGTAGTGCTAATTGGAGTTCCCAAGGGTGACTCCCAGGTAAGCTAGCTCTCAATTTGGATGTATTTCTGTATGTGCCTTTATCATGGGGCATTACAATAGATAATTACATGGCCCAGAGTGGGCACTATTATCATGTAGTGTAGGAACTACTGGTACCAGAGAAGCCGTGAAGTGGCCTGGCAGCTTACCATGTACTTGTAAATGCATGCAACAAATATCTCTGAATTTCTATTACCATATAGTTTTCATGTATTGTTGCAGGTACAATTTAGTGTGCTGGAGGATATCTAGGAGATACTCCCCTTTCTGTTTTCTGTGTAACTGCTTTGGGACTCATTTACATTTGTATGTAAGTTAGTATTATGACACACCTCTCACATGAGGCAGTATATGTCCACTTTAACGCTGCACTCATAGGTGTTTCACAATCTGCCGGAAATGCTTGTTCAAAAAGAAAGCAGGTATGCTGTACAATACTGTATTGTACAGTATACTGTATATGATTTAGTTATTAGTTTTGACTATAAAAATGATTACAATAGCACAAACATGAATAATACAAAAATGATAGAGTTTCTTAAGAGTATTAAACTTGGGGCCTGATTCAGGCCCATTTGCAAAGCTGCCGATATTGCAATCTGCGCATGCGTACAAGACGCAGTGTGTGTGCACGAACTAGTCCATGCAATCGGGGATCGTTCACACTCTGGCCCTGATTCAGAGCCAGACGCTCTGACAGAGCACTCACTCTTAATCAGGGCCATCCCTCTGAATTTTAGAGCGGCCTCCCGGCCGCTCGTATAGCTGTGGGTGACCACCCACAGCTATAGCGAGCTGCCAAAAAGATGGTTGTGATGGTCAAGACCATCGCGACCATCGGGCTTGTGATGAGACCCTGTGATAGGGTCTCTGTGACCACAAGCCCTGGAGTGATTTTGGCTCTATCAGAGCCAAAATCACTCCCACTGACATCACTTGTGATGTCAGTGGGGCCGGCCCCTGACGGTAGGCATTCCCATGGGAATGCCTCCATCTGGCCAGCCACGCCCCCGGCACGCCTACCAAAGGGGGCATGATGTCACTCGCCATTGACAGCACGCCCCCTTTGTAGCAAGACTCATAGCAACAGCTTGCCTGTCGCTATCCGGATCATGCATATATGCACGACGGAGCTGGGTCCATCGTGCGCATGCGCACTGGCCCAACATTGACCCGCTTGCGAGTGCTCAGCGCTCGCGAGCAGGTCTGAATCAGGCCCTCTGTACACAGATCCTCCACAAGCATGAGTGACAGGACATGCCATTTTTGGGTGGTGACAGGTGGTGATTGATGGAAATGGGGATGTGGAGGTGCGAACGCATGCGTGTCTGTTCATTGGAGTGCCATTTTCAGGGGCGAGCATAATTAAGATGCATGGTCAGTGTACACATCACATGGCTGAATAACACACAGCAGCACTCACAGTATTTGCGGTAGGGTATGGCCAGCCACAAGTCATACATATGGGTCTGATGTAAGTCCATGTTGCAGGTCTCAAACTCAGGGCGCCCACTCTGTAATGCAAGCTGTATCGAGACCCACACCTTTTATGTATGTGATGTTATGTGTGTGGCTTTACAGCAGTCCATAGCAGTCCATAGCAATGTCCATAGCAGTTTATAGTCTAATGAAGCTGGATGTCATAATATGGAGATGAAAGGATGAGTGTGGAGCAATGCATAAAGTTGAGCAGAGTACTGTAAAAGAATTGAACCTGAAATGATCTGTCTTTATGACCAGACACCTTTACACCATGTAGCGACAGTACACAGTATGGATGGCCCATATTACAGTAAGTACAATATAGGTTAGTATCCAAATAGCCCTGAACATTGATAATTGATCCCCGCAATCAATGAAATATGGGGATTTTTTGCAGATTATCCCCGATTTCCACCCTATCCTATTATTTCGGTCAAAATAATAGGATAGTTCTCCCGAAAAAAAAAATGGGAGCCGCAATAAGCTCGCGGGCTTATGTGTTTTTGACTTTTTTTTGTGAAAAATTGGCACTTATCGTGGATTATTTTTTGGGACACTATAGGTCCAGAAAAAACACCACCGATAAGTGCTGCGTCATGCTGACTTAGCTAAATGGATAGCCCCGTGCAATGTGGCTAATTGTATACCTCTGTAATGTCTATAGCAGTTTACTGTTGTCTTGACACAAAGTGATCATTTCAAGGCTGAAGAGTGACTGTTTACGCTGCCTGAACATAATTGGCCAGCCTCTCAAAATTACCACGCACTGCTACAGTATTTTATTCAGTGCTGTAGTTTCATCTGGAGCAATCACCACCCAGTGGCTAAACTTTTACTGCATGGTGTGTAGTCTTTTGTGGCATACGGTATGCCTTGCCACTACATAATGCTCAGTATCTGCAATAATGCGCACTGACATGCCGTGGAAGGGAAGCCAGAATGCCATGATATTAGCAAATATTAGCAGGATAACATATCTGTATATGTAATTAACATTGTCTCTTTTTGCTCCTTCTGTGGCAAATTTGCCTGATATTTATCTGTATGAGCAAACACACCTTTTTAGCATTTTATTGTTTAATTTTTTTATTACACAAGTGTTAGCCTGTTTTATTAGGGACACCTACAGTAATGGATTTTTTATGACCAGCATTTATTTTGACTACTTGGAGGTCACTGGTACCATCTGATCCCACCTCAAGTAGAGTCTATTGTTTATTTCCTATACCCTCTTCCTCAATTTACATTATTGATACAGTTATTGTGTAGTGAGCTTTAAATTACTAGTTGCTCTGCTATAGTTACATTTGCTAACTAAAACTGGAACTTTTCAAATTGCAACAAACTAGCAGACACTGTTGCAATTTACTAATCTACTGACTGAGGACTAATGGTGCATAGACGTGGTGCAACTTTGCAGGACGAAATGAATGATAACGATATAGTTTATTGTTATATCGTTTGTATCGTTGACTTTTTTGCATTGAACGGCCAACGATGTGCGTGGCTCTATCGATGATAATGGTATCTGAGGTCGACCGTACATGCAGGCCAACTTGGTCGATATTATAAATAATATAAATACTGTCAGATATCGTTCGTCATGCATGAAATCGTTCATGACCATTGAAGAAATTTTTAAAGCAGAAACAATCGTTCAATGATAACTATGATCAAGCAAGTTGGCCCATGTGTTTGCACCATAACATTGATAAAGCTACATGCACAGAGTGTCATGAACTCTAGTAAGGATGGCTGTGTACCTTTTATCTGCAATACTGTTTTAAACTTGTGACATGACAGCTGTTTATGTCTGAGTTTTATACATTGATTTAAAGTCTTTTAAGATCCATGTGCTATTGATGTTTAATGAAGCAAATAAAAGCAGATAATATTGTGTTTTTATACATTTTTACATGGTTATATTCTACAATATATGTTATTGAATAACTTTATTTTCAATATGTGGACAGCACTCCCTTGTTCTATTTTTAGGTTGGTTTTATTTATTGGTTGAGGATTACCACCTCAAGTACTGGGGGCAGTAGTCCAAACACAGGGATAGTAATTTATCTAGAGGAGTTTTTCCAATCCATTAGTACCTCACTGTTTTGTAAATCAAAGCTATCATCAAAATATTATCCACAAATAAATGGGCAAACAGAGGGCCTGATTCAGAGCTGCTCGTAAGCGGCCGCTCGTTCGCTCCGAGCTATGTTCGCACATCTGCACCTGCGTATGGGTCGTAATGCGCATGTGCCAACCAGTCATTGCGGTTGGAAATCGTGCACTCGCAAAACCGTGAGGGCCTGCTAATTTGAGTGACAGAATGAGGCGTTTGTGGGTGGTAACAGGGGAAAGTGCTTGAAAACGGGGAGTGGAGATCAGAAAGCAGGCGTGCCAAATGGTCAAAACGGGCGTTTATTGGGAGTGCATAATTAGTAAAGGAGCATCATCGACCACGTCACTTGGCTGTCTTTTAGCCTGAACTGCTCGCAATGATTGCGGGAAGTAAAACCTACCACAAGCACTGCGAGCAGTTCAGACTCCTTTCTAATAAATAGCGGAGATGACGTATGATGCGAACGGCCAGGGGGCGTCTTTACAAAATAGCGAGCGCATGTTTAGTTCGCTCGCTCAGACATAGAGGTGTCAACAGACTGCAAAGAGCGAGCGCTCAATTTAAATAGCCAGGTTTTTTTTCTGAACGACCGTTCGCAAATAGCGTCTGGCTCTGAAACAGGCCCAGAGTTGGTAAATCAATCTCTAGAATAGTTCTTATTCATCTTTAGTAATGAGCAACAAGATAATTGGTCTAGTTCAGTGTTTCTCAAACTCGGTCCTCAGGACCCCACACAGTTCACATTTTCCAGGTCACTTAGCAGGAGCACAGGTGTATTCAATGCTCACTGACACATTTTATAAGATCCACAGGTGGAGCTAATTATTTCACTTGCTATTCTGTGAGACCATGAAAATATGCATTGTTTGGGGTCCTGAGGACCAAGTTTGAGAACCTGTGGTCTAGTTGCCTGCCTTTTGCAGAGTTTGCATAAAACAATTCTAAGCATTATTTTACATTGTTCTGTCCATTGTTTTTAATTATGGGTGCAATCCTCAAGCTTTTCCCATGTGTGACATTTTCTGAAAGGATATCAGCAGTCCGATAATTACATTTTACTTTAAATAAAACAGAGGAAAGGGTTAACAATAACTTGAGCAAAGCACAAGTTAATAATAAAACAAGCTGATGAAAAACGTACACCAGCTTCATAGTTCTCACTGGGCGAGAACTGTATATTGTCTGAGACCTGTCCAAGGTTTTCTGATCAGTACATTGGGCCTTATTTATCATAAAAAGTTCCACCTGCAGTTAAGCTGGCCATCCACTATACAATTTTCTGTCAGATATCTGTCCAATCTGGCTGGTTGGAATGAAAACCTGGTAATGTACGGGGTCAAATGACAATCGTCCATTTGCTCACAAACACTGGAAAATAGGCAAAAATGGTTGTTCAGACAAATTGGTTAAAACAACAAATTTAAACAATTTGAACAATTTTTTTGTCCTTTTTTCAGTGTTTAAAACCATATAATTGAATGTCATTTGCTCCCATACATTACCAGATTTTCATTCCAACCAGCCAGATTGGACAGATATCTGACAGAATATTGTACAGTGGATGGCCAGCTTGACTCTAAATTAAAAATTGCCTTATTCAATGAAAATAATTCATCCCATCTTTCGTGATTCCAAGTAAAAAGAGCTGCCTTTTCAACAACAGTTGTCTTTCCACTAGTTAAAGTTCTTGGGCATGAGAATACATTGTTAAATGAATTCTAGTTACTAACCTAAAACAGAAAAAATATTTTTTTAGCAAATGGAAAGGTTAAAGAAGGGAAGAAAATATCTGGGAACCTATTGATCATGTTTATGCTCCCAATTTGGTCCATAGATTTTTTAAAGAAAATTCAAAGCAAACCTAGAGAACCTAGTAGACACCTAGGAAGAGGAGATGGACAGTAGTGTTAGCATCAGCACTCTGCTGTTCCTAGCTCCCCACATTTTGAATTTTCATCTGACAGAGCAGCTCTAATTACTGAAGGTCCATCACATCCACAGAGGGATCATTGTTTCTAGCTGCTGAAACACTAAAGCCAGAAGTTTGGGTTCCTTCACAGTGGAGTCAGCTCAGACAAGGCTGAAAGTGCAGGCTGTTTGAGAGGGAATGGGATTGATATACCAGCGGCTTTTCAGCCTGACAAGAGGAGATTCTGATGCCAGCTGGTTAGCATCCTAACCATCCCCTCTCCCCACCCTAACCCTCCCTTGGTTGTGCCTAACCCTAAAACTCCCATGGTGGTGCCTACCATAAGTTCCCCCAGGGGTGCCTAAACCTAACCCCCCCTTCCCACACCCTAAACCTAATCCTCGTTCCTAACCCTATCCTCCCCCCAGTTGCACCTAACTCTAACCCTCCATTTCCCTAGCCTAATCCTAACCCTTCTAGTGGGGGGTACCTAACCAAAAGTCCACCAGGGGGTGCCTAAACCTAACTAGCCCCCCCCAGCAGCTAACTCCTAAGATGCACTGGATTTACCTCATTTGGGATTGAGTCTGTCAGGATTCTGGGGGTTGGGATTAAGATAGGCATCTGTATTTTGATGCATATCTTAAGTCCTGTGTCAGGATTGAACCATCAGCATTCAAACCGGCGGCATCTTGTCCAGCAAACTAATAATTAAATGCTGATTTAGAGTACTTAAGGGCACCAAAGCTAACAGTTATGGATAGGAGATTGGTCTTTTAACTGATATTTGGCTCCTAAATCCTATGCCTGTCAGTAGGATAATATTTGGATATTTGCTGCCAGACTTTGGATTGTACTTAACTCACTATCTGTTTGAGGCCTCAGTATTCATCTTCTCTTAGGGAAAACCCTGAAATTGATGATGTGTGTTTGAACTGAAGGCCTGATTCAGAGCCGGACGCTCTGACCAGAGCGCTCACTCTGAATCAGTGCCCTCCTACCTACAAATGGAGCGGCCTCCTGGCCACTCGCATAGCTGTGGGTGACCACCCACAGCATATGCGAGCGGCCAAAAGATGGTCGCAATGGTCAAGACCATTGTGATCATTGGGTTTGCAACGAGACCCTGCGGTAGGGTCTCGGTGACCGCAAGCCCTGGAGTGATTTTGGCTCTATCAGAGCCAAAATCACTCCCACTGACATCACTAGTGATGTCAGTGGGGCCGGACCCAGACGGTAGGCATTCCCATGGGAACGCATCCGTCTGGCAGCCATGCCCCCGGCACGCCCACCAAAGGGGACGTGCTGTCCAGGTCGCACGCGCATGATGGAGCTCCCTCCATCGTGCGCATGCGCATTGGGGTAACACCGACCCACTTGTGAGCGTCCTGTGCTCGCGAGCGGGTCTGAATGACCCCCTCAGCTCCCCTTCCTGCTGTTGTGGACTTGCTAAAACTTGTGAGCATGTGAGAAACTTAATGACAAGTTTGAAGTATGTGTGTTTTTGTATCATAAGGAGGCTTTCTGCTATTGGGACACATTTGTAATTATACAGTGTTAACTCTGGTATCCACAAGACAATGTTGCTAATGCTAATATGGAAAACTACATTTTAACAAATAAACCATATTATATGATAATGTATATTATATGTGTGCATCAATATAGCTAGAAATGCTAATTACAAAATCAATCTAGCTCTTCATCATGTTGATGTGATATGCCATCTGTCATCATTATTATTATACTCTTAGGCCTACTTAGAAGCACATGCAAAAACTATGCCTGCCACTGACTATTTCTATGAAAGATCACAACTCTGAATAGCATGCAACTGTAAAAATACCCCTACCGTAATGACAGGCTGTGAGTTCCATGGCTTGGGAGGCACACATGGATATTGGTCTGAGTGCTGGGAGTCACTCACCCCCCTAGTCATTGTAACTCACCCCTCACTACACTTTGCTTCTGTGTCCATGTTTTCTCTTACCTGCATCACTGTCTTCTCTTGCTGCTGAGCAACGATCTCTAAATACTGATTCAAGCAGGTAAAGAAAATGGAGTACACAGGTTTTTTTTCTTTTTTCTTATTGCAATTCATTGTGAGGTTCTGGTTTTGTTGTGGACGAGGGGTGGTAATAGGAGCAGACACTGAAGCAGATTTAAAAATAAATGTGGAATATTTAATGAGTGGCTTAACAAACATGAAAGTGGTAAAACAGAAAGTTCGGGTATAGCACTACAGTGCATTTGGAAACTGTAGTGAGGCAATGGGAAAAAGTCCAGGTTGTGAAAACAGAAGGCAGTCCAGTATTCCAGGTCTTGTGAGGCTGAAATTAATTGTGGTTGAAGAAATAATGTCCAAAGGAAGGTGCAAGTGGAGGCAAGGTGCAGGGTAACAGCTGAAACAGGTACTCAGGCAATGGGGAAGGCAAAAGGAGGAGGCAGTGTGAGAAAGCAGTGGAAGTCCAGCAGGGTAAGGAGCAGGTTAGGTGAAGCAGGGTTAGGCAGAGATCCAACAGGCAGGTGAACAAGCTAAGGAACTCTCTCTCAGCAAATGCTGAGAAACACATTGCACTGGCAATGCAAGGAAGCTCTGAACTCCCTTTTATACCCAGCGCCAAGCCATGAGTGGTCATAGAGTGAGCATGTGACACACCAGGATTGGGGAACTAGGTTACATGGCCGAAAGCAAGATGGCGGCACCCATGCTGGAGCAGAAAGGAGACACTGCCAGGCCTACCCAGCACAGAGTGACAATATGCACACACAGGACCGCACACAGCCAATGCTCCTTGCCAGACACCAGCACCACCACCTGATGCCCCCTGCCATAACATCCACACAGGTAACACCTGCTGACCACCATGCCAAGAAACCCTGGTCATTACAGTAGCCCCCCCTTTATGGGTGGCCTCAGGACACTCACCAGGCTTTTCAGGATGAGCAGAATGGAACTTTTTGATGAGTGCAGGAGCATGGATGTCCCGGGCATCGGTCCAGCAGCGTTCTTCCGGGCTGTAACTCCTCCAATCCAGGAGGTATTGCAAACGACCCCTACGGACACGGGAATCCAGGACCTGGGAGTCCTCAAATTCTATGCCTCTTTCGATGTGGACACGAGGAGGAACAGGGAGAATCTTATGGAACTTGTTCAGGATGAGAGGTTTGAGTAGGGAAATATGGAAAGAATTTGGAACTTTCACATATGAAGGCAGCTGAAGGCGATACGCCACAGGATTGATTATTTCAATAAAAGAAAAGGGTCCAATGAGACGTGGAGCAAATTTCATTGAGGGTACTCTGAGCCGTAGGTTCAAGGTAGATAATCACACCTGATCTCCAATTTGCATACAGTGCACCTTTCTCCATTTTATTGTTTGCCTGAAGTTTGTAACAAGAGAATACCTTCTCTAAATCAGCACGTACCTGAGCCCAATTTAATGCAAACCTCCGTCCAGTATCATCCGCGGCTGGATCATCAAAGAAAGGTAGGCTTTGGAACTCAGGGACTCGGAGATGGAGACCGTATACAATCTGGAATGGGGTTTGGTTTGTGGAAGAATGATATGATGCATTGTGTGCAAATTCAGCCCAGGGAAATAATTCTGACCAATTGTCTTAAGAGGATGACATGAAGATCCTTAGGAAGGTCTCAAGGTCTTGATTAACCCTTTCTGTAGATCCATTACTTTGCGGGTGGTAAGCTATGGAGAAATTCAATTTAACCTGCAGAACAGAACAAAGAGCTCTCCAGAACCTTGCCATGAATTGAGCTCCACGATCAGAGACTATCTCTGTAGGAAGACCGTGGAGACGGAATATATGTTGGACGAACAGATGAGCTAAATCCGAAGCATTAGGAAGCTTTTTTAGGGGAACATAATGGACCATTTTCAAAAATCGGTCTACCATGACCCAGATGGTAGTATATCATTGGGAACTTGGCAAATCAGTCACAAAGTCCATGGAGAGATGGGTCCACGAATGCAATGGAATAGGCAGGGGTAACAATGCACCAGCTGGGGCTTGATGCAAAGATTTGTGCTGGGCACATGATGTACATGATGAGATGAACTCCAATACATCAGCTTTCATTGATGGCCACCAATAGGCTCTCTTCAGAAGCCCCAGAGTCTTCAGAGTACCAGAATGGCCTGCACAACATGAGTAGTGTGCCCAGGTGAGAAGCTGCTTCCTTAACTCTGGGGCCACAAAGGTTTTCCCAGTAGTTGGTTGCAATGTTATGGTGGCAAACACCCTTGACTCTAGCACAGGAGTGCTGCGTAGAATTTCAGAGTTATTATTACAGGAGAGGGACCTTGATAAAGCATCTACTTTTTGATTAAGAGCTCCAGAATGGAAGGTCAGAGTAAACTGGAAGTGAGCAAAGAATATTGCCCACCAGGCCAGACGAGGACTTACACACTGAATATTCTTGAGGAAAAGGAGGTTTCTGTGGCTGGTAAAGACAGTAAATGGAAACTTAGCCCCTTCTAGCAGATATCTCCATTGCTTCAGTGCCAATTTTGCTGCCAAGAGCTCTTGTTCTCCTATGGCGTAGTTCTTCTCTGCAGGAGAAAATTTATTTGAAAAGAATCCACAGTGGTGGACTCAGTTGTCTTCAAAGCGCTGGGATTGGAAGGTTCCCACTGCCTCTGATGATGCATCAACCTCCAAAAAGAAGGGTGTATCCAGGTCTGTTGTCTTAAAACAGGAGCTGTAATAAATGCCTGCTTTAAAAGCTGGAAGGCTGTCTCTGCTTCAGGTGACCATAGAGCAGGATTAGCACCTTTATGTGTCAGGGCCGTGATGGGAGCCAGCAAAGAGGAAAATTCTTTGATAAAATGTCTGTAGTAGTTGGCAAATCTGAGCAATCTCTGAATGGCTTTCAAGGTCTGAGGTCGGGACCAATCCAGGATTGCCTGAACTTTCTTGGGGTCCATTTCCAAATTGGAGCCTGAGATGACATAGCCAAGGAATGGCACACTGGGTACACTAAAAACAAATTTTTCCACTTTGCAGTAAAGATGATTTTTCCTTAGTCGGCCAAACACTTTCTTCACATGTTTACAGTGCTCCTCTGGAGAAGACGAGAGAATCAATATATCATCCAAATAGACAACTACTGAAACATATAGTAGATCTTGAAAAATTTCATTTACAAAGCCTTGAAAGACAGCAGGGGCATTACATATTCTGAAGGGCATCAAAAGGTATTCAAAATGACCATCCCTGGTATTAAAAGCAGTTTTCCATTCATCGCCTGTGCAGATACGAATGAAAATATAGGCCCCTTGCAAATCTAATTTTGAGAATATGATGGATCCTTTGACTCTGTTGAACAACTCTGTGATTAAAGGGAGTGAATACCGATTCTTGACCATTATATCATTAAGACCTCGATAGTCTATACATGGTCTCAGGCCACTATCCTTCTTAGCTACAATAAAGAACCCTGCTCTGGCAGGAGAGGTGGAAGGACAAATGAACCCCCTCTCCAAATTCTCCTGGATGTATTCAGACATAACTTTGGTCTCTGGCAAGGACAGAGGATAGGTGCAACCATGAGGAGGCATCTTGTCCGGCAATAAATCAATTGGGCAATCCCATTCTCTGTGAGGAGGTAAGATATTTGCCTGTTGTTCAGAAAAAAACATCGGTAAACATTTGATACTCTTTGGGAATTGCTGATGGTTTTAATGAGACTGTTTTCCTTACAGGTCATACCTTAGGAAGACAGGATTTCTGACAGTCAGCCCCCCATGAAAGGATCTGCATTGAGCACCAATCTATCCTGGAATTGTGCTGGCGTAACCAGGGTAGCCCTAAAATGATGTCTTGGGAGGCTTCAGGAATCACTAGGAATCTCAGAGACTCAGAATGCAGTCCTCCAATGCAGACCACTTGAGTTCCCTAGGCTGCCCATCTACAGCAGTCAAGGAAATTGAGTGGTTGAGGGAAGTACAAGGAATCTGTAGTTTGGCAACTAAACTGGAAGTCATGAAATTTCCGGCTGCTCCAGAATCTAATAGTGCAGCAACAAAGACAGGTTTCAACTTGTCCCAGGGTCAGTTAGGAATGGGCATTTCCCGATTTATGGGAACAGGAGGCCACCAGGTGACCCGCTTCTCCACAGTATAGGCAGAGGTTTTTTAATATTCTTCTCTGGCATTCCTCTTTGGAGACATGGGTATGATTCACCTGCATACGCTCTTCATCTGTAGAAGGAGGGGATGGACAGGTAGTAGAGGGAGGGGTAAATGACCTTTGCCGATCAGTTCTATGCTTTTCAGCTTGACGTTCTCTAAAATGTAGATCAATCTTGTTACAGAGAGAAATCATATCATCCAGATTAGTGGGTAGTTCACGGGTGACTAGATCATCTTTCAGTCGATCAGAAAGCCCATGCCAAAAATCTGAGGTGAGGGCTTCCGCATTCCACTTAAGCTCTGATGCTAAAATCTGAAACTGTGCGGCATACTGGCTGACAGGACAGGTTCCTTGTTTCAGTGTCATGATTCTGGATGAAGCCAATATGGTATGCACAGGCTCATTGAAAATCCTCCTGAATGATGAAACAAAGTTGGTATAGTTGTCCAGCAAAGAATCTGAATGCTCCCAGAGTGGGGAAGCCCAATCCAAGGCTGAGCCAGACAACAGACATTATGTAGGCCACTTTAGTTCTTGCAGTGGGAAAATTGTCAGGCTGTAGGGTAAAATGTATATCACACTGATTCAGGAACCCCCAACAAATTTGGGGTTGACATCAAATTTACTTGGCATAGGAAGATTTAACTGAGGGGATGTCCTGTACTCTGTATTTTCAGACAGAAGTGGGTATAACTACTGTTACATTATGGGAGGACAGAGAGGTTTGTATGTTATCCTGTCATTCAGTCATTTCTTGCAGGAACTGGGCCATTTGGTGCTGCATAGCTTCCAGTTTTTCAGAACGGCCTGTGATGCACTGGAATAAATCTGCTCCAGACTCCAGTCCAGTGGCTGAGTCCATTGGGACAGTGCAAACTGTGAGGTTCTGGTTTTGTTGTGGACTCAGGGTGGTAATAGGAGCAGACACAGAAGCAGATTTAAAAATAAACATGGAGTTTTTAATGAGTGGCTTAACAGACATGAATGTGGTAAAACAGAAAGTCTGGGTATAGCACTAAAGTGCACTTGGGAACTGTAGTGAGGCAATGGGAAAAAGTCCAGGTAGTGAAAACAGTTGGCAGTTCAGTATTACAGGTTTTGTGAGGCTGAAATTAATTTTGGCTTAAGAAATAATGTCCAGAGGAAAGTGCAAGTGGAGGCAAGGTGCAGGGTAACAGCTGAAACAGCTACTCAGGCAATGGTGAAGGCAAAAGGAGGAGGCAGTGGGAGAAGGCAGTGGAAGTCCAGCAGGGTAAGGAGCAGGTTAGGTGAAGCAGGCTTAGGCAGAGATCCAACAGGCAGGCGGACAAGCTCAGGAACTCTCTCTCAGCTTACACTGAGAAACATGTTGTACTGGCAATGCAAGGAAGCTCTGAACTCCCTTTTATACCCAGTGCCCAGCCGTGAGTGGTCAGAGAGTGAGCATGTGACACACCAGGATTGGGGAACTAGGTCACATGGCCGAAAGCAAGATGGCTGTGCCCATGCTAAAGCAGAACGGAAACATCACCAGGCCTACCCACCACAGAGTGACAATATGCCCACACAGGACCGTGCACAGCCAATGCTCCCTGCCAGGCACCAGCACCACCACCAGATGCCCCCCACCATAACATCCACACAAGTAACACCCGCTGACCACCATGCTGAGAAACTCTCTTCATGACATTCATAATCTACAAGGGTGACTGAGTGAACGAATTTTGGTATAGTGAACAAGAAGGGTCATATACTGGTATACAAAATTAGGTGTTAGAGTAGGCTTTATATAGTATATACATCTTTTTAGAAACCAGAAAAAAGATTGCTAATATTGGTGCACAATCTTATTATGTACTCAATATGAGATCCTATTGTATTATTTCTCCTATTCTGAAGTTAAGCTGGTATTACTGTATGAAAACGTAACTTTTATCTTTTTTGATAAAAATATCTAAATCATCAAATTATGCAATAAGCAAATTAATAAAATATAGATTAATGTGTGAAAATGTATTTAGTAACTAAAATAAAAAAGTTTGCCTATTTTTAATCCCTCAATATATTTTAATATGTTTTAAAGGGGATGGGTTTGAAATGCCAGCGGCTGTTCAAATCCCACCAGCAGATGCCCAACAGGAGGAGATCCTGACTAGGGCTGGTAAGTATCCTAACCCTCCCTGTCCCCCCTAACCCTCCCATAGTGGTGCCTAACCCTAACTTCCCCTAGTGCCTAAACCCCCTCCCTGCACCCTAAACCTAACCCTCCCAGGGTGTGCCTAAACCCAACCCTCCCCCCTAGGGGTGCCTAACCCTAATCCCCCCCAAAACCTAACCTTAACCCTGCTAGAGTACCTAATTCTAACCCACCCCTCTCTGGCTAATGCTAAGGGTGCCCCAGATTAACCTTAGTTCGTGCTGGCATCCTCGGCGTGTTCTGGTGTCAGGATTAACATAGGCATTGGTATTTCAATGCCTATGTTAAATCCCTTGCCAGGATTCCGCTGTCGGAATTGAGACCGGCGGCCATGCGGCGGCAAGTCTCATAACTACATTTCGTTTTATAGTACAGATATATGTGTTATTGATTACTATACCTACAAGATATTTTAAAAAATCATACAATGTTATCACTTCAGTTATATCCCTAATTTGGAGTCTGAGATGATCAATTGTCTCATTGTGTGTACAAGATAATTCTCCAAACAGTTATCAATAGTAGAGTTGGGAGTTCTGAACTACAAATTTATTTTTATTTTCTATGTTTAACAGTGTGACTCAATTAGATATTAGATTGGTCTGTAGTTACCACATTAATGTGATATGTGGTACAAAGGTATAGCAAGATGATATATACTTGTGAGTATAGTAATCAATTACACATATCTCTGTACTATTAAGATCTATCACAATTTATTGATGGAATAAATATAGGAATGGCTACAATAAACTTTCTCTTCTAATTACTAATTTTTCACACACTTATCTACTATATTTTAATATTCCACTTATTGCATTTATAATTTTTTTGGAGATTTGGATATATTTTATTTTAAAAAAATAATGCCAGCTAAAGTCCAGAATTTGAGAAAGAATACTATAGGATCTCATATGGAGAAGTTAATAATTTTGATTACATTACAGATTTAGAAATTATAGTTTGACATGCTGACTTGTGCACCATTATTATCATTCATTTTTCTTGTTTATTTGATGTTTTAAGTGTATTTGGTAGCATTTCTCCCAGTAAAATACAATTGTTTATATGGGATTGATGAGAGTTCCTCAGCATTATACCTGCATGGTGGTTCAAACTCTCTCTAGTATACTGTATATCTTCTTACTCAGAGGGTGGTAAGAGTAAAAGATGATAGTACTGTAGGTTAAACTTTCAATAAAGAGGTTGTTAGACATTTGTTGGTATGCAGAAAAACATGTTTTTATAATAAAAAATGTTTAATAACAGGAAACAGAGTACTAAAGAAGCTATTTCTTGTAGGATAATAACATATATCTTTTCATGGTTTATCTCACACTATTTTTATCTGCTTACTAAGATTGATTTTTCTCATTGTTAGAAGAGATGAGATGATGTTACTGTAGGAGTACCTGATATGAAGATGCCCAGGCCCAGTGACAGGGAGGGACTAGGGGCACAGCCATACCAGGCCCTGAGATCTTAGGGGCCCTGGAGGAGCCCACAGACCATACTAATTATAATGAGTCAGAGTCTGACTCATACAATATACTGCCACAGCAAAGAAGGAGGAGGTTATCCGACCATCATCCAATCCTCCTCCTCCCCTCTCATCTCTTCCCCCCTCTTTTCCTCAAATCCTCACCCATCTCCGACAATTCCTTCCCCTTACCTTCAGCTCCTCTCACTGACAGCAGCTGTCAGGGGCCTGACATCACACTGTAGTGACTGACCCCGGTGCAGAAACTAGTTAAGCGGTGGCCTCTGCTATTAAGTGGCCAGGAGAAGCTAAGTATACTGCCATCTTTTTAAAACATATGCATTCTCTCTCTTCTTCCTCTCCCTGCCACATTATCCCTTTCATCCTTACACTGTAAACTACTGCTTCTTCCTGTCATCCTGTTTCTCACTATCACCCTCTCCCTGTTATCCAAATTCTCCCTGTCACCCTCTGCTTCTCCCTGTTACCCTCTCTCTGTCACCCTGTCCCTGTCAACCAATGTTTCACCCTCTGTCTCTTCCCATCACCCTCTCTCTGGTCAAACCTCTGCTATATGACAGTCACCTTGGTTATATTCCTTGGCAAATGGTGTCCTCCCATCTCCCTGAATACCGACTGCAGTCTTAGGGAGGAACAATTTCTTCAAAGGTTCCCATTTGCAGAGAAAACACATAGAGGTAAGGCAGACTCTCAAATGACTGGCCTGTGCCTGCCAGGGACTTGGGGATGGGGGGGCTAAAAAAATGTGTCTGCCAGGCGTCGTGATTTCTGTTGCCAGATCTGATGATGCCCTGTGGAAGAGAGTTGTACAAGACCAAGTGCACAGCCATTACATTTGTATGCATTATACACTAACTAATCTTCAATCATATGATTCCTGTTTTTTTTTTTTTTTTAAAAAGGACCTGTATTCCTATCAGTGAGGCACAGCTGTGCTGATTTTCTGTGAGCAGTATCTCTGTGAGAGATGTTATTGTTTTCACTTGTGGAGTGAAACAACTGTGACTTTGTGATGAGGTTTTGGTCACAATACATATATATATATATATATATACACACACAAATAGCAAATCCAGGACTCCACCTTCTGTAGATATTGCTACCTGTCCTGGTGCCCTCCTAGATGTGCAAATATCGGTATCTAGATCTGGTAGTAGGTGGCCCTCATGGTGTCATTTACACAAATAATAATTGACCAGACACACACAGTTTCAATGAACAACGTTGATGAATTAATATGGCTCCTATGGAGTATCAACAGGGAAGAAAGACAAAAAAAGTACTCACAATTATATTTATTAATAATTACAGTACTGGTAGTAACTATATCAATAAAATCACAAAACAACTTTGGCCTATTATTAATACAGATGATACCATCAAACCTTAGAATTCAAAAGTGATGCTCAGATATAAGAGAAGTAAAAACCTTAAACAGTGGCTAGTTCACAATGACATATCAGACAAGTTCCAGGTGACACCTACGCATAATCTATCATGAAAGGCTGGATGTTAAAAGTGCACAGGATGTGCTACTTGTCGCTACATGGAGGCTGGGTGCAATGTGGTCCATCCACACTCAGGAAAATGAATACCCATCTGACACATATTGACATGCACAAGTAAATACATTATCTACATGATTCATTGTCCATGTGGACTGGTCTGCATAGGCAAGACCATCTGCCAGTCTAAGAAAAAAAATGACCCAACATATGTCCGCAATACAGTCGGCACTAAGTGGAAAGAGAATGATTTACTTGTTACTAGACACTTTAAGGAACATAGGCACATCCTGGCCACCATGACCTACTGTACAAGATCGTAGACCATGCTGCAGCATCCAAAAGGGAAGGAGACAGGGAGAAGAAACTCCTCCAACTTAAGTCTTATTGTATCCACAGAATGAACTTGGTGGCCCCACTGCTTGACACTGATTTATGTTATGCCGGGATAAATGCCTTGGTGTGCCATTTGTGTACACTTGCTTAGACAAGTGTGGGGACTATGTGAAAAAATAATCTGTACAAAGGCCATGCTGTTGATTATATGTATACTGTATGTACAAGTTGAATAAATTTCCACAATGAGATGTCTTGTTACCATATTTATTGAACCACCCTGGTATAAGTGGGGATAGTGGCAGATAAACTATAAATTTGGTAAGCAAAGGCTTTTATATGAATAGATCATTCTAAAAGTCATAAGAAATGTTTACATTTTATATATAGTCAGCCATATTAGTGGTTCTTAAATATAGATGAATTATAGCATATTGTTGTTATTAATTAAATATTGCTCCTGTGCAAATGTAATATGAAGGGGCTTCATTCATATGAAGTAATGATTTCTTATATAATAATGTTTTTTAAACCTCTAGATTGCTAGGTATAGATAATATCCCAAAATGCAGCTGCCATGTTGTTTTGCTACTTGTTTAAGTATTTCTGGTCCTTTTTTTGTTTATGTATTTTCTTGGGCAGAACTGAGCATGCGCAAATCTCTGGAGATTTTGCATTATTTCATCTGGTATGAGATGCTTGGGGATCCACCTATTCAATGCATTAGACATGAATTGCACCAATGTGGACATAATGGGCCAATTGTAATAGGGTGAGAGTATAGAAAATGTCAGAGTTTAGCAGTAAACTTTCACACTTTTTAAACTCGGCCAATGTAATAGAGTCAGAGAACATGCAAACTCACATGTTTTGAGACTCAAAAAACTCTCACAATTTAAACTCTCATCTAGGTGTTTTCCCATTTTGAAGATACAATACGACAAATGTGAGAGTTACTGCTCAACTCTCACATTTTCTAAACTCTCACCCTATTACATTTGACCCAATGAGTTTAATTTAACTTTAGATTATACTACCAGATGTTTGGCAATGGATCTATGGCATCCAGAGATTTTTTAAATATAGAATATGCACCATTTTGGGTATGATTTTCTCCTATATTTGTTGTAGTAATTCCCCATTACTAGTGGTAAAGGTCATATAATATTCATGTACATATATACTGGTGCTTGTGGTGAGAGTTGTATATTAAATCATATTGACTTTAAGGATATTTTATATAACATTATTGTTATTATTGTTCTATTTTGTATTGATGCCTGTATTTGTTTGTAATATTATAACATAAAAAAATATTTTGTTATTGTGTGACACCATATGAAATGTGATCTCCTTGAGTTATTTAAAATCCCTCTTTGAGCTCTTTTTAAGTGGCACTGGGTTGATAGACCCACACATCCTGTTTCCCTTTGAGAACGATCTGCCCAGGATTAAATACATTAGGGAGCTGCATCCATGGTGAATCTGGGAATTTCAGCTGTTATTACATTCAGTATACCCAATCATGGCAGGAGGAGGAATCTATTGTTACACCAAATTACCTGGCTTCTAGTATCTTTTGTGTGAGATATGAGTTTTGTTAAGTTTTTTATTTTGAGTTTGTACCTTTGGAGGTGGACACAATACTAATAATATACTTTTTGATTAAGAGCTCCAGAATGGAAGGTCAGAGTAAACTGGAAGTGAGCAAAGAATATTGCCCACCAGGCCAGACGAGGACTTACACACTGAATATTCTTGAGGAAAAGGAGGTTTCTGTGGCTGGTAAAGACAGTAAATGGAAACTTAGCCCCTTCTAGCAGATATCTCCATTGCTTCAGTGCCAATTTTGCTGCCAAGAGCTCTTGTTCTCCTATGGCGTAGTTCTTCTCTGCAGGAGAAAATTTCTTTGAAAAGAATCCACAGTGGTGGACTCAGTTGTCTTCAAAGCGCTGGGATTGGAAGGTTCCCACTGCCTCTGATGATGCATCAACCTCCAAAAAGAAGGGTGTATCCAGGTCTGTTGTCTTAAAACAGGAGCTGTAATAAATGCCTGCTTTAAAAGCTGGAAGGCTGTCTCTGCTTCAGGTGACCATAGAGCAGGATTAGCACCTTTATGTGTCAGGGCCGTGATGGGAGCCAGCAAAGAGGAAAATTCTTTGATAAAATGTCTGTAGTAGTTGGCAAATCTGAGCAATCTCTGAATGGCTTTCAAGGTCTGAGGTCGGGACCAATCCAGGATTGCCTGAACTTTCTTGGGGTCCATTTCCAAATTGGAGCCTGAGATGACATAGCCAAGGAATGGCACACTGGGTACACTAAAAACAAATTTTTCCACTTTGCAGTAAAGATGATTTTTCCTTAGTCGGCCAAACACTTTCTTCACGTGTTTACAGTGCTCCTCTGGAGAAGACGAGAGAATCAATATATCATCCAAATAGACAACTACTGAAACATATAGTAGATCTTGAAAAATTTCATTTACAAAGCCTTGAAAGACAGCAGGGGCATTACATAATCTGAAGGGCATCAAAAGGTATTCAAAATGACCATCCCTGGTATTAAAAGCAGTTTTCCATTCATCGCCTGTGCAGATACGAATGAAAATATAGGCCCCTTGCAAATCCAATTTTGAGAATATGATGGATCCTTTGACTCTGTTGAACAACTCTGTGATTAAAGGGAGTGAATACCGATTCTTGACCATTATATCATTAAGACCTCGATAGTCTATACATGGTCTCAGGCCACTATCCTTCTTAGCTACAATAAAGAACCCTGCTCTGGCAGGAGAGGTGGAAGGACAAATGAACCCCCTCTCCAAATTCTCCTGGATGTATTCAGACATAACTTTGGTCTCTGGCAAGGACAGAGGATAGGTGCAACCATGAGGAGGCATCTTGTCCGGCAATAAATCAATTGGGCAATCCCATTCTCTGTGAGGAGGTAAGATATTTGCCTGTTGTTCAGAAAAAAACATCGGTAAACATTTGATACTCTTTGGGAATTGCTGATGGTTTTAATGAGACTGTTTTCCTTACAGGTCATACCTTAGGAAGACAGGATTTCTGACAGTCAGCCCCCCATGAAAGGATCTGCATTGAGCACCAATCTATCCTGGAATTGTGCTGGCGTAACCAGGGTAGCCCTAAAATGATGTCTTGGGAGGCTTCAGGAATCACTAGGAATCTCAGAGACTCCAATGCAGACCAATTGAGTTCCCTAGGCTGCCCATCTACAGCAGTCAAGGAAATTGAGTGGTTGAGGGAAGTACAAGGAATCTGTAGTTTGGCAACTAAACTGGAAGTCATGAAATTTCCGGCTGCTCCAGAATCTAATAGTGCAGCAACAAAGACAGGTTTCAACTTGTCCCAGGGTCAGTTAGGAATGGGCATTTCCCGATTTATGGGAACAGGAGGCCACCAGGTGACCCGCTTCTCCACAGTATAGGCAGAGGTTTTTTAATATTCTTCTCTGGCATTCCTCTTTGGAGACATGGGTATGATTCACCTGCATACGCTCTTCATCTGTAGAAGGAGGGGATGGACAGGTAGTAGAGGGAGGGGTAAATGACCTTTGCCGATCAGTTCTATGCTTTTCAGCTTGACGTTCTCTAAAATGTAGATCAATCTTGTTACAGAGAGAAATCATATCATCCAGATTAGTGGGTAGTTCACGGGTGACTAGATCATCTTTCAGTCGATCAGAAAGCCCATGCCAAAAATCTGAGGTGAGGGCTTCCGCATTCCACTTAAGCTCTGATGCTAAAATCTGAAACTGTGCGGCATACTGGCTGACAGGACAGGTTCCTTGTTTCAGTGTCATGATTCTGGATGAAGCCAATATGGTATGCACAGGCTCATTGAAAATCCTCCTGAATGATGAAACAAAGTTGGTATAGTTGTCCAGCAAAGAATCTGAATGCTCCCAGAGTGGGGAAGCCCAATCCAAGGCTGAGCCAGACAACAGACATTATGTAGGCCACTTTAGTTCTTGCAGTGGGAAAATTGTCAGGCTGTAGGGTAAAATGTATATCACACTGATTCAGGAACCCCCAACAAATTTGGGGTTGCCATCAAATTTACTTGGCATAGGAAGATTTAACTGAGGGGATGTCCTGTACTCTGTATTTTCAGACAGAAGTGGGTATAACTACTGTTACATTATGGGAGGACAGAGAGGTTTGTATGTTATCCTGTCATTCAGTCATTTCTTGCAGGAACTGGGCCATTTGGTGCTGCATAGCTTCCAGTTTTTCAGAACGGCCTGCGATGCACTGGAATAAATCTGCTCCAGACTCCAGTCCAGTGGCTGAGTCCATTGGGACAGTGCAAACTGTGAGGTTCTGGTTTTGTTGTGGACTCAGGGTGGTAATAGGAGCAGACACAGAAGCAGATTTAAAAATAAACATGGAGTTTTTAATGAGTGGCTTAACAGACATGAATGTGGTAAAACAGAAAGTCTGGGTATAGCACTAAAGTGCACTTGGGAACTGTAGTGAGGCAATGGGAAAAAGTCCAGGTAGTGAAAACAGTTGGCAGTTCAGTATTACAGGTTTTGTGAGGCTGAAATTAATTTTGGCTTAAGAAATAATGTCCAGAGGAAAGTGCAAGTGGAGGCAAGGTGCAGGGTAACAGCTGAAACAGCTACTCAGGCAATGGTGAAGGCAAAAGGAGGAGGCAGTGGGAGAAGGCAGTGGAAGTCCAGCAGGGTAAGGAGCAGGTTAGGTGAAGCAGGCTTAGGCAGAGATCCAACAGGCAGGCAGACAAGCTCAGGAACTCTCTCTCAGCTTACACTGAGAAACATGTTGTACTGGCAATGCAAGGAAGCTCTGAACTCCCTTTTATACCCAGTGCCCAGCCGTGAGTGGTCAGAGAGTGAGCATGTGACACACCAGGATTGGGGAACTAGGTCACATGGCCGAAAGCAAGATGGCTGTGCCCATGCTAAAGCAGAACGGAAACATCACCAGGCCTACCCACCACAGAGTGACAATATGCCCACACAGGACCGTGCACAGCCAATGCTCCCTGCCAGGCACCAGCACCACCACCAGATGCCCCCCACCGTAACATCCACACAAGTAACACCCGCTGACCACCATGCTGAGAAACTCTCTTCATGACATTCATAATCTACAAGGGTGACTGAGTGAACGAATTTTGGTATAGTGAACAAGAAGGGTCATATACTGGTATACAAAATTAGGTGTTAGAGTAGGCTTTATATAGTATATACATCTTTTTAGAAACCAGAAAAAAGATTGCTAATATTGGTGCACAATCTTATTATGTACTCAATATGAGATCCTATTGTATTATTTCTCCTATTCTGAAGTTAAGCTGGTATTACTGTATGAAAACGTAACTTTTATCTTTTTTGATAAAAATATCTAAATCATCAAATTATGCAATAAGCAAATTAATAAAATATAGATTAATGTGTGAAAATGTATTTAGTAACTAAAATAAAAAAGTTTGCCTATTTTTAATCCCTCAATATATTTTAATATGTTTTAAAGGGGATGGGTTTGAAATGCCAGCGGCTGTTCAAATCCCACCAGCAGATGCCCAACAGGAGGAGATCCTGACTAGGGCTGGTAAGTATCCTAACCCTCCCTGTCCCCCCTAACCCTCCCATAGTGGTGCCTAACCCTAACTTCCCCTAGTGCCTAAACCCCCTCCCTGCACCCTAAACCTAACCCTCCCAGGGTGTGCCTAAACCCAACCCTCCCCCCTAGGGGTGCCTAACCCTAATCCCCCCCAAAACCTAACCTTAACCCTGCTAGAGTACCTAATTCTAACCCACCCCTCTCTGGCTAATGCTAAGGGTGCCCCAGATTAACCTTAGTTCGTGCTGGCATCCTCGGCGTGTTCTGGTGTCAGGATTAACATAGGCATTGGTATTTCAATGCCTATGTTAAATCCCTTGCCAGGATTCCGCTGTCGGAATTGAGACCGGCGGCCATGCGGCGGCAAGTCTCATAACTACATTTCGTTTTATAGTACAGATATATGTGTTATTGATTACTATACCTACAAGATATTTTAAAAAATCATACAATGTTATCACTTCAGTTATATCCCTAATTTGGAGTCTGAGATGATCAATTGTCTCATTGTGTGTACAAGATAATTCTCCAAACAGTTATCAATAGTAGAGTTGGGAGTTCTGAACTACAAATTTATTTTTATTTTCTATGTTTAACAGTGTGACTCAATTAGATATTAGATTGGTCTGTAGTTACCACATTAATGTGATATGTGGTACAAAGGTATAGCAAGATGATATATACTTGTGAGTATAGTAATCAATTACACATATATCTGTACTATTAAGATCTATCACAATTTATTGATGGAATAAATATAGGAATGGCTACAATAAACTTTCTCTTCTAATTACTAATTTTTCACACACTTATCTACTATATTTTAATATTCCACTTATTGCATTTATAATTTTTTTGGAGATTTGGATATATTTTATTTTAAAAAAATAATGCCAGCTAAAGTCCAGAATTTGAGAAAGAATACTATAGGATCTCATATGGAGAAGTTAATAATTTTGATTACATTACAGATTTAGAAATTATAGTTTGACATGCTGACTTGTGCACCATTATTATCATTCATTTTTCTTGTTTATTTGATGTTTTAAGTGTATTTGGTAGCATTTCTCCCAGTAAAATACAATTGTTTATATGGGATTGATGAGAGTTCCTCAGCATTATACCTGCATGGTGGTTCAAACTCTCTCTAGTATACTGTATATCTTCTTACTCAGAGGGTGGTAAGAGTAAAAGATGATAGTACTGTAGGTTAAACTTTCAATAAAGAGGTTGTTAGACATTTGTTGGTATGCAGAAAAACATGTTTTTATAATAAAAAATGTTTAATAACAGGAAACAGAGTACTAAAGAAGCTATTTCTTGTAGGATAATAACATATATCTTTTCATGGTTTATCTCACACTATTTTTATCTGCTTACTAAGATTGATTTTTCTCATTGTTAGAAGAGATGAGATGATGTTACTGTAGGAGTACCTGATATGAAGCTGCCCAGGCCCAGTGACAGGGAGGGACTAGGGGCACAGCCATACCAGGCCCTGAGATCTTAGGGGCCCTGGAGGAGCCCACAGACCATACTAATTATAATGAGTCAGAGTCTGACTCATACAATATACTGCCACAGCAAAGAAGGAGGAGGTTATCCGACCATCATCCAATCCTCCTCCTCCCCTCTCATCTCCTCCCCTCTTTTCCTCAAATCCTCACCCATCTCTGACAATTCCTTCCCCTTACATTCAGCTCCTCTCACTGACAGCAGCTGTCAGGGGCCTGACATCACACTGTAGTGATTGACCCCGGTGCAGAAACTAGTTAAGCGGTGGCCTCTGCTATTAAGTGGCCAGGAGAAGCTAAGTATACTGCCATCTTTTTAAAACATATGCATTCTCTCTCTTCTTCCTCTCCCTGCCACATTATCCCTTTCATCCTTACACTGTAAACTACTGCTTCTTCCTGTCATCCTGTTTCTCACTATCACCCTCTCCCTGTTATCCAAATTCTCCCTGTCACCCTCTGCTTCTCCCTGTTACCCTCTCTCTGTCACCCTGTCCCTGTCAACCAATGTTTCACCCTCTGTCTCTTCCCATCACCCTCTCTCTGGTCAAACCTCTGCTATATGACAGTCACCTTGGTTATATTCCTTGGCAAATGGTGTCCTCCCATCTCCCTGAATACCGACTGCAGTCTTAGGGAGGAACAATTTCTTCAAAGGTTCCCATTTGCAGAGAAAACACATAGAGGTAAGGCAGACTCTCAAATGACTGGCCTGTGCCTGCCAGGGACTTGGGGATGGGGGGGCTAAAAAAATGTGTCTGCCAGGCGTCGTGATTTCTGTTGCCAGATCTGATGATGCCCTGTGGAAGAGAGTTGTACAAGACCAAGTGCACAGCCATTACATTTGTATGCATTATACACTAACTAATCTTCAATCATATGATTCCTGTTTTTTTTTTTTTTTTAAAAAGGACCTGTATTCCTATCAGTGAGGCACAGCTGTGCTGCTTTTCTGTGAGCAGTATCTCTGTGAGAGATGTTATTGTTTTCACTTGTGGAGTGAAACAACTGTGACTTTGTGATGAGGTTTTGGTCACAATACATATATATATATATATATATATATATATATACACACACAAATAGCAAATCCAGGACTCCACCTTCTGTAGATATTGCTACCTGTCCTGGTGCCCTCCTAGATGTGCAAATATCGGTATCTAGATCTGGTAGTAGGTGGCCCTCATGGTGTCATTTACACAAATAATAATTGACCAGACACACACAGTTTCAATGAACAACGTTGATGAATTAATATGGCTCCTATGGAGTATCAACAGGGAAGAAAGACAAAAAAAGTACTCACAATTATATTTATTAATAATTACAGTACTGGTAGTAACTATATCAATAAAATCACAAAACAACTTTGGCCTATTATTAATACAGATGATACCATCAAACCTTAGAATACAAAAGTGATGCTCTGATATAAGAGAAGTAAAAACCTTAAACAGTGGCTAGTTCACAATGACATATCAGACAAGTTCCAGGTGACACCTACGCATAATCTATCATGAAAGGCTGGATGTTAAAAGTGCACAGGATGTGCTACTTGTCGCTACATGGAGGCTGGGTGCAATGTGGTCCATCCACACTCAGGAAAATGAATACCCATCTGACACATATTGACATGCACAAGTAAATACATTATCTACATGATTCATTGTCCATGTGGACTGGTCTGCATAGGCAAGACCATCTGCCAGTCTAAGAAAAAAAATGACCCAACATAGGTCCGCAATACAGTCGGCACTAAGTGGAAAGAGAATGATTTACTTGTTACTAGACACTTTAAGGAACATAGGCACATCCTGGCCACCATGACCTACTGTACAAGATCGTAGACCATGCTGCAGCATCCAAAAGGGAAGGAGACAGGGAGAAGAAACTCCTCCAACTTAAGTCTTATTGTATCCACAGAATGAACTTGGTGGCCCCACTGCTTGACACTGATTTATGTTATGCCGGGATAAATGCCTTGGTGTGCCATTTGTGTACACTTGCTTAGACAAGTGTGGGGACTATGTGAAAAAATAATCTGTACAAAGGCCATGCTGTTGATTATATGTATACTGTATGTACAAGTTGAATAAATTTCCACAATGAGATGTCTTGTTACCATATTTATTGAACCACCCTGGTATAAGTGGGGATAGTGGCAGATAAACTATAAATTTGGTAAGCAAAGGCTTTTATATGAATAGATCATTCTAAAAGTCATAAGAAATGTTTACATTTTATATATAGACAGCCATATTAGTGGTTCTTAAATATAGATGAATTATAGCATATTGTTGTTATTAATTAAATATTGCTCCTGTGCAAATGTAATATGAAGGGGCTTCATTCATATGAAGTAATGATTTCTTATATAATAATGTTTTTTAAACCTCTAGATTGCTAGGTATAGATAATATCCCAAAATGCAGCTGCCATGTTGTTTTGTTACTTGTTTAAGTATTTCTGGTCCTTTTTTTGTTTATGTATTTTCTTGGGCAGAACTGAGCATGCGCAAATCTCTGGAGATTTTGCATTATTTCATCTGGTATGAGATGCTTGGGGATCCACCTATTCAATGCATTAGACATGAATTGCACCAATGTGGACATAATGGGCCAATTGTAATAGGGTGAGAGTATAGAAAATGTCAGAGTTTAGCAGTAAACTTTCACACTTTTTAAACTCGGCCAATGTAATAGAGTCAGAGAACATGCAAACTCACATGTTTTGAGACTCAAAAAACTCTCACAATTTAAACTCTCATCTAGGTGTTTTCCCATTTTGAAGATACAATACGACAAATGTGAGAGTTACTGCTCAACTCTCACATTTTCTAAACTCTCACCCTATTACATTTGACCCAATGAGTTTAATTTAACTTTAGATTATACTACCAGATGTTTGGCAATGGATCTATGGCATCCAGAGATTTTTTAAATATAGAATATGCACCATTTTGGGTATGATTTTCTCCTATATTTGTTGTAGTAATTCCCCATTACTAGTGGTAAAGGTCATATAATATTCATGTACATATATACTGGTGCTTGTGGTGAGAGTTGTATATTAAATCATATTGACTTTAAGGATATTTTATATAACATTATTGTTATTATTGTTCTATTTTGTATTGATGCCTGTATTTGTTTGTAATATTATAACATAAAAAAATATTTTGTTATTGTGTGACACCATATGAAATGTGATCTCCTTGAGTTATTTAAAATCCCTCTTTGAGCTCTTTTTAAGTGGCACTGGGTTGATAGACCCACACATCCTGTTTCCCTTTGAGAACGTTCTGCCCAGGATTAAATACATTAGGGAGCTGCATCCATGGTGAATCTGGGAATTTCAGCTGTTATTACATTCAGTATACCCAATCATGGCAGGAGGAGGAATCTATTGTTACACCAAATTACCTGGCTTCTAATATCTTTTGTGTGAGATATGAGTTTTGTTAAGTTTTTTATTTTGAGTTTGTACCTTTGGAGGTGGACACAATACTAATATTGGAGTATAATCATGGAGTGAGATTGCTGTCACTCACAAAATGGTGGAGATGCCATTGTACAGATTTCTGTGCTTACTGGAAAGCTGTCTATGCAACTAGGTACAGCTCTACAGCACAAATGACAGGCTCACAATCCATGCCACTCTATCTTCCATAAATACATGCAGCTCTGTTTTACTACATCTGCAACACTCTGTCTTCTTCATCTGCACTGCTCTGTCTTCCCACATACACACCACTCTGTCATCCACCATCCATGCTGCTCTGTCTTCCATTCAACACACTGGCAATGTAATGTTTCAATTAAAGTGGGGAATGAGGCTGACACTGGAAATGACAATTAACTAGGAGGGGAGGTCACAGGACCAATTTAGAATCAAGGACTAAATGAGAGATTGTGCCTGATCTGAACATATGGAGTAAGTTGGAGTGGATGATGAATGTGAAATACAGTGTTAAGCTGTAGGAACTGGGTTGGTATTTAGAAAGTTGAATGCCAGTTGAGATGTGCACACTGACTAAAGGCCCCTCAGAGATTGATTGCAGCAATCATGCAATATGCAAAAGATTGTGTAAAAAATCTTTCCCTTTTTCAATTGATTGTGACAATTCTGCAATCTGCAATCGATTGAAAAAGGGAAAGATTTTTTTACACAATCGATTGCAAATTGCACGATTGCTGCAATCAATCTCTGATGTATGGGGGCCTTGAGATGTGATGATTGAGGTTGGCTTGTGGATTGGGATATGTGGCTAAAGCATTAGATAGAGTGTGATGGGTTTGGCAAATGAGAAGGATGTTTGTGGGAGCTGAATGTGAATACTAAATGAGATGTATGTATAGAGTGAATTGGACATTGCAACCTTTTTTGATTGTTGTGTTGACTCAGTGGGAGTGCCATAGTGGGATGATTGTGGCGTCTGACTGGAATGGGTATGCCACATAACTGATTGTGCACTGAATGTGAGTACTGAGTGGAATTTGTGTCCCACATTACTGCCCTGAGCAATTATGTGGCACACTTATTCCACTCAGAGCATAGACTTCATGTGTGTATTCCATTTAGCACAGAAATCTATGAATTAGCAGCTCCACCATTTTTGAAGACACAACAATGCCACCCCTTGAGAGTGCTGAATCTGCAATTAGCCATAGGGTGTTATGGCATAGCATATCTATATTGCACAAGAAACATGGCGATTGAGGCTTCAGCTTTAAAGGTTCTTATTTCATTGTTTTTTTGAGTTTGAGTGATAGAGATAAATGTAGTGTTTTAAAATTTTATATCATGTGCAAGATGTATTAAAAGAACTTGTTAAACTATAAGTTTTCTGCCTTTAGTATGTCATAGTTTTTTTAAAGTTAAAAGAAGGGTGGAGACTGAGGGATAGAAATGGAGGGGGGTGCTTAGGGATGGACGGTGTAGACTCTGATATATATGGTGAGACACTGAAGAAGAGGGGGCACTGATGGATAGAGGTGGGTGCTGAATTAGAGATGTGGAAACACTGAGGAATAAAGAGGGAATGCTGATTGAAGATGGGAATTCTGAGGGAGATAAGGGGGCTGCTAAGGGAGAGAAGGGGAGACACTGAGGTAAAGTGACTATATTACCTTTGCTTTTTCCTTACAAGTCCAGGAGGATTGAGGAACCAATGAAGTGGCCAGATCCATATCAGAAACACAGACCAGAAGTGAGGGTCCTGAGATGGATGCTGAGCAGTTTCCAATTGGCAGCTGGTTGTAGATCATTGACAAGGCAGATGCTGCTATGTGATCTTAATTAACAGTGACAGGTCAGAATACTGTGTCAACATAACATTACTGTGAAGAATCATGAGGGAGAAAATTGGAGAAACTTAGGGAGAAATGGGGATAATAAGGAAGAGATAGTTAGACAATGAGGGAGATAAGGGGGTTTTGAGGGAAAAATGGGATATGCTGAGGGATAGTGGGGTGTGCTAATAGAGATGCTGAAAGAGAAATGGGAAGAAACAGAGTTAGGGGAAGCATAAGGAGAGAAAAACAGACACTGCAAAAGAGGGGGCACCGAGGGAGTGGAGATGCTTAAGGTGAAAAGGGAGATGATAAGGTCAAAAGAGGGAATGCTAAGGGACAAAAAGGGGAATGCTGAGGAACAGAAAGGGGATGATGGTGATGAGAGTGGGAGAATGATAAATGAGAGATGGGGATGCTGATGTGCAAAGAGAGACACTGATAGAGAGAGTAATGGTTGCTGAAGAAAAGAGGTGGGCATGCTGAGTGAGAAGGGGGACATAGAAGGAAATAAGGGGGACACTGAGGAATAAAAGTTTTGACACTAAGAGAGAGAGAGGTGATGCTGAGGAAGAGAGGTGGGGATGCTGAGGGAGAAGAGGGATGCTGAAGGAGGGCAGGGGAGGTCATGAGGGAGAGAAGGTTAGACATGGAGGAAGAAAAGGGGCATTTTAAGGAATAGAAGGGTAAACTGAGGGAGAGGAGAAGGGGTATTTTAAGGGATAGAGGGGGATACTGAGGGAGAGAGGGGAAGATACTGAAAGAGAAATTGGGAGGACACAGAGAGAGCGGAAAGCTGACGGAGAGAAGAACAGACACTGAGAGAGAGGAAGCACTGTGGGAAAGTATTTGCTGTCCATTGCATTTAAGCATCGATTGAAAATTGCCAGCTATACCTATAGTATATTTTTCTATCTTTAAACCCTATTGGGTTGTCCATTTACGATAGACTCTGCTGTCAAAAAGATGTCTGCATGTGACAAAAAGGAATGAAAGTCAACAGAAACTGATACACTTCCTATCATTTTCCAATTGGTAGAAGCAAGCACAAGGAACTTTGGCATCACAAAGCCCTATTAAAAAATCCTCAAACAGTGCAAATACTGGCAACTCTAGTGGCTTTAGGCAGCAGCAGCGGGTATATTTACTACAGTGTGGATTTAAAGAACTGAAGGTGTTGCCCATAGTAACCAATAATATTATACTTATCATTTATCTTGCTATTGGCAAATCTTCACTTGTATAAACTCACACTTTAGTAAATATACCCCCTGAAGTTTGTGGAAGTGAGAACAGAAAGGGGGAGATGCAGGTGCAAACTAAAAGTACTAACATTTCTAATGATAACAATATTTATAATAAACTCCAACAATTAAAGATCACCTGGTACACCACAGTGCCCACTTGGACACTGTTAAGAAGTGTGGGCAAATTGTATCAAAAGGTTTCTTTAGGAGCAGTAATTGTGTTGGATGTAGAAAATTAAGGGCACCACAAAATGTGAAGCAATTAACATTAATGGAAAGAAACATGAAATTAATAATTTATAACCTGCAATATGGGCAATGTCTTCTATGCTATAGAATGCTTCCTTTAGAACATGTTTTAAATCGGTACATTATACTTTGTTTCTTTCTTTATTAATGGATAAGCACTCTAGGTTGTGTAATAATGTTGCATTTTATATATTGTTTAATGTTCCAGACAATAAAGAATATAGATTTTAGCTTTGGATTTTATACTATTTATCTAATATTGGAACTGAACTCTTGGAAAATGGCCACCGTTTCCTTTCGGATCAGACTCCAACAAAACAACTGCCACATCACGTTATAAAGGACATGTACAATGTCTGGACTATATGGACAGCTGAAAGTGATGTCATCAATACCGTACCAGGAGCATGATGTCGCAGATAATCGCGTCGCTTTCGGTTTGGCGAAACTGGAAAAAGCTGCAGCATGCAGAGGAATAGTTTAATCTGGATATGTTTTTATGTATTTAAGGATATGTGCAATATCTTTATGATTTATACAGCATTGGGGTTAGATTGCGTCTCATTGGATGATTGTTAATTGGATAGGGTATTTAAGTTGTGCTCTCCAGTCTGCTAAATAAAGATCCTAAAGGGATTAAAATGCGTTGGTGGGGACTTCTGGGAAATATTTATGGACATGCCTATAATGACAGAATTGGACTACTAAAGGTATTGAAGGATCCCAATAACATCTGGCATTGGATTTAAGATGTTTTTTGAAACATTACATTTGGGTATGAACTTTTACTGCTGTTTTTAAACATCTTATATTTTTGTATATTTTCATAAATGTTTTAACCATCTGGATTTACTTTTGTCTATATCAATAAATGCCTTTTCACCCATTTGAGAATGAAGGAGAAAATCATTTTTTTCTGGGAAATCAATAGGTTTACTATGTGCTCATGTGACCAGCGTTGAGCTCTGAGTGTTCTTTGTGGTGGGCAACCCTGATTGTCATTTCACCTGAGGTGTTTGGTGCATTTCATTGAATTGACACTACTGATATGCCTTATACCAGCTTACAGCTGTGAGTGGGATGTATAGGGGGCAACCCCATTAATTATTGAATATAGAGAAATATTCTAGTCATATTGACTGCACTTTGAATTGAACATTGTGCAACACTGATTATAAACTGTCTTACATGATTGTTTGTTGTCATTCTCCCTTCTCTTGTATGGTTTCCTGAGATATGTACCTATGATATGAGAACAAGAATGCAGGAAATTATGCATAATAGGTAAGTATTACTCTGTATGTTTTGTTTTTTAAAGGGGCCAATATCTTTAATGAGTTTTTCTATTTTATTACAACAGTTAACATGGTTTTTAAAGTAAGGTTTCTTAGTACATGTTTGGCCAAAGATGTTTGTCTACCTGCCACATCATGGTGAACCTTATAAGGAGGGTCCCTAACATCCCTAATACAGACATAATAAATAATTTATCTAGGACTTACCTTTGATAGAGCCCATTAAATGTGCACTCACTCCGTTGCTCAATGTTAATCGACAGTTCGCCCCATTTTGTAGGCATTGCTGATGGGTGGCTTCACAAATGGAGGCATTCCCAATTGAATGCCTGCCATTTGTGGGTGGCCCCACTGACATCACCAGTGATGTCAATGAGAGAGCTTCTGGCTCTATTAGAGCCAGAAGCTCTCTGGGACCCTACCACAATATTCTCATCACAAGCCAGATGGTCGTGATGGTCTTGACCATCGTGACCATCATCCTGGCCACTCGCAATAGCTGTGGGAGGCCACACAAAAAAAATGGCCAGATTCAGAGCGAGCGCTCTTTCAGAGCATCTGTCTCTGAATCAGGGCCAGAGTCTGAAACAAAGAGAAACAGCCATAGCCTGAATCACCTGTAAACAAAACAATTATTTTGGGGTCTATTGTTAAACAACTTATATTTCTGTGGTTATTGAATAAAGTGTATAATAAATGTATACAAAGCCAGAAGCCATCTCTCTGCCATTTGTCTTTCCTTAAACTTATCATAGAGGGATGATTGATTTGAGGATGAAGGCATTGTGACAAGAGCCTTGATAGCTAGCTTCAACATTACACAGGTGTAGAAGAGGATATTCAGGGCTGCCAGTATCTGAGTGAGATTATAAGAGAAGGTCGCTGGTAACATGCCCTCAACTCTAGAACAGACTGACTGTAAAGAACCAGTGGCAAAAAATACAGAACAGCCAGCAACATGTGCAAGCCTGTTATGGCATGTGACCATTCAGGGTCTGGCTCAAGTATTAGTCTTGAGAAGGTCATAAAGGTTCATTAAGTTGTTATGGTTGAGTCAGAACATCAGTATGACCTCATCATCAGGCATTGAAATTAACTGCCCTCGGAAGAACCTAGGCATTCAAGGGCTCTGTATTATCTCAATAGGTTGTTGATCTTCCTCTGTTTCTGTCTACTGGGCCCTTTCAGTCTGGCGTTGGAGTGCTGAGAATCTAAGGTAAGTACAGAGCAAATGCCTGTTTCAGTAATATTTCTACAGTACAACCACATTGTTGCAGGTGAATTAGTCCCCTTTTATTTGCATCATGATGGAGCTTGGATAAATAGGAGCATTTTCGACAGACCAACCTGCACCTCATTTGGTAGTCTAATTATTTTGTCTATTCAGGTGCCATTTTTTGGTGGTTTTAGCATTTTTACAAACATGATGTTTAGTAAATCTGGTATTTCGATAGCTTTCCCTATACATTAATCAGTGGTTTGTCTGATGGTTTAATGTCGTCTATTATCATGCAAAGCTGGGGTTTTCATGCAATTTTCAGTCAGATTTGCCTTTATTATATCTTTGTATTGCAAAAAATGGAAAAACATATAAAACTCCAAAATCAATGGCTAGTAAATTTACCCACTAGTCTTAAATCAACCTCTACACTGAAATATGCCTTCCCAAAATGATATACAGTATAACAATGGTGATTATTTAAAATTTCTTATTTTACATTTGTTTTCCCTGAATTTGCAGTATTAAGTGACCGTTATACATAAGACCCACTACTCCATCAAAGCCATCCAGCTCTCATCCTAACCCACATCATCATGCTCCATCCTACCTGTCTGCCCCATACAGTATGTGTCACACCTGTTTGTCTGTCCCTCACCTTTAGAATCTAAACTCTTGCAAGCAGGGCCCTCTACCCTCTTGTGTTTCTCCTTACTTTATTTTCATCTACTTCTTACTCCCCACTAAGGCACCTAACACTTTGTTGTTTATGCTCTGTTGCTTATTTGGGTTTGATGACCACCAATGTAGCAATGTATCTTTGTATCTTATACCTGTCCTTGTCCTGCAATGTATTTGTATTGTACTGTTAGTCACTTTTTTGGTTATGTACTTTGTAAGGTACACTTGTGGCACCATATAAATAAATAATAATAATAATAATAATAATAATAATAATAATAATTATTATTATTAATGGACATACCAAATTTCATCTCAGTAAGTCCAACAAGTTTTGATTTGTAGCCCCTAAAACACCATGCCTCCACCTTCACAAGATAAACATGGCAGAATTCTGCTTGTTCAATTCAGCCTTAATATAAGGGAACAAATGTGCCCTTATTATCTATCTATCTACATATTCTCTGTGTAATACGTACTATTCTACTGAGTCTAGCATATTAAGGGAAGTGAAAAGTGGTTGGATGGATGAATATGTGAGTATTTTTTAATGGTAGAACATCCTAAATGCTCCACACTCCCTAAGGTCCATAAGACCTTGAAAAATCTGCTTAGTCATCTGATAATATTGGCACAAGGGTCATTGTTTCAGCCATTAACCTAGTTTATCAATAGATTTTTACAACCTATTGTATGTAAGACTCCCAGCTATTTGAAAGACACGGGGGATTTCTTGAAAAAAAATACACAATACCTTTGAAGTGGCAACTTTTGGCAACCTTAGATGTCAGCTCCATGTACACTATAATTCCTCATAAGGCAGGGATAGCTGATATATGAGAAGTCCTGTGTACATTTGGCCATGTAGGTCCACCTGTTGATTATATACTTGAGCTTTTCAAGATTGTCCTTAAAGAAAATTATTTTTTTCAATGGAGGTAAATTTTTTAAACAGTGCTCCAGTACAGCTTTGGGCCTGGCACTGGCTTATGCTAATATCTATATGCAAAAAAAACAAGAGTACTGAACAAACATATTGCCTATATTTTGTTCTAATATTATGCAGTACAAATGTTTTATTGATGATCATTTTTGATTTGGAATGACACAGAATACATGTTTATGAGCATGGTTAATACTTGAATGAATTAGCCAGCCCTGTCAGGTTTACTACTAATATTAACAAAACCTCAAAAGCCAGCCCCATCAGGTTTACTACTAGGATTAACAAAACCTCAAATTATGTACAACTCTTTTCCACAAGGAAATGGATCAAAACACCCTTCTTTTTGTTACAAGCCGCCATCCACCCTAAATTGAAGGATAGTCTCCCCTTCTCTCAAATATGTGTGTAATATGCATTAACAGAGAGTTTGATATTCCTGAGGGTAGGATCATTGACATTAAACAACATTTTCTTAGATACTGTAGTAACCACTGTATACTGTGAACACCCCTCAAGACCTGTCGTTTTGGAGATGACTCTTCAAATTCTGACTGTTCACTTGCTGCCTAATACTGTATATCCCATCATTTGCCAACTGCCATTGTAATGAGATAATCAATGTTATGGCTGATGGGTGTATTTGGAGGACATGTGTCCAAAATAACTGTAAACCAACTGAGCAACATCCAGCAGTACTTCAACTTAATGGAAAATACAGTAACATTTGTTTAATGGTTTGGTTTAATTTTAAATACAACTGCTGTAAATATGGTATATAAGAGTCTAATGCAGAGCTGTGCACTACATATGGAGGTAAAAAAGTGTTTATAAAGCTGATGATTAGAAACTGGATGCATCTCAAAATGCTTTGACTCTGAATATGGGCAAAAACAAAATACTTATTCCTATATTTTGCATAAATTACACTAATTTTGTAATGAACTCATTTGGGCTCCTAGTGTGCTTCATAAATTAGGTTGTTAGATTATAAACAAAAACTTGAAAATTTTAATTACTCCATAGGGCCTAATTCATTTAGCCTTGATGTGCTAATTATCTGTAATGCAGTGCCCAGGGCTATGCAATTACAGCCCATGGCAGCCAGGGCCAGCAATAGAAATCTTGGGGCCTGGTACACTGATGTCTCTGGGGTCCCACCTTCTCACCACCACCCCCGATCCCACACAACCCTCCCTTGCATGTGTGATATGTGAAGCATGATAAGTTAATTGAAAGATATGCCAGCCTTTAAATAAAGTAAATATACACTATGACTAACCACACTGTCTCTCTGTCACTGACGATGCAGGATGTTGTTCTTGTCTGATGTCTCTTGTAAGGTCTTCTTGATGACAGTGCTGTCAGGGGAAGGAGGGATGGTGTCTGCATCCAGCCATCCTCAGTCCTCAGCCCTTCATCATCTTCCTCAAATTCAGCATCTCATTACCATCCTCAGCCAAGAAGCCCCCATCAACTTCCTCCATCCTCAGATCCCATTACCTTCCTCTGCTCCAGCCCCTATCACCTTCCTCAGACTCCAAACCCTAACACATTCCCTTGTCCCCAGCCTCTAACACCTTCCTCTGTCCCCAGGCCCCTTCATCTTTCTCTGTCCCCTTCACCTTCCTCCATCCCCTGTCAACTTCTTCTGTCCCCAGCCTCCTTCACCTTTCTCAATCCCCAGCCCTTATCACCTTCTGTCCCAGCCCCCATTCCCCTTCCTCTGCCCCTATCAGCTTCCCCTTCACCTTCTTCTGTCCCCAGCACCTATTATCTTCCTCTGCCCTCAGCCCCGATTCCTATATCATCCCCTAAACTTTTTCCACCTCAAGGTTGTTGCTATATCCAAGTTCTATCCCCAGCACAGTGGTGCAGCCTGCCTGATGAGCAGGAAAGACGTGCTGCTGCATGACCTATGACTTCACACTGCCACGTTGCTCACTTAAAGGTCATTCCCAGCCCGGTCCGCAGCTGAGCCACCTGGAAGAGCCCAGCATTGCCCAGGCCATGCTACAAGGGAGGAGGAGCTGGGTGGCGGCTATTGGTCCCGGTGGCCATGTCTCCATTTTGTGCAGGTCCAGTCCTCGGGGTCCCTATGGGCCTTGAGGCTCAGTATGGGTGTACCCTTAGTCCCCCCCTGTTGCCATGCCTGGTGGCAGAAACTTAACACAGATTTCTGATCACCTCATCCTGAGGCTCAAAAATAAATCTGCATTAAATAGTGCTTTCTGCCCTTATCACAGCAGACATGAATACAGTAACCTATAGTTCTGGGTACTTATACTGGAATCAATGGGTTATCTGGCATTAGCAGCAGATTTACTGCATGAGGAAAAGGGCTTTTAATTGAGTAGCCTTGGGTGCAAAAGTCAGAGGCTATAACTGTTTTCCTTGCATTATTAATTAACAAGGTTAATTGAATCAGGTTCATAGTATCTGACTTTTGGTTGCCTGGTCATTAAGCACTTCATGTAAAGATGGATATAAGTTTTTTTGGTTAAAACATGCTTTTCTTATGCTGCATACACACTAAACGATATGTTATACGATCTGGCGGATCAGACCCACATATCGGGCACATCGTCTAGTGTGTACCCACTATGTCACTGATGATGCACACTCCCGTGGGTCCTCAGAGACATACTCCATCGGCCCTACATGCAGGGCAAGTGGGGGATGTTGTTAGCAGCACTGTCACTGCCTGTATCAGCAAATGTGTATGCACTTGCTGAGGCCGGCTCCTCCACCAAGTCCTATTGCTGCAGATGTCAGGCTGGGTACCCAGCCTTAGTGTGGAGGGCACTGAAGATTTGTACTGTATACCTGTATGCAGATTCATCCATATCTTACACTTCTGTACACTAAGAGAGGTAGAATTGCAGAGCTTAGGCCAAGTACAGTAATGTACAAATGCAACTAAATTATAAATGGACACATGTTCCAGCTTCCAGGGGGCTTTGGACAACACATAACTGGTGCCTGTAGATCCCAGTAGGCTGGAAACAGTAGTAACATACTGTACATGTACAGTGTCTAAAAATTATATTTGTGGACTTTAAATAATTATTACCCCAAAACAAACTAGCTGTTTATAGAAGCACTATTTTTCCTTAAGTGGGGGTTCTCTGTTATAGCATTATTGCTTGGTGTTATGAGTTGTAGATATATGAAAAATCATAAATAAATATATTTTTGTGTATTGTTTCCAAAGATGCTACATGAGGCCCGAAGTACTAGGGGATTGGATAATAGAGGTTTAGAGATGCACTCTGAAAACTTTCTCCTCCACACATAAGTTAATATTTTGCATGAATGCTTTATATGTCTATTGTATATGACCAATATAAATGCACCTCATGTGCTCTTATTTATATACACATTTAACTTTAGTATTGCTGTAGACATTCCAAGTGTCATCATTCATTTTATAACATTTGTTTAGTATAGCATAACTAGTAAAGACTTTTATTTTCTTGTAAGAGTAGAATTATCCTGAAATATGTGAGCAGCTGAGCTTTAGATGTCTTCTAAAATTTGCATCGACAGTATACCACTTTCCCCAGAAGCAATGTTTGATACAAGCTGATACTGCTGCTGCTGCTGCTGCTGTTGTAAAGTTTAATAAATGTTACTCTAAAGGTTCTTGAAATTATATGTGAATTTTTGCCAGAAAATATTCCTTTCTATGAGAAGATAATACTTGAATATAAATATAAAAAATGTGCTTTGTTGGAGGTGTGTGTTATAAAGGCTTGACACATTTTTTTGCTATATTTATTTTTCACTTGACAGGTGCCCATGTTATCTTTTCTTGTATGAATACCATAAGGTTCTGATTAGCTACATACTGTATCTTTCAAGGTCTGAGGACATTCTAAGGTATTGTTTGATAAAATATTTGTAGTCACACCCATTTCACACTTTCCTACACATATTCATTACTGACAAAAATGCTCACATCTTCCACTGAAGTGTCCCTAACAGGAGCATTGACATTTAAATGTACTATTATTTCTTAAGTAAAATTATTAATGCCCAATTCTCAGCCCAACCACAAATATCCAACTTAGAGCTCCACAGATCTCTAAGGGCTTATTATCATTATTTTTACTAATATAAAGTGAAAAAAGGAGTTTTCACACCTTTTTCACATTATTTTAGTTTCAGCTAAAGTTAAAGGGCAATTGGAGTAAAATTCGGAAAATTCTACTCCAACCCCTAATTATTACTTATTTTTAGTAATCAGATCGCATTTCCCATAATTGTAAGGGGAAATGTGATCTGTCTGGTAGTTACTAAAAAGAAATTGTGAAAAAAATACCGGGGGAAGCCCTGTGATAATAACACCACCTAGAGGTGGCATTATCCAGTTACTGGACTCCTTCTATGCTCTAACACGCAGAGCAGAGCCCAGAGCCGGCCACAGTGATCAGCTGTGTGGTCTAAACAGACCACATGCTGATCACTGCTAAAAAAATAAAATTACTTACCTGAGTCCAGGCACTGGAGATCGGGGCTTCGATGATGTGCTCACTTCGGTCAACTGGTCTCCTCTGGGACCCAGTCATCAGTTGACCGGGTCCCAGTGCAGGATGGGATGGCAGCTGACTGGAGCCATGGAGGACATCACCGGAGCCATGCTCACTGCAGGTAAGTGGAATTAAGTGAGGAGGGTCACGATCACGGGGGGTTGGGCTTAGCAACAGGGGGAAAGGCTTAATGGCAGCTGGTCAGTGCATGCGCGGGCACTTGTCACGGTATTTTTTCAAAAATACCGTGATAAGTGTGTGGAGGGAATTCGAATGGACAGAGCTTTATTGCAAGCTCTGTCCCTGCAAGGAAATTTTAGTAAATCCCTGTGATATTTGCTGAGGATGGGATGACAATTACAGACTTTGATAACAGCGCACTCCGTCCCTCACTGGATTGTTTGACCAGCCCGATCAGTGGAAAACTGGGAGAGGTAAGATCCTGGGGTAAGAAGCACATTCCCCCTATTAATTAATCATAATACCGCTTCACCCAGTAGGGGCTGTTAGTCAATATTACAAAGACGTTAACAAAGTGAGGTTGGAGTGATATTGCTGCAACAATTTAACCTGCCATTATATAAAGGATTTTCATCTGCACGTATCTACAATAGTGGGTTTATGCAAGGTGGAATACATATATATGAAACACTGCAAGAAACTTTTAAATGGACTTTATGACGTTTCCTTGTAAAGATATCTCCTATTTGGGACTACCCATCTTCTGTAGGAAGATTCTCTCTTTTTATATATATTGTTTTCATGTTGGATCAACAATTATGCATACATGGCATGTTTTATATTGTTTTCTTTGTTTGTATGTATTATGTGTTTTTAAACAAAAATTTATAGATTGCATATAATTAAAATCTAAATTTATTCTAGAATTTATTGTGCTCTTTGTTGTTTGAAACAATTTATATGTATATTGGGTCTAGAGTAGTCCAGAGGTACTCAACAGGAGCAGTAAACAATTGAATTAACTACCTTAAATTTAAATTATTGTTGCATATTTTTATATGGTTTTTAAGCACCTGAATTTTATTTGTGGTTATAATCTTGTAGATCCAAGATTCATTGCTACAAAACCTACTGAAACACTGAAAGTTGGCAAGCAACAAGAGCAGTGACTTTATGATATGTAGTATTTTTCTTGGTGCTCCATCTACTTGATTTATATGTATACTGCAACTTACTGAATCCAGATAATCTGCCTGATTCATACTTAATATATAGTTGGATTTTCCTGTTAAATAGATCTTGAGATATAAATATTTATGTATTTCTATATGCATAAATATATAACTGTTTGTTCTGGTGTGCAATATATGTATATATTGTAAATTTTATGGAACAACGTTAATTAGAGCATAGGAGCCAACACTTGTAAAAAGTTTATTGGCCAAACTTGAGTGTAGTACAGCAGATAACACCATCTTCAATTGACTCAGTCACACTTCCCTCTACCTTCTGTGGGTGGCAGCTCAACTCTTCAGGGAACCATTAGGTGAAGTGACAAAATAACCTTTTGCAAGTGAGAGTGAGTGCCCAATAGTGTAGTAGTTTAAAAATATTGCTTTTACACAGTCAGTATTAGATATGAATTCCAGATTCATGCTATTGTAAAGTGTATCGGTAGAGGTATTTATTCTCCCATATGGATAGTGTCCCAGGGTGGAAACTTTGTAGCTTCTGCTCCACTTAGCATCAGAATATAATTTCAAAGAATCTAGAAAGTTTCACTAGTGCAGTATGTTTTGTAAATTACAAATATTTATTTTTTGCACATAAATAAATTGGAAACAACATATATAATCAAAAAGAGGTTCTAAGCTTATCTGCAATGATCTGGTCACAAGGTTGTGTTTCTACACCAGTAGAAATGGTTCTGGAATGGTCTGTTTCAGGAGAGGAGGATAAAATAATGCCAACCCAATGCATTTCACCATTGAATGGCTTCCTCAGGGGTGGTGTATTATGTGCCACACAGAGCCGTTTTTTTACCCACATCTAATAGTACCTTAATTTAATTGTTAGTGACCATTTAGCTCTAGCCAGTTTTATTCTATATATTCTTGTGTATAGACCGGCACCCCAAATTAAAGCTAAATGAATCTTGCAAAAAAAGACCAAGCTCACACCACAACATTTCCAGCATAGCGAGCAGCACTCAGAGGACTCATAAAAATAAACTAACACTAGGTAATGTCAATGCTAACATTTTAATCACCTTAATCTGCTTTAATGGACTTTTTCCTGGAGGACCAAACAGCAAGTATACAAAAAATCACAATAAATACTCACCCATGTGCAGTTCAATCAGATGCCAACCCTGGGGGAGATGACCTCACAAAGCAGCTCTCCCACTGCAGATGCCCCTAACAGTCTGGACGGCATCCTGTTACCTATGTGACAGCACTTAACAACCATTAAAAACAATATTTTTTTAATGAACCAGCCCAGCAAATAGTCAAAACAAAAATGTATTACAGCCACCTAATCCATTCTATAGTACAACTGTATGCAGAATCAATATGTAGATAATCACTAAACTATACAGCTAGCTGCATTGGTATTACGTTAGATGAAAATATTAGAAATTTAAATGCGACATACACACATATTCAGCAAACATATTAAAACATATTATAACTAACTGATACATTAATATGTTACCGATAATCAATATCTATCAGAAACAAGATGATGCACAATATATCACCCAAATATATCATATGTAAAAAAGAATGCTACAAAAACCTATTGAACCAGTATATAAGCTATAATTAATGTCATGCCAAACAAGAGATACATATTGCTCGTATATACTGATTTCAAGTTAAACTTATGAGAACCTCAATGTTGCAAATGTATATTGATTGACATTGGTATATTTATAATATGTGTGCTACATTGTTTTAATTAATTGCTTTTATGTCAGTTATTAAATGTACTGATTTTCATATAAAGATTCAATACAGGAAACAATTTATTGAGTTAATATCATGTTTATACAGGTTGAGTCTCCCATATCCAAAATGCTTGGGACCAGGGGTAATTTGGATATCGGAATATTCCATATTTTGGAATATTTGCATACCATAATGAGATATCTTGATAATGGGACCCAAATCTAAACACAGAATGCATTTATGTGTTATATACACCTTATACACACAGCCTGCAAGTCATTTTATACAATATTTTTAATAATTGTGTGCATAAAAAAAAGTTTGTGTACATACATGAAATTCATTTACTGTATGTTTCAAATACACATTATACACAGAGCCTGAAGGTTATTTTATACTGTATATTAATAAGTGTGTGCTTTTAACAAAGTTTGTGTACATTGAACCATCAGAAAGCAAAGGTTTCACTTTCTTAGTCATGCTAAAAATATTCTGTATTTTGGAATATTCCATATTTCAGAATATCTGTAGTATAAATTAAAATGGCAGTGTGTTTTGTTATTTCCTTAAGTTCATCAGTTACATCATAGATAGCAATACTTTGGCACATGGTTTTAAAAAATATAACTGTAACTCTAAAACACTAACAACGATAGAAAATAAATGTCACTTATGCTTTCTGTTCTACTAACAAAAGGTGTTCCTATATAATAGCCAGAAAACATAATAGCCAGAAAACATGACAAGTCAAAAGTATTAATAAAAAGGAAGTTAGCACTCTATTTGTTTTGACTCTGCTTGTCAGCTTCATTTTATGTTGTAACCGGCATACTTCAAAGGAAACTTTGAAAATGGTAGCTCTTCAATATTAATCCAGTTTGTACAATACAATATCTGAATTTTTCTGTACGAACAGTATTTTTGAAAAGGTCATAGGCATTTCTGACATCTAATTTCTAAAGCTGTGCTTTCACACAATTGGTCTGCTTCAGAGATGTATGCCAACTTGATGGTTAGCATACATTTCCGACTGTAGATGCTCTGTGTCGACGCATGACTCGCACTGCACATGTAAAGGATGGGTCTGCAATCCTCCATGCAGAGCGGTAGCAGACTGTAAGTGACTGACATTTTACTGCCAATCCTGGCCATAGGGGGGAGGGAAGAGGCCAGCATCTTGCAGAGTAGATTGAGATGTCAGGGTGTGCCAGCCTGTCAGTTAATGGGAGGGGCTTAGGTTAGGCATATAAATAAGCATTTCAAAGGGCATTCTGCCTCTTTCCAATTTTTTGGATCTTCCCTGGAGAGTTCCGCTGGCTGAGTATTCTCCAGATTTCCTGGAATTTTTGATTCTGTTTAACTCCTTTCTTTGTATTTACCTCATACTTTCTGACAGTCTGTTGTTTTTTGCTTTCCTGGCAACCTGCTACTAGCCTTGTTTAATTCCCTCTTATTCACTGAATATTGCCGCTGTCACTGCTCACCCCCCCACCACACCAATGCCTTTGCCATGCCCCGTCCATGAAATTTTGTTCCCCCTCCCTGCCACCTAGTTGAGGCAGCCAGACCCCTCACCTCCGCTTGCTCCTCCGGCTCCCAGCATGAAGCATTTTCAGTGGGCTGCATGCCTGAGACATCCACGTCACCTTATGGGTGCACTCCCCCACCAACTACTCCTGCCTCCTCACCTGCTTCATCAGCGATGCGGGAGCACCTCAGCTGGTGGCATCTGTGCCCCATTCTCCAGTCAGCCAGTGGTCATTACCAGCAATGACCCCTGCCCACCAAGCCTTCACGGCCATTTTAAGCAGCATTAATGGTGCTGCACAGTCTCCACATCTATCCCTGGCCCCCTCTGGTTCAGGACCAAGGGGGATTACAGTGCATTCCTCCAGCTCCCCAATGTTGTTTGATTCAGAGGTGCTGCCACAGATTCAGCATCCCTTCACTCCTTTGCCTGTAACCAACAGGGCTTCTCCCTTTGTCATGCAGCAGGCTGCTTTTCCTGTAGGTCCAGTTCTATTACAGCAGGAGATGGGTTACCAGGGTTTCCACACCCCCCCTCTGATGCATTCGGGTTGGTCGCCTTATTCAGAGCCCCTGTTTCTCAGCAGGAGTTAGTCAAATGCTTTTTTGCCCCTGCAGGGTTACAGCCAACTCATCCCCCCCAAGTATCTTTTCCCATGGCATTTTCTTTACAGCACAGGTTTTCCCAACCCCCCCATAGTACCAAGGGCCTTTCAATTTTACGCAAGCTATGCAGCCTTCAGGGCTTCACCTGCATGCTACAGAAACTCAGGGAGCACCCCCCTTTTTTGCAAGTCTGGCCCCTGCTGCACCCCCACTGACTCTCACGTCCCCCCTTCCTCCTACGATTACTTTATCTCAGCCTTCCACTGAATTGCTTGTGTCAAGTCCACAGGTTTCAGTGGCTGCTGCTACTGTTGTCACAAATTATTAGTTGGTTCCTGTTCGGCCCAATGCTTTGGCTGTTGAAAATGCGGTGGGTGCACCGCGCAAAGTGGGACAAGTTCTGGATCCACAGGTGTCCGCATCAGCCCCTTCAACTTCAGATGCAGGCGAGCATACAGTTTTTCCCCAACTTAGCAATAGTTTCCCAGTTTCTGATGAAACCAGTAATTCTTCCTCCTCATTATCCAATAACCCACACAAGTTTATTAAGCTTTTATTGCAGCGTTTGAAAGGGAAACGTAAGAGTTCCAAAAAGTCTAAGGAAAAAGATTAAAGTACTGTATATATGACTTAATTCACTTTTTTCTATTGCTTGACAAACAACAAGTGCTGCTGATTGTTCTATTTGGATCATATACTTAACCTCTCCAGAGGGTACGATTGGCTGCTGCATTAACCGTGGGAGTGCCGGGCTATATATATATATATATATATATATATATATATATACAGTCCATTGTGGTGAGAGGGATTGTCTTTCACCTGAATTACCCAAATTCTGGTGGAATCACCTCCCTCCAAGGGAGGCTGCAATAACAGTGGAGGTGTGGAATTCCAGATTTTCACATTTACACAGACCCAGCTGGAATAATTACTTGAGCACAGGAAGGGTTTAAACTCACACACCTTATGCTCCTTGCTCCTGATGCTGGATAAGCTAGCCAGGCGATAGGCTATACATATCAAGCAAACAAAATTACTTTGTAACCGCACTCTATTGTGGTCAAATCAGCAGCACCATAAGAAAATTATATAGATATTTAATACAGGTATAAATAAAAATAACAAAAAGTACACATTTAGTACAATTTAAAAACTATTGATGAATAAAATAAAATAATATATTGATATTTGTCACATCCAATTTTGTAATATTAGCTGTTTGTTAAACATTTATAAGCATTGGGATCCACAATGTTTTAATACTTAGCCGCATCTGGCTTAATGGTTTGTTTTTATAAGGTAATTCACTAAATGCTATTGTGTAGTAGTGATTCTCAACATGAGGTTATTAATTGTCAGTATCCACCTTGTTCACAATACTTGTAAGAATATAGCGAGCAGAAATAAATGTCTCCGTCAGTATTGCTTATTTAAAATTATTATTTTGTCTGTGTGTGCACAAAACATTTATTATAGCTTTGTCCTCTTACGGGGATATATTATCACTCACTCCATCCTGGGATACCAAGCTGGAGGGAGTAAACAGGAGTGAAGATGGACCTGTGGTCACCAGTGGTGCCATATTCAGGGCTTACCAGCCACGAGGTCTTATTAACAACCGCCGCTCTCCTGTCTCCTCTGTAAGCAAATGCCAGCCTTAGTGCAGGTAAGTAAGCTCCAGGTCAATAGGCCTATGGATGTCACTCTGCCCTGCTTGTTCCCTTGCCCAACCCTTAAGAAATTTTGACAGTAAAAACAATTTAGTTGGGTCAACTAAACCCTGCAGCCGGGGGAAGAAAGAAATGACAGCTAGAGCTGTAGACATTGAGGCCTTGGAACGCCCTGACTCGTGACACTGCCAAACAAAGTCCAACATGCAGTCAACCACCATCTTACCTCCCTGAACTCCAGATGCAAGGAAATCCTGACAATCGCTCCAAACCGCCGAATAAGCCCTCTGCATGCTTGGGGACAATGCCATCAGAGCGAGCATCTCAATACCAGCTTGCTTATCTGCCAAACGTGCACAGGACAGGAAAAAAAAATAAAGGATACTCAACGAAATACTGACAGGACAGTAACATCATAAGTACACAGGGATTTTCACCCTAAGTGTTGTTTTCATGGCATAACTTTCCTTTCATTTGATATATGAATCATAGCACTGCGTGAAGTGAAACAGTTTTTATAAGCATTTGAAGTTGATAAACATTCAAATTTCAAAATGTGTCCACAATTTTGGCCACCAGTGTGTGTGTGTATATATATATATATATATATATATACTGTATATATGACTTAATACACTTTTTCTGTTGCTTGATAAACAACAAGTGCTGCTGATTGTTCTATTTGGATCATATACTTAACCTCTCCACAGGGTACCGTTGGCTGCTGTATTAACCGGAGGAGTGCCGGGCTATATATATATATACAGTCCATTGTTGTGAGAGGGATTGTCTTTGACCTGAATTACCCAAATTCTGGTGGAATCACCTCCATCCAAGGGATGCTACAGTGAAACCTGTGCTCTCTGCATTAACAGTGGAGGTGTGGAATTCCAGATTTTCACATTTACACAGACCCAGCTGGAATAATTACTGGAGCACAGGAAGGGTTTAAACTCACACACACCTTATTCTCCTTGCTCCTGATGCTGGATAAGCAAGCCAGGCAATAGGCAGGGGGTGGAGGTTAGCATTAGGGTGCCAGGACCTGGAAGGTCCACAGACATTAGCACAAGGAGTGCTGAGACTTTTATGATTGTTTGTTTATTTTATGTTATGTGCCTGTATGTGTTCAGGCCTAAACTCACATATGCTAAGGTGCAGTGTCTGCTACAATTAAATTGCACTACTTTACCAAGTACCTGCCTGTCTTCAGTCTTCATTTCTATACCCTGTGTTACATGTGGTGGCCCATACGGGGACCTCTGCACTGCTTTGTTGCAGTGCATATGCCAGCTGCTTCCAGCGTGGCAAAGAAACTGACAATGCAGAACATTCAGTATACGTGAGTATGGTTGGCGAACTTGAAAAAACACATTTATATTAAGGACACTGTAACTTGCTACACATTGTGCAAAAGCTATTTATGTGTACTGAAAGAAAAGTTACTTTGCTTTGTTTTTACTAAGGTGCTTGAGATATAACAAATGCTGATTAGTATCTTCACCAGCTACTATGTTGTCTAATTAAGTTTAACTGTTGACTGAACAAGAGCAAGACACACATAATACTGAGGTCTAATTAAGCACTGCAGTACTGGAATAAAAAAAGCATTTTTTTCCCCCTGTGTTCTGTCTAATCCCTGCATTGCTGGGGAATAAAATCAGTGTTTTCTAATGCAAATTACAATTGCTTTGCTGAAGAGATATATTTATTTGTGTAAACTGGCTTGTTATCTATAAGCACCAACACTTGTACATACTGCTGCCACTATAAAAATGGAGGAAGGTTTTGGCACGAAAGTAAATTTGTTGGCCTCTCACCAAAAGACAGAGAAATAAATGCTACAGTTAGTGACTCAGTCAATGGGCACAACAGGTGCTGGGCATCAGAAGAAAATGTCTGCCTCAGATATTTGAGAGGGTGGCACAGCATTTAAAATGGACAGCAGATACTTGTGCTGATAGACTTGCCCCCTATCTCACTGGTGAGGATCAGAAAGCCTATGCTGATCTGTCCTCTACTGATGGAGAGAAATATGACCTAGTCAAAAGTTCTATTCTGACCAGGTCAGGTCTCACTAATTTAGGGAAAGGGCAAGGCTTCTATGAATGGGCCCTAAAACCCAGACTTTTTTGTTTATTTGTTTATTTTATGTAATGTGCCTGTATGTGTGCAGGCATAAAAACAGGTATGCAAAGGTGCAGTGTCTGATACAATTAAATAACACCGCTTTATGAATTACCTGACGGTCTGGAGTCCTCATTTCTATACACCATGTTACATTATATATATATCTATATATATATATATATATATATATATATATACAAAGACGTGAAGATGGTGGCACTCTGAGACTTTTAGTAAAGTTCATATTTTTGTTCATTTTGGGGACTGCAAACCCTTTTGTCAAGGTAACCTCATCTCATATATTCAGGTGAATTCCTCTCTCTGAGTGCAGCTGTCTTTCTTCATGTATTTGGCTTTTGGGTTGTGTGGAGGAAGAGTCGAGGGGGGGAGGGGGGCCTGTAGATATCTGTGTAACGGGCCCCAATTTTTTTATTGCAGGCCCTGATTTTGCATGACTACCTTCTTTTAGAAAAAAATTACCGCATTTGTTAATGGGATAACTTGATTTATAGAAGGATGACATTTGGCAGAGATTCCCAAAAGCAGTCCTTAAGGCACCCCAACAGTTCAGGTTTTAGAAATATCCATGGTTCAGCACAAGTGGTTAAATCAAATTGACTGAAGTAGTAATTAAGGGATCTATGTAATAATAATTTCTGTACTGTCGTGATTATTATATATCCAAATTGCAGGGGATATATTCGTTTTTAAAAAAATATCACAATGCTGACAGTGTGTGCATGTTCACACAGTGTCAGCTATTGTAGCCAGCTGGGGGCTCCTAGAGTGAGATTGAAAAATCTATCTTCTGACCTTGGAGCCTCCATAGGCTTCCAGTAGTTTACACCATCTAAAGATGGTGTAAACTGCCAGGGCTAAACTCTGAAAAAGCTTCACTTTTTGGAGTTTAGTAAATAGACGTCAGATCATAGTCCCCATTTATAATAATGGGGACTGCAACTTGAAGTGCTAATTAGCACTCTGCCAGCGATTTCTGTAAAATTTTCTACATTGTGCTATTAGTACATAGGAACAATACATACAATTATACAGAAACTGCAGTTTCTGAATAATTTTATCGAACAAACAGCTTGAGACATAAGTCACCTGTGGTCAAGCATGGATATCCTTAAAACCTGGACTGTTAGGGTTCCTTGATGACTGAGTTTTGAACCTCTACCGTATAGGTATAAACAAACTAGAGATAAGCAGTTCGGATTCTGGAAAATAGAAAAGAACTTCATTTGGGGTTTCCAAGTGGATATGAGTCCCAGCTCGAATCCTCCCTCCAAATGTGGTTCTCAAAATAAGGCAAAACATAATTTTCCAGGACATGTCATATCTTGCATGTTGTGGATTGTATATAAGTTTGTACCTCTAGGTTTCAAACACCAATATTCACAGAAGAGTGCAGGGAGAGGAATGTGGGTGATGTAGTTTTGCTTTAACTGTTGCCATTACACTTACAGAGAAAAGCAGGAATTTGGAGTGGGTGTAAAAAGTTTTTTTATAAAAGGGTTATTATACAAAAGAGAGTGCATAGAGAGGGTTGTGGGTTGTAGTTGTGCTTTAACAGTCACCATTTCAGAGAGTTTTTGGGGGTGGAGTGGGTGAAAAAAGTTAAGCTGCACTTATTGTTTTTCACAAGAGTATCTCAATTATTATTATTATTATTATTATTATTATTATTATTATTATTATTATTATTATTATTATTATTATTATTATTATTATTAATAATAATAATAATAATAATAATAATAATAATAATAATAATAATAATAATAATAATCTACACTGCAATATATATTGTACATTAGGGGCATAGATAGTAATGTGATTGCAAGCTCAGCTGACCAAAAATAGTATACTGTGTTTTAGTGACCAACACCCAAAATAATAATTCATTTTCTGGTGTAAAAAAACTTCCCAAGTCTTTTAAATCAATTCAAATATTTAAAGACAATACTTTGTGATTTAGTGTATATTACTGTACTTACTGGGTGTTGTGGCACCTCAGCTGCACCCAAAATGATAAATGTTTCATTTTTTATGGTTTAATAATAAAAATCTTAAGTGTTTTAAATAAATTCAGATATTTAAAGGTTAGACATTTCTTTTTTTGAGAGGCAGTGCATATAACTATACTGATGGGTGTAGTGGCCCTGTCAGCTGCACCCCAAAAATTAAAAGTGCATTTTTTTTCCTCTCATCTTCTATAATTCAAGTATGGTAATTCAAGAGAAGATTATGTATTTTTCAGAGGAAGCATATATTACTTTTCTTAATTGGTGTGCAGTATAGCTGCATAATAAAAGTGGAAAAAAAATTTTTTTCTCTTTTAAAAATAAATATCAAGTATTTTACAAATACTACATGGTAAAGGTAACAGTTCCACATGTTTCTATGTCTGTCATATTGACGTTCACTTAGTGTGGTGGCAGTTACAAATTCAAGTACATTAGCTTTACTTCTGTTCTTGTGTAAAACAATAATGGATCTGCTTATAGAAGAACAGGAGCATCCCAATACTAGTGCTTGCAGCTTGAAAAAAGAACACTTCAAATCTAAACAGTGTTTGACAATCTTTAATAAGACATCACTACAAACTCAGAATGTAAAAGGTAAAGTTACTGCTGAAAATTGCCAATATGCCATACAACACATGCAGTGGCAAGGAAAGGCTCAGAGCAAGGTCTTTATCTGTGAGTTGTGGTCCAGCTACTGCAATTTTAAATGCATGCACTAGAATGACTGTTGCAAAAGCCAGGGCCAAACACAGTCAGGCATCTTCTGTAACCTCATGTGCAGCACCTTGTAATTCTGAGTCTAGAAGTGTCACCTCTAAAAAAGGAAAATCAGTAAACAAAAACAGAAGACTAAGGCTAAAGAACAAGTTGTTTGTTTACAAACTTTACAGATTTGAGAGGAGAGTCTAAGGATGTCCACAAGTGCTATATGCAAGTCTATCATTTCTGATTCTGACACGTTTATCTTTAAAAAGCCCCTTCTACCATTTCTGAACCCTCTGTAAATGTGAGAATGAATAGTAGTAAGAGTAATGATAATGATGGTTTTAATATAGAAATTGACAATGCGACCTTCAAAGTGCAACAGGATGCGGGGTATAAGTATGTATCTGACACTAATGAGGATGATGATGATGATGAATGTGTTAAACAAGAAAAAGTTGATAAACTTAAGGAGGATGATATTGGTGTTAAAGTAATTCACCAGTGGCAACACTTCTTGCAAATGATAAGAAGTGCATTGTCATGCCTGGGCAAAAGACCAAAATAGCCACCTCTTCCATGTGGACAATATTTGTCAAGGCTTCTGTACCATTTGTAGTACAAAAGTAAGTAGAGGTAGGTAGGTTAACCATCTAGGCACCTTCTCCATGTTCAATATACAAATAGAAAAAAAATTACCGTGCTGTGGAACACAATAGTCTAGTTCAAATAATTATATGTGAGAGTAAAGAAGATTAAATAAAAAAAATTGCATTTATTTCTACATACAATAAAGCAATCAATGCTCAAATATATAAAAAGCACCAATAATAAATTACACAGATGTATGGAAAGACAATAAAACTAATAAATAAACAATGATTTGTAAAATATCTATATGATTTCCATAATCATATACCATATCACATAATCAGACAAAAAAAGGCAACTGTGTCAACAAATGTTGCAATAAATAATGCTGAGACAATTTTTCTATGTACAATCTTATGGTGCATACACATGGTATGATTAAAATGCACAATATGAATAATAACGATAATGATAGGAAGCAGCTTTGCAATTCCATCTGTGCAAATATGCTAATGCACAGGAGGCATCATGCTTTATGCTGCATTAGGCATCCAAGCTGTGTTGTTCAACGCAGCATCATATACTCTGCGGAACATCGGCAGGCTAAGGCGACCCATGGGGTCATGCAGCCGGCTGACACAGATGAGAAGAATGATGACAAAGATCTTGGCTTCTTCCTTCCTCCCCAAATGGCAGTGACACACCCTGGTTTCGGGAAACAGAGGGCATCACTGCCCCCTCCATGCCAACAAACAGCAGCAGACTGTCAATCATTGAGTCTGTTGCCAGTCTCCATGTGTGATCGCAGCCATGTTCTGCACATCGGGAAACTGCATTCAGCAGTGCAATAGTGTGCACTGCTGAATAAGGCCCTGTGTACGATCATGAAAGAGCCATTCCTCATAGTCATAGAACCAGGCCAGTGGATGTGCAAATTCCAGATAATTTGGAATCTGCGTTCAGCATTGCACATACGTACAATGCTGAGTTAGCCCATTATGTCATAATATTCCACACTTTAACTCCCAATGACCAATATATTATATATATTCATATATATATAAAGAAGAAGAAATGAGTGGCACTTAGCAGACTTGTTTATACGATGAAATAAAAGTCCTTTATTGAGCTACATACACAAACAGAGACATATTTATACCATAAAACACTTTAACAATGATAAACAATCATTGTACTCACCTGGAAGGCACCGTTCGGTCCCGCCAGCGCCGCACACGCCGGACAAGCAATGCACCGTCACGATGACGTCACCGGGCGGTGCCAACCCAGGAAGTAAAGCAAATAAAACTGTGGATGCATTGTCATAACAACACACATGCTGTAAGATACAAATGGACAAACAAACAAATTAAAAAAAAAAAACAAATTTTAAAAAGAACAGATAAACTTTAAAAATTGCCTATGGTTCACAAAAATACTGTGTCAGATAAGTTCAGAAACAGAGAACCCAAGAATTTTCTGAACATAACTGGCCGAAGGCAATAAACTATTCATGGTTAAGGGAACATCGCAATGAGCTTATCCGAAACTAATATTGCAAAGTTTAACATATATCTGTATAATCAAAATGAATGATCAAAACTAGCTAACACTAAACTCAATTACAGGACAATCATTAAAGGAAACATTGTAATCCTAACGATTTGTTGAGCCCTTTAGGGGCCAGTGTGTTCAATAAATGAATCCATTTCCATTCTTTGCGTAGAAGTATCTTATTGCAGTTACCTCCCTGCATAGAGGCAGGGACGTGGTCGATTATAATTGACCATATACTAGCAATACTATGTTTAGCAATAAGGCAATGACGTGCCACTGGTTGATCACTGTGGCCAGATGTCAATGCACTACAGATAGCACTACGATGTAGGGCCATGCGTTCGCGAAATTGACGTTGTATCTTCCTGATGTAGGACAGCCCACATGGACAGGTTAACATATAGACTACATATGTGGTGGTGCAAGTAACCGCATGTTGGATAAAAAATCTCTTACCAGTATGGGGGTGACAGAAATATTTCCCCACTGATAGAGAACAGCAGGTGACACATCCTAGACAGCAGTGGCACCCTCATCTGTGACTAAGGAAATGTGAAGGATGAGGGCTCCCCATGCCAGTAACATCTAATTTTACTACATGGTCCCGTATATTTCTCCCCCTAGTGTAACTTGGCATTAGACATTTATTAAGTAAAGAGGGGAGATCAGGATCAGGATTGGGCTGGACCAATTTGCAATATGTAGCACCTATCCTTGTGTATCAACACCTATTTCCCTATAGATTGTAAGCTTGCGAGCAGGGCCCTCTTATCTTTATGTATGTCTTTTACGTGTGTCTTTTATTTATGTATGTCTGTCTTTGTTTTACAACCCAGTAAAATGTTAATGTTGATTCAAATTGTAAAGTGCAACAGAATTTGCTGCGCTATATAAGAAACTGTTAATAAATAATAATAAATATTACACCCATTTGTGACGTTGATATAGCTTAAATGGTTTTGTTAGTAAAGGGATATGCCCCATTAACATTTAATTTGGCATGCATGAAATTTGCTCCTAGTTGATAATGAAATAAATCCAATTGCTTAAAAATTGTTCAAGTTTATATACTGTAGTAACATTTTACAGCAGCAAATGACATTTAATGTATTTTTACTTATATGATGAGATATTTATTACATTGAATGTTTGTTTAACTGTACACTTTTACAACTATGCATCTCATGAATATAATACATATGTTCTTACAGTATAGTAATTTAAATATTTTTGAGACAACCTTTGTATTACTGTAATTGTCTAACCTAAACACTGAGGTAATGATATGGCATATTGCTATCTTTGTTTCAATTAAATATTTTTTTCTAAGCAGTAGCTGTGAAGACAATTAAGCCTTGGTGAGTGGATTTGAATTTAATTAATATTTCTATAATTATTTGAATCAATTTGGTTATAGCATTTCAGAAATTATGGATTGAAAAAAGTTGTAAGATATTTATTTTTAAAAATGTTTTTTTGCTTTTGAACAGAACTAAAATATTTTTTAATTAGTCCAATGAACTTTTTTTTTCAGAGCTGGTGCACTAGATTTAGAATTAAATGTAGGTAAAACTAAATAGTAAATCCAATACATTTGTTATAAATTCACTGAATGACAGGCTGTATTTTTTTTTAACAATTTCTGTTGGACTTTATATAAATAAATGACATGGCAATTGAAAGACAACATTTTATCTGTGATATTGGTATAATACACTCAGTTTAAAGTTAAATACAGTTAGACAAATAAATAAAATTTATAATACCTGAAAGAAAGGTCACATTTACTTTGATGGATTAAATGGAAACACAAGTTTTTACATTCCGACCTCTAAGCTTTATACTAGTTTCTGTCACATTTCCTGGAGGACCCTGCAAATTCCATTGACATATTTTGCCTCTAGGTTGACCTTGGGTTATATGGTTTTAGATGAGCTGTTGCAATTCACTGGTTCTAATGCATTTCAAAGTAGTACTTATAAAAAAGACAATATAAAGGAGCATCTGTTGAGAAACACCACTGTGCAGTAGTTGTGAGGTAAAATGAGACAAGCACACACACATACACAGACACACATATATATATATATATATATATATATATATATATATATATATATATGTATATATATATATATATATATATATATATGTACACTGTATATATATATATATATATATATATATATATATAGTAGAGATGTGCACTCACCCGCTGTGGTTTTGGTTTTGCCCAAAATTCCTTGAGTGTTTTAGTTTTGGTATTTAAATTTCAGTAAAAATGGTCAAAACAGTTAAAGTCATGTAATTTGTATGTTTTTTGTAGCTCCTACATTACAATTAATATCATTAGTTTTCAATTATACTAATTTCCAGTAAATTTTATAAGTGAACTGCTCAAAACTTTCAATACAGTATTTTCATTTTTCATCAATATTGTCCAAAGGCTCCAGGGAGCTGGTTGTCTAAACTCAGTGATAGAACAGCCACACAAACACAGAACAGTTCAATTTCAGATACTATACGATATCTATAGAATACAATAATAAACAGTAGCAAGGTCCTTTTGTGAGACACGCTGAAATTAAATGGTTGCAGATTTAGAGACCAAGTATTTTTAAAAAGTTGATACTCAGTGGTGTGAGGATGCTGTGGCAGTGGAAATAGCACTGCATCCTTAACAGAACATGTGGGCTATGTACAATGTAATCACCCAATAATCAGTCGTCTAATAATATATTTGAGGTGCAGATGTGTCCTCATACAATGTGGCTTAAGTCACGCCAAACAGGCATTTATGTTGTGGCTTATTAAAACTTGTGGGTCTGTATGTTAAGATGTGAGTGGGTGCATGCCATGCAATACAGAGCTTAACCGCTAGATCACCAGTGCTCCGCTTGTGAAAACTACAGTACTATATACATACAATAGCAGTGAATGGAGATGGCATTACATTATAGAAAACCCTGACTGGCAGCCAGTACTGTATGGACAGTAAACAGTCACAGATGTTAGTATGCAGTAAACCAAATTAAATACAGTATGTGCAACAATTTCTGAATTGTGGACACTCTCCATAAGAATGAATGAGGATCAGCTGATTGGTCAGTTTTCCAGCAGCTACCATGTTCTGACCAATTAGAGTGTCTCAATTCATTGCTACGGAGAGTGTCTAATGTGACCTATCATTTGCAGCAGGTCCCAAAAGGGAAAAGTTGCATTGTCCAATGAGGTTTTTTTAGTGGTTTTTATCGAATAAACATTTTTTCTCAACAGTGTGCCTGTGTCATGTAATTTATAAAAAAAAAAAATTACAGGTGGACTACATATAACAGCAGTCCCTTGATGCCCTTGTGATTTGACAAGTTTTATCTGGCGCTGGAAGGCTTGCTGGGACCTGTAGTTAACCTATAAAAAATAATATTACAAGGGCTACAGAGTAGAGCCCTAGTGCTATTGGCACTAGAGTTGGTTCAACCCAGAAGGGGTGAGCAACATTTATTGCAGATCCCAGTCTCCAGGGGGATCCTGCCATGTTCAACTGGCTAGGGCTGATGGAATGATGGTGGGGGACCCCCATACCAAGATCTCCCCTCTATAGTTCCACAAGCCCTGGATGGCCAAGCCTAGTGCTGGTAAAGTAAATATTGATGGGATGACACACAAGTTTTCCCCCTCATTTTTCCCACAGTAACCTAAGCACAAGCACTAGGGCTGGTTAAGCATTAAGAAGGGGTCTTACTGTTTTTTAAATTATTATTATTTATTTTAATTTTGTATTTTCTTATATATAGATACATGTACAGTCCGACACTACAGTAACTTAAAGTAGAAGTAATTTTCCCTGGTTCCTTCCTTAGGGATTTTTTTCATCTGTGTGTATTCTGAGGAAGGACATTTGGCCTCTGAAGCATAGAATAAAACAAATTTTTTTTTCACAACTGGATTAAATTGTACTAATTATACTAGAATGCAATATATAAAATTAAACATATTATAAATATTTTTTATTCCGCAGCAAGTGTATTCACTTCAGCTAATGTGCTTTATAGGCTCTGAAGGTGCATACACATGTAACGATTTTTTGAACGATTTAACTATAACGACATCGTTATCGTTCAATCATTGAACAAAATCATTTTGTTTCTGAGTTATAACGATGAACAATTATCGTCATGCGTGTTCCCGTTTGTAGTTTTTAGTTCATTCTGACTGACCAACTGAACGATTTTCATTAAGGGAAGTTATAAAAATAGTTTGTAGTTCAAAAAATCGTTCATTACACTTTAAAAGCTCTGACAGATATGGTGCATACACACGGTCAGATTTTTCCTTCAGATATGAACGATAACGATTTAAAAATCGTTCAGTCGTTCATATCTGAAGGAAAATCTGACATATCTGACATACCTGAATGATGGACGATCAACGATGCATGTTCCCGTTTGTCAGATAACGATTTCTGACATCTGATGTGTTTGCAGTCAGACTTGGACGATTCCATTAATTTTAATGCAGTCAAAATTCGTTCAATCGTTCAAATCATTCAAATCATTCAAAACTTTGGTAAAATCGTTCAAATCGTTCATCTGACAAATCTGACAAGTCTGACAAATCTGACCGTGTGTATGCTCCATTAATCTGACAGAAAATCGTTCATAAAATCGTTCATAAAATCGTTGGTAACAAAATCGTTGTGTGTGTATGCAGCTTTAGAATTTATTGGTCTATGTTAAAATTGCAGCACAACATCAAAGAAAAGGGACTCTCATTGTTTGGGGGCACTTAAAATAAATAAAATATAAACATTAGTTTGTATTAGATATACATTAAATAGCGGGAAATTCTTAGTATGCCACACCAAAAAGGTATTGCAACAAGCACAATTAAATATGATAAAAACAGAAGAAACCTGGTGATATGTAAATCCATCAATCCACTAATAATGGTATAATAACCAATTATCATATATAGCAATTACATTGATGCACACACATCATGCCCTATTAATTCATGTTAAGCTGCCCATCCACTAGCAGACCTCAAAACGACTGCATGATTACGACATTGTAATTGTGCAGTCGTTTGACAGTCTATGATGTGCCTTCACTGAACGAGCAGTCATTCAGTGTAGGCACATCAATCATCTGCAAACATGCTGAACCTGACATTATTGTCAGGTTGTCCAACATGTTTGCCCGATGATAGATGTCTAAACAAACAGCAGGAGCGTGCATCGCTGGTCATTTTAGACATTTTTTAAACAAACTGCAAACGATTTGCAAACAATTGTCGAATGACTATCGAACGATCGAATGATAACGATATCATTATTGTTCAATTGCTCAATTTAATTGTCTAGTGGATGAGCCCCTTTAGTGTGTTCAATTTCAGACACCATAAATAGTGGATGATTACCGCACAAATCAACAATAATATTTAGCATGGAGTATGCATACAACCAATCTTCAGGAGCAAATAACATAAAATACACATGTATAATATCAATCCTGGGCAATATGCAATCATGTGATGAATCCCAAAGAAACAGGGAAATTGCATTTGGTATGTATGCAAAAATGTAGACAAGTCACACAGTTTGGTACAAACAGGTTCACATAAGAAGATACCTTGCAATAATGTTTATGGACAAATGGTTGGTCCCAGTCAAATTCACACAAAGGGATACCATGCAAAAAAGTGCTGTAATATATGCAGAGCCGTAACTAGCCTTTTTGGTGCCCTGTGTCAGAAAGAGTATAGGTGCCCCCCTCATTTTTCAAAGGGACATGATGCACCCAAAAAGAGGAATTGCCTCATGGGGAAGTGCCAGTGAAGAGATAGGAGAGGCCAGGAGATGCTGGGAATGAAATAAGAGGAAGTTACAAGTTAGAATGATAACAAACAGAAATTTGACAGGCCCAAACAGCGCCCCCTGACCTGTGGTGACCTGAACGATGGCACCGGCCACACTACCCTAGCTATGGCCCTGAATATATATCTTTAGGAAAGAAAAAAGTGTTTAAACTACTCCCTACCAAAGGTATGAGTGTAGTAGCTGCTGCATATCATTTTATCCTACAGTAAATGATACGCGAGCATACTACCAACACTTCCAGCCCTGAGTACAAGTACACTGGGCATCTGCTGTTGTGTTGTATCAGAGGAAAAGGGACCTGATAAAGTGATTGCAGGAACCTACCCTGATACTCTCCAATGAGAGTGCCCATAGAGAAAATACAAAGAAAAATAGATGCTGAAAAGATGATACACAGAGTAACACAGTATAACTCAGGGAGCTGTGCTGCTGCCAATCATATGCTCAATAGTATTGGTGATAGGTGAGTGGTAAAACCCTGTATGCAGTGATATGAAGAAAAAAGCTGCGTAAGTGACAGTTGTGGCTGATACTGACTCTGTTGCCTGCGGGATTGCAGGGTCACATATCACTCTCAAACAACTATGCACACTGCATTCTAGAAGGGAAAGAAGAAGGACAGGTACCTAACTGTTCACTGGATGAACAGGAGAGAATGTTTGCTTAGGGAGCGGTGCATCACCATGCAGCTTATCGGTATCCCGCTCATGCACCCCGGGTCCTAGATGCATGTTTCACACTGACACTTCCTCAGTTGGATGTTAGAATTACCTGTCCAACATGTGGACTTACAAGTTGGACACTGTTAGCCCACGCAGGCTTAATATATCTATACATTTCAGCATTTTTCTTGATTGAATAAATTTTTTACCAGTGGTGCATCACCTATGTGAAGTGTTTTTTTCTATATAGTCTGTTGCAATCAATTGGCATATTAGCAGGGTTGAGCGGGTTCGGATTTCTGTAATCCGAACCCCCCTGAGCCCCCCCGATCCGAGGCCAATCCGAGTCAGGCTCGACTTTTCCCACCTGACTCGGATCTGAAATCGAGGAAAAACATCTTCATCCCACCTTCCGGGTCTCGCAGGTTTTGGACTCTATAAAAGGTACCCGCTTCGGCACCATTTTCTCACTTGGCTGTGGACAGTGTAGAGAGAGGGTGGGAGTTAGGGCTGGCTGGGCTGTGTAGGTTAGTGCAGTGTAGTGTTGTGCCGTGCTGTGCTGCTGTTGTCCATAGGGGCTGTGTCTACTCCTCCAAAGTCCATAGGGGCTGGCTGTATTGTGCTGTGCTGCTGTTGTCCATAGGGACTGTGTACACTCCTCCAAAGTCCATAGGGGCTGGCTGTGTTGTGCTGTGCTGCTGTTGTCCATAGGGGCTGTGTCCACTCCTCCAAAGTCCATAGGGGCTGGCTGTGTTGTGCTGTGCTGCTGTTGTCCATAGGGGCTGTGTCCACTCCTCCAAAGTCCATAGGGGCTGGCTGTGTTGTGCTGTGCTGCTGTTGTCCATAGGGGCTGTGTCCACTCCTCCAAAGTCCATAGGGGCTGGCTGTGTTGTGCTGTGCTGCTGTAGTCCATAGGGGCTGTGTCCACTCCTCCAAAGTCCATAGGGGCTGGCTTGGCTGTGTTGTGCAGTCAGTTGTCCATAGGGGCTGTGTCCACTCCAAAGTCCTTTGCAGTATCCCAGTCCTAAAAAGGTGCTGTAGTGTTGTCCAGGGGGTGCACTGTCCATCAGGGGTGCTCCCCCCAAGTACAAAAAAAATATATTTTTTCTGTGTTTGTGAATTGTGTGCGCAGTAGCCGCACGTGCATCAACAAAGTAGTGCCAAGCGTGCGCCTGTGTCATAAATAAAGGGCTGGCTGGCTCGTCCGTTAATGGGCGCTGTAACCCCCAAAGTGCACTCCAAATAATATTCTGTATTTTTTTTCTGTTTGTGAATTGTGTGCGCAGTAGCTGCACGTGCATCAACAAAGTAGCGCCAAGCGTGCGCCTGTGTCATAAGTAAAGAGCCAGCTGGCTTGACCGTTAAAGGGTGCTGTAACCCCCAAAGTGCACTCCAAACAAAATAAAAAAATATTTTCTGTGTTTGTGAATTGTGGGCACTGTGGCCGCATGGTTATCAACAAAGTAGCACCAAACATGCGCCTGTGTCCCATAAGTAAAGGGCCAGCTGGCTTGTCCATTAAAGGGTGGTGTAACCCCCAAAGTGCACTCTAAATAAAAAAATATATATATTTTCTGTGTTTGTGAATTGTGTGCACTATGGCCGCACGTGCATCAACAAAGTAGCGCCAAGCGTGCGCCTGTATAATAAGTAAAGGGCCGACTGGCTCGTCTGTTAAAGGGTGGTGTAATCCCCAAAGTGCTCTCCACAAAAAATAAAAAAATATATATTTTTTTCTGTCTTTGTGAAATGTGTGGACTGTAGCCGCACCTGTATCCTCAAAGCAGCAGTGACAAGCATGCGTCTGTCTGTTAAAGGGTGGTGTAACCCCCAAAGTGCGCTCCACCAAAAATAAAATAATCTCCTTTTTTTCTGTGTTTGTGTGTGAAATGTATGCGCAGTAGCCACACCTGCTTCCTCAAAGCAGCAGCGACAAGTATGCGTCTGTCTGTTAAAGGGTGGTGTAACCCCCAAATTGCACTCCAACCAAAAAATAAATATAATTTTTTCTTTGTTTGAGTGTGAAATGTATGCGCAGTAGCCGCACCTGCATCCTCAAAGCAGCAGCGATTAGCATGCATCTGTCTGTTAAAGGGTGGTGAAACCCTCAAAGTGCGCTCCTCAAAAAATTAAAATTCTTCTTTTTTTTCTGTCTTTGTGAATTGTGTGGGCTGTAGCCGCACCTGCATCCTCAAAGCAGCAGCGACACGCGTGCGTCTGTCTGTTAAAGGATTATATCGGTGACAGCATCCAAGTAGGCATGTCAGACAGCCTGTACCTGTACTGGAAGTAAAAAAAGAGGCAATTTGGAGTCCCCTTTTCAAACTGGCTCTATTTTACCTGAGTTTTTCCCCCTCCAGAGTGTACTCAGAAAGAGTGTTTAGTGCAGCCAGAAACCTTGTCAGAGAAAGGCATTGGAGGTTGCTTCCACTAAATGTGGAGAAGATGAGGTTCATAAAAAATAATTATCAACTCTTCCAGGGAGACCAGCCTCCAGAACGTACAGAGGGACCTGTGGTGGTGGGTTCCAGTGGGGACGAATTAATACTCTGTGAGGATGAGGATGTACACAACACTGAAGAGGGTAAGGAATCAGTGAATGAGGAGGATGAGGACGACATCTTGCCTCCATAGAGCCAGTTTGTGCAAGGACAGATTAATTGCCAGCTTGTTTTGTGGGGGCCCAAATGAACCAATCATTTCAGCCACAGTCGTGTGGCAGACCCTGGCGCTGAAATGATTGGTTTGTTAAAGTTTGTATGTCCTGTTTAAACAACATAAGGGTGGGTGGGAGGGCCCAAGGACAATTCCATCTTGCACCTCTTTTTTTCTTTGCAATATGTACTGTTTGGGGCCTAGTTTTTCAAACTGCCATCCAGTCTGCCACTGCAGTGTCACTCCTAGATTGGCCACGTGTTTGTGATGCCCACTCGTGTCACTTAGCATAGTCATCTAGCTACCTCGGTGCAACCTTTTGGACATAAAAACACTATTGTGAGGTGTGAGGTGTTCAGAATAGACTGGAAATTAGTGGAAAAAAAGGCTATTGAGGTTAATAATAGCATAGGAGCAAAAAAAAACAACACATTCTGTGATTTTAGCTGTTTTTCTGCTTTTTTAAAAAAAAATACAGATCCAAAACACAAAACCCAGAACCCAAAACATGGGAGCGTGGTTTTGGCAAAACCAAACCAGATCCAAAACCAAAACACAAAACACGAAAAGTGGCCGGTGCACACACCTACATATTAGTAGGGATGTGCAGGCTCGTATATTTTCGAGTTTGCACGTTGAGTTCGGATTTTTCCCTCCAAAAAAACGGAACTCAGAAAGAGGCAAAACGTCATCTTGCATGGACGAACCTCATCATTCCTGGACAAAAGTCCAGGAATGATGATGGTCGTCCTTGCAAGATGATGTTTTGCCTCTTTCTGAGTTCCATTTTTTTGGAGGGAAAAATCCGAAGTCAACGTGCAAACTCGAACCTATCCGAGCCTGCACATCCCTACATATTAGTATTGTGTATTTGTGTTTTTCATGTTATTTGTGGAATGTAACTTGTATTGTTAAGATAATACTTATATTTTTCTATGGGAAATAGGTGTTGTTGTATATATCTGATTTATAATAACCCATTGATTGTATGGATTAGGTTACTTCAATTGTCATAAGTAGAAAGTGCTTCTAGTACTGTATACAGACATCATGTGCTTCCTGGTCATGTGATTGTGGAATTGGGAGGTGATTGTTTTGATTATCCGGCTAGCTGTACATTCCATTGAGTGGAATTGAAGTGTGTGTGGAATGCACGCCGCTGCAGACTCTGGTACCTAGATATACATCATGGTGGGATTTCTGTTTTACAGATTGAAAAAGTTTAAGAGTTTCAGGTAATTATAACATACTGTATGTACTTCAGTCAGATGCTATTTGTTGGTGTAATACTCATATAGTGTTTCTAATTCTTTGTTGTTTTTTGTGTGGGTGTTGCTATCAATTAGCAGGAGTGTGGTGACATTTTACACAGAGTGTGTTAGTATAACTTTATTTGGTATATTACCAAAGATCCACACACAGGACAGAAATGTGGATGTGGATGCAGTTATAATGGATGCTGCTGCTACCATTTATATGATTATATTAAATAAATAAGAGTCACATGAAGACTGGTGAGTGCACCCCTGGTAATATATTTTTATACATCCATCTGGCGGCTCTCAAAGGACTTCCAAAAGGAAAAAATAACACAGACACAGTATCTGTTGTTTGATGTTTAAGACCAATGACTCTATATAGTCATGTAATGTGTTGATTTTGATGAACCTGACCATAAAACTAAGATGTCCTCTATATGTCATAAAAACAACAAAGTGAGTTTGTTGAAATCTTCAATCTGGAGGAACAATTGTTTTTCTACAAAAAACATAAATACTTTTGCGAAGGAGGGTACCACATGCGACCCCATGGCACATGTCTATATGACCAGGTTGCTATGGTTATGCCTGTAAGCACGGATGGGGAAGGCACCCAGCCCTAGCCACACTTCTGTTGTGTCTAGTGTCTGAGGTTATGTCATCATGATGTCTGAAACCATGGTGCTGCGGCACATAAGGCACAGACCTGGAAGATGCTAGCTACGGATGTACACAGCAGCAGCATGACAACACAGGTGCTAATCAACCACGGGAATGAATTCAGCTGTGATTGGGTGTTCATGATATATAAAGGATGTACCTAGGAATGTGTCACTATGTTCTTGAAATAAGACTTTGGACTAAAATGTCAAACAATAGATACTGTGTCTGTTTTACTTTTTCCATTTGGAAGTCCTGTGAGTGCTGCTGGATGGATGTATTATGTGAGGTTGGAGGGTGCCTGGGGAAGTACCTTTCATAATGAGGAGTGCCAGCTGAAGTGATTATATATATATATATATATATATATATAGTGACAGGGACAGCATAAACATACCTGACATGGATACAGAGTAGCAGGGTGTGGGATCCAGTCTAGGTATTCTGCTTGATCAAGTCTGAGAAATAGCAAACAATTTTGCAGACACTGGTCAGCTCTATATAAGAAACCGGCTGTCCTGCATCAGGTTTAACAGCATGCCCTGATGGTGAGTTGCATTGGGGTTGATTGGTTTGGGTATAAATAGAGGTTGTTTATCACATTATTGTTTACTGTCTGGTGATGTGAACACTTGTATAAGGATGATGCTTATGATTTTGCTGGTGTCTTGAGGAAAGTCCTCTGGGACTGAAACATCGACAAAATTATTGGCAGTATTGATTAAAATAGCGTGAACTTTTACTCTAGTGAGTGCCCTCTGTTATTTCCTAATATTGGGGAATACAATTGTATATATATATATATATATATATATATATATAAATACACACACAGTGTATATATATATTTATATATATATATATATATATATATATATATATATATATATATATATATTAGGGGTGTGCACCGGCCACTTTCATGTTTTGTGTTTTGGTTTTGGATCTGGATCTTTCTTCGTGTTTTGGATCTGGATTGGTTTTGGCAAAACCACCTTCCGTGTTTTGGGTTCTGGATTTTGTGTTTTGCATCTGTATTTTTGTTAGAAAAAAGCATAAAAACAGCTAAAATCACAGAATTTGTGGGTTTTTCTGCTCCTATGCTATTATTAACCTCAATAACCTTAATTTCCACTCATTTCCAGTCTATTCGGAACACCTCACACCTCACAATAGTGTTTTTGTGTCCAAAATGTTGCACCGAGGTAACTGGATGACTATGCTAAGCAATACGGGTGGGTGGCACAAACACGTGGCCAATCTAGGAGTGACACTGCAGTGGCAGACAGGATGGCAGTTTGAAAAAATAGGCCCCAAACAGTACATAATGCAAAGAAAAAAAAGAGGTGCAAGATGGAATTGTCCTTGGGTCCTCCCACCCACCCTTATGTTGTATAAACAGGACATGCACACTTTAACAAACCAATCATTTCAGCGCCAGGGTCTGCCACATGACTGTGGCTGAAATGATTGGTTCGTTTTGGCCCCCACAAAGCAAGCTGGCAATTAATCTGTCCTTGCACAAACTGGCTCTACGGAGGGAAGATGTCATCCTCATCCTCCTCATACACCAATTCCTCACCCTCTTCAGTGTTCTGTACATCCTCATCCTCACAGAGTATTAATTCGTCACCACTGGAATCCACCACCACAGGTCCCTCTGTATGGTCAGGAGGCTGGTCTCCATGGAAGAGTTGATAATTAATTTTTATGAACATCATCTTCTCCACATCTTGTGGAAGCAACCTCCTACGCCTTTCACTGACAAGATTCCCAGCTGCACTAAACACTCTTTCGGAGTACACACTGAAGGGGGCCAACTCAGCTAAAATAGATCCAGTTTGTACGGGGACCTCCAAATTGCCTCTTTTTCCTGCCAGTACAGGTATGGACTGTCTGACAAGCCTACTTGGATGCTGTCACCGATGTAATCCTCCACCATTCTGTCAATGATGACAGTATCATATACAGTGACAGTAGACATGTCAGAAATTGTTGCCAGGTCCTTCAGTCCAGATCAGATGTCCAGATTTGGTCCTGCCTGCCTTGCATCACCACCAGCTGGTTGCTTAGTTGTTTCCTGGCAGCCCCAGTTGTGGGAGAAATTGAAGAAGGATCTGTTGACGTGTCACATTCCACTTCAGCTGACAGTGTTTTCACCAGCAGGTCTTTGCACCTCTGCAGGCTTGTGTCAGCCAGAAAGAGAGACACCACATAGGATTTAAACCTAGGATCGAGCACAGATACCATAATGCAGTGGTCTGATTTCAACAGATTGACCACCCTGGAATCCTGGCAAAGCAAATGAATGGCTTCATCCACAAGTCCCACATGCCGAGCGGAATCGCTCCATCTTAGCTCCTCCTTCACTTTCTCCAGCTGCTTCTGCAAAAGCCTGATGAGGGAAATGACCTGACTCAAGCTGGCAGTGTCTGAACTGACTTCACGTGTGGCAAGTTCGAAGGGCTGGAGAACCTTGCACAACATGGAAATCATTCTTCACTGAGCTTGAGTCAGGTGCATACCCCCTCTTTTGCCTATGTCATAGGTGGATGTATTGGCTTGAATGGCCTTTTGCTGCTCCTCCTTCCTCTGAAGCATATAGAGGGTTGAGTTCCACCTCGTCACAACCTCTTGCTTCAGGTGATGGCAGGGCAGGTTCAAGAGTGTTTGCTGGCACTCCAGTCTTCGGCACGCAGTCGCTGAATGGAGAAAGTGGACAGAAATTTTTTGGGCCACCCAAAGCATCTCCTGCATGCCCCTGTTGCTTTTCAGAAAATTCTGCACCACCAAATTTATTGTGTGAGCAAAACATGGGACGTGCTGGTATTTGCCCAGATGTAATGCCTGCACAATATTGGTGGCATTGTCAGATATCACAAATCCCCAGGAGAGTCTAAGTGGGGTAAGCCACTGGGCAATGATTTACCTCAGTTTCTCTAAGAGGTTGTTGGCGGTGTACCTCTTACTGAAACCGATGATACACAGCGTAGCCTGCCTTGGAACGAGCTGGCGTTTCAGAGATGTTGCTACTGGTGATGCTGCTGTTGTTGCTGCGTAAGTTGATACATCTACCCAGTGGGCTGTCTCAGTCATATAGTCCTTAGTCTGTCCTTTTCAACTTGTCCACATGTCCGAGGTTAAGTGCACATTGGGTACAACATAATTTTTCAGGAAACTGAGGACACTTTTTCTGATGTTTCTTTACAGTCTCGGTATCGTCTGCCTAGTGAAGTAGAATCTAGATGGGATTTGGAACCGGGACACACTACCTCCATCAACTGTTTAAATCCCACTGCACTAATGGCGGATACCAGATGCACGTCTAACACCAACATAGCAGTCAAGGCCTCAGTTATACGTTTTGCTTCAGGATGACTGCTGTCATACTTCATCCTCCTCGCTATGGACTGTTGGAGGGTCAATTGTTTAGAAAAAGTAGTGGTGTTCCTACTTCCTCTCTGGGATGATGAATGACTCCCAGAAGTAGTAACAGCAGCAGCGGCAGCAGTAGGCGTAGCAATGCAGGAACCTCCGGAGGAATCCTGGATAGGAGAGTCAATCATTCCAGTGACATGGCCAGCAGAACTACTTCCAATCCTGACTAAGGAGGAAATTGATGAGGAGGGAGTTGACGGTGTGGTTTGCAGGTGCATAGATACAACAGGACAAAGGTATTTAGGTGTCCCTGGACTGCTTACTGTTTCAGCCAAAGTTTGCGAACTTGACAGTAACTTTTTATGAACACGCTGCAGGTGACGTATAAAAGAGGATGTTCCTAGGTGGTTAGCATCTCTACCCCTACTTATTTCACCTTTACATATGATACATATGGCAAGACAGTTGTTGTCCGAATTTGGATAGAAATATTGCCAGACCAAAGAGGTGGAATGTTTGGTCTTCTGCCCAGGCATGACCGTGATGGGCTTTTTCATCCCACAGACAACTGTCTCCCACAAAGCCTGATTTAAACAAACCACATCACCATCTGAATCCTCCTCGCCAACTTCCTCCTCTGCGCCAGTTACACCAGTATCCTCATCCTGTTGTACTTCAACAGTGACATCTTCAATTGGTATATCAGCAAGTGGACTGTGAGTGCTCCTTTCAGCACTTGCAGAGTGTGTGCAAATGGTGGAAATAGCTACCTCTTCCCATCCAGTGCTGGGAAGATCAGGCATCACAACCACCACCACACTAGGACTCTCCTTGGGGATTTGTGATATCTTCTTAGAACACACAGTTCTTCGCTGTGCTTTCCCAGCTTAACTCATTTGATTTTTGTAGTGGGAGGAGGGCTTCCATTATCATGTGAAGCTGAGCCACTAGTCATAAACATAGGGAAAGACCTTAGCCGTTCCTTGCCACTCCGTGTCGTAAATGGCGTATTGGCAAGTTTATGTTTCTCCTCAGATGATTTAAATGTTTTTTTTTAAGGTAATTTTCCTGAACTTTGTCATTTCGGATTGTATATGCCCTCAACTATGACATTGGGCATCGACCTTGGCTGACGACGTTGATGGCATGTTATCGTCTATGTCATAACTAGTGGCAGCAGCTTCAGTACTAGGAGGAAGTGGTTATTGATATTTCCCTATTTTATATTTATTGGAGAAAGTTTGGTCTTCCATTTATGTTATATTGATATATACGTGCGGCTAAGGCGCACACAAACACAGAAAATATTTTTTTATTTTGTTTGAGACTAGTGCACTTTGTGTGTTACACCACCCTTTAAGAAATGAGCCAGCCGGCTCTTTACTTATGGGACACAGGTGCATGCATGGCGCTGCTCCTTTGTTGTTGCACGTGCAGCTACACTGCACACAATTCACAAAGACAGAAAAAAAGAAGACTTTTTATTTTTTGTGGAGTGCACTTTGGGGGTTACACCACCCTTTAACAGACAGATGCATGCTTGGCGCTGCTAATTTGAGGATGCACGTACAGTACATACAATTCACAAACACAGAAGAAAATGTTTTATTTTTGTTTGAGTGCACTTTGGGGATTACACCACCCTTTAATGGCCAGACACATGTTTGGCACTGCTGCTTTGAGGATGCACGCACAGTGCACACAATTCACATACACAAAAAAATATATATATTTTTTGGAGTGCATTTTGGGGGTTACAGCACCCTTGAATGGACGAGCCAGCCGGCACTTTACTTATGACACAGGCACATACTTGGCGGTACTTTGTTGATGCACATGCGGCTACATGCAGCTACTGCACACACAATTCACAAACACAGAGAAAAAATATTTGTTGGAGTGCACTTTGGGGGTTACAGCACCCTTTAACGGATGAGCCAGCCGGCACTTTACTTATGACACAGGTGCACGCTTGGTGCTACTTTGTTGATTGACGTGCAGCTACTGCGCACAGAACTCACAAACACAGAAAAAAATATATATTTATTTTGCACTGGGGGGAGCACACCTGATGGACAGAGCACCCCCTGGACAACACTACAGCACCCCTTTAGGACTGGGACACTGCGCAACACAGCCGAGCCACACCCTATAGACTTTGGAGTGGACACATCCCTTATGGACAACTGACTGCACAGCACAGCCCAGTCAGTCCCTATGGACTTTGGAGGATTGGACACAGCCCCTATGGACAACAGCAGCACAGCACAACAAAGCCAGCCCCTATTGACTTTGGAGGAGTGGACACAGCCCCTATGGACAACAGCAGCACAGCGCAGCACAGCACTACACTACACTACACTACACAGCCCAGCCAGCCCTAACTCCACCCTCCCTCTTCACTGTCCACAGCTGAGTGATAATATAGTGTTACCGACTTGGGTGCACCTACAGATAGATACCCTGTCATGAATGGATCCCAAAAATTCAATATATACAAAAAATGTTCAGAAGGCACCACAGATGAAAAAATAAAAAATTGTAATGCTTAAAGAGTCCAATACTGGTACTATACTGAATTGATCCCCACACTTTGGAGTTCTTCCGTTGGCGTAGTGGAATGGAGGGAATGGTATCTTCAATGAGTAGATGGTAGGTCTTTATACAGTCAGGTCCTATAATAAGTCCCTTGCACCAGAAGCACCAAGTGAATAGTGCAACATCTTTTAGTGTAAATTCTTGCAAATTTATTTTGCTTAAAAAGTAAAAGACAATGACATATACATCAAAAGCTTACTTCAATTAATAATAGAACACCACCAATGGTATATTGGCAACACTAATCTTTTGTCTAGCCCTATTATTGTTGTACAATTTGATGAGGAACAATTTACTATTTACTATTGTGCTTAGAGGGCAGAGCCTACTTATTATTATTATTATTATTATTATTATTATTATTATTATTATTATTATACATATTACTAGTATTTATTATACTATTAATTCTATTAATAGTATTTATTTAAATTTTAATGAGTAATTGTTTATTTATTTATTTTCTTATATGTGTACAGTGGCTAAATACATGTACTACATGTGCAACAATTTGGGCAATGATAGGCAACATTTTTCAAAGCAGTGTGCTACAATTTCTAAGTGAAGTTTGAACACACTATAGACACACTCCATAGAAATAATCTTGGAACCTGTGACAATATACATAATAATGGGCCTGATTCAGATTTGGGGCATACACACTAGACCAGTGGTCTCCAACCTGTAGCTCGTGAGTTACCGGTGGCTTGCTGTCTTAATTTTGGTTGCTCACCTAGCTGCAGAACTGTGGAGTCAACTAAGAGGAAGTGACCTCTGATGTGTCATCAACGCCATGGGTGGAGCCACAGGGAAGCACATCAGGTGATTTCCGCAGCCTCTACTGCAATCACCAGACATACTTCCCTGTAGTTCCACCCACGGCGTCTGTGCTATGGCGGAGCAAGTGACTCCCACCCCGCCCTGCCGGAAAATCGCACAGCAGCTCTGTTTATATCTTTTGCATCTCTATTGCACTTACCTCCTTGGAGCCGGTAATTAACAGTGTGATGTGCCTGTGCTTACATTTTATTTACAAACTACAACAATATTACTGTATTAATTAAATGCATTTTTATTTTCTATTAAACTTTTTTTTAATTTTCATTAAATTACCTTCAATAGTTCAGTTATCTACCAGATTTTTTTTTCTACAATTTTAGTAGCTCTTCAGGAGGTTTAATTTTTTAAAAGTAGCTCACACCTCAATTAAGGTTGGCGACCACTGCACTATACGATAAAAGTGAATGATATGAATGATATCGATATTGTTCAATGATATATCATTGATATCATCCAGTGTGTGTGCACCATATGACCAACAATGCGCGCTGCCACGGGTCGTTAACAATGTCTGCTGTACTGCAAACATGCAGGCCAATGTGCCAGGATGACATCACTGAACAATACTGTTGACAATATCGTTCAGTGTGTGCATCCAAAATATTTCACCAATATCTTTCAGCACATCATCTAGTGTGTATGCCCCTTTGGATAGAGTGAGTAACTGTGCACTTGGACAGACAATGAAGCAATGCAAGGGGTGCAAATATATTGCATGTGGGGTAAATACTGGATGCTTTTGCTTGTAGTACACAAATGATGTACAAATTTATTTTTATGCTACAATTTAGATTTCAGTTTTGAAATACTCCTCCCAAATCAGCTGCATATACACCTATAGATATATCTTTCCAAGCTGTCTGTTGGGAAAGAAAATCTGGTAATTTATGGGAGCAAATAACAATAGAAATTTGCTCCCAAAAACTGGAAAAAGATTTTCCTTCCCATAAGACAAATCGGACAGCTATATCTATAGGTGTGCACGAAGCCTTTGTCTCTGCACATTTTAAATCTGCCCCACCTGCAGTGCAACATGGTTTTACCTAGAGATGTGCGCAGACCCCCATGTTTTTGTTTATGTTTTGGATCTGGATTCATCTTAGTGTTTTGATTTTGTTTTAAAAAGCCACCCTCATGCATTTTGGTTTTGGATTTGGCTTTATTAAAAAAAATTATAAAAACATTTAAACTTGACTAATGTGGACCTGTTTTGGCTCCTACAGTATTATTACCCTCAATAACATTAATTTAAGGTAATTTCCAGTCAATTTTGACAACCTCACAGCTCACAATATTGTTTTCATCTAGTTTAGGCCAAAAAAATTAGCTGACTGACTAAGCTGAGCAAATGCATTGGACGGCATAAACACTCTGCAGTTCAACTTCAAATGTGGCACATCTAGGAAACAGAGTGGCACTGCAGTGGCAGACAGGATGGCAGTTTAATATAAACTATACAATGCTATAGAATGTTTTCATTAATCAATAACTAGATCAGAGGCTCTAACTCAGTATAGGAAAATGGAGGTGGAGTATGTAGTGGAAGAGTGATTGATTCATTAATTAATCATTACTTTATTAGTACTATAAAAAAACAATCAGAGAAGTGGAAAATAGTATTTAAAACAAGCACCAAAATGGATGAAAGCAGTGCTTTAATTGATTGATTCATTCAGTATTCATTGATTAATGAATTATAATTGATTGATTAATGGATTAAGAAATGTAAATGTAAGGTCATAAAAGAACACAATGTTAATAGCCAAGGATTCCTCACAAGGGTTGAAGTAGAAGCCAAGAAAATGAATGGTTGCACTGCAGAGCAGCAAACTTCAAATAAACCTATCTTATATTAACAAATAATAGGAGGCTGACCTGCTAGCCATACTAACCCCCCCTCCACCCTAATTGGGTAACACAACCCTGTAGTACATTTATGAGATGCATCAGAGAGTCTGAGTATGAGTGATAATACATTGTTTTTTTTCTCCTAAATTTAGTCCACAAGCAGAAAGATTTTCTGTGTATACATGATCTACAAGCTTGCAAGTATTTAAAGAATTCAAGAATGACAACCACTTCACACAGCACTTATAATATAAGCTGTGGCAAGTCACATATTGAGCATTATTTTTTGCAGTGCCCCTGCCTGGCCCTGAACACACATAACTTTTATTAAAAAAAAGTTTTCATATATTAACAAATGACACCAACTTCACTCTGTGAGCCACACAGCGCTTATATTATTAACAAGGTGGAATTGCACCTACCAAGCATTATTATTATAACACAGTGCCACTGGATGGCCCTGAACCCACACAACTTTAAAAAAATATATTTTTTTTAACAATGACAACTACTTCACACTGCGAGTCACACAGTGCTGATATTAATGGTGAACTGCACTTATTATATATAGGTTTTTTTAATATTTACAGCACACAGCCCAGTGAACACACACAAGTTGAACAACAAAATTTTTTTTTTTTTACTTTTTAAACAAATAACTTCAAACTGTGACACACAGCCCTGATCTTATTAACTGTGGCACTGCACATACTGAATATTATACTGAATATTATTTGTTAATTAGTGTGCCTGAACCTGCCCTGACGTAAACATACACATTTTTTTTTCATATTGACGGTTGGCCTAATAATAATGACACAGTCACATTGCTGCAGTTTAGACCTTTACTGTGATGATGACAGAGGGTCACACACAGTAGCCTGTGCAGCCCTTAATCACTGGTGATGACAGACGCTGACAGTCACACACAGTGACTGAGTGTGACATACAGTACAGTAGCCCTATAATGGTGCGTACGCGCAAAGCAATTTAAAAGAACGATTTGAATGATAACAATATTGATATCATTAACATAACCATTATCATTCAAATTGCTCATTTGAAAGGTCCTTACCAACTTACCATCAACTAGCGATGCACGGCCACGAATGGCCTATAGCAATATCGTCTATCGGGCGTGCATGCCGATCAACTTGCTCGATATTGAGCAGGTTACTATAGGGACATGCGATCATTGATCATGGGACGCAATAGTCGTCGGTAAGTAGGTGGTATTCTGGATGTTCGATATCGATCATCCAGCACCCTAGGAAGAGTGCATAATGATCAGCCAGCGATGTCATATAGCTGGCTAATCGATACATGTGTATGCACCATATGCCCACAGAGTCACAGTACTGCAGTCCTTTACTGGTGATGACAAACACTGACAGTCACAGACAATAGCCGACAAAGTCACAGTTGCAGCACTGTACCCTACACTGGTGATGACACACACTGATACACTGACACACGGATAGTGAAACTGGCACATGACATCTGAGCTGCTGAAGTAGGACAGGCTCCTTCTGCAGCAGATTGTTCCTCCTATGTTGTAGTGACCTGATGCTTCTGTCACTGTCCACTGTCAGAGCTATCTCATCCCCGGAAGGTAAGCCCTCTGCTTCCCGCAGTTGTGCATCAAGTGCCTACCAGGATGAGAAGCTCAGGCTCAGAGTAATGTCTTTGTCTCGACACCATAGTTGCAGGTATAGTGATGTGATAAATGCAGCATCAATGTCACCAAGGAGCATACACACATTGATTCTTGTATGCAAGACTTTAGTCACAAGGAATTAATTTGTTCCACTTAGCTTCTGCTGGCTTACTTTATTATGCAGTAATTGTTGCACATCACTTAAGCTGGCCATACATGCTACAATTATCCGGGCGATCCGCCCGATATCCGCGGATCGCCCCGATAAGTGGAGCGTGTGTGCGGGTGACCGAGGGTTAAATATTGCTCAGTTGGGCATGTTGTATTGTCCAATGCGATATTTAACAGGTTAACTGTCGGCTGCATTGGTCAGTATATGCCCTGCTGCAACCGACAGGCAGACATTTCCTGTGTTCCTTCACGTGGAAGGAACAGGGAAATGTCTCCTCCCCCAGGGTTAGAGCGCAGATTTCGGGCTAAATCTCTGTGAGAAATCTCACAGTGTATGACATGGACATCAGCGGCTGGCAGGCTGCCAGATAAAATGTCTGTCGGTTTGAAAGGCATTTTATCTGGCCATGTATGCCCAGATTTAGTGACAATGTTGCAGATCATTGTGAAAATTGGCGCACATGCAATACATTTACTTAGCCACTGTACATTGTATACTGGATGAGAATAAATATTTTTATTATTATTATTATTATTATTATTATTATTATTATTATTAAAAAAGTAGGGTCATCCAGGGCTAGTGGAGAGGAGAGACATAGTGTGGGTTGCCCCATCATTCCACCAGCCCATGCCAGTTGGTACCAGGGCTGGAACCCCCAGAAGAGTGGGCCCCACAAAAGAGTGTGGGTACCCTCCTGGGTTCAACAAGCCCTAGTGCCAATAGGTCAAGGGCTCTGCTTTAAACCCCTGGTAGCGATGGACAAATAGGTAATGTTATTTGTATAGTAGTATATTGTTTTTACAGGTGAACTACCAGTCCCTGCAAGCTTGCTAGGGCTGGCACCTGCAGTTCATCGTTAAAAAATATATATAAACACAAAACTGGACACACACACCATAGATAAAAAATGTCTCCCAAAGACCATTTAATTATCCAATTATTGATCTCTCTATCAAAGTAGGAATGATACTATTTGGCCCCTGTAGGCATTCCATAGGGTCTTGGCAAAACAAAAAACACATCGGATGAAGCAAGTTGTCCTTTTTGAGACCCCATCGCAACTGACAGATCTCTCGGGGACACTCTCCATAGGATTGAATGGGGCCATGCTGATTGGTCAGATTGTGACAGCTGCCAGCAATCTGACCAAGCACATTCTCATTAATTCCAGCGTGTCCAATTCAGAAATTGGCACACATAGTTATGTAAATTGCAGGTTCAGAGTTAATTTCTATTTGGATTATATACAGGGAGTACGCTATTAGTCAGAAATTGTTGCACACCGCTTTGTTAAATTTTGCAGATGAATGTGGAAATTGTTGCACATGCATTAAATTTATTTAGGTGCTGTAGAGTGTATATTAGAAAATAAGTAATTAAAAATAAATAATAATCATATAACTGTAATCAAGACTACAGTATAGTACAGTATTTATTGGAGTACATTGGAGATGGAAACAAAATGCAGCCTATTAAAACATACAGAAATCTTGCACTGTGTAATTTCACTACCTTGGCTATTTGATGCATGTGATGTGCGTGTCATGCCTGAGGGTTGGTTTGGGCTGGAGCAGGTGTGGGAGGCTGCAAAAGAGACTTGGGAGGTGTAAATAAACCTGGGTGGCTTGCAGGACTTCCTCGTGTATTGCTGTGGGGAGGTAGAGGAGCTGCAGAGGATGATGGGCCTGAAGGAGAAAACAAGAATGGAATGTCTTTATTAAAAAGCAGGTGGATTGAGAACTGGAGATGATAATTCTGAAAGAATGACAGAATCGGATTGGGACCAATGATGCTGGATTGGTTTGAGACTGATGTTGATGATTTGAAGAACTTGATAGATTTGAATCCTATGTAGATAAATTGATGAACTTGATCAGTTGGGACAGATGTTGATGAATTGAGGAACTTAATTGATATGAGTCTGATGTTGATGAATTGATTAACTTGATTATTAGGGACTGATATTGATGAACTGAAGAATGTAATTATGAATTCAATGTTGGAAGCATCGGATGAGGCCTATGGTTGGAGGTATTGGCTGGAATCGATGGTGGCTCTAAGAACAAGTATCAGTGGTAAAAACCAGACTGGTGTGAAATATGGTATAGGAGACTTGTTTGCCAGATTTAGGAACTGGATATAATGAATGGGGACAATTCAGATACAGAGCACCTGGGAGCTCAGCACTGAGCTGTAACTTTAGCAAGAAGCAATAATGTACTGGCAGCAGGGGCCAATCTGAAAATGGAATTTATAAAAGAGGATCCCCAGGGTTTGGATGCTGCGATCAGCTGGTCTGGGAGTAACGCTCTGAGTGGAGGAAGAGTTTCAGTTGACAGTGTCCAACATGAATTCTCCCATACTGTTGTTTAGGAGGGAACACTGGCATGCAGTCTGTGTGCCATCATGATGGAAAGACATGCTGTGAGCAAGAGGCTGTGAAGAGCCATCTACATGCCCAGTTACAGTACACCGAGCAGACAGGGCAGGAGCAGCACAGACAGAACTTGGCACCAGCCGGGAGGGATGCGCAGCATGAACAGACCTTTGTGCTATCCTAATAGGCACTGGAGCAGTAAGAAAGTGGTTTTAATAGTCTGGAGCATGACAATATGTAGTTTAGATGACATCTGGTGGATGGGAGTAGTATTAGACTTTCCCACATCTCAGTATGTTATGCTGTGACTGAATACACCATGCTATGTCCAAACTAAGCATTTTAGATGTAGCAATAATGCCACACTATATGGCATATAGATGATACAGTGGGTGCACGAGGACACATCTATAGCACTTATCAATTTTTATAGAATGTATCTAATAAGTATAAGCTGATTGGTTGCTATGGGAAACTTCTAACTTTCTGGATGACAATAAAGATTAAAATGGTAGCCCATACTCTGTGGCATGACAAGACAGAAGAATAAAATGGTGGCCAAGACTCCTGGGCATTACAAGAAAGAATGGTGGCCCAGAGTCCAGGGCATGACTAGGCAAAACAATACAGTGGTGACCCAGACTACAGAACACAATAAGAAAAAAATCTTTAAAATGGTGGAGCAGACTACAGGGCACAACAATAAAACGGAGAAAAATGTTGGTCAAGACTCAAAGGCATATGAATATGACCACAGATAAGTTTTTTTAGGTGCTGAAATTCAAGGAATACCTCCATCATGTTCTGCAGTGTGGAAAGGATTAATTCACATGTTTTCTATAAGGCAGTTCAAAGTTATGGAGTCTGTCTGGAAATTCATGAGTCTTAGCTTGCCTTATTTCACAAAGAATATGTCCCTGCTCTCCTGCTGGCTTTATACCTACTTGAACTGCAAAGTAAAATATGGAATTAAGATGACAGATAACATGGCGGCCTTTCTTATTCTGGTGGCAGCATGCCAAACAAAATACCTCCCAGACTATAGGGGCATAAGTTGATAATGATCATCCCCATCTTTTGCTAGGCTTGCTTCTTTCAAACCATCCTTCCTGTACTTCCTGTCCAAAGATGGTAAGCTTGATACAGAAAAAGGATCTGGATGACCTAGATGACATATATTTATACTATGCTATATGATATGGACAGAGAATAGCATTAGATGATTGAACAGGTGCTTCCATCTAATTGGCTTCCCTCCAGAGTGCTGAGATCTAGAGATCAGGAAGCAACCATGACAGAGCTGATTGGTAGTTTATGGGCTAAATGTAATAGTCTCCGAGTTCCAATGCTGTGGGAATTTATGCGAGTTTCACATGTGGCAATCATTATAAAGGCTAAACCAAGTGGTTTAACCTCTATAATGATTGACACTTTAAAAAAAGTGGGAAACTCTCATAAATGCCTGCAACGTCAACAACTCGGAGGCTATTACATTTAGCCCTATGTCTTTTGTAAACACACTTCAAGAGAAGGCAACACATAATAACAGCAATTCTAATAATTTGTCCACTGATTATCAGCCTGATCCTTAATAGCAACAAGCTCCATAAGGCCAATTCATAATATGATATATTATTTGCAGTCTCCTCTTACTTATGACACTAATCTGTAGTTGTAATCAGCCATATGTGGTTTACCAAGTTTTTCAAATGCAGTGGTTATTTTTAAAGTGCTGTGTAGTAAAGATAAGAAAATTAACACTAATTCTACAATGAAAGTAGCCTTGAATTCAACACCTAATTTTGACAGATATGTATAAAAAAATACCACTTTGGATAGAACTAATTCATGAGCAGGTAACAAATCCCTTGATATATGTGTATGAATATACAGAAACTTTAAGCCAGCAGAAACACAAGGACATTGTCTTCCAATTGCTTCAGTAAATGCACATTTTATAGCTATTACAAATTTAGGACAAGTTCAACTCCAAACCAAATACATTTAATTAGAAAATGATTAATTTGCAAGCTGTACAGTGGTCCAAAGATTCAGGGTAAAAAGCTACTGCTCTATCACATTCAGAAAGCCTGAAACTGCCATAGCTGGGAAAGGAAAAAGGTGATGCTATTTTCAGCAGTTGACCATGCCAGTGCTGATAGGTAGTCTTTGTCTGTTGGTAATCCCCCCTCCCCCTCAGGATAACACAAAATAATAACAATTATAATCATTTTAATTTGTTCACTGATAATCAGCCTGATCCTTTAACTGCAATGAACCCCATATGGCCAATTCATAATATGATACCCATTTTGTAGCCTCCACTCTGTTATGATACCAATCCAGAGGCCATGTTTGATCCAACAGCCATATGTGCCAATCAGGTTTTTTGCCAACTAACTTCTAAAGTCATAAATAATACACAACATAACGTATTTGCTTTGTGTGAGAAGTGCACCCTTGTCTGTCATCACCTGGAGCCTTCACTCCACATGGGGCCTTTGGGGAGGGAGTAATCTGCTGAATAATAAAATTACCAATATGAATTGGAACTGCCTTGGGCCCTCCACCCACACAGTTGATTTTAAAAAGGACAAGTGATGTAATTATAAAATTTACAAACCACCAAATACTTCTTTTGCGACAGAAGGAATGGATTTTTTTGGATTGAAAACATTATTTTTTTGGGGGGAGTGCCCCTCAAAATAAATATATAATTAGTCTAACATGACTTTTATTTTGTTCTTGTTGCCAGCAATTTGCTGTACCAAAACAAACATCTTATAATTATTTAAAAAATTTAATAAAAAGGACTTCATTTCTGGCTTCATGGAGTGCTCCATATCGCTCCTCAACACAACCGACTTACTAACTTTTATAAAGCTGCTCGTCTGCCTCCAAAAGAGATTTAGCAGCTTTTCACTCACCCCTGGAAGGCCCATGGAGAAATTTGTTTTGGGGCAAAACTTCTGAAGCCACCACAATCTCGCCAGGAGAAATGTCGGGCAGAATCAAACATGGCACTAGGCATGTACTCACAAGCCTCCTCACCAGCATCCAAGAAAGCTGCAGCAATATGGGAAGCCATAGATCTGCCACAGGTACGAAAGTCCCCTGATGCTCTTGTGACTTATGGTGAAGTTATAGAAGCAATCAATTCCATCATGGGAACTTTGTTAACATGCCCAGTGTCAGACACCTTTGGGCTTTGAAGATGAATGCAAGGATCTTATAATTGATTCACAGAGTTGGAGCTACACCTAGATCTAATGTTCACAGAGTTGGGGCTACACCTAGATCTAATGACACCCGCCCTCGTGTGACACATTTTTGATGTTAGCACTATCTCCACAAGCTGGCTTTCTAGTCTGCCTCCAGAAAAAATAAAGCCATTGTTTAGGAAGGTAGAAAATTATATATATTCCAGGATTTCTCTGTGGAACTTTCTAGAGCCCAAAAGGCATATTCACATATATGCTCCCAACTTGTTCAGTAGAACATGACATTTACCTTGATATAGTCTTTGCAGCTGTGCAAATTCACAGCTGATTCCTATCATTTTTTGAAACTCTGCTGATTCACTTACATTTCTCCAAGAAGAGGCATGAGCACATGGCCAAGATATCTCTAATCCTCCCTCCTCTGATGTCTAACCCGATTATCCTACAACTGATATCCTAAGGCTGATTTCAAGTTTAGACTGATGTCTCCATTTCATCTCATAATTTAATGTTTTGATAACGGTTTGTGATATATATATATATATATATATATATATATATTAGAACAAAAAAGCTGTGGCACTCCAAGATTGGTGAAATAAGTAATGCTGTATTTAAGCCGACGTTTCAAAGCCTTCAGGCCTTTTTATCAAGGCACATACAGTGTGTCAACAGTGTGTCAAGGTTTGTTGACACACTGTATGTGCCTTGATAAAAAGGCCTGAAGGCTTTGAAACGTCGGCTTAAATACAGCATTACTTATTTCACCAATCTTGGAGGGCCGCAGCTTTTTTGTATTATTGTCTTTTATACTGCTGAAGGCAACCAAGTAGTCGCTGTCTATATACTGAAGTGCCGGTCCATTGTTGCTAGTTTAAATATACATATATATATATATAAATATTATGATTGTATGATATTTCTGTTACTCCAGCCATCTTTGATTATGCTTTACCATAGTTTTCAATAGAAACTTCCAACTCCTTTATGAGGTGATATTTAGAAATAATTTAGTAATGACTCCCCTTCATATTTATATCTCGGGTGTTTATAGGAGCTACAGTATTTGCCGTAAAGTCAAAGCTGATAACTCAGTTTCTTTTCCTCTGCAGTTATTGTTCGTATTCAATATACTACCTGAAGTCCATCCTGTTTATAATGACTGGGTTTATTATTCTGTTGTCACTTTCACTTACTTTTCATTCTATACTGTACCCGTTTGTCTTGGTTTTGTCCTGTTTCTCTTGTGTCTCCCACCCCTCTCTCTTGCAATATGGTTATGACTTTGATATCTCTGGATCCCTACTCTTTGCACTTGATTTATGACAAATAGGGACATGAAATATTGGTGGTTTAAATTCCTCAGCCAAGAGGCCTAGGGGTTTGCTTTATCTAACAAAACATTGACATAGCATTTATACAGGAGACTCACTTGGTCCCTAGTGAAATGGCTAAGCTTCATATTCTTAATTGATCACTGGTAGCTACTGCTCCATTTACCTCTAAGGCACGTGGTGTGGCCATTTTAGAGAAAAAAAAACAACTCCAACTAACAGTGGTTACTGTAGACCCAAATGCAGATATGCTATTGTAGTAGTATCTATATAGAATGAATGTCTTATGTAAAATAAACACGCATAATACCTACTTTAAAAAAACAATTCAAACTATTCTGGCTAAATTGACATTACACTGCTCTAGTAAACTCTCTGTCTGTGGCGACTTTAATTTGGTATCATCACCTGTATTAGGTAGATCACAGCATAAAGCTAAATTACCCTGCCCACCGAAATTAGGTATTTCTTTGCTTGCTTACAGACTTGGCCTTGTAGATGTATGGATAGCATTATATCCCATTGAAAATGGTTACACTTGTCTGTTGGCAGCACACAATACACTTTCTCGCATTGACTACATATTACTATTGAGCACTCTATTACCCATGATCTCAAAATTGATGATTGACCCATTAATGTATTAGACCATGCCTTAGCCTGGGCTTTTGCATATCACTACATATAAAGGCCTTTAAAAAATGTGGAGATGCTACTTGCACCTTTCTCATTCTAATTAATTCAAAAGCAGACTAGAGGCAATATGGGAGGAATATAAGAACAACAATTTGCTTTATGCTGAATCCAACCCACCTCTTTTCTGGCAGGGCTGCTAAGTCAATCATTAGGGGTGCTATTATCTCCTATGATTCATCATTAAATAAGAAACATTCCACCTCTTATATCACTCTACAGACAGCCCTATCTGAAGCCTTCCAAAAATGTAAAATAGATTCATCCCTTATTAATAAACATCTTTATAAGATTGCAAAGATTCATCTAGATGAGTTTTTGCAAACCACAGGAGATAAATACCTAGTCTCAATAAATTATAAATACCATATATTTGGAAACAAGTCTGGCCACTTTTGCACCAATCTTCTGAATGGTACTCGCCCTCCTATGGTAGTTCACCCTCTCAAAACACCTAATGGGTCTCTCACTACCTCAAATTCTCAGATTGCATATTTAATTAGGACATTTTTGATGAGTCTATACCAACACCACAGACTGATCCACACAATCAAGATGAGACATCAGCTTCTATATGGAAATAACTTGTGTATCCTCTACTGCCTTCTAACCTTGTCCACTCATTGCTGTCCCAAATGACTTTACAAGAAGCTACTAAAGCAATCCAGGGTCTCAAGCTGGCTAGAGCCCTGGGTCTGGATGGTTTAGGCAGCAATTTGTACAAACTTCTCCTATCTAGGATAGGGGAGACACTTGTCCAAGTCTATAATTATATTATTACTCATAAATCTCTTCCTCTTTATTTCAATTCTGCGATTATAAAGGTACTCCCAAAACCAGGCCATGTCTGTCTTTACCTAGTGCATACAGACCGATCTCATTGCGTAACTCAGATTATAAACTTCTAACAAAAATAATGGTAGAAAGATTAAAATTACTTTTGCCATATATCATATACCAAGATCAGACTAAGTTAATGGGGGTGGCATTCAGTGGTCAATGTGAGGAGAGTATTAGGAGCCATACAGTCTTCACTTATGTCTACTGAGTCTTCACCCAAGATCATTCTTTCACTTGATGCCAAAAAGGCATTTGACCTTGTACTTTGGCTCCACTTATAAACAACTTTGATATCTTTTGGTTTCCCTTTAAAGTTTGTAAGTATTTTGCAAATACTATACTCCCACTCTCAATTGCAGATCTCTTATAATGGCCATCTATCTGCCCCATTTTCCATATAGAAAGGCACATGACAAGGATGCACACTCTCTCCCCTATTATTTGCTATTGCGATTGAACCCTTGGCTATTGCATTGCGTAATGCACTCATGTATCGGGGAATTTAACCCTCAAGGTTGGTTGTTTGCCAATGATATGTACCTATTTATTTCTGATCCTGCTAGCTCTGTACCAGTGATCATGGACATTCTCCAGCTCTTTTGCACTTTTTCTGGATATAAAGTTAATGTGGATAAATCTGAGATTCTACCAGATATTGGTGCATTACTGCATTTAAATTCCATCCATATCCTCTGAAATTTCAACTTAAAACATATCTGATTAAATATCTAGGGGTTCAGAAAACTGTGGACCTCTCTCGCCTATATTCTGCCAACATTTCCCCCATGCTTTTTAAAGTTAAACAAGAATAAAAAGTTAAAGTTTGACAACTGGAAATGTTTACCCTTTTCTCTACTGGGCCGGGTGGCTGTCATTAAGAGTGTAGTTTCCCACAAAATATTTTACATCATATGGATGCTCGCCATAGCACTCACCAAGCAAGACCTAAATCACTAAATTGCTATCCCACTTCCTCTGGCAAGGCAAACACTCCAGAATTGCGATGTCTAAGATACAATTAAAATATAACAAAGGATGATTAGGAATACCAGACTTTAAGAATTATTATCTTGTTGTGTTCTTTAGATATGCAAGTGACTGATTGCTAAATAAAATTACATATATTGTACCAATATTTCTCTAGACACAGCACTATTTCATCCTTACTCTCCAGGAGCCTTATTACACTTCAGACCCCAAAGTATTCCCAATTCTCTATTGTCCAACATTAATTTTAGAGACAACTACTTATGGACTTCAAGAAATAAAAAGCTTTATAAAAAATACTTATCATTCCCATTTATACCTTAATGGGTAAACCCAGCTTTCCCTCCAACTTTTTCTAACTCAAAATATATAATCTAGTGCGATAAAAGGCTTAGCATGATTTCAAAGGTCTTTGACCAGGGCAGAACCTTACTTTCTTTTTCTGATTTACAACACATCTACAACATTCCTCATAGTAAATTTTATCTGTATTTACAGACTAGACATTATATCCATTCTCTACCAACAGTTATGGCACCACCATAAATGAGAGATCCCATTGTTCAACTGTTAAACTATATAGGCCACATCCACTATAAGACAACATTGTTATAATCTTCCCTAGTCAATTCTATTTATAACTCTCAATGGAGAAAAACATTTCAACTTTGGAGCACAGATATCTCCTCACTAATCTTTCCTTGGGAATTATTAAACCACTTTTATTATACTCTGCATATTTTACAATCCGACTATTTGCAGGAGGTACATGTACAATCCATATTTAGAGCATATGTTGCCCCAGCGCAATACAAACATATGGTCACCACAGAATCAGGGGGTTGTCCAAAATGCTGTATGTCGAACACAAGATCAACTTATTATCATTGCTTCTGGGAATGTGGCAGGATCAAAAGATTTTGGAATAAGCTTATTTCCTTTATCGACAAGATTTTTCCAGTATGGCTTATACCAGACTCGCTAGCATGTATGTGTGAAAATTTAAGTTTAGGTTCTGGTAAATCATTACTAATTACCCTTCTTACTATCATACTCACAGTAGTAAAAATGTAATCTTAAATCATTGGACTTCCTCTTCAGTCCCTACCCTCAATGAGGTAAAGCAAAAACTTCTTCAACTTATTTATTATGACAGATGGCCCACCTTTCTGGATGCTAACAAGGGAATAGAAAAGTTTCATAAAAAATGGGGTATCTACATAGATCATCTGAAACCTTCAGTACAACAACATATTTTTCAAATATTTGAATCCACAAAATGGTTTCTTTGTGGAAGACTGATATACAATCCCTCTATGTTCTTGGTGAATCCAGTAATATTCCTATTGTCCCCAGAGTAATTCCTTATTGTTTAGGGAGAAATTAACTTCACATCCCATTACCCCCCTCATCCTTGTGTATTCTCCTTTGTCTTACCCCCTCCCCTCAAAAACAATTTTGTATTAATTCTAATTCAAAATATATTTTTTCCTGTTTGAGTTTCACTATGATAGCATTTGTATAGTCTTATGTGTTTCTTACTTGCTACTCAAGTAAAATGCGAACACAAACCTTTATTTCCATGGATATTAGTACACTCAGCTTTTAGATATAACTATACAGAGGTTTAAACTGTAGCAAATGTTGTTGCATATCGTATTCAATGTTATTTTTTGTCATGATACATCATATATTTGTCTTAAATCTGTACTTTGAATAACTTTAATAAAACAAATTATAAAAGAAATAAATGAATAAAAAATACTATTGACATTGACAAATTAATCACCATTGTCATAGGCCTCATCATCTTCATGGCTGATGTCAAGAAGATCATCAACTTTTTCTTCCTCCAATATTAGATCATCCCCACAGGAAATTAGACTTGAAGAAAGACTATGGTGTTCTCCAAAATAAATGTGTAGTTTATTTTGATGAACACTGAATTTGTTAAATTTTGGGTAGTAGCCTCCTACATCTATAACTTACAATGTTCTCTGCTGTGCTTGATTAAGAGATTTCTGCAAAGCCGATATTTATGCAGTTAGAGTGATTGTTTGCACATGCATGAAAGCCACAATGGGCATGTGCAGCAGTTGCATTGCAATCATGGTCGTATAGAGTAACAATTTGCAAAGTGAGTAACATGTACTGTAATCAGCATTTGGAGAAGGTAACAGGGGGTGTTTAGAAAACCGCAGGGTGTATGACTGTTTAAACGCTGTTTCATGGGACTGCATAAATTAGCCATTGCGATCTCCTTCACAGCATTATAGCTCTCTGTGTGTTAGGAAAGCTACAGTGTTTGTGGCTGGTCAGACTTGACTTACATGCTATGTGACTACCCAATGTGTATCAATGTTACTGATGTTTACACTTTTAATAAAACACTGTTGCACAACATCAGATGGATTTGAGAAGGGAGCATCTATATGCTTGGCTATGATTCTAAAGGCATTAGTCTGTCAACCATCTCACAATAATCTCTTTACATGTCTTAAGATCTGGGACATTTTGAAACAAAGACATGACATACAGCAAGGGTTATATTTACTAAGGTGAGAGTTTTTAGAAATGGAGATGTTGCCATAGCAACCAATCAGATTCTACTGAACATTTAACTAACACCTTCTAGAAGATAATATCTAGAATCTGATTGGTTGCTATGGGAACAACTCCACTTCTAAAAAATATCACTTTAGTAAATATACCCAGGCCCATCAAGAGCCGCACCGGGCCCCGGTAAAAAAGGGTGCATGGCCTAATCATGGGAGGTGTGGCAATGCCCCCTTAGCTAAAATAAAAAAGTGTGTGCTCTCAGTGTGCTCCCTCAGCCCAGCGCATAACCAGTGGGGGTTGTGATCAGCTTGATCGCTCCCCTCACATGCATAGGATACTGCTATGGCTGCTTCTTAGCAGCTGTGAGCAGACTCCAGGGCAGCCCAGCACACAGCAGCATGTGCTGGGCTGCTGTGATGTAAGAGGTGAAGCAGTGACAGACCTGGGCCTCCTCAGGCCCCCTCCAGCAAGCCTAGACCCAGGTAATTTGTACCCAATCCCCCCCTCTCAGTGCCCCTGAATATACCCCCAAGACATTGACAAAATGTAGTCATCATTTTGCAAGATCTTGCACACCCTTGGGTCATTTTGAAGGAAATGAAGACATTGATCTACTAGGCCAACAGACTTTGCAGAATCACTTGCTTTCTTAATATCCTCCTTAAGCTTCTTTAAATGTTTTTCAAGTAATTAAATTAGGATTATGACTTTTAAATGGCTTAAGGAGCTTGCATAAAACTGAAAGGATTCTCCAATGTGCTGCAGTAAGGTAATATGTCCTCCTCACTCTCTATCATGGTTAGATACATAATTAATTTAGCTTGCTGTTGTTCCTACAGTTGCTCAAGCATATAATGTGTGGAATTCCACCTCATTAATATGTCTTGCTATAGCTGATGACATTGCAGGTTATATATTTTTTGCAGATGGTGACATTTTTTACAGTACTTTGCAGAATGTTGAAAATGCAGCAGAACTTTACTGACCATGGAAAGCATCTCCAGCACTGACCTTTATTTTTTGCAGAAATGATGAACTACCAAGTTTAGTGTGTGGGTAGAGCATGGAAGGTGTTTCAAATTGCCCATTCGAATTACATGCACAATGTTGGCTCCATTGTGTTGATGGATTGATTATGATGATGAACATAATGATGCTGCTAATGCTGGTGCTACTGCTGAAGGTGATACACCCATCCAGTGGGCTATCATGGTCATGTAGTCTTTTGTTTGGGCAGTTCCATTTGTCCACATATCCATAGTTAGCAGGATAAAGGGTAACAATGTTTTTTTTGAAGGGAAGTAATTACTTTATCTTTGACCTCACTGTATATCTATAGGATTGCTTTTAAAGAGAAATGAAGTCAAGATGTAATTTGGTAGCATGGTAACATGACCTCTGCTAATCATCTGAAACTTACATATAAACATAGAATTTGATGGCAGATAAGAACCTCTTTGCTATTCTAGTCTGCCCTGAAACTTGTGTTTGTTGCAGATATTGGATACAGATCATGTGTCAACATAGCTGTCATGGCTTGGGTGATCCGCTATGCAATTGAATGATGGCTGTCATACTTGCTTCTATTTTCAAAGGATTGCTTGGCTGATATTTGATGGAAACTAGGGTTACTATGGTTTAGCTTTTAAGATGATAATCTGTCCACAAAACCAGCTGTCTTAGCACTGAGAGACTCTTCTTGGGAATTATGGATTGCATTACAGGAATCAGATTGCTTTTTTTCAATGACACAGGATTGCTTAATATTTTTCCAGAGAAAAACAATGTTGAGGGTGTTGGCGGTGAAGATTGCATTAGGAATTTTGCTGCTGATAGCTGCTACTGGACTGCTTATTGCATGTGATTTCACTATTTGGGATGAACCACTTGCATGATTATCCTGCAAATGAGATTTAAGTGAGGAGGTGCCAAGATAGTTAACATTCCCACCTCAACTTATGCTGGTGTAACAAGGCTACAGATGGTTTGACAAACAAAGTCTGGGTTGGGGTAACAATAGTAAGAGGTGTTTTTTTGGACTTTTGGCCAGAAATAACAACAATGTGCTTATCATGGGCATAAAGTGGGACCTCTTTTGCTGCCTTACTAGGAGACATTCATTACAATAAAAATCTCAATCATATTTTTCATTTACAATACAGTCATCATCATCATCCTTGTCCTCATTGGCAGATATAAATTAAATTATCGCCATCATACTCTTTTAGATTAACAAATATAAATTTCCACTCTCTATTTTAATTTATTTTTTTATATTTTATTATAAGGAAAACAACATATTGTACTACAAATAGATATAAAGTTATCCTTAGCATAATAATACAAACAGAAAAAAAAACCATATGACAAGATATTCATATATTTTTGCAGTAAATAAATCTACATATAAATTGCAATTGTACACACAAAAATCAATTACATATTCAGTTAGTGGGCTGGTTACAGTTAGAGTGAGGGTCAAAAAAGAGGGCCATTATAAAGAACTTCCAAATTAAACAATGAAATAAGTTGGAAGCATGTCCGTAAATAATCTTTAAGTGATGGGGATAAAGTATGAACATAAGGCAACCAGGTGGCAAAAAAAAATTCAGTAAGGTCTTCCTTATTGGTGGATGTCTCTGTCCAGTCCATTGTAAACAGAAATGTGATTCTAGGACGTAGTAATGTAATAGTAGGTGGGTTAGAGTCAATCATTTGTAGGAGAATGTTTTTTGTTTGCGGCCACAGCCAGTTAGGTCAGAAGTAGAAGATTTACTTTCATCAATCCCAGTGACTGTGTGTTTGCATATATGTTCCAGAAAGCCCAATCTTTAGAGATTATAAAATTAATATTTAGAACCTAATTAATATAACTATTAAGTTCACCCCAAAAAAACTGTACACATGGACATTCCCACAGGCAATGAACACTATCTGCACTGGGAGCTGAACATTTCTAACAGTTGGCATTAGGTCCATCACCAATAATGTATTTCAATTTAGGGGTATATTATGCCCTGTGTAGGATTTTGAGATGCTTTTTAGCATAAGAGACTGATCCCAATTGTTTATTCATTTTGAGACATGAATGAGCAATACTCTCTATATGAATTTGTGGGAAGACCTCTTTCCATTTCGCTAGTCCTGAAGTGCACCATCCAGACCCCAGTTTAAGTCCACCGCCAAAAAAAAACTCAACATGGTTTGAATATAGCAAATTTCCTGTAAATAAGGGAATAGAGGGACAAAAATTGAGAGAAATTTATCTTGCAGCTGAGAGCGAGTGAGAGGTTGGAGTGTTTGGTCATGTAAAACTTGATTAAGATACCAAAGGCCACTGGTATGCCAGCATTGAAATTGGGCTGAATTGCCAGGTGGGAAAGAGGGGTTTGCCCATAATGGTAAAAAGCGAGGACAATTTAGATAGGTGGGACTGTGATCTAATAGTACGCCATGCTAAGCATATTTTATTTATTTTATTTTTTTCTTTAGTTGCGGGAGGTAGAGAAAGAGGATTGGTGTGTAATAGGAAACACCAAATTATAGTGAGGAGTAAAAGCCTGCTCCACAGAGTGCCAATCCATGGCTATTCGATAATTAGCTGCCAGGGCATATTGTCTGATGCATGGCAGACAATATGAGACACCATGTGTCAATATTAGGGATGTTAGGGACACACCTGATGAGGTCACCATGACGTGGTAGGTGGGCAAACATCTTTGGCCAACATGTACTAAGAACCTCTATAGAAGACCATATTAATTGATAGTTTATTATATATATTTTTGATATTTATTATTCTTATTACTTAGAGTGTGCATTTGCTTCCCCCCTTCTTTCTTGATTAAGAAGTCTAGGGTCTCTCTTAACTGGTATAATTGGCAACATTTATAGAATATAAAGAAATCTGGGGAAGCTAATAATTTTAAAAAGGTGGCATCTGCCTATGTTAGACAGCGGGAGATGGGTCCATTTATTTTAATCAGTGTATGTTTTTAACAACAGTGGAGTGTAGTTTACGGTATATAATTGAGAAGGGTGTGGAGTAATATTGACACCTAAGTAAGTGAAGTACCTATCTGCCCACTTAAATGTAAAGGAGTTTTCCCATCCTGTCTGGGCCTCCCCAAAAAAGGCCAAGGCCTCTGTTTTAGCATAATTAATTTTAAAGCCCGCTATCTCCTCAAATACTTGGAGGATTTGCAGAAGGTGTGGTATCGCTTCCTTGGGGTTAGCAAAATATAGTAAGAGGTCATTAGCAAAGACTGAAAATTTTATCTTGTGTTTTGCCAAGAAAATGCACTGCCATCCCCTTGCTTTTTCAAAATGGTGTAATTGGGGATCTAAGGCTAAATCAAAAAGTAAGGGTGAGAGCAGGCAACCCTGTATAGTGCCTCGAGCTAAACACGATTATTGGTTGTTCAAAGAATTTATTGTCATAAAAGGCTTTTGGATCTTGATACAGCATTTTAATTATATGAATAAAATCAGGGTCAAATTGTTGGTGACTAAATATACGTACAGTATTAAATGAGACCAATACACTCTATTGAATATCTTGTTGGCATCACAACTCACCACAATATGTTTTTTACCCTTTTCCGCATGTGACTGGTACATTGCCGCTAAGACAGTGCAGTTGTTGTGAGTACAGTGATATCCTTTGATAAAGCCTGTTTGAGCCGGATGTAATAATTTAGGGAGAAATAATTGTAGACGTTGGGCCATCATCTTAGAAAATAAATTCAGATCCTGATTGAGCAGAGAAATTGGGCAGTATGAGGAAACCAAGGCAGGATCTTCACTAGGTTTTGGGAGAACTATGATAATTGCAGTATTAAATGCAGGTGGTGCCAGGTTCCCATTAAGTATTGAGTTATATAAATCTGAAAGGTGGCGAGTTACCAGTGGGGAGAGTACTTTATAACATGCCACTGACAATCCATAAGGGCCTGGGGTCTTACCAGTAGGTAATGATTGATAATGGAGGTAATCTCTTGCTCCATTATTCGGTTGAAGAAGATTATCCCTATCCAATGATGTGAGTTTAGTTAATCCTGCCTGATTTAAAAACTCCATCCCTTTGTCAGAGTCATATATAGCTGCCTGGTATAATGTTTCATAGTACTGCAAGAATGCTTCTGCAATTTTGTCAGGCATCCTGGTAGAGGCAGAAGGGGTCAAGATAAGTATAGAAATAGGTTTAGAGGATGTGCAAGATTTTACCATTCTTGCCAAGAGCTTTCCAGTTCTATTCCCCCAATAAAAGTATTTGTTCTCTTGAAGATTAAGATTTGTTTGGGCCTGTTCTGAACACAGTAGGTCTTATAAAGCCTTAGCGTCCCAATATAACTCGGAGTGAGAATCAGAAGAATCCTGCAACATTTTAGCATAAGCTGCAGCTTCCAAAGCATTGGCTTGTTGGAGCCTTTACTGGAGAGATTTCTCTTTCACAAGACATAGGCTATCACATGGCCTTTTATGACCGGATTAGAGGCTTGCCAAAGAAGAGTGATATCTTGGTTATGAATTAGGTTGTCATCTATATAATTTTGAAAATGACCTATTAAATGTTGTTTAAAGTCCTCCGAAGAGGAAAGATAATCTGGGAAGTGCCAATTATAAGAAAAGAGAGTAGGGTAAGTGCAAATGAAGAGAAAACCACACTGGGGCATGATCAGATATTAGGATGTCCGCTATCTCAGAGTCCATCACCCTGTGGAAAATGGTCTCAGAAATCAACCAGTAATGCTACCTAGATAATTAATTATGTGGATGGGAGAAGAAAGTAGACTCTTTTGATAATGGATGTAAATAGCACCAAGGGTCTACCAATTGGAATGTATCAATAAGTAGCGATAGAGTGCATGGTGCACCACATCAAGTCCCGCTCCTCCCCGGGTTACCCAATGAATCTACAACAGGTTCCATAGTTACATTAAGGTCAGCCCCTAAAATTAGAATTCTTTCTACCAAAACCTGTAAATTAGAATAAATATTAGAAAAAAAGGATGTATTGGGGCCAGGAGGAGCATACACACATGCAAAAGTAAATATGTCACCTTCTATCTGTATTTTTATAAAATACTCTAAACAAAATAACCACCCTTTTTGTTTTAGTATGAAAGATGCACTTTTGAATTCCCTTACCCAAGTGTCCCTGAAAGTTTTGGAATCTCAGTTCTTCCAATGGGATTCTCGCAAGAATGCTACATCTGGTGAAAAACTTAGTAGATGGTGCAATATTTTCTTTCTTTTAATTGTGGTATTGAGCCCTTCAATGTTCCACATAAGGAATTTTAAAGTACTCTTAGCTAATGACCCTTGTGACTCTGGTGTAAACATTAACCAATATCCACCCAGCCACCATCACAAGATGCAATCTTGAGACTCTCGACCATGCTCTCCTAGCTTCATCACTTGATATTCTCCTCTCTCCTCTATCAACCATGGCCTGCCCTAACCAGGTGGCTTCCTTCTACAACATCACCCTCACTTCTGCACTTGACTTTGTTGCCCCAACCTCCTCTGTTCCCCTCCGTCAGTTCAAACCCCAACCCGGGCACTCCAAACTGACACAGTTTCTGCAAAAGTGTTCATGCACAGCTGAGCACCTCTGGAGGAAATCTCGCTCTCTGGCAGACTGCCTTCACTTCAAGTATGTCCTTTCTTCCTAAAGCTCGGCCCTCTTCCATGCCAAGCAATCCTTCTTCCAGTCGCTCATCTCCTCTCAGTCCTCCAATCCCTGCTGCCACTATGGTACTTTTAACACTCTCCTTTGTACCCCCCTCCACCCCTCCCTACCTCCCTTACTGCATTTGACTTTGCCTCATTCTTCTCTTCCAAAATTGAGGCAATTTGTCACAGTATTTCCTTCAATCTCTTTGATGCAATCCCACCCCCCCACCATCCATATCTCCGGGCCACCTCACCTTCAGCCCCACCATGGGTAAAGAGGTACACTCCCTCATCTTGTCCTCTCCCCACTCCACTTGCACCCATGACCCACTCCCATCTTGCCTTCTACACTCCCTCTCCTCCACCACCTGCTCCCACCTTGCTCACCTTTTCAACTTATCTCTCTCCACCGGCATCTTTCCCTCATTATTCAAACATGCTCTTGTCAACCTCGACCCATCCTCACCCGCCAATTATTGCCCCATTTATTTTCTCTCTTTTGCCTCCAAGCTACTTGAGTGGCTTGTCTACAACCGCATCACCATCTATCTCTGTGACAACTCCATCCTTGATCCTCTTCTATCTGGAATTTTGCTCACTTCACTCCACTGAAACTGCCCTGGCCAAAGTCTCCAATGACCTGCTTGCAGCCAAATCCAGGGACCACTTCTCTCTGCACATACTCCTGGAACTCTCTGCAGCATTCAACACCATGGATCATACTCTCCTCCACACCCTTCAGATCTTTGCCATCTCTAAAACTGTCCATGCATGGTTCACCTTTTACCTCACCAACCGCTCCTTCTCTGTGTCTGCTTCTGGCTCCACCTCCCTCCCTTCCACCCTTCGGTTTTCCACAGGGTTCTGTCTTGGGCCCACTGCTCTTCTCCCTGTACACCTCTACACTAAGAGAACTCATTAGCTCATTCGGCCTCAAATACCACCACTACTCTGATGACATGCAACTATACCTGTCCTCTCCTGAACGCTCCCTTTCTGTCCTCTCTCAGGTATCCAGCTGCCTCTCTGCCATCTCTTCATGGATGTCTGAGTGCACTCTGAAGCTCAACTTGGACAAAACCTAACTTCATTTTTCCCCCTAATAGAGTCTCCACTCCAACCAATCTTGCTGTCACTGTTGATAACACCATCATCTCCCCTGTCCCCCAACTTCACTGTTTGGGTGTCACCCTTAACTCCAACCTCTCCTTCAGCCCCCAAAATTAAATCTCTGGCTCAATTCTGTCAGTTCCAGCTATGCAACATTGCTCACATTAGGCCTTTCCTCTCCCAGAATTCGAATAAACTGATTATTCATTCACTAATCATGTCTCTGCTTGACTACTGCAACATTTTCCTCACTGGCCTCCCAGCCTTTTCTCAATGCAGCTAGACTTGTATTCCTCTCCCACAGTTCCACTTCTGCTGCTCCCCTCTGCCAAAACCTACACTGGCTTCCATTCCCCTGCAGATACCTCTTCAACTCCTCACCTTCACATACAAGGCCCTTTCTAACTCCAATGCTCCCTACATCTCCAACCACATCTCCTATAAACTCCCTCCTGCCCACTCCGATCTGCCAATGATTGTTCCTTCTCCTGCACCCTGGTTACTTAATCTCATGCTAGTATCCAAGATTTTGCCATGCAGCCCCCCTCCACTGGACTGAGCTCCCTCACTCGATCAGGCTCTCTATGCACTTGCAGAGCTTCAAACATGCTAAGAACCCATATGTTCATCAAAGCATACCCTTCCACCAAATAACCATGTTACCAGGTCTCTGTCCCTCCCGCCTCAGATATCTCTACATTGCTTACTTCCTGCACTCAGGTCCCCCTCTACACATTCATGCCTCATGGCATCTGTCCATCTCCCCAACTAGATTGTAAGCTCCTAGGAGCAGGGTCCTCCTCCCCACTGTGTCACAGCCTTTTTCTCTAGCACTTCTATGACAGCCTTCACCTTCAGAGCTGTACTGTTTATGGAGAATTGTGTTGCTAATTGTTACTTGTGTTCTGTTTATGTTTTGGTTACTGTATTGTAATGTAATGTTCTGTGTACCCTTTACTGTATGTACGGCACTGTGGACCACTTGTGGAACCGTATAAACAAAATGAAATAATAATAGGTAAAAAGTGTACATGTATATACCTATCGGTTCTCCTCATCTAGTCCAAGCAAGCAGTACAAGGGAGGAAAATCATGTAATGCAATATATATTCCAGTGTGTACAAAATAAAACAAAAACTGCATTCAGATAACAACTATTAATAGTTATCCTGAAAAACCTAACATAATTTTTAATTTCAAGAACCCAGAAGAGCAACCAAAAAGGTTGCTCACAATTACAGTAATGTAAAAAGTGATTCCAGTAGAACAACCCCAAAGGTTGTTGAGTAAAATTCATGTGATGAGACTTAAAAGAGTGAGCGCTCTCTCTGAATGTAGGCGGCTGCTTCACATTTCAAGTGCGGCCTCCTGGTCGCTAGCTAAGCTGTGGGTTAACACCCACAGCTTTAATGACTGACCAGGTTGATGGTCACAATGGTCAAGACAATTGCGACCATCGGGCCTTGCGATGAGACCCTAAGGTTGGGTCTCGGCAACAGCAAGCCCCACAGAGCTTCTTGCATTGTTTGAGCAGGAAGCTCCCCAGCTCTCCACTGACCTCACTGCTGATGTCAATGCGGCCACCCACAAAATGGCAGGGATTCCATCCGTTTGTGTAGCCACCCCCTCACCCCGCCTACAAAACAGGGCGAGCTGTCGATCAACATCTCTCGCTCTGGGGCTTGCACACGCGCAGTGCGGCCGCTGAGCATGTGCAGGGCCTTAACATTGACCTGGTTGCAATCGCTCAGCACCAGTTTTGCAATATGCCTCCATAATTCGCACCTTATCGGCATAATTCAGGATCTTGAAGATCATAGGTCTTGGGCGCTGTTGTGGTTCCTGTCAGATTGAAATGATTCTATGTGCCCTTTCAACAAGGATAGAGTACGCTGGAACCTCATACCCAGAATGTTAGGCAGCCATAAGGAGACAAGCGGCAGGAATTCCCTTGGTTTGACCGATTCAGGGAGTCCTATCAATCTGAGATTGTTGCATCTGTTTCAGTTCCCTAGGTCCTCTAATTTATCATGTTGTGCCGTTATAGTAGATTGATAGGTATGCACTAGTGTTTTGGTATCATGCAGCTCATCCTCCAACACTGACACCCATTCCTCTAACTCCGTCAACCACTGAAAGTGTTGTGACAGTTGGGTGACAGCCGAGTTAATTGCTTCTGCCAGGGGAGCTAAGTTTTGGTCTAGTAAGGGTGATATGATGTTGAAGATTTATTTAGCTTTTTGAATACTGTATTTGTTTGAATCAAACTAGTTATCAAAAGGATGCTCAGGAGATGGGGAGGTCGGAGAGGAGGAAGCTCCAGAGACTGTTGGTTTATCCTTATTTTTAGATGTTTGAGAGCCTCTGGGACCTCTCTGTGATTTTACAAACTTTTCCATAACAATAAAGAGATTAGTAGCTCTATATGCAGCTCAGTACACCAATTGCACCCACAATGATTCACAGAGATATGGAGGTGAAATAAGAATAAGCTGTAACTTCATTGAGGGGACAGCAACTGAAAAACACACACTGCAAAGTTGCCAGTAATATTAAGACAGTGTCTAGCTGCAGTGAAAGTATGTAAATGTAGCTCCACTGGTGTTCTACACTGACCTGTGATAGTCCACAATACAGTCAGTTTGGCTTGCCAGTGGAGTCGTTTGGAGGTTGAGAGAGCCCAGTTATATCTCTGGGGGCTGGAAGATGGCAGAGACAAGGGGGAAATGCAGGACAGGATGCCAAGCCGTGTATCCAAGATGGTGGCCGTGGGCAGCATGCACACTCGTCTGCTGCTAGAATCTGGTGGTGAGGTGCTCAGGAAGTCAGGGCTGCAGCCACACTTATCTGGCAGTATCCCAGGGACCTCCGTTGATAATAGCTGTCTGATTAGTCGCACTTGTGGCAGGAAGAATCCATGGTGTAGTCAGAGACTCAGTTGGCTCTGTTAAAAGTGGTGTGTCCGTTCAGCCCACCCACCAGAAGTCCTCCACATTCTATTTTTAACTCTTCCTCAATACTTCTCATCCTCACTTTTCAGATGATTTAGAAATTGTGGGAGGTTGTTGCTCAGAACTTATCACAGTTTCAAAATGTAACCTGTCTGGCATGCACACACTTGGACTATCCTCTTGATTTTTCTGTGAAAACTCATTTTGTTTTTTTGGCCTCAGTGTTATTACTTTGTTATGTTTTTGAGGTGACACCATAGGACTACAGAGTGAAAAGCTAGTGCTTGGGAAATTGCAGGAGATGCATGACTGTGTTGGGCACTCATTTTTAGAAGGCTCCCATTCTGTCCCTGGAACAAATTGAGTAGAACTCAACCTTTTACCCTGAATATAGGGATAAGGGGTCAGAAACAGTGTTTAAGAACTCATAAAACTGAGCAGAGAGTAATATAGGTTCTGTAATCAGTAGCCTGCCTGGAGTCTGCTACCAGATGCTGCAGATCTAGATCTAGCACCCAGTCAGCATCAACCATAATAAATGCTGGAGCAGAAACACAGCACAATCTGTAACACTACAACAATTACCACCAATAGTGGTACCAATGGTATAGTTAGTGGAGGGACTCAGAGAAGTTCAGAAGCTACAATGATAGAGAAAGCAATGTCATTGCAGAGCAGAAAGGTAATCTGAAGTACAGTAAAAGTTTAGTCTACTTGAACCAATAATGAGCAGGAGAGTTTTACTCCAAGGACTTTACTTGTAGTCAGGATCACTGTAGGCAGTAGACTTGGTATTTTGAAGCACTATGAAAGTCTTTATGATGCCCAGGAGACTTCAGGCTACTATGCAGGCTGGAAAAAGGGATAGAGTAAGTCACAGGCTTGAACCTTACTTGAACAGGACGATGACCAATGGTAGTAAACATAGAATCATATTAGATCTGGAGACTTGAACCATACTGGGACTGGAGAGGAAAGCAGCCATCCAGAGTGAAACCACAGGCTTGAACTGAAATGGGATCATAGAGAGCAGCAGCCAGCAGGAGTGGAACTACAGGTTTGAACCAGAATTGGACTGGAGAAAGTAGCAGCAAGCTGGAGTGGAACCGTAGCCCAGAACCAAAATGGCAAAAGAGAGGACAGCAGCCAGCCAGAGTGGAACTGCAGGCTTAAATTGAAATGTGACTAGAGAAAACAGCAGATAGCTGGAGTCAAACCACAGGCTTAAACCAACATGGGACTAGAGAGAACAGCAGCCAAATGGAATGGAACCACTGGCTAGAACTGGGATGTGACTGGAGAGGACAGCAGCTTAGCTAAACTAAGACTGATGCTTGAAAACAGGCTAGTAAGGTGTAGGATGAAAGCAAGTGTTATGGCACAATGCTGTAGAGTGGATAAAGCAGCTTCCAGGAAACCAGTAGAGCAGGCTCAGGCAATGGATCAGAGGTAATTGTTGCTCAATATTGAGTGAGATCACTGGGAGTTGAAGAATTATATTGTTCCAATAAGATGCTAGTGTCAGGTGCAGACTTAAATAAAGGCGCTCTTGTCTGAGATAGGAAGAGGCAGTCATGTGAGACAAGCATATAGGTAGAGACTGGATACTCATGCTCACTTGATCAGAGCCAACATGGCTGCATCCATGACTCTTAGGATTAAAGTGAGAGTGCTCTGGAACAGAGTGATCACCTTGATAAAGCAAAGGTTGATGGGGTATGCATTATGTACTCCTGGATTTGTAACAGCCACTATTAGTTATCTATTTTCCTTTTCTTTTGGCCAAATGACATCATCAGTGGCATCTTTACTACAGTTGCATTACCATGAGGCAATGTTTTATTTGACAGTGTGCAAGGATTATATGATTTGGAATGGGCTCACTTAAACTTTCTTCTTCCTACATGAACTGTGTGTTTCTACTAGTAGAAGGTGCTGAACTACTAGTACTAGTGCCAGTGTTGCTGCAAATACTAGTAGGATCATCCTAAACCCAGGGTCTGATTCATCACTAAATATAATACACTCTGCTGATTCTATAATTATTTTTCAAAAGGTCAATAGTACATTACACTCAGTGAGATAGGTAAAAGGGGTACTGATACCTTGCAATTCACAGAAATAAACTATCAGTGTAGTAGCCCAAACTTCTTCAGAATCCTGGGTAAACTGTTATACTGTATAACTCAGCATACAATATATAAGACTAAGGGCATGATTCAGAGCCGCTCATAAGCGGCCGCTCGTTCGTTCCGAGCAATGTTCGCACATCTGCGCATGTGTATGGGTTTTAGTATGCATGCGCGAACCAGTCAGTGCGGTCAGAAATCGTGTGCTCGCAAAATAGCGAATGCCTGCTAATTTGAGTGACAGAGTGAGGCGTTTGTGGGTGGTAACAGGGGAAGGTGCTTGAAAACGGAGAGTGGAGATCGGAACGCAGGTGTGCCAAATGGTCAAAACGGGCATTTTAAGGGTGTGCATAATTAACAAAGCAGCGTCATTGACCACGTCAGTTGGGTGTCTTTTAGCCAGAACTGCTCGCATGATTGCGGTAGGAAAATGCAACCACAAGAATAGCGAGCAGTTCATTCGCTTTTTGATGTACTCGATTAATCTAATAAATTGCGGAGATGATGTATGATGTGAGGGGCCAGGGGGCATTTTATACAAAAAAACATCTGCATGTTTTGTTCGCTAGTTCAGACATAGAGGCGTCAAAAGACCGCAAAGAGCGAATGTGCAATTTAAATAGCCAGCCCCTTTTTCTGGATGAGTGAGCGCAAATAGCGTCCGGCTCTGAATGAGGTCCTAAGTTCAAGATTTGTTATGGTGTTTTTTATCACTGTTAAAAACATTTTTTTTTTTTTAGGGGAAAGGGAACAGATCAGTATAGTGACAAATTCCAGCATACAGCAAGAGATCAAACATTTGAAAATTCCTAGATAAACTGTGATATAGCACACAATAAATAAAACTAAGTACAAGATAATTTAATAGTATTTTTTTAACTCTGTTGAAAATGTTAAATTTTTTTGGGGTGGCAGATCAGTACATTGACATATACCAGCATAGTAGCTTAGCTTTTGCTGATTCCTTGTTAAATAGTGTTATAAACTCAGCACACAAAATATAAGACTAAATACAAGTTAATAAAGTTTTTGGTGTTTCTATTAAATTATCTTGATAATCATATGTATTCAGGGGAGATGCTAAAAATAAAGTTTTAGAATATCACAAGGAGAGATTATTTCACCCCAGTGTGTGTTCTCTATATAATTATGGACAATATAGTAACTTAATAGCCTAGGTTGTAAAAATTGCAGGGTTCCACTTGGGAAGTCTTATTGTAGAGAAAGATTAATTTGAAAAACTGTTCAATTCTCTTTTTCTTCCCTAATAAAATAATATAAGTGCAAGATGCAGAGCATCCAGTCCCTGGACATTGATGCTGTAATACAGGCATTGATCCTTCCACCTATATCTACATGCACTAGTGTCAAAATGGTAAACGAGCATAGTCACAGTGCCCATATATGTGATCAAAAAAACTAGAGCACAGAAAATTATGCAAAAATTATTTTTCACCTGAGGATTGGATTCTGCAATCAAAAACATGTCAGATCTGAGATTTCTGGGATATTTAAGTTTTCTTTCATGGCAAGATCTGAATTTAGTATCATGACCCGATACTACTCCATACACCTAAAATTGGTTCTTCCATATATATATATATATATATATATATATATATATATATAATGCACACGCACAAATTTGCAGTATATTATTGTTAGTGCCGATAGCAAAAGTTTTTCTGTTCTGTATATATTTATGACATTAATATTGCCATGCTGCTGTTACCATGTATGATATGGGTAAAACCGAGCACAGGCATATTTCTTTTCTGTTTTTTTCAAAATCTTGCCTTGTGCTATCAGGGCAGCTTTCAATTAAGGCTATAAAAGGCCTAGTTGGGTGTGGCTACCAGCTAGCCCCTGTATAGATGTGTCCCTATGTATCTAGGAGGTGAGTACATTTAACTGCAATATAATGATGCATATATGTTAGTGTTAGGGACCTGTAGAAAAATGGGTCCCTTGATGCTGGGCTGTAGGCTTAAATGCTTTGATCAAATCATGACAAAATCCCCTTTGTTTTATTTGCTGCACACACATAAATTTGCAGTATATTATTGTTAGTGCCGATACAAAAGTTTTTCTGTTTTGTATAGATAGATAGATAGATAGATAGATAGATAGAGTTATTTGTTTTAGTCAAATGATGCAAAAAGAGCAGTACTGGTTGTAAAGATTGCCAAAGATTATTTGTGATTGTAAACAATGCACAATTTAAGGCTTAGCCAAACAGAGTGTTACTTCACTGAATTTTAAAACAGCAGTAAACAGATCTGACCACTGTTGCAAAAAGAAAAATTGCCCTAAATTCTAGTTCAGACCTTTAGGTGCCATCGTTTCAAAACTATAAATCCAGCGTGTTTCGCATTGTAAGAGTTTAAAGACCTATCTCCCCCCTGGCCAACTTTAGGATGTTGTCAAATAAAATATATTGCTAAGCAGAAACATTATGCCCTGCTTGTGCAAAAAGAAGTGCCATCGGCTGTTCACTGTTGCCAATGCAAACAGCTGCCCTGATGGCTGACCGGTGCAATGTCATTCGCCAAGTAGGGTCCTATTGGTTTTCCCTACATATGTGAGACCGCATGGACAAGTAATAAGATATACAAAGTATTATACATAAATTTCACAGGACTGCCTGTAGAATTATGCTGTTCCATGAAACTAATAAATTGCTCATGAGTAACAGTCCAAATGAGAAATATATCATCTATGTATCTGACATAGAAGAAAATCTTGTCAGATACATAGATGTCACTAAAGAAGATCTCAGTCTCGGCCTGAAGCATAAATGCATTGGCATATGAAGGGGCCACATTGTATTGGATTCTGCAAGGAAAAACATTTCAGAGCTGAGATTTCCAGAAAAGTTACCATTCCTCTCATGGCAAGGTCTGAATTTAGTGATATGGCCTGATATTACACCCTACCCCTAAATTTGGTTCTGCCAGATATATATATATATATATATATATACATACATACAAACTCCATAAGGTCGGTACTCCCTCTGATGTCTTTGGTATCACTGTGGTGCAGCAGACAATTTTTGAACCAACATACATCCACAAGCAGTGTCACTCGCTTTCTCAAATAAGTTCAAAGCCAATACAGTCCTTCAATGTTTCAGGTTTATTTCAACCCGTCATTAGGAATAATAAACAATCAATATATCTTACTTTAAATAGCCCAAATGTGAAATGAGGCACCGGGATCACCACCGAGCTCTGTCAGCAAGCACCTGCAGGACTTCTGGTGTGCATCCGTATTGCATGTCCATGGCACCATCTCCATTGCCAAGGCTACCCCACAGCATCTCTCACCAAGACCTCCCCTGTGCAGTCAACAAATCTGTTGAGATCAACAGAACATAGCACATATATAGTACACTAACATATAATATGGCTACACACATATATATACATAATGGAAACTCGGACAGCGCTCTCAAGACTCTGAAGACTTATTTTGCATGAATAATTACCTCAATACCAGCCAGTATAGTCAATATTTCAGGGTACCAACCCTTTTATCAAGCCTTACATAAATCATACAAAAATAGACAATAAATACCTCTGCATAACACCCAAGTGCTCCAATAATTGTATTCTTGCTAGAAACATATATCAAAGACTCCACACATGTTCTGCAACTTTTAAAAGAATTTTAATGGGAGGAAAGCTATTCGTGGGGAACAATCGATGTTCAAACACTTTATACATCGATTCCCCATCAAAAAGGAATAGAAACTATAGAAAAACGATTGGTGGAGGATCCTGCAGTAGATACATTTAAAATCATATTTTTATGTGAATGTTTAAATTTTGTGTTAAAACACAATTATTTTACTTTCTTGAATGAGTTTTACATCCAAACATGTGGCTGTGCTATGGGGACAATTTGCGCACCGAGTGTGGCGAATTTGTATATGGGAGATTGGGAGAGTAAATATGTGTTGTAAATAACCCTTTCAGTGAATACATCATATTTTTTAAGCGATATATCGATGATATCATAGTGGTGTGGCGGGGTGCTAAGTGTGAATTTGAAAAGTTTATTGAATATCTGAATACCAATGATTATAATCTGAGTTTCACTTCCAACTTCCAAGAGAAAAAGATTGAGTTTTTAGATCTAACACTCAGTACAGAAAATTGTAAGAATAAAAAAGTTGAAACTTATACTTTCTTTAAGAAAGTTGATAGTAACAGCTATTTAGATTCCCGGAGTTGTCATCACACCAAATGGAAAAAGAACTTGCCCTTCTCGCAATTAGTCATACTGAGACGCAATTGTAGTACCCTGGAAAAATATGATGAGCTTTGTGAAATATACAGAACATGGTTTTTGAAACAGGGCTATTCTGGTTCTCTCATTAATGTAGCCATATCAAGAGCAAGGCTGCTAGATATAAATAATTTAATTCTATACCAAAAAGAAGATTTGAGTAAACAAAAGGAATCAGAGCATATGAAGTGTGCTTTTATCACGCAGTTTAATAATTCTCATAATGAAATCCAACATGTGCTTGGTAAATATTTGCATATTATGAAGATGGATCCAATTCTATCACCATTCTTACCGGAGAAACAAGAAGTCATTTTTAAAAGGGCAAGAAACCTAAAATCTTATTTAACGCCTAGTATATTACCTGCATTAAATGAGGAAAAAAGGACTCGTTCGTTTTTAGATATTAGTAATGGTTTTTATATCTGTGGTAAATGTAAGGTATGTCCACATGGGCTTAATAAGAAAACATTATTTCATGATGGAGGGGGTAAAGAGTTTAAAGTGAAGGGATTCATAAATTGTAACACCATGTTTGTAGTCTATCTAATAGTGTGCGGGTGTGGAAAGCTATATATTGGCGAGACTAAAAGGCCTTTGAAAATAAGAATTCTCGAGCATCTGCAAAATATTAAAAATAAGGTAGATAATCATAGTTTACCAAGACATTTTAAAAAATGTCAGCATAGTAGTCCCGCAACTTTAAAATTTATGGGGATAGAGCATATCAAGGTGGATAAAAGAGGTGGAGATTGGGAGAATGTATTGAAACAACGGGAAACGTTTTGGATTATCACCTTAAATACTCTGTCCCCTTGTGGATTAAATGAGGGATTTGAGATCACCCCCTTTGTGAAAAAATAGATTATACAGGTGATTCCCATCCATCCTGTGTCCTTGCATTCCTTTTTTTTATGTATTTTTACTGTACTTTTGATGGCTGTTATAGTGTTACAGGTTTAGCATTTTTCTAACTTATGTGCATGTGTTTTTATTTATATTTTTTAAAATGTATTTTTTTCTTGCAGGATTGCAACTGATATGCATTTGTATCTGAGGTGTATTAATGTTGTTTTTCACATTTTATGTAATATTATTATTCTGAGATCCAGATGCTTGTTTAATATAGCGGTGTTTTCTATTAGACATTTTATATTTGTATGTTGCCATTTGAGCAGACTGAAAGTATTAATTGTAACAAGCTACAGCTGTGAATCATTAAGTGTTGTGATGAATTTAGAGATGTGAGAGCATTGACGCTATTTAAAGGATGACTGTAGAAACGCCAGCCAGCCTCCTGATGAAGTCTTATGACGAAACATGTAGTGGCATGGCTTGGCATTTTGGATTGTGCAGAGGAACCAGATCCCAGAGAAGTCCTTGGAGACGTCCAGGTTACAGACCGGGTGACTGCCACTGCTTATTATTGTGCTGTTTACACTAGCGGTGGCTCTGACTGCTTGTTCTGGTATGAGCATTGTCATTTTTAAAGATTGCAATAAAATATTGTTATACTTTTAAGCACGATGTGGCGCCCCCTTTCTATGTTTTCTTTCTAGTGTTGTTCCCGGCTGGATTCGGGGGTTCTTATATTGGGGAAGATGCGGATCCATTTCATATACAGGATCTCTGCTTCACAATCCCACTTTCATATGTGAGGAATTGGATACAAGACACTGCTTGTGCAATCACTTGTGGGACTCATTCCCTGGACATTGGTATTGTTCCAAACTCTGAATTAAGCGCACTAATTATTATATATATATATATATATATATATATTTATATAAGCAGCCAAAGGTGTGGCACTCAGGACCCAAAATAAGCTTCCAGCTCCTGAGTGATTTATTTTGAGTCCCGAGTGCCATACTTTTGGCTGCTTGTATCGGAATCTGTGAGGGCACTGACCATAGCTCTGATATATTATTGGGAGTGTCAGACTGGTGGTAAATAAATATATATATATATATATATATATATTAATAAACAAAGGTACTGAAAATAGCGCTTATTCCCAAATGGATTCTGTATGAAAAAAGTCACTTATAGTATAGTCCTTAGTATTCACTATAATTCTGTCTTCACAGTGGCTGCTCAGAGTTCTCCAAATGAATCATTGTTGTGCGATCCCGAAAATTTTATGAAATACAAAAGGTGAGAACGAGCGCCTTATAGTGTAGTAGATATGTTATTTTACTGCGCACTTCTATACATATAAATGCATACCATGTGTGCCTAATATTTAGGCATGTAGAAATATCTCTAACTTCAGTAATGATACATGTACCTGTTGCACCAAAGGATCACTTTACTCCAATACCCGCTACTTGGTACTGCTGTACCATTTCAGATAAGCTTTTGAATCACTTTGTTATTGTAATTTTGCATTGTTTTGGTGTTTTTTGTTTGTAATTACAGTTTTTTAATTACTACACTATGCACGTATTTCTCTTTCTCTACTTGTCATCCCAATTGGAGTAAATGATCCTTTTGTGCAACAGGGACACGTATCATTACAGACGTGAGATATATTTCTACATGACTAAATATTAGGCACACACGGTATGCATTTTATATGTATAGAAGTGTGCAGTAAAATAACATACCTACTACACTATAAGGCGCTCGTTCTCACTTTTTGTATTTCAAATATATATATATATATATATATATATATAATCAACGGAATCCTGGCACTCTAAAAAAATAAAAAGTAACTGGCTTAGGTGCCCGAAGCAACAAATAGATAGGTAAATATCAACAGAGATGGCAATCCAAAATCTTTCAATAAATCAGTGCTACACCTTAAGTGATGTCAATGTTACAGGGAACCTTTAATCCCCTTTTGTCAGTACAAGAAGAAAAAATATAAAACATACCTTATTTTTAGCATCCCTCCACCAAGTTCTCTAAACACAGACATCACCGCAACCTGGGCCATGATGACAACACCACACACGTCATCATGCAGATGCATCCATGGACTCCAGTAAGGGTGTTCACCCATAACGTTCCCATAACCAGGACAGCCAAGCTAGACAAATTGATACAAATATAATTAATCAAGTGAGAGAAAGAAATGTCAATAAACAGATATTCAACACAAGCCTAATAGTAACATCAGAAAAAATACACCTAACCAGCAGCTGCTCCTACCCTCTTAGAGGAGAGAGGGTGCCGCTGCTACAAAGTCTCACCCAGAGGGGGACTCACCAGTCACCAAGGGAATAGCTACTGGCTGGGTCCCAGCACCTACAAAATTGATGTTACAGGCACCGGGACCAGCGTATGCGTTCTAGCGATGGGGAGATGCACATGCACATTTTCACAGGCTTCCAAAGAGCTGCATCATCTGCAGCCCCTAGAACCCTGGTAAGGCTGGCTGAAAGACATAGTGGCTTCGTCCTGGAAGCTTCTCTTTGCCATAGCAGCCCAGACTGGCGAGACACCTCCCCCTGACACTGCCTGTTTGTATTTGACCTCAGATGGTGCTTCCAATAGATCATGGACTGCACTGACTACACTGAGATGGTGGATTTTACTGGGGGGCAGCAGCCTCACAGCCCCTAAGCAAAATCCACCACTGCACCTGACTGCCAGAAATAGTTACAGAAAACAATTAAAAGACACAATATCATTAAGCTCTAGAGGTTTAACAATCTGCAGATGATGAATCCATCTTGTTTATTTTTGCAGGAGAGCCCATTCTCTATCACCCCCTCTAGGATCGGGGGGATCCAATCGATTATTTTGTAATGTAAGGTAGCTAGGGTGTGTTTACACTCCAGAAGGTGCCTAGCAACAGCTAACTCACACTGTTTACTTTCCAAAGCTTGATGAATATTGGATCAATGGAGAGCCATTATCTCTTTAAAACTTCTTGTGTTTTTTTTAATATAATACAGACCACAGGGGCACTTGATATAAACTTCATGGTTACTGGTACATATTAAAGGGTACTGTATAGATATTTTTTTACATGACCCAGGATGGAATAAGCTATCCCCTACCTCAAGGTAACTACACGTAGTGAACCCTGTGCATCTATATTTCCCTGTCTTTCCTGTTAAGAAATGACTAGGAGCCTTAGCTTTAAAAATTTAGTGAAATTTTTATGAACCACTATATCTCTAATATTTTTACCTCTCATAATGGCTTTCATAATTTTGTTATTGTCTAAACCTGGAATTTTAGGATCTCAACTAACCATCGGCCAGATTTTTTTAACAACCTTAATAATTTCAATAGAGTTGGTGTTAAACTTGGTGTGCCAGAAAATTTTAGGATCTACTGACATCTTTTTAGAAGAAGAAAATTCTTCAGATCTGGTAAAGGTAAGTGCCTTCTCCCTTGCTGCTCTAAAAGCATTAAGATGAAAACCATGGCACAATAATTTAGGGATCATCAGATCAATTTCTATAAGAGCTTCATCATGGTTACTTTAGTCCTCTTTTGAGAGGTTGTGGATTGAAGCTAGTTGCATGCAGATAAGTGTTTTGGTCCACCGGCTTATGGTAGACCAAAGTATGAAAATCATTATGATATAGAGATATAGCCACATCCAGATAATGTATGACTGACTCACTGTATTAATTTGGGAGTTTAATATTATTGTCCGTAGTGTTAATGTTTGACAAAAATTCCAATAGAGCCGACCATGTACCACTCAAATGTCGACAATGTAGCAAAAGTAGAAGGAAATATTTTTAGAAATGTATACATCACATAAGAAAATGCCTTTCTCAACCATCATCGGAAAGGTTTTTGCAAAACTGGGTGCCATGCAGGAACCCATGGCACATCCCAAGCATTGTATGTATACTGCACCATCAAAATTAAAAAAATTCCTTGTAAGATTCAGTTCTAGCAAACTCATGAAGAAATCAACATCCAGTCCAGTTTATTTGGTATTTGTTGATTCTCACACAAAGATGAGATCCTAGGACTGCTGCCCAAAGACTAGACAGGGTAATGATGTGGCAGTCCTTCCACTATGGAGACTAACAGGAGTGTGGTTGCAGAGAGTGGCACTAACTGGTATAGACAGGGTGCACTTGCAGCGACAGGACACTATGGGCTGAGGAATGTCTAGGAACTATAATGCAGCTAGGATGCTAAACATGGAATGACTTTAAGCAGGGTATAGCTGTAGGGAAGTAGTGAACAGGGCTGTGGTATGCAAGATTTCAGACAAGACAAGACAGGCAAGAATCAGGTAAGGACAATGCAGAATATACTGGACTGGCAAGGGCAAGATAGGCAAGACTGGAGTGGCAAAGACAAGACAGACATGACTGGACTAAAAAGAAACAGACAAAGCACAATGATGTGGCAAGAATACAGGCAGGTGTTCAGACACAGTCCATGGTGTGGCCTAGTGGCTGAGGTGCAGCTCTGAGAGCTGTTAAATATTAGCCAAGGGTGCAGCCTAGTGGCCAAGGTGCAGCTCTGAGATCTGTGATAAATTTGCCAAGGGTGCGGCCTAGAGGCCGAGATGCAGCTTTGAGAGCTGGGATATACTTGGCAAGGGTGCAGCCTAGACGCTGCTATGCAACCTAGACAGCCAAAATGCGACTAGGAAGTCAATAGATATGCAGGGTGGGATGTGGCCTAGCAGGCCGTGGTGCAGGAACCAGATGGCAGACATGTGTACTCAGATATGGCAGGAACACAGGCTGGAGGCAATGAGGTAAATCACACTGTTGGTAGCAGTAGCTGAGAACAGAATGCATGACATGACAAGACTGTGGTAATAATACTGTGAGGCTGAATATGGACAGGATCAGCATACAATAACACTTGAACTAGGTAGATCATCAATTACTCAGATAACTGTGATCAGAGAAACATACACTGGTATAACAGGCATTGAGTGCAGGGCTGACTGTAACTTTAGAGATGCAAGGTCCAATCAGAGCCATTTCCTTCAGAGAGCTTTACCTAATGACAGGCTAGTGTGCACCTGAGCTCAGCACACATACAGTTGATTAACAAGTGTGCACATGAGAACTGCACACAAACAGGCAGGAGTGACAGGCTATGAGCTGTTCACAGACAAGATAGGATTTCCAGCTGCCTACAACAGTTGGTACAAGGACAAGACATGATGCAGTGTCTCAGTATCAACTTTGACTGGGAACTGCCACCAAAATGATCTGCTTCCCGCAGATCCTAACAGTACTCTTTCCTTGCAGGTGGACTCCAGACACTCCAATGTCAGAAAGGGGAGCAAGAATCTTGGCATAAACAGAGAGAGATCAATGTTTCCTATGATTTCTCTTCTATTTTCCCACCTTTTTAGGCTTAGCAATGGGGATCATAAAGATGTTGCTTTTGTCCACAGAAAGTTTTCTTAGAAATATTTAATCTGTGGTCTGCCAATGACTGTTACCTCTCCTCCACCCTGGTTACTTCATCTCATGCACATATACAAGATTTTGCTTGTGCAGCTCCCCTTCACTGGAATGAGCTCCCTTGCTCGATCAGGCTCTCCCCTACCTAGCAGAGCTTCAAACGTGCGCTGAAAACCCACCTGTTTATCAAAGCATACCCTTGCACCACATAAACGTCACCAAGTCTCTGTCCCTCCTGCCTCAGCCATCTCTACCTCACCTACTTCCTGCACTCAGGTCCCCTCTACACACTCATGCCTCATGTCATCTGTCTGTCTCCCCTCTCCCCTAGATTGTAAGCTCCTCGGAGCAGGGTCCTCCTCCCCACTCTCTCACAGCCTTCTTCTCTAGCACTTCTATGGCAGCCTTCACATTCCCAGCTGTATTGTTTATGGAGAATAGTGTTGCTAATTGTTACTTGTGCTCTGTTTATAAGTTGGTCACTGTATTGTAATGTAATGTTCTGTGTACCCTTTACTGTATGTATGGCACTGCAGTTCTCTTGTGGTGCCCTATAAATAAAATGTAATGATAATAATAATAATCTGCTACAGTGTCATAATCGGAACTAGTGTCATCCTCAAAAAGCAGAACAATACCCTTTTTTATTAGGGATGGTATACTTTGCAGATTGAGAAGCTGATGGTTTCCTCCAATCTGAATTCGTATATGATTAATTCTGAGAATAAAGCAACATACATCCAGAGTGGAGATAAGTATCAGAGTCTCCTGTGGAGATGGGGAGATACTACACTCTTGAGGAGGTTGAAATTTGCTGACTGGTTCTTAAAAGTCTTAGCAGATCTTGATTTGGATAGTCTTTAAGTAGCAAGAGCAGGATTTATGGAAGGCTTAGCAATCTCTATGTCCAGACGTCCAGCCCATTTCTTAGCTTCTCCTTTAAATGCCCAAAACAGGAACAACATTTTTTCAGACTGAGAACTGAATGAAGCTCCTGCCACTGAAGCATGAGATCTCAAAATTGTTCCAACTTCTCATCAAATATAAGACAATCCATGTTTTAAACAGGCATGATAGATTGAGGATCCCCAGTTGTGCACTTGTGGTAGATACATCAGACTTTCCTCTTGGCAATGAAACTTCAGACTTCTCTTTCGGGGTCGGTAAATCGAACTCCCCTCCTGGTGTCAGTAATTCACATTTGTTTTTTTGCCCTGAAAGTTAGCATGCAGCACCGAGCAACAGTTCTACCCATCCATGCCAAATTTCAGCTCAGTAAGTTCAATAGCTTTTGAGATGTTGGTAAATTGAACTCCAATCTTGGTGTCAGTAGTTCACATCTCTCCTCTGAGGTAGGTACATCAAACTCCCCTCCAGGGAGTGGTACAATGAAGATCTCTTCTGAGGGTGGAACATCATGCCTCCATTCCCCCATCTCAGGAATTCCCTATGGAAGAATTTCATTTATTCGAGTCAGCCTTAATATAAGGGTATGCCTGTAGTCTTATAATATAGAAAGTTAGATAGATAGATAGATAGATAGATATATTAATTGATATAGGTATTTGTTTAGTTAATTGATGCAAAAAGATCAGTACTGGCTGTAAAGCCTGCCAAATATTTTTTGTTATTGAAAATTTTGCATTACGCAAATAAACTTTGATATTATGCAGATACCTCTTTTGCAGTGCCGTTCTACTGTATTTGCATTAACTACCTATAATGTCAACCAAGAATGACTCTTGCTGGATAAACTTGTGAATGCTCACTAATATATATATTTATATATATATATTAGGGGTGAGCGGGTTCGGATTTCTTAAATCCGAACTCCCCTGAGCCCCCCCAATCCGAGGCCAACCCGAGTCAGGCTCGACTTTTCCCGCCTGACTCGGATCTGAAATCGAGGCAAAACTTCATCATCCTGCCTTCTGGGTCTCACGGGTTTTGGATCCTATATAAGGTACCTGAGTCGGCACCATTTTCTCACTCGGCAGTGGACAGTGAAGAGGGAGGGTGGGAGTTAGGGCTGGCTGGGCTGTGTAGTGTAGTGTAGTGCAGTGCAGTGTAGTGTTGTGCTGTGCTGCGCTGTGCTGCTGTTGTCCATAGGGGCTGTGTCCACTCCTTCAAGTGTCTCTGAGCAAACTCCCTGCCTGCTCTCCCAGGTGAGACACTCAGCCCTAAACACACTAGGCTTATATTGGACACTCTCAGGTGGAAACCCTAACAAGCCTGTTACCAGGCTGCGAGAACCAAAACCTGGAGTGGCCGTGGGTGGAGCCCTCCCTCTCCTCTCACCCACAACCCCCAGGTCCCAAACCGGCTTTTCAAAAAGCCGAAACTCAAGCCTGCTACACTGCAGACTTTCACCTGGGGGTTTAAAACACATAAGACAGGAATCTGGGACAAATGTACCTGCCACAGACCACTTTACCAATGATCCTATCACAATATATATATATATATACACACATTGGCTGTGTATCCTGAAGAAGGGGATGCCGTGCCCCGCAACATTGATATTAATAAACACAATATTGTTTCACCTATTTGAGGAGTCTCCGGAGTGCCGCCATTATTGGTATTGGTATCTATACATTGGGGATGCATAATCCCGCAGGAGGGCACCCGGAGCAAGGTAAGGTTCTTAATGACCAGCAAAATGACAGACAGTTTTGTGTGGTTATATATATATATATATTAGGGGTTAACGGGTTCGGATTTCTGAAATCCGAACCCCCCCGAGCCCCCCCGATCCGAGGCCGATCCGAGTCAGGCTCGACTTTTCCCGCCTGACTCGGATCTGAAATCGAGGCAAAACGTCATCATCCCGCCTTCCGGGTCTCGTGGGTTTTGGATCCTATATAAGGTACCCGCGTCGGCGCCATTTTCTCACTCGGCTGTGGACAGTGAAGAGGGAGGGTGGGAGTTAGGGCTGGCTGGGCTGTGTAGTGTAGTGTAGTGCAGTGCAGTGTAGTGTTGTGCTGTGCTGCGCTGTGCTGCTGTTGTCCATAGGGGCTGTGTCCACTCCTTCAAAGTCCATAGGGGCTGGCTGGACTGTGTTGTGCAGTCAGTTGTCCATAGTCCTGTGCAGTGTCCCAGTCCTAATAGGGTGCTGTAGTGTTGTCCAGGGGTTGCTCTGTCCATCAGGGGTGCTCCCCCCAAGTGCAAAAAAAAATATATTTTTTCTGTGTTTGTCAATTGTGTGCACTGTGGCTGCACGTGCATCAACAAAGGTGCACCGCCAAGCGTGCACCTGTGTCCCATTAGTAAAGGGCCAGCTGGCTTGTCTGTTAAAGGGTGCTGTAACCCCCAAAGTACACTCCAAACAAAAAAATACATATTTTCTGTGTTTGTGAATTGTGTGCACTGTGGCTGCACGTGCATCAACAAAAGAGCAGCGCCAAGCGTGCGCCTGTGTCCCATAAGTAAAGGGCCAGCTGGCTTGTCCGTTAAAGGGTGCTGTAACCCCCAAAGTACGCTCCAAACAAAATAAAAAAATATTTTCTGTTTGTGAATTGTGTGCGCAGTAGCCGCACGTGCATCAACAAAGTAGTGCCAAGCGTGCGCCTGTGTCATAAGTAAAGGGCCGGCTGGCTTGACCGTTAAAGGGTGCTGTAACCCCCAAAGTACACTCCAAGCCAAATAAAAATATATTTTCTGTGTTTGTGAATTGTGTGCACTGTGGCTGCACGTGTATCAACAAAGGAGCAGCGCCAAGCGTGCGCCTGTGTCCCATAAGTAAAGAGCCAGCTCGCTCATTTCTTAAAGGGTGGTGTAACCCACAAAGTGCACTACTCTCCAGCAAAAATAAAAAAATATTTTCTGTGTTTGTGTGCGCCTTAGCCGCACGTATATATCAAATCGATATAACATAAATGGAGGACCAAACTTTCTGCGATAAAAATAAAATAGGGAAACATCAAGAACCACTTCCTCCTAGTGCTGAAGCTGCTGCCACTAGTCATGACATAGACAATAAAATGCCATCAACGTCGTCTGCCATGGCCGATGCCCAATGTCATAGTAGAGGCCACATACAATCCCAAATGACAAAGTTCAGGAAAATGACCTTAAAAAATACATTTAAATCATCTGAAGAGTAACGTAAACTTGCCAATATGCCATTCATGACACGGAGTGGCAAGGAACGGCTAAGGTCTTTCCCTATGACTAGTGTGTGTCATACTAGTATGACTAGTATGTTCATGACTAGTGGTTCAGCTTCACATGACGATGGAAGCCCTCCTCCCACTAAAAATAACTAATGAGTTAAGCTTGCAAAAGCACAGCAAAGAACTGTGCGTTCTAATAAGATATCACAAATCCCCAAGGAGAGTCCAAGTGTGGTGGCGGTTGCGATGCCTGACCTTCCTAGCACTGGAGGGGAAGAGGTGGCTCTTTCCACAATTTACACGCCCCCTGCAAGTGCTGAAAGGAGCACCCACAGTCCACTTGCTGATATGCAAATTGAAGATGTCACTGTTGAAGTACGACAGGATGAGGATACTGGTGTAGCTGGCGCTGAGGAGGAAGTTGGCGAGGATGATTCTGATTGTGATGTGGTTTGTTTATATCAGGCTCCGGGGGAGACAGTTGTTGTCCGTGGGATGAAAAAGCCCATCACGGTCATGCCTGGGCAGAAGACCAAACATTCCACCTCTTTGGTCTGGCAATATTTCTATCCAAATCCGGACAGCAACAGTCTTGCCATATGTACCATATGTAAAGATGAAATAAGTAGGGTAGGGATGTTAAACACCTAGGAACATCCTCTCTTACATGGCACCTGCAGCGCGTTCATAAAAAGTTACTGTCAAGTTCAGAAACTTTGACTAAGACCGTAAGCAGTCCAGGGACATCAAAATCCTGTTGTCCTGTTGTATCCAAGCGCCTGCAAACCACACCGTCAACTCCCTCCTCTTCAATTTCCTCCTTAGTCAGGATCGGAAGTAGTCCTGCAGGCCATGTCACTGGCATGACTGACTCTCCTATCCGGGATTCCTCTGGAGGAACCTGCATTGCTATGCCTACTGCTGCCGCTGCTGCTATTGCTGCTGCTGGGAGTCGTTCATCATCCCATAGAGGAAGTAGGAACATCACTACTTTTACTAAACAATTGACCCTCCAACAGTCCTTAGCTAGGAGGATCAAGTACGACAGCAGTCATCCTGAAGCAAAACGTATAACTGAGGCCTTGACTGCTATGTTGGTGTTAGACGTGCGTCCGGTATCTGCCATTAGTGCAGTGGGATTTAGACAATTGATGGAGGTAGTGTGACCCCGGTTCCAAATTCCATCTAGATTCCACTTCACTAGGCAGGCGATACAGAGACTGTACAGAAACATCAGAAAAAGTGTCCTCAGTGTCCTGAAAAATGCGGTTGTACCCAATGTCCACTTAACCACGGACATGTGGACAAGTGGAACAGGGCAGACTAAGGAATATATGACTGTGACAGCCCACTGTGTAGATGTATCACCTTACGCAGCAACAACAGCAGCGTCACCAGTAGCAGCATCTCAGAAACACCAGCTCGTTCCAAGGCAGGCTACGCTGTGTATAACCGGTTTCAGTAAGAGGCACACCACTGACAACCTCTTAGAGAAATTGAGGGAAATCATCGCCCAGTGGCTTACCCCACTAGACTCTCCTGGGGATTTGTGATATCTGACAATGCCACCAATATTGTGCGGGCATTACATCTGGGCAAAATTCCAGCACATCCCATGTTTTGCTCACACAATAAATGTGGTGGTGCAGAACTTTCTGAAAAGCGACAGGGGCATGCAGGAGATGTTTTGGGTGGCCCAAAAAATTTCTGGCCACTTTCGCCATTCGGTGATTGCATGCCGAAGACTGGAGTGCCAGCAAACACTCTTGAACCAGCCCCACCATCACCTGAAGCAAGAGGTTGTGACCCAGTGGAACTCAACCCTCTATATGCTTCAGAGGATGGAGGAGCAGCAAAAGGCCATTCAAGCCTATACATCCACCTATGACATAGGCAAAGGAGGGGGTATGCACCTCACTCAAGCACAGTGGAGAATGATTTCCGTGTTGTGCAAGGTTCTCCAGCCCTTCGAACTTGCCACACGTGAAGTCAGTTCAGACACTGCCAGCTTGAGTCAGGTCATTCCCCTCATCAGGCTTTTGCAGAAGCAGCTGGAGAAAGTGAAGGAGGAGCTAAGATGGAGTGATTCCGCTCGGCATGTGGGACTTGTGGATGAAGCCCTTCATTCGCTTTGCCAGAATTCCAGGGTGGTCAATCTGTTGAAATCAGACCACTACATTTTGGCCACCGTGCTCGATCCTAGGTTTAAAGCCTATGTGGTGTCTCTCTTTCTGGCCGACACAAGCCTGCAGAGGTGCAACGACCTGCTGGTGAAAACACTGTCAGCTGAAGCGGAACGTGACATGTCAACAGCTCCTTCTTCATTTTCTCCCGCAACTGGGGCTGCCAGGGAAAAACTTAGGTATCCTAAGCAACCCACTGGTGGTGATGCAGGGCAGGCAGGACCTAGTTTGAACATCTGGTCTGGACTGAAGGACCTGTCAACAATTTCTGACATGTCTACTGTCACTGCATATGATACTGTCACCATTGACAGAATGGTGGAGGATTACATCGGTGACAGCATCCAAGTAGGCATGTCAGACAGTCCGTACCTGTACTGGCAGGAAAAAGAGGCAATTCGGAGGCCCCTGTACAAACTGGCTCTATTTTCCTGAGATGCCCCCCCTCCAGTGTGTACTTCTAAAGAGTGTTTAGTGCAGCGGGGAGCCTTGTCAGCGAAAGGCATAGGAGGTTGCTTCCACAAAATGTGTAGAAGATGATGTTCATAAAAATTAATTATCAACTCTTCCAGGGAGACAAGCCTCCAGAACGTACAGAGGGACCTGTGGTGGTGGATTCCAGTGGGGACGAGTTAATACTCTGTGAGGATGAGGATGTACACAACACTGAAGAGGGTGAGGAATCGGTGGATGAGGAGGATGAGGACGACATCTTGCCTCCGTAGAGCCAGTTTGTGCAGGGACAGATTAATTGCCAGCTTGTTTTGTGGGGGCCCAAACGAACCAATCATTTCAGCCACAGTCATGTGGCAGACCCTGGCCCTGAAATGATTGGTTTGTTAAAGTGTGCATGTCCTGTTTATTCAACATAAGGGTGGGTGGGTGGGCTCAAGGACAGTTCCATCTTGCACTTCTTTTTTTTGTTTGCATTATGTACTGTTCGGGGCCTAGTTTTTCAAACTGCCATCCTGTCTGCCACTGCAGTGTCACTCCTAGATGGGCCACGTGTTTGTGCTGCCCACTCGTATACCTTTTGGACATTAAAACACTATTTTGAGTTGTTCAGTGTTCAGAATAGACTGGAAATGAGTGGTAATTAAGGTTATTGAGGTTAATAATAGTATAGGAGCAGAAAATCCCACAAATTCTGTGATTTTAGCTGTTTTTATGTTTTTTTTAAAAAAAAATACAGATCCAAAACACAAGACCCAGAACCCAAAACACGGAAGGGTTGTTTTGGCAAAACCAATCCAGATCCAAAACACGAAGAAAGATCCAGATCCAAAACCAAAACAGAAAACACGAAAAGTGGCCGGTGCACACCCCTAATATATATATATATATATACACAGTAAATAGCCACAAATGGTGTGGCACTCATTTACTAATGCAACTTAGCCTGGTGTCTCCACAGATAATCAACAATAGAAATTCCAGCAATACGGCACTCAGGGTAAATTAAACAAAAGACTCCAACACATGAATATACTTTCAACATTTCAATCTTTAAAGATTGTCTTCAGGAAATACAAAAGAAGAAAAACATATTACCTTATAGACTCTCACCCAGCATGCACACATTCACAGTACATATACAGCATGTAGACTAAAGTAATTGGACACCCTCGCACAAGCAAATGCATACCATTACACTCACATTCCAAATAGACAGTAATTTGGTGGTTTCAACAAGAGCAGTTCTATGGAAACAACAACAGTTTTTATCAGGATGACAATGCTACCTATCATGTTTCCAGGGCGACAATGGACTGGTATACAGAAAATTATACCACCCGCTGTGTGTTTGTCCAATTTGTTTGGAGTGGAGTGCAGCACCCACCATCCACTTATATATATATATATATATATATATATATTTATATATATGCTTTAGAGATGTATAGGGGCAGCGCACAGTAAATACGGATTCCCTCAAACTAAATTAAGTAGCGTGATAAATAATTTGTACATAAATAATGTGCATCTAGTGCAATATGTGATTGTGAGTATGGTATTTTTCGTATAGTCACTGATCCTTAATTAGAAAGCGGCAGTAGTCTTCTTTGGGTCCATTTGGCTAATGGATGGAGTGGTTCTGGAAGAAAGGTTTAAGAAGACATGCACCTGTAGTAGTGTAGTATTTAAAATAAAATAGTAACCAATGCTAATAAAAATAAATGTGCGTACCAAAGAGAAAATCTTTTAAGCTTATCTGAAATCCTAAAATAAGTGGTCCACACTGTATGGGTTAAATGGGATGTCGTCCGCTGGATCACCTATTAAGAAGCTTATACAAGCTCATGGGAGAGAGAGAGTATATATAGTGTAGTATTTCCTTAAAATCACTAAAGTGATATAGAGGCTGCGTACTAGATAATGCCAATTTAATAGCCTGTAGTTTGTCTTCCTCCACGCATCTCCTAGTACCCTTTTTCAGTCCCTCTCTGGAACGTATATGTTCAGTGTATGAGAGCTAGATACAGATGATCCCTCATCAGTACATTTAAACATGAGTTTTTATTGGGTTACAAGGTAAGGGCAGACAATGTATGAAACATATGGAGAATAAAAGTAAGAATTATGCTTATTTTTAAAATGGTACCCAGTCCTCTTAGGTATGTATCCAAACAACAGAGAGCCTGGGTCAGCTGGCCTCAATGCATTTCGTCCTCTAGGGACTTCTTCAGGAGTGGTGATGGGTCTGTGGAGTGCCTTCTGTTTATCTCTTAAGAAGGGGGAGGTTTAACGCTGCAATTAGTGCCAAATAATTGCAAAAAACGGCATCTGCGCATGCGCAGTATATGGCGGCCATTTTGTATGACGTCATCAATGATGTTCGCGCTCCCCCGCAATAAGCGGTGGAATTACATTATAGACATGCCTCCGCATGTGTCAGTGGCTCAAGGGCTAGCTTGGCTCTGTCTATGTAAGACATGGGGTTAGAAAAGTGGGACTTAAGTATCTAATTACATATAGCAGCGGCTATTTTGTTGGTGGGACAGAGACCTGTACCCACTAGGCGGCGGCCATTTTTATGGTGGGATAAAAACCTGCATTGGCTATCCGGTGGTCATTTCCTTGGTTAGGAAAGGTGCTACTTACATTTGTATGTAGTGGCGGCCATTTTATTGGTGGGACAGAAACCTGTACCCAGTAAACGGTGGCCATTTTGATGGTGGGGTGAAAGCCTGTAGTAACTATGTGGTGGTCATTTTCTAGTTTGGAAAAGGTGCTGTTTGCTATTAGAATACAGGCATAGCCAATATGTAGTTGGAACCCCACAAAAGTAATAAGTCATTGTAATGAGTAAGCTTGTAGTTTTTCTTAGGATCACATCTTATGAGGAACTGGTCATATATTTGATGTTTTTCTAATATGAGCTGGGCACATTGGAACTATATAGCTTTTAACTTAAGCTGGCCATCCACTATACAATTTTCTGTCAGATATCTGTCCAATCTGGCTGGTTGGAATGAAAACCTGGTAATGTATGGGAGCAAATGACAATCGATCATATGGTTTTAAACACTGAAAAAAAGGACAAAAAATTGTTAAAATTGTGTGTTTTAACCAATTTGTCTGAGCAACTATTTTTGGCTATTTTCCAGTGTTTTTGAGCAAATGGACGATTGATAAAAGATGTGTCCAGGTTATAATGAAAGCTGGTGGCTGAGTAGCAGGGTTTCCAGAAGCTGAGAAGATCCTTTGCAAAATTTTCCTAGTTATAAAAAGTTCTTTAGAAATGTTGTTCTCCTGTCTTCCTCCTGTTTAACTCCTGAGCTGTTTTCCCCAAATCTGACAGTACTTTCCGCTTGTTTAAGTTTCTCAGGGTCCCGTTTTTGCAAACTTTCTAAGTGAATACGGGGATAAGCGGGTACACGCGTGATACTTGTCCACCTGCAAAACACGTGATGTAGGCGAAAAGTCCGGGAGGCGAAAGAGTATTGCAGCTCAGCTCAAATTGAATATGGGCCTATATCAGTTTCATTGCTGAACTCAAGTGAGACTTATTGTTTACCATACAGGGCATATTTTATATGCACAACCAATGAGATTTTATTATATATATATATATATATATATATATATATATTGTGACACAGTTAGGTTAGGGGGTCCCTCTCCTGGGTAGAGGACTCCTTCCTTACACACACACACACAGCAGCAGGGAAGCAGCACACCAGTCTGGATGCAAGTACAAGCTGGTCGGCGCCAGTCTTTATTGTACAATGACAGAAATATAAAGAAAACATAAATATAAATCCTAGCCCTGTCGGGGTACTAACTTCACAGGTAGTTCCCTCACTACCAGAACCTGGCAGGGCCTAATGCCCTCGCCAGCAACAAAAGCACAGCACAGTACTCACAAATAGAATTTTCAAGTGTCTCTGAGCAAACTCCCTGCCTGCTCTCCCAAGTGAGACACTCAGCCCTAAGCACACTAGGCTTATATTGGACACTCTCAGGTGGAAACCCTAACAAGCCTGTTACCAGGCTGCGAGAACCAAAACCTGGAGTGGCCGTGGGTGGAGCCCTCCCTCTCCTCTCACCCACAACCCCCAGGTCCCAAACCGGCTTTTCAAAAAGCCGAAACTCAAGCCTGCTACACTGCAGACTTTCTCCTGGGGGTTTAAAACACATAAGACAGGAATCTGGGACAAATGTACCTGCCACAGACCACTTTACCAATGATCCTATCACATATCCCCCCCTTTGTTTCGACCTGTGGGGCGGATCAACTGAAGCCCCCAAACAATGAACGCATTACAACCCATCAGCATTGGCCAGCTGGCTTCCTGGCGTGTGTTCCACTGAAAATTTAAAAGGTTGTAATGCCAAGAACCATCTCGTAATTCTCGCATTACTGTCCTTATTTTCGGACATCCACTTCAAAGGGGAATGGTCAGTGATCAATTTGAACTTTCTTCCAACCAAGTAGTACCTGAGAGCCTCTAATGCCCACTTTATGGCCAACGCCTCCTTCTCCACTGTGGCATAGTTTCTCTCATGTACATTCAACTTTCAACTTAGATAGAAAATAGGGTGTTCCTCACCCTCCTTGTTCTGGGACAGGACCGCTCCTATAACTACTTCTGATGCATCAGTTTGTACTATGAATTCCCTTTCAAAATTAGGAGTCATCAGGACTGGTTGGGAACACAACGCTACTTTCAACACCTGAAAAGCTTTCTCTGCCTCAGGACTCCATTCTACCATGACTTTTTGTTTACCTTTGGTCAGGTCAGTCAGTGGGACTGCCATGGTGGCAAAGTTGGGTATAAACCTCCTGTAGTACCCAATAATTCCCAAGAAGGCTCTCACCTGCTTCTTATTCAGAGGCCGTGGCCAGTTTTGTATGGCATCAACTTTATTGTGCTGAGGCTTTATCAGGCCTCTGCCAATGGTGTATCCCAGATATTTTACATCCTCCATGCCTAGACAACACTTTTTTAGGTTGGCTGTCAAACCTGCCTTATAGATGGAGTCCAACACTGCTTTTACCCTGGGTAAGTGAGACTGCCAATCAGGACTATGAATGACCACGTCATCCAGATAAGCAGCCGCATACCGTCTATGGGGCCTTAGAACCCTGTCCATCATTCTTTGGAAGGTAGCAGGTGCCCCATGTAGCCCGAAGGGCAACATCTTGTACTGAAACAAGCCCTCTGGTGCTGAAAAAGCTGTCTTTTGTTTGGCGCTCTCGGTTAACGGTACTTGCCAATACCCTTTGGTTAGGTCAAAAGTGGTTAAATACCTTGCCGTCCCTAGTCTCTCAATCAGTTCATCCACTCTTGGCATCGGGTAAGCATCGAATTTTGAAACACTGTTCAACTTTCGGAAGTCATTGCAGAAACGCACACTCCCGTCTGGCTTTGGAATCAACACAATGGGACTTGACCATTCACTATGCGATTCTTCAATAACCCCTAACTCTAGAATATTTTTAATTTCTTTTGACACCAATTCTCTTTGTGCTTCTGGTAACCTATAGGGCTTTAGTTTAACTTTAACCCCTGGGTCAGTGATTATGTCATGTTTAATGACCGAGGTTTTCCCAGGTATGTCAGAGAACAGCACCCTATTTCTGATCAGAAACTCCTTGACCTCTTATTGTTGAATTGCCAACAGGGTTTTTGCCACTGTCACTTCGGGAACTAAGGGCCCTGGTTTAACTGGAGGGGCTCGGACGGCTAACAGTACCGGTCTATCTTTCCAGGGCTTTAACAGATTTATATGGTATATCTGTTCCGGCTTTCTTTTCCCCGGCTGGTAAACTTTGTAATTGACCTGTCCCACTCTTTCTAAGATTTCAAAGGGCCCTTGCCATTTAGCCAAGAGTTTATTTTCCACAGTGGGAACAAACACTAACACTCTGTCCCCAGGAGCAAGGCTGCGTAACCGAGCATTGCGGTTGTATACCTCTGCTGTGCCTGTTGAGCCTGTTCCAGGTGCTCTCTCACTATCGGCACTACCGCAGCAATTCTCTCCTGCATTTGAGAAACATACTCAATCACCATTTTGTAAGGACTAGACTGCCCCTCCCATGTCTCTTTGGCAATGTCTAGTAACCCCCTTGGGTGTCTCCCATACAACAAGTCGAAGGGTGAAAACCCGGTGGAGCACTGGGGAACCTCTCTTATGGCCAACAATAAATATGGCAATAAGTAATCCCAATCCCTACCATCCTTGTCGACCACTTTCCTAAGCATGTGTTTTAATGTCTTGTTAAACCTCTCGACCAGCCCATCGGTTTGGGGGTGATAAACCGAAGTTCTTAACTGTTCAATTTTGGACAGGCGGCATAACTCTTTCATGACTTTGGACATAAACGGTGTACCCTGTCAGTTAGTATCTCCTTGGGTATACCCAGCCTGCTAAAGACATGAACTAGCTCTCTGGCAATGGTCTTGGTTGACGTATTGCGCAACGGGATCTCTTCTGGGTACCTGGTAGCATAATCCATTATGACCAGAATATACTGGTGTCCCCTGGCAGACTTCATTAAGGGTCCAACCAAATCCATTGCTATTCTTTCAAACGGCACCTCTATAATAGGCTATGGAACTAGTGGACCCTTAAAATGTTGCCTGGGAGCATGATACTGACACTCAGGGAAGGATGCGCAAAAGTCAGACACCTCTTTATGAAGCCCGGGCCAGAAAAACCTCTGCATTATTCGCTCAGTGGATTTCTCTACCCCTAGATGGCCTGCCGTTATATGACCATGGGCCAGATCCAACAATGTTCTTCTGTAGGCTTTGGGAACTATTAGTTGTTCCACAACATCTTCCCCCTTCTTAGTCACCTGATATAACAAATCCTGCCACATTGCCATGTGGGGATAAGACAAAGGACTATCAGGGTCTACGGGTTTACCATCAACTACTTTTACATTCCCCCTGGCTTTTAGCAAAGTAGAGTAAATCAACTGCTCCACGGCAAAGACCTCTCTTCTGACCTGTAAATCAGGCAGATGATCACCTGGCCCAACAACACTTCCCACCTCAATGGGAGGCACATCAGTTGGCGGGCCACCATCACGTTCCGCATTCTCTAGTTCGCCAACCATAGTAGAAAAAGGGAATAACTCTGACTCAGAAGAAACTCCCTCCTCCACTACATCGACAACCTTCTCAAATGGATCGGGGTTGTTCAACTCTGGAACAAAACGGCTTTCCCACAACTTCCAGAAGTGAGCAAAGTCTCTCCCCAATATTGCATCGTACACCAGACCATGCACCAAACCCACAGAAAATATAGCAGAGCCACATGGTGTCTCGATGTTCACCTCGGCCATAACATAATATCGAGTATCACCATGTATGCAGGTCACACCAACAGTTTTCCCTGTATGCCTCAAGGGGTTCACCAGCTCAGCTTTTATAAGTGTCACCAAGCTACCAGAATCTAACAGTGCCTCTACTCAGTTGCCATCTACAGTGAGTACACACATGCTTATCAGTCTCAGCCTGCCGGTCAGCCCTACAGGCTGTCTGTGCAAAGAAAGACCCCCTGCTGTAGACATGAGCAGTATCACATTGCATAGGTTCAGTTGTAAGTGAACAATTAGCGGCAATATGGCCAAAGCCACCACATCGGAAACACTGAGTCATATTAATGTCTAGTCGTTTATGGGGCAAGAACCTTCCTGGCCTGGCAGGCCTGTCTCCAGGTTCTACACCCTCAGTCTTAGGTACATTCCACCGCCCAGCACCCTTCTCCCCTGGAACAGTCTTACCAGTGTCTGTGGGAGTTCGCCGGTGCACCATCGGGACTCGGTGGGGCATACTCATCAGCTCCTCAGCCGCCACATACCTCTCCACCAGCTCGACCAACTGGTCCACGGATTTAGGGTCTGCATGGCTCACCCACTTGCGCAGAGTCACAGGTAATGATCGCAGGTACCGATCCATCACGACCCTTTCCACAATCTGTGGTCCCATCAGCATCTCGGGCTGTAGCCATTTTGAGGACAGATGGACGAGGTTATGCATCTGTGAACGTGGAGGCTTGTCCCTATGGATCTCCCAACGGTGGACCTGATGGGCACGAACAAAGGTGGTGACTCCCAAGTGAGTTAGGATCTCCTGTTTTAGTTTTTTATAGTCCTTGGCATCAGCCAGGCATAAGTCGAAATATGCTTTTTGTGGCTCCCCAGACAAAAAAGGTGCCACCAGACTTGCCCACTGCTCCTTGGGCCAACTCTCCCTTTCAGCCGTTCTTTCAAATGCGGCGAGATAGGCCTCCACATCATCGCCCGAAGTCATCTTTTGGAGGAAGTGACTGGCTCATATGTAGTGAGTGGGGGTGGGAGGACCAGCAGTAACCTCTCTGGGCCGGGCGACCAGGTGCTGTACCACCTCTCTTATGGCCTTGCTATTTTCCGCTAAGGCCTGGCGGGTTTCCTCAATGGCAACCTGTTGAAGTCTGTTAGTCTCCTGCTGAGCTCTGGTAGCTTCCTGCTGAGCTGCTGTAGCTTGGAGCAAGGCCTTAATAATTTCCTCCATTTTGTCCTGGGGTGTAGATTGGAAGCTGAACCTTGCCTCTCTGAGCATTGGCTGATGCCTCCTCTATGGGACTCCAAGGACACAGTGTTATTTCCACACTCACAAATTGGGTGTCTGTCCCTTTAATTTTTAAATGGAAAGTTTTCCTCTCGCTGCAACTTCAGTGTGTGTGGATGCCCGCATTCTCCACCATATTGTGACACAGTTAGGCTAGGGGGTCCCTCTCCTGGGTAGAGGACTCCTTCCTTACACACACACACACAGCAGCAGGGAAGCAGCACACCAGTCTGGATGCAAGTACAAGCTGGTCGGCGCCAGTCTTTATTGTACAATGCCAAAAATATAAAGAAAACATAAATATAAATCCTAGCCCTGTCGGGGCACTAACTTCACAGGTAGTTCCCTCACTACCAAATCCAGGCAGGGCCTAATGCCCTCGCCAGCAACAAAGCACAGCACAGTACTCACAAATAGGTTTTTCAAGTGTCTCTGAGCAAACTCCCTGCCTGCTCTCCCAGGTGAGACACTCAGCCCTAAACACACTAGGCTTATATTGGACACTCTCAGGTGGAAACCCTAACAAGCCTGTTACCAGGCTGCGAGAACCAAAACCTGGAGTGGCCGTGGGTGGAGCCCTCCCTCTCCTCTCACCCACAACCCCCAGGTCCCAAACCGGCTTTTCAAAAAGCCGAAACTCAAGCCTGCTACACTGCAGACTTTCACCTGGGGGTTTAAAACACATAAGACAGGAATCTGGGACAAATGTACCTGCCACAGACCACTTTACCAATGATCCTATCACAATATATATATATACACACATTGGCTGTGTATCCTGAAGAAGGGGATGCCGTGCCCCGCAACATTGATATTAATAAACACAATATTGTTTCACCTATTTGAGGAGTCTCCGGAGTGCCGCCATTATTGGTATTGGTATCTATACATTGAGGATGCATAATCCCGCAGGAGGGCACCCGGAGCAAGGTAAGGTTCTTAATGACCAGCAAAATGACAGACAGTTTTGTGTGGTTATATATATATATATATTAGGGGTGAGCGGGTTCGGATTTCTGAAATCCGAACCCCCCCGAGCCCCCCCGATCCGAGGCCGATCCGAGTCAGGCGTGACTTTTCCCGCCTGACTCGGATCTGAAATCGAGGCAAAACGTCATCATCCCGCCTTCCGGGTCTCGTGGGTTTTGGATCCTATATAAGGTACCCGCGTCGGCGCCATTTTCTCACTCGGCTGTGGACAGTGAAGAGGGAGGGTGGGAGTTAGAGCTGGCTGGGCTGTGTAGTGTAGTGTAGTTTAGTGCAGAGTAGTGTTGTGCTGTGCTGCGCTGTGCTGCTGTTGTCCTTATAGGCTGTGTCCACTACTTCAAAGTCCATAGGGGCTGGCTGTGTTGTGCTGTGCTGCTGTTGTCCATAGGGGCTGTTTCCACTACTTCAAAGTCCATAGGGGCTGGCTGGACTGTGTTGTGCAGTCAGTTGTCCATAGGGGCTGTGTCCACTCCAAAGTCCTGTGCAGTGTCCCAGTCCTAAAGGGGTGCTGTAGTGTTGTCCAGGTGGTGCTCTGTCTGTCAGCGGTGCTCCCCCCAAGTGCTAAAAAAAATATATTTTCTCTGTGTTTGTGAATTGTGTGCGCAGTAGCCGCACGTGCATCAACAAAGTAGTGCCAAGCGTGCGCCTGTGTCATAAGTAAAGGGCCAGCTGGCTTGACCGTTAAAGGGTGCTGTAACCCCCAAAGTACACTCCAAACCAAAAAAATATATATTTTCTGTGTTTGTGAATTGTGTCCGCAGTAGCCGCACGTGCATCAACAAAGTAGTGCCAAGCGTGCGCCTGTGTCATAAGTAAAGGGCCAGCTGGCTTGACCATTAAAGGGTGCTGTAACCCCAAAAGTACACTCCAATCCAAATAAAAAAATATTTTCTGTGTTTGTGAATTGTGTGCGCAGTAGCCACACGTGCATCAACAAATTAGTGCCAAGCGTGCGCCTGTGTCATAAGTAGAGGGCCGGCTGGCTTGACTGTTAAAGGGTGCTGTAACCCCCAAAGTATACTCCAAACCAAATAAAAATATATTTTCTGTGTTTGTGAATTGTGTGCACTGTGGCTGCACGTGCATCAACTAAGGAGCAGTGCCAAGCGTGCGCCTGTGTCCCGTAAGTAAAGAGCCGGCTGGCTCATTTCTTAAAGGGTGGTGTAACCCACAAAGTGCACTTCTCTCCAGCAAAAATAAAAAAATATTTTCCGTGTTTGTGTGCGCCTTAGCCGCACGTATATATCAATATAACATAAATGGAGGACCAAACTTTCTCCGATAAAAATAAAATAGGGAAAGATCAAGAACAACTTCCTCCTAGTGCTGTTGCTCCTGCTGGGAGTTGTTCATCATCCCAGAAAGGAAGTAGGAACACCACTACATTTACTAAACAATTGACCCTCCAACAGTCCCTAGCAATGAGGATGAAGTACGACAGCAGTCATCCTGAAGCAAAATGTAAAACAGGCCTTGACTGCTATGTTGGTGTTAGACGTGCATCCGGTATCCGCCATTAGTGCAGTGGGATTTAGACAATTGATGGAGGTAGTGTGACCACGGTTCCAAATCCCATCTAGATTCCACCTACATCCTCAAAGCAGCAGCGACAAGTGTGCGTCTGTCTGTTAAAGATTGGTATAACCCTCAAAGTGCGCTCCACAAACAATAAAAAAATTATTCCTTTTTTTTCTCTTTGTGAAATGTGTTGGCTGTAGCCGCACCTGCTTCCTTATAGCAGCAGCGACAAGCGTGCGTCTGTCTGTTAAAGGGTGGTGTAACCCTCAAAGTGCGCTCCACAAACAATAAAAAAATTCTTCTTTTTTTTTCTCTTTGTGAATTGTGTGGGCTGTAGCCGCACTTGCATCCTCAAAGCAGCAGCGACAAGCGTGTGTCTGTCTGTTAAAGGGTGGTGTAACCCTCAAAGTGCTCCAAAAATATTTTTTTATGTGTTTGTGACTTGTGTGCGATGTAGACGCACGTGCATCAACACAGTAGCAGCGCCAAGCGTGCGCCTGTGTCATAAGTCAAGGGCCGGTTTGGACATGTGGTCCAGACTGAAGGACGTGCCAACAATTTCTGACAAGTCTACTGTCACTGCATATGATACTGTCCTCAAAGCTGCAGCGACAAGTGTGTGTCTGTCTGTTAAAGGGTGGTGTAACCCTCAAAGTGCACTCCACAAACAATAAAAATATTCTTCTTTTTTTTCTGTCTTTGTGAAATGTGTGGGGTGTAGCCGCACCTGCATCCTTAAAGCAGCAGCGACAAGTGTGCGTCTGTCTGTTAAAGGGTGGTGACACCCTCAAAGTGTGCTCCACAAACAATAAAAAAATTATTCTTTTTTTTCTGTCTTTGTGAAATGTGTGGTCTGTAGCCGCACCTGCATCCTTAAAGCAGCAGCGACAAGCGTGCGTCTGTCTGTTAAAGGATTACATCGGTGACAGCATCCAAGTAGGCATGTCAGACAGTCCGTACCTGTACTGGCAGGAAAAAGAAGCAATTTGGAGGTCCCTGTACAAACTGGCTCTATTTTACCTGAGTTGCCCCCCCTCCAGTGTGTACTCCAAAAGAGTGTTTAGTGCAGCCGGGAACCTTGTCAGCGAAAGGCATAGGAGGTTGCTTCCACAAAATGTGGAGAAGATGATGTTCATAAAATGAATTATCAACTCTTCTAGGGAGACCAGCCTCCAGAACATACAGAGGGACCTGTGGTTGTGGATTCCAGCGGGGATGAATTAATACTCTGTGAGGATGAGGATGTACACAACACTGAAGAGGGTGAGGAATCGGTGGATGAGGAGGATGAGGATGACATCTTGCCTCCGTAGAGCCAGTTTGTGCAGGGACAGATTAATTGCTAGCTTGTTTTGTGGGGGCCAAACGAACCAATCATTTCAGCCACAGTCGTGTGGCAGACCCTGGCCCTGAAATGTTTGGTTTGTTAAAGTGTGCATGTCCTGTTTATACAACATAAGGGTGGGTGGGAGGGCCCAAGGACAGTTCCATCTTGCACCTCTTTTCTTTCTTTGAATTATGTACTGTTTGGGGCCTAGTTTTTCAAACTGCCATCCTGTCTGCCACTGCAGTGTCACTCCTAGATGGACCACGTGTTTGTGCCGCCCTCTCGTATCTCTTAGCATAGTCATCCAGCTACCTCGGTGCAACCTTTTGGATATAAAAACACTATTGTGAGGTGTGAGGTGTTCAGAATAGACTGGAAATGAGTGGAAATTAAGGTTATTGAGGTTAATAATAGCATAGGAGCAGAAAAACACACAAATTCTGTGATTTTAGCTGTTTTTATGCTTTTTAAAAAAAAAATACAGATCCAAAACACAAAACCCAGAACCCAAAACACGGAAGGGTTGTTTTGGCAAAACCAATCCAGATCCAAAACACGAAGAAAGATCCAGATCAAAAACACAAAACACGAAAAGTGGCCGGTGCACACCCCTAATATATATATATATATATATATATATATATATGTACAATATATATATATATATATATATATATATATATATATATATATACACAATATATATATATATATATATATATATATATATATTTTTTTTTTAAGAGAACGGCTTTATATTAAGGCTGAATTGAAGAAATGGAATTCTACCATAGGGAAATGTTAAGAGGGGGGCTTTGTGTTTGAGGGGCTACACCTCAACAGTTATTGGACATAGTGAGATGAAATTTGGCAAGGACGTGTAGAAAAGTCACCTGCTGCAATAAGAAATTTGGAGTAATTAAAGTTGAAACTGTTTTCTGCTTTAATCTATGAGGGATTTTTGGGAAGGTATAAATCAGGGTATAGGACAAATTAAGACTTGGGGTTTGTTTTACTAGCTAGATCTTGTTCCAGTATAGGGCCTCTAATGGTTAAGGTTTTTTAAAAAGTTACAGTTTTTGAACTAATTGCCCACAAATACCCCATTTTTAGTATTGGAGTCTTCAATTTGTTGTGCATGTTAAGTAGCCACCTGAAGGGTGTGTATTGAGAGTGGCTTCACTTGCAATATGGTCATCGTCTTCTCACATAGTGGAAATCTTTGTTAGCTGGAGATGAATTAGTGAAATTTGAGTAATACTAGAGGGCAGGGGGTGTTATTTGTTGCTGCAATAGGCACACTGTGACATTGTTAGTCCTGGCAGTGCTCCCATTAAAGTGTTTATTTGGGTCTGTGCAGTGGTTTGAAATGCGTTAAGCTGCAATATGGATACAAGGACTTCACAGGCAGTGGTGGAATGCTGGAAACCCGGTTTGGGAACTCTGTTGCAGGTTTACATGTTGTAGGAAACTCAAAATGATTAACACCTGAGGGATATCCTGGCTACACCCTGTATCCTGTGGACTACTCTAGAGTTCACCATTTGGTGATATATGCTGTTTTTTTATATTTAAAATGTGAGTGTGATAAGTATAAATAAATGTTTGGTGTTTTATGACAATATTGCATCAGTTTTTATTCTTCTTTCTTTGAGATACTAAGTATTTGGAAGAAATCATATCATTATCCCTCACATCATCTGATAAACAGAAGTATTTTGTGAACAGACTACAGGAATTACTGTGTTAAAGAACTTTGAAAATAAAGAACTTTTTATTTGATCTCAAGCGCCACTGTGTGACACAATGTGTGTATTTTGGGTCTGTGCAGTGCCCGGGATGGTGGTTAGGTAATTAGCATAACCACATTCACTTTAGTGATGTCAATAAATTATTAATCTGGAAGCAGGAGATTCAAAAGTAGCATATACTGCAGAGCAGGAAAGGAGCACTGGACTGTGCACTCTCCCCTATAAGCAGCAGCAGCACAGTGTTTAGCCCAGCAGCTCAGCCAGTATGCCGATGGTGGGTGTCTGCTCCCTTTATCACAGCACCAATGCTCAGTCTTAAACCTCAGCAGCAATGGTACCAAAACTGTGCTGCTCTGCATGAATGCAGTGATTCAGAATACCTGCAGCAGGACATGCTTGTAAGCCAGGAAGGACTGTGCTTCTCCCACACCAGCCCCCTGGCAGATGCCTCTGAATGACTCCATCCCTGGAGGGTCATGCCTATACAGTGAGACCATGCCTTTTTTGGGGGTCCCCTGATAATAACCTTAACAAAGTTGGGAGGCATGTCCCTGGTGCCCAAAACCTTACAACATCCAGACCCCAACCACTGCCTCTTAGCCATGGAAACAGCCTGCTGTCCAAGAGAAACTGCACACAAGTTGTCCTCATTGCCAGCAATGTGTCTACTTGGCAAGGTGGATTATTCACTAATACCCCTTTCACTCAGCCACCAAAATACCAGGTTATTTCACATGAACACACAGCAAACCAGGTAATTTTTGCAGTGTGAATGGACCCAGTTGTAATAACCTGGGTTGAACAACCTGACAATTTCAACCTGGCAATAAGCTGGGTCAGGCCACCAGTCTAAAAGGGATGTTCCCCGGGTCGCATCCGGGGTGGACCCGTGTACATATTACTTGGTGCAACCTGGGATTGCAATTTGAAAGCTTTTATAAATGATTTCTATAGTGCATATCTCTGTGACATCCAGCCTCCCCTGCCAAGTGTCCTCCCCTCATTTTCAGCCTTCACTGAAACTCGCATGTGGCCCATAACCTTATCCAATTCTCCATAGGTACAGCCCTGTTATACCTCTTCTCTCCCTCCCTGCATCATATCTCCCACTGTGTCTCCTCTCCCGCCTTCCCTAAATCATGTCCCCTACTATGTCTCCTCCCACCTTCCTCCCTGAATCATCTCCCCTGCTATGTATCCTCTTCAACCCTCTCTCACTGCATCATCTCTTCTGCTGTATCTCCACTTCTTCCCTTGCTGTATCATCTTCCCTGCTGTGTCTCCTCTCCTTCTCTCCCACCCTGCATCATCTCCCCTGCTGTGTCTCCTCTCCCTCCCTGCATCATATCTACTGTTGTGTCTCCTATCCCTCTCTCCCTGCATAATCTCCCATGCGATGTGCACTTTGCAACTATCCTTGTATCATCTCCCCCACAGTGTCTCCTGTCCCTCCCTTCCTGCATCATTTCCTCCAATGTGTATACTCTGCAACCCTCATTGCATCATCTCTCCTGTGGTGTCTCCTCTTCCTCCCTCCATGCACCATTTCCTTTGCTGTGTTTCCTTTGCCACCCTCTCTGCATCATCTCCCCCACTGTGTCTCCTCTCCCTTCCTTCCTGCATCATCTCCCCTATTGTGTCCCCTATCCCTCTCTGCATCATCTCTCTACAGCATCCAGACTCTGAACATTTGCCTCTTCACCATGGATGGCAGCCTGCTGTCCATGAGAAACTTCCCACTGGTCATCCTCATCACCAGCAATGTGTCTCATTGCTGGCAAGGTGGGTAAATTATTAACTTATTTATATAGTGCATATCTGTGTGACATCCAGTCTTCCCTGCCATGTGTCCTTCCCATGTTCATCCATCAATGCCATGAGGCCCCCCCTCCCCTCCTTCCCTGCATCATCTATTTATGGCATCTCCTCTCCCTCCCTCCATCATCTCCTCTGCCAGCCTCCCTGCATCATCTACCCTGTGGTGTCTCCTCTCCTTCCCCCTCTCCCTGCATCATCTCCTCCAGTATGTCTCCTCTCCCTCTCTTCTACATTATCTCATGCACTGTCTTCTCTCCATCTGTGCAACTTCTCCCCTGCTTTGTCTCTTCTCCCTCCATCCATCATCTCCCCACTTTGTATCATCTCCCCTCTTTTTCTGCATCAACAGCCCTGCTCTGTCTCCTCTCCCTCCTTCCCTCCCTCCCTGCATAATCTTCACTGCTGTGTTTCCTCACCCTTCCTCCCTGCATCATCTCCCCTGCTTTGTTTCCTCTCCCTTCCTGCCTAATCTTCCCTGCTGTGTCCCCACACCCTCTCTGCATCATCTTCCCATAGCATCCAGACCCTGAACCACTGCTTCGTAGCCATGCATGGCAGCCTGCAGTCCATGAGAAGCTTCCCACTGGTCATCCTCATCAACGGTAATGTGTTTCATTGCTGCAAGGTGGGTAAATTATTAACTTATTTCTATAGTTTCAAATCCAGCCTTCCCTGCCATGTGTCCTACCCCCATGTTCATATCTCACTGCCCTGTAACTCACCCCCTCCCCTCACTCTCTGCATCATCTCCTCCACTGTATCCAGAGCTGCCAAGAGAAATCTTGGGCCCCGATACAACAAATTCCTGGGGCCCCCCCTTCAGGGGGTGTGGTCACAACTGAGGAGGATTATTGTGATGGGATGGGATAATTGTGATGAGCTGGTAACATCATGGGGTGGATGTCATATGCAACCTCTCAGGGAACAAACTGCACCCTGTGTGTGTGTTCGGGATGCTCCAGGCAGTGGGGAACAAGACACAGTGAGAGCAAGCAGCAGCACACACTGATATAACTTCTGCTTAGTTGCAGTGATAGGGCAACTGTTGTTCCTGCCGGTTGGTGCAGGCTTGCAGCAGTCACATTCACTGCTCATCAGCAGTGTGAAGTACTGTGCAGGCGGAACAGCGATGCAGCGTGCGTGACCTAGAATGTCACGTCACCGCATCTCCATTGGTATGGCCCAGGCAGTGGCTGAGCCACAAGGAAGAGCTCAGTACTGCCCTGGCACAAAGTTAAGGAAATAAAGGTAAGCTGTGAGGGGCATCTCCCAGCGGCATACTTGGGAAGTGCTCGCGGCACACTAGTGTGCCGTGGCACAGCGGTTCAAAATCGCTGGACTAATGGTAATGAAAATAGCAGCACCACAATGTCACTCACAGGCAGCCAGTGTGCTCTTCCCTTGCACTGATCCGATGGACGATCTTTGCCCCTGATTGATTCTTCTGACAGTGCTGCTGTGACCACAAGTTTCAAGAACATATCCACGCCCAACCAGCTGCCCTGCCTGTCCCTCCCAGTGCAGTGCCCGGAGCCTTGAGAAGAGACTCGCGAGATGATGATGTCATCATCTCATGAGACACAGCATTAGCTCCTCAGCCCCATGGAAGCTGCACAGTGCAGACCTAGGAAAATTCATGCTGGCTAGTGACTCTCCCCGACCTCCCCCTCCTCCCGGCTCACCACCTGCTGTCTGCTGCCCACCTGCGGATGTATATTAAAAGTGAATGACTGTCAAAAATGTAAAAAAAAAAAAGTGAATGGAGCTGGCATTTCTGCACCCAGGTAATTTGTACCTGCTCCCCCCCCTCTCTGCGCCCCTGACTGTATCTACTCTTCCAGCCACCCTGCATCATCTACCCTGCGGAGTCTCCTCTCTTTACCTCTCTCCCTGCATCATCTCTTCCAGTTTGTCTCCTCTCCCTTCCTGCTTCATCATCTCATGCACTGTGTCTTCTCTCCCTCCCAACCCCCCCTCCCTGCATCATCTCCCCTGCTGTCTCCTCTTTATTCCTCCCTGCATCATCTCACTGCTGTGTCTCCTCTACCTCCCTCTCTGCAACATCTCTCTTACTGTGTTTCCTCTCCCTCCTTTTATTATTGCATCATTACCCCCACCATGTCTCCTCTCCCTCTCTGCATCATCTCCCCCACTGTGTCTCCTCTCCCTCCTTCCCTTCCTGCATTATATTCCCCACTGTGTCTCTTCCACCCTTCTCCATGTATCATCTCCCCACTGTGTCTCCTCTCCCTCCTTCCCTTCCTGAATTATCTCCCCCACTGTGTCTCATCTTCCTCCCCACATCATATAATTTGCTGTGTCTCCTCTTCCTTGCCATCATCTCCCTACTTCATCCAGAAGTGGACTACCATCTCTTAGCCATGTAAGGCAGCCTGCGGTCCAAGAGAAGCTATCCACATTTTGTCCTCATTGCCATCAATATGTTTATTTGGCAAGGTGTGTCTTTTATAAACTTATTTCTATAATGCATATCTCTGCGACATCCATCCCTCACTGCCCTATGACCCAACACCTCTCCTCCCACCCTTCATTATCCTTCATTATCTTCCAATTGTGTATCCTTTCCCCCTTCCTGCTTCATCTTCCCCATGGTAATTCCTCCTGCTACCTCCCTGCATCATCTCTTCTGCTATGTGCCACTGCCACACTCCTTGCATTATCTCCCCTGCTGTGTCTCCTCTCCCTTCACCTTTCCTGCATCATCTCCCCCATTGTGTCTCCTCTCTATCCCTCCCTGAATTTTTTTTAAAAAAAGCTATGAAATACTATAGACAAAAAACCTTATGGTTTCACATGTCCCATTAAGGCTTTTTACATATGATCTGGAATTTCATAAAACAACTGCATCTCTACCACTCAATCTAAAAAAACTGAAGCCTTAATGAATGTGTGCTTTGTGCAATACAGATATGATATGACTTCACACACTGTAGTTAACTGCAGATTTAGCATTCTAACAGAGTAAAATTGCTGTCACTCACAAAATGGTGGAGCTGCTGATTCACAGATTTGTATGCTCAATGGAATACACACATGCAGTCTATGCTACTGAACATCTGAGCAGAAGACAAAGCTGCACGGATCGAGTTACAGTGGTGTGTATGGTGGAAACAGGAAGGCATGTATACGGATGAGTACTAAGCAGCTCAGATGGGGGAGACATATTGATACAGATGGATGGGAGACAGAGTGGCATTTTTGGGGGTTTGACTTAATTTCTGGCCATAGTACATTCCACCCAAAAAGTGAAGCTTATTGATTAGGATAATGTACTCCTAAATAAATGCATAACAATCAAATGATAAAAATTTAAAACATTCTAAATAAATACTATTGCAATTACATGGCAACATGATTACTTGATAATAATATTGCTAGGAATAAAAGCCAAATAAAAACTGTAACAGAAAAAAAAAAATAATATTTCAATTGTTAAAACTAGAAGGAACTAAAATTTCTTAAGTACCTAGGAATGATAACTATTAATTTACTAGTGAATTAACATTATATAATTAACATTTTGATGTATTTCAGATCAAAACAAAGATTTTAATAGCAATTGTCTTTCCAATTTTTCATTATATGAAAAGAGTATGCCTATTTGTGAAATGTGGACTTTAATCTAGTTACTCCAGGGGGCACACTGAGTTCTGGAGTCTGGATGTGGTTAAATAAATGTTAAAATACTGTGTTAAGTGCTGCAGAAAACTTTGTTGCATGAGTGGTTAACAATGGCAACCATTTCACAACAAATGATATCATTTTCAATTTGAAATCAGGTACTACGCTGAAGGTCATAATAAAAATAACTGAAAAAAAGAAAATAATATTTTTTTTTATTTCCTAAGATGAGGAGAAAGCCTTGAAAATTCACTGAACTGTTAGGTAACTGTGTCCAATTCAATGACAATAGTGTCAATGATGAACAACGTCACTAGAGACAACAGCAAAATAGGATGCTGCAGATTTCTGTTGATCCTATTAGCCTTCTCAACTAGACAAGGCCATTCAATTTCCACAGTGCTGTGCTTAGCCGAATATCTGTTCCTTTAAATTAAACCAATATCTGCAGTATTGCTGTCTTCTTCCTTGAAACACAGCACAAAAAACTCCTAAAACCTTTCTATTAAAACATTCAATTTTAGCACTGGCAGAGAGCTATTTCCAATTAAAAAGACTACTGCTCCTTATATCCCCCAGGAGGCTAATGAGTTTTGCATTTGACAGTGTATGTCACCAGTTACAAAACTGAGTAGGTGGTCAAAATCTTGTGGTTATTACCTTTATGTTGAAATTGCTTTTAGAAACACCATGCCCTCGGTAGTTTTGATGGATTGTCTAATCTGTATTTCAGGGTTCTGTTCATCTATTTTAAACTAAGAATACAATGAGTTACTAACATCAAAACACTTTGTCTTTGTAAATGACGAGATGACACATTAATAAAGTTATTGCATTTTTCTAGTTATAAATAAAATATTTTACGTTTTAAAATAATTATATTTTGCATGGTAAAATCTCTACACTTAATATTATAAAAAGTAACTATTAATCCATAACTCATACTTCAAGTGTAACATGCAACAATATAAAGTGAATAAATGCTAAAATAATATGAAATGGCTTAAAGTTAATAAATACACATATCAAACATTGCAAAACATCTATCTATCATCTATTCATTTTAAATTGTTTTTAAAAAATTTGTTAGAAACATTCCTCAAAATATTCACTTTAATATATGAGTGTCCATGGAAATACAAGGTCAATTTTGAAAACTTTTGATTAAAGTTGCATAAATGTTGTACTGTGTGAACTAGACATGCATTAATAATTGTTTTTATTTTTAAATTATTGGATAAGAATGGAAGAGTATTAAAATCATAACAATCCCATAAATAAGAAGTGTTATATGGGCAATTTTCAGTTTTACTATGACATCTTAAACAATTGATTCTACTGGCATATTATATTATAACCAATATAAGCTCTTTTTGGATCTAGTACTATTCATGCCTTTTGTTAAACTAAGTGAACAAGACTGACTTTTGAGATTTTTTGGTGCAACGAAACTGAAATATGACAAAGCCAAACAAAACAATTGCACTATTTAATAATTAAAAATTCTTTGTACATTGTATTTTTTTAAATTATCATAGGGCCAGCTGTTTGATTAGGAATCTTTAGCTGGGAGGCACTGCTGAGGCCACCTAGTACAAACATTATGCAGTAGTTAATAAGTGGCCTATACTTCTGTGCTTGTTTCTTCCCTCCTGCTCTGGATGTAACTTCTCCTCTTGTTACTATACTCTTTTGTAAGGTAGCATCAGACCTCTTTCTTCACCTCCACTTTCCCCTCCACTTTCCACTCATCCTGTCATTTAGAGAAGATGTTCCACCACAAGAGGTGCTGCAGTGCAAAGAATATATAAAGTTGGATTACATGTAATAAGTGCATAAAGCAATTTTATATCCTATAAATGTTATGAAGTATAATAATTCTGCCCTATTTTCCACTACTCGATCTATATTTAATCCTTTTTAATTGACAATTATATTTTCTATTTTTGAAAAGTTTTTTTTATTACCTATTACTTTTTCTACAAGAGTGGGAATTCCCTGGGCAGCAGTATAGCCTGGACAGTGATATGTATTTGGTCATCACTGCAACCTTGACAGCCTGCCAGTAGAAAGTAGGAGTTTATTTTTTATTTTTACAAAACTCTGTGTGTTGGGGCTGGGCAGTAGTTTTTGGGGTTAGAGGGGGTGGTAGGCTGAAGTATTGGCTAGGGTGTTGAGAAACCTTGCACCAGCACAGAATGATTATTGCTGTAGTTAACCAACATTATGACTCTAGCCTACAATTTTCATCTAAATGTATTGAACACCTATTACCTTACTTAGGGGGGAAAACATCAAACCTAGAAAGGTCAAGTTGTCCATAGCAACCAATCAGATACTATTATTTTATATAATGTACTAGGTTATCATATGAGTTCTCTGGTTGCTATAGGCAACTTCTATTTTCTCTTTATAAGGTTGGATGATTTTCCCCTAACTCCTTACAGTATACAGCATTATTATTTGGTATACAGTATGTTTAGAATGTCAATATTCAGAAAGTCAATACAACAGTGTTGACATAAACTGACTGTCTACATTCATCTTGTCGACATTGACTAAATGTCATCATTAACCATGGCATGACATTCACAATGTCAACAATTATAGATTAGAATGTTGACATTATATGATGTTGATATTTTCAGTGTTGGCAAAATGTTTTAGAGTTAGGTTAACTGTTAGGATATAGTTGACAAGCGACTTTGTCCACATTCACAATGTCGATATTGTGATTGTTGGCATTTGACATGTCAACTTGCCATCAATGTCAAGATTCAGAACATGTCGACATTCTGAATGTCATTTTTTTATCACACTCATCTATTTGCATAATGTCAACCAATGCTAATTATCAAAATGTCTTATTAATTCCTCTAGATCTGTTTGTAGATCTTCATACATTTTACTACCTTTTCACCTATTCTTTGTGCTCATTTGGTCTAAGGGGATTTGCCATTCAGTGTTATAACTTTACCATATTAGCTTCTCTCGTACCATTTAATTTTATATCTTCCTCTGCTCTACCTGTTGTAGTAGGAATATTTCAAGGATCAGTACTTTGTTCTTTTTTTATTGATGTACACCATTGCCCTTGACAAATTCATTAAATGTTTCATTTTAATTGCCATTTCATAGGTAATATCTTTCCATCTAACTGCCACCAATTCACTGACTCTCAGCTGTCTAGACATTGATGTCCTACCTTTACTTTAAAGTTAACCTAGGACAAAATTGTCTTGGCGTTTGCAGTCTCTACAAATATTCTAATCCTTGACATTTTCATTTCTATCATTGGTGTTATTACCAACTCATCTTCATTTGAGATCAAATTATGCCCTTTTATTTCTATACAGTATTATGTATATGAAAAAAATCATTTTTTGAACTAAAAAAAATCTTACATTTATCCTTGCCATATCTTTGACACAACCAAAATAATAATACATTAAGTGCCTGATGCTTTATGGATACAATTGCACATCAAAATGCATTTGCAAAATCCATTCACTAAAAAAGTAGCATGTGTATGCATTTGCAAAAATGAAACTACAGTATTGCAAATTGTGTTCTGCTTGGCATTGGTAGCCCAGTGTATGAAATATGTCTTCACTATTATGCTTCAATACATTTCAAGAAACATTTTTAATAGAGTAGGAGCAAATTCTCCATCTTGTGTATGAAGCAAAAACACTTTTTTTGTTTTTAAACAGGAAACTATGTCTCTTTGAGGCGCAGCTCACTCAGACATAGCACAGTATTTTTTGGACAGCTAAGCTTTAAAGCACACTGTCTCTGCCCTCATACACAAGTGAGAATATATGCTGCAAAGTAGAAAGATTGGATTGTAGATACTACTAGGGGGTATACTGTATGTACTAAAGTGTGAGTTTTAAAAGTGTAGATGTTGCCCATAGCAACCAGATTCTACTTAACATTTATCAAGCACTTTCTTGAAGATAATAGCTGGAATTTGATTGGTTGATATGGGCAACATCTCCACTTCTTAAAATCCACACTTTGTTGATGATGCTGAATGAACTCAATGCACTAAAGTGAAACATTGTGATATCTGGGCAGATTTAAAAATATTGCACACATATATTTACACTTCTATCATGACTTTCTCTGATACAGTAAGCATCAATGGTGGAGGAGCTCGGTGTGGTAGTACTGAGTGTCTTTTGTGTGACTTTTTACATTCAAATGCATCTTATTCACACAGTGATGCAGTGTGCGAGACTGCGGGTCTATCTACATGTGAAATACTATGTTACAGTGTTAAAGTTGCTGACACTATAATGTAGCATTTCAAATGCAGATATACCCGCTGATGCACAGAGAATATATGCATGCTGCATATAATTTTATTCAGCAGAAGCTGCTTGTGCAGCTATGCAGTTCACTGTGTGGATAAGATGCATTTGAAGGTAAAAAGTCACACAAAAGATGCTCAGTGTTAACACAGAGAACACCCTCGTTATGTGTGGCGCAACTTGTAGTGCGTGGAGGATAGGTATATTTGACCACATCTGCATCTTTGCTGCTCTTTCTTAACTCATCCCTACCAGGTGTGTAGATGTTTATTTGTACTTCACATTTACTGTAAAGTGTGTCACATTGCATTATTAGCTATACACTGTATTGTGTGCTGCTTACTGCTATTACAATGTCTTCAAAAGGCAAGGGTATACAGGAGGTTGTATTCCCAGTGCTGGTTACATGCATAACCTGATCAGCAGGCTTGTCCTCTCAGGATATTGTGCAGGATGGTCAGTGTGCTAAATGTCATGTACCTCCTCACCAGCTTAACTTACAAGTACAGGTGCTGGAGCCACCTTGGGTGTCTTCCTTTACACAGGTTATGATGAAGTTAGTGGATCACTTATCAGCCCCCATGCTTCCTACCACTGTGGGTTACCCATGGCAGCCTGCTATGTTTGTAACCCCATACAGTATATCCTCCATGGTTGTATGCTTATGCCCACCCAGCTCATGATATGGCTCATACGTCTGTTGCATTTCAGCAAGATATGTTAGAGTCAGACAGAATGTTAGCCACCAAAGAACATAGGCAGCCTATATTATTTCAGTCTGCCAAGCTTTCAAATTCTGACACATCATCTGAGGAGGTAAACAATGCACTGGGTTCTCCTCCAGGGTCCCCCTCGGGTGAGGAGGACCATTATTTCATAGTGAATATTACTTCTCTAGTAAGGGCAGTTAAATAAATCTTGAATATAGTGGATGAGGAACCCACTTCTAAACCTAAAGCAACAGTGTTTAAAAGACTAAAGGTGGTTAAGGCTGAGTTCCCTCAATCAGAACAGCTCACTTAGCTTATGATGGAAGCATGGCATTTTACCTAACAAACGGTTCCAGATTCCTAGAAGACTAGCGTCTTTTTATCCTCTCCCACCTGGTGAGAGTACTAAATGGGAAGTCCCTTCTGGATTCTCATGTGGCACATTTAGTTAAAAGCTCTATGTTGCCTATACCATCCGCATCCACCCTTAAGGATGCTATAGTTAGAAAACTTTTCTTAGTCTGTTTGCTCATTTTCTGGCACTATTACTAGACTGGCTAGGGCCACAGCCTGGGTTGCTAAAGCTGTTGAAGGATGGATGAATGCACTGAAAGACAGCATGTCATCATATGCTACCAGGGAGCAACTGGCCTACATATCCATATTTGTGAGGCGGCCTCTTATTTGGAAAAAGCTGTGTTGGATTTTGGACTCCCTGCTTCTAAAGATTCTGTGACCTCAGTAGTCACCCACAGAGTGTTTTGGCTATGATTCTGGACAGCGGAATTGGAATCTAAGTTGGCCCATGGGTCCTTGTCTTTCTCTGGCAACATACTGTTTGGCGCAGAGTTGGACAAGATAGTGGCTACTCTGGCAGCTTCAAAATTAGCTTTTTGCCTTTAGCAGCTAATAGGTCTACCTTTTGGGCCTTTCATCCCCCAGGTAAGGCAAAAGGGCAGACCTTTCCATGGTAGCCTGCTTCAGACAAGACCAACAAGTCTAGATCTAAGCAGCCTTGTGCAGCCAGACAACCAGCTCCTATATCTGGTGACAAACCCTCCATCTGATGGGGTAGGCCTCCTGGGGATCCTGGGGTGAGAGGCTAACTTCTGTGGTTCACCAACTCATGGCATCAGACATCCACAGATTTCTGGGTTAGAGAAGTGGTCTCTCGTGGATATGCTCTCACTTTCTGGAGTTGTCCTCACCAGCTTTTTTTTTGTACAGGTCTTCCATCAGACCCCATCAAGGCCCAGGTCTTTGAGGAAGCCATTCTTTCCCTGCTAAGTTCAGGTATGGTAATACCTGTTCCTTCGGATCTTTGAGGAACTGGTTTCCATTCCACTCTCTTTTTGATTCAGAAGCCAAATTGGTTTCATCAATCTATTCTAAATCTCAAACCCCTCAACAGGTTTACCCGACCCAAGTTCTGCATGGAGACTTTATGAGCTATTGTTCTGGCAATGGAACCTGGGGATTTTATGGTTTCCTTCATATTCAGGATGCATATATGTGTGTGCCTATTACATCATCCCACTAAAGATTTATATGATTTGCTGTTCTGCAGCAACATTACCAGTTTCAGGCACTTCCATGTGGTTGGTCAATGGTCCCTTGGGTCTTTACAAAGATAATGGTGGTTATGACGGCCTAACTGAGGTGTCAGGGAGTCAGAATCATGCCATATCTAGAAAACATCTTAATTTTGGCACAGTCACAGGCTTTTTACAACCCCATCTCCATCTGACAATTGCCTGTCAGCAAGCGCACAGCTGGATCATCAATTGGAAAAAGTCCTCCCTCTCTCCAACACAGAGGTTGGTACATCTGGGTGCACTTCTAGATTCTCAGGTACAAAGGATCTTTCTGCCAGCCAACAAGATTTCCAAGAACATCCAAATATTTATAGAATTTGACCATAAGTGATACCCCTTTACACAAGAACTAAAACCAGTTTATTGCAGGGTTAAGCTGGGTTGCATTTAGGTGTAACTGGGGCCAGAGTAGGATTCCCGGGTCAAGTGTAGCCTGTTGAGACAAGATCAGGTACTGTACTTAATAATATTACTTTATTCTCAGATGCATTTTCTAAAGCCTTTGCATACACTATTGTTGCCAGATAATGGGTGATGGATGGGTGACACAAACTGGAATTTGGTGGACAATACATAACCAAATGACTCCCGCTTAACATAGTGCACAAAGCAGATTTGTAGAATTTTTCTGTACTAACATATCTCCCTCCCTCGAGTGAACCACATGCTGTTATCTGTGAAACCCCAGATTCAGAAGTGGGTAGTCTTTTTTGTCTTAACAGGAGCAATAGCAGCACATAGAGATCAAGCTGTGATTATACTGTGTTAGTTTTAGTCACTTAACAGCAGATTGTACTCTAAGAAAAAAAGAAATTCAGATAGCAGGAAATTGATAAATCCCATCTCCATGAAGAGGGAAAAATTGGGTCAATGTGGTACTTTCTCACTTAAAAATGGCTCTGCAATATCTACAACACAATTACCTGACTCTTACATTTCTTTATCACTTACAATACATTACAATGATAAAACAATTTATATAGTGGCTATTATCAATTCTGGGTTAATGGGAAATTATATTAATAATAGCCAAGTATCCCATAGTAGAAAGGAACCAGTGTCCCACTTGAGACCATTGATGGCTCTACCATTGTATTGATCCCAGTCAATCAGACCAATCATGAGAAAACTAAAAGTCACTGTGATGGAATTATCATAGATGGTATACTCCAAAGTTTTCTGTAGTCTTTGGTTAAACAAACACAATCATTCTGTTAATTGAAATACATCAAAACTTTCTTTCCCCACCCATCCCTCTCACAAAATAACAGTACAGTACTAGCACAGTTCTTATAGCCAGTAATCAGTGTCTCTCACCATGCCTGCTGTCTGTTCCCCAGATTGTGAGAGACAGATCTAGCAAATGATGCACCTAATATAAGCCTCTCACAGGTGCTCTGACAATCAATATTGCCAATTAGCATCTGTTCTCTAGACAGAATGGCACACATACTGTAGTTCAGATTAACAACTTTTCCTGTGCTTTTATCACACACTTTACTTTTTGACCTGTAGGTTGGAATACCTGTTGTTTCTAAAAAAAATATACGGGACAAAGCATCTACATTGGCCAACTGATTTTCTGGCTAATGTTCTACTGAGAATTAAAAATTTTGCAAAGCCAAGAACCATATTGTTGTTTTCTCATTACTCTTTATTTTAGACATCAATTTCAAGGAAAAATGATTGGTAATCAACCTAATTTTGTTCCCAAAATATAGTACCTGAGCACTTCTAATGTCCACTTAATTGCCAATGGTTCTTTTTTAAATAGTGGCATAATTTTTCTTATGCACAGTATATTTATTTTCTGTTTAAATAAACAAGATGATGCTCTTCACCCTCTTTGTTCTGAGACAGAAAAACACTTAACCCTACACCTGATGCATCTGTTTGCACCCCTAATTTTCATTTAAAGTCCGGTGTCATCAAGACTGGTTGGGTACACAATGCTACATTCAATGCCTGAAAAGCTTTTTCTGCCTTATGATTCCATTTAACCATAACTGACTGTTTAAGGGTCCCCATAGCTTAACCACCTGTGCAGAACTCCAAACAGGTTCCATAAATATTTGTCCATAATGAGCATTTCAATTAATGTGAACCTGTTAGAGCCTTTGGTTTTAGACATTTATTGGTTAGATGGTTTAAGTAATGCTTTTGAATGCAGAATTTGGTTATCCATTTCATATCAACAGCAATGAACTTGTGCTCAGACACTGTGACACCAAAATGAGTTATCATAGTCTTTGGCATCAGTAAAGCTTATGTCAAAGTCTTTTAGGCCAAATTTCTCTCTCAAAACAGTTTTCAAAAGATGTTAATAAGGTCTCATTGTCATCACTTTTTGTCATCTTTGGCTGAAAATTACTATTCCATAGCTTGAGCGAGTTTAAACATCCATGGAAGCATTTTCAGTCAGTGCTTCCAGATGCTGTAAAACCTCCTGCAAAGCTTCATGCTCTTTTTTCTACTGGTTGGGTTGTAATTTCACTCAAAAGCTAATTGTCCGCAATGGCCAATTGCTGCACCCTGGTAGCTACCTGCAGCCAGATAGCTCTTTTGGGGTGGCACTACCACCCATGGACTTCTGGGATCTTCACCTGGAAGGCGTCAGCCTGTTAGCTCTTTTATATGGCCATCGCCAATCTGGGACTTCCACTGCATCTTCTATCTCCAGGAGCTCTTCTAGCTCATGCCTCTGCTGTCATGCTGATTGGCCCTGCCTCATTATGGCTAATATAAAGACAGCACATTGGGTAAGGGCTATGATTGGTTAAGCCACAATTGGCTCACCATGCCCATCTTGAATTTTAAAAATGGACTGCGCAGAGCCATTTTTCCAATTGGAAAAGTGGGTGACAGAACAATGACGCGACTTGCGTCATGAAGCAACCATCTTGAATATTATAAATGGCACTGCGAAGCACCATTTTTAAAATTGTAAAAGCAGGAGAAGGAGCGATGATGTGCTCACTGCAATTGACTCGGCATGGCAACCTTGAATTTTAAAAATTGTGTGGTGGCGCTATTATAAAACTGGAAGCGCTACTACCACATGCCAGCTGATGAACTCTGCATTTATGGTGGGTGAGGATATGATGCTTTATGATCCAGCCCCCGCTACCATGACCAGAGGATAGTGTTGGATCCTGCCACTGCTATGTACATTGCCCCCCTAACCCCAAAAATATACCCAGTCTCCATGTGTATATAAATATGCCTAATTCCCCTCCAGCTAGCAGAATAATATCTGTTAGCAAGATAGGGTTGGATATATTTATGCACTCAAGTGAAGCCATTCTGAATACACCCACCAGATGGCTCTACTTGACATACGCAACAAATTGAAAAGCCTAATTTTGCTTACTATTAAAAAAAATCCCAAGTCTTAATTAATTCTCTAACCTTAGTTATGCCTTTGCAAATATCCTTTAGAGACTATAGCAGAAAAGTGGCAGTTTTAGCCAAACAGGAAGTGGTAGAAAAAAACTGCCAGTTTAAACTTTACATTACTTCCAATTTATTTTTTTTTATATGATATTGTATTTTATTTTAAAAAATTGGCATGCCAGCATCTGGGAACAGTTCTACATGTCCTTGCCAAATTTAAGCTCAAAACCTTTTAAGCTGTAGCCCCCTAAATGGAAGAGTTCAGTTTATAATCTCTATATATACAGTATGCACCGGCTGAAGTACTCGTCATTGCCAGGGTTTATATATTCAAGTTATTAAGTTTAATTATGTGATGTCATTCACATCCATCCAGTGGAAGGCCCAGAACAGGCATTATGGGTCAAGGTTTTGCCCAGTGTACTACAATTGGGGGGTCCTACCGGGACCTCAACTCCCTAGTATGTCTTCTTAGATCCAATGTTATTGCTCTGTGAAGTTTTCATCTAAATCAAACTACAGTAGTGGAAGGCCCAGAACATGGTCTTTCAGTCAAATTTATGCCCAGTCTACACCAACAGGGGGTCCGACCGGTACACTAAAACCTCTAAAACTTGAAAAGGATCCAACTCAACCACCTCATGTTGGTTTCATCACAATCTGTGCAGGGGTGTATATTTAAGGTATTAAGTTTTATTATATCATGTTGTCCAAATCCATGCAATGGTAGGCCCAGATCAGGCTCCCTTGTTCAAAGTTCTGCCTGGCACACTTTGCCTTTAGGTTTAACTGGTACCCCAACTACTCCAATAGGCATCCCAGACAAATTGGCAACCCTCTGTAAAGTTTTCATCCAAATCCATCCAGTTGAAGGACAAGAGCAGTCTCCCTTGGTTATTGTTCTGCCAAGTGTACTCCAATTGGTGATCCAAATGGAACCTTAACCCCCTAGTAGGTCTTCTGGAATCCAATGTTACCACTTTTTTGCATTCAAATCCATCCAGTGGAAGGCACAGAAGAGGCACCCCAGGTCAAAGTTCTGCCCAACTTACACCAACGGGAGATCCGATTGGGACCCTAACCCCCCTAAAACCTGGCCACGATCCATCTGGATTACCTTGTATTGGTTTCATCTCAATCAGTGCAGGGGTGTCCAAATGCATAACCAGATACACAAACAAAAAAAGTATATAAGATTTGTTACTCTGTCAGTTAATAGCATTGTCGCTACATGGTCTAATAGCTTACTTTTTAGATATTATATAGATATTATATAGATATTATTATTAAATATTTATGTAAGATTTGCCAGCTTTTCCTTGAGAGCTGTTGAAGATATCCGCAAACAATAAACATATATATATATATATATATATATGTATATATATATATATATATATATATAAAGAAGTCTGTTTGTTTGTCCTGCATCTAAAAAAACAGATTTCTCCATAGAGAATTCCAGAGGGGGGGCAGGGTGTTCAAGGGGCTACAGCTCAAAAGCTATTAGATATATGGATCTGAAATTTGCCGTGGCCAGGTAGAGCTGTTACTTGGTACTGAATGCCAAATTTCAGGGCAAAAACATAAAAAATGAGGACATGGAAGTAATCTAAAGCTCAAACTGTCACATTTTTCTTACATTCTCAATTAGGGATTTTTTGGAAGGCATAACTCAGGGTAGGGATGGGGTTTGTATTATTAGGTTGCTATTGTGCCAGGGTACGTACTTTTGGGGTTTAGGTAAATTATTACCTCAAGAATGTGCCATTGTAGAGATAGGACTTTTCAACTTGTTGAGCAGCCTCAGTAGAAGCCTCCAGTAGGTTTAGTCCTAGTGGCTTCACTTGGGTGCAGCAAGATGGTGTCATTTGCGGGCAGTAGCGGGGGCTGGGACCAGGGGGAAGGAAGCTGGCATTTGCTGTGGCCAGGATGCAGGGGAGAGGGGGTAAAGGCTAGAAGGCATTAGCTGTGGCTGGGAATCGGGGACGATAGCAGGCATTAGCAGTGGCAGTGCAGGCAGTGGTGGTGCAGGCGTTAAGACACGGGGGAGGTAGCAGCACACAAATGCAGGCTTGGATCAGAAAATTCTCTGATACCTTTCTGTGTATAAAAAAAACAAACACAGAAACACAGATGGGTCAGTGAGACCCGTCTGTGCTTCTGCATTTAAAAATAAAAACAGTGTAAAAAAATGGCGTGGCCCCCTCCCCAAAAAACCAACCAGGTTTGGAGCCCCAGTACTGGTTGTGCTATATACAGGGGAAAAAAGATGTAGGGGTCCCTGGTCTGAAGCACAACCAGCACCAGGCTTTTCAGAACCAGTCCAGGTTGCTAAAATATGGGAGGGCAAATGATGTAGGGTTCACCTGTATTTCCCACAACCAGCACTGCTCTTTCTAGTGGGGGGGGTGATGCCACAGCCAGGGGAGCCCTTTCACAGCAGCATCACCAATGACCACTAGTCAGCCCAGGCCGGGGATCCCTGGGGAGTTGGGGACCCCCCCAATAAAGGGGTCTCCCTCTCCAGGGCATACTAGGCTGAAAGCCCAGGGCTATCCACTGGGCGGTGGATGCTGGGTTAATTATGGAAAGTGTGGTGCAATTAAATTTAAAATATTGTCTTTTGCTGTGGAACTACAATTCCCAGCAAGCCTCCCCTGCATGCTGGTACTTGGATAACCACAACTTTCAGCATGTGGGGCATTACGGGTATGCTTATAGCTGTAGTTCCACAACAAAGGCAATATTAAAAAAACACATAACACACACACCATAGAAAAGTATAATTTTATTAAAACATACATGCACACACACATGTACTCTCACATGAATACACACTATCTCACATACTCACCTTTGTATCCCTGAAGCCAAACTGTCCTCTTCTCCAGTAGGTAATTCAATTTTGTACCTGTAATAAAAAATTTCATACTCACCTCCTCCACTGCGTGCATTTGTCCTCTTCGTTGTAAGGTAGGCAAATCCTGGGTCTTGCCAAAAAAAAACATGAATTACCCGAGCCCACGACATTTGTAGTGTCCTCCAAGGACACTACTACCCGAATGACAGCTCTGCTGCGGGATTTCAGTCCAGAAATCCTGGCGCGGAGCGCTCATTGGCTGAGAGAGATGCCATTTTTTAAATTCAGAGATTGGTGCCTGTCCCCTCAGCTGGCCTAAATACTGCCAGCACGAGTTGCCATGCACTCAGTTGGCGGTGGGGAGGCAGCAGAGAAGAGCTGCCTTAGACAGAAGATAGAAGACGCGGCGGAAGCCCTGGATGGGTGATGGCCAGAAAAAAGAGCTTAAAGGCCATTGCCCTCCAGGTGAAGATGCCATAGAAGTCCTGGGGGAGCAGCAGCCATGTAAAAGAGCTTAAGGTTGCTGCCCCCCAGGTGAAGGTCCCGCTAAATAAAATATTTAAAAAACCGATGTCTGTTTTATTTTAATATATCTTTTGCAGGGGTACTATAGGTACCAGCAGGCCCTTAATACCCTGCCTGCTGGTACTTATGGTTCTCCAAGTGCAAGTATGTGGGGGACCTGTAGTACTACGGCAAAAATGAGAGCTATGTTAAGAACTTACCCTTATTATCTCTCTTTCTTCAAAGTCCATAGGGTCCACAGGGTTGACCTTGGGTTATAGGGTTATAGGTTGGGAACCAAATCCGGGCACCATGCAGTTAAAGCTTTTAGCTCCCAGGATGCACTGGGTCCACTCTCCCTATAACCCTGCCCCCAAGCCAGAGGCACCTCAGTTTGTAAGTAGCCAAAAGCCAGAGGAGGAAAGAAGAGAGTGAAGCCTGGAACACTCAAGATCCATACTCATAGAGAAGGAGACAGGAAACCGGTGACCAGTAACACAGCCCATATGAAGCCAGGTGTGTCAGGGCAGGTAACCTGTGGACCTATGGACTTCAAAGAAAGAGAGATAACAAGGGTAAGTTCTTAGCATATCTCTAATTTTCTTCTTCAGAGTCCATAGGGACTCCACAGGGTTGACCTTGGGGATGTCCCAAAGTAGTCCTTATAAGTGTGGGGACACTCTTGTGATGAAAGTAGAATCCATTACCCAAAGAAAGCATCCTGAAAGGCAAAGGAATCCAATGCATAGAACATTAGAAAGGTGTGGACCAAAGACCACGTGGCCACCTTGCAAGGCAGAACAGCCAATGTGCCACAATGAGCCACCCACGAGGGGCCCACAGCCCGATTAGAAGATGCATCAACAGAAATAGAAATTTCTTTCTATGTGTAGGCCCCTGAGATAGACATACGAAGCCATCTAGCCAATGTCTGTTTATCGGTCGGCCCTCCTGTCTTGTGAAATCCATAGACTACAAATAAGGAGTCTGATTTCCTGAAGAAACTTGAACAGACCACAAAAATGCAGAGAGGCCGGACCACAGTCAATGAGGCCACCCCAGCCGAGTGGACTGGAGACTGAAATGTAGGTACAATAAGTTCCTGAATAATATGGAATTTAAATAACACTTTAGGAAGAAACACAGGGCAAGTGCGACTCACAACCCTGTCTTGGTGAAATTTCCAGAAGAGGAAGCCAGATGAGTATGCTCCCAATTCCACCACTCTCCTGGCAGATGTAAACACCATAAGACAGAGAGTCAAAGCCATAAACCACGTAAGGGCTATTAAAACTAGTGGTTCAAATGGAAACCACAGGGTGACATGAAGAACCACTGCCAAATCTCAAGGAGCCCCTAGGGAGCATAAAGGGAGGTAGAATTTAGAAAACACCTTGAAGGAGGGTATAGATACCAGAGAGTGGAGCAATTCCACATCCGAACCATACTGACAGTGTAGAGACACGCACTTTCAGGAAGGCCAGGCAGAGGGTTAGGCCCAAGCCAGCTCAAAGGAATGTTAGAACTTCTTGAAATCCTAAAGACCTGAGGATCTTAACTACAGGTACGATACCATAAGAATTATGTATGCCACATTCTGTGGTAGAGCCCAGCAAAAGCTGGCCTACACGCTCTAAACATCCCAATGATGACAGAGCCAGAGAAGCCTTAGGACCACAGTAGGGGCACAGTCAAAGACAAATGATTCAGGTCCAGGGAAAGGCAAAGACCCATAGACAACAGGTCCAGATATTGAAGCAGCAGGAATGGAGTGTCGATGGGGAGACTCCAAAAATCTAAGAATCAGTGACATCTGGGGCAATCTGGAGCCACCAGCAGGAAAATACCTCCATCTCAATTGACATTGAGAAAGAAGGGAGACCAGAGGAAACAGGTACACAAAGTGGAAAGTCCCCTTTATGGACAATGCGTCACCGTAGGTTGCTTCAGTACCTCTAGTTCTGGACCCTAACACCGGCAGTGTGTGATAGAGTCAGAAGGCCATGAGGACCACCTCTGGGAGGCCCCCTCTGGTCACTAGGAGTAGAAACCTCCTTTGGAGAAGAGACCAGTCCCCGGGATGCACGTTGTGATAGCTGAGGAAGTATGCTTACCAATGGAGAACTCCCGGAATGAACTTTGCAGAGAAGGTCAGGAGGAGACCTTTGGACTATGTCAGAATGTGTGACATTCCTGTTCTTGCTGCCCAACTATGAGTGTCTCCTAGATGTAGGCCATCTTTGTGACATTATCAAACTTAACCTTTACAAGTTTATCATGAAGTATGTATTAGGCCAGAACAAGGGCCCAAGACAGCTTAACATTCCAATAAATTAATTGGCAGGGCAGAATCACCAGATGTCCAACTGTCCTGAAAGGAGTGCTGACCGGTCACTGCACCCCAGAGACTGGCATCTCTTGTAAGGATTACCCTAGTTGAAATGGCCATAGCCACCCAGATAGAGACAGACACACTCCGGGAGAGATTATCATCGTGTGAACCGTGATCCGATAGAGAAACCTGTTCCATCTGGAGAGGATTATCTTGTGCAAAGGCCTGGAATGGAACTGAGCATATTCCACCATTCTGAAGATAGACACAGAGTGTAATGACACTTGTTGATTGTGGAGACATCTGCGCACTCGTAGATGAAGAGTGGAGATCTTGTCTGACATCAGAAGGATTCTCCAATTCTGATAATCCAGCAAGTCTCCCAGATGAATCATAACATGTGAGGGATTCAGGGAGGACATTTTTCCCATTGATTAACCATTTTTGTTTGTGAAGGAAAGCAATGGTTAACTTGCAATGGCTTCAAAGTACCTAGGTGATCCTGCTAAGAGCAGGAGGCCATCTAGATACTGGAGCAGTCAGATACACTGAACAGGTCAGCTGTCATAAAATCCATAAATCTGGTAAACCCCGGTAGGGCTGGGGACAGTCCAAAGGGCAGAGCCTGAAAATTGTAAGTTGTGTAGCACAGCAAATGTGAGCTAACACTGATGAGAGGGCTCTATAGGTACCCATAGGTATGTGTTCTGAATATTCAGCAATACCATAAAGTCCCTGGGTTCCAAATCTCAAATGATGGAGCATAGGGGTTTCCTCCTGAGCCCAGGCACCTCAAGGAACTGGTTCAGGGATTTGAGACAGAGGATAGGCCAATGAGGACCATTGGGGCCAGTGCACCAGAGAGAAAGTAGAATAACCAGTCCCTAGCTGAGATAGTGGGGCTGACATAAAGAGCTCTTCTTACTTGTCATAACCTACAAGGAATGGGAAACTTGAGGCCAAGTGCTTTTGTGATACCTCTTATCTGGCGATAGCCAGACTCTCACCATGAGATCCACCCGCTGGTCAGAGATGGGGAGCACTGCTGAAGACACATTAATGCTTAAACTGAGGGTGTTTGATTTAGGTGCAGGCTTGACATTCTGTATAACTAGGACGGACCTGATTGGCAGCACCAAAGCAGGGATAATGACAATACTTGATTTAGGCTCCCCCTTGTGTGAGAGGGAAGGAGCCCGATACATTATCCAGTTCACCCTATGTCAGAAAGCAGAGAAAACTGGGAAGTAACCACAGGGCATTTATTATGTAGAAATGACATCTACTCAGGGTGGTAATCTCTGCAATGGGAATGACATACTGTTGTGGTACCAGAGGGAATTTCATGTACTGTGAAAAATCCCAGTAGGGAGCGATAGTCTGTGTCACAGGAGTAACCCATAAGAAACTGCAAAATACCCTAAGATGAAAAGTCAGTATGTTGAAATAACCCCAAGTGAGTTACAACAATGGGGGCAGTCTGGCAATCCACAATGGAGGCCAGGATCCTGAGAAACAAACCACCCAAGGGACTCATGGAAGGGGCCCGGGCACCAGATGGCACCGCATACATAACCCTTTCTGAGTAAAATCCTCCGCACTAATACCTACAGCCCATGACTTGCAGGATAGGAAAAATGGGTGCAGTATCGTGCTCTACTATATCTCCTGCTCAGACATATATGACTAACCATCTTCACAGAAATATTAAGCAGTGCTATACTGGTCCTGGCTGACACTAAGATTAGCTGCAGGGACCCGTTGTCAGTGTATGCAACACACAGTTTGACCTAAAATATGGCAACATGCGGCGCGCAACAGTATGCAACAAACCGTACAAATATTGACAAGTATATACATGTCAGGTATCAGAACCACCCTAAGTACACCTGTATTAGGGCAGATTGTAAAGAAAAGGGATAGATATACACTGACAGGTGAGAGAAATAGCACAGTCATCACTAGCAAAAGTCACATAAAATGCAGAAATATATATACATAAACATTACATATAATATACTGCAAATGACACTACAATCAACTGCCCAGATTCAGTGTCTGGGAAGGCTATAGCGCTATGTACACTCACCCAAACAGTGAGGTACGCAGGGGGACTGGACCTACTGCTGTCCTAGGAGTTCTTTGCTGCACCATAGAAATAAAATGGCCACATGGAGACCTCAGCTCAGCTACGCAACACTGTAGAACTGAAAAGCACACTGAGCTGAGGGGAGAAGCCGCTACAACAAGGACAGCTGTCTCCCCTGGCCGGCTATTAACCCCTGGGACGCCGGCTTCCTGCACCGATTTTGAAGTCCCCGGTGGTCTAGTGGAAATGCAGGGTATGGGGGGGCCCGCCGCCACTGCCAGAGCCTCCAGTCTGTCCACAGAGACCGGAGGCATCGGACTGCATTGTAAATGCACAGATCATGGCAAGCGGTGACCCGCAACCTAACCTGTTCCCCATCGATCCGGCAGCAGTCCTGGGTGCCCACAGAGTCCGGCTACTACAGACTCTGGGGTCCCGCCAAGATCCCCAGATCTGTACTTAGTGCCAGTGGGGTGATGGAGTGGCAGCTTGGACGTCCTTTGGACAGTCTGACGCTGCCGCTCTGAAAAGTAAAAAAGTAAATAAATCAAATAACAAACTTTTAAAACATAAAATAAAGCTTAGGGGTTTGCTAATCAGCCCCCCTGCGATAACAGTTATCCAATTCCAGCCAGGCACCAACTTAAAACTAAGGTGCCTCTGGCTTGGGGGTGGGGTTATAGGGAGAGTGGACCCAGTGCATCCTGGGAGCTAAAAGCATTAACTGCGTGGTGCCCGGATTTGGTTCCCAACCTATACTCCAAGGTCAACCCTGTGGACCCCAACTCCACTGGAATCCCTGGCCTGGTCTGACCAACTTTCAGGGGTGATGCTTAAGCTGGGGGGCCCAGTGAAAGGGCTCCCCTTGCTGTGACATCACCCCCATGCTAGAAAGGATCCAGTGCTGGTTCTAGGAAATAAAGGATTGCCCTATGCATTTCCCCCTCTGTATTTCCAGAACCAGGACTGACTCAGAGCCCAGAGCTGGTTGCGGTAAATACAGGGGACCCCTACATCATTTGCCATCAGTATTTTGGCAACCAGGACTGGTTCTCAAAAGCCTATTGCTGGTTGTGCTTCAATTGAGGAACCCTTATGTCATTTGTCCCCTGTAAGTAGCAAAACCAGTACTGAGGCTCAAAAGCCCAGTGCTGGTTGTCTTCTAGGGAATGGAGGCTTCACCTTTTTTTCTTTACACTTTAAATTTTTAACAGATGCGTAGATGGATATCACTGCTGCATTTGTGCATCTGTGGTTTATTGATTTGATTTTCTCTGGTGCATACACGGTACCAGTGATCCTTCTGTTGCCCCACTGATGCCCCCTTTGCACTGCACCACTGCCACTGCTCTGCATCACCGCTGCTGCTGCTACCCCACATGCCTACAGCCATCTCCTACTCTGCATCTCCCAAACACACCTCCTGTGTGCTGTCCCCACTTCCGCCTGCGTTAGTGTACCATTTTGTTGCCCTTCTCCCCTGCAGGTGGCCCGGTTTGCTCATCCAAACCCTGACAGTTAATACATTTTCAAAAAAGCTATGAAATTCCATAGACAAAAAACCTTACAGTTTCACATGTCCCATTAAGGCTGCTTAGACATGATCTGAAAATTTACAAAACTATTGATTTTCTGCCACTCACACTTCAGAAATCAATGAAATTATGATCATTAAGGCTGATGCCTTAATGGACGTGTTCCTTGCGCAATACAGATATGGTATGCCATCACACCCTGTGGTTAACTGCAGATTCAGCACTCTCACAGAATGAGATTGATGTCACTCACATAATGGTGGAGCTGCTAATTCACAGAACTGTGTGCTCATTGGAATACACACATGCAGTCTATGCAACTGAGGTTTGAGCAGTTATGTGGCTCCCACATCCCACTCAGTGCTGACAATCTTCCCATTTGATCACCAAAACAATCTCACTAGCTTCCAATATCCTTCTCACTGCATACATTTATCTCACTTAAAATACACGTTCAGCTCCCTTATTTTTTAAGATATCATACTCTGTCTATGCATGTACACTTTCTTCCCCTATATGCCTCCATGTTCCCTCATCTGCACCAATGTTTTTCCCCAGCTGCAATGTCCTGCATCCATGCCTTGGAGTGTGTACTGTGCTCTGGAATTGAACTCTAGTATGTTAGGGACCCACCCTAAAGAGGTTACCTGGATATGGTGGGTAGGCCCATAACCTTGGCCATGATTATGCTAAAAACCTCTATTGATTGCAAGATTTTATTGCTTTTATATATTATTAGTCATTTGGAGTTGTGCACCTGAGATTTGTCTGTTTCTGTGCCTGCAATTAGTCTCGTCAGGTAGCACCTCCCATTATATATATATTCAGGGTGTGCAGTCCTGGAACCTTTCCTATATACTCCATTTAATGTGCTTTATTGCACACCTGAGGGAAAGGAGACGCCCTCAGTTTGGATTAGCACCCCTTCCTTATTGGTTTAAAAGAATGGTGTCTGGTAATGTATATGCACATTAGTATTAGGCACAATTCTAGGTAAATCCTTCAAGTTATATACTATAGTACAACTTTGGTTCATTTTTGTGGTGTAGGTCCCCCTGGATTACTTTGGTTGAGCTGTTTCAGGGCACCACATTATAACACATTTTTCTTTTATAACACATTTTAACCCTTCACTGTTTATTATACATGTACTTCACTTTTTTATTTTCATTCCTTATATGCAGCTGTGGTTGCACATAACTATCTCTTTTACACTGCACTTTTCAAACGATGGCGGTGCCCTGGGATGGCTTAGCTGGGCCAGTTTAGGGGTGTCCTGTGCTCTGGATTTGAACCCTAGTATGTTAGAGACCTAACCTAAAGAGGTTACCTGGATATGGTGGGTATGCACATACATAACCCTGGCCATGATTATGCTAAAAACCTCTATTGATTGCAAACTTTTATTGCATTTATATATTATCAAAAATTTGGAGTTGTGCACCTGAGATTTGTCTGTTTATGTGCCTGCAATTAGTCTCATCAGGTAGCACCTCCCATCATATATATATATATATATATATATATATATATATATATTTAGGTTGTTCAGTCCAGGAATCTTTTGCATGTACTCCATTTAATGTGCTTTATTGCACATCTGAGGGAAAGAAGACACCCTCAGTCTGGATTAGCACCCTTCCTTATTGGTTTAAAAGCATGGAGTCTGGAAATGTTTATGCACACAGGTATTAGACACAATTCTAGGTAAGTCCTACAAGTTATATACTGTAGTGCAACTTTGGTTCATTTTTGGGACGTGGGTCCTCCTGGATTGCTTTGGTTGATCTGTTTCAGGGCATCACATTATAACACATTTTAACCCTTCACTGTGTGTTTAATATACATGTACTTCACTTTTTTAATTTTCATTCTTTATATGCAGCTGTGGCTGTTCTTAACTATCTCTTTTACACTGCACTTTTCGTACTATGGTGGTGCCCTGGGGCAGCTTAGCTGGGCCAGTTTGTGGGGTCCTGTGCTCTGGATTTGAACCCTAGTATTTAGGGACCTACCCTAAAGAGGTTACCTGGATATGGTGGGTAGGCCCATAAACTTCGCCATGATTATGCTAAAAACCTCTATTGATTGCAAAATGTTATGGCATTTATATATTATCAATAATTTGGCATTGTGCACTTGAGATTTGTCTGTTTCTGTGCCTCCAATTAGTCTCGTCAGGTAGCACCTCCCATTATATCTATTCAGGGTGTGCAGTCCAGGAACCTTTCCTATATATATATTTGTGGGTGCCAGGTTAATTAATCCAGTAATAATGCCAAAAGTTATCCAACATGGGTAAACTTAAAGGAAACCAGCACACCACCATTGTTTTAAATTTCTAAAAATGTTATTTTAATATAGTATCAAAAAAGACATATAAAAAGCCATCATATAAAAAAGATGTTGGTACTCATTAAAAGGGCCATGAATGAGACCCCGACGGACTGTTTTGGCAATCACGTAGTCTTTTTTCAAGGGTCAGCCAAATATACATATAAAGGGCACAGTTGTGCATTTATATTTAGGCTAAATCTGAGGGGGGGGCATGGTGTTTAAGGGGCTACAGCTCAAAAGATATTGGAGAAACCGAGCTGTATGGGCAGGTAGAACTGTCATTGGGTGCTGCATGCCATATTTCAGGGGAATAAAATGAGGATTTGGAAGCAATCTAAAATTCCAACTGTCAGTTTTTCCTGACACTCTCAGTTAGGAACACTTTTCTGCTGTTCTCCATAGGGGATTTTTGGGAATGCATAACGCAGGGTACAGGGCAAATTTAGACTTGGGGTTTGTTTTATTAGGTAGCTATTGTTCCAGGGTAGGTGCTTTTGATGTTTAGGTAATTGAGAAAGTTACTGTTTCTAAACATTTTAAAATGTTATCTCACAAATGTCCCTTTATATAGATAGGAAGCTTCAACTTGTTGTGCAGCCTCAGTTGGTGGTCTCCAGCAGAGTGTGTATGTGGCTTCACTTGGGTGCATTAAGATGGATGCCTTTTAGCCCACATACTGTGCCCTTATAATAAGATATAATAGATGCTCCCTCTCCTGATGCTGATTCATGCTGCTCCCGCTCCTCCTGCTGCTGCTGAGGGTAATGGAGCACATACTCACCCACCCAATTGTGTGGGTCTCGTACATAGAGGAATGGAGGCTTCTTGTCCCCAGAGCTGACACTCAGTCCCTGTGTTATTTATCCATACAGTGGAGCTCTCTCACTGCAATCTGGTACTGCATCACAGTGCCCGGGAGGTGGGGCTCACTGAGGTCACATATGTGTGAAGCCAGCTTTTGCCATCTGGTAAAGGTCCTGTTGAATGCTGGCAGGGGCGGATCTTCTTGGCCAGTACCTTGAACTTCTCTTCTGGGATTAACAATGATGTTATTGAGGCTGGTTTGACACTGTCTACGACTACTGCACTTCCAGGATTTGTGTCCTACTGTGGAACGCAAACCGGAAATTCCTGGCCCCAAGCTCCACCATCACTGTGTGGTGTCATCCTCTCAATCTTGCAGATAGATCCCCTTCTACCTTCGATGCCCACTGTCATCCCCCCTGTCTCTATAGAATGATCAGGGACGGGCCATCCCCCGGGGCTTCAGGAGGCAAGGTGAATCATGCAGAGTTAAAAGGGGTGTGTGCACTGCTGGCTGCAGCTGTGTAGGTAAGAGCCAGAGGAGCGGGACATGAGTGTCAGGAGCCTTCCTCTCACTCTAGCTGTGTGTAAACTGGCTCCTTTCAGCACTATGCAGTGAGAGAGGGAAGGTGATCGAGACCTATGGAGGGAGAATGAGACCTTTCTTCTTCTCAGTGTGTTCCTTCCACTCCCATCTAGCCTGCTTATTCCCACTACTATTTCTACCCTGCCCCTTAATGCTACTCCCATCCTCTCCCTGCTTTTCATTATTATTCCCATCCTGCTACTGCATACCAATATTATTCCTATCCTAACCCTGAACTATTACTATTCCCTGCCTGCCCTCTGTTCCACACTACTACTTCCACCCTGTCCCTTGCTCCACACTACTTCACTACTGCCCCCTGCTCCTCACTATTACTCCCATCCTGCCCCACAGTACTGATCCCATCCTTCCCCACAGTAGTACTCCCATCCTGCCCCCCTGTTTTACACTACTACTCCCATTCTACCCCTAACTACTACTATTCTCTGTCTGCCCCCTAATGCTACTCCCATCCTATCCCTGCTTCCATTATTATTCTCATCCTGCTACTGCATTCCAGTATTACTCCCATCCTGCCTTGAACTATTACTATACCCATCCTGCCTCTTCTCCACACCACAACTTCCACACTTTGTCTGATTTACACTACTTCCACACTGGCCCCTGCTCCACACTTCTACTCCCATCCTGCCCCACAGTACTATTCCCATCCTGCCCCCCTTCTTTCCACTATTAGTCCATTCCTGCCCCTAACTACTACAATTACCACCCCCCTGCCCTGCATTACTACTACTCCAATGTTGCCCCCACTTCCCACTGCTACTACTTCATCGTTGCCCCCACTTCTCACTACTACTCCTATCCAGACCATGATCTGCACTACTACTACTACTTCCAATGCCCTGCTTCCCACTATTACTACTCCCATCCTGCCCCTTGCATTCCACTAATACTAATCACATCCTGCCACTGCATCCTATTACTACTACTCCCATTTTGACCCCAGTGGCGGAAGTGTGTTTGGAGCTTGTGCTCCAGGAGCTGGCTCCGGCGGTGGCAATTGACTAACCAGTCTACCCCCTGGCCTCACAATATAGTACCCATTCTAATTACTATCATTGCCTCTGGAACATACCCATAACCAGCACTACCCCCGGCCTCTGAATCATACCTTACTACTTGGCCTCCTAGACATACAATACCCACCATGCTAGGGATATACACTACCCACAATACTTACAAGCCACAGGGACATACACTGCTCACACAATTTTTTTCTTGTAGAGATCAATTTGTTTTTATATATTTTCTGTTGGGGCCAATATGTTTATGTTTATTTCTTCTCGTAGGGGCCAATATGATTTCCAGTGACACCAATGTGTTTGTTTTCTCCTGTGGGGGTTAATGTGTTTTTTTTCCCAGTCGGGGATCAGTGCGTTTTATTGTTTTCTGTAGGGGTCAATATGTTTATTTTCTCCTGACTCTATGGCTGCCAGTGCAGCACCACAGCCAGCCAGGCCAGCCTCTGTCTCTGCTTTCTCCAGGCCTGGGACTCGAGGCCAGGCAGCCCCCCCTGATGGCGGCCCTGTTCCTGGGCAGATACAAGGTGTTGACTACAGAGACAATGAATTGCTCACATCGGAGGCCATACTCTGATGGATGATCTGCACCTAGCATAGGTCTAGGGAAAGTTTAAATGGGGCAACTGATGGTGTCATCTAAAGATGCAGAAATCATGATTGCAGTGTCTATACACACTGACAGTGGGCATCTCATTACTTGCATATTCATACCCGCGAATATACACCACGGAAGGGCATTATATCATCATTAGCTTAAAGTTGTAGACCCAACTGCAGCAAAAAAGTTTGCAACTGTGTCCATCTCAGAATCAGGCCCAATGAGGAGGGATCATGTCCCCCCTCAACAGACCCCACCCCCTTTAAAAGAAACTTCCCCCCATTAGGGCTGCATCCATAAATTTCCCTAGCTGTTTTTAATCACAATTCGCACCTGAACAAGGGGGCAGAAGGAAGCTGGAAATACAAAGAGGCAGAAGGTTAGGATATATTTTCCCTTAATCCTAATCACCCAGACTTGACATGTAGTGAGGGCAAAAAGTGCAGTTCCATGCCCATAAATGCCAGCAATAGAAGAAATTTGTCTGCTCACCAAGGTTCAGGCATGATGGCTCCCTTTGTTCACCACAGGTTTATATTCACTTCTATGCCCACGAGGATAGTAGGGAATGATGTTGGACAGTAACTGTTGACATTTGGGTCTGCTTGGTGAAGAGTATCTAGACACTACTGAGACAGAAGGCTGGAAAGATAAGGGGGCGGAAGACAAGGTGCAGAATGAGCCTGGAAAGGAAAGACAAGGAAGGCAGAAGTAAGCTGGAAAGGCAAGAGGGAGGCAGGAGGCTGGAAAGACAAGGGGGCAGGAAGATGGCAAAACAAGGGGGCAGAAGGCTGGATGCTTAAGTAACATTGGGCACAAAGTGTCACAGGGATCAGGAGGTGAGAATGAGATGGAGTAGTAGGCTTAAATGACACATCAAGCTGGAGGTGAAAAAGAGCTGGAGGCAACACAGGGCAGGGGTCAGGAGAGATGCAGGCTAGATAAGACATGGAGCAGGAGACTGGAGATGACACAGGAAGCTGGAGGCTATACTGGTCTGGAGAGACACAGGTGGCTGAAGGGGACACAGGTCATGAAGCTGGAATATTGAAGGAATCTGGAGGTGACACAGGGAATAGGAGGCTAGAGGAGACATGGGGCAGGAAGCTGGAATGGCAAAGGGATCTGGAAGTGACATAGCAAGCAAGAGGCTAGAGGAGGCACAGGACAGCAAGCTGGAATGCTGCACGGATCTGGAGGTGACACAGGGAGCAGGATGCTGAAGGTGACATGGGACATGTAGCTGGAAAGACAAGGGGATAGATGGGACACAGGCAGGAGGCTGGAGGGGACATGTGGCACGAGTGTGGTTGTATCTGTTGTATGATAATGACATTAGTTAAATTCCTACACAAACAGGCATCTTCCAGACAATGTGATTTCCTACATCAATACCGACTGAAGACACTGCCTGGCAAGGGAAGTTCAATTTCTTCAGAGGTTCCCCATCGTAGCACCACCAAATAGGTAAGGTCAGGTGTATTTTTATTTTGCATTCACAAACTGTGCCTGTGTCAAATATATTAGAATTGCACATACAGTAGTACATGTGCCGGGGATTGGAATTGTAGTCCAATGAGCTGCAAAACAAAAGATGCGGAAAAGCAATTCCACAGATGACCTCTTTTGTGTTGCAGCTCATTGCTGTCTTCTTGCACTACAATTCTAAAACCCCAGCACATGAACTACTGTATGTGCAATTCTATTTGGCACAGGTACTATCCAAATAGTCCAGTCACAGTGGTGCCCCATCCCATCCCTTTCTCACTGCACTCTTCATCCCTGTCCAATGCCCCCCACCATCACACTGACTCCCCCATCCCTGTGTCTACCTCATTCCTACCCAACCAGCCCACTGCCTCCTTCTTATTGCCCCTCAGCAAGAACTTCAATAGCCAGTCCAGTCACAGTTACCCCTTATCATTCAGCACAGGGTTCCCCTTTTCCAGCATAGTGTTCCTCCTCCTACCACCATCTCACTGCCCTCTTTCCATCCAGCCCTGTTCCCCCCTATATATCACCCACTGCCTCTCACCATTATCCTCTATCTGTAACCCACTGCCTTTCATCCCTTTACCTGGTATCACCCACTACCTATCTGACACCTTCTCCCTGGCATCACGCAAAGTTACTCCCTGTGACCCTCTCTCTGGTGTTGCCCACTTCCTCTCCCTGTCACCCTGTCCCCATCACCCAATGCTTTTTCCTGGTGTCACCCACTGCCTCCTTCTGACACCTTATCCATGGTCTCATCCACTGCCTCTGCCTGTCTCCATATCCATGGCATCACCCAATGTCTCTCCCTGTCATCCTAACTCTGGTATCACCCACTGGCTCTCGCTATCACCTTCTCTCCATCACCATCTGCCTCTCCTGTGTCACTATCTCCCTATCATACTCTCTCTCCTGTCACTCTCTGCCCACCACAAGGCATCACCCTCTCCCCATCACCCTCTGCTTGTCCTAATCACCCACTGCCTCTTCCAGTCACCCTCTCCCCATCACTTACTGCCTCACCCTTTCCTGCCTCTACCCATCACCCATCTCGCCTGTCACCCACTGCCTCTCTGTCATCCTCTACGTCACCAACTGCCACCCCCTAGCATTGCTTTCTGTTTTCCACGTCACTGATTCACTAGCGTCACTCTCTCCCCATCACCCTATATTTTGTCACCCTCTGCCCTCTACAAGGCATCACCCTCTGCTTGTCATTCCCTGTCTTCCTATCACCTACTGCCTCTCCTTGTCACCCTCTGCTTCTCCCTACCACCCACTGCCTCTTCCTGTCACCCTCTCCTTATAACTTGCTGCCTCTCCCTGTCACCCTTTCTGCCAACCACTGCCTCTCCATCTCCCACTGTCTCTACCTGTCACCCATCTCTCCTGTCACACACTGCCTCTATCTGTCATCATCTACATCACCCACTGCCTCCCCTAGCATCAATTTCTGACTTCCCCTTCACTCATTCCCTAGCATCACCCACTGCCTCTACCTGTCACCCTATCCCTGGCTTCACCCACTGCCTTTCCTGTCACCCACTGCCTGTCACCCTATCCCTGGTGTCACCCACTTCATCTCCCTGATACTTTCACTCTGGCATCACCCCCTGGCTCTCATTATCTCCCTCTCCCAATTACCCTATGCCTCTCCCCTGCATCACTTTTGTCCTCATCAACCTCTCTCTCCTGTCACTCTCTGCCCTCACCCCATCACCATCTGCTTCTACCTATCACCCACTGCCTCTCCCTGTCACCCTCTACCTGCCACCCTCTGCCTTTCCCATGTATCACTTTCTCCCCATCACCCTCTTTCTCCTATCACCCTCTGCCCTCCGCAAGGCATCACCTTTTCCCTTTCACCCTCTGCTTCTCAATATTACCCATTACCTCTACCCGTCACTATCTCTCCCTGTCACTTACTGCCTCTCCTTGTTATCATTTCCTGTCACCCACTTCCTCTCCATCTCCCACTATCTCTACCTGTCAACCATCACCCCTGTCATCCCCTCCTTCTCCCCATCATCCTCTACTTTGTCCATTTCTAGAGGTAAATTGTTTAAAAAAATTGTTGTAGTGTATTCATTTTAATACATATTTTACAGGTGTACTACAGGTACCAATGAGCCCTTAATCACCTGTTTGCTGGTACTTGTGGTTCTCCAATTGCCAGCATACAGTGGAGGCTTGCTGGGACCTGTATTTTACCTGCAAAATACAATATTTCAACTGTTGCAGAAGACAATCAACCTGGCACCCACTGCCAAATGCTGGTTGTGCTGAACACAGGGGACCCCTATGTCATTTGTCCCCTGTATTTTGGCCACCAAGCCTGGTTCTGAAAAGCCCCGTGCAGATTGTGCTAAGTAAAGGGGAAGCCTATGCTTTTTTCCACTGTATTTTCACAACCAGATTGGTAATGAAAATCCCGGGGGTGGTTGTGCTTTGAGGGGTGGGGGCACCTCACACAATTTTTAACAGATGCATGGATGGATCTCACTGATGCATCCATACATCTATGTATTATTGATTTGATTTTCTCAGGTGCATGCCTAGCGCTATTGAGCCTCTCTGTCATTTGCTGCTGCCCCTGTGCACTGCTCTTCACTCCTGCTGCTGCCACTGCCCTGCACACCTGCAGCTTGCCCCCTCAGCCATCCTACCATCTGCACCCCTGAAACACCTCCTGTGTGCTGTCCCCTCCTCCACCCATGCTAGTGTACCATTTTTTTGCCCTTCTTCACTGCAGGTGGCCCTCTTTGTTCCTCCAAAAGATGGCTAGTAAATTATAAAAAAAGTTTTGAAATTCCATAGACAAAAAACCTAACAGTTTCACATGTCCCATTAAGGCTTCTTAGACATGATCTTAAATTCACAAAACCCACTGAATTTCTGCCACTCAAACTTAAAAAAGCAATGAAATTCCAATCATTGAAGCAGGCACCTTAATAGACATGTTCCTTGCGCAATACAGATATGGTATACCATCACACCCTGGGGTTACCAGCAGATTAAGCACTCTCAAAGAGTGAGAATGCTGTCACTCACAAAATGGTGGAGCTGTTAATTCACAGATTTGTGTGCTCATTGAAATGCATAAAGCAAATAAAGTACAAAATTACCGGCACTCAGTTTGCAAGAGCTTTTGTCAGTAACCCGCCGGGGTGCTCACCTTGGGGTACTAGTGCTAGCCACAAAACCACAAGGAAAATAAGCAGCAAACGTAGAATTAAAGCACCGGCTTCTTCTATGCCTATGCAGTCCTGGAGTGCTGCTTTTTTTCCCTTGTGGTTAATATATATCTACAGATACATATACTAGCTGAAGATTTGCATTGCCTACTATATGTTTATATCTTTAAATTATTAAGTTTTATTATGTGATTTTGCCCAAATCAATTCAATGGAAAGCCCAGAACAGGCTCAAAGGTCTGCTTGGTGACCTTGCCACGAGGTCTGACCCAGACTTCTGCCACTCCACTAGGCATCTTAGACCAACTGCCACCCCTCTATGAAGTTTTCATCAAGTGAAAATCCCCTGACAGGCTCCCTGGGTCAAAGTTCTGCCCAGAAAACACCAATGGGAGATCCTTCCAGGACCCCCCTTATCCTGGCAAAGATCCAACTGGAACACCTTGCATTGGTTTCATCCCAATCAGTGCAGGGGTGTCTGAATACACAACTGGACAGACAAACAAACAGACCAATGAATTTTATATTGTGTTGTTGTCACTAAATGGTCTAATAGCTCACTTTTTTAATACTAAATGTATATATATATATATATATATATATATATAAAATCCAAAATCCTGGTAAGGAACAAGGCGGCACTCCAAATTCAATTGTAAACAAAGTGTTTTATTCAAAGCAAAAAGATCATCGATGTTTCAAAGTCCTCAGACTTTTTCTTCAGGATGTATCACACAAAATATCAACAACAAACAAACATTATAGTGCTAGTGTTCTACCTTATATGCGCACACATTGCGCAATAACCTCACTCCATGCTGCGCTGTCACCAGAAGAGGGGGCGGGGCCTCTGCAATCCTGAAACCAGAAGTGATGCGGGCGATGACAGTACTGGTTGCATAGCAACCTCTGAAGCCACTCTTCTCCACACAGGCATTACAGCGCTGATGGGATAAACAATGTAAACATAAAAAGAGTATATAATATAAGGCCATGTGTACAAGTCACATGGAAAATGGTGTTACATAAGTGACCAGTGTATATAAAACAAGCAAAAAAGGAGGGAATATCCTAATGTTAATAGTACTACAATATTAAATATTAAATATCAAATTTCAAAAAAGAAGAAAATTATTAAACAACTCATACTTAATGTTCACAAATTAATGCATCCTCCACAGTTTAGGCTGTATACAATCTTAATTAACTTAGAAAACAGAAATATCTTGGGTTGTCATGGCAACAGAGAAAACAAGGACGGGGCTATTGTAATTATGGATTCTAGCAAATATTTAATTGAGATCGACTGACAACTTGCAGGTACAAAGACTTACAAAAGTTTAGCTCAAGACCCTTCTGTTGAACCTAAAAACTCCTTAGATAACACCTTGAATACGGCCTTATAGAATAAATGAATTAATAAAAAATTAGTTGATGCATTGTCAACAGAATTTCCCCTGGTACCTGTAATATACACCATCCCCAAGGTGCACAAGGAGGCCAAAGATCCACCGAGCAAACCTATTATATCTGCCCATGGAACTTTGTTACAACCTATTTCACAGTTTTTAGATTTTCTGTTGCAGCCATTACTCATGTGTCAAACAACTTTTCTAAAAGGATACTACTCAGATTTTGTTAAAATTGAAAGAGTTAGGTAAGATACCAGCTGGCACCATTATTTTTACTCTTGACATAAAGAATTTGTATACCATCATTCCCCATGTATACCATCATTCCCCATGAATTGGAATTAAATTCTATGCAAAGTTTTTTATAGGTCAATCATTTTACTATTCTGGATACAGACCTGTTCCTGGAATTGTTGTAATTCACACTGACAAAAAAAATGATACAATAAACAATTTTTTTTTACATTGTGCAGGCTGTGCAATGGGGTCCAATGTGGCCCCATCGAATGCCAATGTTTTTATGTTTGATCAAGAGCTCAAATTTTTATTTCATGATTCCAGTATTTCTAGGCACACAGTGCTATATGGAAGAAATGGGAGTGACTCCGCACAGAAAATAAGTATATATTGCTATATGTATTGAACCAACACTTAAATATTATTCAGAACAAATGTAATAGATTTCTTAGCTGGTGGTGCTCCCCAGAGCCAAAACATGAGTATAAACAAACAAGAGAGAAAGAGGGCAAAGAAAGAAAAACCCTCAGATAAGGCGCTAATAATCAGACAAGGTGGTAGCAGCTATGGGGAGAGGTGTCAGGTATCCTATTAATTATCAAGGAATATAGAAACAGGGGGTATATAACACAGTGCTTATATGTCAGCAAAGATATAACCAATTATTTATCCTAAATTCATGTGAATTTAATCAAAAGTTTGTAGACTATAAAAATATACTCATTTAAATATATAAAAATGGGAGCAGTTGCTCAAATTTCAGCTAAGATTCAGCACATAATGACAAATAAAATGATAAAGCAATAATCAATGCTTGAGCCAATAAAGAATATTGATAAGCTGGAGTCCAACTTGTTGCCCTCCAAATCAAAGGTCTCCTATTATGCTTAGTGTATGGGGAAGGCAGTTCCAAACACCTATGGCAGGTAAAGGATAGTGGCTCTGTTACAATTGTTGCAGTTCCATATGCAAAGTCAGTGCAGAGTCAGAGCAAGAGATGTGAAGTGCTCACCATCTGTTGGGAGTCCCGTGGCACAGATGGAGCAGTGAGAGATATGTTGCAGGCTGATGGAAAAACCCCATGCAGGGGAGCCTGTGTATAGATTGCTGAATGGCTCACCTTGCAGCTGAGGTGCTCCGACAGAACACCTGGCTCACAAGGTAGGTGAGTATGTGTTAGATGGGCGGGTAGTGGCTGATAGCAGACACCTCACTGGAGGTGCAGCCAGTGAAGATGTTGTTGTTTGGCAAAATCCATGCTGATATGGGCTCTAATGAGAGAAAAATGAGAGAGCTGACACGTTTCCCCGTGGCTCAACCCACGGCTTCGTCAGAGGCTGATGCCGCTCTCTCTTAAAGGACAGGTATATATTCCTATATCCTATTAAGTTGGAAAGGTTCAGCTGATATAATTTGAATGAAGAATTAAAACAATGTAGCTGTAAGATACAAATAGCAATAAGTCCCAATTGCCAACAATAGTAAAAACCCATTAACATGTTGGTGGATAGAAGGCAATCCATTGTATTATTTATATAACATGAAGATTGATGATAAAACAAAACAATCCTATATAATTAAAATAAAATATATAAAATAATATATATAGTAAAGGAATACATGAATTGATTAAAGAACAATAAAACAATGTAGAAACCAAAAAAGGGAGGAACAGGTATATATATCAGACAACTAAGAAATATCTAATTCAATACCAAAAGATTAATTTCTAAAGTATTAATTAAAAAATGTATTAAAAAATTAAAATTATAGAGTTAAATTCCAAATTCTCATTGAGACCTTCTGGATTAAGGGAACACATTCTAAACATCCATAACACCTCAAGTTTGCATAATTTTTGAAATCTCATCCTGCCTCGTGCATTAGGGGGACTGATTCCAAACCTATCAATTTAAGACATTTAGGATCTGCCCCATGAACTTCGCAGAAGTGTCTAGATATGCTGTGTTTTTGAAACTTATTCAAGATGTTTCGGCGGTGTTCCATAAAACAGAGTTTCAGAGATCTAGTAGTTCGTCCAACATTAATGAGATTACAATCGCATTTCAACATATAGATGACATATTTTTAGTCGCAATTGATAAACGATTCAATATGTTCTATGTTCATTAGCACAATAGAAGGACTTGGTATTATTCAGAACAAATTGACAAATTGAACCTTTTGGTCTATTAGTTAACAAATTCATAGTGTCTAGACTAGATTTAACTATAAGTCTCAGTTAACTGGGAGCTAAAAGGGTTTTGAGAGATCTATTCTTTTTATATATAACTAATGGTTTTTAGGAATAGGTTATCTCAAAATATCTCAAATGTATCTGTGATAGCTCCTATGTATTATAGGACTATATTGCTTGTTGCTAGGTCAGGATCTGTCTGTCTTCTTGGCATAAAATTGCCTTGCTCCAGAACAACAATTTGATAGTGCTATATAACCATATTCATTTGTACAGTGTATTAGCATGAGGCATAGCAATCAAATGTAGAGGTAATTTTTAATCACAAACACTTGTAGCTACCAAAATATAGAGTATGACCATAATCACTTGTACAGTGTAATAGCATGAGACATAGCAGTCAAAATTTGCAGATCATTAATAAACATAGACATCTATAGCTACCAAAATAGCCATTTATCATTACAGAAAAGGGGTGTCATTGCTGTGTTGTCAAAATCATTAGAAAGCAATAGCATAAGTCATGGTAGCAGAATATACAGACAAAATCAAAATCCCACAAGGATGATACTTTTACCCTTTGTAGAAGGACATGGAGGGAGAGGTGGTCGGCATGTGCACCTGCTGAACCAGATCCATCAATTACCGCTGCTGTGCCACTTGGGGATATGCGTTTCACCTGTAGGGCTTGTTCACCCTAGCATAGATACAGAGCCTCGGCTCTCAGTTTAAGTACATGCTTCTGGGTGTTACTCCCGGTCATATATGAGATAAGAGACAATTGTCTATTGGTTAATCGGGTCACATGATGTACACAATATGAGAGACCATTGCCTATTGGTTGGCACAGTCACATGGTGCTCACATTGAGTCATCAGTATAGACAGTGATCCCCGTTGGGTCACATGTGATCCAACGGCCAATGGAGGAATATTATAGATTCTACCTGACTCAGATAATAGCTGGATTAACCCCTAGTTATACTGCCACATGAATACTTGGGGAAATGTGGTCTAAATAGTATATTATTGTGAAAAGTGATATCAAAGATCGGTTATAAGATTAAAATACACTAAGAAGAGGGAAATCCTCATACATATTGTGTTTAATCTTACTGCTTCACAAATGTGGGTTACTACTATGTATTGACGATTGATGTTAACATTAGCCTAAAAAGGAAATTATCCTAATCATTAACACTACTTGGTACAAAATATTGATTTTGACCGTATTAGAGTACAGATTGACTCTCTTACATAAGTGGGAATGATATAGGGTGCTGCTATTTATACATAACTCTGTCCTGTTGTTAAAGTAATTAGCAGGAACTGAGATATGGAGTATATTGCAATTGATAAAGGGTGCAAGAATACTGAATGGGGTAGTATTGATCACATGTACATTTATCATATCGAAAGCAGGTGATAAATAATCATGGTATTGTTTATACACATATATACAAAAAAGAGAACTAATTTTTGAGGATAAACAAAAAGGAAGGGTCCTAGAGAGGCACTTATTATCATACTATATCGGCATAAATTGTTTTGTGATCACCATCTCTGTAAACCCATTGATAAAACAATCAATGTACATATATGGATTATGTATATATGAGGTAGGAAAGATCTTCATTGCAACCCTAAGATGGTGTTTATGTAACTTAACACAATATAGAATATGGACACAGAAAAGGAGACTGGATAGACAAAAGAGTTAGACATTATCCCCTACATATATCTCAAAGGGTTGAATCTGCTGCATGTCATCGTGTGGAACATAGAATGACATGTGAGCATACCTCCTCTGCCTTAAAGGGATAAGATTAAGGGGAAAGATTCCTGGACAGCACAACCTGAATATATATATATATAATGGGAGGTGCTACCTGATGAGACTAATTGCAGGCACAGAAACAGACAAATCTCAGGTGCACAACTGCAAATTATTGATAATATATAAATGCAATAAAAATTATTTCGTTTTTTAGCATAATCATGGCCAAGGTTATGGGCCTTCCCACCATATCCAGGTAACCTCTTTAGGGTAGGTCCTTAACATACTAGGGTTCAAATCCAGAGCACAGGACCCCCCCAAACTGGCCCAGCTAAGCTGCCCCAGGGCTCCGCCATAGTAAGAAAAGTGCAGTGTAAAGAGATAGTGAAGGGCAGCCACAGCTGCATATAAAGAATGAAAATAAAAAAGTGAAGTACATGTATATTAAAAACACAGTGAAGGGTTAAAATGTGTTATAAAAGAAAAATGTGTTATAATGTGGTGCCCTGAAACAGATCAACCAAAGCAATCCAGGGGGACCCATGCCCCAAAAATTAACCAAAGTTGCCCTACAGTATATAAATTGTAGGACTTACCTAGAATTGTGCCTAATACCAGTGTGCATAAACATTACCAGACTCCTAGTATTTTATTGCATTTATATATTTATATATTATCAATAATTTGGAGTTGTGCAACTGAGATTTGTCTGTTTCTGTGCCTGCAATTAGTCTCATCAGGTAGCACCTCCCATTTTATATATATATATATATATATATATATATGTTCAGGTTGTGCATTCCAGGAATCTTTCCAATATACTCCAATTAATGTGCTTTATTGCACATCTAAGGGAAAGGTGACGCCCTCAGTCTGTATTAGCACCCTTCCTTATTGGTTTAAAAGCATGGAGTCTTGTAATGTATATGCACACTGTTAATAGGCACAATTCTAGATAAGTCCTACAAGTTATATACTGTAGTGCAACTTTGGTTCATTTTCGGGGCATGGGTCCCCTTGCATTGCTTTGGTTGATCTGTTTCAAGGCACCGCATTATAACACATTTTTCTTTTAGAACACATTTTAACCCTTCACTGTGTGTTTAATATATATGTACTTCACTTTTTTATTTTCATTCTTTATATGCAGCTGTGGCTGCTCTTTACTATCTCTTTACACTGCACTTTTCTTACTATGGCGGTGCCCTGGGATGGCTTAGCTAGGCAAGTTTGGGTGGGTCCTGCGCTCTGGGTTTGAACCCTAGTATGTTAGGGACCTACCATAAAGAGGTTACCTGGATGTGGTGGGTAGGCCCATACATAACCTTGGCCATGATTATGCTAAAAACCTCTATTGATTGCAAAATTTTATTGCATTTATATATGTTATTTATATTAATAATTTTGAGTTGTGCACCTGAGATTTGTCTGTTTCTGTGCCAGGGATAAGAATAAGTAAGCTGAGTATCTACTGTTTCATTTTATCAGCAAGAGGGGTCCTGGTGAAAGCATTGCAGGAGCCTTCCCTGAAAATCTATAATGAGAGTACCCATAGTGAAGATCAGATGTAGAAAAATATATACCATCTCAGGGGCAAATACCTGTGCTACCTCTGATCATTTATCCCAAAGGACATTGATGATAAGTGAGCAATCAGGCCATGCATGTGATGGTTGGGAATAAGAAAAAGTGAAGCTGCTGACATAACAGTACTGATGGATGACTTAGCTCTTTGCTAGTGGCATTGCAGAGTATTTGTCATCCTTCTCCTGTATTTATTGCATGCTTGAAATCAAGTAGCTATCCATAAATTAGCAGATGTATTAATTAGAGGAGTGCACATAAATTAGAGGTTCATATATTCTAGGGAATAAGATATAGCATGTACCATGTGGAGGTATAGATAGATCAATTAAGAAAAAGTCTTATATAAAATTTAGTGAAATGTTAAAATATTATGTCCCATCATACAGGATGTCTCATTGGAAGGATGATTCATCAAGTTTGGTGCCGCAATGTTCATAATCTGGAACCCAGGAGCTATTGGACTGATAGATGAAATCAACAAATACATATGAACATTGTGTAATTATACGTAAAATTATCATGTGAGGGTGATCAAAGAAATAGAGAGATATAACTCCATATATAACCATTGACAAGGGTGTCCAGGTGTAAATGGATGAATCTAATATAGATGTGTAAACTCAGCATTAAACCTACACCGAGTAAATAATATGATCAAAACTATTAGTTACTATTAGCTACTGTGATCATGATATTGTAAAGGTGTGATAATAATAGTGTGAAGAAAAGTTATGATTGATTTCCTGTGCATTCTTAAGGAAAAAGGAGAATATAGTATTAACTAGAGTGGACTAGAGTGAAATTGGGAATGGACAGACTGTTATAGTAAAGCTGTCCATGAATTCTATAAGTTACTGAAGGATAAAGTGAAAATGTGCAAAAACAATTGTGTAGGATATAGATGTACATGTGACTATGTTGTATAGTATAGTGATAATAGATACAAGTTCTACAATGTATTGTCCTACTAAATGAAATTGCCTCTCAAATTCTGGGAGGTTGTGGATATGCTGAAATGCCCTTCAGAAAGTTCTATAGGGTAAGCAGGTGGACTGGTCACTTCTCTATCTAGTCAATCTATTATATTAAATTAGATAATATTAGAGGGTGTTTGTGAAGCTATTACTGTATCACTATTGTCCCTTACATGAATACATTGTAGTTGATGTGTAGGTATATATATATATATATATATATATATATATATATATATATATATTAGGGATGTGCAGGCTCGGATAAGTTCGAGTTTGCACGTGGAGTTTGGATATTTCCCTCCAAAAAAACAGAACTCAGAAAGAGGCAAAACGTCATCTTGCACGGACGAACATCATCATTCCTGAGTTCTGTTTTTTTGGAGGGAAAAATCCGAACTCCACGTGCAAACTCGAACCTATCTGAGCCTGCACCTCCCTAATATATATATATATATATATATATATATATATATATATATATATATACAGTATATACACTCCAGTTGGCATGGCACACTCCTTTCCAAATATTCACAAATCATCACGGTTTGACTATATTATACATATACAACAACTCCAAAGAGCAGCACTCGGCGGTCTGATAAAAAACGACTCCTCTCAGCTTCACTGAAGCTGAGAGGAGACGTTTTTTATGAGACCACCGAGTGCTGCTCTTTGGAGTTGTAAGTATATTATATAAATATATATATATACATACATACATGTTCAGTTTTCCACATCCGAAATGCTAAGGACCAGGAGCCTTTCGGATATGGGATTTTTTTCAATACATGAGGGTCCTGCTTGCTTTTCAGGAGTTCAGCGGCATCAATGGCAGGGTGCAGGGGTCCAGAGGTGTCCATGGTAGGATGCTAAGGGGTCCAGCGGTGAGGTGCGGAGGGGTCCAGCAGGGGTGTGGTACCATCAATGGTTTGCGTACCGATGTTAAGGAACCATCGGTGGCTGTGGCCTCAAACAATCAATGGTTTCTATAGATCAGAGGTTCCCAAACGCGGTCCTCAAGGCTCCCCAACAGTTCAGGTTTTAGTGATATCCATGGTTAAGCACAGGTGGTTAAATCAAATTGACTGAGGTACTAATTAAGTAACCTGTGCTCAACCATGGATTTATCTAAAACATGAAATGTTGGGGAGCCTTAAGGACCGTGATTGGGAACCTATGCTATAGATAGTTGAACACATTGTCCAAAATTGCAATTTTTATAGTATACAGTGTTTTTAAGAAAATATTTTTTAAGAAAATTGTGTTGGATATGGTTTAAAAAGATGTTCTTGACCTAATTCAGTCATAGAAAAACCCGACAATTTCTGAGCGGTTTATTGGAAAACTAATTTGTCAGTTAAGTGGTTAAATGCATTCTTTTAAGAGATATGCTAAGCAACATAAGGTTGTGATGGGATGAGAGCACTAGTTATATCTCATGAATAGTGATATTATGTAACTATTAGGCATGTTAAGCTTGTTTTCTCTGTTGACGTGACAACCAAAGAGATTTCTGCTGTTTTCTAAGTTAAATAAGAATGTATACAGCCTTAACTGTTGTAGATGCATTAATTTGTAAACATTAAATATGAGTTGTTTAATAATTTTCTTTTTTTTTTTAGATTTGATATTTAATATTGTAGTGCTGTTAACATTCGGACATTCCCTCCTTTTTTGTTTGTTTTATATATACTGGTCATTTATGTAATACCATTTTCCATGTGACTGGTACACATTGCCTTATATTATACACGGCTTTTATGTTGACATTGTTTATCCCCTCAGCGCTGCTGCACTTCCTATGTGGAGAGCAGTGGCTTCAGAGGTTGCTATGCAACCAGTACTGTCATCGCCCACATCACTTCTGGTTTGGGGATTGCAGAGGCCCTGCCCCCTCTTCCGGTGACAGCACAGCATGAACTGAGGATATGGTGCAATGTGTGCGCATATAAGGTAGGACACTAGCACTATAATGTTTGTTTGTTGTGATACATCCTGAAGAAAAAGTCTGAGGACTTTGAAACGTCAATGGTGTTTTTATCACAATAATGCTTTGAATACAACACTTTGTTTACAATTGAATTTGGAGTGCCGCCTTGTTCCATTCCAGGACCTTGGATATTTTCTAAGATTATTTAGGAAGGCACCCAGAATGCTGCACGGATTACCCAGAGTGCCAGGCTTTTCAGATAATAATAATATTAATATATATATATATATATATATATATATACACATACAGTACCAGAATGGTCCACTCTCACATCATCATATGTAGCTTTTCTGGGGTAGCTACCAAACAGGGAAGTTTTTCAAACAAAAACACACATCACTAAAAAAAATGTACACTCACCAGTCTTCACAAAATGTATTTATTTGATCCACAATCACAGCATGGCAATATTATGGCATATCTACATTTTGACCCCAAACATAAACCTTTTTGAAGATACAAATCTAAATGAGGCTAACCTTTATACATATTAAGTATCAACCTCCCATTGTAATTGATAACACTCCCCCAATTAAAACAGGTACCAGACTGGTACTAGATAAAAGTATCTAAACAATGTGAAAAAACCAGTGCACAAACTTATTAATAGAACATCTTACTTACATAAATAAATGATAGCTAGCAGCTACAAACTACTGAATTCTGCTAGTGTCCATGTGCAGATTGGTGGCTTGTATTCCACCAGGACATTAATTCCTGTCAGTGGAATCCACTGCCCACTGCTAGTTGCTATGGCATCCACCCGCACTTCCTGTCAGTGGAACGCATACTGTAGACCAGCTGAGCACTGATCAGCTGATGGATGTGTCCCATCGAGTTACTGACCGGAATTGGGCAGTGTAAACACAAGTGTTTCTATTATGTATCCTAAAATACATCACTTGAATATTGACAGTAATCAATATCAAAAGTTAAAAGTGTATATGCATCTCTGCTGAGGCAAACACTGGACTTAAAGTGGCATCTTATGTCTTTACTGAACCGTTTGTGACAGAAGTACATAAATATAAGCAGCAATTAAAACAGGTTGATTCTAAAAAGGCTGGTGTGAAGAGTGATATGCTACCGATGCCAATTGTCTTGTGTAATGGACAGCAGATAAACAATGAATTGCGGGAACAAAGCAAAATGTTCCAGAACGATGATGTATCTCAGCAGCAGTGGGACCATAGAGATGTCGTCATTAATGATAACAGTGTGTAAGAAGGCATATACAAAAAACAGAGTTGCAGATGCACTATGCGATCATTACTGTATACATATACAGGGCATCACTCGAAAAAAATACATAAATAATATTATTATTTGGGGCGAGCGTTTGGGTGTGGGGCCCCTGAGCTGTTTTGGCTGGACCTCTCCAGGGCATCACCATTTAATACATATAGTCACTTTGTATATCACCGTCATGTTTGTTTATTATTTATGTATTTTTTCAACACACATTCTACCCTTATCATTATTATAACACTTGTTAAGTACTTTACACACCTGATACTTTAACACTTCACTGTCACCATTTTTTTCGAGTGATGCCCTGGGGAGGTCTTTGGCTGAGCTGACTTTTGGGGTGCTCTGCATCCCTGATGTGAACCCCAGAGTGTTAGGAACCTGCTCAATGAGGTGACCTTGACGCTGGTGGGCAGGCCCGTATCAGTGGCCATTGATATGCAAACTACCTCTGAAATTCTATATTATAAATTTATATGTATACAGTAATGATCGCATAGTGCATCTGCAACTCTGTTTTTTTGTATATGCCACTTTGAAATCTCAGCATGATAGCACCTTTCATTACTATTAGGGTGTGCAGTCTAGAGCCCCTCCTTATACCCCATAGTGTGTAAGAAGGGACAGAAGTATATAAGTTGGGAAATTCCTTAAAAGTCTTTCTTGTAAAAGTGGATGCGATACCTTGCAGTGACTTTAAGCTTACAGTAATAGCTAAAGTTGTGCAGTCTTCGCAAAGGGTTACAGGTCCTGATAACTAACTGTGTCTAAAGGTGATGATAAAGAAGTGACATATACAGATGGTTATCTGGTGACCTTAAAGGCAAAGGTACAGGATGTACAGAAGTCTAAAGAGATGTTGATGGCTTCCACAGATGAGACTGTTGTGATCAGAGTGATTTGAATGTGACCCAATTACACAAGTTTGCTGTGGAAAGCAGAACCTTAAAGAAGGTTAATACTGAAAGTCTTGTGAAGAGTAATACTGATGTATGTGAAACAATGCCTTCAAGCAACTAGGTTGGCTTGCAATGCTGCTAAATGTGTCAGTTGGGAAGTGAATTGGGTTCACATTACAAAGCTTGAAGAAAGTAGTCCTTTCAACAGAATTTGTAAATAAAGATCTCTCTGGAGAATAAACTTCAACCTGTGCTGGTATAACAAGTGGACATTGTGTGTAATACTTTCAAGAAAAAAAGTGTAAACATAAGAAAATCCAAGAGGTAGATGCTTTACTAAAGTGGCAGATAGCCATCAAAGCTGTAGATAAATTTTGTTTAAATAATGGAATAAACATTCAAGTATCTTACGTGGACTTGAGGGTCGGGAACCTGAGGATGACCATGCCAATACATGGTATGCTGACATAAAACCAAGGTCTGGAAATTGTGATGCTGGTTACTCTCAGGTTGGTGGCTCTTTGAAAGAAAATGTTTTGCAAGTAAAGTATGCAAATAGTCAATACAGTGCTTCACAGCTGAAGGTTAAATATATTTTATGTAGAAGTAAATGGGTGTGCCTTTAATAGGTTTAAGCAAGAAAATTATTTTTAGGTTAAAAAAAACAAAATAAGAAGCTGTTCTTGGTCTGAGCCAAAAGATTTGAGGAAAAGAACTTGCTGGATTTTGATGAATTCTGTCACTTTGGGATAAGTTATTTGAAGTTCTTAATGTCTGATGTGGTACCCAAGGATGAGCCTCAAGTACTACATATAGAAAGCAAATAGTTTAAGTGGTGCCATAAAGTTAGGAAACTACATAACTTGGAAAAGGAGGCCACCAGAGATTACGATGATCTTGGATCTTGTGGATGGCTCTCATGAGAAAAGTGAAGAAGGACTTTGCCATGAAAATTCCTTGTCCCATGCCACTCAACCCAGGGGTTTTGAGCTAGGGAGGGGGATATGTGGCACTATCAGTAAATATTGTGCTAATGAGCAGATGATCAAGTGTGTGACTGGAGGTATCTGCCCACACAGAGAAAAAAAGGATTGTGGGAACACACCTAGAGGCCACCCTTTGTACAGAGCCCAGGTGGGGTTGGAGTAGTCAGACAGTCCAATTGGGATTGTGGAAGCCAGATAGAGCTCATTGTGCTAGCAAGCCATTGAGGGCAATGAGGCCTTAGCCTAGTCCTGTGGGAGACAGGGAAGGCCACCAAACTGTGGGACTGAGCTATGTGAATGTGAGTAGGTTGGAACCTATGTTACCTGCAAGGAAGCAGGCCAGATTGTGAATCTATACATGTGAGCAGCTGAGGCAGGCAAAGCCAAGCCAGGCTGGAGCCTGTGATATACAGTACCTGTTAGAGACAGGACTGGAAAAACTTTGAGAGACTTTATGTTTGCATACTAGCTGCATAAGGATAGTGAGGGCTCAAGAAGTAAGTTAGTTGCCCTGAATGGGTGCTATGCTGTTTGTTGTTTTCCATTTAATTAATGCTGACAAGTAATCTCTATTTATTTAATTTTACCATGAAAGCTGTGCATGGACTTTAATTCCTGCAGCTAACACTGCACCACTGACATACTACCAAGCTAATTACTCCAGTTATATTACAGTATATCAGAGGTTCTCAAACTCGATCCTCAAGGTGACTTAATTAGTACCTCAGTCAATTTGATTTATCCACCTTTGTTCAACCATGGATATCTCTAAAACCTGAACTGTTGGGGTGCCTTGGGAACCTCTGTAAAATATACATCAAATCCAGGAATGTTTATTTAAATATTTGTATGTTAAAAATGTATAACTATTTATATATCCAATTCTGTAGGCAATAGAAAAATCACATTAAACATATTCGACTTATGTTTTTACTTTTACTTTGCAACAGTTTATTTATATTGGCATCAGTGCAACCAAACACAATACAACTTTCTAAGATTGAATTTTATTGATTTTCTATAACAATGACAAGAATTCAGTGGAACAGAGCTGCAGAAAAAATAAATAATTACTTAAAAAAAGAAAATCATAATGCATCTGTGTGTGTGTGTTTATTTCTGCAAACTCATATTCAGCAAATACTTTATGCAAATGTTCATATCTACTCTTTTAAGTTTTTTAATCATCAAACTTCATATATGTAGACAATAGCAATGTGTGAAACTGTTTACATTATAGTGCATAAATAATAGTTTCAAATTAATGATTGTCACAATATTCTCTTATAAACAGGTGAATTAATCATTTAAAATAATAATTTCACTTGTTATTTCCACCTAGATAAAATAGTCTAACTACTGCATATAAATATTGAATGAGTCACTAAACTTTCACTATCCATTAGCTCCTAACCGTTAACTTTGTTATTGTTGAGATAGTGAGTATGGCAGCATACATCTGAATAACACACTCACAATACATGGATGGTTACATTGCATTAGGAAGTGCAGCATTCCCTTGTAGGTATGTTTAATATTTTAGAAGAGATAAGTCATCCTTAGGGGTATATTTACTACAGTATGTTGTTGTATATAGCAACCAATCAAATTCTAATTATTTATCCAGCACCTTCTAGAAGATAATAGCTAGAATCTGATTAGTTGCTATGGGCAACATCTCTACTTCTACAAATCCACACTTTAGTAAATATACCCTCAAACCTCTAAAATATCTTCCACTTTGGTGAGTGGTCAAGATAACAAAATCAAAAATCCAAATAGACATTACTTGGAAGTAACAATTTTACATAGCATACTCCCATTTTAGTTAAGATTAAAACAATTCAACAATTCCCCTAATATTTATTATTTTAAAAAATATTGTCTTTGTGTGTATAATTTTTCTTAAATAAAATGTACTATTTTGTTCACAATTTTGTCTTAGTTTACATTGACTTAGCAAATAATATAGCACCAAATGTAATCCTCTGTTTGAAATAGTTAGAAAAAAACAATAAGTGAATAATACATTAACTTTCAAAGTACTATCTATCAATATAGAATGTGGCATAATCTATTTCTGTTAATGAGTTATAAATATTAAGAGTACAGTAGTTTTGCAACTTTTGCTTTGAAAATTCTCAAGCCTGATACATTTACAGATTCTTGAGTAGATGTACTGTGTGTCTACTTGTATGGATGTTTCAGCTGTTTGAGTGAGTAGAAATGCTTTTTACATAACCATGATAAAAGAGACAGGGAAATCCTCATGCTATTTTATAGAAGGAATTGGTATGAAAGGTAGATGAACACCAAAACTATGTAGAATAAATAAAATATACTGTGTTCCAAGTGGATATTTTCGGATCTAAACAATACAGTAACTTTGTAAAAATTATTATTAGGAAATCTAATGTACTCTATCTAAAAAAGTTATTAGTATCTGTTGAAAGCAATTAACAGGGTTTAGATATTTTTGTATTATGTTGTGTTATTTTTATTATCTTTAGTGGCCTATTCATCTTGACGAGATTATCACTAGTGATTATGTTAAAAACTTGCTGCAAGTGTAAAAAATATTTTGGAGGCATTCATTGTCACGGCCAGGGTATTTCAGCATGGCACTAGGCGAGTGTTACCTGTGAGGTCATTGTGGCGTGGGCTGTCTGGTGGCGGAGCTGGTGTCTGGCGGGGGGCTTTGGCTGCACGTGTTGTTGTGCGGGCCTGTTGTCACTCTGTGCTGGTAAGGCCTGGTGGCGTCTCCATTCCGTTTGGCATGGGTGCCACCATCTTGCCTTCTGGCCATGTGATGCGGCTGGCCAATCCTCGTGAGTCACATGTTCCCTCTGGCCAGTAACAGCACAGCATGGGGTATTTAGGAAGGGTCAGTGCCTTCCTTCTTTGCCAGTGCAACGTGTATCTCAGCCTAGCTGAGAGGGAGTTCTCTGTACTTATCCTGATCCTGTGAATTCGCTGTCTGCCAGTCTGCCTGTCAGCTCGTAGCTCCCACTGGACTACCCCGCTTCCTCCATCACCCTTGCCCATACCTGAGTACCTGAGCCTGCTGAAATCCTGCGCTTCAGTTCACGTCCTGCATACCTGGCTTGATTATTTTCAGTTCACTACCTGCATACCTGGCTTGATTATTTTCAGTTTCACTACCTGCACACCTGGACAGCTCTAATTGTTTCTACTTGGACATTAACCCTTGTACTCCCACCACAGAACTCTTGTGCACATTTATATATTCCTGGACTTTTATTTACTGCCATTATATGTCTACTCAAGCACTTATTAAAAATCCTAGTTTTATTTTCAAATCTGCTTCTGTGATCGCTCCTGCTAGCACCCCGGGTCCACAAACAACCCAGAACATAACAGTTTGCACTGGCCCCATGGAGCCGGCCATGGATCAGGAGTCAGGAGTGGATTTGTTCCAATGCATTTCTGGTCATTTAGAGAATCTGGAAAACATGCAGCATCAGATGGCTCAATTTCTGCAAGAGATGTCAAAGCGTCAGGATAGTTTGCAAACTTCCTTTTCTACCCCTGAAGGACCAGCATCTACATCCGCATCAGCGTCTGGGAATACAGGAGGCAGATCATCTCCCCACTTACATCTTCCTTTACCAAGTAAATTTGACGGCAATCCTAAACTCTGCCGAGGATTCCTAAATCAGTGTGACATACATTTTACCCTGCAGCCTGACAACTTTCTAACTGCAAGAACTAAAGTGGCTTATATAGTCTCTCTGTTATCCGGCCAGGCCTTGGAATGGGCTTCCCCACTCTGGGAGCGCTCAGATCCGCTGCTGGATAATAATGCAGGCTTTGTGTCATCCTTCAGGAGGATTTTCGATGAACCTGGGCGTACTGTATCAGCATCATCAAACATCATGACACTGAGACAAGGGGTCTGTCCTGTCAGTCAATATGCCATGCAATTTCAAATTTTAGCTTCAGAGCTCAAATGGAATGAGGAAGCCCTCACCTCGACCTTCTGGCATGGGTAGTCAGACTGACTAAAGGATGATCTAGTCACTCGAGAGCTTCCTACTAATCTGAACGACATGTTTTTGTTGTGTATCAAAGTTGACCTACGCTTCAGGGAACGTCAGGCTGAAAAAAACAGAACTGACCGGCAAAGGTCATTTCCCCCCTCCATTTCTACCCGTCCCATTCCTTCTCCTACTGAAGAGGAGCCTATGCAGGTGAATCATAGACACCTCTCCAAAGAAGAACATCAGAGAAGAATGCAAAAGAACCTCTGTCTGTACTGCGGTGAGTCTGGTCACCTGCTGATCTCCTGCCCCCGTAAACTGGGAAAATGCCAAATCCTAACTGACCCTGGAGACAACAAGTTAGGAGTTATGAACCCATCTCCGAAAATGAAAGATTTCACGATTACCCTAGCCTTTGATCTTAAACCCAAACCTGTCTTTGCTACTGCTCTACTTGACTCGGGAGCAGCCGGAAATTTCATAACATCTAGTTTCTTAGATAAATTTCAGATTCCTTGTTTGCCTCTCAACCATGCCATCTCGCTGACCTCTATAGACGGACACCCTCTAACTAACGTGATAGTCACCAAAGAGACTCAACCAGTATTGGTCCGAATTGGGGCACTTCATTCTGAGTCCTTAAAATTCCTGGTGATATCAGAGGCCTCTCAAGAAATTGTTTTTGGTCTACCTTGGTTACGTCAACATAATCCCAGGATTGATTGGAGTTCTATGCAGATTCTGTCATGGGGTATGGACTGTCAGAAATCCTGTCTTCCAAAAATTTGACCTGTGAGAAAGACAGTTACATTAGTTTCTTCTGCCATTACCAAGGAATATCAGATGTTCGCCGATGTGTTCTCTGAGCAACAAGCAAATATCTTACCCCCTCATAGGGAATGGGACAGTCCAATTGAATTGATACCTGATATGATACCACCTCGTGGTCGTACCTATCTGCTGTCCTTGCCTGAAACTAAAGCCATGACTGAGTACATCCGGGACAACCTGGCAAAGGGGTTCATTCGCCCCTCTACTTCACCTGCCAGAGCTGGGTTTTTCTTCGTTGGCAAGAAGGACGGTGGTCTAAGACCATGTATCGATTATCGAGGCCTTAATGAAATTACTGTAAAGAATCAATACCCTCTTCCCCTGATTACTGAGTTGTATGATAGGGTCATGGGCTCTGTCATTTTTTCTAAATTAGATCTGAGAGGGGCTTATAACCTCATTTGTATCCGAGCTGGCGATGAATGGAAGACCGCTTTTAATACCAGAGATGGACATTTTGAGTATTTAGTAATGCCTTTTGTATTGTGTAATGCCCCTGCTGTCTTTCAAAGTTTCGTTAATGAGATTTTCCGGGATCTGTTATATGTTTCGGTTGTTGTCTATCTGGATGACATACTGATTTTTTCACCCTCTGTGGCTAAACATCAAGAACATGTTAAAGAAGTTCTGACCCATTTGAGAGAAAACCACCTTTATTGCAAACTGGAGAAGTGCGTCTTTGGAGTGCCCAGTGTACCTTTTCTTGGCTATGTAATATCTGGCTCCAGTATAGAAATGGACCCCAAGAAGGTACAAGCAATTCTGGATTGGACCCGACCTCAGACACTGAAGGCCATCCAGAGATTGTTGGGCTTCGCCAATTATTATAGATGCTTCATTAAGGGATTTTCTACACTGCTTGCTCCCATTACAGCCTTGACCCGCAAAGGTGCTAATCCTGCCCAATGGACACCTGAGGCAGAGTCTGCCTTTCATATTCTAAAACAGGCCTTTATCTCAGCACCAGTTCTTCGACAACCAGATCTGGACAGGCCTTTTTTGTTGGAAGTAGACGCATCATCTGAAGCTGTGGGAGCAGTCTTGTCTCAACGTTATGAGGACAACCGAGTCCATCCGTGTGGATTCCTTTCTAAAAAATTCTCACCTGCCGAAAGGAACTACGCCATAGGTGAGCAAGAACTACTAGCTGTAAAGTTGGCATTGAAGGAATGGAGATATTTGCTAGAAGGCGCCAAGTTTCCATTTACTGTATTTACGGACCATAGAAATCTCCTATTTCTCAAAAACCTCCAATGTGTGAGTCCTCGTTTGGCCCGCTGGACAATATTCTTTGCCAGGTTTCAGTTCACCCTGACCTTCCGGTCTGGAGCACTTAATCAGAAGGCTGATGCCCTATCGAGATCTCTCCTCTGTGATGATCAATCTGAAAATCAAAGCAATACCCCTGTCTTGGAATCAAGAGTTTTCGCCACATTACAAGTTCAGCTTCCTACGGGAAAATCATTTGTGGCCCCGGAATTAAGGAAGCAGCTTCTCACTTGGGCAAATTCCTCTCGCTTCGCAGGGCACTCAGGCACACGGAAGAACTTGGAGTTCCTGAAAAGACACTATTTGTGGCCTTATATGAAAGCAGATATAATGGAGTTCATCTCTTCCTGCTCCTCCTGTGCACAGCATAAATCATCACGACAAGCTCCAGCTTGGGAATTGCTTCCATTACCTACTCCATTATGTCCATGGATGCATATCTCCATGGATTTCATCACAGATCTGCCAGTCTCTCAAGGTTTCAACACTATCTGGGTTGTAAATAGACCGATTTCTAAGATGGTCCACTATATACCGTTGAAGAAGTTACCTTCTGCCCCTGACCTGGCACAGTTGTTTGTCCAACACATATTTCGTCCACATGGCCTTCCTGCTGAAATTGTCTCTGACCGTGGTGTGCAGTTTACTGCAAAATTCTGGAGGGCTTTGTGTTCTGTTCTTCAAGTGAAGTTAAACTTTTCCACGGCCTACCATCCGCAAAGCAACGGCTCCACCGAGAGAGTTAATCAAGATCTAGAAACTTTCTTAAGAATTTTTATGTCATCTTCCCAGGACAATTAGGCTGCCTTGCTGCCATGGGCTGAGTTTGCACATAATGCTTCCTACCACTCGTCAACTAACCAAATGCCATTTCAGGTTGTTTATGGCCTTCATCCTCGTGTTCCCGAATTCCGAAGCCTGCCTGCTTTCGATGTTCCGGCCGTGGAGGACACGGTGTGGAATTTTGCTGCCATCTGGACTCAAGTACGGTCTGATTTGTTGAAGGCATCCTCTCGCTATAAGACCCAGGCCGATAGAAAACGTAGAATAGTTCCACGCATGCAAGTTGGAAGCCAGGTCTGGTTGTCCACCCGGAATCTTCGTCTGAGGGTTCCTTCTATGAAATTTGCACCACGCTTCATTGGTCCCTTCTCCATAACAGAAGTCATTAATCCAGTGGCCTATCGTCTACATTTACCCCATACCTAAAAATCCCTAATTCCTTCCATATTTCCATATTGAAGCCCCTGGTCCTGAATAAGTTCCTTAGTGCTCTACCTGCTTCTCCTCGAGTCCAGACGGAGAGAGGAGTTGAGTTTGAGGTCACCCAGATATTGGACTCTCGTCTACGCAGAGGTCATCTACAGTATTTGCTGGACTGGAAAGGTCATGTTCCAGAGGAACGTTGCTGGACTGATGCTCGTGATGTCCACACTCCCACGCTCATCAGGAGATTCCATTCTGCCCATCCAGAGAAGCCTGGTGATTGTCCTGAGGCCACCCCAAAAGGGGGGGGGTACTGTCACGGCCAGGGTATTTCAGCATGGCGCTAGACGAGTGTTACCTGTGAGGTCATTGTGACACGGGCTGTCTGGTGACGGAGATGGTGTCTGGCAGGGGGCTTTGGCTGCACGTGTTGTTGTGTGGGCCTGTTGTCACTCTGTGCTGGTAAGGCCTGGTGGCATCTCCATTCCATTTGGCATGGGTGCCGCCATCTTGCCTTCTGGCCATGTGATGCAGCTGGCCAATCCTGGTGAGTCACATGTTCCCTCCGGCCAGTAACAGCACGGCATGGGGTATTTAGGAAGGGTCAGTGCCTTCCTTCTTTGCCAGTGCAACATGTATCTCAGCCTAGCTGAGAGGGGGTTCTCTGTGCTTATCCTGTTCCTGTGAATTCGCTGTCTGCCAGTCTGCCTGTCAGCTCCGAGCTCCCACTGGACTACCCCGCTTCCTCCGTCACCCTTGCCCATACCTGAGTGCCTGAGCCTGCTGACATCCTGCGCTTCAGTTCACTTCCTGCATACCTGGCTTGATTTTTTTCAGTTCACTACCTGCATACCTGGCTTGATTATTTTCAGTTTCACTACCTGCACACATGGACAGCTCGAATTGTTTCTACTTGGACAATAACCCTTTTACTCCCACCACACAACTCTTGTGCACATTTATTTATTCCTGGACTTTTATTTACTGCCATTATATGTCTACTCAAGCACTTATTAAAAATCCTAGTTTTATTTTCAAATCTGCTTCTGTGATCGCTCCTGCTACCACCCCGGGTCCACAAACAACCCAGAACATAACATTCATCATGCCTCCCTAACTGTAGTATGACTTCTGAGAAGCTGCTCTTTTTGTAGAGTCAGCTTTTCAGAAAATATAAGGATTTCCTCACTGCTGCATGTCTCTCCCCTCTCTAGTCCCCGATGTATTTCACCTCCTAAAAACACCCTGCCCTCCAATAAAGATCTAGCCACCACTGGTGTCCAAACCGCCCCCCGCTCCCTATTGCACGTTTCCAATCCGGCCACCCTCCCCCCGCGTGTGTCCGATCTGGCCCCCCTCTCCCCCATGGGTGTCTGATACCCTTCCACCCTTCTCCTAGCTTACATGTCTTCTGTCAGTGAGTTAATGTTAATTTTCACCTGCTTTTGTAAAAAATAAGTGATGATGAATAAAGCCCTTGATCTTAAGGCACTGTATAGAGGGCCTGATTCAGTATGGATCCCAACTGCAATCATAGCTGCAGTATCACATGCAATTAAGCTCTAAAAATATGCTAATGCCTGCCTTAGTTTACCCTGCATAGAGACAACCACTGCTGCTTTCTCGCATCCATAATACTTCGCCGTTCTGCATATACATCGGTACCATCGAAGCACATGGGCCCATCATGCACAATTACAGCAGGTCTGAACTGTCACAGAAATTGCAAGTCTCATCGCATGCAGTGATTACTCAGGCTATGTATGCAATCGCAGTGGCTAATTTATGAACACCCATGCTACATTATTCAAATCGACAGACTTGCCTGTGCATCTGCAATCAATCCCCGTTACAACCCCCAAATGCTCAGTGCTTGTCACTCACTCTGCAATGGATTCCTATCTGCATGAGTAATTGCAGTGCGATTGCAGTGCATGTGTGGTGCATGTGCAGTACTGAAGAATCGGCTGACCTGTGTAAGGATTTGTAATTGCATATGCTGTTGAATCAGGCCCAAAGTCCACAGCATGAGTCAATGGATATTGTCAATGGATAGAAAGTGGTAGGTTTGTGGGGAGCAATTGAGACATTACAATCAAGAAGTGCTGGTTGCTGGTTGCATCCCACCATGGAGTGTACACAAGCACATGCATACTTTCAGCTGCAGGAAGTGCAGTGCCAAGAGGGTCCCACTGTGAATCACAAACCGGCACATGCACAGTGGCCCACCGGCGCTTCTATGTGAAGCATCAATAAAATCAAAGGAAGCATCAACAGAAATAGCCCTATTATGGAAACCTTATATAATAATATATAAAAAACAGTTGTCTGCGCTTGTGAGAAACAGGGGGAGAAAAAGCAGCCCTTTTACCACTATTAAAGTATCTGTAAATTGTGTCAGACAGGCACTAGGAAATATAAATAATGCTTTGAAATATTTTATTTATAAGCATAAAATATATATTTAAAATAAAAATAAAATTAAAAATACAGTAGTTGGAACCATTAGTTTCGAGTGACATTTCAGGTTGATCTTGTAAATTAATTTATTAATTACCAATTATATGTGGTCTTTGCCTGTTTTTTTTTAACACTCTATATTTGTGCCACTGCAGGTAGGGCCTTTGGTGTATATCTATATAAATCCAGGTACTTGCAACACACAACAAAAACAAGATATGTTTGTGTGGTCCTCAAAATTATATCCTTCCAATTAAGAAAGTTTTCAAGCTACTCCAATACAGTATAGAAATAAAGAAACACACTAGGCTTCTCTTCTCACATTGTCAGCAACAGTGAAGGAATGATCAGAACCAAAACCAATACTTCACTAAATACTCAGCTGATGAGAACCTGATGGAGAGAAGCTGTGTGACATTAACCCATCTTCAACATTAAACCATATGTAACTATTCAAAAAAAGTCTCATATATCTACTCATAACATAGGGAACAAGTCAAAACATCACAATATTCAAAAAGAGTCCAAGCAACAATCAAAATGTTACCATAAATCTGTTGCTGACAATATGATGTTGGTCTTGAGAAACATAAACCAGACTCAGGGGGTCATTCAGACCCGGTCGTTAGCGCCGATGTGCTCGGACCGGGTCGATGGCCCCCCACAGAGCATGCGCACGACGGTGCAAGCGCCGTCGTGCACATGCGTGAGACCCGCTATGACCGACAGTGCCGTTAGTAGCGGGTCTCAATCCAAAGGGGGTGAGCTGTCGATGTTGACACCACTAGCGATGTCAGTGGAGAGCTTCTGGCTCTGACAGAGCCAGAAGCTCTCTGGGGCTTACGACAAGGGAGACCCTACCCTAGGGTCTCGTCGTAAGCCCCGATGGTCGCGATGGTCTCTGACCATTGCGACCATCACCAGAGCGGTCGTTAGAGCTGTTGGTGTTAACCCACAGCCTAACGACTGCAACAGAGGCAGGCAGTCAGGATGCAAGTGGCCGCCCAGTTTCTGAGTGACCGCTTGCATCTTCCGACCGACTCTGAATGAGGCCCTCATATGTTTAATACTATATTACATTATGCTAGTAATGTATTTTATTTGAGGCTAGTTGATAAAGAGTTTCATAGCCAAATTTTCCAGAATCCAGATTTAAAGTGGTATCACAATGATCACAAAGTGAATGTAAAACACTGATAGACCTGAGAGCCGATATATTCATTGTAATTCATCCCACCTATAAGCATGTGGCTATTGCAATTTAGCAATATGAGTATTATGATGCTGAGGTATGTACAGTAGTCAACTGTCGGATGGCTCCACCAGCATGAAAGTGTCATAAGAACCGACTGCCCAGGTAGATTATTTAGTTTCTATGTCTTTTGTGGCCAGATAGATTCTTAAGAATTCTAGGGAGTTTCTAGCTAGGGATTTTCATGTATGCCCCATTATAAAGTTGTTACAAACAAAATCACAAGACCTTCATATCATCTTCAGTGCACCCAATAATTTCTGCCAAAGAATTGGTGTTATAGCTGGTAGCTCAATACCTTGAACTCTGTATTCAAAAATGTGTGATTAGGATATAAGTTACCTGAGGGATACAGATGATTTTCTAACTAATATAAAGAATAGGCTCTCTCTAACCCCTGTTTTTTGGTTGGCATCAATGGATGTATCTTCTCTGTACATAATCAATACCACATGAGGAGGGTATACTTGCTATAATAGATACAGATTATTTTCTAACTAATATAAAGAATAGGTTCTCTTTAAACCCTGTTTTTTGGTTGGCATCAATGGACGTATCTTCTCTGTACATAATCAATACCACATGAGGAGGGTATACTTGCTATAATAGAAGCTCTGGATGCTAGTACATATATATATATATATATATATATATATATCCACTGAATGATTTTTTTTATTGTAGCTATTGGAAGTTGTTCTTACTTAAAAATATTTCCCTTACGTGGGTGACTACTGGTGCCATGATAGGCTTGATAATATCACCTGCATATGCAAATTTGTTTATGGTAGCATATGACAAGAAATATATTATATTATGCCCACATATGTTTCCTGGATTGCATTTTATTATACAGTATATACAGTAGTTTATGTATTTCTGGTTTGGAGGGGTCCCCAGGAGGAATTTTAGTACATAGTTGCACATATTAATATCCTAAACTCACTAGTGAAATGTACTTTTGAAATACATTATGCCAAAATTACATTTCTTGTTGAACTTTCCTGGACAGGATGTATTGTTGGGAGTACACTCTATAGAAAGGATACTGATGGTAATGCCTTGCTGTTTGCATCAAGTCACCATCCAAAGAATTTCAAAGAATCATTATCCGTTTCTCTTTTACATGTGATGAGAATTGATTTTGAACCATTCATTTCAGAGTAGGAAATTTCAGTTTAATTGGATGTGGAGATTTGGCTTACTTCTGTGCTTCTCTGAATAACCACTCATATCCACTGATATGTGTATGTTTATCTTAGGCTGCCTCAGACACATGCACATGTAGTAAAGTCACAGATGTGGCTGCTTGCATGTGACTTTGAGAAAGGAGCCAAATGACTATCCTCAAGCACTATACTCTCTTCCTTTTTTATGTTTTCTTTAAGTGGTATTGTAGGCAGTTAGCTGTATTAGCTGCAAAGAATCACTCTATATACAATAATTATATTTGGGCATAATTGCCTATAATTTATTTTGCTTAAATGTATTAATGTTGTTTATATTGCTCTACTGTAGAAACACAACCATGTTCTGACCAGCATGTAACCAGTTTCCACTATACCATAGGAAGGAACTTTCTTAATTGTGATCTTTCTGTTAAACTCAAAACTGGTACTGGTTGCATAGCACAGAGGCTGGTTTAAGGATTATGGTGTAGCACATTATTCAGATTTTATTGATTTACATGTTTTGTTACTGTACATACAGGGGTATAATCATCAATATGCCTCTATAGCTTCCTGTTATAAGTAAAGACAAACATTTATAAGGACAGGCAAATGAGCTCTATGGTATTTACCTTTCATTCATTTATCCTTTAAGATATTCCCTGAGTTTTGGGTGTGGAAACAATGGTATCACAGCAACCCTAATTGCTTTGTTGTGAGGAAAGCTGCTCCAAAGAATAGCTGTTCCCACCATCCCTAACACAGCCTTTTATGCCACTAATTATCACCTGTGGCATTTTACACTGCTGGGTCTCATTCAGTTCTTGCATCTGCATTGCTGTAGAGGCCAAAGAGCCAGAAGGGACCATAAGGATGGAGCAGTACTCCAGTAACCAATGCCCTCAAAATATAACACAGGTTACTAAAGGCAAGTTCCAAAAACTTCCAGTTTTCAGAGTTTACTGAATGCTGGTTGGCCAAATCGGGCCACTATTATTGAATGTGACCATTTGCAAAAGTGATTCCCCAGCAGCATACTACAGGTTGAGTCTCCCATATCCAAAATGCTTGGACCAGAGGTATTTTGGATAACGGAATATTCCATATTTTGGAATATTTGCATATCATAATGAAATATCTTGGGAATGGGACCCAAATCTAAACACAGAATGCATTTATGTGTTATATACACCTTATACATACAGCCTTCAGGTAATTTTATACAATATATTCAATAATTTTGTGGCTCAATCAAAGTTTGTGTAAATACATGAAATTAATTTATGTTACATATACACCTTATACACACAGCCTGAAGGTAATTTGATACCATATTTTTAATAATTTGTGCCTTAGACAAAGTTTATGTACATTAAACCATCAAAAATCAAAGGTTTCATTATCTCAGTCATGCCAAAAAAATTCCATATATTCGGAATATTCCATATTTCGGAATATTTGGATATAGGAGACTCAACCTGTACTTTGGTAGACTATTGGATATCTAGGTACACTCTGAGCAATGTAATAAAAAGCTTAATTTATATAAAAGTGACGTGTTATAAAGACAGTCCCTGGTGCAAAGGGAGGTGTGTAACTTGATATGATACGGGTTGACAAATGAAGTACATACTTCAATGTTAAAGTGGTTTTATGTGTGCATTGGCTGTGCTTCATAAATTATGTCCTTGAAATTGTATTTTGTGTCTGCTTGTGAAACATTTCATTTACTTGTATAATGTCATAATACACTAGGCATTATAATATGTTTTAATGATGTTTATATACTTTATACAGTGCTATGCATAAAGAATGACTGCAAAATATTGGTTGGAAATAGAGGATATAAATGTTATGGAGGCCTAATAAATGGAGTTTATGAAAAAGAGAACAGTTGGTAACCAATGATTGCCAGGAAATACTGTATGTAGTATGTACATAAAGTGTTAGAATTGATAACAGTAGTAGTAAAACTAATTTCATTGATGCTTTAGTATCAACCACTCACATTTCTGTTTTGGTACCAATATGAGAAAAATTTAATAACTTTGCTGTTTACTAAATCCTCTTATTGAGGTACAGAAGACAGATAAAAATGCCTTGATCTTTCACTACCAAACTAAGATCTATGTTAGAAAATTAATAAGTAAATACCTTCATTTTATCATTGTGGCATTTGGGAGTTTTAAACACCGTAGTCCATTAGTCAGTTTTGTTAATGACTGTGCTTACCACTTTAATCATGTACAGCACATTGACTGAACAGCATTCACTTCAAAGTGCCTTTCAGAGACCTGAACAGAATGAAATTGGAATAAAGCTTAACCTGTAGTGTAATTTTCCAAAATATGCTCCAAAGTTTTATATGCTATGAATATGACATATTTCTATTACCCAACATTACTTGTTTCTTGGATATGCAAATAATACAAGGAAGGAAGTAATACTGGCATTATTAAATCCTGCAAGACTTATTATTGGAAGGCTTAGATAGGTTGTGTGGGCGAGTAATGACTTCATTCTAAACTCTTTTCTGTCCTGCTGCAGCAGCATTCTCATCAATTTCAGTTTCAATTATGCTTTTAAAATCCAAGAGGTTTTTAGTCCAATGACAGAAGCACACCTATCCTTCCACTTAGCACATATTTTTCATTCAAAATTTCAATTATCACATCTTGCAGCACATGTAATCATAGATTCAAATGTACAATCCCCAAATATAAAAAAAAATGTTTGAATTCAAGGTCAGTTGTTTTCATTTATACTATTTTTCAACTTTAATTAATTTTCTGGAATATTTTTTTTTTTATTTACATCTAACATACTGTATAATATGCTGTTAAACTCTCCTAAACAAATAAGTAAAGAACATTTAATCCTATCAAATGAGTCTTTTTTTATAAGGTGGTGTTTCTATTGTTAGGATCTGACAAATAGTAATCAGTGAAAGACAAACATTTATTAGGACAGGCAAACATGCACTAATAGTATATCATTTTCAACCATTTAACTTTAATTCCAGCTAGTACCTTATAGTAGATAAAATATTATTAGTTTTTTTATTTCTAATTTAATAACATGACATACAGCACTTTATGATATGAAATATAGAATAGAATAAAGTTTATACTTGTTTTATGGGACATCATGGTGGTAGACTGGTTACCACTCCTACCTCAAAGCATTGGTTTGATTCACATGAAGGTCCTTTCAGTGATGAGTTTGTACATTTGTCCCATATTTACATCCTTTAGGTGCTACAGTTTTCTCCAAAAAACATACAAACAGGTTAAATGGTTGATTACTAAACTGTACCCTAATGCCAATGTTATTTTAATTAGGAGGTCTGTTATCCATAAAAGTTAAGGGCTTTTTTAATAATTCACAGGTAGAGGCTAATTAAAAGCCAATTGTTTGAACAATATCTTACATCTATGTAAAGGTGGAGCTTCCACAACACAAAGTTGGATACTTATGCAAGTAGCATTTTTTCAGTTTTTATTTGAAAAAAAAAATAATGAATTATGAGTTTTAAAATGTACTTTAAGAGCGTACTGGTTAGGAAAAAAAATACTGTCTTTAATATCTACAGTAATTGTCTGTGTACAGTGGTTGTATATAAAACATTTTGCCATTAACTTGATCATCAATAACATAATAAAATGTCTTTTACATGGTAAATCCAAATAGTGATAGTCTACTTTAATGTGTGACCCAAACAAAAACTAGCAATCTGTTAAGAAAATTACAAGAAGGGTGGTCTTCCAAATGAATTTATTAGTGGTTTTCTCGAGTTTTTAGACAGTTGTGCCTTGATACTGGGATTTGGGCCAGACAATATCTACTATATCAGTAATGGTTGGATCTGAAACAGTGATTCAGATAAGCTTAATTTTATCATAGTTCTTGTGAGCATCCATTTTATAAATCTTTTTTTATTATAAATAAAGCATCATTGGCCGCATTGCATTTTTGCAGCCAACTGTGGCATATGTGTTTGATTGCTGGTTCCCTAGGTGTGCCTTGACATCACGCTTACTTCTGATATGCTTGAGATATTTTTTTATTTGATACGTCTTCACTGACATTTATAGACACTCTTGCTGGTGTGATCTAACACATAGGAGGGAAAGTACTATAATGTCTGATTTTCCAAGATTGTATTTAATGTATGTAATAGAATATGTGTACAGCCTTACATTCAGAATCTTGTCCTTACTATGTGCAGCATGACACAAACTGCCCTCCAAATGTTTTTTATTCACATGTAAAAAATGAAATCATTTAATAAATTATACATAACTTCTGTACCCACTGGCACTAGGGGTATGAAGAAAAGCCATAAAGCTATTGGCACTAGGGATGGTTGGAGCCAGGAGAGTGGCCCACACAAATGTTTTGTGAGCCCCACTCCCTTGGATGAACTAGAAATTTTGCCAATTGATTTATGGTTATTATAATCATGGTGGTTTGCCCTTGCTCTGCAGGTCTTCTCTTTTTGGTTCCACTAGCCCTGGGTGGTCAACCCTAGTGCTGGTATGGAAAAAAATGGGGGATTAGTAGTTAAATTGGTTCCTATGAGCAACCTCTCTGCTTATCTCTCTCAAAGGTTTGATATACAGATATACAGATGTGTCCTGCTACATCTTTGCTCATATCATGCCATACAGGCTTCTAAGTCATGGCATGAAAATAGCATGGTATTGTAAGGCACAATGAGACTGGACAATATCCACAGCATGCATGCAATACACAGTTTCACCGATGGGTGGCCAGTGCTCCACTGATTAAAAGTACAGTGGTGAATAATATATCAGTGGATGGATATAGGACACTAGACAATACAATAGAACAGCATGCTCTGACAGGAGGGCTAATCACCTAATGTACAGTACTGCAGAGAATAAACAGTGTCTTTAATACAGTTAACAGTACTGTAGTAATTCTGAAAGGCAGGCTATTTTTGGCAATGTCGTGCGGCACTCACACTGTAATGGCATACCTTAGAAATTAGTAGTGGGGTTTTAGCAGTGCTGTATAAGATAATCACTGAACCATAAATCTTAGCCCATAAAGACTTTTCTCTTCATTACAAACTGACTGTGCTTTTTATGCTGAACACTTGTGGCAATGTTGGCACTGCTGTGCCACTAGGAGATTGTACAACATGTCACTAATCGGTACACTGCAGTAAATTCTGATAACTGCAGCACTGTACAAATTGGTGTGCGGTGCTCACACAATAATGTCATGTCTGAAAAATGAATAGTGGGGTTTTATGGGCACTCAATAAAATAATCACAGAACTACAAGTCTTAGCGAAGATATAGGTGTACTTATATTACAAAGTGATTGTGTATTTTCTGCAGCACACTTGCGGAAAGCGCCTGTGTTGTGAGTTGTGCTGTGGGTGAGACTATAGTATGCGTCAATGACCAGTGTGTGCGCAGCTTTCTCTATAGTGTTTTATATGGTGAATAAGATTGTAAGGGGACACATACAGTACATAATATTAGAGGTTTTTTTTATTAAGTTTATTTAGGTCTAGATGCAAATCCTCACAGGAAACACCCCAAAGTAAAAAAAAAACCACTTTTTTATTTTCTAAAAGAATTCTTTAAGAGGAAATGGTGGTGATTGTTGAGGTGTGGCCTACTGTACTGTTTGAAATCTTTCGAGTGGGTGGTGTGCAACATTACAAACATGGTGTGCCCTCTAGGTCCCTTCCTTCAAAGCAAGAGAGAGCCTCTCATTAATATAATAAAGAATGTTTAGTTAGCCATTTAAGTAGTGAGCTCAAGGTCTGCCCTTCCAATTACAGTACTTGTGCCATGAAAAGGAGAGGAATGGTGACCATTGGTAGGACACCATTCCCCAGCTGTTAGAAGAACTGCTGTGCTGCTAGGAGTATGAACAACATTTCTCTAATCAGCACACATCAGTAATTGCTGCTGACCTAAGAACTGTAGACAGTGGTGGCATGCCTTAGAATTTAGTAGTGGGGTCTGAGCAGCGGTGTATAAAACTATCACTCATTGGCTGGTGGCCTGTGAAATGATGAAAGGCACCTGATATCTGACATTTCCAGGGTAGAGATGTATGTGTAAACTAATACATCTCTACAGTGTTTGAGGGTCCGTGCTAATTGTTTTTTTTATTTTGTCAAGTCCCGATACTCTACTGGACAAAAGAACCGAGCTATACCAGGAGATAGGTCTACTTATCCAGTAGAATTCCCACGGTTTTCCAACAAAAAAAAATTATACTCACCTATCACCTGGCAGAAGGTGTGAGTATGTTTTCTATGTAATAAAACTTTCCTTTCTAGAGTGTGTGTGTACTGTGATCATTTTACTATTTTTTTACAGTGTGTGAATGGGTGCCTGTTGCCTGCTGGCAATTGAAGCTCCACAAGGGACCTGTATTCCCACTGTATAAAACAATAGTAGACATATATAAATCCCACTATTACCACTATTACCCCTGCACCCACTGGCCAGGGGTGCAGTGAAAAGCCACAAGCTTCAGTGTAAACCTCACATGCCTGGGAGAGGAGGGACCACTTTTTTGGGTTTCCTTACCTCCAATGAGATCCCCGGATTGGGCTGAACAGTTTGGGGTGTTAATGCTTTGTCCAGGGTGTATCGGTGAAAAGGTCCCCTGGCTGGGGTATTATACCCCAGCTACTTAGAGTCCAGTGCTTTTAAATAAAATAACTGGTAACCCATGGCATTTTTCTCCTAGTTTTAAAACCAGGACTGGTTCACAGAGCCCAGTGCTGGTTCATAAATGACAGGGAGCCCCTACACATTTCTTCCCCATTTATTTTTTGAAGCAAGACTGGATTAGAAGTTTGGGGCTTGTTATGCTTTGGGGGGAACCCTACATCAATTTTTTTAACAATGTCGGCACTGCTGTGTATGAAATAATCACTCAACTACAAGTCTCAGCCCAGCTTACTATATACTGTGTTATATGGTAAATATATTGTAAGGGGACACATGCAACACATATTATTAGAGATTCACTTATATGAGGTGTAAAAGTTTTCCAGGGGAGTGGAGGTGTGGTTGGATGGAAGGCTGCTTTGCAAGGACTGTAAACCAAGTGTCCTGCATTTTACTTTGCACAATGGGGTTTATTCATAGTACAGAGAAAATCCATTTTGCATATAAATCTTTACATGTATTTTATTAAAATCACCACCCCACAACATTTAGGTTTGCTTTCTTTTGGGGCCTTATTGGATTGGTTTTGGCTTGTTTTACACTCATAAGTTCATTTCTGAGCTGGCATCACTGGTCCCAATATGATTCTGCTCTTTACTACTTATTTGCTTCTTTAAATGATGTAAAGTACACAGCTCAGGAGGGCTGTCTCTTTCTTGGCTGAGACTTGTAGTTCAATGATGGATTTATGCACCACTGCACAGACCCCACTACTAACTTCTAAGACATGCCATCACTGTGTGAGAGCTGCACATCGCTTTCTACAGTGCCGCAGTGAAGGCACTTTCTAATGTGTATTAGTGACATGTTGTACAAACTCCTAGTGGCACAGCAGTGCCTACATTGCCACAAGCATGCTGTATAAAATGCATAGTCAGTTTGTAATTTAAATATAACTTTCTGGACTGAGACTTGTAGTTAAGTGATGGTTTTATACAGTGCCCTTGAAACTCAACTATACATTTCTAAGGCATATTGTCACTCTGTGAGTGCTGCACATCACAGCAGAACAATTGTCGCATGGACTGGCACTAACAATTTCTAAAATTACTTGTTTCTTGCTGATACCTTTATCTAGCCTAAGATACTAATATAATGATGCCAGAACACATGTATTAATTGTTTTCAAAAGTGTACTCAGGACTCGCACACCAAATGGTTTAATCCTTTATTACACACTCAATTACAGCTCTTGATCCATGACCACTATAGTGTAACTAATGACAGGTTCAGTCAGCCAATCAGTGGGTGGTACTACAGACATTGCATTGTCTTTTTTTTATGCATGCACAGTGCAGTTTATGAAAAGCGACATCTGATGAACATAACACTTGTATTACACTCTCCAGCTTTACCAGTGCTTCAGTACATTATGATTTGACTCAATACACCACAGTGCAGCACAACTACCAGGGTGCGCTACATGGTGTATGGAGCAAAGATCTAGCAGGACACATATTCATATCCCTTACTGAGCTGACAACTGGCATGTCTATGGAGAAATACATGAGTGTGGCTGTTGAATTTCAAAGCAACATAATAAAAACTTGGAATAGTCTGAAAAATTTGCAGTTTTTCTCCATATCCTCATTAGCAAATACAGTTTCACATATTTTTTTTGGGGGGACCAAAACTCTGTTTGACAAATGGGGGCGATTATGGGTGTGGCTTCACTAGAGAGGCACAATTTACTGATTTATCTCCACTTACTGATTTTTTTCTTCCTGTGAACATAAGAGTAATTGCATTATTTAGATCCTACAATAGGCTTGGGGGTGTATTGGGGCTGATTGGGAAACTCTGATACATCAAACCTTAAAACATTTACTCAATCCATGTGTGATGCCAGAGGTGGAAATATCAGAAGTGCTCTCTGTTCTTTTGTGCTATTTGCTTGAAGTTATATGTGGAAGTGGCCAGGCTTCTCCTTATATAGAGCTAATTCACATTTGTCACCCACAATGACATCACTATTGGCACACTTGTCCTTTTGAGGTTAACTCTGAGCCCTATAGAGCTGTGCCCATGAAGAGAAGGTGCAGCTGGCAGCAGAGAGAAAGGTAGTGGCTTCAGCAGTGGGTGCCAGGAGATCCCCATCTACTGCCCATATGCCAACCTGTGCCACCGGACCTGGTAAAGAACTGCTGGTATCCAGCACACTATGACATTACTCCCCCTCTATGGGTGGACAACAAACAAATGGCTTGCTGCGGAACTTCTGATAAGATTTTCAGAGAAGTAGAGATGCATAAATATCCAAGGCCTTGGCCCAACAGTGTACCTCATGACCATACCCCTTCCAAACCACCAAAGACTGAACTTTGTCTTGAGAAATCCTGGATTTCCAGATTTGTTTCACCTTGGTGGTTTACTGGAATAGTCAAAGAAGGATTGCAGGGTGTTGAAAACTGGTTAATATCCAGAGGTATGTGGAGGGAGACATGGATCATTAGGTTTTCTAAGTGTGCAAGGAAACTTTAGACTATAAGCCACTGGATTGATCACTTGAAGAATTTTGAAGGGAGCAGTGAATCTAGTAGCAAACTTCAACCTTCAACCGCAGATGTTTGGTGGCTTTACCAGATTTTATCACCAGTATTCAGCAAAGAAACCTTCTTCCTCTTCTTATCAGCAAACATCTTATATCATAAGGAGGCTTTACACAGATTCTTCTTTACCCTCTTCCAGATGTTGAGGAAACTGTTCATGGCCCCACAGACAGCTGGGAATGATAATAACTAATAAAGGATGTAGACCATACTGAATGAAGAACAGAGAGTGACTAATAGAGTCATGGGATTATTGTGGACAAATTTAGCCCATGGTCACAGGGAGGGCCAGTCATCTTGATTGGCAAAACATAAATCTGTATAAATTTCTCCAGATCTTCAGTTACTCACTCCCCCTATCTATTACTCTGAGGAAGGTAAGCTGAAGAGAACTTAGGTTGATACCAAAGCACCTACATAGTGTTCTGCAGAACTTAGAAGTAAAAAGTACCCTTTGGTCAGAGACAATGTACTTGAGGAATCCATGCAACCTGCAGATTTCTTTTATGAATGCTTTAGCCAATTTTGGAGCTGAAGGTAAACCTTTTAATGGAAAAAAATGATAGGCCTTGGAGAAGCTGTCCACCACTACACAGATAGTACTGAACCTTGGCAGAATGGCAGATATGTCACAGAGTCCATGGAGTTGTGAGTCTAAGGACGATTGGGTAATTGTGGCAATGGTAGTGGAAGAAGGAAACCTGAGGGAGAGTGCAGCAGAACTCTGTGTTGAGCGCAGGAAGGACAGACTGCAACAAAGTCCTTGACATCTTGACAAACCATCGGCCACCATTAAACCCTGTTCATTAGCTCCAAGGTTCTTTTAACACCTGCATGACCGGTAAAGGAATACAAAAGTGCCCATTGAAGTTGCTGTTCCTGGAGTTTGGGTGCTACATACACACATGGTTCAGAATGGGTTTATCCTCCCATACTTAGTCTTTTTCAGTGGAACTGAATGCCTGGGACAGAGCATCAGCTTTTATAGTTTTGCTACCTGGCTGAAAGGTTATAACCAGGTTGAAGCAGTTAAAAAGTAACAACCATCTGGACTGATGATAGTTCAGACAGTGAAATGTTTTGAGTTATTTCAAGGTCGAGTGGTTGGTTTAAACCGTCACACGAAATGTTGCCCCCTCCACAGATATCACCACTCTTGCATGGCCAGGTTGATGGCTAACAGTTGTTTATCCCTGATAGAATAACTCTTCTCTGGAACCGATGGGAAAAGAAGCCACAAGTGTACCACTTTCATGTTTTTGCGAGAGTACCTCTCTAACCCCAACTGTATAGGCTTCAATCTCCATGAAGAAAGGCTTATCACAGTTATGTTGTTTTAGAATTGGTGCTGAGATGAAACATGGCTTTAGACTTGAGAATGCTTCTTCTGCCTCAAGGAGGCCATAATCTGGTATATTGACCCTTCTTGGTAAGAGCAGTGATAGGAGCTGAAATATATTAATAGTTCCTGTGGCAATATATGAATGGAACTATTGGTAGAAGTTACAAAACCCCAGAAAGAATTGTGTAGTCTGTAATCCAATTGGATTAGGCCAATTGACAATGCTGGACAGTATTTTCCTGGTTCCATCTTTAGACTTGAGACCTAAATGATAAATCCCATGAACATCTGTTCCTTTTGTTCAAATAAACATTTTTCCAATTTGCAGTAGAGCTGGTTCACTCGGAGGCAAGTCAGCACTTCACATACATGTTTGCAATTACTTTTCACATCCTCAGAAAATATCAAGATGTCATGCAGGTACACTACTACATTCTTGTATTACAAGTTTTGGAAAACATTGTTCATGTATTTTTAGAAAACATAAGGGGTGTTCCTTAGTCCAAAAGGCATGATCAGGTACTCGTAGTAGCCATCATGAGTGTTGAAGGCTGTTTTCCACTCGTTCCCAGACTGGATCCTAAAATCATTGCCTCGTTTAACCAATCAAAAAGTTCTGAGATCAGGGTTAGAAGATAAGTGTTTAACAGTGATGGCATTAAGAACCCATAAATCAATACATGGCCTTAGTCCTCCATCCTTCTTTTTGACGAAGAATAGGCCAGCTCCTGTGGGTGACTTAGATTCTTTAATAAGCCCACATTCAAGGTTCTCCTTGTTGTATTCAGATACCACCTGGGTTTATGGAAGTGAAAGAGGAAATAAATACTCTTCCATGAGGAGGTAGAAGGTGTACAAAGTAGACAACAAGCCAGGTCAGAATCAAACAGCCGCTATGGTACCAGGGATCAGATGGAAACAGGTCACTGAGAATAGCCAAGGTGAATCCGGAATACTGAGTACAGTATCAGGGAGGAGACAGAATCAGGTGAGAATTTAAGCCAAGGTCAAGAATGAGCAGTAGGGTTTACAAGTGATAATGAATGCTGGAATAAAGTTTGGTAGACTATACTCTGGCATAGATGTGGCCAGGCTTCTCCTTTATATAGAGAAACTATAATTCAAACATGCCTCCCACAGTGACATCCCTATTGGAATGCCTGTTCCTTTAAGTTTAACTCTGAATGGTGCATGCAGCACTATGGGAGTCATGGCCACAAGGAGGAGTTGCATGAGGGAGGAAGCTGGGGACTTCAGCAGTAGGTGCTAGGGACTACCTGCCTTCTGCCCTTATGCTGACCAGCACCACCACACCAGGTATATAAGTGCTGGGTACCAGTGCACTGTTACATGTGGGATATAATGGGATAGACAGAAATGAGTTTAGCAATATTTTCGATTTAGTTATGTTTTTTTTATCTTACAGCCCCTAAACACAAAAAATACATTTTGACCACAGCTATATAAAGTGAAAAGACTATAAAGAAGTATTGCACACCAGGTGTGTAAGCAGAATCCTGGTATAAGTACCACCAGTTATCTTACTTTTCTGTACAAGTCAGGACTAATAGGGGCTTGTGGTAGAAATGCTAGTGAGCAGGAGAGGGCATGTGAGAACATCTGGTTTGCTATGAGTAACTTGTGAGAACCTCTGGTGGGCTGGGATGGCATGAGAGAACTGATGGTGGGTAGCGGTAGTATTTGTCTAGTGATCAGAGATTTGTGTGTGAGAATAGCTGGTGGATAAGAAGCAGCATGTGAGAATAGCTGATGGTCAAGGATGGATTTGAAGCACAATTGGTGGGCTATGACTGGAATGTGAGAAGAACTGGTCGGCAAAGGGTGATATGTGAGAACCTCTGTTGTGCAGGGGATAGCATGTGAAAAGATCTGGTTATCAGAGTATGGTGCAGGGGAAGCTCTGGTGGGCAGGGGTGGCATGTGAGAATTACTAAATAGTTATAATAATTAATATTATACAAAAGAGCACTTATATATAAAATAACACAATTTAATAATATTGTAATTTTATATACAGTCAGGTGCATAAATATTGGGACATTGATAGAATTTTCATATTTTGGCCTCTATTCACCACCACAATGGCTCTGAAATGAAACAAACAAGATGTGCTTCAACTGCAGACTTTCAGATTTAATTTGAGGGTAATTACATCCAAATCAGGTGAGACATTATTATAACTATTTAGTCATTTCAAGTGGTGATTGCAGAGCCACTTTAAGGAGCTGCTTGTTTTGTAATAGGAGTTCATCATATCCATTCAATTTTTGATTATAATTTTAGCGCCTGAATTAGTTTTTGTTTATTGTACAGTGGCATGTGAGAAGCTGTTGGACAGAGGGTGGTATGTAAGAAATTCTGGTGGTAAGTGGGTGGCATGTGCATAGAACTGATGAAAGGGAATAGCATTTAAGTAAATTTATTTCAGTAACCCCTGCATCCAGTGATTTCCTAGGAAAGCTCTCTGTATCGGGCATTCCTGGGCTCATTAGAAGACTCTGTATAGTGCTAGGATAAGTGAAAGGTTTTCTATTTCACTGGAAGGTTCTTTACATAGTTTAATAGTCACATGAAGGCTCTTATATAAGTGTCACTCAATGTCTCTGTAATATGCATGAGTTCACAGGAATGCTGTAAAGGGTTATGAGTTATTCCCAGATAGTCCCTCTATGTTGTTCAGGAATCACTGGAATATGCTCCATATTGTACAAGGGTCACATGGAAGCCTTCTTTATTTCATTGGGTCACATAAATGATTTCTGTATTGTTTAGAGGTCAATATAAGTGTGTTTGTTGTGCAGCAGATTCTGGAACATCTCTCTTTATGGTATATAGAGTTTACTGGTAGGCTTTCAATAGGTTGCAGGGGTAACTGAGAGACTCTCTATAGTTTAGGATTCACCAGAAGACTCTCTATATGGTGTAGGATTCAAAGGAAGGTAGTTTGTATTTTTCAGCAGTGATGTGCAGTCTGGTGAGGCAGGTTAGCAGAACATTTCCTGTCATACTTAGGTATACTTTAAAGTTTTGACTATAAAAATGATAAGAGGAAATTAATGAAAATGTTATAAATATTTTATTTGTATTATTCTAATCATTTTTATAGTCAAAATTTTGGAGTAAAAAGTGTATGGCATGTGAGGCACTGCCTCCTCTGTCTACATTTTACACATCCTTAAACAAAACACACCAAATTTCCAGCTCTATATACTGCTGCACATTTGTCTAATGCCCACATGTATGCTAGTGTTCATAACTTCATATACTGTATGTATCTGTAAATCTGGCTCTGATACTAGCCAGTGCCTCCTCAGCCATTTACCTCACCACAAAATGTTTTGCATTGATCACCAAAATGTTCTCTATATTGGGAAGAGTTCACTGGAAGGTACTTTGTTTTTGTGCAGTGGTCAATTGAAGTTATTTTGTTTTTCAACTTTACTTCTTTCCCAATAGGGAATGCTTCTTCTTATCTAGTGCTCGGTTATTTGGTTTTTATACAGTATTTGTTGTTACTGAGCTGCTTTTTAACATGTTTATTCACTCCATGAGTGCGGAATACTGATATATTGTTCAGGGAATCAGAGCCATTTCATTGTGAAAGTAGTCTACTGTGGCATTGTCAGTTATGGATCATTTTAACATTTTAACCCTGGCTAAGTTTGAATATCTCATTGACAAATATGGTATCCTGCTAAATGCTTGCACCATTTGGCAATGATCCCCATTTCTGGTTTGGACTGCTGTAATATAGGGAAGTTACCTTGTATGCAGTGTTGCATGAGTACATATATGTGTGAAGTGACTATGAAATTACAGCATGTGTGTCTGTGTGTCCCACTATTTTCTCTACAACTATTGTTCTATCTTTAAATAAAGAAAATATAGTCATCAAAATTCCTAGTGATTTCAATGCTTTGTGCTATGAAGATGTAAGGTTCAGTAGTCTCAATCCTATTGTTTGTAGTGTATACGTTGTTTCCATAGTGCAACCATACAGATGTGTTCATCATTTTTATAATTTATATAAATCCTGATTGTAATGTTACATTTGCAAATAATTATATTTATTGTCATAGTAAAGTATTCTTTGTTCCATTGTTGGTGGTGGAAATAGCTCTTATTTGTATACTGTAGTTCTTTTGAGTGTTTAAGTTCTTAAATGTGATTATAGATCTTTTCAGGAATGAAATGTTGTTTTTAGCACTTTTGTGTTTAGATCATTAATTGCAACTACTGTATATGGTCCAATTGTAATAGGGTCTGGGATTCTGAAAGTACTGATATTTTGACAAGTTAGCATATACATTTAAAGCAGCAGTGTTTAGTAAGCCTTACTAAACATTGCTGCTCTAAATGTATCTGCTGAGATTCCATAATCTAGGGACCTTCAGCTTGCACCCTGTTCCATTTGGCCCTATATTACTTTTGTGTGTGACAACATAGCATAGAAATAACATTGACATGCAGCAATATCTAACTTCAACATGGTTTTATGCTCACAAATAAAAAATAAGTAATATTTGTGAAAAGTGGTGGAACAGCTTGCTGAGATGTATTAGAATACCAAAAATTGACATCTTTTTGACTGATTGGTACAATTAGCTCAATTAAAAGCTATATTTATGCTTTCATTCAGTATTTCTTCTTCTTCTCCTTCATTTGTACAAAGCCACTATTTTACTAGGTGATTCTGTGAAAATGAATATATTCTTTATTGTCTGCTGGATTACTTATGTGCAAGTTGCAATTAAAGATATGCACAGGACCCTATGTTTTTTTTTGGTTCTGAATCATCTGTGTGTTTTGGTTTTGGCAACCACCTGAGACCAATATAGGTAAATGGAGAAAAAGTCTAGGGATAAATTTACAAAGAAAAGAGATTGGTCGAGATGCCAATCTCAGGTGATTTAAGGGTTGATTTTCATCTTGCAAATTTACTGAAGGTAAAGTTGTGTGAGATAGAGAGAGATTTCTCTCTTCTCATTCGTAAAACTTGGGGGAGATAGCTAACTTGAATCAACTCACCATTGGGTAAATTGGAAGTACTTTTCACCTAAAATATACATCTCTCAAATTTACCAAGAATTGGGATGACATGCTCGGGTGAGATGACAGCAAACTCTCAGGCCAAATCACTTTTCAAACTCGCCACCTCCTGATCTGCTAGTGAGCTTAAAAAATACACAAATCATTGTGATTTGTGTAAGTTTCTGCATTTAATTTGTTAAAAACTGGTTACATTTTTTTTTAAATAAAGTGGGGTCCCCCCCATAAAAGCATAACCAGCCCAAGATTTGTCAGTGTGTCCTGGTACCTAAAATTACAGGGAACAAAACAAGTAGGGTTCCACCGTAATTTAGGTACCAGCACCAGGTTGCAGGGCTATTCCTGGTTTTAAATATTGGGGGGAGATTACATAGAGGTTCCCCTATATTTAAAACCAGCACCAGACCAAGCCGACTGGGGTGCAATGCCACAGCCAAAACATTCTCACCCCAAGCTGCTCAGGCCAAGCCAGGGATCTCAGGGGAGGTAGGGACCCCCGAACAAAGGGTTCTCTCCTCTCCCGAAACACGAGGATTGGTCTGAAGCCCAGGGCTCTTCCCCGAACCCCTGGGCTGTGGGTAAGGGAGTAATAAGTGTAAAATCAAAGTAAACTATTGTATTTTACAGTGGAACTACAGGTGCCAGCATGCCTGCCCTTTGGCACTTGTGGAACTACAAGTGCCAGCATGTGGCCGGCACCCGTACCTCCACTGTAAAATAAATAGTTAAGTAAAGAAACACACACACCTTAGATAGTACAAGTTTATTACACACATACATCAATTACACATACTTACCTTCTGCCAGATGTTCAAGTCCACTTATCCAAGTAGAATCCCATTTGGAGGACCTGAACATACACCGCTAATGTAAGTTTTTGTTTTTTGGCAAAGACCCCCTTGGATGCTATGGAGACCAGCGCGAGGGTGGAGGTGAGTATTGGATCCTTTTTTTAGGAATGCTGGCACCTGTAGTTCCACTGTTAAAATACAGTAGTTTACTTTGCTTTTACACTTTATTATCCTCATACCCACAGCCCTGGGGTGCGGGGAAGAGCCATGGGCTTCAGACCAAGCCTGGGGATTTGGGAGAGTGGGCATCCCATTTTAGGGTATCCCCACCTTCCATGAGATACCCGGCTTGGCCTGACTGGCTAGGGCTGAGAATGCTTTAGCCCTGGAGACCCGGTAATAGGGCATCCTGGCTGTGGCATTGCACCCTGGTCGGTTTGGTCCAGTGCTGGTTTTATAATATAGGAGGACCCCTATGTAAGATGTTCTTCCTATTTTTAAAACCTGAACTGGCCCTGCAGTCTGTTGCTGGTTCCTAAATTACGGTCGAACCCTACTCATCTGTTTCCCTGTAATTTTTGGAACCAGGACCAGCTGACAAGTCCGGGGCTGGTTAGCCTTTTGGGGGGGACCCCACGTCATTTTTTTTTTCATAGAATTTAACCCATTTTTTACAGGTCTAAGAAACAAGCAGCCTGAACATATCTCACTAATATGTGCAGTATGCTAACTTGGGAAAGATTTGCAGAGAGAAAACACTGCAATGTCAGATGAGTAATCTCATCTTCACTTGCAACTAAGGGGGAGATATCTCGATCTGCTTCACCATTGCCAACTCACTTTCAGCTATACTTACTTCTTAGTAAATTTGAGAGATAAAAAATGGGAAAAATCACCTGAGATTTGGTGATACAAATCGAGATTAAAAAAAAACTTGACCTTTCTCAATTCTTAGTAAATTTACTCCTTGTAGTCTTTACTCCAATGTAACAAGGTGGGTAATGCCCATAATGAAAAGTGTTGCACAATTAAATTGTCCTTGGGTCTTCCCACCCACCCTTATCTGTTTATTAAAAAGGACCTGCACAGCACTTTGGTGACAGGGACTGCCCATTTTGTGGCTTAAGTGCTTGATTTGTTTGGGCCCCAATGAAAGAAAACATTTTCATACTGTAGTTTGGGTAAACCAAGTTATCATTGGGACTAACAGTATTAATTATTCTTAAAATTAAAGATGTTATCATCCTTATCATCACCCTCATTACTATTATAATTTCATTATTACACTATATTAGCAATCCCAATTGGAATCCCATATTAGTATCAGTTTGCAATTGGCATCAAAGGTATTATTCATAAACTGTGAATTTAATTTTCATAAACATACATTTTTCCAAATTATTTGAAAGTAGCCAACACTGATCACTCACAAGGTTCTTGGCTATTCTTTCACAGTACATGCTGGTGGGTGGACAGCCAAATTTGCTTTTGTTTAATTCCAGTATTATAAGGGAATGTGTGAATTGCTAATTTGTACAATGTCATTAAAGTAATCCTCCACCATTTTATTGAAGCTTGCTGTATCTGATTGAGTCATGTTAGTGGTGTTAATATATGTGGGTGATTCTTTTAAGTCTAACCTGATGTCAAATTGTTTCACAGTGAACCAATATAAACAAAGAGAAAAAGGGCACAGGTCCAACAATTTAGGTGTACTGCTGCACTTTAAAAGGTATTGTCGACCTTTTGATAGACAAGCAAATGACAAATTTCATGAAGGTAAAACCCTTCAAAAAATGTAGAGAGCGCTGTACAGCTGACAAAAATATTGATTAATAATTAATTTATTTAAAATAAAAATTCATAGATTATAATGTGTTACCCAATGACAAACATAACACATAATGACAAATACATGATAAAACACAATGAATAATTATACAAAATTCCAATCGATCAGACTAAAAATTATCCAAGAGTACTAGTATATAAATGTATTGAACTTCATATAGAGATCATTCACTCTTAGATATCCCTTTTATCAGAGAATATTGTTAGTAGAATGCATGCATTTTCATATTAGTATGCTCCTTGTATATGATTTAAGGATGATGCCTTAGTTACTTTGTTATTAGGATTAGTAGCTACCAATTAGCCAAAAAAAATAATAATAGTGTGGGATAGTCACTTACATACCTGGATAATGGATAGATGGAAATTCCACTTTATTATAATAAGTATTCTCTTCAGGTGGATATCCACTAAGATAAGTCCTCTCTTGATAGAACTATGTGATAAATCCAGCCACCAAAGGAATGGTAAACTGTGTCCTTACTCCAGACTCTCAGTATACTCCATCAGGAGTGGGCAGTAATCATGGGTATTGACTGCACCTTTAATTGGTGTTTGCTGTGTCCTCCAATCGTGAAATGTTTTAATGCTGGAGTTAGACAGACAAAGATGTAGCCAATGGGTGAGTTCCAAAAAGTGCTGGATCAGATAATGCGGTGGAATAATCAAGAGCAGGGCTTCATAACGCATTTCTCCACCTCCAACTGATATCAGCGGCTTCCTCAGTTGGAGGCAGAGCAACTGGTAAATTAACTACATGCCCATTTCTAAAGATCGTGAATTACCATGCTTCTAGAAAAAAACCCTCATGCCCAGCTATAAAAGAGATAGAAATTTAAAAGACATTTTAGTAAAAAATTAAATCATGACAAGTCCCACTGAAACATCATAAATACAACATAAACAACTGGGATATTCTAAATGCCCCCCTATGTGAACTGTTAATATTTGGAACAAAGCAAATATTTTAAACACCAATATAAAATGTGATCTATATCATAATTTGCCCCTGTGGGAATTATTATGTTGGGCAGATGTCCAGCATGGCCCTTCATCGATCAGCCATCAGATCCAGGCTAGTTGGTAAAACATTGATCAGCCGGTAACATAGCACTTTAAAACAGCCAGCCATACTGTACATTGGCCAGTCTCAGATACAAAATAATAGTTCACATCCCTCCACTCACAAGTGGAGGAGATAGAAATAAGATCCTTTAACAATAGGAAACTAAATGGATCTATACTCTGGACACTTCAGCTCTAAGAGGGCTAAATGAACAAATAAATAGGAACATATTTTTATCATTCTCTACACAAGCTGAATAAGTCACATAAGGACCAAGTTTGAGACTACCATAATTTTATGGAATTGAACTACATTGACTTTGGTTGGTACCGAATTTCTATGAGACACCATTACAATAATATACATGTTCCTAATATAGGTATTTTTAGTGTGTATATAGGTGTTTTAATACAATATAAGTAATAGCATAAATTTTGTATATAAAATTATGTCTTTGGTATAGCACTATGTTTTTAACATGCAGTGTTTATTTTTTAATGATGTTCTACACAGTGTCACTTCAAATACACTATTTGTTATTTGCACTTACTTCCCCCAGTGGATGTGGCAGTTGGCGTTCAGGGTTGACTGATGTAATTTAATCTGAGATCCCTGGCATTTCTGGGTTGATCCTCGATGGGGGACCCCATTTCATTTTTGTATTCTCCACTTTTTGAGGATTTCTAGTCCTGGACAGTTTGGGGTTCCTTACTGCTTTTGCATGGGTTTTTCCCTGCTATGGCATTACCACCCTGGCTGATTCAGTACAGTGCTGGCTATAGGAAAATAGGGGGAACCCCATATCAGTTTTTCTCCCAATTTTCCTGTACCAAAATGGGCTCAGAGGACCTTGGAAGGTTATGCTTTTGGGACGGGAACCCTTGCCATTTTTTTCCTTCATTTTTATTTTATTACACCTGAAACACAGAAGCACTGCACAGATCACATTGATATGTGCAGTACTTCTGCAGAACATGCTGCTCAAAGGCACTTCTATTGTTTTAAGACCAATTCTACTGAACTTGCACAAGATCAAATATGATGGCATAGACCAAAGAATCAATATAGACAGGCAAACACGATTCTTAGTAAATCTGTATATTTGAGCCTAAAAAACAAAGCAATGAGCGATGCCCAGCGTGTTTTTTCATGACCCAACATGATTCCTGCTAAATTTCCCTAAGGTTTCAATATTTAAGGCTTCTCTCATGTAAACATGCACTGACGTGTGTGACTAACATGAGTAACAGGTGTCTGATTTTGCTGAAGAATTTGTGGAAACATTAATATACCTTAAATTCATGGATTTTATGTTCATTGCTCATATATATAATTTGGTCTGTGATGATTCATACTTTGTGTTGAAACTGCTGATTAGGGAGAAGGATGATATTGATTTCCTGGAGCAAGGTTATAAATTGTTGTGTGTTACTATAATCACTTTAAACAAAATAAGATTTATTGACTCTTTAAATATTCTTCCTATTTGTCTCAGCCAATTACATAGGCTATTACACTTGCAACTGAGAACATTATGGGACCAGGACATGATACCTAAGAAGAAACAGAAATTACAGCTGGGTATAAAAAAAACACTATAAAGATCACTCTCAGGGTGAGCTTAAATATTACTGGATGAAATATATAAAACTTTAAGTTATATTGAATAACCATATATCCATTATATGCAGTAATCCAAATGGCCAATCTAGTGAGGAAATACTATAATATTATAAATGGGCTTTGGGCAGTGCTGCATTACCAGCTGTCCCAAAACTGGGTCCAATATCTAACCTCTGACTATAAGTTTGTCAACAGTAGCAGTTACTTGATCTTGCTTGACTTGGGTCTCACACAGAGTTAATATAAAATAACCAACTGTTATGTCTACATATATGATTACACTCCCCATGATCTCTCCAATCACTGTTAATTTCCAATTATTGTCACCACAGACATTGTTTCAGGAGCAATATACCCCAAGTAGGAAGTTTCTGATCTCCCTATGCAATTACAAGCAAGTCCCAGTTATCACTACACAAATAATAACATGTAAAACATATATAGCATGGATTAGCGATATTAATTTAATAAGAATTACAGAGCCCAATCTTATTAAATTAAGTTTAATATGAGAAGTTTAATATTAGAAAGTCACAATGCTTATAGTACATACAAAATAATAATGACATACAACAATAGTTTTAGGCAAATAGTTTTGTTATAAAATATAAAAAAAAATTACAGAAGTCTCACTTGAATCAACATAGTATTGTATGTCTATCTTGGCTGTCACACAACCCCCATTTCTGCTGTATCACTGGCTTGTCTAGATGGTAATTAGATTTTAAGGCCCTTTGTCCAAAGCATGCTGTTTCTAAGGTGGGATAAGGTGACACTTCCCAGGCCAACCTCAAGTTGGTTAGAAGTGCAATCCCAGAATGTATAATATTGGGTACACATTATGTCATCCAATAAGTTGATGAATGACCTAGTCCATCTGTCCATGTGTATAGAAAATATGCATATGAAAGGTGTTGTTTATAGAAATATGTGGTCAACCCTGCTACACAACCAATGACAAAATATATCTAGAAAATATATCTGTACATCTGCCAGTGTGTATGGATAATATATGTTTAGATAAAAATGAATGGTTGGTATCCTGGCTGCAAACTGATAGATATATTGCTCATTCCTTTGAATTAGTGATATATCTGTACTGCATCGGTGGGTGTGTACAGAGGATATGTCTGTGAATGACATAGTTCACAGACATATTTCATCTGCCCTGAAAAACATCCAATGCTAATATATCTTGCAGATACAATATATCAGCTTATCAGGCTGTGTGTACAGGTGACCTACTGCCCACCTCTACATTTGCTGCAGGACTCACCGGTGATTGACAACTGAACTGGGTGGGCAAACTTAAATGCCTGCCTAATTATGATGTCAGACAATGCAAACACATAGGCCGAACCATTGTTAAGTGTGTATGCTCTTACCAATCATTATAGAAAGGTGTTTGTGTCAGACTGGTGTGTACCCAGCTTTAGTGTGTATGAACAATTTCATTTCTGCACCATCTGCAGAATTATCTATAGATCGGTTGATTTAAAGATAAATCATTCAAGTGTGAACCCAGTTTAAATGTGCACATCCCCTAGCAGATATTAATGAGTGATTGCATGATTATGACATCGTAATCATGCAATCGCTTATCAATAGTGCACAAACCATACACTATAATGTCGGAAATGACCAGCGATGTGCACTCCCGCTGGTCGTTTCCGACATCAATCATTGGCTGAACACGCCGGTCAATCTGCTGATAATGACAGATTGGCCATGTTCATGGATGATGGATTGTGCCTACACTGAATGACTAATCATTCAGTGCGGGCACTGCAGGGGAAGGGGAATGACATTACGATGTCATTCCCCTTCCCCTGCAGTGGGGAAGGGGATCGCTGGTCATGGCTGGTCATCGCTGGTCGTTACCTCATATGCTAGTGGATGTGCACCTTAAGATCCCATTATTTTATCATTATCTAACTGTTGGATAATGTGCAGATAAATCAAATTAGCTATTGATAAATCTCCCAGCCTCCCCCTTACATAGAATTTTATCATACAAATAATTACTCTAGCAGTTGGACATACACATAAAGGTTCATTTGCAGATCACTATACTAATAAAACAATACAGTTAATAAACATACTGGATACCATGTTGTACAATATCTTGTGATAATGACATAATCATTACACTTCCACCTTAAGAAGGTAGCAAGGGCAATGGTGACTTGCATCATAGTTTCTTCTGCTCATCTGTTGGCACAGTATCATCCTGTCTAGTGAACGTATTACAGGTTAAGTCTGCCATATCCAAAATGCTTGGGACCATTTATAGTTTGGATATCGGATGTTTCCGTATTTTGGAATATGTGCATACCTTAAATGAGAGATTTTGGGGATGGGACCCAAGTCTAAACACAGTCAAGGCTGGATTAAGGCTTGTGGTGGCCCCGGGGCAACTGAGTTGTGGGGGCCCCATCAATAACATTTTCTCACGCAGTGACTACTATTCCCTTTAAGCCGGTGTACGCTGGATGATATGACATCCAATCCGGCTGATTGGACAACATATCGTCCACATCAGCAAGTGTGTACCCACTATGTTGCTGACGTCACCCATTGGACCTGAAAGCAGGTCCAATGAGCAATATCATCATCATGCTGTTGCACCGTCGCTCCCAACATGGGAAAGTGTGTATGCACTTGCCAATGCCAGGACCCGGCACACGAGACATTACGCTGGGTACACATCATTTAATGTGTTCCCAGCCTTACCTTCTCTGGACACTCCACTGACTGGCAAAGGTGCAGTATACTACATCATGTCCATGACACTGCTGGGAACCGACTCCCAGCAGCACAACGACCATGATCTAATATACTGCCAGGGAAAAATGCAGGATTTTGAGTGGGGATATATATATATATATAAATATATATAGATAATTTGATAGATAGATAGATAGATAAATACAGTAGATAGATATTTATAGCTATAGAAAGATAGAGATATAGACAGATATATGTAAATGAAATTAGTGGTGCAGACTTCATTGTGTGGAAACAGATTCTGCCTTCTACATGTGAAAAACTGTCAGCCACCCCTTCTGAAGGATGGCAAGGACAAGCTTTCCATTTAGATAAGAGAATTTATAGATATTTATACATAATGTTATATATATATATATATATATATATATATATATACAGTATAGACAGAGAGAGGGGTGGCAGAGAGGGACAACAGGGAGGAAGGAAGAGAGACAGAGAGAAAGAAAAGAGAGAGAGGGGGAAGAGGGATAGGGAATAGAGAGAGAGAGGGATGGAGGAGAGAGACAGAGCGGGAGTATGGGGATGGAGGAGAGAGAGGAAGGAAGGGAAACAGGGGGAGAGTGAGAGAAAGAAGGAGCAGGAGAGAGAGAGGACTGAGAGCCCGCACACATACCTGTTGCAGCTGCAGGAGCCATCAGCTTTCTTATGGGGGTGGGCACTTCACTACATTAGTCCCCGCCCCCTACATGTGCACCCGTGAATCGTGGTGCTATGTCAACAAGTGGGCGGCGCTTCTAGAGGCAGCCACTAGAGGTCCATCAAGCAGTGTCCTGACTGTCAGTGTGCTGTCTATGTGATTCTGCTGGTAGCTGGCCAGGGTGAGTGGCCAGCTTCCGATCAATATCTGTGGCAGTGCGGTGGCCCCCAAGGTGTGGGGGCCTCTGGATGACTGCCCTGTTCACACCTCCTATAATCCGGCCCTGAACACAGTATGCATATATGTTTCTTATACTCCTTGTACACACAGCCTGAACGTAATTTTATACAATATATTAATGCATCAAACAATGTTTGTGTACATAAACAACATTTATGTATGTTTCATATACACCTTATACACACAACCTGACGATAATTTGATACAATAATTTTGTGCGTTAAACAAAGTTTGTGCACATTGAACCATCATAAATCAAAGGGGTTTCCAGTATTTGTTGTTTGCTTTGTCATGGTTGTGGTAGAGACAAATCTAAAATATAACTTTTATTTCTATTATTTAAGAACAAGTGTCCTATTATTCAGGATAAAAATTAAAAGACAGCAAGATATATGAAAACACACAATTAGATATTATAGACAATTATGTAGCTCTCACTTGGAAAAAGTTGTTGCCCTTCGTGGTCACCAGTTACAGAACAATGCTTTCTGTGTGCAGTATTTTAGTTAGATTGTTTACTTCATAATGATGAATGCCTGGTTTACCACGTAACAAATATGTAATCTGACTCATATTTTTGTAAATCCTCTAAATTATTTTTTTTACTGTAAATCTATTGTAATCTCTTGGAATGTTTTAAAACTTTTGATAGTATCACCATTTGCAATCTCATAATATAAATTAACCAATGTCTAAAACGTGTTTAGTCCCATAATATTTATACTGTGTATTACAAAAATCTCATCAGTGTAGAATGTCACATATATTTTTTTCAAACACTCATTTATATCTTTAGACATAAAAAGATATTGAAACACAGTATTTTCTCTATGTGTTTCCATGGGGGTACTCTGGTTCCTCCTAAAATCCCCCCAAAACAGTTTAATTGTATTCTAAGAGTGTGTGTGCATGTGTGTGTGGTGTGTGTGTGTGTGTGGTTTTAAAAATCCTTCCATAACAGGTTAGTACTGTAGTTCCTCATGGTTAAAACCTACACATTGTGTGTAGCAATCTTAGCAGTCAAACTGATGTCCCATTCTCATATACTAAATATATTAAAAGTAATTAAGATATATTTACTATTATCTTTAATTAAAAACAAAATGGATATGCCATTGTTATATTTTGATGCATAAACCTTATTTTTTATTAGATTTTCTTACCAGAAGTACTGTTATAGACAAACTGGAAAAAAAGTGTACTCTTGGGCTTTGGGGCTCTCAACCTATATTATTAAACTATAACTTTTATTTTAATTGCTTATGCTTATGTATAAGGTTTTAGTATACACACAAAGACTATACACAAACACAAATTTACCAATATTTTCTAATCTCCAACTATAAGGTTAAAACAAATCAAGATATGTGAATCATATAAAACATTGGTCAATACAACTTTCTGATGTGAAAGTAGAGTAAGAGAATCTGCTGGGTATAGGAGTCTTGCCGCCTACACACAAGATGATAAAAATGAACGATAATTATATTGTTCAACAATGCATCATTCATATAATCTAGAGTGTATGGTCAGAATGACCAATGATGTGTTCTCCCGTGGGTCATTAACAATATTCCCAGGTGGCTATACATGCAGCTCAATCTGGGGATTTTGTTAACAATGCCATTGCTGCCGAATGCAGCATGCCCCCCCATCATCGTTGGGCGATGATGTTATCGCTAAAGAGGTCGGCTTATACACACATCATCTAGTGCGAATGAAACTTATGTCACTCAAATATAATTATGTCCAGCAAGAAGTCACAATATAAAATAATAGACAAATTGCTAATAGAAAGATGATTAAGACTTGATGGCAGTGTAATAAATGATGTTTCAGTATCAATATCCAAAATCACAATGTAGCATGAATTGTGGGAAATATCTAATACCCCAGGTAATCTTTAGTGTGGATAATGATAGCATATAAAAAGCAATTCATTAAATAAATGTAAATGCATATGCTGTATTTTTAAAGTGGTACTCTTGTCCAGTATTGCTATATAAGGAAACACAGCTGCCTCAACATGGCAAGTGGTTAGTGTTTCAGAAGACATGGGGACGAGATGAGCAAAAATATGTGAGCTTAACTAAAAAACAAATTTCATTAAAAAATCTATTTTTTACTAAAAAAAACCATAAACATGCTATATAAATAATACAAAATTATATAAAAACTACCCATGGGATGCAGACTCTTAAGTCACAGCCAGCTTATCTAATTTAGGGCAAATGCTAAGACAATTTTATATGCAGGTACACTATATTCTGTGAAAATCACCAGGTAGCATACAATAAATGTCTCTTTAAATATAAGTTATGTCTCAAATTCCCTAAGGAATGTGTATAGTTCACAGGGCCTGATTCAGAGCCGGACGCTATTTGCGCTCACTCATTCAGAAAAAGGGGCCGGCTATTTAAATTGAGCGCTCGCTCTTTGCGGTCTATTGATACCTCTATGTCTGAGCGAGCGAACGAAACATGCGCTCGCTATTTTGTAAAGACACCCCCTGGCCGCTCGCATCCTACGTCATCTCCGCTATGTATTTGATTAATTGAGTACATCGAAAGGCATCTGAACTGCTCGCAGTGCTTGTGGTAGGATTTTCCTACCGCAATCATGCGAACAGTTCAGGCTAAGAAACAACCAAGTGACGTGGTCGTTGACGCTGCTTAGTTAATTATGCACACCCTTAAAACGCCCGTTTTGACCATTTGGCACGCCTGCGTTCGGATCTCCACTCCCCGTTTTCAAGCACCTTCCCCTGTTACCACCCACAAACGCCTCATCTTTTCACTCAAATTAGCAGGCACTCGCTATTTTGCCAGCGCACGATTTCCAACCGCAATGACTGGTTGGTGCATGCACAATATGACCCATACGCATGCGCAGATGTGCGAACATCGCTCGGAGCGACGAGCGGCCGCTTACGAGCGGCTCTGAATCAGGCTCACAGTCTTCTATAGCGATTGTCACGTAATATAGGATTCAGTGGACAATTGTTTATAAAGGGAATTCTTTATCTCATCCGCTTTCATCTGATGGTTCCACAATATGTTTAGTATGTTCTGCAGCACAGCCCTCTGTATTCATAGCCTTACTTCAAAGCATTGAGATCAATTTTAAATAGAGAAGGTCTGTGATATGGTGATCTCTGTTTTGCTCACTTGTAATTTAAGGGGTCATTCTTATTGGAACTGCATTGCTATGTAGCTATATGTGGAGTTGCAGTCAAACTGCTTAAGGGAAATGCTGGCTGGCTGTGAGTGGAACAGCTGAGTCTGTGAAATGGACACTGGGTCCTGGCGTTCAGCAGTTTATACTTTCTCATGAGTTCCCCAAATATAACTTCATATAAAATACAGGGAAAGAAAAGATCGATGATCTATAATGTACAATATACATTCATTTGCTCATGATATGTTTGTGAAATGCATGTGGTAATTATAAAACCAAAGACATGTATGTACAAAAAGATAGCAAAATAAAAAAGTTCTCAAAAGCCCAACATGATGCATGCCCATTTCTAAACAATTACTAGGTATTTTTTACCTGCTATATTTAATGACTATAAATAAACAGTATATGATGTAAACTATAAACACATAACAAAAATGAATAGTGTATTGGCTAAAACAAATGACTGTGCATTTATTGCATTTGCAAGCAAAAAAGTTCAATTTAGTTGCTTGGCAATTGCAATTCAAACAGACAAAGCATTTGAGAAGCCTTACTAATTAATTGCTAATAACCTGCTGGGAACATAACAAATACGAGTTCAAAATTGTGAAACTGGTTATCATGATTGTTGAAGCGAAATTGATTTAATTATTTTAATCAGTGCAAGAGCTTAACAGTAGGACAATAAAATATATATTGTATGAGGTATATTCTTTCCTTGAAATCAATCCACAAATCCATTTCTTTTAGTCTGTTATGAGTGTTGATCAAAAATAGAGCCGTGAGTGATTTCATTTAATTTAATTTATTAAATGGTATGTACGTAGAATAGCAGAATTAATCTAAGTACCAATTATTAAAGCACATCTACAGTTACCAACACTGTAATATCTTTTTCATCACATACAGATATTAAATATCATGTGGAATAAATGTATAGTAGATAATTGTTCAGTGCGTGTGTGAATGAATTCACAATACTTAAGGATATTATTGTAATCAAAAAAATTTACATTGCTCTTCACAGTACAAAAGCATCCAAACATACTACACCTAACCTGAATGGCTCAATAACATTAAATATCATAGGTTTCATTGTCTCAGTCATGCCAAAATAATATTTGAGGGAGACTCAACCTGTATTGGTTATAATGGCTAAAACAACATTGTATAATGTAGGTACAGTACCAGATAAAAGTAATTAGCATGAATGCATAGCCAATACATCAGTGTAACCAATGTTTTAATATTATTGTGGTATATAAATATCACACAATATGCACATTTTGTATTAGAAAGTTGACATTTAGCAGCGTATGCCAAACTAAAGAGGAAATTCAGTTTGCAACAGTGTCCCATTGGAACTTCAGAGATTGTGTGCTTTTGTGAGTCAAGTCCCAAAAATTATTCAATTAGCACCATTGCAGTCAATGGCCACAACCTCAAACAGTGCTTTTGCAGTGTGCATACATTGATTTCTGCTCATGATCTTATATGGTTCAATTAGACATCAGTGAAGGAAGCCCTACTTTTTTAGCCATGTAGAGTGGTGCCCAGTTTAGAGCTCTACAACCTCATTGAAAATATTTATAGAGCATCACCAGGGAAATTCAATCTCTCACATATGTGTGAATGAAAATTTTTAGAAAATAATTTTGTGAGGACTAATCATAACAGTCCACTAATACTCAATGATATATTTGTACCATTCTCTTTATAAGTAAAGACAATGTTCTATTACATCCTCAATTAGAGCCTCATCTAATGATGGTTGTATATTAAACTTTAGTGTAATACACATTTCCTAATGCATGCACACCAAAAATGTGTCTATCTAGATTTATGGGTAGACTTGCATCCATTTATTCATGGAGTTGCAGCATGGAGAGTGGAAAGGGAGAAGGCAAGAGTATATCGAGTATAGTCAGGGCATTCTCATGTAAGTGTAGAAATAATTAGTTATGGAAGAATACATTCTACACCTCCATATATGCCTTTGGAGATGCATTTCACTTATAAGTACTGAAATATTAGTGCAAAGATATGCAATGATGATGTTGACCAGCACCTTTTATTTGGTTGTTTGTGTATTCAACTAATAATACTTAATTCATTAATGCTATAGTTGTTTATTCACATTCAATATTTCTTGTTTCCATTTTGATTACTGTAGAAAATAAGACTCTCTTTAGATTTTTTAATGAAACCATAAATTTGGGTCACTATTCTGTCTTGTGTATATGACACATCATTACATTGAGTGCAAATAGGCTAATGTTACTTTAGCATTCACTACTGACATTGTCAAGCAACATCTCTCTGCTATTTTCAGACATACAGTAAGTGTAAAAACTTTTTTTCTGTTGAATACAGCATGTGATATATCGATGAATTATGCACACCTAAATTTAATTTTGTCCTTTTCTACTTACATTCATTGCAAAATTGCATTCAACCTTAAATTAGGCCATTACTCTTTCCAAGTGATGGATTAATGGCCTCATGGACCTGGGGCTAAAAATGATCAATGGTCTGTTGTGGGAAGTAGAGGAACTTGGACCTTTGCTATGTTAGTATAACCAGTACCATGTGATCATGCACTACCCATACATTATCAGCCACAATAACTGTTGTTGTAGTTCCACACATGCCATTGTTAGTCTGACCCTGACCCTCTTTGTAAATAATGGAACTCAGTTTAAACTATTAGCTGATGAAGGTGAGTGGAATTTCCCCTGTACATCCAGCTCAAAACTGTGAGTCTGATTAGCGCTTAAATTAAGTGATGTGAAAAAAACCCTGATGACAGCAAAGAGACATGGGTGGGATTGCTAGTAGTGTTGCATACAGAGACCTGCTACAGCATTAATGAGTAACATGTATGCACATGTCATGGTTTTAGACTTGCGCACAAATGCAACTCCATGCAATAAGCAGTGGAAATGGCAGGGTTAAAGAAAAGCTCTTTCAGAGCCTTGAACTACTTTTTTCTGTCTCACATAAAAAATAGATGTGCGGAATCCTTTAGAAACAGAAATTCCCCGATTTAAAAAAGTACTATATCTGGCACCTGACATTTTTCTTTGTATTAAATTCATCCAGAGGGTGCCTCATAGATCTTTCAGTTAATTACTCTTCATGGATATCTGTATGACTAGTATATTTAGTTGGCATCATATTCACTGCTAGACACAATGATAATATTCACATTTACAGAATTGTGGTAACAGCTGCTGGTCCAAAGGAATCCATCAAGAAGTTAGTCAAATGATTAAGTCACTAAACATTGAAGAAATCTTGAAAATAATCATAATGCTTAATAAGATGCATTTAAATAAATAATAATTTCAACAGAAAATACAACTTCCTAGCAACTAATAACATTTCAAACATCAAAATACAAAACATAATATAAATAACAGTAAAGAAGAAATAACAGCAGAGAATATTGTTGGAATTTAATTTTTAAAATACACTACACTGTAAAGGGAAAATGTTTTCCGATGTGAAAATAATTATTTCTAATTGATTTCTGCAGGCAAAGAAAGTTTATGACAGTTAAAAATCTTGGTTTTGAGATTTAGCCCATTTATGATTATGTAGGAATATTCTGTTAAATATTAGGGAATTTTGGTGTCTAGAGAATATATAGGTTGGTAAACCTGAATGCAGGAATGCTGAGTCATTTTAGGACATGTTTTGTCCATCACAGTCCTCTGGTTGATCAAAGCAAAAATATTCTGCACATCAATTTACACATGAAACTCGGACATATTAAGAACTTTGTAAAGAGGATGAACAAAAAAAGATGGAGAAGCTTTCAAGTACCTGAGAGAGAAATTTCCACTTTGAGTGATGCTAAGGTTAAGGAAGGGGTATTTATTAGTACACAAATTCATCCTCCATGTTAATAAGAAAGCAGCTTGGGAAGTCTTTAAAGTTGTTGTGCATGGCTTCTTGGGTAACATATGAGCTTGAAACTATGTTATGCATTAAGGTAATGCAGGAGGGTGGTAAGATGATCAGCTCAGTCTTTGACATATTAAGTTTAAGAAAACATGGGGACATCCAGGAAAAGATAGAAGAGAGACAGTTGGAGATATGAGTGAGGAGAGAGAGGAGAAGTTTGGGGGAAGAAAGTTAGATCTGAGTATCATCAGCATAGAGATGATATTGGTGGTCAAAGAATCTGATGAGTTTACCTAGAGAGGATATATAGAGGGAGAATAGCATTCGTCCAAGAATGGAACCTTGGGGAACTCCTACAGTAACTGGAAATGGGGGAAGAGGATTCATGAGAGGAGACAGAGAAGGAATGTTCAGAGAGGTAGAAGGACAGTCAGAGGAGGCAGGGTCACATAGACCAAGGGAATGAAGGATTTGCTGAAGGAGCGGGTGGTCAACAGTGTCAAAAGCAGCAGAGTGGTCAAGGAGAATGAGTAGAGCATAGTGGCCCTTGGATTTGGCAGCAAGGAGGTAATTGCTGACTTTTGTAAGGGCAGTTTCAGTGGCATTGAAAGAATGGAAGCCAGACTGAAAAGCATCAAGGAGGGAGTAGGAGGAAATAAAGGCAGTAAGGTGGTTGGAAACAAATCACTTAAGGAGTTTGGAGACAAAAGGGAGGAGAGAGATGGCTCAGTAGTTGAAGAGAGTGTTAGGATCAAGGGTAGGTTTTTTAAGAACTGGGGAGACAAGTGCATGTTTGAATGCATAAGGGACAGTTCTAGATGAAAGGTTGGCAAGATGGGAACAGGCAAAGGGAAAAGGTAGTAGAGGATTAGGAAAGGGATAGGGTCAAGGAGTGTGTGGAAGGGAGGAAGATCAGATGAGGGCCATGACTTCCTCTACAGCCACAGCATAGAAGGACATCAATGTTGGTAAGATGGATGCGGAGTGGTTGTCAGGGAAAGGAGGGGAGTGCTAAGATTCTGGTGGGATATGATGTCCTGACAAATGACATCATTTTAGATGTAAGGTAGGTGGCAAAGTCAAGGGCAGGGAGCAAGAAAGGGAGGCTAGGAGGTAGTGGGCAGAGGAGGGAGTATAAAGTGTCAAGGGTTTGATTACTGGGAGCAGATGTGTTTTTTGAAATATGACTACTTAGAGAGGGAGATGACATTACTGTATGATGATAGAATACAATTGTAATGGGGGAAATCTGCCATAGAGCATGATTTTCTCCACTGATGCCTAGCAGGTCCTGAACACTTTTACAGGTATCTTGTGTATTTGGAATTCCAGGGTTGAGGTGAGGATCTATAAGGATGAGCAGTGATCACTGGAGCAACAAAGTCAAGAGCAGCAGTTAGAGAGGCATTGTATAGGGAAGTGGCTTGCTCAGGGCAGGAGAGAGAGAGGAAATGGGAGAAAAGTGAGTCAAGAAGTGAGGAAAGGGAAACTATCAATAGCCTCAATGTTACACTTAGTGATGGTGGCCTTAGGAGGTAGAGGAGGGGAAAGATAGAGAGATAATTTTAAAGAGAGAAAGTGATGGTCAGAGAGGGGAAATGGGGAATGGCATAATCAGAAATATCACTGTGAGTGAAGACCAGATCAAGTGAGTGCCCACTCACATTGGAGGTTGAGAAAGTCCATTAGGAGAGACACAATAAAAATTGGAGGGTAAGGAGTTTAGAGGCAGAGGATTATGTGAGAATATTAATTGGAATATAAAAATCAATGGATTGGAAGGTCAGAGTAAATGTGTGGGAGCCAGGAAGAAAAATTGTCAAGGAATTTGGTGGGAGAGCCAAGGGGATGGAGATAACAGCTACTCAAAGGTGTACTGATTGGAAGAAGCATATAGGATGAACCTCAAATATAGAGAATGTGAGGGTATGAGTTGATAGGAGTAACTGAGGGACAGAAGGACTCCAACACAACAGTCTTGGCAACCCCCAGACCAGGGTGTGTGGGAAAAGGTGAGGCCGCCAGTGGAGAGAGCTTCAGAAGAAGTGATGTAAGACGGTAAAATCCAGATTTTAGTAGCTAGAAAATACAGGGAGTTTGAGATGAAAAGGTCATGGGTGGGGACCAATTTATTATTGCACAATCTGGCATTCCAAGGGGCACTTGACAGAGGGATAGAGTTTGTGGGCGAGATGTGAATGGGTTGCTGTAGTGAGGAGGTGAGATTAAGTTGGGGGACCAAAATGAATAGAGTGTAGCGATTGTGCAGGCTCCAATGCTACACAGGGAACCTGTAGGAGGTGGGTAGGGAGGGATTTTAATGAGATGTGGATTCAGGTGAGATGAAGTGACAGGGAGAGAAGGGTGGGTGGAGAGATTAGCAGCAGTGTAGTAGGAACATGGTGGTGTAGAAGAGAATGAAAGTGGAGTAATGGGAGTTGAGGGTGAGAAATGCAGACAGAGGAGGGGAGATAAGGGGAGGAGGAGGTGGAGTTGACCATTGGGAAAGGATAATGGTGGATTCAGGGGCAAATCAAAAGATTCGGTAGACACTGAGTGAATGTGGGAGTTGAAGAAAGCATGGTTATGGTGTAGCTGTGGTAAATACCTGGAAGTAGGAATGATGTAAGAATGTTAGAGAGTGCAGGAGATTTCAAGAAATGCAAGGAAAATTAAAGTATAGGAATAGGTGTCTGCACAACAACAAAAATTATTATTGAGTGGAATAAAAGTGGAGATTTAATGGTTGCAGAAATTAAATATAAAGTAGATGGTGATAGTATCAAGATGATGTGAGACTAGGCAAAATAACTAAGTTAAAAAAACATATTAGAGAGGTAAAATGACATTGGCACAGATACAGTATGCAGTGAGATGTTTATTGAAAACCACTAAGCCAGCACAAATAGTAGCAAGTGAAGCACAAAGTTTTTGTAGTGAACAAACAGGTAGTCCAGTGATGAATGTCCTGGTTATGTATAAAACAGTTCCTTGTAGTAAAGAGATTGTGATCTCACATTTGTTGATCCAACTTTGTCCATATATAGTTTAAGTTGTTGAAAGTGTGAAGTTACTTTGTTTTCCTTCTGTTTAACTTTGGTTTAATGCTAGTATAACTCCAAAATTAGATTTAAAATGTAAAGTGCACTTTTAAATTCAACATTTCTAATACTTGGCACTACAACCAATGGCTTACAGCCTAATGATGAACCTTACTTAAGGAGACCTGGCATGTGATTTTACTGATTGCTAACAACCCCCAAAACACTCCCACTAGTATGCATAGCAATAAATTAACTAAAAAAACAAACAGGCCATACCACATAGCTAACAACTTAGTCTATACATCTATAAGATATAAAAAAACATTAGATGGAGATACTATGCAGTTATAGGCAATAACAGTACTTATATGGTAAATACTGAGAGTTGTAGTCATATACCTAAACATGTTTTTAAGGCTGGGCAATAAAATTGCAAGGAAGCAAGTTTCAATATTTTTATGTAATCTTCTGCCACAACTGTTTCCTAACTGTACTCTCTAGTCTTGGAGTTGCAACTCTATAGCTTGAACCTTTTCAGGTGTCTGGCTACTTCCGGGAGCATATTTCTTTTTATTTTCCATATTTATTGACACACAGCATAAACACAGGACCAGCTTTTGGTTTCATCATATCACACTTTGCTTTCAAGGATATTCTCAGTAGAACAAAACATTTCACTTGATGTTGCACTTGTAGCAAACTTTGCATTACATTGTTGCACACTTGTAGACATTTTTTCTGGTCAAACAACACTTCAAAGCCAGTTTTGTATTTACTCACCAGCTCCCTATCTGCCGGTGATTCCGTTTCTTTTCTGTGCAGACAGCATCATGTTTCTATGTAGAACTCTTGTGTAGATCTGATTATGCATACCTACATTCTCCACCATTTGTAATATACTGAGGTAAGTTATCTTGATAAAGTCAATGGTGCAGTATCTAGGTGAATAACAAAGGGTCTACCTACAACTTTTAGGTTAAATGCAAATAGAAGCAAAAAATAAATGACCTAGCCCCTATGCAGGGCACTTTCTCACTTCTTGGCCCTTCACTATAATGGGCAGCTAGTTTGCAATTGTTATACTGTCTCAATATTTAGTCCTGTCTCTCACAGGTTTAGACTTAGCCTCCTGGCCTGGCTTATCTGCCACAAAGTCAAAAAAACTTTCTTGTGTGGTCCTCCTTGCCTGACTGGCTGCTACAACTTCACATAAAAAGTCTTAGAGATTTGTAGCCCCCCCTACCTTGCAGGTCTGAACATGGCCTCCTGGCCTCACACTAGCCTGGATTGGTACACTGAACTCTTTGGCTGTCTTACTCCTCCTTGGACTGACTCCATAAGCAGTCTGACTGGTCTGCCTCAGCCTTCAGAACCAATGGCTTACTATCACCACCTAACTTGGTACAGTGTATATATATATACAAGGATTATACAAAAAATAACAGGATGATCAATGCCTTATATGCATGGAGTTTGCTTATGATATTATTATTTTGGGGGGATTTATTATATGTATTACTTTGTACTTTGGGGAATTTTTTTTTAAGTACAAAAATAGAGATAATGGATTATATGCACACATACTGTAACAAAGTGCCTTTTACTATGTGACAGAATTACATACTACAGTACTACATAAATCCATAAATATATAAATTAACAGAAAAAGCATAACAAAACTTTGTATTATTTCTTTGTACATTATGATTGGTTTTACTTATATGTATTTTTATTATTCATCTTTCATTGTTGAAAACTGCATTCTTTTAAACAATGCACAATTGTAGAAGAAAAATATTGAAATTGTAATGCAAGAACCTGTGTTATTTTTTGTAATTTTTACACACCTTGTTTGTCCTTGGGGTATTTTTTACAAAAATAATTTGTTGGGCTGTAAATTACTTTGCAAGGAAAAATAAAGTGATATTATTCCTTCACATAAAAGTTCATGCATAGTGTCACGGTTGGTAGCAATAAAACTTAAATCAAATTTCTTGTCAGTACTTTTTCATAGCATTCTCAGCTTTATTCCTCCAGTAGACAGCTTAATGAAATTTGACTCTGTAACATGTCCACTTCATTCTTATAGAGTTTATGTCATCTTCTTCACATCAGTAATGATAGATCTGATCCCACAGCCCAACGAATACCCATTTCATGACAAATGAAATTACTTTTTCTTCTGCCTATTTCACAGTACATATCAGTTGGCTATTCATTCGTACATTTTACCAATATATTATCCAGTCACTACAATGCCAGACATTTGTTCTCATTTTCTTATTTAATAAAATATAATGCAAAGTTTATGCCAACAAAAACAATAAATCAAAACTAACCATAAAACATAAAAAATTTGTATATCTTCAACAAAAAGAGACAATTCTATGTATTTATTAGATTTTTTGGTGGATAATGAAATGCTTATCTTCATTAAATTTGTATAATGTAAATAAGATACTATTTAGGAATAATATGGAAATTGCTAACAGATTTATGGTGAACAAATGCAGAATATAAAGTTGAAATTGAAACTGATTGGTTAAATTCTGCAAGGCCATGGAGGCTTAACTTACAAAATAAGGTACTGTAGATGAGGGAAGCATTTGAAATTGTAAATTAAGGAATAAATTCCAGTTAAAGCCATTTAAAAGTTTTCTCCAGAATGCTATTAAGACATATATTAAATTAATGGAAAATAACAGAATATTACCATGATATTTATTCTAAAACAAATAAGCAATACATGCAGTAACAATGCTATGATGAAGATACCAAATAATTTTATTATAACAATGACTGAAATACAATTTATATGAAAACTGTATTACATTACTTTCCTTAAATCACTGTATACTTTTATTAAATATCTTCACTGAAACAAAGAAATTGAAAATGACACTTACATGATTTTTTCCAAACTAAATCCATGTCTATATAATTGAACAGTAGTAAGACAGGTATATTTGAAAAAAATATTCAATTCTCATAAAGCTAAAACACTTTGGACAGTGCATGATTTGCTAAAAATTTATATATTCTAGTTTCCACTGTAAAATAGTAATTGTCCCTTAAAAATATCATATCATATTTTTTTTGTAGTTTTTAAATGTTGTTTGCTCTGTGACTTCTCAGAAACATCTACTATAAAATATTGGAACAATTACTATATCTTCAAATATGTTTTATTGTATTTACAGTTTTAGCTGATAGTATAAAAAAGGATATGTTAGAAACTTTTATATACAATATACAGTAGATTCTTATGTATCTTTTATTTTAGACATATTGCATGTGTAATAAATGATTAATATTTTCTAAATGAGGCAAGATGAGACTTTGTCTTAAGGGGTGTAACTGACCACTCTGCAGTGACCAGTTGTAGAAGGAACCTACAGTAAGTTGACTACTTTACTTTCTACAATCACTTCAATGTTCTGACAGTGTAAGGAGTTAAATGAGACACTTACCTCATCTTCCCGCTCTCACATTCAGATTGATGGACCTCCAGCAGTGAGTCCTGGTATGCAGTTTGTTTGTCTCTATGAGGAAGACTGAATGATAGGACCAATAAGTTCCAACCAATCACAACATAGGCACCCAGAACAGGGAACATCATGGACTTACTGGCTTATTCACCAAGGTGGGTGTCGTGTAACCACTCTAATGCAAGCACCTCATATATCCTTTTATCATAGATAGAGCATTTGCATGCTCAGACATTCTTTGTAGCATCCACCAAACAGTTCTCACCAGACCTATATACAATAGTACACAGGGGACACACAAAGCTATAGTTTTACCTTGTGAAACCTCTGGATTGTTGCTCCACTGTAACACAGCCTGCAACAAATCACATACAAAACCTTGTTGGACTGTTAGTTTTCTATACTATTGTGAAAATGTATATCACCCATTAATCTAATCACTAGCACAATACATAGGTCATATAACTTACTAACTGACCCCAGTGTACAAACAACAATAACTAAACTTAGCATAATCAAGAATAGTACAATGCAAAAGGCACAAGTTTTTATAGCCGAACCACTATAACCTATATACTGGCACGAGGTAAGTTTATAAGATGACCTATAATATAGCTTTCTCTAGCTTTATACTCATGAGTATTACTATAATTGATTGTATGTAGCATATTCAAAGTTTGATGGGAAAAGTGTGAGATATTAGGATTATAAATGGACAGGAGCCTGGCTTCTGATTCAATATATTGAAAATTCTGCAATAGCCCATTTTGGGTAGAGATGTGCGCGAACTCCAATGTGTTTTGATTTTAGTTCTAAATCTTGTCATGTTTTGCCAAACCACCCTGAAACATTTTGGTTTTGGATTATTAAAATGACAAAAATAAACCTAAAATAATTGAATTTGTGCCTGTCTTTGGTCCTACAATTTTACATCAATAACATTAATTTCCAGTCATTTGCAGTCAATTTTGACCACCTCACAGCTAAAAATATTATTTTCATCAGTATTGGCCAAAGGCTGATGTGAGCTGGCTGACTAAGCTAAGCAACAAAGCAAAAAACACAAACACATAGCAGTTTAAAAGAATATAGCTCACCGATGAAATTTACAGAAGTGGGAATATAGTGGCAGCTATTATGGCATTTTAATAAAACATACAAAATAATGTTTTCATTAATCAAGAACTAGATCAGAGGTAGGCAGCCAGCACAGGCAAATGGAAGTGGAGTATTAAGTGGAAGTCAGGTAAAGCATTGATATATTGATTACTAACAGTACAATAATTATAAAAAGTGAAATCAGAGACATGGAACAAACTATTAAAAAAACAAGTTTCCAAAATCCTAATGACATTTTTAAAATGAAAACTGAATCCAAACAGCAAATCACAGGTCTCATGAATTCATGGCAGAGTAATAGCCTAGTTGAATTAGATAAATATTTAGAATATTATTTTATGATTAATGATACTACTCTGTATCTGTGGAGACATTGCAGAAAACAATACCTATATACCTGTATGAAAAGCTGATGATGGATAGTCAAGCAAGATATAGAAGAACATGTACATAAAGTACAGTAAAATTTGCTGCTTGTCAAACAATCACAATGTTGGTAAAGGCCTTACAAATGGATCCACATACATCTAGCATACGGGCACATTAAACACCCCTTCTAGTCACGCAATGCCGTTGCATGACTCAGTGGCACTGAGCATCTTTTTGTTCATCTTTTTATCTTCAAATGTGAATAGATAGCAATGGAGCTTCTGTTGATTAAAATGATATGCATCATATGTTCTCTGTGCGTATGTGTGTGTATCTTTACGCTAAACACTATGTTACAGTGTTACAATTGCTGACACTGTAATATAGCATTTCACATGTAGATACACCCGCACTCGCTCAGAGAACACATGCATGCTGCATATCAATTTAATCAGCAGAATCTGCTTGTGCTATTTATTCACATTGTTGTGTGAATAAGATGCATTTGAAGGTAAAATTATGCACAAGAAATGATTGACGCTACTGAGTCACACTGAGATCCCGCGTTATGTGTGTCACAATATGTAGTGCTTGGAGGATAGATGTATGTGGGCACATCTGTAATTAAAATTAAAAGTGGTGCACAATGGAAATTTCCTTGGGCCCTGCCACCATTTTTTATGTTGTATTTTTAAAAAGGACACACAGTTTAACAAACCAAGTACTTCAGCAACAGGGACTGCCACTTGTGTGGCTGAAGTGCTTGGTTTGTTTGGGCCCACACAAACCAATCTACCAATGGTATTCAGATGGCTAAAAGTATTATTCATCACAATCAAAGTTGGAAGATGTAATTATCATTCTCATCATCACCCTTATCACTGTTGTCAATATCTTCATCACACAGATTTAGCTCATCCCCACTGGAATCAACCATTACAGAAGTCTTTGATTCTTCTATTTGGCATTAAAGTTCTTACTCATAGAATTTGTAGTTTATTTTAATGAACATTCATTTTTCCAAATTTTTTTGGAAGTAGTTTCCTATGTTGATTTCCGACAAGGTTCCTGGCTGTGCAAAATACATTTTCTGAGTACACATTGGAAAATGGAAAGTTTAAGTAAACCATAGCTAGAATTTAGAAGGAGCTTTAAATTGCCTTATTTTTCCTCACAGTATTCAAAGGGACTGTGTGACATGCTAATTTATAAATTATTATTAAAGTAATCTTCCACCATTCTATTGATTCTTACTGTATAAGAATGAGTCATGGTGGAGGTGTCAATAATTGTGGGAAATTCTTTAAAGCATAACCAGATGCCATAATGTTTCACTCTGGTGCATTGAGTTCACACAATACCATCACCAGTTGGTCTCTTGAAAAGATCAGTTTTTTTCTTGGCAGCAGCATTTGCAGGAAAAACTGTAGCAAGTGATGTAATTGTGTCATGCCATTTGAGCTGATAACTATATATCTGTTCTTACTCTCTGGGAATCTCTCCCCATTACAGCAAGCTCTGGACTACTCACTGTTATGAGCGGGACTCCGGGACTAGACAGAGAAACTGTGAGTCATTGACTACCTGTCCTAATGAGACTGTCTGTTATTACTGCAATCCCGGGCATATACGGAGGAGCTATGAGCTTGCCGGCTATTTTCCATTACCTGCTGCCAACAGAGTGACTTCTGTATTCATTCTCACAGTTTAAAATCAATGTATACCTCCGTTTTGATACATGACAACATATCTATAATACTGTCATTGACAGTGCCATGACACTCTAATAATAATAGATTCATTAGTACTTGAATATTGGAATAAGGGATATCCCTGCTTTAGCAGACTGCTGGAGATTTATCATGTTTTATCACCTTTGGATATTATGTTTACTTACAAATATTTTAGATGATATGTTATCAATTCAGTATCTTTCTATGCCTTTCTTCCTGATTAAATTCAATTATATATATATATATATATATATATATATATATATATATATGATACACCCTTGTTCAATGTTAATTTCCAATTTGTTGAGCTGATAACTTGCTTGCAAGGAGCTTTTTGCATCTCTTATATCTAATAATTAATTAGATCTACATGTCCAATATACTTAGCAGAATCATTTAGTTTAATCTCCTCCTTCAGCTTCTCTAGCTGCTTTTCTGGTAGGGGGTGCATATCCCTATATGGCACTAACAACCTCCACAGAGCACTTGTAACAACTTCACTAGTTTTCACAATAGGGCCTTTATAATTTTCATCCCCAGGCCCATGTGGCCCTTCATTTATTAGGTGAATGCATGGTCAGATAGTTCCATTCACTACAATTAACAAAGTATGGTGCCATATTGAATTATTGCCTGGTTTTCCATTTGACTCTTCTGTTTATGTCTTGTAACTTTATCAATTTATCACATGGGCACTTACCTGCTTTGGAATATACCTGCCTGTTCCATAGGGTATTTTTTCATTTTTCAATCCATTAAGTAATGTATGTTTGACTATAACTTGTACTCAATGTTTTTATAATTATTGTTAATTTATATACAGTAATTTTACAAAATATGAACTCCACTGTGCAGAGAGTATATATCATTAATTTTGGATCAGAATAAGGTTTACATTTTGTGGGCCTGATTCAGAGTTGTACGCTAATACTGTAATGACTGCAGCTTTTTATGCAGCTGCTATGCAAAGTTATGTAACTGTTGCAGCTGCCAGGAGAAGCCCATCTGCAGCTATGCAAATCCAAGCATCTGCATAAAATGTTATAGCATCATTTGCAGATCAGTCAATCATCAGCCTTCTATGTAACACTATGGCCACTCTGAATGGATGATGGAATTAAGATGATGGTACCTGTGAAGCTGTGTAAGATACTATAACTGGATCTATCACTCCTCTAAAATAGTTGCAACATGCCTAAGTGTTTATAACTACTCATTTATTAACAACCACAAATGGCTCATATCTGTCCATCACTCTCGGGTATATTTACTAAAGTGAGAGTTTTAGAAGTGGAGATGTTGCCCATAGCAACCAATCCGATTCTAGCTATTATCTTCTAGAAGGTGCTAGTTAAATGTTTAGTAGAATCTTATTGGTTGCTATGAGCAACATTTCCATTTCTAAAAACCCACAAATTTAGTAGATATACCCCTCTGTGTCTAAATCCTTTCTGTGAACTACATCACAGAGGCATGGAATGCATGCAGTGTGCGACTTTGATGCATGCACTGTAAAAAAAATATTGTCCAGATGCATAAATATTACATAGTGTACAACTCTGAATCAGACACTATATCCCATTTCACTCAGTGTTTAGTAAACTGGATCTGACATTTCTATTGAGGCACATTTGCCATGGAACTAGCTTTGGTTGTATGCTGTTTGGGTTGTGTTCTATCAAATTTACAGTGTATACAAGAAAATAACAGTAAAAAGACACATTGGACTAATTATTACTTCATTTTGGTGACAACTCTTTAAGTCAATGCTGCACCATGTTTGGCCCCTCTAAAGTATGACTGCTGTTCATTTTGCCATAGTTTTGTATCTACATACTGAACCTTTTGTATTTTATCTTTGATAGCACTCCCTGAGCTTTTCATAGCATGTTTCATTTCCCTCCCTTTCTTGTGTGGTTAGATTTTCTCATGGTGTGTTAGTTCTTTTTTGTACTACACTCATCTATAATATGCTTATTTCTTATGGCCTCATCATTCTGGGGTTTCATGGGAGATGTATAATGGTTCTGTCTACTATTTATGTATCATAAATCATCTATTCCCCCCCTGAGCCTTTATTGTATTTTTGGTATTTACCACAGTTGGTTGGCTCCCTTTCTACTAACCACACCTATGTTATTGTTTTCTGGCCACATCTTTCTGGCCTTTGATGGGAAAGACTAAGGAGTTATGTTTTATCTCCTTATGAGTCATGTCTAGGTTGTTATCTGGTTGATTATTCCCATGATGGGTTGACTTAATTAATAATGCATGGTAAATGTTACCATGACACTTTATACTGGCCTCATATTTTTGGGATTTAATGGGAGTTGGATAGTGGTTCTATCTACTAGTTATTTATTATGTTTAGTTTGCCCATCCTCAGTCTGTATTATGCATGTAGAAGTTCTCATTGTGGTTTGGCTCCTTTTGTTCAACTTGCACCTGTGCAACTTTCTTCTGTCCTCAACTTTCTGGGGTTTAAAAGGATATGTGTAAGTGTTGTGTCTCCTAATTAAGTATTGTGTCTTTGATATTATATGATTAGAGTTTATTTCTAAAGTGTTATTATGTTCCTACTCCAAAGTTTCACAATAACCTGCTGGGAATGACAACACCATATGTCTGGATAGGTCCAATGTGCAAAGCTAGAAGGAGAGTTGAAAGATAGCCAGTTGGTTTTTTGTGTGCTTGTGTTTGTCTTGTTTCTCTGCCATCCTTTCTTCTGCCACCAAATACATTTAACTTGGAAAACTAGTGACCCCAGTAATAACTATGGATAAGAAGATTAATGAATGTGTACCAACTAACTTTCAAAATTTGGTACAAGACACACACAGAATGTTGGGATTAACAATGTTATTTACTGAGTTAAACATAAATATGTATATCAATAGCAATTGTTGTATTAGAGGTGGAACAATAATAGAAGAATATGCACAATGTTTATAAAATATTTTCACAATATACAATGTCAGTTATAAAGAATCAAAGCAAACAACAAAGCATTAAATGGGTAATGGTGGAAGAAACATGGGTAATATGACGATAGGTATTAACAGAAGTGAAAGGGTGAGTAAATCCTTAATTACCAATGGTATCTTTATGAGACTGGGCAAGATAGATACAACATAAAACTTAAACAATAACAGGAGGGAAGTGGGTGCGGGAGGTTGATTAGACTAGGATGGGTTTTGTTCTATCAGACTATCTCCTACCCTGTACCAATTTAAACAGTTATTGAAAACCCAACTATTCATAAAATCATACCAGTCTCCCAGTTAACCATTTCACAATGTAGGATACCTCACCATTTTCATCCCCCATTTCTCCCACTCTTGCTTCTCACCCTAAGTTCCCCTTAAATTGGCTCATCACCATGTGCCAACCATTTTGTCTGCCCCTTCTATTTAGATAGTAAGCTCTAATGAACAGGGCCATCTTCCCTCCTATTCTTGTTTCCTATTACTCTTGCTCACTAGCTACACTGTGCACCCTGTCCTTGGGATTTCTGCCACCTGACTCCACTCCTTTATTGTCTCTACTCCTCAGTTGCTTTAAACCTGTTAGTTTCACTCACACTAATATGCACAGGTTTTAGCTTGCACTGAATCTACCCCTTGTACCCCATTGTCCATGCAGGCTAACATTAGTGGCATTGATAGTTGAATTCAGAATATCCTATACATTATATACTATGGAAAGATGTAGATAACTGCTGCCTCATCCACTCCCTAAAATCTTGCCCAACCATTAGCACCAATATGACTACTTTAATACACACAGTACATGTTCTTCTCTCCACTTCTATCTTCATTTTCTTGTAATCTTCTTTGTTGTATTATTTTTCATTTGAGTAGCCATGCAGCTTCTCTTTGCTATATAAGACAATATTTTTTTATATAATAGTGTCTTGTGAACAGCAATGTAAGCACTGTAGGCTGAATAGCCTGATGAGATTAATATCTGGGAAACAGAGTAAGGTATTACCATTTCTGATGGGTGCCTATTGTAAATGGGCACCATTACAGATGTCAGCCTAGCCAGTTGCCCAATCAGAGACTTAGCATCAGTCTTACTACCCTCACTACAACCCTGGTTAAAATTTTTAGATTAAAAGAAATTGCCAAAAGAAAAGCAGACATGTAGTGATTAGTTTCCGAGAAAGTATGCACAAGAGAATGAAGTAAAAAAAACTAAATAAAGAGATAAATGTTTTAAGAGAAGAACATAAAACACTTTTGCAAAGGTGTTGGTATCTAATAGAACATAATAATATATGAGAGGGCATAGCCATTACATATCACAATCTTAAGAAAGACAGCCATAACAACTCCACGGCATAAGCTCCTATTGTGAAAAGAATCGTAATTGAGAGTTGGGGAAGAACTGACAATAATGATGGGAACCTGTGTGCAAACTATGCATATGTGGAACAACATGGGACACATGGTTGGTATGGATAGTAAATTATAAATAAAAGCAGCTCCAAAGCTGGAGCTTGCAAGACCTCAGATTACAAAAACCAAGAAGAAAAAAGGTTTCAACCAGTTTATACTGAATGTATTCTGTTTTATTGGTCATCTAGAAACAGCAGAAATGTAGCACATTTGTAGTTTTCCAAATGTATTAAATTATCTGTTTTCCCATACATTTGAGCAGTACCACATAATGCCCTAATTATGCTTTCTGTAACTTCCATAAAAAATGCTCAGAATTTCCATTTATTGTTTAGAATATCCAACTGGAAATGTGAAGAGTGGAAACAGCAAAAACATCACCCTTAATTCTTCTATTGCTATATAAATCTTTAAAACTTGAAATTAATCATGAGAGGGAGAAACATGTGCCAGTTTCTATGTTTAAATGGTTTTATTATAATTGTTTATTTGTGTCTAGATATTAATTTTCCTCATAAAAGTGTTCCTGGAAAATACAAATTATACAGTCAGGTCCTTAAATATTGGGACACTGACAGAATTTTCAGATTTTGGCCTCTTTTCACCACCACAATGGTTTTGAAATGAAACAAACAAGATGTGCTTTAACTACAGACTTTCAGGTTTAATTTGAGGGTAATTACATCCAAATCGGGGGAAAGGTGTAGGAATTACAACGGTTTCTATATGTGCCTCCCACTTTTTAAGGGGCCAAAAGTAATGGGACTATCAACTCAAAAGCTATTTCATGGACAGGTGTGGGCTATTCCCTCGTTATTTCATTATCAATTAAGCAGGTAAAAGGTCTGAAGTTGATTCTAGGTGTGACATTTGCATTTGGAATCAGTTGCTGTCAACTCCAATATGAGATCCAAAGAGCTGCCACTATCAGTGAAGCAAGCCATCATTAGGCTGAAAAATCAAAACAAACCCATCAGAGAGATAGCAAAAACATTAGGTGTTGCCAAATCAACTGTTTGGAACATTCTTAAAAAGAAAGAATGCATCGGAGAGCTCAGCAACACCAAAAGACCCGGAAGACCACGGAAAACAACTGTGGTGGATGACAAAAGAATTATTTCCCTGGTGAAGAAAAACCCCTTCACAACAGTTGGCCAAATCAAGAACACTCTCCAGGAGGTAGATATTTATGTGTCAAAGTCAACAATCAAGAGAAGACTTCACAAAAGTGAATATAGAGGGTTCACCACAAGATGCATTGGTGAGCCACAAAAACAGGAAGACCAGATTAGTTTGCCAAACAACATCTAAAAAAGCCATTACAGTTCTGGAATAACATCCTATGGACAGATGAGACAAAGATCAACTTGTACCAGAGTGATGGGAAGAGAAGGAAAGGAACTGCTCATGAGCCAAAACATACCACCTCATCAGTGAAGCATGGTGGTGGTAGTGTCATGGCGTGGGCATGTATGGCTGCCAATGGAACTGGTTCCCTTGTATTTATTGATGATGTAACTGCTGACAAAAGCAGCAGAATGAATTCTGAAGTGTTTTGGGCAATATTATATGTTCATATTCAGTCAAATGCTTCAGAACTCATTGGACGGTGCTTCACAGTGCAGATGGACAATGACCCAAAGCATACTGCAAAAGCAACCAAAGAGTTTTTTAAGGCTAAAAAGTGGAATGTTATGCAATGGCCAAGTCAATCCCCTGACCTGAATCTGATTGAGCATGCATTTCACTTGATGAAGACAAAACTGAAGGGAAAAGCCCCAAGAACAAGCAGGAACTGAAGACATTTGCAGTAGAGGCCTGGCAGAGCATCACCAGGGATGAAACCCAGCGTCTGGTGATGTCTATGCGTTTCAGACTTCAGGCTGTAATTGCCTGCAAGGATTTGCAACAAAGTGTTAAAAAGTGAAAGTTAGATTTAGGCTTGTTTAGTTTGTCCCATTACTTTTGGCCCCTTAAAACGTGGGAGGCACATATAGAAACCGTTGTAATTCCTACACCGTTCACCTGATTTGGATGTAATTACCCTCAAATTAAATCTGAAAGTCTGCAGTTAAATCACATCATGTTTGTTTCATTTCAAAGCTATTGTGGTGGTGAATAGAGGCCAAAATTTGAAAATTCTGTCAATGTCCCAATATTCATGGATCTGACTGTATATCATGTGTATAGACTCAGGTCTGGTTTCTACCATTTCTGAGTATGCATAAAAAAACAATCCATTAATGAGGAGAAAACCCCTCTGCTACCCTTTGTTCCCCAGGGATTGACCCTTGATGTTTATTCCTTACTTCTCACATCACATTTAATTTATTTGATCTCATAAAAGCTTTCAACAAGGGACACCTACACAAAATGAGGTGAACAGGGGGAACAATAAACATGGGACTGGTGGTAGCAGGAAAGCCAGACTATGGGACTTGCTTTCCTGCCAGACTTTGGTACCCCAACAAAGTTCCAAACTATTCCAGATCTAATTTTCCCTAGGGGGATTGGCAACATAAAAAATATGGGGCCCCCTTGGAAAAACCAGCCACATTTTAAGAATCACTATTGTTTTCCCACACCCCTGTAGAAGTGGATGAGACATAATACCAGTAAGCAATGGCTCTTGCACCAGAAAAAGTAAAAATGTACTACAGGTATGCTTCCAAAGGGCAGTTTGGTGGTGGTTTTGCTATGCACAGATTTACTAAGGCCAAAACCACTGCAAAACTGCTGTCAAAACAAATTTTAGAATAGAATAGAACAGGGCTGTCATTTAGAAACAGCTGCCAAACTGTCACCAAACCACCAGGGTTTAGAACCCGACGCTTAGTAAATTTATCCCTAAGAGTCAAATCTGTGGATTTCTAAACTCTTAATCTTGCATAAGGAACCCTTACTCAAATGCCCTTAGTGTACTTGGACTATTGCAGCCCACCCATCCATATCCCCATTTATACAGCTGTATTCTATTTTATTGCATGTACAGTATGAAGAAAATACATTTAGTGGGGTTTAAAACCCTTCTTAACTGTTTTATGCCTATTTCTGCATGATGGCCAATGTTGCCAAATCCATTGTTTACCTGATTGATTATTACACTGTTAGTGATTATACACTCATTAAACTAATAAGTTTTAAACCCTTTTACATAACCTAAAATGATTATGCTACATTAGACATATATTAAAACAATGCAGTTAAGCTACTACTGTCAATGGGGAGTTAGTTTAATTACTTTTTAATGAAAGGGTTGAGGAGTGATTTTAATGACTTTGTAATAAAAGTGGTGGTATGGGTCACAGTGATTATTATTGCTGCCAAACATCATTATGGAAAACCTTTATGTCTGTTTGGAGTTTGTATGATCCATGTGCTCCAGTTTCCTGTCACTGAAAAAATATTCTAGTAAGTTATTTGGTTTGGTCTGTATTATGTGCAGTTGAGTGGTTAGTAATTTATACCCTAAGCTTTAATGGTTCAGAGACTGATGTGATTGATTACAAATGATGTGCAAAATGCTATACAATGTTGCAGCACTATACACACACATGATAAAAAACAATACACTAAATCTGCAGCCTGAACCTGGTTGATAAATGCCCTTTTATTGTTTTAAATTGTATCTGTACACATGTTGTCCAATAATATGTTGTCTAGTAAACATAATGTTTAGAAAACATTTATTCATCAAAAATAAAGAACTGACAGATTAACTTAAAATATAAAAGTATTTTAAATCCAATACTTGGATTTTAAAATATAATTTGTAAAGTATAATATAATATAATTATATGAAATATAAATTAAAATTTCGGATAGAATCTCCAAAGTTATATCTTATCTCTAAAGTTTACATTGTTTTAGCAGTAGTGTCAAGACTGCTGTGGACATTGTGGGACTCTTTCTCCTGTTGACTTGACATGATCTTATTTAAGATAGAATACTATCAAGTCAACATTTTGGAAAAAGTACAAAGTTTGATCTTCTGAGATATCATGTTTGGGTAATAAACTGAGCTTTCAGGCTTGGGAAATATTCTTTAATGCATTTAAAATTAAGATGTGTAAGTGAGGACATATAAAATGATTAATATGAAACATCTAAATAATTAAGTTTATTTCTGAAATATTGGGTGTCATTGTTACACAATGTATAGCTGGTAGTTTAAATGTTTTTGTAAAGTGAAACTCTTTTTGCACTAAACTGTAGCATAACTGCCTGATTTTTATTCTGAAATATTTTCTGTACAGTGAGCAGCAAAAGGAAGTCAACCTATACTAATATAAAAATAATATTATGTCAAGAGAATGTCAACAATAAACCCTGACTGGTCCAAGAAGATCACATCAGAATGCAAAACATCCCCAAGGCAGAACTGTGGAGAATTAGTTAACATTTTTATGGGATGTCAAAACAAAGCTTTCAAGCTGATATTCCAATGTTAAAATATGAAAGCCAATTTCAATCAGTTAATCATGTCATCTGAGACAGCTGAAAACAGCCCAACAAACTGAAAGGTTACATGCCAGAAGCAGTCGTAACAGGATATCCACTTTATACCTTGAAGAATAACCTTGAAAAGAACATGGTAATTTAGTCCACACAGCTACTGTGCTATAGATAACCCAAGTAATGCACTCTAAGTTAGGATACAGAATATAACAAATGTTTCAAGTTCAAATTATCAAGTTCTGTACAATTTTTGCTCCAAAACTTAAATGGTTGCTGAAAAATAAAAAAAATAAATTAAAACATGTTTATATTTTTATTGTAACATAATGTGTATTAACAGTATAAAGTAATATACTTTGCATCACTATAAACTCCTACAATTGCTATTACCACTTTCCTGTGCATTTATTACATGTGCTAGCAAGTAAACAAAAAGGCACTTCTTCCAAATTATAAATTACATACCTGTGCATACTGCGGGCCAAATGTAATATAGGGTGAGAGTTTAGAAAATGTGAGAGAAAACTCTCACATTTCTAAACTCAGCCAATGTAATAAAGTCACAGAACATGCACACTTGCATGTTTTTCAGACTCAGAAAACTCTCAAGGTTTTAGGGGCCTATGTATCAAAGCTTTATGAGAGACAAAATTGTATGAGAAAGTAGTAACCAATCAGCTCCTAACTAATTTTTCAAGCAACCTTTAAAATGTGAGTTAGAAGCTGATTGGTTGGTGATTTATATCTCACAATTTTTTCTCTCATCAAGCTTTGATACATACAGTAGGCCCCTTAAACTCTCATCCAGGTGTTTCCTGATTTGTAAATACAACTCGATCAATGTATTAGTGTGAGAGTTTTATTGCTAAACTCTCACATTTTCTAAACTGTCACCCTATTACATTTGGCCCTGTATGTTTTTTGACAGGTTAAGGCAGTGGTTCCCAAACTGTGTGCCATGGCAGACTGGGGTGCCTCGGGACACTTGCAGGGGTGCCACTGGTTTGTGGTCCAGCACCAAATCTAATGATTTATGGTCAATGTAATGTAAATATGTGGACAAATAGAAGCACACACCTGTCCACCTTCACATAAGTCACCCTAAGGATGACAGGTAAGTACAATTTACTTCACTTTACTACATCACTACATTTTTTTATGAATTTCTCAATAACAAACACTCGGCTTAGGGGTACCATGTAAATAATGATGATACACTGGGGTGCCGTGATTCAAAAAGTTTGGGAACCACTGGGTTAAAGATAGACACTTTCAAACTTTCCTTTTTCTTATGGTGCATACACACAGTACGATCTGTACCACCAACAACTTGAAAGATATCATTCAAAAATATCTTTCAAAGATCTTTCAAATATATTTTTCAGTGAAGTCATCCTGCCATATCTCTGAACAAGCAAAGTTGACCATATCATCCAAGTTGACCTGCATGCATGGATGATGAAAGATATCTTAATCGTCCATGCGGAAACGCACATCGTTGGTCGTTGACAGGTTGGTAAGTACATAAAAATGAATGATATGAATGATAACTATATGAACAATATTGTTAATGCTCATATCATTCAGTTTTATCGCTCCATTTGTACGAACCTTTAGGCTAAACTTTTCAGTGGTTTATTAAATTCTGGAACTGCAAAAGTCCTTTATTCTTATCTTGTGATGTTCCTAGGTTTAATGTCTCCATCTGTTTTAATATAAAGTGCGTGGACTAATCAGATGAGGTCTTCAGAGAATTTATTTTTGCACATGATAGAATAATCTGACTGGTTATAGGTGTAACTAACTAACTAAGCATTCCATGGAGAAAGATGGCTAGCAACTGAAATGCACTTTTTTGTGCATACAAGTGCTTCTACACACAGGGGCCTGATTTTTTAGCTGGATGCAATGTGGCTGTTCTGCATGATGCCAATGGAGCCAAATTTACTACATTATGCTAATGCAATAATAATAATTTGTAATGCTAATGCTAGCTGTAAGCCCCACCACCCACTTTTTTTTTCTACAGCTGCAACTATCATCACGAGTATTGGCATTTGCACCTGACTCATGCTGGGCAAGAGAGATCCATCAGAAACAGCCTTTATGCTAAACAATGAATAGAACAGAAATCTAGTTACAAGACCAAAATACTCCCATGACAATCCCATGAAACATATCTTGCATTCATCTACAACCTTTTCACCTAGTTTTCACCCTAAAATATACAATGCACTTAGAGCCCCGACCAAGATCCATCAGAATCAGTATCACCTGGAGATGCACAAAAAATGCATAAATTCACTTCTGCTCTTGCGCAACATGCTAACACTCGCTAATTGCGGCCATGTAAAGAACTGCATCTAACTTAGAATCAGGCAAACATATGTGATTTTTGAACCAATGTATTAAAATATAATACAATGGTAAAATGGTAGAAAATGCTAATTAATAAACCCTCATAATTTAGCTGGTGCTTACATAATGAATAGGGACAGGATACTATAAATCAATACAATTTTCAAACACATTTAGGAGCTGGCAGCAATTCAAACCTCCACCATTACTTTCAGCAAAAATCTCTTTGTGCCACCAAGGTGCATTTGTTAGTGGGGGTATATTAACATTATGATAAACCACCTTTGCATTTAGCAATATGTGCTGTGGCACTGTCAGTTTTTTATAATATAACCTACGGAGCAGGGTTTTAATTGATATTTTATTTTATAAGCAGAAGAAGTATCTATCAAAAAACAAAAAGCTATCTAATAATAATGTAATATAAATATTACGTATATAAATGGTATAAAAGTCATGAACTAATTGTAATATGAGATTGGTATGTTCAATGTACATTAGTTCATTAATGTTTTAGTGGGAACAAATAAATGTGTGATGTATGTTTTATAATCTCAAATAGGCTAAAGGGGCCCATCCACTTGCCAATAATACAGAGCAATTGCACAATTATGACATCGTAATCGCGCAATCGCTCAGGTATCAGCTGCAAATCAGGTATTTAAATGTCAAAAACGACCAGCGAGGTGCACGCCCGCTGGTCGTTTCCGACATCTATCATCGCCCGAACATGACGGTCAACCTGACGACCATTGTCAGGTTGCCCATGTTTGGGGATGATTGATGTGCATACACTAAACGTCTGAACGTTCAGTGTATGCACTTCACCCCACGGGAGATGATGGCGCGATTACAATGTCGTAATCGTGCCATCATCCCAGCATCTACATGTGGATGGGCACCTTTAGTGTAATTGGAATTTACCTCTGTTACAGCTGACAAATAAACAATTATGATTGTCAAAGTTGCAGAAACATCAGGTGGGCCCATGCACTGGAGGGGGGGCAGGCATGGACATTAGGGAGGAGACAGCTATTACCAATTATAGACTTTTTGCTATGACATGAACAGTGAAAAAAATGTGTTGCCTGTATGTGTGTTTTTTTTAAGTACAAGGGGACTCCCAAGTTGACACATGGCAGGAAAATCTTTTCTGCATCCTTCAAAATCTAGTGAAGATTCAGTTGGAGGCACTGTGTCATTGGAAAAAGAGAAGTATACAGACACACAGTACATTTCTGCAACACTCACCTAGGAAAGGAGTGAGGGGGTCTTACATGTACAGGGATGCAAAGAGGGGGGAGCGAGAACTTATTACCCAGGCCCAAACTTGTTGGAGGGGCAGTGGCCCATGTCCAAAACCACCCCTTCCTCCCTCTTACCTGTCAGCAGACAAGCACATGCTGGTGTGTGCTGGACTGTAGTGGGAGACCAGGGAGACTGCTTGCTGCTGCTGAGCAGCAGCTGCTGTCTCCTCTTCTCTGCCTGTGGGGTAAGTGATCACATTGATCATGCCCCCCTGGATTTGTGCCAAGCTGAGGAGCTCACAGTGCTCCCCTCCCAGCACAGGTTTTTTTTTCTAAGGGGCATGGCCATGCCTGCCACGAATAGGCCATGCCACACAATAGTAATGGTGCCCGGGCTAGCTCTCTATGGTCCTGTGCATGTATAATGTCAAAAATTGAATCAGGCACAACTGCACTTACAGCTGAGTGGGTTTAACTGGCTGTTTGAATGTAGAGTAAGTGTTCCATAGGTCAGTTGTGGGCATGTAGATGGAAATGCAGACTAGAGTTATGTGTATGCAGAGATCAGTCTGATTTTGGAATAATCTCTTGCGCCAAGTAAAGTGTTGTTACAGGTCTGCAGTGAGAGTGATACATTTACAAGCAAATTGATTGGTATGGTACAGTACCCTAGATGTAGCTGACTCTGAATACAGGAAGATGTTTACATTGAAAACTGAGCAGATGCATCCAATTTGCATGAAACTCTGTTTCAGGCCCAGAGTGTACTGCTTCTGGTCTATACCGGGATGTCAAAATTTAATTGGTGTTATACTGGGTCAATATTTTATGCTATACTGTGTCCGCTTCACTTCAATGTTGAATTGATGCCATTAAGTAATAGAAATAACTACAGATACTGTACAGTTATTTTAAATTATCAAAATATCATGATGCAAATTTGAATACATTTTTTTACACCATCTAACAAAAAACATTTATTATGATTAGTAGAAATAAAACAGCATTTTGCTAACTTGGTGAAAGTAGCAAGGGCAGACTTAAAATGGAAAGAAACTGCTGTGCAGTTGACAAAAGTTAAGTGAGTATTTGAGAGAATCATTCATCACAGCTGCCAAAAAATGACATACCCTTGAAAGAAAAGTAGTCTAAAAATTTAGAGTTATGTGTAAAAATCCAAGGTAAAGCTTTATCTTATTTTAGAGGCATAAAAGGTACAGAGGACCTTTGTGCACTCTGATGTCACATAATTCCTTTCTTAACTGTAAACACTTTTCACATTTTCTATTATTCAAAATGTCATTAGATAAACACATTGCCATCACCACAAAATTGTCACCAGTAAAATAAATGTTATTTCTAGACTTCACAAATCAAAATGCTAATAAAAAATAAATTAATAATAAAATTACATGTCAATATCAAAAAAATGCACAAATGAATAAGGTTACCAAGCTACAAAATTTTGACCCAATTTTTAGAGGTTTCACATGGTTTAAAGGGCCAAATTGATGCTGATGGCAGTGTGCATATTGTGGTAATTTAGAACAGGGAATCTGGAGAGATTGAGGTGTTGCTTGATGAATGCAAGCAAGATACACTTGTATGGACAATATATTTTATGGAGGAAAACATTTAAATAAGCTACAGTATGAAGGCTGAAGAGTGCACAGTAATGTGATCAACTTAGAGATTTCTGGTGACTACAGAGACACATATTGCCCTGCAAATTTGTTTGATCTTTTCATATGCATCAAAGATTGGAATTAATCTGTAATTTCAGCAGGAAACCTTTTCACCTTTCTGATACATTTAAGCATGAAAAAGTATTTTCATATACAGAAATCATAATGTAAATAGACGTGTCCTCTTACACCTAGGGCTTGATGCAGAGGTGGACCCTAATGCCACTGTTAATGCAATTTTTTAAGCAGCACAACTGTGTATTTATGCTAATGCTACAGCCGATGGATCACATAAAGAGATGCCCACCGCTGTGGCGCTTATCCACAGCTTTGTGTAAAAAGTAGCACCAACAGTCTCACATAGTTGCTGGAATCAGTGCAACCGGGGATTGGAGAGAGTGATCTTTCACAGTATTAGCTGCACACTGGAAATCCTGCTTCCACCCACCTTGCTGCCCGGAGCTCCAGAGGACAGTGTTTTCAGTGTCTTATGCCATCTTACTCTTTAAAGATGTGTCCTTTTAAACTGTTGCTTCAGTCATAATACATAGCCCCTTTCTGTGTGGCTGGTCCCATGCCACACACCCCTGCCGAGCAACATTTTTTCTCAAGATGTGCCTCTTATTTGCATAAATAAAAATACATTGGTAGCATAAACACACCACTAGGGCTTGCAAAGTACAGCTGTGTGTGACTGAGTCTGACTCAGTGTAATAGGGCTCTGATGCAGTTGTGGCTTTTCTTCATTCCAAGATCCTTTGTGCTTCATCTGTGTGGTTGTACAGTTGCAGCCTAGCATCTCAGTTGCACTGTGAGTGGCTTTTTTGCTGTGTCTGCAATGTGAATAAAATTAAATATTTTAAGAAAAATATGGTAAGCCACTTGTCTCAGGTCTCAGTTGCCCTAGATATCTCGCGTCATATGGTGTAAAGATGCACATTGTATGAGAAAACAGCCATATAAATTTAATATTTCTATTTTTTAACTTCTAAATATTAGAATTATAATATCTATCTTTTATACTATTCTACATTTTCCATATTTACCAATATAAAGATTTATCTTTAGGTACCCCATGTAGGTGCAAGAGATCCATCAGAAACAGCCTCTCTTCACTGTACATGTGACCAGTGGCACGCTGACAGCCGCTCCAGGCCTGGGGTAAGATGGCGGTGTGGCCTAATCAAGGAAGGTGTGGTCATGCCCCCATAGGAAGAAAAAAAACATAATTTTTGCAGCATTGTGGCGCTGTGCACTGTGGAGGGGGAGAGCAGTGAGACCCTCAGCCCGGTGCATAGCCAGTGGGGGGTGTGATTAGTGTGATCGCTCTCCCCACAGGTATAGGAGACTGTTGTGGCTACTACTTAGCCGTGAGCAGTCTCCCAGTTTAGCCAGCACAAATCAGCATGTGCTGGGCTGCTTTGATGTAAGAGGGAGAGAGGGTGGCACTGGACCCGGGCCCCTGTCAGACCCCTATAGCAAGCCCGGGCCCAGGAAATTAGTACCCACTCAACCCCCTTTCGGCGCCCCTGCATGTGACCCTGAATACAGTACTGTTCCAAGGAGATCTAAATACATTCCCATGACTGATCTCTTGCACAGAATCGCAGCATTGCGATCCCAAAACACCCGTCTCATGCAAGAAAGATCCAGCCAAGATCTGTCCGAATCAGAGGGCCTGATTCAGACCTGCTTGCAAGTGTTATGTGCTCACAAGCGGGTCGATGGTGGCCCAGTGCGCATGTGCACGATGGAGCCGGCTCCGTCGTGCGCATGCGCGAGACCTGGATAGCGATGGGCAAACCATCGCTCCGGGTCTCGTACCAAACGGGGTGTGCTGTCGATGTTGAGTGACAGCACGCCCCCTTTGGTGGGCAGGCCAGGGGCATGGCTGCCCAGACAGAGGCGTTCCCACTTGAACACCTACCATCTGGGGCTGGCCCCACTGACATCACAAGTTATGTCAGTGGGAGTGTTTTCGGCTCTGTTTGATCCAAAAGCACTCTTGGGCTTGCGGCAATGAGACCCTACCACAAGGGACTCATCACAAGCCCGATGGTCATGAAGGTCTTGACCATCGCGACCATCATCAAGGCCGCTCGCTATAGCTGTCGGTGGTCACCCACAGCTATGCGAGCTGTCAGGAGGCCGTTCTGCAAAACCAGAGGGCCAGCCCTGATTCAGAGCATCTGTCAGAGCATCCGGCTCTGAATAAGGCCCAGAGTTACCGGGGAAATGGCAAAATGAGAAATGTGCTTCTACACATGTGCAGTATGCAAAAGCTCATTATTTGTAGCCATGAAAGAATCTTCATCCAACTCAGATTGTTTTTCTTTAAAAAGCTGGCAAGGTTAATTTTAAACATGTGTAAGTGATTTTGTTGTCTGTCTAGAAATAAATATCTCCTTTAAAAAAAAATTAAAAAAAGCATAAATGAAATTGGTATGAGAGAAAGCTACAGCCACTGAAATCAGAGCCCTTTTTACACAGACTCAGTCACTCACAGATGTACAAATGTTGCACATGAAAGTGATCAAAATAATCTAGCTATATACTGTAGTTTTGTTGCTCCTAGTTGATTTATTTATATGAATAATACACTTATTTTAAATGGGAAAAACACATGGTGCTGCAGCGTCACCCAGGGCCTAGTACATTGACGGGGCAATTCTGCATGACTCAAACCACAGTGTATAAAGACACATCTAAATAAATCATTAATGGCAGCTTGAAGAAACTAATCTATGGACATTTTTAGTGCCTGTCATTGTGATATATGTAATTAAAAATAAACATTTTTCATGGGATTGCTTTTTTTTACAGTATGTACTTTAGAAGATGATAACCACCAGGTAATACTTGACTTAAATAATTGACTTTGGTATTGACTGGATATTGCCGATAATCTACTTAGCTCTTTTTTATGCAGGTATTAAAGGAACACATTTAAATTCTTCCAATTTTGAAGTGAAGATGATACTTTGGGGCAAATTTACTAAGAATCGAGTCTGATCAACTCAATTTGCATCGCCGAAATTTGGATTATTTGATGCTTCTAAAACTCACAAATTTACTAAGAAGTGAGTTTAGCTGTGTCCGAGTTGGTCGATGGTGAAGCAGATTGAGATATCCCCGCTGAGTAGCAAGTTTAGAAAGAGATTACTCTATGAAGTTTGCAGAATTTTCTCTCTGCCAAACTTTCCTGAACAAGCAGCCTGCACATATCAGTGAGATGTGAAGGCTGCTTGTGTGTTGTACCTGTAAAAAAAGTTTAATACTTTAAAAAGTTATGAAGGGTCCCCCCTAAAAAGCTTAACCAGCCCCGGACTGCTCAGCCAGTCCTGGTTCTTAGAAATATGGGGTAAAAACCTAGTAGTGTTACGCTATATTTTAGGAACCAGTACTGGGATGCTGTGCCTGTCCAGGTATTAAAAATATGGGGGAAAAATTGTGTAGGGGTCGCCCTATGTTTAAATCCAGCATCGGATTCAAATCTGGCCGGGGTGTAATGCAACAGCCAGGGGACCCTATTACCGGTTCACCATATTATGAATCCCAAAGCTCATTCTGTGTGAAACCCCTAGAACCCAGGCTAGTGAGGTCTTCCACCACTAACAGACACCCGTTGTTCCCTTAGATCTATAAATGATCACTGGTACTTAGGTGGAGACCTAGTCTTAATACTCAGGTTAGTAGCAGTTCACACGAATATACTATGGGATCCAATGGTGAGAGGAACAGGAAGAATTGGTACAGTCAGTGTTTTGGCTTGAAAGCCGATGATGTGGCTTATGAACCAGTGGTGTGGCCAAAGCCGATAGCAGAAGTGAGTTGATGGTGCAGTTAGGGAGCTGGTGCACAAATGGGTGTAATTCAGATGCGGCTTGAGAGCCGGTACACAAGTTTGTGTACTTGTGATGTGGTTTGAGAGCTGGTACAAATGTATGTGTACTAGCGATGCAGCTTTGAGAGCCGATGGTGTGGCTTGAGAACCGGTACACAGGTTTGTGTACTTGCAGTGCAGCTTTGAGAGCTGATGGTGTTACTAGATAGCCATTACACAAGTTTGTGTACTTGCAGAGCTGCTTTGAGAGCTGATGGTGTTACTAGATAGCCGTTACACAAGTTTGTGTACTTGCAGAGCGGCTTTGAGAGCTGATGGTGTGGCTTGAGAGCCGGTGCTCAAGTTTGTGTACTTGTGTACCTGTGAATCTTTGTGAAAGTACTTATTTATATTCAATTGTTACGGATATAGATGTTTAAATAAAAATAAAAATTAACTTTAGAATTGCTAATGTCAAATGAAAATGTAAAGGCTAGTGAATTGAAATTTAGATTTTGGCTAAACCTCTTCAGATCACTTTGGTCCCCATACCAAATGAAAAGTACATCATTGCACTCCAGTCATGTCCACTCTACACCATTTCAACCTTCCACCTTGACATGAAAAAGTTGGCATAGCTGGGTGCAAACCTGGTTCCGGCCAGCCACCTGTGTTCCTGTTTCCAGTCTGGCTTCCATGTGCTCAGTGGCCATCCCTGGATAAATTGGAGGTATCCTATAGTATCTTGCTGCATCTGCAGAACTAGTTTCCTTCATGTTTACTTACTCCATTGTCTGAAATTTTGCATTTAAGTCTTTGCAATATCACTCCAGTATTCAGCTAATCCACAGTCCAATCTGCATCGTGATCACTGTTTGCACTCATCAGCTTTCAGCATCCAGTAGGTGGTAAGAACTATGCTAAATTTACCTTGGGGTCTCTTGTTGGATTCACTGAGGAACTCTGGGCTCATCTTAGTTGTTGGATATATCTGGACTCTATTATTATTATTATTATTATTATTATTATTATTATTATTATTATCTAATTAATGAGTGTATTCCTGCATTGTTTTGGAACATTCCTTTATCTACCTTATGCTCTGCAAGGGACATTCTGCATTTGGTATTCTGCATATATATTCTGTTCATGCTTACCTACATCTGAAGTTCTGTTTATCCATTTTAAAGATTGAAATTCTCGATTCATCTGTTTGTGCTACATTTATTATACCAATAAATGCTTTTTTTTACTGTAAGCACACATTATGATTTATGCTTCAAATCTAACATTCTTTCTCTAGTCATGACTGTTTCCACTCCATTTTAAGAATAGTACATTCTACAATCAAATCAGGTCATCAAAAGGGAAAAGGTTACTTATCAATTCCTTGTGGATTCATTTTGCTGGCAATTGCAAAAATAATGATTCAGAATTTTCTACATTTCTATGTTAGATTCAGCACAAGGTAATTTATTACCAGTACCGTGCACTCCAAATTAAGTGAGCACAATTCACCAACTGTGAGTGTACTGCTGTACCTGTCTCCAAATATGTTTGATATTAAGACAGTCCAACAGACACTGAATAAAAAAGATTCCTGATGACCACACTTTGAATATGGCCCAGAATCAGGCTAATTTTTAGTTGGTATTGAAGTCAGGGAGTGCACAAAGTGGTAAGCAGGCCCTGTGCAGCAGGGAGGCACTGGGCTGGAGAGCTGAGATTTTGTTAGTTGCAGCTCTTTCCCTGCTGCCAGAGGCTGGAGCTCTCACCTGAGCTCTGCCTTCTGACTACTGCAGTGTGTATAGGGAGACATCATAATGTCATGATGTCTCTCACATAGTGCCAAGCCTGAGGAGCTGTCAGACAACAGCTTGTGCAGGAGCAGAGCTTCAGGTAAGTACAGTGTTTTGTATCTGTGTGTCATTATGTGTAAGGGACACTACAACTGTGGGCATTGTGTTAGGGATACTACTACTGTGGTCATTATGTGTAAGGGGCACTACTACTGTTGGCATTATGTGTAAGGATCACTACTACTGTGTGCATTATGTGTAAGGGACACTACTTCTGTGGGCATTATGTGTAAGAGGCACAACTACTATGGAAATTGTATAATGGGAACTGCTACTGTGGGAATTGTATAAGAAGAACTACTACTGAAGGCATTATGTGTAAGGGGCACTACTACTGTGGGCATTATGTGTAAGGGGCACTACTACTGTGGGCATTATGTGTAAGGGGCACTACTACTGTGGGCATTATGTGTAAGGATTACTACTACTGTGTGCATTATGTGTAAGGAACACTACTTCTGTGGGCATTATGTGTAAGAGGCACTACTACTGCGGGAATTTTATAAGGGGAACTGCTACTGTGGGAATTGTATAAGGGGAACTACTACTGTGTGCATTATGCGTAAGGGGCACTACTACTGTGGGCATTGTATAAGATGCACTGGTTTGCAGTGTGTGCTGAACACCCTGGCACCAGCCCTGAATAAAGTACCCACTATGAAATATGTTTATAAACATTTCTGTATACACTCTCCATTTTAAAGTGTTGAGCACAAGTATGTTAAAGTTTTCAATACTAGGTAAGGTATACTGTAATGTGTAATGAAAGTCCAATCAAAACCTAAGAAACACCAAAGACAGTCCTTGGTAGCCTGTAGTGTATTGAAATAGCTTGTTTGTCTCTTATAGGCTGAACAAAATGTTGGTTCAAGTTATTAGACAGGCCAGAAAGAGAAAATTTCCTAGTCAATGTATGTGTGCATAATATATCATTTAGAGTCTAATTCTGAGGGCCTGATTCAGAGCCGGACACTATTTGTACTCGCTCGTTCCGAAAAAAGGGGCCGGCTATTTAAATTGAGTGCTCGCTCTTTGCGGTCTGTTGATGCCTCTATGTCTGAGTGAGCGAATGAAATATGCACTCGCTATTTTGTAAAGACGCCCCCTGGCCGCTCGCATCCTACGTCATCTCCGCTATTTATTAGATTAATCAAGTACATTGAAAGGCGTCTGAACTGCTCGCAGTGCTTGTGGTTGGATTTTCCTACTGTAATCATGCGAACAGTTCAGGCTAAGAAACAACCAAGTGACGTGGTCGATGACGCTGCTTTGTTAATTATGCACACCCTTAAAACGCCCGTTTTGACCATTTGGCATGCCTGCGTTCGGATCTCCACTCCCCGTTTACAAGCTCCTTCCCCTGTTACCACCCACAAACGCCTCATCCTTTCACTCAAATTAGCAGGCACTCGCTATTTTGTGAGCACTCGATTTCCGACCGCAATGACTGGTTGGCGCATGCGCATTACGACCCATATGCATGCACAGTTGTGCGAACATCGCTCGGAGCGAACGAGTGGTTCTGAATCAGGCCTTGAGTTTGGGGTAAAGCAAAAAAAATAGCTTGTAACTTTTACCTTGGTTAATTCATTTTGCACTGCATGTGGGGTATATTTCAAAGAAGCACAGATTGAAGCTAGGTACACACTTGATTAACATGGCAACCTAGGTCAAGGCAATGCAATGTAACAATATATAGAATCACCATACACACTATACAATAAGTCATATTACAGTGCAATACATTGTTACATACTTAATGTAACAACACCACATTAGCCTTGGCATTGTCCCATCTTATTTGCAGCACATCAGATGACACAATGCAACAACCCAATCAAATAATAAATTGAGTGGATTTGACAGTTACTACACTATGGTCATTGCAATCTGTTGTGGTTTGCAAAATTGGCGAATATATAATTTAGTGTATACCTACCTTTAGATTTGGGAGGGGTGTATCCAAACTCAATTCTAAATTGCAATGGCAAAATAAATTTGCCCAGCATTTGTAGGCTACATGCAAATGCAGACAGTATTTATATCCCATGCAAAACAATGAAAATATTTACACCCCTTACATTGCAACATAGTTTTTTCCATATACAGTTACTTACTTTCTTTGATTTGCTCACATCTCAAAATAAGCCCTTTAGTGAATTGCAATTAATGGATGTTGGGTAGTTCATAGATAGTTAGGCTTTGAGTAGTACAGTAGTTAAGAGTTGAAGTACTGAAGTGTCTACATATTGACACTAGTAATCATAGACAAATGAAGGGGGGGGTTTCTGTCTGCCTGGAAACCCCCTCCCCAGCACACACCATGACCACAATAGAAATAGTAATATAATATAATTTTACATGTTATTCTCAGTATCACAAATGAAACAATTAGCACTACCTGTGGATCTGTTCACCAGTATCAGCTAGTAATAAATAATCTGTGCATCAACTAGGAGGTCTGGAAAACATGCACTGTTAGGGATGTGCTGCTATAGAGCCCAATATGTACATATATGTCCAGGGCAGTGCTAGGTTATTCTGCTGCTTCCCCAGACTCCCGGACATGCTCTAATACTCTGGAATGGTGCCCACAAACCTCAAATAAAACCATTCAGCTCAGGAAGGATGGCCCTACTGCCGCATCTAATGACTTACTGTGATCACTGGTCCTGTACATGCTGGAATTATGACAAACAATACACTTTGCATTACTTATATTAAAGCTAGATAAGTGCTACTTCTGCCCTCTTCTGCCCTCTTCATGGACTGACCACACTCACTCTAAAATCAAGCATTTGGAAACCCCCCTCTAGAAATCCTCCATTTGCCACTGGTAATTCCTACCAAATTGATGAAGGGGTATGTATGCTTTCATCTCTATCTCTCTAATTAGATAAGGAAGAAAAAGCCTCCAGGAATTGCCTAGATGCAGGGCATAAACACATTAACAAGGACAGAAATAAAACAAGACTTAAGAGAGGTAACACGTGGTATTATATGCTGAACCGCCAATTCAACTTTATCTATGTATATGCTTATTAGCTTCCTATATTACATTTAATATAAAAAAATGTTTAAAATAAAGTCTCTCTCTTAGGACCCCAGCTATTCACTCTATTTAGCAAGGCCCCAGTACTTAAATATAGTCAGAACCTTTGTAAAATCCAATATAGCATTGCTAAAGCTTTCAACTAGTGTCACTTTCTATGTGAGCACCATTAATGGACCATCACCACAGTACTATTATAGAAAAAGGAAGGTTTTAGCACAAGGCTTATTTACAGTGGGAAACTTTATTATCACTCCAACTCTAACTGACACTTCAATGTAGGGATAATAAATTACTGAACGTGTATAAGACAAATTCATTTCTAGAAGATGGACACAAAACATTCATGTATATTTTCCCTTGCATAGACCAGGATGACAGTGATATCTAACATCATTACATTTTGTCCCATCCAAATCCTACTCTTAGAACACTTTAATGAAAATAATATATATTATATTTGCTTGTGAAATCAGCCTCATGTAATAGGTTTTGCTGAAGTTTAATTATAAGCTTTGAATCCAATGACAAATAATCACAATGCTCAAGGGGTTTAATGTTGTTGTTTTTTTATTTTTTATCTCAGACAGTATTGTAACATAACAAAATCTAGCTATGTGTTATTTGTTAGAAACTGTTCTTGGATGCTGACATTTCTGAGTAGACTGATAGTAAATCATAATCCCCTAGACTACTCATTAATTTTTTAAAACTTGCTAAATTAAGTTAAAAGTTTGTTCTCTCCTTCTTATGGACTATAAATTCTGCTTATGGCTACTCTAATGTAAAATCCTGAACACTATAATAAATAAGTTGTCACAGATTAAATTTAACTGTAGCAGGCATTAAGGTTCCAACAAAGCATTTTTCCCCTAGATGTGGTAGCCACCTGACATACTAGTGACTCCAGGGATCTGAGTATTTTTCACACCAAATGAATTGTATTTTCATTGCAGACAATGTCATTATCAGACCTGTGGGCAGCCATCAATCAATTTATGATCTCTTAGTCATGGATCATTGCTGTTAAGAACTTGCTAGATTGCGTAAGGGAAACACAAACATGTTTGTTTGGCAAGTAATTTTACTTGGGATAATATTCTAAAGGAACAAGCAATATAGCATTCACTACACCTAGATTTTAATATGTCTATTTATTTGCAAATTAAATGACATCACTATACAGAAAATATACTGTATGCATAGCCAAGAGCAATTACTTTGAAATAAATTATTGCATGAAACACATAAAATGTAACCTGACTTTTAAAGGATTTTTTTTTCTACTGGCAGGCATACATCAAAAGTCTGGCATAACACCTGTGTTTTGGAAGTAGTGTTTTATTTGTCATTAAAAAGTAGCAGATATCTACACTTAATTCCTTCCCTTAAAGTCTGAGAGCTGCTCTTTGCTTGAACACTAGATGTTTCCAAAAGCTCTAATGCTCACGAACACCACATACAGTATAGCATTTTCACATAGTAAATAAATGAAGCTGCTGAAATCCAATCCAATTATACCGAATATGAAATGCTCTAGCTTACCACATATAAACTGTAAAAATCTATTTAAGTACAAAAGCAACATTGTCCCTAGAAGATAAAAAAAAACACCCACTAAAGCTCAGGAACATGCTTTTAAATGTCTTCTGAGTATTTTTAAGCAGCAGAGACATGTTAGTTCTAAATCTCAGCTTTGATATCAGCTTCAGATACACAAAGTTTCAACATTTATTTAAACATAGGTCAAAACTCAAAATTACATTTAATTTTCATTTAGAGTAAAACTAAGGATTGTGTTTTTCACTGTGTTTAAGTACTGTTTTATAACTTTATATCGTATAAAGTGTCCTATGCTCTTGAATAAATAATTTATTATAGGGCATATGACACTTTATAGGATATACAATTTAGTATAAATTTCTGGGCAATATCATTATCTTTGGAGTTTAAACATAATTATTCATTTAACTAATTCATATAAGAATATTTGTTTTTGTGTATTATAATTTAATATTACTGAAAGTAGCTTTAACATCTAAGATAAAAAGATATATCATTTGCAGTGTCCAATAGAACAATATTCAGTGTGCTAGTTATCATGAAAGTACTAGAACACTTGGCTTGTTTAGCTATGCAATGACTTATGAATAAATTATTTCTCACACACTGACAGCACTTTTGTTGATGCAAAGGAAAATGGTATAAAACAAGTAGCATGAAACTGGTCTTTTTATCAAACAGAAAACTATTGTATGTTTTGCAGACTAGTAAAAAACTGTGAAAACAAAATGGTGAACATCACCACAAGCAGGTACAGGGAAGTAGTGTAGAAAAGAGTCACTTGGACACAAATTCAGACATTATGGGGTAAATTTACTAAAGTGAGATTTTTTAAAAGTGAGTTTTAAAATTGATGTTGCCCATAGCAACCAATCATATTCCTCTTAACATTTAACTAACACTTTTTTAGAAGATTATAGCTAGAATCTGATTGGTTGCTATAGGCAACATCACTTTTAAAACTCACTTCTAAAAACTCTCACCTTAGTAAATTTACCCCATATGACTGAACTAAATAATGACAGTAAAAGCAAGGGAAATGGGGCTTGGAAAGTTATTGGAGATAATGATATAATAGTCTCATAGAAAATTGAACTGAAAGGTTTAAATTTTACGATTATAAAAATGTGTTGAACAGATAATAAGCATTTCTGGCTATGGCCATTGTCATAGCCAGAAATGCCAATTATGGCTCCTGCTGGACATAATCTTTACATGTCATATGAGAATAAGATGCTTACTAACATGTCAATATACAGTATTCCTCTAATAAAATAAGTATCTGTTTCAAACTATTTATTTATTAATTAATGATAGATATATTTTGCTGATTTCGGCAGATATATATTGCTGATTTGATTTCTGAAACAATGGTACAGGAAAGAAACACTTGAAGCCAATGTAAAAAGAGGTTTGAAATGGGAGTAAAATAGCAATGGTATAAATAAAGAAACTATAATATATTAATAATATCTTACATTTTCAAATAGTCTAAACAGAGTTTTTGCTGTTTCAGAAACAATGGTACAGGAAAGAAACACTTGAAGCCAATGTAAAAAGAGGTTTGAAATTGGAGTAAAATAGCAATGGCATAAATAAAGAAACTATAATATATTAATAATATCTTACATTTATAAATAGTCTAAACAGAGTTTTCGCTGTTCAGCAAACATAAGAATTGTTTAGTGCTCTTATCTAGTTATATTATGAAAGGATAGCCTCAATTACTATGGTAAAATCAACAGAAACTGAAAATTGAGGTTTCCAAGAAGCATCTGTATGAATTAGGGGTGTGCACCGGCCACTTTTCGTGTTTTGTGTTTTGGTTTTGGATCTGGATCTTTCTTCGTGTTTTGGATCTGGATTGGTTTTGCCAAAACCACCCTTCCGTGTTTTGGGTTCTGGGTTTTGTGTTTTGGATCTGTATTTTTTTTTAAAAAAGCATAAAAACAGCTAAAATCACAGAATTTGTTGGTTTCTCTGCTCCTATGCTATTATTAACCTCAATAACCTTAATTTCCACTCATTTCCAGTCTATTCTGAACACCTCACACCTCACAATAGTGTTTTCATGTCCAAAAGGTTGCACCGAGGTAGCTGGATGACTATGCTAAGCGACACGAGTGGGCGGCACAAACACGTGACCCATCTAGGAGTGACACTGCAGTGGCAGACAGGATGGCAGTTAGAAAAACTAGGCCCCAAACTGTACATAATGCAAAGAAAAAAAAGAAGTGCAAGATGGAATTGTCCTTGGGCCCTCCCACCCACCCTTATGTTGTATAAACAGGACATGCACACTTTAACAAATCAATCATTTCAGCGCCAGGGTCTGCCACACAACTGTGGCTGAAATGATTGGTTCGTTTGGGCCCCCACAAAACAAGCTGGCAATTAATGTGTCCCTGCACAAACTGGCTCTACGGAGGCAAGATGTCATCCTCATCCTCCTCATCCACCGATTCCTCACCCTCTTCAGTGTGTACATCCTCATCCTCACAGAGTATTAATTCGTCCCTGCTGGAACCACAGGTCCCTCTGTACGTTCTGGAGGCTGGTCTCCCTGGAAGAGTTGATAATTCATTTTATGAACATCATCTTCTCCACATTTTGTGGAAGCAACCTCCTACGCCTTTCGCTGACAAGGTTCCCGGCTGCACTAAACACTCTTTCGGAGTACACACTGGAGGGGGGGCAACTCAGGTAAAATAGAGCCAGTTTGTACAGGGACCTCCAAATTGCTTCTTTTTCCTGCCAGTACAGGTACGGACTGTATGACATGCCTACTTGGATGCTGTCACCGATGTAATCCTTTAACAGACAGACGCACGCTTGTCGCTGCTGCTTTGAGGATTCAAGTGCGGCTACAGCCCACACAATTCACAAAGACAGAAAAAAAAAAAGAATATTTTTATTGTTTGTGGAGCACACTTTGAGGGTTACACCACCCTTTAACAGACAGACGCACGCTTGTCGCTGCTGCTTTGAGGATGCAAGTGTGGCTACAGCCCACACAATTCACAAAGACAGAAAAAAGAAGAAGAATATTTTAATTGTTTGTGTAGAACACTTTGAGGTGTCACCACCCTTTAACAGACAGACGCACGCTTGTCGCTGCTGCTTTAAGGATGCAGGTGCAGCTACAGCCCACACATTTCACAAAGACCGAAAAAAAAGAACAATATTTTAATTGTTTGTGTAGAACACTTTGAGGGTGTCACCACCCTTTAACAGACAGACGCACGCTTGTCGCTGCTGCTTTAAGGATGCAGGTGCGGCTACAGCCCACACAATTCACATAGACAGAAAAAAAAAAAGAATATTTTTATTGTTTGTGGAGCACACTTTGAGGGTTACACCACCCTTTAACAGACAGACGCACGCTTGTCGCTGCTGCTTTGAGGATGCAGGTGGAATCTAGACGGGATTTGGAACCGAGGACACACTACCTCCATCAATTGTCTAAATCCCACTGCACTAATGTCGGATACTGGACGCACGTCTAACACCAACATAGCAGTCAAGGCCTCAGTTATACGTTTTGCTTCAGGATGACTGCTGTCGTACTTCATCCTCATCTCTAGGGACTGTTGGAGGGTCAATTGTTTAGTAAAAGTAGTGATGTTCCTACTTCCTCTCTGGGATGATGAACAACTCCCAGCAGCAGCAACAGCACTAGGAGGAAGAGGTTCTTGATCTTTCCCTATTTTATTTTTATCGGAGAAAATTTGGTCCTCCATTTATGTTATATTGATATATATACGTGCGGCTAAAGCGCACACAAACACAGAAAATATTATTTTATTTTTGCTGGAGAGTAGTGCACTTTGTGGGTTACACCACCCTTTAAGAAATGAGCCAGCCGGCTCTTTACTTATGGGACACAGGCGCACGCTTGGCGCTGCTCCTTTGTTGATGCATGTGCAGCCACAGTGCACACAATTCACAAACACAGAAAATAATTTTTTTTTCGGTTTGGACTGGAGTGTACTTTCGGGGGTTACAGCACCCTTAACGGTCAAGCCAGCCGGCCCTTTACTTATGACACAGGCGCACGCTTGGCACTACTTTGTTGATGCACGTGCGGCTACTGCGCACACAATTCACAAACACAGAAAATAATTTTTTTTGGTTTGGACTGGAGTGTACTTTCGGGGGTTACAGCACCCTTTAACGGTCAAGCCAGCCGGCCCTTTACTTATGACACAGGCGCACGCTTGGCACTACTTTGTTGATGCACGTGCGGCTACTGCGCACACAATTCACAAACACAGAAAATAATTTTTTTTTAGGTTTGGACTGGAGTGTACTTTCGGGGGTTACAGCACCCTTAACGGTCAAGCCAGCCGGCCCTTTACTTATGACACAGGCGCACGCTTGGCACTACTTTGTTGATGCACGTGCGGCTACTGCGCACACAATTCACAAACACAGAAAATAATTTTTTTTTTGGTTTGGACTGGAGTGTACTTTCGGGGGTTACAGCACCCTTAACGGTCAAGCCAGCCGGCCCTTTACTTATGACACAGGCGCACGTTTGGCACTACTTTGTTGATGCACGTGCGGCTACTGCGCACACAATTCACAAACACAGAAAATAATTTTTTTTTTGGTTTGGACTGGAGTGTACTTTCGGGGGTTACAGCACCCTTAACGGTCAAGCCAGCCGGCCCTTTACTTATGACACAGGCGCACGTTTGGCACTACTTTGTTGATGCACGTGCGGCTACTGCGCACACAATTCACAAACACAGAAAATAATTTTTTTTTTTGTTTGGACTGGAGTGTACTTTGGGGGTTACAGCACCCTTTAACGGTCAAGCCAGCCGGCCCTTTACTTATGACACAGGCGCACGCTTGGCACTACTTTGTTGATGCACGTGCGGCTACTGCGCACACAATTCACAAACACAGAAAATAATTTTTTTTTTGGTTTGGACTGGAGTGTACTTTCGGGGGTTACAGCACCCTTAACGGTCAAGCCAGCCGGCCCTTTACTTATGACACAGGCGCACGCTTGGCACTACTTTGTTGATGCACGTGCGGCTACTGCGCACACAATTCACAAACACAGAAAATAATTTTTTTTTTGGTTTGGACTGGAGTGTACTTTCGGGGGTTACAGCACCCTTAACGGTCAAGCCAGCCGGCCCTTTACTTATGACACAGGCGCACGCTTGGCACTACTTTGTTGATGCACGTGCGGCTACTGCGCACACAATTCACAAACACAGAAAATAATTTTTTTTTGGTTTGGACTGGAGTGTACTTTCGGGGGTTACAGCACCCTTTAACGGTCAAGCCAGCCGGCCCTTTACTTATGACACAGGCGCACGCTTGGCACTACTTTGTTGATGCACGTGCGGCTACTGCGCACACAATTCACAAACACAGAAAATATATTATTTTTTTAGCACTTGGGGGGAGCACCCCTGATGGACAGAGCACCCCCTGGACAATACTACAGCACCTCTTTAGGACTGGGACACTGCACAGGACTTTGGAGTGGACACAGCCCCTATGGAGAACTGACTGCACAACACAGTCCAGCCAGCCCCTATGGACTTTGAAGTAGTGGGCACAGCCCCTATTAACAACAGCAGCACAGCACAACACAGCCAGCCCCTATGGACTTTGAAGTAGTGGACAACAGCAGCACTACACTACACTACACTACACAGCCCTAACTCCCACCCTCCCTCTTCACTGTCCACAGCCGAGTGAGAAAATGGCGCCGACGTGGGTACCTTATATAGGATCCAAAACCCGCGAGACTCGGAAGGCGGGAAGATGACGTTTTGCCTCGATTTCAGAATCCGAGTCAGGCGGGAAAAGTCGAGCCTGACTCGGATCGGACTCGGATCGGGGGGGCTCGGGGGGGTTCGGATTTCAGAAATCCGAACCCGCTCACCCCTAATTCATAGCTAACCTGTGTGGATCTATAAACTATTCATAGTTAACCTGTGCATCTGGATGATTATGCTCTCAACACTGAAAGAAAATGTGCTTTTATTTTTGCTGTTCTGTTTTCAGTTGGATGTATCTTGACCTATTTATATGCATTTGTTGTCTCTTTGCTGGCTTATCACGTTTGCATTTCTGAGTCAACTCTATCACTTCCTAATGCTGTCTTAAAACCCCTATTCTAACATTAAGGGAGGAATGTAAAATGTAATAGGTTGTAACTTTGCAAAACTGACGCAACTCCAGTGTATTTCCATTGAGTTTCAAGTCACTGTATGTAACAGAATGAGTATAGAGGCAAATTTGCTAGAATGCACCACAATCAATCTCACTACTGCCAGCTGTAATAGTCTGTGAATTAAATACTTGGAAATGCAACATTTTAACTTTTGAACTAATAGATGGGTCTCGGGGCAGTGAGATTGCCTAATTCTGATATCTTTGGCCCAAAAGCACATGTGTGGTCTATTTCAAAACATTCAAAGCCTATATAAGACAGCCCACAAGCAGGGGCATTTTAAATGAGGTTGGGGCCCATGTGCAGCCTCCTTTTGTGCCCCCTCCTCTCTGACAGCACACTGAGTGCAGTTGTTCTTGCTTAATAGCAGAATCTACTGCACATGCGTGGGACCACTTTTCCACACATGCGCGAGTCACATGGAAAATAGCTGCACCATTTTCCCTGTTATTTTTGCTGCTGTGTACTGCCAGCCCAATGCTGCAGAGCTGCACTCTGAAGACAGTGGAAAGGTAAGTAAAAACAAATATGGCTAAAGGATGTGCAGTGTGGGCCCCCCAGGACTCAGGGGCCCATGTGCACTGCACACCCTGCACCCATTATAAATACACCCCTGCCCACAGGCCATGTCAGTACAAATATCACATATTTGTTGTGTTGGAAGTTTATTATTTTTACAGGCATTTCACAAATATAAATATTGCACCACTCATCCAACAATATAGTATGTGAGATGCTGGCTTTACTCAGTTGCCCTTTTATGTTGATAAGTATGCAAAGTTTACTACAAAGATTGGGCTTAGAGAAATAGCTGAAAAACATTTGATGTGTAAATTTTGCTTTGTAAATTTGCCAGATGTAATATAATGCATATTATATAGCTGTTACATTTTTAATGATAAGCTCAACACTATTGCTGTTTAGAAATAAAGTGTGTTCTAGTTCTATATTTTTTTAAAATAAATAATACAAAATTTCAGTAAATGCACAATTGTTAGTTAAAGCAAATGGAAATACACAAAATATGCAAATCACAATATCACACACAAAATCTAGTCAGATCAGATGTTGGCGGGTCCCTGTTTTGCTGATGGATGTTGAGGTACTTAGTCATGGTAAGTAAGTTGTTTGACCAGATTGTAGACTTGCAATTGCAGCATTAATATTATTGCTAATTAATTGCGGATTTGTACTGTGCTTAAGTATAGTTTGTGAGGTCAAGCATACACCTCTCTATTCTTTAGTAATGCATTTGTGAGTCTTGTTCTAGTGCACTAAGATGTTGTTGTGGCATGTTAGCTTTCATAAATGTGTTTTAATGCACTTAAGTTGTTTACTTTGTGCATTAAGTAAAACTATAATTTTCTTCAAGTGCCTCATACATACTGGCCATAAAAGTTTATTTGCTTTATTACAGAGTACTAGCCTGTTATACCACTGTGATCTTTTATGGTCTCCTCTGTAGGCTATTGTTAATCAACAAACAAAAGCAAGATTTCCTCCTGTTGCTTCACAAGCTCTACTTGTGGTGGCCTTGTTGGGATGGCATGGGATGGACCTGACAAGACAAGCAAATGTAAATTTTTTTGTGTACAAATACATAATAGAGAACCTGGTTTCGGTTATTACTTGCATGACATCTTCTTTGTTTTTTCATCCTTAAAAACCTAGGTAAGTATTAAAAACATAAGTATCTCCATTTTTTATTTTGTACAATTTTGAGTTACTTTAAACACATAGGTTGGCTTAGGCAAGTCATAAAAAAGAACATGGCATTTGACATTATAGAGATGTAATATGTCTAAGAAAATATTGGACTCCACAGCTTTTGTTTTACAGTACCTCACATGTCGCTATATATATTAAATTAAAATTAAACCACAAGTAAACAGATTATAGATTAACATTTTATATGTACTTTGATTTTTCAAAACTTAATTTTTACTTTGTTAGAAGACACACCATTATTACAAATAACAATATTTTTACAAGGATATACTGTAACATTTATTTTGTATATTTTCAATTTAGGACTACTCATGAGTTATTTCACCATCATTCTGTTGAGGTTGTGACCATCTGGATGTCGCCTTGCATCTTGATGATGGAGCTATGAATAATAGAAAAACATCATTAAAGCCAACAGCAGACATTTGCATACCACTTTTTACATTTTACTTACATTGTATCATTGTTTTGCCTACCACTATGTAGACTGAATAAATATTAATTGTGCTTGTTTATGCTTCAAAAAATGTTTGAAAATGTTTTCAAGGGTAAATATAGCATAGGGGAGACTGAAGTGTTATGATTTCTTTTTAGTACAATTGAAACTTAGCAATTGTCCTTTTTTAGGTTGTGAACAAGTGTTTGTTACACACTAAGCTGGGATTGAGACAGTGGGCTATATGTGTCCTGCATTGGATGTAGTTAGCAGACCGGCAGACGGGATGCCGCTGGTCTGAATTCAGACACTGAAAGTCTGCACTGGACTTAAGATAGGCATCAAAATACCAAAGTCTATCTTAATCCCGATGCCGGAACACAGACAGACTGGAGTGTCTTAGCTGTTAGCCGTGGGTGGGGTTAGGTTTAGGTAACATAGCGGGGTTAGCATTAAGTTTTGAGGAGGAGGAGGAGGTAAGAGTTAGGCACAACTGGCAGGGTTAGGGTTAGGCACTAAGGGGGATGGTTAGGTTTAGGCATGAAGGGGGAGACTTAGGTTTAGGCACTAATAGGGAGGGTTAGGGTGTAGTTACAACCATCAGGATGCTGCTGTCAGTATTTGACAGGAAGCATCCCTACAGCTGGCATTACATACCGATTCCATCCAGCACATGTAAGCTTGTACAGATCCCAGTTGGGAATACCTGCCACAGTTTTTTTTACAAAGGGGGAGGATTAGGTTTAGGCATGAAGGGGGAGACTTAGGTTTAGGCACTAATGGGAGTGTTAGAGTGCAGTGTGGAGAGGGTTAGGGTTAGGCTACAAGAAGAGAGGGTTGGAGGGAGAATGGGGAGGGCTACCAACCATCAGGATGCTGCTGTCGGTATTTTGACAGGAAGCATCCCTACAGCCAGCATTACATACCGATTCCATCCTGCACATGTAAGTTTGTAAAGATCCCAGTTGGGAATACCTGCCACAGCTCTTTCTCATAAGAGCAAAACTCAATACAGAGTGGTTGGCATCCTCCAGTATCCACTGCTGCTTGTGTTCCTCCGCAATGTTCTCATTTAATAGTCTTTAATATTGGAAAAAAAGCTTATAGCAGTTATCCCCATTTGCTTGATATGGCCAACAGTATTGATTGAATCATTCACTGTTTCCATACAACTGCTTTTTCCTGTGCAAGGATGTTTTGTGTGTCAGAATACACAAGATCCAGTATAGGCTAGCACAATGCTGCTTACAATCTAATGTTGCATATTGACTTGGTTTTGTCAGATGCTCACTGCCTTCCATTCTTTTTATCAGCCACAGCTTCATCAGCCCTCTCTTCACTCTCTATTACCATCTGATAGGATCTCCCAACCTACTTTCCTCCTTACTAAACTCATCACCCCACTCCTTCCACTCACCATTTTGCAGAAAAACCTTAACAAAAATTAAAATAAAAATTAATAATACAAGCAGACACTCACAGCACTCATACAAATAAAACCAGAAAGGCTACCAGACACAACAGACATTGATGAAAAAAGTTAAAGAACAAACAAAAGAAACATACAAATGCATTTTGTCTTAATATAGATAGTTGTTTTCTCTTTGTATTTGCATTTTTTTTCACTTTTATGTAATTCTGTAGATCTGGAATTATTTCCAGGCCACTATCCCTATCTTACCCCATCTTATTAATATACCCCTTACCATTATTTACACAATTTTCAATCAAAATGTAATGTTGAAAAAAACCAGACAAATGCACAAAGACAAATTACTGAGGTATCCTATATATAACTCACCAAACACCAACAAAACACCACACTTCACTACACTTTCTTCATTTACTTTACTTTTTTCCTTCTTGAACCTAGTTTAATATGCTAACAAGGCTTATATAGAGCATATTAAACCTAGTTTAATATGCTCAAACAAGGCTTATATAGAGTTAACTGACTTCTAGCACCCAATGCTTACAATGGTTTCACTGAGAAAATTCCATAAATAATAAAGCTCACTGTTGGATTGGACACTTTTCACAGGTTTCAAAGCATGGATTCAATTTTGCATGAATGGAGGATTGCACTATGCATGATTTCAGTATTGCAAAAGGCAGGTTAGCAGGATTGCATAATGCAGAATAGCAATAGTGATCAAGGCAGTAAATCAGAATTGTACAATATCGGTTATCAGGCTTGCACAATGCAATACAGTAGGATTGTCCATGGCAAGATATCAGGATAGTACAATGCAGGTCAGCATGATTGCATGATGCAGAATAGCAAGATGCGCAAAGTAGGATATTAGGACTGCACAATATAGGTTAGTAGGACCACACAAGTCAGAGTAACAGGTATGCCCATTACAGATTAGCATGATAGAACAGTAGACCATTGAACCCAAAATAATCTGACCTCTGAGGAGGGGCGTGTTATTGGAAATCCTTTGACAGCCCCATGAGGTAAAAATGGCATCTTTGGTGGTGTATGGCCCAGCCAATCTTGTGACCAGGACCTGTTCTCTTTGGATATGCTAGATATCCAAGTGATGCAAGGACCAAAACCAAGGAAACTTCAGCATCTTGGTGTTACGGTTCTCGCATGGTTGTGTTAGACTTTTAGAGCCAGGGAGAGGATCTTCCACCAATAACAGCCACCCGATGTTCTCTTAGTGATTTACTTACACACTGGTACTTAGGTGGCCACCTGGACTTTCGTCTACAGCAGTAGAGGCTTACACAATTGAAGAGAGACCACAGGACTGCTGACTAAGAATGTGACAGAGATAAGGAGTTTCAGTCCTTCCACTACTGGTACTAACTGGAGTGCAACTGCAAGTGAATGGTACAAGAACTGATGATATGGACTCAGTAGTCAAGCAGCGACAGAAGACAAGGAGCGAAGTGACAAACAATACAGGCTGCACAGCAGGAGTGACCTGAATGATGTTATTGCAGGATTTAGACAGGACTTGACCAAACAGGACTGGTTAATAAGAAACTTCGACTAAACCAGCAAGATAACTGACAAGAACAAGACAGGCCAATAACAGACATAAACCATACATATAAAAACAAATAAGGACTAGGTACAAGATGTGGCCTTGAGGGCGGAAGTATAACAGAAAGAACACAAAGTGGCCTTGAGGGAAGTGGTGCTGCTTTGAGAGCCGAAGTGGGGCTGGAGAGCTAATAGATGTACAAGCTGTAATGCGGCCTTGTGAGCCGAGATGCAGCTTGAGAGCCGGTTGATGTACAGGCTGTGAAGCGGCCTTGCGGACTGAGGTGCAGCTATGTCTGCCGAGATGCGGCTTGAGAACCGATAGATGTACAGGCTGTGATGCGGCCTTGTGGGGCTGAGGTGCAGCTATGACCACCGAGATGCAGCTTGAGAGCTGATAGATATACAGGCTGTGATGCAACCTTGCGGGGCAGAGGTGCGGCTATGACTGCCGAGATGCAGCTTAAGAGCCAATAGATGTACAGGTTATGGTATGGAGATGTCGTGGGCAGCAGAGAGATACCTGGGACCTGCCACCAAGATGATTTGCTGTTGCAGATCCTAACATTAGGCTTCTAACAGATTAATTGGAGGGGCACCATGAGGCCTGTACTAGATGCATTTGGACACAGTAATGGGCCCTGGGATCTGACATGTTCTTTTTGTTGTGGTGCCTCTATTTTCGTGGGTTCCACTTAGGTACGGGATGCTAATGCTCATGATCTTGGCACTCAGAATCCTGGTGCCGGCATCCCAAATGGGTTACAAAGCCATCAGCTAGTGGTAAGTAGCCTAACCCTACCCCTAAACCTAACCTTTCCTCCTCGCAGCCTAAACCTAACCCTCCCTCCCTCAACCCAAACCATAAACCTCCCTTTAGTGCCTTACAGTAACCCTTCCCCTTCCCCTAATACTTACCATCAGGATGTCACTTGTCAGGATTCTGGCACTGGGATTCTGACTGGTGACAGGATTCCGGTGCTGGTATTCTGACCACTGGCATCCCGACCACCGGGAACATAATTACATCCCATACTGACTGTCCTTGGGCTGGTTGGCACTATGGTGAGGGAAAACTATGCAACATGGCACCCTTATATTGTGCCATCAGCCCTGGTTAGTAAAGCCTAGTGCTGGCTACTGGAAATTTGATACCCCGTGGTCACATTTTTCTATACCAGCCTTGGCTCAATAGTCTAGTGCTAGATAGCTATTTGCAGCTTTTTTTGATAAAAATAATATATAGAAGCTTGCAATTAACTGTGCATCAGGATTGTGGTGACAAAGGGATGTAGAAACCATAAGAAATCTATTCTGGGTTCAGTTTTGTGAATGTGAAAACCATTGTTAGTAAATTCAGTAGTTTGGACTTCATCCATCATTCTGTGGGTTCCATTGGTTTCTAAACAAGTAAATTTTGTACCTAGTCTGTCCCCACTGTAACAAAAGAGTATTATAGATTATACAACTGTCACATATTTTTGCAGAATTTGGAACATTTAAAGATATTCCATTTGTTGTTTACTTACTTCTGTAAGCAAATACAGCTTATTTATTTACTTTATCTACAAGGTTATGTACTAACAAATTCTTTCTTACTTTCTTTCCAAAACCTAAATACTCACTGCAGGCACAAATACACACTCATTTTATTTAATCAATGTTGCGTCATCTCAGGCATACAGTGTTGCAGGGGTTCTCAAATTATTTTGCTCTGGGACCACATTTGACAATAAACATCATTACAGGACCCAAGCAAGTTACCACATAATGGCTGCCACACATGCATGGTCAGCAGACCGAGCATGCACAGTCGCACTGTGGAGGCACAAAACAGAATTGAAATGACTGCTAATGTGATCACTTAATTTCTTCCACATCACAGTGTCTACTTATTCTGTATGCTGGGTATGCCATTATATTGCTCATATAGGCGTGATTTAGCCTGTGTGTACTTTTATATGGTTTAGGTACTAATGTGCCATTGTATTATTACCCTAGTGACTATGGTAATGGATCCACCACTACGACACGCTGCAGTGCTGATGTCATGCAGCATGCACCACCAGTTTGGGTGTGAGGTCCCGTTTCCGGGGATGGCATTCACATGGAGCACAGGTGATTCTATATAAGGTATGATTATTTACTATGTTTTAAGCCTAATGACAGTGCCGGTTGTGTAGAGTCACTGAATTGTTGCTATCTGTATATTGAATTATTATAGACTATTGAAAAGTTCCTGAGTGTCATGTCCTCTGGATAAGTATATTTCATATTTACGCGGGCACCGAGACAATTTGATTTCGTACTGGGAGAGCCGGATCCATTAGAGTTTATATATATAGATTCTGCAATGATAGCCCACATCATGTTAGACAGGCAACACAGTGGTGGCCTATTGTTAATTCAGATAGAGATTTACCCGGTTTATGTGAGTCTAGGCTTATGCCTTGTTTCACCAGAAATAGGAATATTGGGGATCACGTTATAAGGTTGGATATAACGGGCCTTGATCGCCAATTACAACCAGTACATTTTTTGAGTACCAAGACAGGGTGTCATCGCTGCTTGGGCTGTGTCACATGTAGAAGTTTAACTGTTGGAAATTCGTTCTGTCACCCCCATATGGGGAAATGTTTCAAAATCAATTTTGCAGTGACCTTTTCCACTATGTTTGTTATCTACATGCTCACCTGCCCTTGTGGCTTGTCTTATGTGGGAAAAACCCAGCGCCAATTTAAGGAGCAGATGGCGCTACATTGTTCCGCCATACGGCAGGCATTGGCTAGTGGGGGCAGTGAACAACCTATGGCTCGGCATTGTGCCCAGTTTAAGCATGGGGTGGCAACTATTAGATCTATTATTATTGATCATGTACCCCCCCTTGTGAGGGGTGGTAATAGAAATAAGATTTTGATGTAAAAGGAGAGCCGATGGATACATGTGTTGGATACCATTGCCCCAAGGGGTCTCAATGAGACTCTGGGTTTACAATGCTTTTTATAATAATGTGTTCCTTTATGATGACAGTGTGTTTTGCCTAATAGCGATAATTATATATTTAGACTAATTCATTTTTTACATTGTACTTATATTTGTATGGATACCTATTGAATCTTGCTTGCTGGATAAATTTTGGATAAATCCTTATTGGTATTGTATATTATGTTGATTGCCATTTTTTGCATTAAGTAACAGCGTGGTTATTAAATTGTATCCTTAGAGTCTTGTATTCAGGGTTGCTAAGCGGCTGGATCACATGTTCGGCTGACCTGTGGCACGCTGGTTGATGACATCACGGACCTAGCGTTGGAGTTCCCGTTCGCGGGTCCGAGAGGTTGGAGGCTGGCGTCCCACAGGTGAGTCGATTATGGATTGATTTTATGGCTTTATATGTTTGTCATGTCTGTGTGTTTTACTTGTACTGCTGTCCCTGGGAACCCCGAAATGTTGGCTTATTAAAGGACCTTTTTACTCATTTACACCAGACTATGGAGTGCCGTCCATTTGTTCTATGTTATAAATATATATATATATATATATATATATATAAATATATATTTATTAGGGCTGAGCGGGATAGGATTTCCGAAATCCAACCCCACCAAGCCCCCCTGTTCGGAGATGGGAACCGAGTCATGTTTTCCTGCCTTGCTCGGATCTGAAATCGAGGCAAAACATCATCATCCTGCTGCTGGAATATATAAAGGTCCAATGATCACCGCCATTTTTCATTCTGGATGTGGAGTGTGCAGAGTTAGGAGGGAGCTGGGAGCTCAGTGTGCTAGACAGTAGACTGTTATAAAAATAAAAAATAATAAAGTACTCCTGGCTGGCTACTGTAAAGATGGAGGGAGGGAGCTGTTGCTGACACTGACCATATGGGCTGGCTGGCTACTGTTGTTCATATACAATACATAGGGTCTGGCTGGCTACTGTTGTCCTTGTACATATAGGGGCTGGATGTTGTTCTGCCCATAGGGGTCTGCTGGCTGCAGTGCTGTGTTGTCCAGGGGGTGTCCTTCAGGGATGCTCTCTTCACCCACCCCTAGTGTGAAAAGCTGTCTTGGCTGGCTGGCTGGCTACTGTTGTCCATATATATATATATATATATATATATACAAAGGGGCTGGCTACTGTTGTCCTTGTCCATATATTGACTGGCTGTTGTCCTGTCCATAGGGGCTTGCTGGCTGTGGTGCTGCATTGTCTGGAGAGTGCTCTTTCTGCTGTATGGGTACGCTCATACAAATAATTTTTACAAGGGCTGCCCTGTCTGGTGTAGCGGTACACTCATACAAATAATTTTTACAGGGGGTGCCCTTTCTGCTGTAGGGGTACGCTCATACAAATAATTTTTACAAGGGCAGCCCTGTCTGCTGTAGAGGTACTGTACACTCATACAAATAATTTTTACAAGGGCTGCCCTGTCTGGTGTATAGGTACACTCATACAATTAATTTTTACAGGGGGTACCCTGTCTGCTGTAGGGGTACGCTCATACAAATAATTTTGACAGGGGCTATCCTGTGGTTTGTACGCTGCCCTTCATCAAAATCATTTTTCAAAGAATAAGGAAAATAAAAAGGAGTTGTTTTGTTTGGGGCACACGTATTGTAAGTGATATAAATATTAAAAATTAACTTTTATTATTTGCACATAAAAATACAAAGAAAATACTGTGAAATATTAAAACTTCCTATATAGAAATTAACATAAATTGTGAAAACATGAAAATAAACTAGATGTGGTTAAAAAACTTCTCGTTTACTGTGTTTCCTTCCCCTTTATCAGTGTAAATTATTAATTAGTGCAGCCGTGGGGTTCCCATATTCTGTTAATAACAAGAATTTGTTTAAGTAATGTCACAGAGAAATCACATATGGAAATATATACACTGTGATATGTAGGGAACTCACCAATATTAATTTATTACTATTAGCCTATTCGTGGCTTGTAATGTATATTACAGCTGATATTGTAGTCATGTAAATATGGTGAATATATCGTATTTACGTTTTAATGACACTTGTTATAATCAAATTTGAAAATGTATCCACCTAAAAAATGTAACTTAGGGAATTGGAATACTATATTGCTAATGGTAATAACAGAATACTGACAGTATGTTACTATCAGTAATGTGTCAATCTGTAGAATGGCTTGTTAATGCTAGCGCTAAGCTGACTTATAATCACATAATAATCAATTCTGTCTCTGTATAATATATAACAATAGTAAGTATAATGTTATTATGAAGATATATGTCTGTGCTATTGACAAATTAATCAGTGCACAACAGTTGATCCACCTCTGAGTTATACGTGAAGACAAGAACCAGATATTATTTGCTGGGTCCGTCGCCTGCTGTTAGTAACTTATAGGAACAAGTTATGTACAATTGGCGTGTGTATCCCGTATTTCTTAGTACACTCTTTCACAATATGCGTGCTGTCAATATTCCGTCACCCGCTCCTAGTAACTATAGAACCAACTAAATTATGTGCAATTGACGGATGTATATCGTATTATTTGGCATGCCTTTTTGTAATATGCATGCTATCAATATTGCAATATGCTTCAAAAGGTTTACTGTGCATGCCGTCAATCTTATGCACACAGAGGGGATAAATGCCCAGATAGCACTAATGCTGAATCCATGTAATTAAGAATGAGGATAATCACTATGCATCAGTGATTTGCGGGTATGATCCACTGTTGCCATACAAATAATAACACCAACATGACATACTAACAAATAAATACAATTTAATTATACATGGGGAAAGGAAACCACAGCGAGAGGAACGCCGACGTGCGTTTCGCTGGGTTAATGCTTTTTCAAGGCTTAACCCGATTGCCTCCATCTGTGCCTCTTTATTTCACTCCTCCACCTATCATGTTGTTCAGAGCTGATCACGTGGTTTGGAGGACAAATGTATTAACTAAGCCGTTCATGTATTTCCCGGCTTTTAATTGAATGGTTAGTTGGTCTGTTCATCCAATCAAAATAATATATAATATTTCCGTCAGCCATGACATATACAGATGATACAATTAACAATAGAAAATGTGTCATTCACTATCATTGCCAAAATAAAATAATATTAACATAGATGAATAGGTGGTATCCAATAACTTATAATATAAATATTAGTTTAATAAATAAGATAAATATAAAATAATAAATAAAACAAAAATACAAGTGAAAAATAATAATTGTGATTAAGTAAAACCAATCTTATTAATGGGTGTGCATAATTATTTCATTAATAATAATATAATAAAAATATTAAAGTGCATTTTAGTGAAGAAAACGATGTATTCATGGGTATAAGTGTGAACACATATACTAGTAGAGTGAACATAAGTGTGAATAAAATAAAAGAAAATAAATGTGCTGAAAAATAGTGAAATTAGTGTGGAGAAAGTGAAAAACCAAACAAATCAAAAAACAAGAAACAAAAATGAAAATGGTAAATGAAAATTAAAATGATCTATTAAAATAATAAACCAATTCATATAAATTATATGCTAAATAATTTAAATAGATCACATTAATATCAATCATATAGTGTTGATATATAATCAAAAAATATTTTTATATAATAAACTATAATTAGTTATACCAATGAATAAAGATCCATTATATACCATTAATTTAAATCCATATCCTCATCCATAAATATTACAAATATTCATTAACACTTAAATAATAATGAAAATTCATAAATCTAGATCACCAATATAAACATGTGACATAATTCTATAAGTAAATAAAATTAAACAATCAAATCGATATACCTATGCAAATACGGTGAATATTAGTGATTAATAATCAACAAAATAAAATTATATATAAATTAATAAAACTCAAATAATTGACCACTCATTCAGCATAAATAGTTCATAATATAAAAATAATTAAAAATTTGGTTGATATCAACATTTCTTCAACCATTTAATTAACATAAGGTCAAATGACACATTATTTTAGCAATAAGAATTATAACTCTAGAAAAGATAAATTGCAATAAATTAACACCATTGATATTCAAGCATTATTCATCAATACTATTATAAATCCTATATTATTTATGATGAGTGTTTGAAATATTGCCTAGAATAAACATTAGAGGTGATGTAATCTTATAAGAAAGCTACATAGCTATTTCCTTCATTCATCTCCTTAAGGGAGAGGCAATCCATAAGGAATATCATCTTGGTTTCCCATTTTAGAAGTTCCTGATATATATCACCCCCTCTAATATCTAGGTTGATTCGTTTCAAACCATATGCCTTCAACCCTATTGGATTACCATTATGATATCTTAGGAAATGTCTTGCCACCGGGGTTAGGGGTTTAAGTTTATACTGATCTTGTCTAGCATTACGTATGGTACCGACATGTTCCAAAATTCGAACTTTAAGAGGCCTAATGGTTTTACCTACATAACCTTTACCACATGGTCATTCGAGGTGGTAAATGACTGCTGTAGTTTTGCAGTCAATATAGTCTGTAATTTCCCATCTCTTTCCATGTTTGTCCCAAAAATGATCTTTTTTAACTATATACTGACATGATCTACATTGTCCACATTTAAAGACTCCCTTCTTTTTGTATAATGATGGTTTAACAGTTTTAAGATGGCTATGTACTAATTGGTCCCTCAAGTTTCGTGATCTCCTCCAACTTGTTTGCACCTTGGCTGGTAATATTTTAGCCAGATCATTATCTGTATGTAAAATCTGCCAATGTTTTTGGAGGATTTGATTAATCTCCTTCCAATTATTATTGAAAGTTCCAACGAATCTAATAGATTCTTATTTTTGTTCATGAATTTTTGGAGTTAGAAGAGAATCCCTAGGGTATTGTTCAATTTCTTTCACTGCTCTTTTGGTCATAGTTTTACTATAACCCCTTATTTTTAACCTCTCACATGTTTCGTTCTTCCTTACATTAAACAATTCTGGCTGTGAGCAGTTCCTTTTGACCCGTAGCAATTCCCCTTTGGGGATTGCTTTGATAGTGGCAGGAAGATGGGCACTAGTACTGTGTAATATGCTGTTGGTTGCAGTACTTTTCCTATAGATATCAGTAGCTATTGTGCCATCATCATCCACCCGCATAGTAAGATCAAGGAAATTTATCTCTCTTTGGTTCATCTCCATAGATAATTTAAAATTCATATTGTTGGTATTCAAGATGTCTATAAATCTCTCACATAGCTGTCGTTCTCCATCCCACACTATTAAGATGTCATCTATGTACCATAAGTACAACAAAATGTGATCTGTATAATTTTCATGTGCTTCGCTGAAGACTATCTCTCGCTCCCAACACCCCAGGTAGAGGTTGGCAAATGTAGGGGCACAAGCTGTGCCCATAGCCGTTCCTCTCACCTGGAGGTAGTGGCGCTCATTACAGATTAAATAATTTTTCTTCAAAATGAAGTCTAATAATGTCAATAGAAATTCATTAAACTCACAATGTGCTTCCATATCCAGGAAGTATTTGGATGCTCTTATTCCTTTATCATGGTTTATACTGGTATATAGACTTTCGACATCACAGGTCACTAACCATACTCCTGGTTGGACTACCAGATCTTATAGTTTACGAAGGACTTCCATTGTGTCCCTAGTGTAGGATGGTAATGTGAGGACATGTCTTCTAAGGTGCTGATCAACGAAAATACTGGCTTTTTCCGTCAGGCTTTTAACCCCCGAGACAATCGGTCTACCTGGAGGAACCTTGTCATTTTTATGTATCTTGGGTAGTAAGTAAAGGGTAGGTATTGTAGGATTATTTACTTGCAGAAAATTACCATCTCTTTTACTGATGACTCCTTTATTCAAAGCTTCTGAAATCATCTGATTGTATTGATTAAGAAAATTTTTAGTAGGGTTGAATATTAATTGCTTATAACATCCATCATCATTGAGATGTTTGATTAACTCTTCTATATACATTATTCTAGGCCACAACACTAAATTCCCCCCTTTATCTGATGGCTTAATAATTGTATCTTGCCATTCCATCATTTCTTTTATAGCTTTTCTTTCTCCTCTAGTGATATTATCATTAGATATGAAATGATGTTTAGATCTATGAAATACTTGATCTAAGTCTCTGGATACAAGGTCTTGATATACCTTGACTGCAGGACATATTTTAAAATCAGGGTAGAAGGTTGATTTTTTCTTTATTTTACTCTTATCATAGGGTTCCATTGTATTGATTCATGAGGGATCAGTTTCTTGTTCCAATTCTTCTAATATTGTCACATATGGATAGTCTTCTGATGTTAAATTTTTCTCACTACATACTGGTATAATATCTTCATTCTGAGGCTTGCAATTGGCAAAGAGATTTTTTAAAAGTATCTTTCTAGTGAATAGGTTCAAGTCCTTTTCACAATCAAACCTATCCATCCTCTGTGTTGGTGAGAAAGAGAGACCATTTTCTAGTATATTAGTCTGATCTTCTGTGAGGATCTTATCAATAAGGTTAATAATTTTAAGTGAATCATCTCCTTTTCCCTCTAATAATGAGGGATTCATGATCACTTCCTCTGTCTTCTTTGTTCTCGTGGATCTTCCCTCCAGTCTCTCATATCTCTTTTTCGTACTCCTCCTCTTGCTCCTCAAATTTTGTAGTTTCCATTTCTATACCATCTCTTCTTCCCCCCGGGCTTTTGCCTAAAAAATCCTTTCTATATTGGTTGTGGGAAATATCTCTACTCGTACCTTCTCCTTCTGAGGAATCGATATCCGATGTAGTATAATTAAGAGTATTTGGTGTTCTTTTACTTCTATAGTTGGTATTCCACCTGTAGACTCTGTTTTGTAAATAATCATTTTTGTCTCTATAAAACTTCCTCTGCTTAATTTCTATAACCTCTTGTTCAGATTCATCTACCTCTTTTTTTTATTTTTCATATACTTGTTGGAATTTATCCAGAGACTCGAAATTCTTGAGTTTCTCCCCTAGGACAGTTATTTCCTGTGCAGTTTGACTCAGGATCAATTCATCATGTTTAATTAACACTTTCATTAGTTCTTTTGAACAATTTGATAGAATATTCTCCCACTCCTTTTTTTAGTTCTTCATTAATTAACTCAAAGGATGGAAATAATTTTATTCGTAACCCTTTAGGAATCATATCATTTGTAAGATAGTTATCAAATGTTGTTTTATTCCAAAGTGTTTTATTTTGTTTCATCATCAATTGTTTTAATACAAATAAATTCTCTGACCAATTTTTGTTTGTTTGGTTATATTTCTCTAGATTAGTCCCAAAGATCATTTCCATATTAGTTTTAAGTTTATCTTATCTATCCTCTAAATCTTTCTTAAGGCTGAATAAAGACATTATAATAGGTCCAGGCAATTGGGAAATTATGAAAATACTTAGTATTTATAATAATATCTCATATATTCCAATATGAAAAATATATTATAATCACATTACTGTGCTAGTATATGTTAGAAAGGTTATTGCCAACCAAAAAAATGCTTACAAAAATCGAAATATCCACTGCACCAGTACCTATATTGTTTATAAATCTGGTATAAAAACCAGAAAAAAAAACCCTGATTTCAACTCATGTATATATTAGTTTTATATCACACATAAGTATTATTCTGTGGGGGTGCAACCCTTAAGACAACTAGCAGCAATGTTCAAAGAATAAGGAAAAGAAAAAGGAGTTGTATTGTTTGGGGCGCACAATACATAAGTGATATAAATATTAAAAATTAACTTTTATTATTTGCACATAAAAATACAAAGAAAAAACTGTGAAATATTAAAACTTCCTATATAGAAATTAACAAATTGTGAAAACATGAAAATAAACTAGATGTGGTTAAAAAACTTCTCGTTTACTGTGTTTCCTTCCCCTTTATCAGTGTAAATTATTAATTAGTGCAGCCGTGGGGTTCCCATATTTTGTTAATAACAAGAATTTGTTTAAGTAATGTCACAGAGAAATCACATAGAAAAATCACATATGGAAATATATACACTGTGATATGTAGGGAACTCACCAATATTAATTTATTACTATTAGCCTATTCGTGGCTTGCAATGTATATTACAGCTGCTATTGTAGTCATGTAAATATGGTGAATATATCGTATTTACGTTTTAATGACACTTGTTATAATCAAATTTGAAAATGTATCCACCTAAAAAAATTTAACTTAGGGAATTGGAATACTATACTGCTAATGGTAATAACAAAATACTGACAGTATGCTACTATCAGTAATGTGTCAGTCTGTAGTATGGCTTGTTAATGCTAGCGCTAAGCTGACTTATAATCACATAATAATCAATTCTGTCTCTGTATAATATATAACATTAGTAAGTATAATGTTATTATGAAGATATATGTCTGTGCTATTGACAAATTAATCAGTGCACAACAGTTGATCCACCTCTGAGTTATACGTGAAGACAAGAACCAGATATTATTTGCTGGGTCCGTCGCCTGCTGTTAGTAACTTATAGGAACAAGTTATGTACAATTGGCGGGTGTGTCCCGTATTTCTTAGTACACTCTTTCACAATATGCGTGCTGTCAATATTCCGTCACCCGCTCCTAGTAACTATAGAACCAACTAAATTATGTGCAACTGACGGATGTATATCGTATTATTTGGCATGCGTTTTTGTAATATGCATGCTATCAATATTGCAATATGCTTCAAAAGGTTTACTGTGCATGCCGTCAATCTTATGCACACAGAGGGGATAAATGCCCAGATAGCACTAATGCTGAATCCATGTAATTAAGAATGAGGATAATCACTATGCATCAGTGATTTGCGGGTATGATCCACTGTTGCCATACAAACAATAACACCAACATGACATACTAACAAATAAATACAATTTAATTATACATGGGGAAAGGAAACCACAGTGAAAGGAAAGCCGACGCGCATTTTGCTGGGTGAATGCTTTTTCAAGGCTTAACCCGATTGCCTCCATCTGTGCCTCTTTATTTCACTCCTCCACCTATTATGTCGTTCAGAGCCGATCAAGTGGTTTGGAGGACAAATTTATTAACTAAGCCGTTCATGTATTTCCCGGGTTTTATTTGAATGGTTAGTTGGTCTGTTCATCCAATCAAAAAAATATATAATATTTCTGTCAGCCATGACATATACAGATGATACAATTAACAATAGAAAATGTGTCATTCACTATCATTGCCAATATAAAATAATATTAACATAGATGAATAGGTGGTATCCAATAACTTATAATATAAATATTAGTTTAATAAATAAGTTAAATATAAAATAATAAATAAAACAAAATACAAGTGAAAAATAATAAATGTGATTAAGTAAAACCAATCTTATTAATGGGTGTGCATAATTATTACATTAATAATAATATAATAAAAATATTAAACTGCATTTTAGTGAAGAAAAAGATGTATTCATGGGTATAAGTGTGAACACATATACTAGTAGAGTGAACATAAGTGTGAATAAAATAAAAGAAAATAAATGTGCTGAAAAATAGTGAAATTAGTGTGGAGAAATTGAAAAACCAAACAAATCAAAAAACAAGAAACAAAAATGAAAATGGTAATTGAAAATTAAAATGATCTATTAAAATAATAAACCAATTCATATAAATTATATGCTTAATAAATTTAATAGATCACATTAATATCAATCATATAGTGTTAATATATAGTCAAATTTTTTTTATATAATAAACTATAATTAGTTATACCAATGAATAAAGATCCATTATATACCATTAATTTAAATCCATATCCTCATCCATAAATATTACAAATATTCATTAACACTTAAATAATAATGAAAATTCATAAATATAGATCACCAATATAAACATGTGACATAATTCTATAAGTAAATAAAATTAAATAATCATATCGATATACCTATGCAAATACGGTGAATATTAGTGATTAATAATCAACAAAATAAAATTATATATAAATTAATAAAACTCAAATAATTGACCACTCATTCATCATAAACAGTTCATAATATAAAAATCAAAATCATTTTTACAAGGGCTGTCCTGTGGGTTGTATGCTGCCCTTCATCAAAATAATTTTTACAGGGGCTGTCCTGGACAAAAGTCTAAGAAATATGATGTTTGTCCATGAACGATGACATTTTGCCTCTTTCTGGGACCCAATTTTTGGTGGAAAAAAAATCAGAATTTGGCGGGAAAATCTGAAATAATCCAAGCCTGAACATCCCTTGTCTCTGCTACTGTAGTAACTCTCTTTTTCATAAGGATGAGAGCTGTGGCTTCTACTGGGTTGGTGGCTAGAAGAGGAATCATATCTGTGTGGGGGAGAATGATCGGATCCGTGACTGTACTGACTTTGGTGAGGTGCATAATTAGATGGCGAGTTACTGGGTTGGGCCACCATTGCTATGCTGGATCCATGAGGGGTCTCCAACCTATAGAAGTTATTCATCATTGCTTGTCTTTGAAGATTGTCCAGAGAAGAGTAAGATCTCTGATAGTTTGGAATAGGAGGTGAAAGTTCAGAGTATTTCATGAACTCTCCATTGCCATCATGCCTGTGGTCATGTGTTGATGGACTGTTTCCAGTAAAATTGCCATTTCCTTGTGGTGAGTAGGCTGTGCTATTTGCTTCTGCGAAGCCATTTCTGCTTCCTAATCCGAATTGAATTTTCAGCGGCCTCCCAAAGAGTTTGATTCCATTTAACAAACTCAATCCATAGGGAACAGACTCCTCTTGTTTGAAATTGACAAAAGCAAATTGTTTCCATCCTTGTCCTTTAGAATTTTAACATTAATTGCAGGACCAGCCTGCAGAAACAGCTTGAACAGGATCTCCTCAGTGGCCCACAGATCTAAGTTCCGCACGCACAGCGTCCTATCAGCCTCAGTGGTGCGCATCTCTCTCCTGAGTCCCGTCCTGTGTGCCCTCCAGCAGCAGTTGATGGGTGATGTGCTAAGTCACCGTACAGCGCCTTTTGGGGCCTAGTTTTTCAAACTGCCTTCCTGTCTGCCACTGCAGTGCCACTCCTAGCTGGGCCACGTGCTTGTGCCATCCACTTGTGACACTAAGCATAGTCATCCAGCTACTTTGTTGGAAACTTTTTACCTAAAAATAATATTGTGAGGTGTTCAGAATAGACTGGAAATGAGTGGAAATTAATGTTATTGAGGTTAATAATAGCGTAGGAACAAAAAAACACATTTTGTGATTTTAGCTGTTTTTATGCTTTTTTCCAAAAAACACAGATCCAAAACACAAAACCCGCAAGGGTGGTTATGGCAAAACCAATCCTGATCCAAAACATATATATATATATATATATATATATATATGTTTATATATATTTAAAATAAAAAATATGTTTTGGTCCAAATTTGGGCCTGATTCAGTAAGGATCACTATTGTGTTCACAGCTGCAAAATATGATTGCAAAAGCACTGCCAACTTAAAGACAATTACACCAGGTCTGAATAGCTGCAGATATTGCAAATCTCTATGCATGCAGTGGGCTCTAAAGTTACGCATGCAATCATAGTGGATAATTTATGCTAGGCCAAACAATGGCATTGAAAAGCATAGGCATGCCTGCATTTTTCTAATCACTCCCCCGTCACCAACCCCAAACACTCACAGCGTGTCACTCACTCTGCAATGGATTCCTCTGTGCATACATAATCGCAGTGTGTTCACAGTACACACGCAGTGTGCATATACAGTACGTATGCACAATGGCTAACTATCACTCGATATGTGTACATAGTTGCATTTGCGAACACTGGCCTTAGTGTTTTAAACTAAATTGTATTTTTTAACCTACCTAAGTAGTTTAAGAATTTGCCTCACAGCTCTGAGGTTGATGGTTCAATTCCTACTATTGCCCTAACTGTTCGACATTTGTATAGTCTTCCTGTGCTTGTGTGGGTTTCATCTGAGGACTCTGTTTTTCTCCCACTATATACTGGTAGGTTAAATGACTTCCAGCAAAAATTAACCCAAATTTGTATGTGTGTGAGCATGTGGTACTGAATATAGATTGTAAGCTCCATTGCAGCAGGGACTGATGTTAATAACCAAATATTCTCTGTAAAGCACTGCAATATATACAGGTAGGTGTGTGCTTTATAAATACCTGGTAATAAATAATACATTTATATGTATTTTTTTCAATATATATGTAAAACTTGTAAATTTGAGTTTGGATATATGCTATAATGTGATGTCACTGTGTCATTAATTGTTGAATATAGGCATTATTTCATTGTCTGTGTCATCTATCTATGGTCCAGCAGAATAATATCATGAAGTTGTTATTTATAGCCCCCTATATCAGGCTTCCATTCCATAGTGTATCACAAAAGAGCAGCTGAATTTATCAACAAGGTAAATATGATCTTTGATTTAATTGTGGTGTGCGTTCCACTGCAGAATGCATAACTGGAAGTTTAAACTAACAAATTGAATTAACTGCATTTACAAGGAATTAATATATGTTGTAATAATTGATGCAATATGGTGACACCTGTCTGAATAACTATAACAAGAACAAAGCTTCTCTTAAAAGTTCACAATTTATTACATTATATACTGCACATGAATTCCACTAACATGACAAACAACATTAAAAGATATTGTACAATAACTGTTTCTGTATAATCCAGTGAAAATCACTGGTCAAAAATTTATGTCATCTGTGTAAATTTCTACCGCTAGGGTATATGTGAGTGACCAATGTCCACAGTCATTTGTATTCATCTTGATAGATATGTATCTCCACTAGATACTTGTGCAGTTTAAATACTTGCACGGCCCATAGAAAAATATCCTTACCCGTCTGCAGAGTATTCAGTCCAAATATGTATAAATGGTGGTGTTAAAAAGCTGTCACTTGCATATTCGGTGGCTCCAGAGTTTTAACACAATCCAAATAGGATAATGGCACACTGGTGTAAGTTAGGTCCATACTTCAGGGAGACGAGGGTGCAGGTGATGCAGTGGCTGCTTGCTAGCACCCGGTCAGTTCCTCTGGGGCTGCTTGGTATGCGGTTTGCTTAGGGCTCACTTTATTTACTGAAAAGAGATGAAATGTAGTGGGCTAGGGTGGATTGGATATCTTCCTCTATCCCAGCAGTTATAACCCTCTCATCGACGCGTTTCACTCTATGTTGGGAGCTTTTCAATGGAGCTTTTTCAAGACCTGGAAGTTCAACATTATCCAGATATTGCAATGCTTATAACTTGCTTTAACCAGTCCACACATATTCACAGAGAGTCCCATGGGCAGTTCCCTACATCGGGACTGCAGCACCACATAAAGCAGCTCCTGTGCTCCTCTTCAGGGAAGACAACAGCTCTGCTGCTCTTTTGCAATCCACTTTGAAATGTAAGCCAGAAGTAAGGGACTTTAACTAAACAACTCCATTATATTATTGCACTAGACCATAAATAGATAATTCAGGCAATGAAACAATGTATGTTTTTAACAATTAATGACACAGGGCTCTCATGCTGTATAGGAGATCGCAAAGGATAATTTATGCATGCCCATGTGATGGCATTTAAATGGTCAGTCATGTCTGCATTTTTCTGATGACCCCTCTGTTGCCACCCCCCATGCTGTCAACCCGTCATTCACTTTGTGATGTATTCCTCTGTGGGCACGGGTAGTGTGGTTTATGCACATGCACAATTGCAAACAATCTGCATACATAATCACCATTGTTTCCATCTCTGAAAAAGGCCCCTAGTTTGCATTTTTAAACTAAGTCTGTATTCTTTAAAAAAATGTCTTGTGCCAGGTTATTCTCTAAAATTAAAAAAACAAACATTTTTTTAGATTTTTAGCTTTTTATCTAAATTTAACAATTTTCATATTTTTTTCATCAATGTTCAGAGCTGTATTAAAGTGAATTCTACTTAATGTAAAAGTTCCACAAATTTTAATAGTAACTTTATTGTTTACTCAAGATTTAATACATAAAAAATAGGCAAAAAGGCTTACCTATTTAACTGTTACCAAATTTCCACTATTAAAAGTATTTTTTTTTCATCAGCAATTTATTGTGAAAAAAATGGCATCTGATGTTGATAAATAAAAAGAATGGTTAAAAATATATGACTAAAGAGAAAGCATGAAAACTCTATTGCCTAACTATTTGTCATGAGAGACTGTGGCAAACTGTCAAGAAACAATAAAACAATTTGTGATGGAGTGCTGGAACTGGGAAAACTCATTACCAAATGTCCAGTTTGATCTAAGGACCTGATTCTGCAAGGATCTTAATGGCAAAGCTGCACGCAGGCAGCTTTGCCATTGCGAACCTTGCAGATATGGTAATGCAGCAGGAGATATCATGACTTCTGTGCATTAATTATCCAAGCTTCGTTGTCCAATGCAGTATCAGATAATCTGCATAACATCAGGTGGCTGCAGTGACCCATGGTGTTATGCAGTTGGGCGCCGCAGTTTAGAGGAAGAGGCCAGTAAATCTCCATCAGCAGATGGAAGTCCTGGCTTCTTCCCTCCCGTGCAATGGAGGTGACACACCTCAATTTCAGGAAATGGAGGGCATCGCCACCCCTTCCCCACCCTCAAAGCAGACTGTCAATCACTGCCAGTCTGTTGCAAGTCTGCGAGCATGTTAGCAGGACCCATTCTGCACACTCGCAGAATGGGTCCTGTGCCTGCACAGATATCAGGAATCTGCATTCAGAAGTGCACTAACATGCACTGTTGAATCAGGCCCTATGTATGGGAGACTGGGAGACTGGGGAGGCAATGGGTGACAGGGTAGAGGCAGAGGGTGTCAAGGGAAAGGCAAAGGATGCTAAATTGGTAAAGTGGCTTCCTGGGAAAGCGGTGGGTGACTGGGGGGCAGAGGTTGGCAGAGAGAGGCAGAGGGAGAAAAGGAAGGATGGTGACAAGGGAAGGCAGTGGGTGACTAGGGAAAGGCAGTGGGTATTTAATTAGCATGTTTTGTCCCTGTCCCCCCACCACATGCCACACTGAGAGCTCCCCTGTTTCGCCATTCACAGAAACATCCCATGCTGTCTGTTAACAGTGCTTCTCTCCTTTCCTCTCAAAGCTCACATGGTACTTATACCCCCATCCACATCAGTCAACCCACATTTTGTGCTCGCTCACTGATTCCCTCCCCACAACCACTGCTGACTGCTTGTATGTCTTCACAGACAAACTCAGCTTCTGCTGCTAGCTGCTGATGGCTTGGTTGGGGACAGGACTTCCAGATGATTCCTTGGAATTTTCAGCCAGTGATTTGAGAGATCTAAAGTAACAGACAGTTCAACTTATTTTAGACTCCTTGGATCACTGGCAGAGAGATCTGAGGAGTCATCATACTAACTCCATGTGAGCTGCGGCTCCATGCTGGGATGGTCACAACCCACCTTGGGGACACAACCTGCAGTTTGAGTACCACTGAGTATTGTGTCAAAAATATCAGAAATATTTTCAATAGGAATATATGTTAATTTTTAATCAACACAGCTGTCCCTTGCTGGATGGGCCATTTGCCATCATTGGATTTTCCACTGGCATCTTCCTCCCCTTTTCCAATTCCTTCTACCTTGTGTACCACCTCCTCCTGGCCCTCTTCCTCCCTGTTATCCTTTTCTCATCTCTTCACCTTAGTGTTGGCATTGATTAAGTATGGTAACAGTTATTGTTTAAATCAAATCTTACATGAATGGGCAACACACTCCCATTTCCAGGAACGCTGCCAGGGAATGCCTCTACTCAGCCTCCCAAACACTGCAGCCTGGCAATCAGGCTGTAGCTGGGAGACTTGCAGATGGAGGGCTGCACATGCACAGTACACCTCCTCTGCATGTACAGTCCTCCCACAATCAGAGATGTGCGCTTTCCATCAGGTTAGCATACCTCTCTGAATAAGGCCCATAGTGCCCATTAACAACATAGAGTCGGATGCAGAATTGAGCATATTTTTTCAGAGCTTATCTTGTGTGTTTTCACACTGTGCATGCTCTGGAAACAAGTGTATTGAACTATGGATGATCAAGAGTCATATGCAACTGAACACATTGGCACTTGGGACTGAAGGTGCATAACTGGGATGTTATTGGGCATTGTTATGCAGGCAAATTTGAATCTGGCCATATTGATGGAATTGATGTGTAAACATGATTGTTTTTTAAAATATCTTTGACACCTAGAATAGGGCTGGTAAAAGTGTGCACTGATAAGGATGATTGCTATGAAACCAAGCATATGGACAAAGTAGATCTGGCCTCAGAGATGTGTACAACTCTGTAATGTATATGAGCAAATCTATGCTGATGGCGTTGCCTATTGGGTGCAAGCTCACATTTACTGTACCATGCTCCAAAAATCTTTTTTTCAGCATGAACATTAGCTAATGATATTTTTAGAATGTATCTTTAGATAATGCTAGCATATTATAGTATAAAGGCTACATTTACACATTTTTTTTCAGGGGATGTAAATGATTCCTTTTCAAAAATCACCACTTGTGGTTAACTGGGCCCAAAAAGAGAAGTTAGAAGTGATCTCAAATCTGCATGCAATACTAGATAATAACTAACAACATTTGTAAGCAGAATACCTTCTTTAAAATGAGCATATTCTTGAGATTTATTGAATCAAGATTGGGAGATCTACCACCATCCCTGGAATTCTATTTTTTTCTGCAGTGTATTGTACTAATGTCTGGTGATCACACTGAAAAAGTGTAGAGGGGGATTCTACTCTGTCAAAGAAGGCTGCTCCCAAGTTTGCAGGGATCAGGGAAGATACAGTAGATGATTTTTAGTCTCTCCTATCCAATGCACTCCAATTTTATTCCTGTAGTGAAAGGTGAACCGTTAATTCTCACTGATTTCATCACATTTTGATGCACAGGTTCTCAGACTTTGTTTTTAGGACCAGCAGTGACTCCTGCCCTCTTACCTGAGGGGGGCTGCTGCTGCTTCTGGACTGAGTCCCATCACCTGCTCAATGAATCTGGCAGGTGTCGGGACCTGTGCATGCTGTGGCGGTGGCATGTGCATGCCTAACACCAACTTCTCAGGGCTGCATTGGTTGTAGCCCCGAGAAGCCCTTTAGGGCTGGCTAAAAGGCAGAGCAGTGGCTTCCACTGGAATCCGCTCTCTGCTGTTTGCAGCCTGGACTGGCAGTCCCAGGGGGAGGAGACACCTCCCCCTGGCTGCCTGTCTTCAGCATGCCTGGCAGTTGGCACTTCCAATAGAAGCCACCTCCAGTCATAGTGAAGTCAGTGCAGTCACAAACTGAACTGGCTCACTGAACAGTGGGGGGTTTTACTAGGGGGGGGCTGCAGCCTCGCAGCCCCTAGGTAAGATCTGCCACTGCTCAGGACCCCACACAGTGCATTTTTTCAGGTCTCCTCAAAGAATTACAAGTGAAATAATTAGCTCCACCTGTGGATCTTTTAAAATGTATCAGTGAGTAATGAATGCACAGGTGCACCTGCTGGGTGACCTTAAAAATGTGACCTATGTGTAGTCCTTAGGACCTGTCAGGTTTGACATACTTTAATCCCCTAGTGAGGAGTTGTGATGGTAGTTTGGAAGAATTCGGGGAACTGGCCTGGACATCAGGACTCCTCATCCACAGGTCTTGGACATTGACAAGACCTGGTCAAAGGTGCGGTGTCTAACCTGCAGGGAGGTGTTCACCAGTGACCCCTCCAAGCAGGATATGGGCTTAGCTGCACCCTGCAGGCAGGTTGCGGTCCTTTGACCAGGTATCCAAGCCCTGTGGGAATAGAGACTCGAATGTCAGTGGCCCAAGGGAAGTGCCTAACCAAGGCACTATTGCATCGGGAGATTCACCAGTTGATGCTGTTTGTGAGGTACTTGTAAATAGCACTTGAACTGTGGGGTGGCACACAAGGGAAACACTTAGGACAGGAGTGCTGCTGCACTTTATCACTGTGGGTAGACACACAAAGGATACACAGGGAACGGTGCATGGACACACTTAGCCACATGGAATGGCACTGGTTACATACACAGGTTGAGATGGAATGGCACTGTAGCTCACAGGAGATACTGGTAACTTAAATATTCAGGCAGAGATGGAATTGCACTGTAGCTCACAGGAGACACTGGTATCAAATATTCAGGCAGTGATGGAATTTCACTGTAGCTCACAGGAGACACTGGTAACTTAAATATTCAGGCAGATATGGAATTGCACTGTAGCTCACAGGAGACACTGGTATCTTAAATATTAAGGCAGAGATGGAATTGCAGTGTCCCTAAAAACAAAGCTCTCAGGCTGGGATGTAATCAGTAAGAGAAGAAAAAGAACAAGAATGTCCTCTTAGTTGGCGCACTAATGAATCCTTAATAAAATATAACTTTTAATCAAAATATTTAAAAAGCAAAACTATAGTGAAATGAAATGTGGCATCAATGATTCCTTACCAAACTAGAATGTATAGTAAATTGTATGTGTCTCTGTAAGCGATTCAAATCTTGAGTCATATATATCCACCTGAAAATACACCATCTATTAATAAAATATTTTTATGTTGCCGCTGGGAGAGCAAAGAGTGTTTTTCATCCACGTAAGACAAAATAAGTGCTATGTTGCGTAAGCAAAATTAATTATTCACTGGAGCAATATATGTGATTACTAACCAATGAAATATTGTGATTAAGTATTCATTGAGCCCAAAATTGGGTCAGAGTATATCACATATAGAAAACCTCTCTTATAGATATTGTTACTGCCGAAATATTAGGTAATTGGAGACTGATAAATATCTCTCTATATGAGCTCTAGTGTAGCAGTTCAAATACTGCAACAGTTACAATTACTCAATAGTTTGTTAAGAAAAATAGAGACATTGTTGTGAACATTGTTGCCATAAGTTCGCCTGCCTGTTTCTGCTAGGACATCATAAGGGAGCCTTGGTTATAATGCTGAAAATATTTATATGTGGCTTAAATAGGTAAATCACCAATAATTGTATTTCAGCAGTGGTCCTGTCAGATTAATCAATGCAGACAGATCTCACTATAATATCTCACATAAGGAGAATATATGCGCACAGCAATTAACATATGTTGGTTACTAAATGCTGTGAATATATAGGTTAACAAAAAGCAGTTGCATTCACCAATAACATATTTGTATATACATAAAAATTTGAGATAAGTAATGGATATTACTCCTGCCTATTGTGCTAATAACGACAGCTCTCTCTGATAGCAACCCATGTATAAATGCTGTGCGGTTACTGAATACTGTGAATATATAGGTTATATGGATTAACAACAAACAGTTACGTTCACCAGTAACATATTAATACATAGATATTTGAGATAGGTGATAGATATTGCCTTGACAAAACTTTAGCGGTGAAACGTACGTCGGTGGGTAGAGAGTAGTTTTTACTACTCAGTACTGTGTCCTCGTGTTAATGCATAATTAAATGGCAAATGTAGCCATTTTCCACCTACACCCAAGCCGCATCTTAAGACAGTGACGAACGCTGTTATATGTACTAATACCTAGAGCAATAGGCAGGAGCAATATCTATCACCTATCTCAAATATCTATGTATTAATATGTTACTGGTGAACGTAACTGTTTGTTGTTAATCCATATAACCTATATATTCACAGTATTCAGTAACCGCACAGCATTTATACATGGGTTGCTATCAGAGAGAGCTGTCGTTATTAGCACAATAGGCAGAAGTAATATCCATTACTTATCTCAAATTTTTATGTATATACAAATATGTTATTGGTGAATGCAACTGCTTTTTGTTAACCTATATATTCACAGCATTTAGTAACCGACATATGTTAATTGCTGTGCGCATATATTCTCCTTATGTGAGATATTATAGTGAGATCTGTCTGCGTTGATTAATCTGACAGGACCACTGCTGAAATACAATTATAGGTGATTTACCTATTTAAGCCACATATAAATATTTTCAGCATTATAACCAAGGCTCCCTTATGATGTCCTAGCAGAAACAGGCAGGCGAACTTATGGCAACAATGTTCACAACAATGTCTCTTTTTTTCTTAACAAACTATTGGGTAATTGTAACTGTTGCAGTATTTGAACTGCTACACTAGAGCTCATATAGAGAGATATTTATCAGTCTCCAATTACCTAATATTTCGGCAGTAACAATATCTATAAGAGAGGTTTTCTATATGTGATATACTCTGACCCAATTTTGGGCTCAATGAATACTTAATCACAATATTTCATTGGTTAGTAATCACATATATTGCTCCAGTGAATAATTAATTTTGCTTACGCAACATAGCACTTATTTTGTCTTACGTGGATGAAAAACACTCTTTGCTCTCCCAGCGGCAACATAAAAATATTTTATTAATAGATGGTGTATTTTCAGGTGGATATATATGACTCAAGATTTGAATCGCTTACAGAGACACATTCAATTTACTATACATTCTAGATTGGTATGGAATAATTGATACCATATTTAATTTCACTATAGTTTTGCTTTTTAAATATTTTGATTAAAAGTTATATTTTATTAAGGATTCATTAGTGCGCCAACTAAGAGGACATTCTTGTTCTTTTTCTTATCTTATGTATTTGTTTAATGTCCCTAGGTAGCACACCCTATTACTCTATCGATAATATAATTGGTGATTTGTAATTAAGGGTATTCTTTTTCTCTATTTGGTTTAAGATTTAACTACATATTAACTAGTGCAGAAGCCTCCCACTCCCCTGTTCCCTTTTATTATTTTATGGGATGTAATCAGCACTGCTGCTCACAGGGAACACTTGTAGATTGTAATTGGTGCAGCTGTGAAACACTCAGGATAACCTTGTAGCTGGGAATCACAGAACAGCATGCACAGGTAGAGATATTAAGCACCCTGGTGCTGAAAGGAGACACTGGAACTCCATCACCCACAGAGATGTAAAAGCACTGTAGCTTGCTGGAGGCTAGGTACACAGGCAAGGAATGTTATAGCTCTGTGGCTCACAGGAATGCACAGGAGACTTGGAACACAGGCAGGAATATTATAGCTCTGTGGCTCACATGAATAATACACAGGAGACTTGGAACACAGGCAGGAATGTTATAGCTCTGTGGCTCACAGGAATAATACACAGGAGACTTGTAACACAGGCAGGAATGTTATAGCTCTGTGGCTCACAGGAATGACTCTGGAGACTTGGAACATATGCAGGAATGTTATAGCTCTGCTGCTCACTGGAAAGCACTGGAACAAAGAGTTGGAACCCGAGGGAACCTGGAACAAAACTCAACTAATAAACTACGACTGATAACTGTTGATCCGGCAACTTCCAGGAGTTCTGGAGGCAGATTTATACCCAGGGGTAGCAGATTACTGGAGCACAGCGTCAGCTGACTAAGATCATGCTACCATTGGTTAGGAGGATTATCACATGAGAGGAACTGTCATGGCGGCGCCCATGATGGGAACTCCAATCCCCAAAACACACAGCCGACCATGGAAGTCTGCAAAAGCACCAAAGGTAGAATACTCAGCATCACACCCTTCACTGTAAGGTAGAATACTCAGCATCACACCCCTCACTGCACCAGGCGTTTGACCACAAGGAAGTCAGGGGAAGCCAACACGGAGGTAAGAGATAGCCGATCCTAGGCTGAACCCTGACAGGACCGAGTTTGAGAACCACTGTTTTAATCCACATTAATTTGCCATATTCTCCTCAAGTCACCACTGGCAATAATTACTGGTGCTGGTCTAGTAAGTTGTTTACTTAATAGAACTTCTGCAGTTCTGCAGCCAAATGGGACTAATCTTAACATATTTGAGGATGAGTCCCTCTTATCCTTTTCACTAAAGGGGTTGTAAAAAATAACTATTAAGCTAACATACATATTTAAATATAGAAAAATAATTAATGGGCATGATTATGCATGCAACACAATAATGTGCAACTAGAAAAATAAAGCACAAAAATAACATGAAATATATTCAAAATTTGCCCCAAAACATAACTAATAATACTAATTTTACACAATAATATACCGCAGTTATCACTATTTCAAAGATACAAGTATGACTAGTGATAGTGTAAATAACCTACTAACAATGGTAATACATACAATAACACAGTCCAGTGCATCTTTTTTTTTAACTATCACCTTCATATAGACTTAATTTGCTAAATTGGTTTATGCAGCAGTTTCAATATAACACATCTTGCCATGGAAAGAAGACATTTAAGTTGTGAAACCCATTGAATTTGCTATAAAGTAGTTTAACTTTCATAACTTATACTGTCATCGATGCCCTGCCTTTAAAAAAGTGACAAATAGCCATGGTGGTTTGTAAAAAAAAGTGGTATCTTTAAAAAACATGCCTATTTAGAAGAGTAGATAAGTATATCAGTGAAGGGCTAGTTAGGTTTTGGATCTGTATCTCCTTCATGCTTTGGATCTGGAAATCATAAAATTTGGTCCTGTTTTGTTCCTACAGTATTATTTACCTCAATAACATTTATTTCTAGTCAGTTTTGACCACCTCACAGCTCACAATATTGATTTCAGCCTGCTTAGGCCAAAAGATTGCACTGATCTAGCTGGCTGACTAAGCTAAGCAACAACAATGGGCATCACAAACATGTGGCAGTTCAGCTTCCAACATGGCACATCTAGGAAACAGAATGGCACAGCAGTGGCAGATATTATAGCAGTTTAATAAACTATACGACCCCATAGAGAAACAAAGAATGTTTTCATTAATCAAGAACTAGGTCAGAGGCCCAAACAAGATAGAGTATGTTTATGGAGTTGTTGAAGGCAGGGAAAGAAAGGAAGGATTGATAATTTTGTAAATTTATCAATGTAGGATATAATTCTTCAGTTCCTAAAAGACATATTTTATCTTGAGAAGTTCACTGTTTGAGTGTGGAGTTTGTCAGAAGATATTATGCAGTGTCTGCACCATTGCACAGAGATACTTGGGACATACATTGGAGCAGGCTAACTGAAACACACTTGTGTCCAATCCTATCTGAACCAATCACCTAAAACCTGATCACCAGAGTGACATCTGCTGAGGACCTGTCACTTACACACAGTGAGTGTGCCATATCCTGATTGAATATTGATTCAACCCACATACGCTGTATATTTTTTATACATTTAAAAGAAATGTGTTGATCTTGCTTGTGGAGGTGCTAAATAGTACACACTGTAAATAGACATTTGCTTTTTGTTCAAAGAGGTTTTCGGAGATGGAATTGGTATGTAATGCTGCCGTATCTATTCCCGGTGGACCAAATACCTCTGCCAGAAGCCCGAAGAGTGAAGATCCCAACTAGGGCTGGTAAGTACCCTAACCCTCCCCTCTCTCCCCTAACCCTGCCTTAGTGGTGCCTAACCCTAACCTCCCAAGCGGATTCCTAAAGTAACCTTCCCCCAGTGGTGCCTAACCCTAACACCCCCTTACCGCATCCTAAACCTCACCCTCCCGGGGTATTTCCTAACCCTAACTCCCCTCAGTTGTTCCTAACCCTAACCTCCCTTCCCCTAGTCTAACCCTAACCCTCCCTGGGGGGTGCCTTACCCTAAGTCCTCCCACGGGAGCCTAAACCTAACCCTTCTCCATGCGGCTGACAGCTAGAATGCCCCTGATTACCTTTGTTTGCGATGCCAGATGTCGTGATTTCAGCATGGGGTTAAAGATAGGCATCAGGATTTAGATGCCTATCTTTAGTCCCTGGTTGAGCTTCCAGTGTCAGGATTCCGATGGGCGGCATTCTGGGTGGTGGTATGTTAACCGCATCCCATTGGGAATAATGGGACATGACTTGCTGTTTACATCAAAGGAAAGCAGTCTGTAGCTCTCTAGCTGTAGTACAACTCCCAGCATCCATGCTGTTTGTCGGGCCTGCTGGAGTGCTCAGGATACCTCAGTCTGCTTTATGCATGGTATGTACCATGAAAATATGTATGTATGTGAACAATATACACAACTAATTTTTGTATTAAACATATTTGCACTTTATTGCACACATCCTGGCAGGACGATGCTCTGTGCTGCTGCTCATATTTCTGTTCTCTCACATGACATCCGCCATCTACATTGTCAAGTTATTCCACTTAGCATCAACTACATACAAAGGAGATAGGCATTGATTGAGCTGAACCATTATACCAACCTATCAATTCACAGGGTCGAGGGGCAACTGGTTGGGGTGGGAGAGCAATAAAAATAACTGGGTAAATTAGAAAATCTATATGTTTTGCCCACATAATTAACTTGGTGGTTCAGAATTTTTTTTTAAATAATAGAGAAAGGCAGAAGATGGTATCTGTGGCCATGACAATTTCTGGACATTTTTGGGATTCATCAACTGCATGTAGAAGATTTCAGCGGCTGTGCCAGGGCTACTTACAATTTGGCACATCTAGGAAATAAGAGTAGCACTGCAGTAAGAGACAGGATGGCAATTTGATAAACTTTAAAAATGCTTGTTGTCTATGCAAAAAAGACAGTCTGAAATGCACCAAACAGCGCACAGTTCTTATTTGGATACACTGTGGTATGGTGCAGTGTAACAGTACTTACATGGATACACAGGGGTACAGCGTGCAGTGTCACAGCACTTACATGGAATCTGGAAACACTGGGGTATGGCCAGCAGCATCACAGTACTTACAGATATGCCCAGCTAATTGCACCATGCACAGCGTGAGATGCACGCCCGCATGCATATACATGCAATGCATACGCGGACATGCTTCCATAGGAATGCATGGTGCTATTGCATTGCGTGCCATTGCATAGCGTATGCAGGGAATTGCATGACATGATTTGTGAGCACATTTGTGCCGTGATCAGTCACAATGTAACTGGGCACATCTGTATATGGATTCTGCATACACTAGGGTACAGCCTGTAGCATCACAGTACTGGTATGGATACACTGAGGTATGGCCTGAAGCATCACAGTACTTGTATGAATACACTGGGGTACGGCCTGCAGCATCACATTACTTATATGGAATCTGCATTCACTGTGGTATGGCCGGCAGTGTCACAGTACTTATATGGATAAACTGGGGTATGGCCTGCAGCATCACAGTACTTATATGGATAGAATGTGGTATGGCCTGCAGTGTCACAGTACTTATATGGATACACTGGGGTATGGCCTGCAGCATCACAGTACTTATATAGGTACACTGGGTTACAGCCTGTACTGTCACAGTACTTGCATGTTAGGGATACACACTTGGGTATGGCCAGCAGCATCACAGTACTTGTATGAATACACTTGGGTATGGCCTGCAACATCACAGGACTTGTATGAATACACTGAGGTATGGCCTGCAACATCACAGTACTTGTATGGATACACTGGGGTATGGCCTGCAGCATCACAGTACTTGTATGGATAAACTGGGGATTGGCCGGCAATGTTACAGTACTTATATGGATACACTGGGGTATGGCTAGCAATGTCACAGTACTTACATGAATGCAATGGATTATGGCCTGCCGCATCACAGTAAAACCACAAAATGTATATTGAGTATATGGCGCTTATGGTAAATAGGTTAAAATAAAATATTATAGAATATTACTCCCCTGAAAGCTTTATCGTTCCTTCCTTCCAAGGTGGGTCTTTTAAAACTTGGGATTATATAAGTATAGAAAAAGACACAAAAACAGATTGTGTAATACAGTTTGACAAAAGTACTGTATACAATAGTTCAAAGTTCTACAAGTGGAATTGTACCACCATCCTATTCGGTTAGAAATTAACGGGGTTGCCCCCACACATTACACTCACAGATAAGTGCTGATAATTAAGCCTGTAGTGAAATCACACTGAACAGATGTACACTAACACTACATTAAATAATTTTCGTGGTTGCCCCCACTCAGTAAGCTGGCAGTGCTCCACTTGTATTAAGGCATGTAGTATTTTACCTTTAAACAAATTCCAGGACAAAATTCATGATGTTCCAAATGCTTGGCACAAAAATTTATTAGTGTTTCAAAAGATAAGATGTCTAATATAATTTATTAAAAAGTTCCTTAAAATCAGCGAATAGGTTATCATACCCTGACTGAGAAAGTCTCTTGATTCCAGATGGTATAAGGGGATCCCAATAAAGAGTCCAAAGTTCCTCCTATCCTCCAGGGTATGTCCATAAAGTACTACAATAAAAAATGGCACACAGAGGCTGGCGCTACAATTGATAAAATATAGTCACTGTTATGAGTCTCAATGTTCATAATAAGCTGATGTTCTTCCAATATAGATCTTCTTAGATTCTACTTTTTCTCATCACCGTGGGTATGTGGAGACAAGAAGCCAATAAAATAATGGCAATGTGTTGTAACTTCCTTATAATGAAAAGGTCAGATTCCAAAGTCGGAGACCCAACGTACCATACTCACTATAGCTATAGGAGTGTGAAACCCATAAAAGTATCTTTTAATCCTCTATGTGGGGAAAGGTCACCCTTCACAACTTAGATCCTTGTGCTTCCTCACCAAAAAGTGTCTGGAGGAAATTAATAAGGGTTTACCCAACTCACACTATCAAATGCAGCTATGAACTTCAAAAGATTTCTTTTAAAGATGAGCATACCATACTCACTTCTGCGCACCCTGGATAACACTCATAAAAATATTTTATGTGTCTCAAAAGGAACGATTCCTCATGAATTCATATCCAGTATTAACATGAAGAGCATTTATTCCATATAACCAAACAGGCGGTGATAAACAATCATAAAAACAGTCCAAAGAAGAAACTCAGGAATATCTTATAGGTCACCTTATAGATATGAAGTGGACCCAGTACCTTCTTCTGGATAAAGGAAACAGGGGTTCTAAGGTGAGCCAAAGGTCATTTCGACCTTCCTGGTCTTGAAAAAGACCAGGAAGGTCGAAATGTGTCAGTGTGGGACTCTATTCACCATTTTTTATCACTATTTTCTCTTTGGAATAACTTTGGCTCTCCTTGGAACCCCTGTTTCCTTTATCTGGAAGAAGGTACTGGGTCCACTTCATATCTATAAGGTGACCTATAACAGTTTCTTCTTTGGACTGTTTTTATGACTGTTTTATCACTGCCTGTTTGGTTATATGGAATAAATGTTCATCATGTTGATACTGGATATTAATTTGTGAGGAATCGTTCCTTTTGAGCCAAATAAAATATACCTTTAGTAGCGTTATCCAGTGTGTGCAGAAGTGAGTATGGTATGCTCATCTTTTAAAGAAACCTTTTGAAGTTCAGAGCTGCATGTGAAAGTGTGAGTTGGGTACGCCCTTATTAATTTCCTCCAGACACTTTTGGGTGAGGAAGCACAAGGATCTAAGTGGTGAAGGGTGACCTTTCCCCACATAGAGGATTAAAAGATACCTTTATGGGTTTCACTCTCCTTAACCCATAGTGAGTATGGTATATTGGGTCTTTGATATAAGGAAATTACAACACATTGATATTATTTTATTGTCTTCTTGTCTCCACATACCCATGGTGATTAGAAAAAGTAGAATCTAAGAAGATCTATATTGGAAGAACATCAGCTTATTATGAACATTGAGACTCATAACAGTGACTATATTTTATGAATTGTAGCGCCAGCCTCTGGGTGCCATATTTTATTGTAGTATTTGTACTGGGGAGTTGGGTGACTCCCGGTGTTTCCTTTTGAGGCGGCTGCTACTTGGTGTGCTTTGGTGTAGGTACCACATTTATATTTTAACCTCATGTCCATAAAGTACCAATAGTCCCTACCAACACATTTCAATCAGTTCAGGAATTTTTGCAAGATGCATCTTCAGGACTGAATTGAGAACCTGTGCATTAGTTGATACAACTGTCTCCATCTTAGTGACAAAGATGATGGGTGCATAGGAAACAAGTTTAATATAATCTATTAGTGAAAAACTTATAAGTCCAGGCATTTATGAGTAACCATATACTGTAATAGTGAATGATAAGATGATGATGCCTGTAACGTATGCCATTATTTCTGTACATGTAAGTAATGGATTGCTCTTACTATATTTGCTGCAGATATTTGAAAAATAAAGCATTGCTCTCAGTTGCTGCTGATATATGGTTAATAAGAAATTGTTCTCAATTGTTGCAGGTATTTAGAAATAATAAGAAATGACTCTGATACAGTATGCTGCAGATCTAAGGAGTGTTGACCTTTTATCTTTGTTTTATTTTATACCAATGCACTATGGACATGTGAAGAACACATTGCTCTCAGTTGCTGCAGATATACAAATATATGTAGATTTTCTGCATATCACACAAAATTCATTGGAATATATTTATGTCTTTGAGGTTTATAGCATCCCCCATACCAAACACTTTTGTTTTAGGAGATACAACACAGTTACTTAGTATCTTATATATAAAATTCATTGGTCTGTTTGTTTGCATGTATGTATAATTGTCCTTCTGTCTGGTTGCATTTGGACACCCATGCACCGATTGGGATCAAACCAATGCAATGTGGTCCAGTTGAATACTGACAAGGCTTTATGGAGGATAGGGTCCCGGGCAGACCTCCCGTTGTTGTATGCTAGGAAGAACTTTGACCCTGGGAGCCTGTTCTGAGCCTTCCACTGGGTGGAATCTAAAACTTCACAGAGTGGTAACACTGGATCTCAGAAGACATCCTAATGGGTTGAGGTCCAGGAAGGACCTCCCATTGGTTTTCATTGAGCAGAACTTTAGCCCAGGGAGCCTGTTCTGGGCCTTCCACTGAATGGATTTTGAAAGCAGGGTGGCAATTGCTCTGGGATGCCTAATGGAGTGGTTGGAGTCCCGGTTAGACCTCATGTTGGAGTGCGCCTGCCAGATATCTGACCCAGGGAGCCTGTTCTGAGCCTTCAACTGGATTGATTTGGATGACATCACATAACATGGATGAAAACTTCACGGAGTGGTAAGACATACTTGAGTGTTGAGGTTCCAGTTGGACCTCACTTTGGTGTACTCTGGGCAGAATTTTGACACAGGGAGCCTATTCCGGGCCTTCAACTGGATGGATTTGGACGACATCACATAATAAAACTTAATAACTTGTAGATTTAAACCCAGGCAATGCCAGGTACTACAGCTAGTAGAGTAGTAATCATTTAAATTGTTAATGTGTCATAGTTTGTTTATAGTCTCTATATGAAATTTATTTCTCATTACTTTTTATGCATGTAGTAGTATTATTTCTATTTGTACAATTGTGCATTACAGCATACTATGTATTAAACTGATTAATTTCAGACAATTATTATTATTATTATTATTAGTAGTAGTAGTAGCATAAATAAAAACTACTATTACTACTACTTAATAATAATAATAAATAATAATAATTAATATGTTTATCATCATATACAGGAAATATAAATAAATGTAAATGATGAGTGAATATATCAGAATTGTAGTACAAATATCGATCCAGTAATAAAAAGAGGAACATTTTAAATCCAAAGGTGTAAAGTGAGCCATTGATTGTGAATGCCATAATTGTATCAGATCAGTTTGATTATAGTTATTAATACTGTATATATGAATAGTTATTTGACCAACATGTGCTTAGCCTTCTCAGCAGACCATTTACTACAAAAAATATTAGAGCAGATGTTAGGTGTCTACTAAAGTTGTTTTCGGTTTTCTTTTATTTATATGTTAATGAGAATTTAATTACTTCATGAATACTTAAAGAACCTGAGGGTGCCTGATATCATTAGCTTGAACATGACAAGCACCTCAAGTGACCACATGGGAAGACCAAAATTGCTTTTACTTTACTTGCAGACAGCCAGATGAATTGTTTTCACCTCCTGCTATGTACTAACTGACACAAAATTTATGAGGGAAAAACAGTCTCACAAATATAAAATGAATAAAAGCATTAAAGAAAAATCTCACAAATACATAAATAAACAATATGTGTCTACCTTTTATAATAAAATGCAGTTATTTGTTTTATTTTTTTACATATCTTTATTTCATCACTTCAATTTAAAAATACTGCAAACTTTAAGAAACAATTTTAGTGTAAAGTCGATAAAGTGACAAATTAAAATATATATTTATAATTATGTCTCCTTAGGATACATGAAGTTTCTGTTACACAAGCGATGTCACTACATAGCTTTAGCAACAACTTGTCACATACATTAATTTAAATTGAATTTGATTGGGACATTCACTTGAGTGACACTAATTATCTCTCTAAAGGATTTGTAACTTTTTGTGGGTTTTCGTTTCCTCGAATATTCATACTAACATCACAGTGTTGCAGGGAAAAGTTTCTTCTGACTGCAAAAGGGAATCATATGAAGACTACACTTGAAACTCAATGTGATTTTAGCTATAAATGTGCTAATATATTTTCAATTAAAATTCCCAAACAGTAGGATTGGGAAAAGCATGTATTTTCACAGTATTTGAGTCTGTTAATGCTACAAATAGCTTCTATGCTTCACATGTGCCCTGCTACATGCGCATTAATCACACCACACAATTGCCCACAGCAGAATACAGGGCCGTAGCTAGGGTAATGCGGCCGGTGCCATCGCACAGGGCACCGAAGTTCAGGGGGCGCTGTTTGGGCCTGTCAAATGTCTGTTTATTATCATTCTCACTTGTAGCTTCCTCTTATTAAATCCTTAGCATTTCCTGGCCTCCCCTATCCTTTCCCTGGCCCTTCCCAATGAGTCCATTCCCCTTTTTTGGGTGCATTATGTCCCTTTGAAAAATGAGGGGGTGCCAGTGCTCTTCTAGTTATGGCTCTGGCAGCATATGCTACAGTATGCTATTGCACACACTGTGATCGCACCATGCATTCCTATGAGGTGCGGGTGCAAATGCAATGTGTGTATCCGCCCGTGGGCATACACCTTTTACCGCGCATGGCACAATTCACTGGGTAAGCAGCAAAGATGTAGCAGGACACATCTGTAGGTAATAGGTAAATTAATTGTTTCCTGTGACTTTACTCAAGTTTATGTGTAATCTTTTTATCACAAAAAAAGAACATTTAGTTAAATATGTTGAGTGGCATGCATTTTAAGATGTGTTCATCTAAAAAAGGGTAGTATTTTCAACTGAAGTTTGTTAGAAGTTAATGTGTTATACCTAATAGTAGTACAAAATTAAGTAATAGTGTTATATACAAAAAAACAGTATCTTCGTTGTCAGTGTTTAACTCTTTGCACTGTGGTTCCCAAACTGGGGTGCCTCAGGGCACTTGCAGGGGTGCCTCGGGTTGGTGGTCATGTACAAATAAAATTATTCAGTGTGATAGGCAAAACCAGTGCTGCCTGCTGCCAAACAAAAAAAAATATGTGGACCAAAAGAAGTGCAGCCCTGTCAACCACCATATAACTGAACCTAAGGGTGACATATAAGCACAATTTATTTAATTTATATTTTTCTTAATTTCTCAATAAGAAACTTTTGCCACAGGGGTGCTGTGGAAAAAATGCTGATACTCTAGGGCACCATGATTCACAAAAGTTTGGGAACTACTACCTTTGCATATTTAGAGGTGATTTCAAATCAAATACATCTCACACTCAGAATGAGCATAAACAACTGTGATGTAAATATGCATGTATGCAAAGTTGGGCATATTTGGAAAGTATGCCATTCCCCATATACTGTACATTGTGAGCAAGTTTTCCACCTAGTCTTTCCCTTTTGATTATAAGTTGGATGCATCCACTTTGTATACTATTCTGTAACAAGGAGCTTTTATGGTTATAGGCAAATATATGGAAAATCCATCCACAAGATTAACCTGTACCCCACTCTGCATCAGTCCCTAAATGTGAATCTTCTTTCCTTTTGTAGCCCAAGTGTTAATGACAATTAGATAATGAAAATTGACAGCCACTACTTTATAACACTTGCAACATTAAGAAATGAAGTACGATTATCTAGGGAGGTCTTATTTGCAAACAGACAATCAAAACCAGTTTGACAGTGTTACCTGTTGATCATTATTTTTTTGGAATATATTTGCATCAACCCTTCAGAACCTGGTGTGAAGAGTACCCTTCAAATGGTACATCTGGAGATGAGACTACATCTAATTATACCTCGTCTTCAAGCATCATAGATACCACTGTGGGCACTGCATAAGTGGCACTACCACTGTGGGCACTGCATAAGGGGCACCACTACTGGTGGCATTGCATAAAGGGCACTACCACTGTGTGAACTGCATAAGGGGCACTACGACTTGCTGCACTGCATAAGGTGCACTACCACTACTGGTGGAACTGCATAAGGGGCAACACTACTGGGGGAATTGCAAAAGGGGCATCATAGCGGATGCAGGAGCAGGTCTTATGGTAAGTATTGTGGTTTTTTTGAGTAAGCGGCACTACTACAGGGGGCATTAATATAGGGAGGCATTACTAATGGAAACATTACTACGAGGGACAATACTATTGGGGGCACTACTACAAGGGGCATTTCTATTGGGGGAATTACTACAGGTGGCATTATTATTGGGGGCATTACTATTGGGGCACTGCTACAGATGGCATTACTATTGGGGAATTAAAACAGGTGCATTACTACAAGGGGCACTAATTTGGGGGTACTACTACAGGGAGCATTAGAATTGGGAGCATTACTACAGGTAGGCATTACTCTTGGGGGCACTACTACAAGGGACATTAATACAGGGGACACTACTACAGAGGGCATTAATATTGGGGACATTAATATTTGGCACTACAACAGGGGGCATTACTGCTTTAGGTGCACTACCACTGTGGGCACTGTATAGGGTGCAATACCACTGCAGGCACTGCAGAGGGGGCACTACCACTTCTGATAGCACTGCATAAGTGGCACCACTACTTGGGGCACTGCAAAAGGGGCACCACTACTGGGGGAATTGCATAAGGGGCACAGTGGACATTGCATATGGGACACTACTGTTGTGAGCATTTTGTGTAAGGAGCACTACTGCTGTGAGCATTGTATAAGGGTCTCTGCTACTGTGGGCATATGTGTATTAGGGGCACTACTACTATGGACAATGTGGATAAGGGACACAGATGTGGGCATTGTGTAAAAGGACCACTGCTGTGTGTCATAACATGAATAAGGGAAACTACTTTGTGGTGTAATGTGATTCAGGGGCACTGTGTGTGGTGTAATTTAAATTAGATTGTGCTACTGTGAGGCATAATTTGAATTTGAAATACTGTTGTGTGACCACGCTACTTTCTTTGACACATGCCTACTACTTCTCTAGGACCACTTTAAGCACTGTATATGCCCAAATCTAAGAAAAGCAAAGTGTCTAAGGTCTTCAAACAGGAACATAGTATAAGCATATTCATGCAGCAAGCAATAGGTTCACATCTGCAATTCTCAAGAACAATGAATAAGTTATGTTTTAACCAATAAAACAGTTTTCCCTTATTTATATAATGGTCATCATTAGATCCCATATTGGGTATATAATGAAATAGCTAATAAAAGAGACTTTCTAACACTACAGTCAACTACAAAGCATACACTTTGGAATGGTTATTTGGAGATAAAGCACTTTTCGGCTACTGTACGTGACAGACAAAAATTACTTGACAGATTTACCAAATAAATGGCTAACAAAGACAGAAGCTAAAACACACACATACTGTATGTACACATACACATATATTTAATCAACCCTAAGAACCTACAGTAGTATTGTACACTATAAGCAAACAAAAGAACAGAATTGAGGAAAAAGAGCACAATGGAGGAAAATCATGCAGCATGGGAATCACAAGTGTGTCACAAAAAGGGTGGATCAATATACTAATGAGAATTTTTTTGGGGTAGGGGTTTATGTTACAGAATAATGGATGTTTTGCATGTTTGATATCTCTTATGCTTTTTTATTGAGGAAATACTGGAAAAAACTATAAAAGTTACAAATATTGAGTATCGAAAAAATTATTAGGCAATCCAATTAGCAGGATACCATACAGATTGGATATGTGTAACAAATATTAGCGATTATTTAAGGATGACACCTAATCAGTGAATACTAGAAGTTACTGTTGTGTTGTTCACTGAAATACACATGTGGCATAACTAAGATATATTCACTGGTGTAAACATTTTTAACTCAGCTTTTGAAAGATTGAGTATGAGGTGGCAGGCAGATATTAGGTGAAATAACAGCAAGACATGCAGTAATGCTAGCAACAATAAACAAGGTTCATCTGTATAGTGATTATAATGAGACCCAAAGAGCTTATTATATTTCCAACAGCAGGGACATAGGTAAATAAAATTAGTGAACCTAGGGCCAAGCCTTGTGGTACACAAATTAACCAAATGACTGAATACTAAAAGAATGGTGTGATATCTACAGGTGGATGATTGAAATAACACAGTGTTTTGAAGATCTAACAAATGTATTAATTATATGAAAGATGAGTGGCCGACAAGGTCAAATTCAAATAAGGGATCAAGAAGAAATTTAAATAAGCAGTGACCTTTAGATTTATCAGTGACCAAATCCTTAACCACAGTAGACAGTGCAGTATCTTTGAAGTAATCGGAATAAAACCCCATTAAAGAATGTCTAATAATTTTTTTGAGGAATTAAAGTGTTTGATGCAAGTGTAGTCATGCCTATTGAGAATGACATGGGAGATGAGTGATAGCTAGGTGGAATTCAATGAGAACATTTGGGTCAAAACTAAAGATGAGTGGGTCCGGTCCCCCGAGATTCTCATATTATATAAAGTTCCCTGCAATCGGTTCCATTTTCACTCCGGCTTTGGAGAGAAAAGCTAGAAGATGTAGTTAGTCACTCAGTGTGTATGTCCAGTCGGGGTATTGGCCTGAAGGCTGCTGCTGTGTTGTTAATAAAGAGGCTTAGGCTGCAGTATATAAAGGAGGGCTTCCTTCCGTGGGTGCTGCGGCTGCTATGTCACTTGTCCTGTCAATTAACTGTGGCTGCTACTGTGTTGTTGTCCTGTCCATCAGGCTAGGGCTGCAGTCCATAAAGGGGTGCTGTGTGGTCCAGGGGGGTGCTCTTTCAATTAGAGGTGCTCTGCCCCAGTAACAAAAATAATAAAAGTACTTTTTTTCTTTTTTTTGTGTGTGTGTGCATTAGCAACTTAGCTGTGCTATAATTGAAAGGTGATACTGCTGCAGTTTATCGTCCACGTATTTATGACTCTGCAGGTGGTCTGTCTGCACTCATCAGGGGTGATTTGTTGTCCATAAAAAAGGGATATTGTCAGTGTTGTTCATCAAGGGGCTACTGCCTCATTCAGGTGTGCTCTTCCATAGTGTCTAAAAAAAAGTGCTGTTTTTGTGTGTGTGTGTGTGTGTGTGTGTGTGCATTAGCAACTTAGCTGTGCTATTATTGTTTGGTGACACTGTCAGCCAGACCACAGTTTATTGTCCACATATTGTGACACTATAAGTCGTAGCGCAGTGTGTTTTTCTTATTTATAAAAAATATTGAGACACTGTAGGTGCATACAACGATAATCGTTTGAAAAAATCGTTCACTTTCTGAGTCAAACGATGAACGATTATTGTTCATGCGCATTCAAGTTTGTAGTTTGTAGTTCAGTCAGACTTGTCAACTCAACAATTTTCATTAAGTTAATTTGCAAAAATCATTTGTAGTTCATAAAAATCGTTCATTACATTTAAATGAACATAGTAAATGAACAACTTTAGTAAACGATTTTAGTTCATTTTTTCAAGGTAGATAATCGTTTACTAAAATTGTTCATTAACTCAATCGTTGTGTGTGTATGCAGAGGTAGCACAGTATTTTACTCATAAAGAAATCTTGAGACACTGTATGTGGTAGCACAGTCTAATATTCACTTCTCTCCTCAATCTTGAAAACAACAACAAAGTACTAAATAACATGCGTTATATAAAAAACATAATGACATCACTGTATGTGGCAGTTCAGTGTGTTTTTCTTTTCTTATTCATAAAAAATCTTGTGATACTGTAAGTGGAAGCACAGTCTAGTATTCAACTTTTCACTTCTTTCCTCAATCTAGAATACATGATTAGTCTACACTACGAATACAAGACCACAAAAAAGTGCTAAATAACAAGCTTTATATATATATATATATATATATATATATATATATCATATTGACATCACTGTAAGTGACAGCACAGTGTGTTATTCTTTTCTTATTCATAAAAAATCTTGTGACACTAAGTGGTATTGCAGTGTGTTATTCTTATTAAGAAATATTCTTGTGACAGTAAGTGGCAGCACAGTGTGTTACTCTTTTCTTATTCATAAAAAATCTTGTGATACTGTAGGTCATTGATACTGCAGTGTAATATTTAAATTTGGTACAAATTGACATTTGCAGTGTACCCCACTTCATTTGTGTTTGTTGATATGGAGAACAATCAGTAGAGAGGAGAGCAGGATGACATACTAGTGCTGGAGCAGCTGCCAGTGCCACTAGTCATGATGATACTAATCCATCTACATCATCTATTAAAGGTGATTTCCAAAGGCATACAGGGCTTAAGTCAGGGCATCTAAGAATCAAGAACCAATCTCTTACAGTGGTAAAGAAAAAAAAACATCAAAGGAAAAGTTAGCTGCAGAAAGACATAAAATTGTCAATATGCCTTTCATCACATGAAATGGCAAGGAAAGGTTAAGGCCTTGGCCTTTATTTATGACTGGTGGTTCTGCCTCTTATGATGATGTAAACACAAGTGAACATGCTGACATATAAATCAAGGCTGCTTCTGTGGAAGTGCACCAGGATGAGCAGGATATTTGTGTAGCTGATACTAATAAGAATGTTATCGATGAGGATGTTGTTTGTGTAAATCAGGCAACAATGGAAGAAACAGTTATTGCCTATGTTAAGGAAAAGCCCATTGTCATGCCTGGGCACAAGACAAAAAAATCCACTTCTAATGTGTGTAATTATTTCTACCCAAATCTGGACAACAATTGCCAAGTCATCTGTACCCTTTTTAAAGCCAAAGTAAGTAGAGGTAGGATCCATAACCATCTAGGAATCTCCTCCCTGTTACATCATCTGCAGTGCATCCATTCAAAAAGTTTTTGTGTTTGTGTTGACACATTTGCATCACCAGTTGGTCTTTTGGGAAAGTTTAGTTTTTTCTCGGCAGATGCACTTGCTGGAGAAACTGAAGAAAAAGCCATCATGCTACTTATGCTAACAATTTACTTACCAATAGCTCTTTGAATCTCTTTAGACCTGTGTCCATTGGGAAGAAGAACAAAATGTATAACTTAAACCATATATATTAAATCTTGCATTTGATCTTTTCAGCTTGTCTACATATCTGTGGTTAAGTGGACAGTGGGTACAACAGCATTTTGGAGGCCACTAAATAGTTTTTTTTAATGTCCCTACAGGTACAGAATTGCTTTTCTAGTAAAGTGGAATCTTGAAAGGATTTGGTAGCAGACACACAGGACCTCAATTAACTGTCAAAACCCACTGAATTATTGGCAGATAGTGGATGCACATCTAATACCAGCATATATGTCAGTGATCCACTATGCAACTGGGTGACTGCTGTGATACTTGCTCCCCCTAGCAAAGGATTGTTTAACAGTCAATTGTTTTTTAAAGTACTACTAGTAGTCTTCCTGGTGCCCTTCTGGGATGAAAATACACTTCCAGCAGCAGGCATAGTGCTCAAGGATTCTTCTGGGGCAAGGACTGATGTGAATAAGTAAAATATTTTTGCAAATCCCTCCCCTCCTCCCTCATAAATTTGTTTTGGGATCAAAATTTTTTATTAAATTTACTACTAATCAAATTTTCCTTTCCTTCCCTTCAACTACATATATACTCCAACTCCTTCAGGCGACTTGAATAATAAAAACATTTGTTTTTGCTGATGTGCCATGTTGGAAGTTGAACCACCAAGTTTATTTTGTGGACAAAACATGGGACATATTGTTCAGCCATGTACTCTCCTCCTCCCTCATACATTCAAAAAATGAAATTAAATGTACCACATATTAACCTTTCTTGTCCCTGCCTTCAACTACATACATACTCCAACTTCTTAAGACCTCATGATTAATGAAAACATGTTTCCTTATGTGCCATGTTGGAATTTGAACTGCCATGTGTTTGTGCAGCCCACTGCTGCTGCTTAGCTTAGTCAGCCAGCTAGCTTGGTGCAAATTTTTAAAAAATACAGATCCAAAACAAAAACACGCAAGGGGTGGATTAGGCAAACTAAATCAAGATCCAAAATACAAGGAGATACAGATCCAAAACCAAAACACAGGGGTCGGTGCACATCTCTAGTCAAAACTATTTTTTTTATAAAATAGGAGTTAACATAGCATGCTTGAAAAGATATGGATTACAGGTATTAATAATGGCTGGTATGATCACAAGACACATTGATAAACTGATTTTCCAGGGATAGGGTGAGAGGATAGGCAGGAGAGTTGAAGGAGATAAAGATAATACAGCACATACATTTATACTTCTTGATCTGTTGTAAAAAGAAAAGAAGGTGCAGAATACGAATCAAGCAGTTGTTACTGGAGAAAGATGATGAGATTTTAGATTGAATCTTATTAATTTTTGTTTTTTTAACAATAAATTTTATTAACGTCAAGCAATCTTAAAAAAAAAATAATGATAAATACAAAATATTGCACACAAATACATGTAGATATAAAGGAATTATAAAGAGATACGTATAAGATACTATTCATCCACAGTTTTCAGAACCACAAACTCAAAAATAAATGGCAATGTTTAAAGCAATGTGTGAGAAAATGAGCGCTTATATGTATAGTTACCATAGCATAATAATCATACAATCAAATACAAAAAATATTGCAATATGTCCCACAGATGTCAATAGTCCAAGGAACAGTCCCCTCTCTCTAGATATCCCTACCTCATATGGCTGTGGCCTCCTAGCAAGCCGTCTCCTCCTCAGCCAAATGAGTTCCGGCTAGTATCGGGTGCAGTACTGTAAGATGACATCAGATGCCGGCTGTGTCCACGGACTTAGCGGTGGGTCTTCTCAGCTTGCAATACACTTCTCTTCCACTCTCCAATGCTTTTCAGACCTAATTGGTCCTTTTTCAAGGATGGTGGTTGGTGTTCCCTAATGGCTTTAAATAGTATACTTTATTAGGAAAATTAAAATAAAATGGATATCCTGGATCCAGAAGTGAACCAGATTTTGTCACCAAGCACATGTCCCAGATTTTTTTTATAAAACTGGTTAATTTGATGATTATTATGCTTAAAAATGTGTTAAAGCGAATTGGTTTGTGAAAATGTTAAAATATCATATATGAAAATAGGGTAAATTAAAATCATTTGGTTAGTAAAAAATTTTATAAAAAGGCTTAAAGTTCTATATCTATATTTAGACCATGAGGTTCTAATGTCTCTAAAAGAAAATTCCATTTTGTTTCTTTCCTCTTCAATAGATTGACTATGTCTTCCCCTCTCCAATTAGGGGTAATTTTTTTGGATACCCAGAAACTTCAAACATTCTGGATCTTTATTATGATATTTTAAAAATTGAGCAGAAAGGCTATGAGTTGTTAGATCTTTTTTAATATTATAAATATGTTCTGCTATTCTTACTTTTGTTTTTATTTTTGTCTGTACCACATATTGAATACCGCAGGTACACTGTAGTAAATAAATAGCTCCTTCACTATTATACGTCAGGAAGTCTTTAATTTGATACTCCTTCCCAGTCTTGTGGGATGAAAATCTTTGTACATTCTTGGTATTAGGGATTTGATTTCTACAACTTTCACAGTTGTTACAAAAATGAAAACCTTTTGTTTGTGTACCCTTAAATGTTTGAATTGGGAGGTAGCTTCTTGTTATTTGCTGCTTCAAGTTACTAGATTTTTTATATATAATACGAGGTTTTTCCAGTAGGATCTTTTTTACTTCCTCATCTAATAGAAGTATGTTCCAGTGTCGATTTAGAATGTTTTCTACTATTTTATAGTTCCCACTGAACTGTGTAATAAACAAAATGGGTCCATAATTATCCTGATTTTTTTATTTATATTCGATTAGATCTTTTCTTTCCAAGTGTTATATACAGTCAATTTCATCTTGTATTTGTTTTTCATTATATCCTCTTTTCACAGAATCACTCTTCATTTCCATTGCCTGATTCTTAAAAGTAGAATCTTCCATACAATTTCTATTTATCCTTTTTAATTGGCCCTTGGAATATTTTTTATCCAATTTCTGTGGTGGTTACTTTGGACTGGTAATATATTATTCCCACTTACTTCTTTTTTGTGATTACATGTATGAAGTCGGTCATCTTTTATATATATTTTCAAGTCTAAAAAGACTACAATTTCTCTACTATGGGAGGACATAAATTCTAAATTTAAGATGTTATTGTTCATGAATGTTTGGAAGTCTTGGAGTTCTTTTTCTGTGCCATTCCAGATATAGAGAAGATCATCTGTATTCCTTTGCCACATTATAATTTTGTCAGCAAATGTATTGTTATTCCATATGTGATTCTCCTCCCAACATGGTACTAAAAGATTAGCGTATCCGGGGGCAAAAGATGTCCTTATTGCAGGTTATTTAACTTGTAAAAAGAAATCGCCATCATACCAAAAGTAATTTCTCTTTAAAATGAAGTCTATAGAGTACATGAAGAAATTGATCTGATCATTTGGAATTGTTGTAGCTGTAGAGAGATGATGTCTGCTTGCATCACACCCATCTTGATGATTTATCACTGTATAAAGTGATTTTATGAGACTTGAGCAGAGTATGTATGTTTCATTCCATTCTAATGTTTCCAAAAATCTGTAGGGCATGCATGGTATCTTTCAAAAAACTTATTTGTTCAGACACTAGAGGTTGTAGGAAGGAATCAAATTCTGGGCCATGTGCTTGGTGCCAAAATCTGGTTCACTTCTGGATTCAGGATATCCATTTTTTTAATTTTCCTAATAAATTATACTATATAAAGCCCTTAGGGAACACCAACCACCATTCTTGAAAAAGGACCAATTAGGTTCGAAACTCATTGGAGAGTGGAAAATAAGTGTATTGCAAGCTGAGAAGACCCACCGCTAAGTCCGTGGACACAGCCGGCGTCTGATGTCATCTTACAGTGACACACCTGATATGAGGCAGAACTCATCAGGCTGAGGAGGAGATGGCTTGCTAGGAGGCCACAGCCATATGAGGTAGGCATAGCTGGGAGAGGGGACTGTTCCTTGGACTATTGACAACTGCGGGTCACACCGGGGTGCCAACGCTGCAATCACCATTCCTAACTTGTCCAAAAGGGCTATAAACATTGAAATATTTTTTTATATTTTATTGTATGATTATTATGCTATATTAACTATACATATAAGCATTCATTTTCTCACACATTTATGGTATTATATATATAAGCTGCTACCTTTTATATATACAAGCACAAGACATATATATTTTTTAATTGTTTTAAGCAGTGATTGATGCAGAGCTATGAGTAGGAACCCAGGGAGAGATTCAATTTGCTCTTAAAAGCTAATGGGGGAGAAAGTGTTCTAAAACTCTCAATTGATATCATGATGTTTGGTGTAGACTCATTTAAATTTGTGCTTTAGCAAAGGGGGGTAGTGTTTCAATATAAGTTTCCCAAATGGTGAAAAACTGGACCATCTTATTATCCTTGTTCCAGAGAGTTTCTATCCAATACATTTGGAACAGAAAATATAATTTAATTTATCAAAGAACAAAGGTAACTGAGGGGTGATCTCTGTGTCCAACTCTGCAAGATTGTTTTATTCCCTGCAGTGCTAAGTGCAAGTAATAGTTTTTTACCCTCCAAAATTGCATGCTGATAGGAATTAAATATGGACAATTTATCCCACTCAGGAGTAAATTATACATAGTTTATCAGATGCTGTTCTCCATATTGTCTCATAAGATGCCAAAAATATTTAATTATGGGACAATCCCACTTATGGTGACAAACATCATCCTCAGGTTGGTCATATTTCTGACAATTGTGGGTGGAGGAGATACCCATATTGTATCTTTTAAGTTGGGACAAATATGTATTTTGGTTCTGTGTACATATTTGCCAAGAGGGATTTTCAGGAAGACAGTAGAGCATGTCTAGCATAGGGATAGTCAAGGTAGGGAAGTGTAGCAACAGATGATCCAAATAATTAGTCCTATGGTCTTGACTGTGGTCTTTTAACAATTTGTCTTGACAAAGGTCCTCATGGTTTAAAACATGGACTACTACTAGCTGTATCCGTGAGTAATACATACACCTCCTGAATTTGCTACACTGAAGTTTGGTGAGTGTCCTCTGTTATAAAACTATATTTTTGGACTTTATTGGTTGTTATTGAAGCTCTGCCCTGGTGCAGACACAGTCCTCAGTCCCTATATGATTAACATGTGGCAGTGAGTGCAGTATTTCTTTAGAATGGTACAACAAACATATATACAGTAATCTAGAATATGTAATAAGTCATAAAGGGATCACAGAAATCTGAGCACAAAATTACAAAAGGTAGTTAGCAGAATACTGCTGCAAAGGCACTAAGCAAGGGACCAATTACTTGTGTAAAGACTTCAGAGGGTGACTAAGGTGCAGTCTGCATCTACAATAGAATGAAAAAGGAAAATCAGGACTAAAAATACAAGCCTGGGAGGGTAGGCTTGTGGGGATATAAATCCTGGTCACAATCCAAGCAGCAATGTAGACACAATCCTCGGTCCCTATGTAATGATCAGGAATGCAGTACTTACACAGCAGGTGTTATGGACAGGTATTTACAGTAGGCCACCTCAGGACAGAAATAGAGAGGAAAAGGAATAAGCAGGGAGGAAAGCAAGTCAAAGAATAGGGAATGGAGAGAAACAGTAGGAAGGACAGGAGGGGAAATAGTAATGAAGGAGAAAAACAAACAAAGGGAGTCTCAGCTGTAAACAGATCCCACTAGCTTCCAAGTCAGAAATGCAGTTGCCATAAGGGCACCACAAGTTTCAGGGCATATCAGAGGGAAAGAAAAGAAATAAGGACAGGGCATGAAGATCTACACAAACAACAAAACAGACACCAAGGAGGGCTCAGTCTACAAACCATGCAAGGCACACACACTTTACACCTCAGCTGGAACAGCAGCTGCACACAGAAACTGGAGCACTGGGTTGCACTGATCACTACAGAGACCACCCAAAGACAGAAGTAAGAGGCTATTATGTGGTAGGTAAGGAGTGAGGTGATTAGATGGTAGCACTCTTTGGACTGGTATACATAACACGCATTCTATACTGCCTTCACTGTCTGCCTGTAAGATGGACAATCTGTTTCAAGATTGGCTTATTGACAATCAAAGCCCTACATAACCAGGACCCAAGGTACCAGAAGCAGCATCTTATTATTACTTACTGCCACACTAGAGTACTACAATTTTTACTTGCAGAACTATTAGCAGAATTTCTATTCTGTTAATTTTTAATAACCTTCAGGTATTGCTCGTACCAAATAATAGTTTTAAACGTGCATATCACCAAATGAAGATCCACAATATTAGTCCATACAGGCACTGTTGCGAGTTTCATTGTAACCAACCAGGTGGCTAAAATATTTCATCAGACACACTATGCAGGCACGCTGTAAGCCAGCTACAGAGAAGGAACTTGAAACAATCCAGATGGCATCACTAAGCCACACCCTCTAGGGTCATTTTGGAAAAGTAGAACAGAGTCCAGGCTTGGGGACTCTCTCCAAGGGACTGATTCATTATGGATTGCAACTATGATTACACATGTATGTGATAGTGTACTAATACATTGCGGTCGCTATGCCACTGCAGCACAACATATGGATGCCCACTTTACCTTACACACATCCATAATCCTTAGCAAGACTTTGAAACAATCGGCAACATCAAGTACCATCACAGCCTCACTCACACTTGCACAGGCTCTGACCTTACTCTGGAATTGCTAACTTCATTGCACGCTATGAGTACTCAGGCTGCATAAGACATCGCAGTGGATAATTTATGCACGCCCCTGCAATGACATTCAAATGCCCCAGAACACCTGCATTTCACCGACCACGCCCCCATCACCACTCGCAAATGGCACTTCCTGTCAATCACTCTGCAACGGGTCTACATAGTCACTGTGATCACAGTCCCGATCACAGTGGCCGATGCACGCAGGCGAAACGCAATGCATATGCATGCACAGAATATAACAATCGACCAACTGTGTGCGTAATCACATTGCGATCATAATGAATCAGTCCTAAAGTTCGGAACTCAGATCTAAAAATCAGATCTTGCTCATTATGGTTCGCATTTAATTCCCACTCTTGTGATTTCAGGTGCTGTGTGGTTGTCAAAATTGACTTTAAATGACTGAAAATGAATGTTATTGATGTTAATAATACTATAGGTGCAACTATGGGTTCAAGTTACAGCTTTTAGCTCTTTATGTCAATTTTATAGACAACCAAAACACGATAATGATTCAGAACCAAAGCCAAAACCCAGTGGTCTGAGCACATCTCTACTGCAAAAAGGGTGATATAAATTTTCCCCACAGCTGCAAGAGCTTCAGTGCAATTATTAAAATCCCTGGTGGTGTCACTACTGGGACTGCACATAGGTTCCTGTGCTCAGTGTGGAAAGTGTAAGCTTCCTCAAACAGCAGTACACTTAGATAGCTGTACATACTGGTAGGTTAATTGGGTCCAAATAAAATAAAATAACCCTAGTGTTTGCGTGTACACTGGAGCAAGGACTAATGTGAATGGACACATATTCTCTAAAGCACTGCAGAATATGTGTGCGCTATATAAATAACTGGTAATAAATAAAGTGATTGGGAGGCCAGGACCATAGGTGACAGAACATGACCACTTCTCTGAAACTTAGGGCCTGATTCAGAGCCAGACGCTCTGACCAGAGCACTCGCTCTGAATCAGTGCCCTCCTACCAAAAAAATGAAGCGGCCTCCTGGCCGCTCGCATAGCTGTGGGTGACCACCCACAGCATATGCGAGCGGCAAAAAAGATGGTCACGATGGTCAAGACCATCACGACCATCGGGCTTGCGATGAGACCCTGCGGTAGGGTCTCGGTGACCGCAAGCCCTGGAGTGACTTTGGCTCTATCAGAGCCAAAATCACTCCCACTGACATCACTAGTGATGTCAGTGGGGCTGGACCCAGACAGCAGGCGTTCCCATGGGAACGCCTCCATCTGGCAGCCACGCCCCCGGCACACCCACCAAAGGGGGCGTGCTGTCAGTCACCATCGACAGCTCACCTCCTTTGGTGCGAGACCCGGAGAAACAGCTTTGCTGTCCCTGTCCGGGTCTCGCACATGTGCACGACGGAGCTCCCTCCGTCGTGCGCATGTGCATTGGGGTAACATCGACTCGCTTGTGAGCATCCTGCGCTCGCCAGCGGGTCTGAATTACCCCCTTAGTGCAGTCATTAATAACTGGATTTCAGGACTGAGGTTACTCTCTGCATAACTCAGTACCCATAAAGAAGCACCAGCTGAAAGAAATACAGCAGCTGTCAGTTAAATATCAGGTCAAAAAGATGAAAACTTAACTTTTCAGTGAATAACAAAATCCATGTGCATTATTACCATGGCAACTTTCTAGACTGTGGCATTGTCTCCCTTCAATTATCTGGTGGATCAGATTATGTTTACTCACTTAAAAATTAAAACAATTGATGTAAAAAGAAACAAAAATATTACCAAATATTTAATTGGATATGTTGATTTTGCTTGAAGCATTTCACATGTAAAATATTCAATAGATACTGACAAACATTGCAAAAGTAACACAAAATTTATTAGTTATTTATTACCAGTTATTTAAAAAGTGCACATATAATCCGCAGCACTTTATAGAGAATTTCTGTCCATTCACATCAGTAACTGCCCCAGTGGAGCTTACAATCTATATTCCCTACCACATGTACACACACACACTTATACACTAGGGTTTGTTTGGAGCCAATTAACCTAGCATTATAGTTTTTGGTTTGTGGGAGTAAACCGGAGTACCCGGAGGAAACCCTCACAAGCAACATACAAGAACATACAGATGCCCCACAGTTAGGTCCTTGATGGGAGTTGAACCAATGACCTTAGTGTTGTGAGTCTAATACAATTATATGTATATGGATTAAAAATTTAAATCTAATGATCTACAATTTATTATTTTACTTTACTTCTCTACTATAATGTTGTTAATAAGTCTTCTTATTGTAGAAAAAACACTGTTTCACACACTGTCACTGTGGTCACTGTATAGTGGTAAGTTATGGGTGGGGTATAATACCATTCATTTTGCATGCATGCCAGGTACTAACAGTGCCACAAGTAACAGCAGCCAGAGGTACTGGCAGAGCCTAAACTCTGGTCACAAACCCCATAAAGCACATTTTTTAAAGTAAGTTGTCAATAATCACTGTAGGTAGTTCTAAATACTACATAAACCTCATGCCTTTATTCACAATGTCACCATTCTGCTTTCATTTACAAAACCTTAATATATTTCATTATTTTGTAAGTCCTTATAACCATATTTTGTAAAGCTATTGTGTACTACTAAAAAGACTATACTACTCATCAAATTACCATAATGTCTAGAAATATGGAGCCCATGCCAGATAAAAAAAACAGAATCATTTATTTACCATCTAATTCAAAGCAGGCTCCTTTGCTGTAGACCAATACATTGGTAATATTCAGATTCTCAGGCTCTCATTTATAGCAACCACAACATTTAACCCAGCGTCAGTCAGGTTGGGTCATTATGACCCGGGCAGTTTTCACTTGTGTGTATTATTTGGTAATGTAATGTGATGTTGCCTAACTTCTCAGTAACAGGAGTTAAGAATCCTCACTTCTTGTTTTTCACCACAGTTTAGTTGACGTGCGACAGCGCAGGGAGATAGACGTGTGCAAACATCAAAATGGTAAATATCACCCAACCTTACAGTCGATGTTACAATTTTGAGCCAAATTAGTGTAGTGTGTAATGTTTATGTTTTTTGTTATTTATAGGTTTTTCTTCAAAATGGATCGCGAGGAACGTGAACGGCAACATATTTTTTCTTTTTTAGAGGAATCTGATTCAGAACAAAGTGACCATTTGACAGAAAGTGAGGTAAATGAAGATCACATTAGTATATGCAGCCAGCAGAGTGACACAGAGCAGGAGGCTTCTGACAGCGATAATTATTATTATTTATTTCCTAAAGATCTCGTATTCACTTATACCAAAATGTAAATTTATGTCAAAAAGTTAACTTTTATCTTGTTTAATAACAGTGAGACTAAGGATGTCTATTTTTGTTAATTAATTTCATAGTTTTTCATAATAGTAATATAAAGTTCCTAAGATGACTTCTAATGTCTTTTATTTCACATAAATAACTTTTTTACGAGTCTTTCAACTAAAATATACTGATGGATTTACAAATCTTTGCAAAAAAATTAGAAATGTGAGATTAAATATTTCAGGGTAATTTTGACCCACCTGAATGCCGGTGTAACAATTTTCTACCATACTAACGCTGGGTTAATAAGATCCCACTCTTAGTAGATTGTTGCATCTTCCACCTTACATAATGCACAAACATGTTTATAAACCACATAGCGAGCTTACTTTTAAATAAACTTTATTTAAATTTTAAACTATACTAAAAAGGATGGAACTGCACCCGCAGCAACTGAAATTCATTCAGCCACATTTCACATCTTTTGCATCAAAATCATCATGTTGATGAATTTAAGTTATGCTAAAAAAATAAATGTACTGGGTTAAGTGTGTAAGTATATTTTATGTGTACTGTATGTGTGTATATATACATAACATGATTTAAGTTTGTTTTATAGTAGCTCAAGTAGGGTCTTTGCCAGTGGAAAATAAAATTCTAAGAAGTTTCAGAGATAAATGGCTAACCTTTTCAGTAGGGTGAAATTTTCCACAAGCCAGTATTTAAATGACACAGAAGATAACATGCTTTATCCTAGTTATTTCGGTTTCTGCACAGGTTCATTTGTTGTGTTATAAATGATTGGAGTTGTCAAAAAAGTTGTGCTGCTGTTTTATTAGGAAAAAGTTTTCTGTACTAGTTCTATTCATCATAAGTCCAAGGAGATTGTGTGTACAAGAAAGTACTATAGATACTGTACTAGCAGAAAAGTCTTTAGAAAAGCTGGGTCATTCAAAAACACACTGGGCAGCACAAACATTTTAATAAAATAACAATATGACTTCTTCAGCAGAACCATTCCAACTGCTACAAACACATTGACAATTATTAATATATACTACTGTATATTCAAGTTATTCTACTTTATGATTTAAAAGCAAGTCAAAATTATACATTTTTAGTAAAGTGAACTGACTCAGAGGAGCAGCTGTGGTTTTCATTTTCCCTCTAGATTGCTGCTGTAATTTTAATGTATTAGTGGAAAATCTGTTAATAGTGAACTGCAAAGTAGATACTAAGTAATAAGACAGTCTTGAACCTTATTTAACCTAATGACCTGGTCTCTTATACAATATTGAACAACTGTACTATGTTTCATAAGGCAATTTCAAATTGTGAATTTGTTTAAACTTTTAACTGCAAGTTAATTTGGATCTCATTTTGTAAATGCATTTTTCTCTACATACTAATATTATATACTATTAATATTACAGCTGCTATTTCCATGTAAAAGATAAGGGTCATTTTTATGTTTCAGGGGAACAGCACATGGTCTATATCTTTTGTAATGACAGTCTGTAGATGTTGCTGAAAGTAAGTTGAGAGAAAGATAGAAATGTTCTAGATTTTTACTAAATAAAAAGGTAAAAAACATTGAGAACACCTTTGACCAGTCATTCCCAACCTCGGTCCTCAAGGCACACTAACTGTCCTGGTTTTAGTGATAGCCATGCTGTAGCACAGATGGTTAATTCAAATTAACTGGGATACTAATTAAGTCACCTGTGCTTAAGTATGGCTATGCTTAAAACCTGGACTGTTAGTGTGCCTTGAGGACCGAGGTTGGGAACCCCTTCCTTAGACTCTTCATTTTACAGCCATGCAAACTACATGATTTAGTTCTGTAGAATTTACATTTTGTGAACTTAAGGAAAGGTTTAAAGTAAAGGTTAGCTACTAGTTAGGTTTAAAGAAATGTTCAAAATAACAACTAAAGGAAAGGTTCAAAATAAAGTTAGCTAGTTGTAACTCAACACAACCTGCAAGAGAAAACTGGCTCCATGTGCATTTTTCTTTATATAAATTACCTGGGGTCTGCTACCGTAGTTGTAAAGCTTATCCTTTTCTCCGTAATCATTCCTCCTATATTATTATCCTTCTACTTTTTCTTTACTTTTTCTGCTCACAAGGGGTCCACAGTATCTTACATAGTATATAAATAAAAACAGTGCAGACAAAACAAGAGAAAGTGCAAAAAACAAACAGTAGTAAGCAATGCATAAAATGAAATGCAATCTTACAACCATTGCTGCACATGCAGTCATAATACACCAAAATGCAGCAGTACCTAATACCAAATCTTCAGTGACAATATTAGCAATGGGGAGGAGATGATGGTATAAGTGAGAAAAAGAATAACATTTGAGGGACTATGGTCCTCTTCATGAGAGATTGTGATCTAAGTCAGAGGTGCAAGCAGACAGGGATGAAAAGGAAGGGAAAGACAGTGTGTGAGGAGCAAACAGTGGTAAGTAAAACTGATAGCTGGAATCCTTTAATGGAAAATTGAGTTTTGAGAGCTAGTTGAAGTTAAAGAGCGAGGTGGAGAGTCTTATAGTGAGATAGAGAGAGTTCCAGTGGTTGGGAGAAGCACTGGCAAGGCCTTAGTGGTGGGATTGGGAGGAGGTATTGGTTGGGAGTAGAGTTGGCAGTCATTGGTGGAGTTAAGTGGGTGGGCAGGTGAAGGGAGATAAGTATCGGGTTGTAGGGGAAGAGGAATGGAAGAGGGCTTTATAGGTGAATGTGTGGAGTTTGAATTATGTTTTGAAGAGTAAGGGGAGTCAGTGTATGGCCAGGGTGAGAGTGGTTGCTAAAGCAAATTGTTTGGATAGGTGTGAAGCAGCAATGGGGGACAGATTGGAAATTCAGAGTCAGGGAAGGTTACATTAGTCCAGTATAGAGATAACCATTAAGTGGATGAGGATCTTCACTGCCTCCAAGGTAAGAAAGGGTCTGATCCTGCATATATTTTGTAGGTGGAAGCAGCAAGGCTGAGAGAAAGACTGAAGCTGGATGTTGAAAGAAAGGGCAGACTCAAGGATAACTTCAGTGGATTGGTGGAATAAAAAAAAAGATGGTGAGGTGGTCAATAGATCATATTCCCAATCACAAGGGTGGGAAAATGATAAGCTCCATCTGAGACATATCAGGTTTAAGAAAGCACTGGGATATCCAGGTGGAATAAGCAGAGTCAGCTGGAAACATGGGAGACTTCATATATTTCTGTTATTCTTTATATATATATATATATATATATATATATATACATATATATCCAGAATAAATCAGAGTGCACTCACCAGGCTTGATTTTTGAATGAATAAAAATAGTCAATGTTTATTCTTCCATAGATGCAATAAGACAGTTGTCCCAGGTCTATATATATATATATATATATATATATATTCAGGTGCATAAATATTAGGACATTGACATAATTTTCATATTTTGGCCTCTATTCACCACCACAATGGCTGTGAGATGAAACAAACAAGATGTGCTATAACTGCAGACTTTCAGATTTAATTTGAGGGTGATTACATCAAAATCAGGAGAACGGTGTAGGAATTACAACAGTTTCTATATGTGCCTCCCACTTTTTAAGGGGCCAAAAGTAATGGGACAAACTAAACAATCCTAATTCTAACTTTTCACTTTTTAATACTTTGTTGCAAATCCTTTGCAAGCAATTACAGCCTGAAGTCTGGGATGCTGGGTTTCATCCCTGGTGATGCTCTGCCAGGCCTCTACTGCAAATGTCTTCAGTTCCTGCTTGTTCTTGGGGCATTTTCCCTTCAGATTTGTCTTCATCAAGTGAAATGCATGCTCAATCGGATTCAGGTCAGGGGATTAACTTGGCCATTGCATAACATTCCACTTTTTAGCCTTAAAAAACTCTTTGGTTGCTTTTGCAGTATGCTTCGGGTCATTGTCCATCTGCACTATGAAGCGCTGTCCAATGAGTTCTGAAGCATTTCACTAAATATGAGCATATAATATTGCCTGAAACACTTCAGAATTAATTCTGCTGCTTTTGTCAGCAGTCACATCATCAATAAATACAAGGGAACCAGTTCCATTGGCAGCCATACATGCCCACGCCATGACACTACCACCACCATGCTTCACTGATGAGGTGGTATGTTTTGGATCATGAGCAGTTCCTTTCCTTCTCCATACTCTTCTCTTCCCATCACTCTGGTACAATTGATCTTTGTCTCATCTGTCAATAGGATGTTGTTCCAGAACTGTAATGGCTTTTTAGATGTTGTTTGGCAAACTCTAATCTGGTCTTCCTGTTTTTGTGGCTCACCAATGGTTTACATCCTCTGGTGAACCCTCTATATTCACTCTTGTGAAGTCTTCTCTTGATTGTTGACTTTGACACATAAACACCTACCTCCTGGAGAGTGTTCTTGATTTGGCCAACTGTTGTGAAGGGGATTTTCTTCCCCAGAGAAATAATTCTTCTGTCATCCACCACATTTTTTTTCTGTGGTCTTCCGGGTCTTTTGGTGTTGCTGAGCTCTCCGATGCATTCTTTCTTTTTAAGAATGCTCCAAACAGTTGATTTGGCCACACCTAATGGTTTTGCTATCTCTCTGATGGGTTTGTTTTGATTTTTCAGCCTAATGATGGCTTGCGTAACTAATAGTGACAGCTCTTATATTGAGAGTCGACAGCAACTGATTCCAAATGCAAATGTCACACCTAGAATCAACTCCAGACCTTTTACCTGCTTAATTGATAATGAAATAATGAGGGAATAGCCCACATCTGTCCATGAAATAGCTTTTGAGTTGATAGTCCCATTATTTTTGGCCCCTTAAAAAGTGGGAGGCACATATAGAAACCAATGTAATTCCTACACCGTTCACCTGATTTGGATGTAATTACCCTCAAATTAAATCTTAAAGTCTTCAGTTAAAGCACATCTTGTTTGTTTCATCTTGTTTCATTTCAAAGCCATTGTGGTGGTGAATAGAGGCCAAAGTATGAAAATTCTGTCAATGTCCCAATATTTATGCACCTGACTGTATATAAGGGATGTGCGCCGACCCTCGTGTTTTGGTTTTGGTTTTGGATCTTGATCTTCCCTGGTTTTGGTTCTGAATCTGGTTTGGGATTTTTTTTCCTTGGTGTTTTTTTTTCCGGTTTTAGTTTTGGATCTGGATTTTTTCTTAAAATGTCATAAAAACAGCTAAAATTGCATAAAATGGGCCTGTTTTTGTTCCTACAGTATTATTAACCTAAATAACATTTATTTCCAGTCATTTCCAATCAATTTTGACCACCTCACAATAATATTTTTTTCATCTAGTTAAGGCCAAAAGGTTGCATCCAGCTAGCTGGCTGACTAAGCTAAGTGACACAGTGGGCGGCACTAACATGTGGCAGTTCAGCTTCCATTTTCCAACATGGACATAGTGTGCTATACAGTGTGGAATGGATACACCAATAGTGCACTTACTGTGACATCAGTGTCGGCAGAGCGGGTTTGTTGATGTTGTCCTCAGTACATGGAATGTCAGCACTGCGGTGCTGGCAGTGTCCTCAGTGCAGGGTTCCAGTGGTGTCAGCAGAGTGGGGGTGCCAATGTTGTCTTTAGTGCAGGTTTGTTGGCTGTGTCAGCAGTGCGGGGGTTGCTGACAGTGTCCTCAGTACATGGAATGGCAGTGCTGCTGTGCTGGCAGTGTCCTCAGTGAAGGTTACTGGCAATGTCTGCAGTGCGGGGGTCACTGGCGGTGTCATTAGTACATAGACTGGTAGTGCTGTGGTGCTGGCAGTGTCCTCAGTGAAGGGAACTGGCAAAGTTGGCAGTGAGGGGGTGCCAGCAGTGTCTTTAGTGAAGGTTTGCTGGCTGTGTTGGCAGTGCAGGGGTTGCTGCTGGTGTCTTCAGTATGTGGAATGGCAGTTCTGTGGTGCTGGAAGTGTCCTCAGTGAAGGGTACAGGCAATGTTGGCAGTGCGGGGTTGTCAGCGGTGTCCTCAGTGTAGGTTTGCTGATTGAGTTGGAAGTGCAGGGGTTTTCTCAATGCAGGGTTTCTCAATGGTGGACCTGGCAGAGTGGGTGTGCCAGCAGTGTCCTCAGTGCATGTGTGGTGACAGTGTTAGCAGTGCAGGGGTGCTGGTGGTGTCATCAGTGTGGGAGAGCCGGCAGTGTGGGGGTTGCTAACGGTGTCCTCAGTATGTGGGGCAGCATTGCAAGAGTGCCAGCAGTGTCGGCCTCGATGTTGTCGGTAGCAGGGCATGCTGCCAGTGGGGTTGCCGGCGGTGTCAGCAGTGGGCTGTGCCTACAGGGTCATGCAGCGAGGGATGGCAGACACCATCTTGTTTTGCTTCCTGTGTGCATATTAATTGGGCTTAATGCTGATTGGCTGAGAACCATGACAGATTGCTCTCTAAGCCAATCAGCATTAAGCTCTCTCAATACAAAACCTCAAAAACCGACAGCAGCATCAAAAAGTTTTGGCCCAGGTGACGGATAAAAGGCAGGCAGGGAGACCCCGGATCCCCAAAATTCAGGTTGGTTTAGTTCTCTGAGAACCGAACCCACTCATCCCTAATATATATATATATATATATACGACAATGATGATGGCACACGGTATTAGACAATATCACAGGTGCAGGTAAGTAAATGCCAATGTTTAAATACTTTTATTGTATCGTCTTCAGGCTATAATAGCAAAATAGCAATAAAAAACTCACCTTATGTCCCCACCAACATGTGCACGCATGGACACTGACACCGACACCGGAGATTGGGCGTTCATCCAGATGACACTACAGCCATGACCAAACACCACCAATGATGTAATTCAGTCACATGGATGCCACATAACCAGCGACCGCCCACCCCTCGGTTTGCTGCCATAGTAATAAAATACAACAAATCTATTTAGAAAAAGTGACACAATTACCATGATAAAAATATGTAACAGAAACATATAAAATCAAATCACAGAAACATATTAACACAGGTTAGTCATAATACTAGACAACCCCTGATCAACCAAAACTACTTCCCAGCATAAAGAAGGATAGAAGGGTGTTACTCAAACCAACACAAGAACTTTATCAACTACTATAGAAACAGTCTGGTCCGACGACCGTGAGTATATAATATTGTAGAACAACAACACTCAATTTGCAAAAATAATATTCTACAGACATATAGTTCTTGTCTAAATCCATAAGAGTCTGTAAGAAACAGTAGTGACCCAGATTTTTGTTTAGCCCCTTCGGTGCCAACGTCCCCACACAATAAATCCAACGGGATTCACATCGCAATAGTGTTAAGGACCTATTTCCACCTCTCAATGTGGCTGGTATATGATCAATTATAATGTACCTTAAAGCTGCTAGATTATGAGCAGCTTGCGCAAAATGTTTGGACCCGGCTGTGGGTACCTACGGAAGGCAACAGACTACATCTTGTATTTGTATGGGAGTGCCGCCTGACTGGGTCTCTCTCTCTCTCTCTCTCTCTCACTCTCTCTCTCTCTCTCTCTCTCTCTCTATATATATATATATATATATATATATAAAGTCTCAATAAGGCAGCATTCTTCATTTGATGCAAACAGGTAAATGCAGGTGCCCTCCAATTGGACTCACAATTGAGACAGATAAACTATAGTTACCAGGCGGCGGCACTCAATGCTTATTCAAAAATCAGGATGCGCGGTGTGAGGCCAATGTTTCAATGTTTTATTACAGCATTTTCCTCAGGGTGTATACAATGTACAAAAACTTACCACCTTAAATACCAAGAGGATCTCCCACAATCCAGGGTGATCAGCCATACTCTCTGGTGCTGTAACATGATGTCACCACAGCGTGAAGATCGGCCATCCAGGACAGCACCCATGTGAGCTGTATTACCCAATAAGACACAAACAAGGTTGGCAGGAGACAACCTCCCACAATAAACAATAATATGAGAAGCGCTGATACATGCAGTGCACAAAAGCACACCATAGCATAATAGTAACTGAAAACTGCAAGCTATCTAAAGTATACATATAACCAGAATACATCCACAAAAATAAACCAAATTATGGCTATAATCTGCCAACTCTCTCATGCATCTATGTTACACCCATTACACCTAAGTGAGTGAGGTTGAAGATCTTGAGTATGAATTAGATAATATGGCTGAGAAGTTTTACCAATGTGGTTATGACAGAGATCTCTTAACCCAAGTGAAATTAAAAGCATTCAAGTAAAAAGGGATACACTATCAAGAGGAATTCCTGATCAAAAGACTAAGAAAGAAAAAAATATTTAGGTGAACTTGTTTAACACAGCCAGCCAAACTATCAGTAAAATCTCAAAATCTCATTGTAATATATAATCAGATCCCAATTTATCATCTTTGAAGGATAAACAATTTATGGTGGCATACTGAAGAGGATGTAACATCAGAGACTATCTTGTGAAAACTGACAACTAGATATGCGTCAGGACAATCTTCTAGTGGACGCATTCTTGACAATTCATGGCCTGGGTGCCTTTTAGATACTAAAATTGCACAACCTGTCACTACTGTATATGGTCCCAGGGGATTCTTTTACCCATCCCTACACTGGCACATGGTATAAGATTCTTAACCGTGTTACATGCTCAACAAAGTTTGTTGTTTATTTGATCAGTTGTCCCTGTGGACGGCATTATTTAGGGAAAACTGAGCAGGTGTTCAAGCAATGTATGGCCATGTAAAGGTCAACCTTTTGGCCTTCCATCCAATCGGGCCACAGTGATCATCCAGTGGCTCGACATTTTCATGAAGCGGGTCAATGTCAATAACCAGCCAGACCCTATGCTATCACATTATTGATCATATCCCAATACCTCCCCGAGGTGGCGATCGGTCTTTGATGCTTTTTCTAGTCGAATGCACATGGACACACTGCTTGGAGACTTTAGCTCCTTTGGGAATGAACAAAGCCCTGGGATTATCCTGTAATTTGTAATTCCTTTATTGGATTTTGTGATTTATATATTGCTGGCTCTTTTTGATGTCATAGATATTATAGATATCTCTTATATTATATAATTTCTTTCATATTTTTTATATTTTTCATATCATTACTTTTTTATTTTTTGCATCTTCTTGATTTTGTATCATTTATGTTCTTAATGTCATGATTATATTTTTTGTTAATTTCTTTGTCACATCATTACAACTCTCTACTTATAGTGTTTGTCATACACTCATTGCTTATGCATAATGGGTGTAACATAGATGCATGAAAGTGTATGCAGTCAGGATGCCAATGGTATAAATGCCAACCGTCGGCATCCCGACTATCTAATCCTGGCAAGGGTCTAATGACAGGCAACAAAATCTTGATACCTGTCATCTTACCTACACTGGGAGGCTGACACCTGGCATACTGGTCGAAGGTAAACTGGGGGTGGATGGTTAGGTTAGGGGCTCATGGGGGGGATTAGGGTTATGCACCCCCTGGGAGACTTAGGTTTAGGCTGAGGGGAAGGGGGTGTTAGGTTTAAGCACTTAGATGGGGGTTAGGGCACTTGGGGGGGAGATTAGGGTTAGGCACCCCTAAAGGAGGGTTAGGGTTTGGGTAGGGAATTAGGTTAGCAGTACCTTAATTAACAGTCGGGATCTTCACCCCTGCCGGGCTTCCGCTGTCGGGATTTATCATCATACTGATTATGCATGAGAGAGTTGGCAGATTATAGCCATAATATGGTTTATTTTTGTGGATGTATTCTGGTTATATGTATACTTTAGATAGCTTGCAGTTTTAATTTACTATTATGCTATGGTGTGCTTTTGTGCGCTGCATTTATCAGCACTTCTCATGTTATTGTTTATTGTGGGAAGTTGACTCCTGGCAACCTTGTTTGTGTCTTATTGGGTAATACAGTTCACATGGGTGCTATCCTGGATGGCCGATCTTCACACTGTGGTGACGTCATGTTACAGCGCCGGAGCGGATGGCCGGTCACCCTGGATGGTGGTGGATCTACTGTACATTACATTTTGCCTCTTATCTCTGCTAACTATGATGCACACAAATAAAATATGATGCACAATAACCAGCCAGACTTGATTGTTCAGAAAACAAAAAACGTGTATATAAGCAAATATTTTAGACTTAAAAGGACTATTCAACCGATTATGTATTTGGTCATGAGATTTTTAAAAATGTTGGCAACTGAATTGGCTGTAGTTGTTGAAACTTTATTCAGACAATATCACTTAAAACAATAAATACCACTAAATGTAAATGTAAAATTAGAATATGAATTACAATTTCCTAGAATTGTAAACAAATAAATAAAGTGTAAACTTTTATCATCAGAATATAATCTCTGAAATGCCCAATGCCACTGTATAATTTGATTAATTAGAAATTTTGCAGCAACCTTGATCATTACTATACTACATATTTAGTTACAGTATCTCACTAGGTTTCTGAAAGTTAACCTTTTTTGTAAAATTCCAATGATATTACGGTTTTACTGTAATAACAACCACAGGGCCTGATTCAGATATTTATTTTAATGCAATTGCAACTGCAAACGTTCACAGTAGGCAGCAGCTAAAATATGCTAATGCCTTCCAAAGCCTAGCAGATCATAGAGACGCCCACTGCTGCCTTCTCATATCTGTCCAAATACGTACTACATACTGAAAATACTGAAAACTTCAGGACTATCTTATGCATGCCCATGAAACAGAGTTTAAACAGTCGGACAAGCTTGTGTTTTTTTAACCACCCTTCCCCATTGCCACCTCCAAATGCTGACTACCTGTCATTGACTCTGCGAGTGATTCCTATGTATGGAGTAATTGCAGTAAACTATAGCAAACAATCACTTGTTCTGGGAATATATCGGCATTGCATTATGGGCACTCAGGGATTTCTCAAGAATGATAGTAAGTTATTTAGAAACAGTCTCTAATTCTTCATCTGACTCAGTGTCCCCTGACATCTGGCATCTAAGAGTGGGGGAGTATCCTATTAATGCTTCTTGGTCCAGTACACACAATATGTATTAAGGATTTCCTTAGTATTGGCTGGATTTTGCCTCTTTAGGGGTACATTGTCAAAATCAACTATAAACACATTACAAAACTAGAATGTTCTCCATTATTATTGTGTTTGACATACTATGCTATGATTTTTTTTATTTTCATGTGTTTATACTGTACATGTGGTCATATTTCAACAATGAAAAGTCTCTGAGAATTTTGTCTCCACTTTTATAGTACATTACCATAAAATACTCATGGGTAGAAACTTGTAGAAACTTTTAACTTTTTCATTATTTTGCTATATAACATGGTTTCTTTTAATTCAAGTGAAATATACTCTACTGTATATTCAATATTCTCTGTTCAGTTACTGGAATTATGATATGTGCAGCACTAATCCCATGTGTTTGTTATCTTTTCTGTGGTTCAGCAGTATTACTTTTTAAAAGATTATGTATGAATTTTATAATTTTTTTGTCATAGTTTTGTCAGAGTGAAAATTTCTTTCTGTGCAAACTGCTTGCTGTAAATCTGTCATGTGTATTGTAAAGGCCTTTTTAATAATCCTTTAGCAGGATTACCTTGAATGTACTTACGGTATACTGTATTTTAAATACATGCATAATTAGACAAAAGTCAAAGCAGGTTGTGTTTATGCAACACTTATAAATTTAAAAAAAAAAAGTATTTTATTTAGCATTTTTTTATTTTCAAAAGCAGGTACATTCAATATAGGATATCAATGAATATTGTAAACTTGCATATTTATTTTGAATTGCAATAAACTACAGTAAGATATAATGTGTGTGTATGTGTATATATATATATATATATATATATGTATATATATATGTATGTATAACTATAAGCTCCTGCATTTTCATTGCTGCCAAGGAACACTTGATCTTGTAGAACTGAAAGTATCAGCATTTCTTAGTGGTCAGGGCCTACTAGAACATGTGACTACACAGTCAAATCTAATACAGATATGTCCAGTTACATCTCTGCAGCATATGGCGAAAGATGCATGCCCACGAATGGGTACACGTTCTGCGTTCAAACCCGCAACTCATAGGACTACATGTGCATGGTGTGAAAGCAGCACATGGCAAAAGGTACCATGGTACACACAGCTGCAGCAAATCACATGGTATGTTGAGTGCGCAAGTTTGCAGCATAAACGGCATAGTTGCAAGAGGACACATCTGTAGCAAAAAAAACATCAAAACCGATAATTTAAAGATTATAATTAAAATAAACACTCAAATATTCTCTTCATTAGTCTGCTAAATCCATTATCCAAGTATCCCACTGCCTAGAAGACGACCCCAAGAGGGTCGAAACGCGTTGCAGCTTTTCACACCACCTTTCTATGCTACGGAGACTGACCAGGAACCATCTGTCAGTGCGCACAACACCCCCCACTGCAGCATCCACCATTCACCAGCCATTGATAGCTCACAGGACCCGGAAGTTCTAGCCATATACAAGAGGACTCCAATCAAGCTGAAACCGGCAAGGGGAGTATCGAGGCGCCGTCAATACGACAGGGAGGTAAGTCTCCTTACCTGAGGAGGAGTGCAGCCCCTTGTGTCATGAACCTACACCACTAAACCTCCTCCCCAGGCACACGCAGCCCGCTATCGTGCGCCAGCGGTGCTTGTACGCTCACCTGGGCGGGCTTCGCTGCATCGCACCACCACCGGACTGTTCAGCCAGGAGACCCCTTTCCCTTCCATCTCCGGCACCCATTTGCTCACACCTAGAACATCTCATCCTGGGCACCGCCAGTCTTACCCTATACCAGCAGGCACTTTTACACTGACTAGCGGGACGCTGCAGTCACCATCATTATTCACCAATTGACTGAGCTGCATTGCTCCCTCATCCCCTGGTTACACACTTTTATTATATCCATGGGATTATTATCTATTAGATATGTGCTCATTATGACTCACAAATTTGCATAGTTATCCCACTCTATCCTACGATCTGTGTTTTACAGGTCCTCTGCACTGTGACACTATTTATTTTTAATTCTATGTTGTCATTAAACTACTTGGATTACAACATTATTACTGAATCAGCATTCATTCATTATATAAGGGGGTGTTTTGAGCGCATTTACCATCCCTAAATCATTAAATCCATTATGAAGTCAAATTGGAATTAAATAAACCCCCCATAAAACTACAATGAGTATTTCTCAAACCAGAGATATGCAGTGAAAGAATGTAGTATTCAGTATTCAAGCAACTGGTGTCTAGGTGACTCATGTACAAAGTGACCCATTACACGAGGAAAGAACAACATATTTATTTCACCCCCCCTTTACTCAGCAGCAGATTTCTCATGCAACTCTCCCTTATTCATTAGAGTACAGGTTCTCAAATTCAATCCTCAGGACCCCAAACAGTGCATGTTTTCCAGTTCTCACAGAATTGCAAGTGAAATAATTAGCTCCACTTGAGGATCTTTTAAAATGTGTCAATGAGTAATGAATACACCTGTGCACCTGCTGGGTGACCTGCAAAACATGAACTGTGTGGGGTCCTGAGGACCGAGTTTGAGAACCACTGCATTAGAGTATAGGTTGGAGTGGCCTTAAAATTACTGACTGAGGTGCTAATTAAGTCACCTGTGCTTAAGGAAGGATATCCTTAAAACATGGACTGTTAGGGGGCTTTTAGGATCAGGTATGGAAACCACTGGTCTATCTAATTGTGAATACATAATATAGGTGTCTTACTATAAATATGATTATTGAACAGAGAGTAAGTAGAATATTTGATATATTATTGAATGTATGGATGGTTTTAAAGAAACATACAGAAGTTTGTCCTTATGTGTTTGTCAACAAACACAAATGTAGAATGAGCAGTGAATTATGAAAAATGTGCATTCAATGTATTTTAAACAGTCAAATGTATATGAAGATAGCTGTAACTCTGGATATTACAGAAATTTCATGTTTTTTTACAGTAGATGCAATTTATGTCTAGATATGTGGCATAAATTGTGCCCAAATCTACATTATTGTTCAATATATTTAGACAGTATGTTTAAAATAATATTTTTTTATAAATGTAACTTTTCATTTCAAGTACAAGTGTTTTGTATAAAATATAAACCATTTCCTTTGTTTGATACATTTATCTACACATCTCCAAAATGAAACAGTAGCAGTTAAATAGCATTATAATGATTAATGAAACCACACAAAAACCTTGGTTTCATGAGAATCCATTATTAATGCCATGACAAAGTGCAGTTATCAGTCAGACAAATTATATTAAAAGTGTCTCCTACCACCCTGTGGTTCTTTTGAAACATTACATATCACAGCAGATTTATAGTTTACAGTAGTTTGATTAATTTGTATTATCTTAATGTATGCATTAATTAACATTTAAAAACTGTCTTCAAAACACAATTATGTTTTCGCAACCACACATGAAACATCCTGCAAATAAAAATAGGTTTCATTTCTAGAGACATGAATTGTAATATACAGTATGCAAATAGCGAGGTTTACCATTCAGTGCATGTGCAGAGTGAATAGGTGTTTTGGGGCAGGAACTTGGTGGTTAAAATGAGATCCCTCAGAACTGTTCTATACAGTATGTGGGATTGCTTTGTGTGTGTAGCTTCAGTGCTTTTCTGAGTCACATGTATGAGAAGGGAGCCTGTTTCAGATGGATCTCTTGCACCTAGCATGAAACTGTTGCAACACTGATACTAATAATGACAGTTGCAGCTGAGGTAAAAAAAAAACAGTGGTCAGAGTGGCTTCATTTTCGAAGCTGCATGGATACTAGCATTAGTGCCATGGAAACTTGGATTAGCATAAGCATAATAAATAAGGCTTCAGCAGCACCATGCAAACACAGCCACTTTGCACCTGACTCAGAATCAGGCCAAAACAGGATAACGTGTGGTCCATAGATTTCAAGAAAACAATAAAACAGTTTCTGTGAATTTATTGAGATCATTTCTGGACATTTTTACAATTATCAAAGACTTTTTTATTGCTTACACTCAAGGGAACGGTTATATTTCTTACATACTGTATTAAACATGAAGGATCGATCATAACAACAGAGGATATTCTAAAAAAAAATGTATATATGTGCAACCACGCTGACTCGAGATAATTATGTAACAGATTTTTGATACCTTTGAACCTGTTTTTGCACATATGCGCATATATTTTTAATTTTATTTGTGACCATAATAATAATTTTATATTAAAATTTGTCTGGTAAATCCTATTGCACTCTCTACTTTGGTATATTTGTTTGGTCTCATCCCCACCAAGCCTTTGTGTTTCAGCCATCATTTCCACCAACCCACCTTAGTGTTCAGATAGTGAAGCAAAACAGGAGCAGGATTTTAGCAGTATGCAGAAATCAGCCTAGTTATACATATATTGTTACAATAAGCATACAATATAATGTATCCAGCTACTCAGTGTAATATGAGTGTGTACTGCAACATCTCCTTTGCGGATATTACAGCTGTGTGAATTATATGTTAGACAGGAACTACTTTATTATTAAACAATATAGAACTGTCACTAATAGGAACACATCTTTGGGACAAAGGGCTGAGCTAGATCAGAAAGCATAATACATTCTGTACATCACTGACTTAATGGTTTGCATACTACCCTGATTGTGAGAGACCTGTACATGCACAGAATATGTACTGCACATGTGCAGGTTTCCCTTTGCGCGACTGCTCACAATTCCCCCAAGCTGCAGCATGATTGACATGCAGCAGGGTTTGGAAGGCGTGGCGGGGGTGAAGACTTGGACCATTCTACAAAATGGGGGCATGTATCAGATTGTTGATTGTCTGGCAAAAGATCTGATGCTGTATCTTAAAACACAGCACACAGATTTGTGATGCAGTCAGGAGTCTTCCATTTACACCAGACGCTTTCTGCTACATTAGCATATTAATTGTATGGTATTGCTCAGATGCTTCCTTGCCTTTGTATAATGTTCACCTTCATGTGAAACATGAAACAAATCCATCTAATTAGCACCAATTGCTGAACCAAGGTCATTAAGTATTGCAATAATGCTATATTTAATTAATAATAGAAGATCATAATGCAAATGTATTGTAATCTAAGCACTTCCATTCAATATACCTTAATTCAACATTAAGCAGTTATTTTGTCCTGTGGGTATCCAAGTCATCACTTTCTTATAGCAGTCAGATTAGTACTGCAACTGTCAAAATTGTCTGCTAAACATCATGTAGTAACTAATAAAATTATTGTAGATAATGCATCTCCCAGCATTCCATACCATGCACCACCTTATGATAATTACCGCAAATAGCTACAATGCTCAGCATAATCTACAGACAAGTTAACCAGAATGTTAAACAGCCACAATGTTCAACGTGTGGTATATCATTAATGTCCATCATGCTGTGTTATCTAATGAACAACATATTATACAATCTCTAAAGCCAATTGTTTTATACCTTCACTCAAAGTATGCCCAATATCACTACCGATGTCTACAATTTTATACAGCCTTGTATATCCCATTTATTCAACCCTATTAACAGTTATTGGTGATTGATATAAAGATACTGGTGACATGACTGGGTTTTAGTGCATGGTCTCCTCCAGCTTTCTACTTCTAGGTGATGGAATTTAAAATAAGTATTAACCAACTAACATATTTGCATGACACCAAGATTTTTGTGTGGTTTCATAAATCATTATTTGCATAGATTTATGTATCAAACAAAGGGAATTATTATTTATATTTTACACAAAATACTTGTACTTGAAATGAAAAATGAAATTTATAAAATCTATTATATTTAACATATCCTTGCTGTCTAAATATATTTAACAATAAAGGTGCTCATGTAGAGTTATGCACATTTAATGTAAATATGTAGGATTAAACAGTATACAAATGCAATGTCTGTATTTTGCAGCTATCTTAATATAACGGGATGTACTCATATTAAGTAATATTGTGTATTATTATTATTATTATTATTATTATTATTATTATTATTATTATTATTATTATTATTATACCATTTACAGGAGTGAGGACTAAACTTGCATTAGCCTAGCACTGTTTTTCACAAAACTTTTGGTATTGTTATATATATGCAGCATCCAAATATGCCAAAATATTATGTAGTGAATAGCATTATTTGCAACTTTAATACAAATAAGTTTCATTCAATATGTAACAGTGGAGTGGATGAAGCACATTGTGAATTTTACAGAAATGCAACTAAAGGCCATAAGCAGAAAAAAGTATTGATGTCTTAGGCCTCAAACTTAGCAATTACCCTTTATTATATGAAATGCTAAACCCAAGGACTTACAGTATTAAATTGGCTTTAGTACACTTGGGTGAAGCAGAGACAGGATTGGTAGGAGCCTGATGAGGTTATCAAAGTCTGGTGACAGTGCTTTGGCAATGGATAAATTACATTACTGGGTTCTTGCTCCCATAGGAAGCTTCCCCACTGCTTATTAGACCCAGATAAAGCACCCCACAGTAACCACAATAATAGAATTTAAGTTTGTATATTCTCACATGGGCTTAGATATAACTGGTTCCAATACTTGCAATTTATCACAAAACAATAATGACTGCTACAGAAAGGCAATTTCCATGCTTATGTTCAAAGCTTAATGTAGAAGCAACTGTTCTAAATCAGAGGTTTACTGATCCAAATGAGGAAAGCTATAACATTTCACATAATACAGTAAATGATAGATATATTTTCTATGCAACATGTTCCATATTATGCATCCATTGTCTATTTAGTGCTCATTATAACTGATTATATGTTCTGTGCATAAATGAATAATACATATAAATTATTTTCAGTAACAATGTCTTAAATGCTGAATGTACTGTAATAAGTGGTAAACTTAACTCAGACATAAATGTTCTAGAAACCCCCCTTATATTAAAACATACATGAATACAATTTTAGCCCTCAAAAGTCATATTAACCAACAGTATGCTAAAGATTATTGTTCTGCCCTAGAAACGCAATCAGTATGATTTACCGCTGGCTGCATGGTCGGCGGTTCAAATCCTGACCACAGAAGCCTGGCAGTGAAGATCCCAACATATTTTTTCTATTTACTAACCTAACCTCCCAAGGGGTGCCTAACCCTAACCCCCCTCCAAGTTCCTAAACCTAACCCCCGCTTCCCCGCAGCCTAACCCTTAATCTCCGAGGGGGTGCCTAACCCTAACCTCCGCCCAAGGGTGCCTAACCCTAACCCCCCCTTCCCCTAGCCTAATCATAACCTCCCAAGGGGGGTGCCTAACCATAAATGTCCCCCGGGAGCACCTAAACTACCCCCCCATGGCTGTCAGCTCCCGGCACCTGGCTTACCTTCGATCAGTAAGCTGAGTGTCGGGCTCCCGGCGTAGGTCTAATGACAGGCATCAGGATTTAGACACCTGTCATTAGACACTTGCTGGGATTTGACAGTCGGGAAACTGCGACCGTCGGCTTCCTGACTGCATTCCCTAGAAACAATATATGTTGCAGAAAACAATTAGGATGATATTTTGTGGGATTTTGAATTATGTAACAAGTCATATTTTTTTCTTTATTGTTTGCCCATTGAAGCTCAAAGTTTAAATTAAAGGGTACACAAAAGGTTTTGATTTATTTTATTTTAATTTAAAATACATTTTAGTGACCATGTACAGTATGTAGTCTGTGAAATTTTAGCCCCACATGCAACATTCATTTTGGGCTCTGCTGCTCATCACCCAATACCATTGACATATATGGTAACATTGTTGTCATTTATATCTATTTTTTTTTTTGTTTCACCATAGGTGCTGAAGGTGAAATTGATTGACAGCCCTTTTCATCTTAGACAAATCTTACAGACACAATTGTAAACAATTAGACAACAAATGTTGGAATCTAATGGAGGAAAACAATTTAGAAACCATAGTAGCTTGGTTATGGGTTTTGGAATAATGTAATAACTGACAACACATGTTATGATCCATTGGATCCATGGAGCAAGTGCTTTTATAGGAAGAAAATTAGGGAAATTAAGGAAATCAGGAACAAATGAGTATCAATTACCAATGGATGTAATAAGAACAATAGACTTAGTTGGGAAAAGTAAAGTCTGGTGCAAGTAAACAGGATAATTATTGTTACACTCATAAGATCACAATCAAGAATGACTAAAATATTAATTATCATAGGAAAATATAATATCAGATAACAGAAAAGTATATGTCTATACTTAAAAAAGCAGAGAGCTAATTGTGTATATGTCTAAGGGAAATACTATAATACGAGGCATGAAGTTTATTAAAAGATGTAAAAATATAGTTACAATATTGTTATAACTTAATATACATATGATAATCTTACAAGAATTTCTGTATGTTTAAAAAAAAAAGCAATTTGGCAACATAAAAATCTGTAAATATTTTAATTTGAAACATTAAATTATGTCCTGTATCTTGAATGTACATCATGTATGGTAAGCTACAACATTTTATTCTATTTTTTTGGTTTGCATATATTGTTGTATCAAAACATATCACTCTTCAACTGGACAACAATTGTAAACAAAATATGTAAAGGCTTTACAAGATTAAATGTAGAAGTGTTTACAGGCCATAAATCTAAAGTAAATAGTGTGGAAGCCCAACATAGGAAAGCACAGTCAGATAGAAAGATTAAAGCAGACTTTACTGCAGTGCAGTACTCAAAAATACTTGCTGTTTTAAATACAAAACATGATAGCCAAACCTAAATAATAAATGTTTACCATAGATAATAGGGCAAGTAAGTTTTTGTCATGCAAACGTAGAGGCAAAAATGCAGTGAATCATATTAAACATCGGTTTATTACTACCAAATCTGTCATATCTAACCACTGTTCTTTATATTACAGTTTGTACAGTTATATAATCTCTTGAATAATAACTTTGTTCCACAGCTATCTCTGGATCCTTATTTAGAATCGTTGAAACCCAAAATCCCTCTGTTCCCCTAAATGAAGTCAAATTGATCAGCTCATATAGGGAAGAGGAAGGATTTAGAATGACCAATAAATCTCTAAATCCATATGAAGCACTTGTTTCTAATGGGTTTACTGATCATTTTTATATTGCATTCTAGAACACGCTAACACTCATCCTTATCAATCTATTTAATGCAGTTTCTCAAATCTCTACAATTCCAAGAGAAATGTTGAAGACACCAATTATTATGATGGCTAAACCTGGGAAAAACCCTACAAAATGCCAAATATTACAGACCTAATTCATTCATAAAGATATATGGTAAATTGATTTGCAAATTGTCTGAACCCTATTCATCCAAAAAGGATTAATCAGAATCAATATTTCTTTATAGTAGGTAGGCAAACTCATGACAATGCCAAGTGCTTGATATTGCTTGATATCACTGTGATCTACTAGTATACATTGGTAAGCCAAACCTACTATACTGTTTAGGAACTGTGAGCACTTATTGCTGGTGGCATGATTTTGTAATGGCTTAGGAATTAATGTGGCAACAAATGAACACTATAAATATTACCTGTATTATCAAATTTAGATATTTTTGAATATATTTTAACAAGCCTCTAATATTATTATTATTATTAATATGTTTGTTAAATATATAATATGTAGCATATTATACATAGTTCTAACATTCTAAAATTAAAGATAATTAAAACTGGTAACCTTTAAAATCGATATTTTTAATTAGCATCAAATAAGCAAATGTTTATGTTTAGTCAAACATCAAAAAAGTAAAAAAGTAAACAAACTTTAGTACTGTATGTGATGTGTGCAGAATTAAACATGTAGTGAGCTTACCAGCAATATAATTGTATGCATGTGGAAAATGTTAATTTACTCAAGTAATTATTCAAAATCAATGAATATTTAAAGTTTATGTTTAGTTTATTAGTCTACAACCTAGGGCAAAGCTAAATTTCAAAGGAATTTCTAACACTTACTAGAAAATCTTACTGCTTTAATTATTTAAAAGCAAAGGAAAAAAAGTTTATTCTGATGATCGAGCTAAGAAAATTTTATAATCAATATAAACCATATTCAACCTATTGTGCTCATATCTAAATTAATTATTATTCTTTTGATATGAGTACAATTTTCAAAAATGTTTTGTGGAGTATTCACTTCAAGTTTAACAGGTAGACTCCTCACTTTTCATCCTTTGCATGAATAACAGAATGTGGATTTTAGAAATATTGTGTAGAATTCCAGAATATGTTAAAAAAAAAGCAGAACTCTGAGATTGGGGCTGGTTCATAGTCAAATACATCTCTTTTCACGGATGCAATCATTGAGTTTTAGCATACAATGCAACCACAGAAGTGAATATATTAATTTTTAAATACTGATGGTAAATTCTGTGTCCAATGAACTTTTGTGTTCCAGGAGGATGGGGGGGGGGGGCTGGGTGGATAACATGTGATCTTAGAATATGTGATCTTGGAACTGGTCCATCTTGTAGGAGTGTTATGGGAGTGATATGTGCATACAGAGAGTAGAAGCATGTTTCACACAGATCTCCCTTGCATAAAATTGATAGACCTGAGAATCAGATGAGGATAAAGAAACACCCTATTACAGAGCAACCCCGCTCATTTGCATGAAATAGAACCACCCTGCCACTAGAAAAGAGTGATCATGGATTACCTGCTACAAACCACCTCCTAGAATAAGGCCATATTGGGCTGAAACACATTGAGGAATAAAGACAATACCACTTCAAATTGTTATCCAAAAGAGAAACACATTGCTGGAGAGGATCAACTGTGGTCACATGACAGGGCCTATCCGAAAACATACCATGATAAAAATACACGTGCAACAAGCCAACTAGGAAAGGAAGCAGACATCAGGAAAGTCTTGATAGGAGGGGATATCCGGTACCCAGTTCAGTTGAACTCCAGCTGGTGTAACCCCCCCTTTGGCTCAAGTCCTTCTCTTTTGATATGGTAAACGGAGCATGGCTGGTAACAGATGTGCCACTGCAGCTCACACCACAGGAAAGCAGACTCCAGCATAGAGACCCTCTGCTCCACCCAGTCACCGAACACTACCTCGAGGTCCATACCCCACTGTGTTACTGGTGACAGGCACACAGCAGATATCCAGTACTGGAGAGAAAGAGGTTGGTGTTTTAAGGTGAGTTGCATGCCCCATGATCCCAGCTTCCCATCCTAAGAAGACCACCCAGGGCACTGAGTTAGGAACTATCCGTAAACTTAGACTAGTTGGACACTGCAGTCTATATGGACTAAATCAGCTGTATCTTTATATGGAACATTCGACTCCCTCTGCTTTTCTTCTTTTTTACACATTCCTGTCAATTTAATAATCCCACAAATCCCTGGACTACATTTCTTATTACTGGAATCCTGAACTGTGTTTATACAAAGAGAGAACTATTGTTGACATATCAGGATCAGGTCCACTATTGTTTACAGTGGATCATCTGACTATTGATGCTATAGCTTTAGTATACACACTGTTACTGTTCATTGCATATGCTGAGTATTATATGTAACAGATTATTTATTTAGCACTGTGTTATATGGACCACTACTGCAATTGATACAACTAGTGGGTTGATGTTCAATACAGTTGATGCAAGATTCACCAATTTAGCAATATAGATTGGAGATGACTAGCGATTATCAATTTGATCATATTTACTGCAGATTACCAAAACCTATCTATATATCACCATGCATTTCTGGAATATTCTTCATCTACAGTAGGTTGAGTACTACACCTCTCTTAGTCTTCACACAGATCTCACCTATCATGAGCCTAGTACAAGTGCCAATACTAATGTAGAAAAAAAACAGTGGCCCTGATTCAGAGCCGGACGCTCGGGCAGAGCGCACGCTCTGAATCAGGGCCGTCCCTCCTCCTTTTTGGAGCAGCCTCCTGGCCACTCGCATAGCTGTGGGTGACCACCCACAGCTATAGCGAGCGGGCAAAATGATGGTCGTGATGGTCAAGACCATCGTAACCATCAGGCTTGCGACGAGACCCTTGCGGTAGGGTCTTGCTGCCGCAAGCCCTGGAGTACTTTTGGCTCTATCAGAGTCAAAAGCATTCCCACTGACATCACTTGTGCATGATGGAGCCGCTGCAACATTGACCCGCTTGCGAGCGCTCAGCGCTCACGAGCAGGTCTGAATCAGGCCCAGTGTGCTGAGTAGATTCCCACTTAAAGCTGCACATAATCCTGCATTAGCCCTGCAGAAACTCACATTAGAATGAAGTAGCAAATCTGGTATCTCCGGCATCAAGCCAAAACAGCCACTTTGTATCCAACTCAGAAGAATCAGTCCTATTGTTTGAACTACAGTAAACACTTCTTTAAAATGGTCTTTTTCACAGCCAATTTTAATTAGCATAAAACATAATTACCATAAAGTAATATTAAAGCTATTTCCAAATCTACTATGTTATCTTTAGTGCTCTTCAAAATATATGAAACTTTAAAAATATGGTGTTTATTGCCAAATTGTTGGTGTCCAAGTACCATAGGATAATTAAATAATGAAATAAATAAAGGAGAAACATAAAGCTTATCAATATCTAATAAATAAACTGCAAGTTGCTGTGTACAAAAAACTAGTTGGTAAAATGCCACAACCATAACTGCACACCAATAAAAATAAGGGTCAAAATATGGTTCACTGTACAGTATGAGACATTTTACTGTTGTGGGGCTCCAGTTCACATTTACAAATGATGACTAATTTTTACTTGACAGAAGCCTCACCTTAATAAATACACATACTGTATGGTTAATAATGTATGTCATGGTCTGAGAATATTTCTGAATCCAGTATGTTTTCACACTATAAACAATTAAACAAAAGGCCATTAAATACGGAAGTCTGATCTGCGTTTTTCCAACACACAGAGCAGTTTCTCCAGCTTGCTCTTCTGACAGGCTACAGACTCTTGTTACTATCAGGACCTCCCATGTGTCCTCCTTGTCTCACATCCACACCCTCAGCCCACTGGACATTGGTACTAGATCAATGCAGGAGCTACAGCCTCAGTTTTGGTGACTCAGGAATGCTCACATAGCACCTGTCATGTAGGTAGCTCATTGTTCTTCCAACTGCTGATACTGTGGAGAAACTCAAGCAATAACTGAAACCAAACTGGAACCTTCCTCTACCTGACTGTTACCTATAAACCACAAGCTGCAGTTGCAATCTTTGGGTGCCATTTCTCCACTCCAGCACCCAGTTCTGTCTGTTTTTCCATCCGAATATGCCTACCATCTGTCTGAAACACGGCCCTTACAGTGCCCAGCACCCCCTGGCATAAGCTCTCTGGGTAAAATCTGGAGCTAGAATTAGGCAGTTTTTGCATTTTCCCCGATGAAGTGCTTGAGTAAGTGTGTGCTTGGCCGGCTGACACTTGGAGATCCACAATTTCCAGCTTGCCCTAGCACTAGGGTCAGTTGGCTTCAGTAGTTTGCCAAAGATAGATGCATAGAAACCCATATAGTTTAATTAAAAACAGTTTAATAAATTACCAGATCTTGTTGTCCTGAAAAAAAAGCAAAACTTGACAAGCCCAGTAGTTGGAGAAACTAATGATTCAGTAACATTACGATATACTGAGGAAGAAAAGACAATGGCCCTCATTCAGAGCCGTACGCTCTGAGCAGAGCGCATGCTCTGAATGAGGGCCACCCTCCATAATTATGGAGCGTCCTCCTGTATGCTCGTATAGCTGTGGGTCACCACCCACAGCCTATACGAGCGTGCAGTTTGATGGCCGCGATGGCCTTGACCATCGCGACCATCGCCACTGCGAGCCGGAGCCTGCGGTTGAGTTTTTCAACTGCAAGGCCCGGACTGATTTTGGCTCTATCAGAGCCCAACTCACTCCCACTGACATCACTAGTGATGTCAGTGGGCCGGCTTCTGACGGTAGGCGTTCCCTTGGGAACGCCCCCATCAGGGAGGCACGCCCCTGGCACGCCCTCCAAAGGGGGCATGCTGTCAATCAACATCGACAGCACGCCCCCTTTGATCAGACACAATGAGCAAAGGAAAGTCCTTCGCTCATCGCGTCTGGCGCATGCGCACGACGGAGCTCCTGCCGTCATGTGCATGCTCAGTGCACAACATCGACCCACTTGCGAGTGGACAGCCACTTGCGAGTGGGTCTGAATCAGGCCCAATGTCTGCACACATTCATATATGTAGTGTTTCAAGTACATAGCCATCATACAGTGCATGGGATGTGATTTCAGCCAAATAACGACTGTTGATGCACAACAGTAAAATGAAAAAATCAGTGCAGGAAATTGCTGTCAGTGTAATACCACCCCCACTTACTGTACAATCACAATGAACACATAAGTTGATGTGGATTTACAGTAGCAATACAAGGCTCTATGTGGGGGGCTTAGTAGGAGCTTTAAAGTACAGTAGAAAGGAAAATACAAATAATGACAAGCCTATTAATGAAAGAAACTAATGGTAACATATGGAAATATTGTGGGAGAGATGTCAGTATGTGTGTATGCAATTTTGGCTGAATAAAAGTCAGGATAGCAGTAGACACATATTGCTGTAGTAAAAATATATATTTTAGAATGCTGCCAGCTGCATTACTTGCAGTGAGGACACAGTTGTATCCTATGTGACCATGTCTCTCCAGTGGCTGCTGGAAGGTAATCTCTAGCCAACTTTCTGACACAGCACAGTGTAACCACCCCTCAGCTCTTTCTGACTGGTGATGTACCCGCTATCAAGACGATGTTGTAAACTTAAAGTACTGTAGCAATGCAAGCCTCTATGTGGGAAATGGGTAGAAACTCAAAGGCATTTTAAAAAGAAAGCAAAAATAGTTTCAGAAGGATAGTAGGGGAGAGGCTTCAATTGCTGCCAAATTAATGTCTGCAAAGCAGTATGCACACAATAATGTAAATTGGCACGCAGCAATGTAATATCAAACCCTGCATTGTGGACATCAAATTCAACAGTGTCCCGCCAGCGACTGCTGTTAGGCAATCTTCTGCCATTTGCCTTGCACAGCACAGAGTGCATCTTAAAAAGATACAATAGTAATAATGGAAAGTAAGAGTAATGTGTGTCTGACGTATTATTAAAAACTACAGTGAGTATGTCACAGTCTGCAGTACAGTTTCTGTACAAGAAAATATATCACAAATAAAATTGATAAGCCAGGGGTACTACAGAACTCTATTATTGTACTGAATGTCCATGTCACAGTTCCATCCATCTGACTGGTTAACTACAGTACCATGTTTCAGGATTGTGCCCCAGCCAGTGCTAACTACAACACCACCTCCATCCACTGATATAGGCCCTGATTCAGAGCCATTCGTTAAAGGCAGTACGCTCGTTGCGTTCCGATGTTGAGTAACCGCGCATGCACCGGTGTTACACTGCGCATGTGCGTACGGCAGATTGCGAGGTTTTTTTGTCTCGTTCGTCAAATAGCGTACAGGAAGTGACATGTCAAATGTGATTGACAGAACAGGCCGTTTTTGGGCGTTGACGGGGGTGGAGATGGAAAAACGCAGGCGTGGCGAGGCGTTTTTTGGGCGTACATACATTAACAAATGCAAACGTCAAATGTGTTCGTACAAACTCATACGTCACTGGATGATCCTCTTTCCCTTCAAAATGCTCACACAGTTTAGGGGCTGGATAACTCGACCACAGTGGCGATGGCCTTCTCCTCCGTCCCGGCACTCCACGATGTTGTATCGATTAATCACGGCTTGTCAGAAACTCAATTAGTGTTGGATTGAAAAACGGCTTGGTATGTGTTTTGAAAGCAGTTTTTTTGGATAGCACAAAACCGAACGCAGGTGGAAATCATAGCTGCTAATGTCTGGATTACACAATCAATTAGCGTACATTTGTGGGGGTGTATTTTGGCCGCAATGTGTTCGTTTTTGGACTATTGTAACAATAATGTCATCATGTTTAGGTTTGGTCCCTCATTTTGTGTTTGCAAGGTGTTTATTCCTCCTTAGGAAATGTTTTAAACGTTCCTTAATGAGCACTTTTTTTTCAATGTGTAATTTTTAATTTTGAACGTTGTTGGCTTGTGGGCCCGGATTAAAAGTAACCCATTTTTTCAATAATGTTAGAGTACAAAGTCGTACATGTGTGGTAAATTTATTGGTATCCACCCAAAAAAAAATACACATATTGAGCTCAAACATTTTTGGCAGTGTTCCACAATATTTATTAATTGTGCAAACAATAATTTTTGGGTAAACGTAAATGCAAAAATTAAAAACAATTCACAAGAAAGGAGAGGGAAGTTTTGGCCAGAAAGGAATATGAGGCAAGCACAGAAGGAGTGTGGGAAAAGTAGCCAATGGTGTCACCATTTTTTCTCCCTTTTGGCTGGGGGAGGGAGGGCGCCAGACCGGGTCCGGGATGTCATCGGGCTGGCCTGTTCAGAGGCAGATGTTGTGGCCTCTGGACTAGGCACAGGGCTAGGCACATTTGGAGGATTGGCTGATGTTGTGCCAGAGGTGGAGGATCCTGATGTTCTGGCAGGAAGGGAGGTCGGCTCCACAATGTGCTGGCGAACGAGCTGCTCCAGGGCAGTGGCAATGCGGATGTTGGCCCTGGTATTTTCCGCCAGGGCCTGACCAATGGTCACGTTGGCCGCAGCATTTTGCTCCAGGGCCTCAGCCACCCGTACCAGACTGGCGTCCATCCTCTGCAGAATCTCCGTATGGAAATCCGATTTAAAATTGAGTTCTGTGAGGAGGGACACTGCCTGCGAGGGGGATTGCCCTGGACTGGCTTCTGCAGGGTCCTCAGCCGGATGTACTGGTTCCTCCCCTGCAGAGCCAGCAGAAATTCTGCGGCCAAGGCTCCCCTCTGGAGCAGACTCATCCGCCTGTGTCTCTGTTGGAAAAATGAGAAGAGACTCACATTAGAATCTACATATTGGCACAATAACATTTCACAGTTGGTGACATCACAACATTTACCTGGGACAACATGAGGAGCCGCAAAGTCTGGCATGTCCGTATCCATTTTGGACACGCCAAACACCTCCACAGGCTGCACACACCCCTGTGCCAGCTCTTCTAAATCATTAAACTCCAATGACACAGGGGTGGGACCTTCACCTGTCCCCCTTGCATGCCTAGCCCTGTCGGCCATTTTTTGTTTCAGGCGATATTTGAAGTCTTGCCATCTGTGGGTTAAATTGGAAACATTACTTTTAATTTGTTTTGGTTTTTGGTTTTATGGTGGTCAAGTGTTTACTTACCGCCATTTGACATCCCGGGCTAGACGGACATAATCACCCACCCTATTGACATCCACGGCTACCTCTTCCCACATTCTCCACTTCTGGCTTGCACTCATATTCCTGTCTGCCTGTGGCAGGATAACCACACATTTCTGAATCAAAACTTCCATCTCCTTTCTTGTGAATTGTGGCTGCCTTTTCTTTTTGGCAGCTTTGCCCAGAATACTGGGCCCAGCAGCCTCTTCCATGTCATCCTCCTCACCTATTTGGGTAAATTTGCAGAATTCTCAACTTCACAACGTGCACAATATTATGTTTATAATTAATCATTGAGTCAAAATGCATGAAATACTTACCGCCTGACTGTTGTCCATTGTTTCCCTGGTCTGTAGCCATGTGTGATGTTCAAACTAGAAATACACCAGAATTGTGTTTTTGTCTTGTGATGTATTTATACATGCGTCCTTATTTTGCGGCCGCATCATTGATTGTGCGTTCCTCTGATCCTTCCTTAATTTGTGCGGGAAATGAAACACTATTTATGGCTTGGGGCGTCTCGACTCGAGGTGGCGTTTATTGAATGTTGGAGGTTACGTTGGTTGGAGTTGATTGTTGGCTGGTGTCGGAGATTGCGTTTCTTGTGGGGTTTTTTTTTTTTGGTTTTTTCTTTGTTTTCCGTTCGCTTTTGTTCCATTTTGAATTTTTGGGTCGTTTCCAGTTTTGGTAAGTTTGTGGAAGTCTAACTTTGGGTCAATTTGTCTCTCATTCTGGTGTCGATTTTTCTAATAAGTTTTTCCCGTCATTTCATCTCTCTTAGGTTTTATTTTGGCTCTGCCCCAAAGAAATTTTGGTCCGGTTTCTTATATATTATCTCGAAATGTGACAGTCCAACTTCCGGGTAGTACTAGTGCGTGCGTTCCCTTCAAACCACTTTGGGGATGTATGCTCGCTATTTGGCATGCTCGTTAGTTAGAGGAGGGGTCGCCTGAGTTTGGGGAGGATGTTTTGATGCGAACGAAAATACGAGCGTGTGCCTGAATTTAAATATTTTTTTACGTTCGCCCAACGTACGAACGGCCACTTGCGTCCGGGTCTGAATGAGGGTCATAGTTTTAATCAGCAGCACAGTGGCCAACCAGTGTCTCAGTAATGTACAGCATGGAGTGAACAATCTTGCATCTTAGAGCGCCATGGCGTGACATTGTTGCTAGTTTTGCAACAAACCAGGGATGACTATTTTATGTGATTTGAAGATTGGTGTACTGTATGTGGACACATCTGTATTTATTTATGAAGAGTCTTTAATCCTATCACAACTATAAGATTTGCACCTCTGTTAATTAGAAAAAACTGATCTGCGCAGAACCCTGTGTTTTGGTTTTGGTTTTCGAATAAGATTCATCTTCATGTATTGGTTTTGGTTTTGCAAAACTGCCCTCATATGTTTTGGATCAACAGATAAAATGACATCATTTTGGCCTGTTAACATGCAATCCAAAATACTAGTTCATTTTGTTAAATCCAAGATTCGAACCACAGGAAGATCCCAAATAGGACTCAATTAGACATATTACCCCAAAGTGATTCTGACCTCAGACTGAGGGCATGATTCAGACCTGCTCGCGAGTGCTATGCGCTCACAAGCGGGTCGATCGTGGCCCAGTGCGCATGAGCACGATGGAGCTGGCTCTGTCGTGCGCATGCGTGAAACCCGGATAGTGATGGGCAAACCGTCGCTTTGGGTCTCGTACCAAAGGGGGCGTGCTGTCGATGTTGAGTGACAGCATGCCCCCTTTTGAGGGTGGGCTGGGGGCGTGGCTGTCCAGATGGAGGCATTCCCATGGGAACACCTACCGTCTGGGTCTGGCGCCACTGACATCACCTATCATCTGGGTCCGGCCCCACTGGCACAAGTGATGTCAGTGGGAGAGCTTTTGGCTATGTTAGAGCCAAAAGCTCTCTTGGGCTTGCGGCTATGAGACCCTACCACAAGGGTCTCATCGCAAGCCTGATGGTCGCGATGGTCTTGACCATCGTGACCATCATCATGGCCACTTGCTATAGCTGTGGGTGGTCACAGCTGTGTGAGTGGCTAGGAGGCCATTCTGATAAAAAAAATGCCCGGCCCTGATTCAGAGCGAGCGTTCTGTCAGAGTGTCCGGCTCTGAATTAGGCCCTCAGTTCGACTTGTTGGTGGGTTCTCTAGGAAATGGACCTGCACATCTCTAGTTAATAATTTGGTGGATCTGGAAAATGCTTTAACCAATGAGATTTTCCTGCAGTTTCTTTTGTGAACACTGAAACAGTTTCTGCATCACCTTAACTCTGTTCCTACTGCAAGTAATGACACCTTGCTGGTGTGGATGCTACAATAGGTTACAGAATCAATGTGCCCTGGAGTTACTGACCAGGATTTTAACTCTCCCAAATATATGTAAACTCATTCCATATTTAAATCTTATTGGATGGATTAATGCCCTAGCAGATTTATTTTCCCCTTTTACTCCCCTCTCATCTAAACAACTCAAATAATAGTTTGATCTCCCCTCAGACCTCTTTAAACATCCAGATTTAACCCTGGGTCCATGTAGAGACTACAGTCATCATTTCTCTCTGTTTGCTGACAGCTTCATTCTTGTCCAGGACACCTTGAGATCTCCTAAAGGTGGTATCATCTTTTGGTATAGTTGCATACAAACCCACTCTACCTGGTGACTTAACCACTCCTACAGGTGCAATGGGAGTGATATCTCAACAAAACTTTCTTACCTAACCAAAAGGAAAGTATATATATTATTTCTTATAAAATTTCTAAAGTTCCAAACATGCTAAAATGCATATCAAACTGCGTAATAGACTGTACCAAACTATTACCAAATTATCTAAAATGTGGCATCTGTACAAAGTTTTGATCACAGCAATATGATTTCAAATGGGACATTACACATGTTCTGGTCCTGACCCATCCTGTTGTCCTTTTGAAATTATGTTTTAGCCTCATCTGAACAGCTCAAAGAACTGTTTGATCTCCCCTCAGACTTCCTTAAACATATACAGTTTAAACCCTGAGTGCACATTGACTAGAGTCATTATTTATCTGTGTATGCTAACAGCTTCATTCTTGGCACAGTCTTTTATTAAGGCTGAATTGAAAAATTATGGAATTCTCCCATAGAGAACCCCCTGGTGGGGGCATGTTGTTTCAGGAGCTACACCTCAAAAACTATTGGAGGTACTGAGCTGGCATGGATGGGTAGAACTGTAACTCGGTACTGCATGCAAAATTTCAGGTGCAAAAAAAAATGGAGGATTTGGGAGTAATCTAAAGTTCCAACTGTCAGTTTTTCTGACCTCCCTCAACTAGGACCACTTTTGTGGTGTTCTCTATTGGGTATTTTTTGGAAGGCATAGCTCAGGGAAGGGAACAAATTTCAACTTGGGTGCACAAAGATGGCTGTCCTTTGTGGGAGGTAGCAGCGGTGGGACCCAGGGGAAAGAAGCGGCTGTTAGCTGTGGCCAGGACCTGGTGGGTGGGTAGCAGGTATTTGCAGTGGGAGTGCGGGTTGGAAGATCCGGTGGTGATGAGGGCGGTGGCAGACACATGCAGACTCGGATGAGTTAGGTCCATGATGCCTGCATCTGTGTGTGATAAAAATAAACACATGTGCATGGATGGATCAGTGAGATCTGTCTGTGCTGCTGTGTTTAAAAAAATGAAAGTGTTAAAATTGTAAAAAAAAACATCTTGCCCCCCCAAAAAAAAGAAAAAAAAAGAACAATCAGCACCGGGCTTTGCAGACCCAGACCTGGTTGTGCTAAATACAGGGGACATTTATTTTACTGTATTTCTTTTAATGTGGAACTACAGGTACCAGCAAGCCCTTTAATGCCACGCATTTTGGTACTTGTGGTTCTCCAAGTACCAGCATGTGGGGGAGGCTTGCTGGGACCTGTAGTTCAACAGCAAAAAAGAATATGTTTAACTCATTGAAATGCACCACAGTTTTACACAATCAACCCAGCACCCACCGCTTCAGGGGTGCTGGGGATAGCCCAGGGCTATCAGCCTAGGCTTGGGTGTCCTAGAGAAGGGGACTCCTTTGTTGGGGGTCTCCAGCTCCCCAGGAATTACTGGCCTGGGCTGTATAGCGGTCAAGGTTATTGCTTCAGCTGGGGGACCTGGTGAAAGGACTCCCTTGGCTGTGAGATTAGCCCCCACACTAGAAAAAGTCTGGTGCTGGTTATGGTAAATATAGGGGAACCCTACTAATTTTTTCCCCTGTATTTCCAGACCAGTACCAGCTCAGAGCCCAGTGCTGGCTGCGCAAAATATGGGGGACCCACGTATTTTGGCAACCAGGACTGGTACTGACAATATATATATATATATATATATATATATATATATATACTGTATAATATATATATATATATATATATATATATATATATACATATATATATATATATATACTGTATATTATCCAACAATAGGATGGCACTCCCACAGAAAGTTAATAATAGTCCCGGTTGCCTTCTGAACGCTTGCCAACATGTGGCTGCATAAATACATACAGTATCAGCGGCACTCCGGTGTATAAAAGAACCACAGATGCAGGTGTAATCATCAACGTTTCGATGTATTTCTCACATCGTCATCAGGATACAAAACACTTCAAAAGTACACTTACTTATACCCCACCACCAAACACCATGTGCATCGCCACCGCTTCCGGGTTCCGGTCAGTGAAGACGCCCACAAATGACATCATCATGTATGGCCCTTTGCCATGGTGACTAATGACACTAAAAAACATAAAACAGAAGGCACTCAAATTAACGGAGGCTGAATCCATATATATATAGTGCAATCATATATTAAAACAACCCTATGAGCAGTAATAGCATATAAAAAATTTTCACAAGCCAATCAATGTAATACTTAAGGATTATTGCAAAAATGGTAACAATTTCACTGTCACTTAAAGTGATCCATCAAGCATAAATGGAATATACCAAATATAGAAAAATGCAGCACAAAAAATTTGTAACAATTCCTGACACTTTATAAACCTGGACTGATGTAAAAAGTTTTCAACCGCAAGCCCCGGAGTGATTTTGGCTCTATCAGAGCCAAAATCACTCCCACTGACATCACTAGTGATGTCAGTGGGCCGGCTTCTGACGGTAGGCGTTCCCATGGGAACGCCCCCATCAGGGAGGCACGCCTCCGGCTCACCCACCAAAGGGGGCGTGCTGTCAATCAACATCGACTGCACGCCCCCTTTGATCAGACACAACGAGCGAAGGACTTTCCTTCGCTCGTCGCGTCTGGCGCATGCGCACGACGGAGCTCCCTCCGTCGTGCGCATGCTCAGTGCATAACATCGACCCACTTGCGAGCGGACAGCCGCTCGCGAGTGGGTCTGAATCAGGCCCTTTGTCAGTGGGTGTGTCCATATTGGGCACCAGAGCTGTAATTAGACTTTTTTGGTGTCCTGGGCCAGAAAGAGCATTGGCGCCCCCACCCCCATTTTTTAATTAGGGACATAAGATGCACACTTGAAAAAGGGGAGTGGCATCATGTGTGGGGGCCTTGACAAATCTGATATGTCCCATACGATGATGAGGGGATATCGATCCTGTTGTTCAACAGTTATCCAGGTGTCACTGCCAAATACAGTGTGAATCCAATGGTTGCAGTGTTGATGATACACAATAATTATGCAGTATAATGCAACAGCTCTAGATTTAGGAAAGAACTGGTGAAACTGCACCTGCAGCAGAATTTGTCCATCAGATCAGCCATGCACAAGCCTGCAGCCAGCAGTGCAGATCACTGACTGAAGGTATAAAAAGAGCTCTACTTGTAGTATATATGCAGCAAATATCAGTGGCAGGGAGATCCGTGTATGTACCCAGATAGGGCTGCCATCAGAACTTGTGGGGCAGATAGCTTTGTGTGTTAAATAAAAAAGTATGTGACTGAAGTTGCTTAGGGAGGTGGCCAGATGGAGGGGGAGTCAGCCATGGAGGAGATAGGGGTGGCCAGGAGATCTCTAATAAAAGAAGAAAATTGACAGGCCCAAGCAGTGCCCCCTGCCCATTAATGCCCTATATAGGACTCCAGATCACACTTAATTGGGCTTATTAGATGGTCAATTAACCTAATAAAATTAGATTGATCCCAAATAATAATAATAATAATAATAATAATAATAATAATAGCATTTTTCTCCCAATAGGACTCAAAGTGCTTTACATTTTTATTTAAAATACAAACTACAAAATAAGCTTAACAGAAAATAGAAACATTTGTGAAGGGACATTAGTGAAATGATTTGGTAAACATGTGAGTGTTGAGATTGTCTTTGAAGGATTCTAAAGTGGAGGCCCTTGTGATGTGTGAGGAGGCGAGTTCCATTGAGTCAGAGCAGCAAAGCTAAAAGCTTGACCCCAGATTAATTCATGGAGATTCTAGGTATTGCTAATAGTCCTTTATCTACAGATCACAGTATTCAAGAGGGGCATTTAGGGACCAGAAACTATTTCAGGTACCTTAAGCCCTGGTTTTGTAGGCTTTTAATAGCAATAAGTAATTAATCTAATCTTGAAATAGATTCTCTATCTTACAGGCTGCCAGTGGAGAGAGTAGAGAATGGGTGTTACAGTATGTGGCTAGAATGAAGCTGGTTGGCTAATAGTCTAGCAAATTCATTTTGTATCAGCTGCATTATTGTGTATTCTGGCACTGATGTGTGGCATAATTATACAGTATATTGTGGCACTAATGTATGGAATATTATGTATTGTGGACACCAATGTGTGACATAACTATGGATTGTAAATACTGATGTGTGGCATAATTATCTATTGTAGCACTGATGTGTGGCATAATTATGTATTATGGCACTTGATGAGTGGCATAATTTTGTATTGAGGCATTGATGTGTGACACAATTATGCATTATGGCACTAATGTGTGGCATAATTGTGTATTGTGGCACTGATGTGTGTCAAAATTATGTGGCATAATTATGTGGCATAATTATGTTTTGGGCACTTATGTGTGGCCTATTTACAATTTGAGACACAGATGTGTGGCTGTAACAAGCCGCCACGCTGCCAGTGCTGTGTGGTGTGAATGCCGGACAATTGTTCACTGAATAATCCTCCTTCCACCTGTTAGGATCTGTGGTAGCAGCATATTGTTTGCGGTTCCAGTCTTGATCGCTGCTAAGGCTCTGCACTAATTACAACCTGCTGTGTGCAGTATCAGGTGCACACATTGATTCTCTTGTCTGTGCAAAGCCCAGGTGCACAGTAGTCTGTCATCAAGGGAGAGTTGCTCTGATTGCGCTCTCTCTCTGTTAAATTCCAGCCAACCCTGCACTCCATGCCGGTGATAGAGGTAGTCATGCTTCCGGTTATTTCAGTCTCCTGTTCTACAGTCGAGTTCCAGAGTCCAGTCTGCTGTGTTATTTCTCTACCGTTTGCTCCATCCAGGTGGCATGCTTTGAATTTCATCTGCCATGTGCTGCATGTGTCATCAAGGCAGCATGGTGTGCACCCCAGCCAGAGCCATGTGTGTCATCTCAGTGGTTAAGAGTGCACTACCATCCCGGGCGCAGGCCAGCATCAGGCGTCTTGTGTCAACCCGGCGACACTGGAGGCATCCCAGCATCACTACTGCAAAATCCAGTGCATCAATGACAGTGTCAACCTGGCGGCACTGTAGCTACTCAGCGTCAAAAGTGCGTCATGGTGCACCGATGCCAGTTTCAACCCGGCGGTGCTGGTAGTATCTCAGCTTCCAGAAGCATTGCCCTGTGCACCACCGGCAGTGTCAACCTGGTGACATAGGTAAATCTCATCTAGTCAGTGTGCACACTCCATCGGAAACCATCCTGCCAGAGGCAGCCACCAGCCCAAAGGCCACATCTCAACTTATAGGCCCACAAGCCTCATCCAGCCCAAAGGTTGCTACTGGCCTAAAGGCTTCATTATCTAATAGGCCCACAGGCCTCGTTCAACCCAAATGCTGCTACTGGTCCAAAAGACCGCATCATCACTTACTGGCCCACAGGCCCATTCTGCCCAGGGGCTGCTGCCAGCCCCAAAGGCCGCACCACAACCAATTGGCTCTTAAGCCACATTTGGAGCCAGCTCTTCCAGCCATTCAGGCAACCACCTGGCCACATCCAGCCAAGGAATTCCAGCCCTCAAGGCTGAGTAGGACTTTTCCTCTTGGCTACCACTGAGCCATAACATTATCACCGGCCATAAAATTATGTACCCTCAGGGGTTAACGTCTCATCATGGACCCCGGTCAAAACCTGGCTCAGATCCTGGCTGGCCTAATTCAGTTGTTGACTCAGAAAGTTGTTGACTCCGTGTTGAGGAAACTCATGGTGCCACTACTCCCACTATAGTGGAACCCAAATTGAACTTACCTTACAAGTTTTCGGAAACTGGAAAGATTTTTTGAACTTTAAAGAAAGCTGTAAGCACTACTTTAAACTCTGGCCCAGGTACTCAGGTTCTGAGAACCAGCAAGTTGGCATGATTATTTCTCTCCTTCAGGGTGACCCACTAGCTTGGGCCTTCAGACTTTCCATGTCCATTCCGGCACTGCTGGCTGTGGATGCATTCTTCGCTGCTCTTGGCATACTCTACAATGACCATGACAAGGCATCCTTTGCAGAGGCAAGTCATCGATCCCTGAAGCAGGAGAGTAGAGCGGCAGAAGACTACTGCACGGAGTTCAGCAAGTGGGCAATTGATTCTGGTTGGAATGACCCGGCCTTGTGTAGTCAGTTCCGTTGGTGTCTATTGGATGAAATTAAGGATATCCTGGTCCAGTATCCTGCTCCAAGTTCTCTGGACAACCTCATTAGCTTGGTCATTCATGTGGATTTTTGGCTCCAGGAGCACATGCTGGAGAAAAAGTTACCCTCTCAAGCCCCTCGTTCTCCATTACAGATAGCTCCCTCCGACTCTGATGAACCCATGCAGCTGGGAGCATTTTGCCTTCCTCCTGAGGAGAAACGTAGGAGATGAACATTAAGTTTATGACTTTACTGTGGAGGTAAAGGTCATGTAGCCCAAATTTACCCTTTGAAGTCGGGAAAAGGCAAGGTCTAGGTGAACTTGGGGAGATTCATTTAGGCCTTGCATCTGTCTCCCTGGAAAACCCAGTCCTTATCCAAGCAGTAATTTGTCTACCCAGCACAGAGGTGTCTGTTCCAGCATTTATTGACAGTGGTGCAGTACTAAATTTTATGGACTTGTCATTCCTCCAAACCCTGTGCCTGATTCCGCTGTCATTATCCACTCCTGTGTCAGTGATTGGACTAGATGGAACCTGTCATTCTAAAGCCCCATTGCTTTCCAGGACTCTCCTTTTGCAGCTATCGGTTGGGGTTCTACATTATGAAGAACTTTCATTTCTGCTCCTGCAGTGTCCTTTGACACCAGTGGTCTTGGGGTTACCCTGGTTGAAGAAGCATAACCCCATGATCCAGTGCAGACCGGTGAAATACTGGAATGGGGTACATCATGCTTCTACCAATGTCTGTCTCGGCCTATCCAACTGGCTGCTGCTGCCACTCCATCTATTCCGGCTCCATATCATGATCCTGCCAAAGTGTTCTCTAAGAGAAAAGCCAATGTCCTGCCTCCTCACCATGCCTACAACTGTGCCATCGATTTGCTGCCAGGTGTCAGACTTCCTAAAGGGCAATTATATGCCCTATCCATACCAGAGGTTAAAGCCATGCAGTACTATATTCAGGAGGCCCTTGACAAAGGCTTCATCCATCCATCTAAATTTCCAGTGGCATCAGGGTTTTTCTTTGTGGAAAAAAAAGATGGAACTCTTAGACTTGTATTGACTTCCATGGACTGAATAAGAACAGTCAAATATGCATATCCCTTACCCCTTCTCTCTGTTCTTTTTGACCAATTGCGAGAGGCTTCCATCTTTTCTAAAATAGACCTCAGAGGTGCATACAACCTAATTCACATTAGAAAAGGAGATGAGTGGAAGACGGAATTCAATACTCATTCTGAACATTTTGATATCTTGTTATGCCGTTCAACCTTTCCAATGACCTAGCTGTCTTCCAAGATTTCATCAATGAGGTACTAAGGGAATTCCTTGGGGTCTTTGCAGTGGTCTACTTAGATGATATCCTCATCTATTAAAAGTCTGTAGAGGAGCTCCTTGGGCATGTTCGACAGATCTTGCAAAGACTCTTAGCCAACAACTTACAGTATATGCCAAATTAGAGAAGTGCGAATTTGATGTGAAGTAGGTGTCATTTTTGGGATATATTATCTCTTCTCAAGGCTTCTCGATGGACCCTGGCAAGGTGAAAGCCATTCGGGATTGGGAACAACCCACAATGCTAAAGGCCATCCAGTGATTCATGGGGTTTGCTAATTATTATCAGAGGTTTGTTAAGTTGTTCTCCTCGATTGTGGTTCCTACTGTGGAATTAATGAAGAAAGCTGAGGTTGCAAAGTGGTCTTCGGCGGCTATTCAGGCCATTAATACCTTGAAAGAGGCTTTGTATCAGCTCCTGTCCTTCGGCATCCCAACACTGAGCTCCCATTCATGGTTGAGGTCGATGCATCAGAAATCTTGTCACAGAAAGATATCAAAGATGACAAGCTTCACCCATGCACCTTCTTTTCCCAGAAATTTTATTTGGCAGAATGGAACTATGACATGGGCAAATGGGAGCTTCTGGCCATCAAATGGGCCTTTGAGGACTGGAGACACTGGTTAGAGGGGGCTAACCATGTGGTAACAGTTCTCACTGACCATAAGAATCTAGCTTACATTGAGACAGTAAAAAGACTGAATGTGAGACAGGCCCGCTGGGCCTTTTTATTTACTCGGTTTCATTATGCTATATTGTTTAGACCAGGTTCTAAGAATGTTAAGGCGGATGCCCTGTCTTAAAGTTTTGCCATCAGCCGTCTTCCAAGGGCATCAGAGGAGAACACCATTCCAGCTTCTAGAATCCATCTTGCTGTAACCGGAACCCTGGCAGATTCTCTTAATGCATGTCAGTCTAAAGCCCCTTGTGAAACACCATCAGGAGTGCTCTTTGTCCCTGAGATACTGCGCAAGGAGGTGCTGAAGGATTTTCATTCTTCCAAAACAGGGGATCATACTGGTATCACCAGAACTCTGGAACTGATGTCTCGTTCTGTCTGGTGGCAGTCCATGTCGCTGGACACTTGTGAATTCGTTTTGGCATGCGATGTCTGCTCGAGAAATAAGACTCTCTGGACTGCTCATCAAGGGTTGCTGTGTCCTCTTCCTACTCCCTCTAAGCCATGTCCCATATTGCTATGGACTTTGTTGTTGACCTACCACTGTCCTCACGCTGCTCTGTCATCTGAACTGTCGTGGATTGATTCTCTAAAATGGTGCACTTTCTACCCTTGAGCAAGTTACCATCTGCTAAGGAGTTGGCAACACCATTTCTCCACCATGTCTTCAGGCTCCATGGACTTCCAGTAGACATCATCTCAGATCATGGTATGCAATTTGTTGCTCGGTTTGGAGATGCTTCTGTGCTGATCTGGGTATCAAAGTTATCCTGTCCACAGTCTAATGGTCAGATGGAGCGGGCCAATCAGTCTTTGGAACAGTTCCTCCGCTTCTTCAATTCCAAATGCCAAGATGATTGGGTTCCACTTCTGCCCTTTGTGGAATTCGCATACAACAAATCCTGTCATTCTGCTTCCTCCGTCTCTCCGTTTTATTGCACCTATGGAATACATCCTAGGAGTAATTAATTTGAGTCTTCACCAGCTAGAACTCATGTCTCATCTTCTGTATCAAGGTTATGGTCAGTCTGGAAGAAGGTACATCATGTTCTCTTTCAAGCGTCTGGGTAATCCAAAGCACAGGCAGACAAACATTGGAGACCTTGTAATTTCAGAGGTAGTGATCTGGTATGGCTGCATTCCAGGAACATCAATTTGCTCCAGAGGTCACAGAAGTTGGGGCTTAAGTTCATTGGGCCATTTTGCATCATTGCCCAGATTAATCCCATAGCCTTCAGGCTGAAGTTACCAAAGACTCTTAGGATCAACAACACATTTCATTGTTCTCTCCTTAAGCCAGTGTTCTTTTACTCCAGGTTCACTTCTAGGCATCCAGTCAGACCTCCACCACTGCTTGTCCAGGGACATCTAGAGTTTGTGGTGGAGAAGATTCTGGACTCTAGATTTCCTCATGGACATCTTTAGTTCCCGGTATACTGTAAAGGGTATGGACCAGAGGAGTGTTCTAGGGTTCCAGAAAGATCTCTGCATGCTGCCACCTTGCAGAGATGATTCTTTGGGAAACTTTCCAAACAAACCAGGCTCTAGGGGTTCCTTAACCCCTTGTCAAGGGAGTACTGTCATGAGCCACTGCACTGCCAATGCTGTGTGGGGTGAATGCCAGACAAGCGTTCACTGAATTATCCTCCTTCCCCCTGTTAGGATCTGTGGTAGCAGCATATTGTTTGCAGTTCCAGTATTGATTGCTGCTAAGGCTCTGCACTAATTACAACCTGCTGTGTGCAGTATCAGGTGCACACATTGATTCTCTTGTCTGTACAAAGCCCAGGTGCACAGTAGTCTGTCATTAAGGGAGACTTGCTCTGATTGGGCTCTGTCTCTGTTACATTCCAGCCAGCCCTGCACTCCATGCCGGTGATAGAGTTACTCATGCTTCCGTTTATGTCAGTCTCCTGTTCTGTAGTCGAGTTCCAGAGTCCTGTCTGATGTATTATTTCTCTGCTGTTTGCTACATCCAGGCGGCACACTTTGCATTTCATCTGGCATGTGCTGCTTGTGTCATCAAGGCAGCATGGTGTGCACCCCATCCATAGCCGTGTGTGTCATCTCAATGGTTAAGAATGCACTACCATCTCGGGTGCAGGTCAGAGTCAGGCGGTTTGTGTCAACCTGGCAACACTGGTCACATCCCAGCATCCCTACTACACAATCCAGTGCATCAATGCAAGTGTCAACCTGGCAGCACTGGTAGCTAGTCAGCATCCAAAGTGCATCATGCGATGCACTGATGCCAGTGATAACCCGGCGGCGCTGGCAGCAACTCAACATCCAGAGTGTGTCGCCCTGCGCATCACGGCCAGTGTCAACCCGGTGACACAGGTAAATCTTGTCTAGTCAGTGTGCACACTCCATCGGAAACCATCCAGCCCAGAGGCTGCCACTGGCCCAAAGCCAGCATCTCAACTTATAGGCCCACAGGCCTCATCCAGCCCAAAGGCTGCTACTGGCCCAAATGCTGCTTGTCATCTAATAGGCCCACATGCCTCATCCAGCCCAAAGGCTGCTACTGGCCCAAAAGGCCACATCACCACTTACTGGCCCACAGGCCCATCCAGCCCAGGGGCTGCTACCTGCCCCAAAGGCCGCACCATAACCAATTGGCTCATAAGCCACATTTGGAGCCAGCTCTTCCAGTCCTTCAGGCAACCACCTGGCCGCATCCAGCCAATGAATTCCAGCCCTCAAGGCTGAGCAGGACTTTCCCTCTTTGCTACCACTGAGCCATAACAGTGGAAAAATTACCTAATGGGGCAGTTATGTAGTTTGGCTTTGATTTGGGGCATAATTACGTATTGGGGACACTAATGTGTGGCATAATTATGTATTGTGGCAGTGATGTGCAGTGTAATTATGTATTGGGGACATTAATGTGTAGCATATTATGTATTGTGACTCTGATATGTGGTATAATTATGTATGGTGGCACTTATGTGTGAAATAATAATAACCCCTTACCTTGTCTCACCTATAATTACCATCATACATATCCATATTATTCTCTACTCTTAGTTTATTTATTGTCTCATACTCCTTATCCAATATTCTAATCTCCTGTTTTCACTGTACAGTATACTCTGCCTTTCCTCCACATCCCATCACTTTCATGGCCCACCTGTTACTATTCATTTGAAATCCATTTGCTAGATGTGGAAAGAAAAGGGTTTTAGGGAAATTGATAAATGAATGGATAAAGAATTATATTGTTATTTAGATTTAATAACTTATTAATATGACTTCACTGTAATTAAAATGATTTTTAATGGATTTACAGCTGTTTCCTAGCAATGGTGCTTATAGCAGAATATTAAATAATATACCAATAATTTTCTAAGAAAATTGTTAATCACTATGCTAAAGTTAATCCAATATGAAATTTTGTTGATTACTTGTAAGTGTTAAGAAAATACCTGGCAAAAAGCCATCATTAATCGTTAGAGGTATGGTTCTCATATATGATAGAGACAAGTGGGGGGAGAGTATAAAATGATAAATGTGGGACAAAAATAAATACATTCTGAACAGAGAGACAGAGTAGAAATAAATGAGATGCAAGAAGTTGAAGTTAAAAATAAAATCAATAGAAATACAAATTATCAAGATAATAAAAGTAAATGTAAGTAACAAAAGTAAAACTGTTGAAAAAAAAGAAATACAAAACTACTAAAAACAAATGGACAAAAATAATGTGAGCATACTGTGGAAGGCGGGTGCAGCAGACAAAATTGGGCAAACAGAAAAACACTGAAAATATCAAATTGGTAATGACCTTTATGGGAAAGGGCATTGGAGAATAGCGAGTCTGTGGGTCAATATGATTAAGTTACCTTACCCTAAACTGTAATGCAGCAGTGTCCAGGTCTTGCTGAAAGTGATCCCTCTGCAGCAACTCTGTAATCATAGAGATCTACTGTCTGCAATAGGTTTGTATGTGCTTCTGGACATAACACTGACCTAAATATTGCTGCACCAAGTAAACCCTTTATGGCAATGGTATTCCTTGATGGCAGTGGCCACTTTTAGCAGGATTATGTGCCCTGCCACATAACAAAAATTGGTCAAAAATGGTTTGATGAACATCACAAAGATTTCACAGTGTTGACATGGCCACCAAATTCTCCAAATCAATCTGATCAATCATCTGTGAACAACTTAAGAAGACATAAGGGATCTGTTGAAAACATCTTGTGGAATACATTCCTGGGCATGTCAGAGTGTTTTCACCACTTACTGTAACTGGCTAATATTTTGTCCAAAAATGTCCCAAAAATTACCATTTTTTTAAAATCAAATTATGTAATGAGCATTTATTTAATCCTGATAAAGTAGTATAACTGTTTTAAAAAACATGCATATTTGTTAATTAAAGCGTACTGAAAAAAGGTTAAATAGCTTTAATTTATATAAAGAAAATTTCAATAATCAAAATTTTTGAGAACATTAAAAAAATAGTTTTATACAGTTAAAAAAAACTTCACACACATATAATAAACTTTTTTTTTACCTGTAATGTATAAAACAATATTTTCCTGCCACTTCTTGCAGGAGATCATCAGCAGTATTTGGTGAAGTTAAAGATCACAAATAAATCACTGCTGGCTTGGAGAGCGTGAGTGCGCAGGGAGGTGGGGCTGCTGCAGTACAGTCAGCAGTCTAGACTGAAGGGTCATCCTATTAGGAGCGCCTATCTCAGTCACACCCCTGGAAGTGCCTGTAGCTATAGGAAGGAAGGTAAGCTGCAGCTTCCCTTATCCTCCTGAACTTGGGCTACAGGAAGACTGTCTGTCTTCCTGCAGCCATGGGTGGGTAATCCACTTTTAGTATTAAAAAATGCTTTTCATTATTTTTATGCATGTCATTGTTCATATGTATCTTTCAGTTTTGAACAGATTGTCATTATTCTACATCTTCCTGGGGAACCACAATACAGCAGATTATTAGGGAGACCGCTGAATTGAATAGCACATTGATTTGTACATATTTATCCAAATAGGAGAAAAGATTGTTTTTCCAAAACATGTGCTCTGCATTTAATGCAGTACACATTTTTTTGCAATCTGTCCAGCTGCTGAATTTTAATTTAGAATTTGTAAAGGTCAATTTGGATAAATTGATTACATTCTTTTTACTTCAATGTATGGAGGGCTGCATTTCAGCATTAATGTCCCACATACTGTAGTATTCCCAGGTAGTATAGCAATGAGAAGATGAATGGAGATATAAGTTAGCATAAAATCTCCTTATTTATCTGAATTCAGAAGTGGGTCCACAAGACTCAGAATTCCAAATTGCTGTCTGTGAAATATATAGTATATGGTTTCTTTTTACAGCCAGTAGTGAAAGCACCATATAACTTGATTCTTAACCTTATTCTAATCACATGGGTAATTTTGAATAAATCAAATCCTATCAATAAAAAGAAGACTGCAATTGAAGGATCCATTTCAACAGCTTGGTGGCTGATTTGGAATTCAAGCTCATGGTGCCTGCAAATCCAAAGTTCTGAATGGTCTTACCAGCAGGCATAAACATGGTTACTTGGATGAAGCATACCTGGGAAAGACATCCATAATTCAGTTACCAAACCCAACCTCCATTTCGACTACACCAAGAAATTCTAATCCAATGTTTTTGAAACTGAGGGCTGACAACTGGAAGAGAGACTATCAAATTTCAGGAAATGAGGAGGGATAAAGTGACTGGACCAGAAGTTACACATAAGGAGAATTAACCTTTAATTGTGACTACCTATTTAAACATGTTGCTTTTCCCATTGAAACTTTTTTTTTACATTTTTAATTAGAAATTTGCACTGACACCTGTGTTTTGTTTTTGGATCTGGATTCATCTTTGTGTTTTGGTTTTGGTTTTGTAAAACAATCCTCAAGTGTTTTGGATTTAGACCTGGGTTATTTTATTAAAAAAAATATAAAATGTTTTTAAAAACAGCTAAAATCATGTAATGTTTGCAATCCAAAACCCTGAATTCGGATTTAAAATCCGAAATCCGGATTGTGGGAAGATCAAAACTGCAACTTGGGTCTGTCCAGATCTTCTTTGGATATCAAAACCTCGAATCTGTCTGAATTCTAAATTTGCGTGGATTAAAATTTCTGGAGAACGAACTGCACATCTCTATTTTTAATAACACTTCCTGTTATAGATGATCTACTAACGAATTTTCACTTAATTAACTACTGTATTGTGATATATAATGAAGATTATATAATGAAGATCTTATAACTTTAAAAGTTTCAAAGGAAGAACTGTAAAATTCCCATGACCTACATGCTACAGTATGCCTAACCTTATTTATGTGTAGTTCAGTGATTCCTGGGTATGGTCAATAACCTTCTGAGACACTAGTCTTCTATCTGATATGTGTGAAACCATGATAGTGAAGCACTGCAACAACAATTGAGTTTAAAAAATAGGGTATGCCAGGGAATGGTATCAGTGGCGTCACTCACCCTGGTGACACTTGGTGTGGGCAATGGAGAAGATAGTAGTGTGCGCAACTAAGCCGCATGCATGTAAAAATAGGGTGTGGTCTTGCAGGTAGGGGGCGTGGGTAGGGGGAGAGGCCTCATGGCCCAAACCCTCATTTTAGTCACTCTGGAGGTCAAGAGATGTGGACTGCCCCCGGGGACCACCCTGTGGGCAGTGCCGGTTCCATCACTGTGTCAGGAGGTGAGTTCTGCAAGTAATGCTACAGTGCAACACCTAGCTTCTGTCACTGAGGAGGCGTCGACATTTAGGTTTCACCCTTCTGCCATTGACACCCAGGTGTGGCCCGCACCCAATTTGCCTTTTTATAAAATTTACTCATATGATCCTTAGGTGAATATTTACTAAAATGATGGTTTACAAAAGTAGAAGTGTTGCCAACAGCAACATCTATCATTCTAGCTGTCATTTTCTGGAAGGTACTAGATATTGAATGGGTGCTTTTGGCAAAACCTCCACTTTGTATACACACACACACTTTAGTAAATGTACCCCTTATACTTACTTTACTCAATGATTTAAAATTTGTACATAAAATTATTTCTCACAGAAAATATTGTGCTTATAGTACAGCAAAGAGGAATAATTATAATTCTACCTTATTGTGAATAATCCATTTTCTAGTGTTGGCTAATTTTTCTTTTTAGTTTGCACAATAAATATGAACAAACTAGCTTCCCCATACTGCAATTGGAGAGGTGGCACATTTTGCTTTTTTTGTAAATGAGAAACCTTCTATTTGACCCAACACTATAAGCTGAACTATACAACAGTTCAATTATTTTAAATTAGTCTTATATTTGTGCAGGGAATAGATGGCCATTGAATAGTATTATTGTGCATTACAAATAGTCTGTTTTATTTTATACAGCACTAATGATTTTCATTATCTCCTAAGCTGATAGAATCTATTCCAAAACCAATAATCTTTTCAAATCCACTGAGCCACAAATTACTCATTAGATATATTTTCAGAGATCATTACCTTTATCATAGTCTTCAGTTTTTCATTTCCTGAATGCTCAGTGCATTTTCTAATATAGGGTATGGATTAAAGCTGTAATAGAGCAATATTTTCTTTCATCAGGACAAAAATAGGAGTTAAACCAAATTCTGAAAATGTTATTTTAAGATACTTTCAAATAATTTTCTGCATTTTTGAATTGCTGCACATCAATGCCCCTTTTTGAATTTCTAGACAGGTTGTAATTTGTATACTCTTACAGGGACTTTTTGGTTTTCATAATAAAAATGTGTTATTTTTTATATCAAAAACCATATACATAATTTTTTCAGTACAATGGGCTCAAATCAATTGAATGTGAATTGAATAGCGCCAAGAAGGAGCTCCGGGAGCTATTCAATTCAGCGCACTGTTAAGCCAGACTAAGGATTTCTTCTGGTATTTCTTCTGGGGTGCGAGCAGAAATCCGACAAAATTTCAGGTGCAATGCTATTTTTTGCCCTTAGCGTGGAGGAAACAGCTTCACGCCAGGAAGTTTATTCAGAGATAGCTCATTCTTATGACTAAACACCCTGTTTAAGGCATGAGGGGTGGAAGAATGGTCATTATCCGACCTAACAGCGCACAGAATTGAATAGCTCCAGGAGATCCCTCATTACGCTATTTAATTTGTGTTCAATTGAATAGAGCCCTTCATTTCTTTAATTATTACTAACATTGTTCATTTTGAAGCCTGGTGTAATGGCTACAGTATATTCAAACTGAACAAATGTTGTGTTAAATGTAAAGTAACCCTGAGGTTAAACACGTGAGCTGATAATACAACTGTCACCCAAGATGAACATATATTTTAGATGATAATAGTCTTATACTGCTTCTTACTTTAGTTATCAAGATCATAAAGGGTGATATTGACAGTGACAAAAGACACTTAGCTAACTACATATGTATCCTTACCTATCCTTTCAGTTTGACATAATTATGTAGATAGAGAGGCATGAGATGTGTAGCATCAATAATAAAAACCCTCTTGAGTTAAGGTGTTGCGAGCTGGAAGTGTTTGTTAGATGGCAATGGGCATTATTCAGAGTTGTACGCTAATTGCATTGCAGCTACATTGTTGTACATAGCAGCCATGCAAAATTTTGCTAGTTCAGCAGGAGGCATCTTGTGTAAATAGACACATCCTGTTGGCTTCTATGATCTAGAAAATGGAAAGACAAAGAATTGTATATTGTGGTGCACAAAAAGAAAATATAAATAAAATATAGCTTTTATTATATATGTATTAAAATATCACATAAGAAAGACTGCAAAATAATATTACAAAAATATAAATGATGTGAATAAAGAAAGAAATAGTGATTTAAAAAAATGCTATGTGCAGGGATGCCACTGTCTGTCTCAATTATTATATATTGTTTCCAAGAATAATATTGCACCTTCTAATAGGGATGATGTATGTTGCAGAGGATGTTCACAATATAGTGTTCTATCCACTGATGCTGAGATACTTTTAAGGTAGATGGAAATTAAATTACCAGTATATATATAACAGATCTCTCTTTATAACTCAAACTCTTAATATAAGTAAATGCTGATGATTTAATTATTCGAGCACTGTGAATAAATCAATATGCAGTCCTATATATTATATCCCAGATATATATGCTGTAGCACCTTCTAGTAGGGATGACATATGTTACAGAGAATGGACACAATGTAACATCCTATCCACTAATACTGAGGTACTGTTCAAGGTGGATGGTAATTAAATTACCAGCCTAGGATTTTGCATAGCAGATCTCTATGACTCAATAAATTTTATTAATTATGGCATAGATATTATTAGCAAGTATACATGGGTCACCCTCCATATAATATTTCACATGTAGTATATTGCCAAAACCCAGCATATGTGCAATTGTAATGCTGTCAGATTCACTAAGATTCTTATAGCACTGCAATCTGTGCTATTAAATTGGGGACAGCTATCTGTGATCACATCTACTTTACACTGTGTGAAAAAGTCTAATCCCCCTCAGGCTCGATAACCACCTTTAGTGTGGGTGCAAACATTGCAATCCTATTAACACATTAGTAAGGACACAGCAGTAGAGCCAAAACACAGCTTCTAAAAGCTGGCACGCTTTGTAGTGTTAGCTTAGTCAGGGCAACCAGGTGGACGTCTGGAACCTGTTTATATACCGGCATCTCCTCACTGTCCTCCAACCTTTCCTTTTCAGTCTCTGATCTGCCTGTGTGCAGCTTTGCAATTGTGATCCTTGTTGAATCAGGCCCATAGTGTTTTATGATACATTACATTCAAATAATATATTGTGTTTAGAAATTGTTTATTTAAGCTCCCTTTTCTCTATTACTAAGTGCTGCCTCTCAGAGTATCCAAACTTGTACACATGCCATATTTACTTTATTTTTTTCAATCAGCTAAATTAAGCAAATACATATTTATTGTGTATTACAATTAGCAGAAATACTGTGTACTATGCCATAAATATTATATTTATCTTTTATATTTCACAGCAATTCAGAAAACATGCAGTTGTACCCTACTGCTTTGTCCATCATTATTTTATCATTCCAAAACATTGACTTCTGCTTTGTCCCTCACAACTTGTCATTTTAGGAGTTAGTGGCATGTCTGGCTGTGGTGGATATCTTATGGGAGCAACCACCACAGAGACATACAGTATAGCTCATTGCAGAACTCTTTTGGCTAAAACTGCAATGTGACACTTTACACTACCACTAAGAAATACACAAAGCTAATATATTCTGAAACAAGCAGTCCTTGTGGCTGATGCCTGCTATGAGGTATTGGTTAGTCAACTCAATCACAATGTTTTTTTAGAGATGCAACTAATGGTGGTGACCATTTTGTCGAGGAGCCTAAAATTGCTGCACTTTTAAGTTTTGATGGCAACCACAATGTTTGCAGGGGATACCCTTCCAGATTCAACTGATTTGAATTTCATAATATAATCACTGTCCTGATATAAATAATATATAATTTGATATTTGTTTAAAGAAATGTATTCTATTGATCATTGTGATTTATTAAACTTGCAATATTGATATAACCTATAAAAACACAAACCTTCAGTGAACAAGTTTGTATAATATTACTCAAATAAATTTCTAAAACATGCTAGAGTTGCACTAAAAAATAGTGAGCAACACTTGTAACAATTTGTGGGTGGTTAACATTCTCAGTCAGTCAGATGAATGACCTACTTCCAATTGATTAAAATCCACAAACCAAGTAGAGCAAAACATTCCTCCAGATGAAACATTTAAATTGTTTTAAAATTGCTTGTGTGGTAAATTAGGCCAAGGTACTCAATGCCCCAATATACAGATAAGTGACATAATTATGGTACCATAAAAATATATACAAAATATATTACCCAAAGAAAGCTGAGGTGTCTTAGTGTGCCAAATAACCCAGGATACAGTAGGTATGGAGTCACAGTAGGTGAATGGTGTCTGTGTCTCCTTACTTCCAGCATCTTGGTATGCTGATCAAGGGTACATTCACATGTTGCGGCTGCTGAGTATTGCAACAATATCCTACATCTACAGTAAGATGTTTGCCAGGTGATGCAGAAATTAGTATAGCATCAGGTAATTATGATATGGATGTGTCTCAATGTGCCAGAGATCCCAGACCTAGGGTGAGGTCACGGCAGATAAATGGCATCCTTATGAGTTCCACACTCTCAATGTCTCAATATGCTTAACAAGTTATTATGTGATTAATTAGTTGAACTACTTCATAATAACTTGCTTGGCATATTGAGATTCACATGCAGTTTTCAGGGCTAGTGAGAGGCAAACGTGTTGATATAACAATCTGTGGTCATAGCAAACAGCATGCAGTAAAAGCAAATGTAATTTAAAAGTCAGAACAGTAGCTAGATGAATAGTCAAATGATTTGGGTCAATAACCAGCAGTTCCTCTTAAGACTTTTTAAAGCACCTGTAACTGACCTGCAACCTCAACAATGATTTACTTAGACTTAGTGACAGGCTTGCTGTTGGCCCAATCTCTGACCTGACAGTACTTCTGAGAATGAACAATTTAAATATTCTTTGTGAATTTGGAGGTTTTCTTTGACCAAGGACTTGAAAAATGACCTCTGAAAGATGGGTGGTACCTTTATTGTGGCTGCCATGGTCACTGAAAGATAGAGTATTTAGATGGCAATGTCTGAGATACTAGGAAATGGTTTTGCCCACTAGAGCAGGAGGCAAATCTTCTAAACATTATTATATGTTCATTGTTCTAATATGGGGAGCTTGCACTTTAGACATTGAGGGGTTTATATATGAAGTGTCAGGTTGAAAAACCTGACACTTTTGTTCATGTTTATGCCCGATATTTAAAAGAACAGTCCTACTTGCTAGTATGACATGACTAGTAAAAGCACTATAATATTTCCCACAATAGAGGTAGTGGGCCACAAGGGCTGCATGTTCCAGTTGATCATTGACTCTCATATATTGGATACTGGAGAGATATATAATCTATAGTGCACTGGAATAGCATTATTCTGGATGACCATTCTTGGATGAAGTAGATTGATGTTTTTAAGGCTGAATACTGCCAAGACTAGCTGGTTACATCCAGAGTCTGCTCCTAAAGTGGAAAAGCCAAGTAAGGACATACAGGATGTATTAACAATGGGGCTGATGGGACTGCAGCCCCGGCCCCTTTCACAAAATAGGCCCAGTATGCATGGCAGCGAAGGGGATTAATAGTGGGGCAGCCAGAGTTAGCTATAGCTCTAGGCCATACTGCAGATATAGGGCCTGAGTCAAAGGTTTACTAAGTATTCTTAATTCAGAGAGGGTGCACTTGCTTTTTTCCTGCATTGTACTATGAGGATCAAAATGGTAGCACCTCTTATTATATTTCAAAATAGAGTGTGCACTCTAAGCTCCCGAATTTTTGTCTATATCTGTGTATACTTGAAGATAGAGACTTCTTCTGCTTGGTATTGGCACCCCACCCATCAGCCATTAAGTAATTTTAATCAGCAAAGGTTCCTGCATTGCTGTCTACATACTGCAATGGGTACTATTATGTTAAGTCCTTGATAAATTGTTATAATGCATTAGTATTAAGGATTTTAGGGACCCATGTGATTTTGATCACCTTGACATTGTGGATTGACAGACACATATTTTTGGCCAGAGATGTGCTAAGAACCTTATTTATATTCCATATTATTTGTAGAGTTTATCTTAATTGTTTTGACTATTCTTAGTGCTTAGTATGTACTACTGTATTTTATTTTTCCTATTGAAAAAAAGATCTACAGTTGAGAGAGGGAAAACATAAGTCTGTCTGTAAAATCAGATATTTTGTTGTTTTTCATCCTTTTCATTGATCCTTTAATGTTTCAATTATTTCTTATTTTTTGTCAGGAATATTGAAAGTACAGGACCACAATTAGTAAGGAAAATGAGCAACTCTGTTTTGTAATGCTTTTTCATGCAACAAAGAAACCATGCATGATCCTAACCTAGTATCTCTCATTGTTTCTTCCAGGTCCTATCAGTTTATGCAGTCCTCCTCCAAGTCTGTTTAAAGAAATTATTTGGGAGTGCATGATACATAATTTTAATTTTAATTATTTTGCCTTGGGGGTTGAGAACATAGCTTTCCTGTTCTGAGTAAGGTTTATACTATGAGACTCAACAACTAAATAGGGGGATATTTTTAAAGATTAAATTAAATACTTTAATGATGTGATACTGAAGTTAAAGTTGTCCTGATGTAGCTAGGAATATATTAGGCAGAATCAGTCAGAGTCTAGGCTTTGTCACCTCAGAGATTGTGGTTAACAGTTTCCAAGCAGTAAGTGAATATTTCAGTAAAGCATTATTCTTATTTGAATATAGAGAATGACATGATAATGAGAGGAAATTAGTTAACTTACCAAATTAAAGTACTTAGGTATCCTGAGTATTTAGGCTCTAAAAAGATGCATAATATTTATAGAATACCTACTGTATATGTTTGGACATGGACATTTACATCCCAACTTGTCAGACATGGAGGAAATACATGCCATCTAGGCAGCCAAGATTTTGTAGCTCTTGTCACCATATTCACACAGCTTAATGGAAATGGTCTGCTCACACTCTTAGGGGTATTTTTATGGAAAGCTCAATTTTAATCATTTTTGAATCAATAAAAATCAATCAACATTGATCTTGTATTTTAGGGGCTAAATCACACATTTACAAATACTTAAAAAAAATCCAAAATTTTCTGTTGTCAAATGTGTAATTTAGCACCAGAAATGCAACATGATCAATTTTTATCAAATTTAAATCAATTAAAATTGACCCTTGGTTAATATACCTCTAAAGTAGAAATGTTGTAGTCTTTCATATGCACTAATGAGTTCTACTGGTTACTTGGCAGGACTGGAAATCCAACATTGATTACCTGAACTGGAAAATGTTCACTACTACTTAACTTCAGACTCAGAGCAGATTAAAGTATTGCACTGCAAATGAAGTGTTAGTTCTTATGCTGGTGGCATACTCAGTAGTTTATGGCACTCCAACTGACCTGCTCTTTTGCTATCAGATATTGAGTGAGAATCTTGTTGGTATCTCCTTATTATTATTTATAAAAAATCACTTATTAGCAGCAAAGAATAAAATTGAGTTTAAAGTATGATCTAAAAAAAATGTAAGGGGCAATTATTTCTAAGCTGTGATTTTCAATTTACCCATAAACAAACTGATAATCACTGTCACTATCCAATATACCTTTAAATATTACTGATTATTACAATGAAAAAATTATGTCTTAGTGAGATAAAAGTAAATTCAGCACAGAAATTGTGTTTATCAGGCATCAAATTGTTGGATGATGAGCTCTCTGAGCTTCCACCAACCTCAGTGCAAAACATAATGGAGGTGGAGGTCTCTAGGACCTCACAAAGCTCAGTAGGAGGCCTGAGTTCTGTTATGTGCTACTGGGCATACACTCTTTGTTCACACATCTTTCCTCCCTTGCGCTACTTGTGAGTGGACATACCTCTGAGACTCCTGCAGATATACCTGTTCTGCAGAGTCAACAGAGTGCCTCAAGTACATTATATCACTACTGCTACATTAGAGGGGCATAGTGTTACCATACCACTCTAATGCCTGGCATACTATAGCACCAAGTGGCATACTATAGCACCAAGTGATAACCTACTATTGCAGGCTGCATCAATACTACTGTTTGTACACTTGTTATATCCAGTGGTGGAACTAGAGAGTGGTGGGCCCAGGTGCAAGAATATGCTTTGGGCCTCCCTATGCAGTGCCCCCAGTAATGGTCCCCCTATGCAGTGCCCCCAGTAATGTCCCATATATATTGCCCCCAGTAGTGGTCCCCCTATGCATCGCCCCCAGTAGTAGTTCCCCCTATGTCCCCAGTAGTATTTTCCCCTATGCATTGCCTCCAGTAGTAGACCCCCTATGTATTGCCCCCAGTAGTAGACAGTCCCCCCTATACAGTTCCCCAGTAGTGAGCAACCCTTTTATACAGTACCCCCTGTAGTGACACCCCCAAAACAGTGCCCCTAGTAGTAGTCACCCTGCACCACTTTGGGCCCCAGTGCAAGCCATCAGCTGCACCACCACTAGTTCAGCCATTTGTTATATCCCTGTGTCTTATGCTACTCAATGTTTTAATTAATGGTTCAATTAATCTAAGACCTGGTTAGGCTGTGGAGTGTGTGGACTAACTGCCACTAGCACCAAACAACTGTGCAACACATTTAACACCTTATACATTCTGACCTAATGTATTGACTGTCACCTAGTGAGACTAATTATATAACCCTAATTCTCACAGTGTCATTCAGCTGCACATCTTCACTATCACTACTTTGCTAATAAGATATGAGACCAGCAGCTTCAAGTTAATAGTTTATGGTCCCCATACATTGACACTACCAACACAAATGACTTTGCTGTCAATAATATGCTACTGCTTTCTTTCATATTGTACATTTTATATATCATGGGTCCAATTTTATATCCTGTTTGTTTATATGAAAAATAATTCTAACTTCAAAATGTTTCTCCATAAAAAAGAATATATTAAGCTACAAAGAGTAACAGAGTTTATATAAATATTGTATTACACTTACAATAGTTCTACCCAGAGAGTCTTACAATACTGTGCAGTAAGGTCTAAATATTTTCCATGTACTGTAGAAACATTTATCAGTTTTTAATGGTAAGAACATTCATGTAATTTAGTACATGTATTCAATGAAATATATGGACATCAAAACTTGTATTTACTAAGCATATTTCCTATAAGAATATAATGATACAAAATCTGTTTATAAGGATTGTAAGCACATACTGTTATTTCATTAAATATTAATAATAATTCAATAATTGCTTAATTATACATATTTTTATTTGCTGTTCAGTAAAGTGCAGATTCAAATTTCCTCTTATTAAGTACAGTTAAAGACCATACAGATTTATTATTTCTGTGAAGTATTAATAATATGTCCACTTGCGCTCAGATGCATCAGTAAACTTAATTATTTAGAACATTAGACATTTTCTACTTTCATTTTTCAGAAATAATTGGATAACTACTCACTGCATGTACCTAACATATTAGCAGGGAACAAAGTCTGTTTTTTTTTTCAAATGAAAATTTAAATCATAATAATCATGAACTGTAAGTGGTCAGATTATATTTTTAATTTTATTGTTTCGAAATAATTGAAAAAATAATGGACTTTTTAGTTGCAGTTTTCAAAAAAGTATTTTATGATAAAGTTTTTTTATCCATGAAGCACTCCCTTGTTCTTCTAATACAGATTTACTGCCATGGAAAATAAACTAGTAAACAAAGGGACAGCTGGAGATTTACCCAGTATCTTGGTTTATATATTGGAATCACAGTTCACTGAAAAAAAATGGACCATTAAAGGACCATCAAACATTCCTTAGTGTTACCTGCCTCACTATTATAATTCAAGATAAAAATTATTGTCTAGTTGGAGCAGACATTTTGCACATTTCATCTTGATAGCTCTGGAGTAACTGATAAAAATATACTACTGTAGTTTCTGGCAAGACTTACCTCTTCACACTAGGCCATAACTTTAAAATATATTAAGATAAATGCAGGCTCCTATTTGTCTTATTGAGCATTTTAATTTGTACATTGATCACACTATTCTATTTTTATATGTAAAGCTAATACTATAGTAATTTTAATTGGAAAGTTATACATTTTTGTAAAAAATAATAGAAAGAGTCTTAAATACATTATCAGTTAATGGGCCATGTTTTTACAATACTTTATCTTCACAATAAAATGCTCTCACTTAATAAAGTGTCTTTCATAGTTCTATAAATAGGTGCATACAAAAGCCTACTTTAAAAACAAGCTATACAGCCACTAACTCAATAAGCCAGATTGGAACGATAACAAGTTGGGACACCTTACAAATAAAAACATTGCTCACACCATATTATAATAGCACTACATTCAATTCTGCATACTGGAAAATACGTATTTTCAAACAGCATTAAACAATTTACAGTGCAGATCTTGTTAAACTAGAATGTCCAGCATGCTGTGGAAGCTGATAGATAGCAGGATGTGTTGGGCCATATACATTCACAACATATTTATACTCTTCACATACTCTCGCATCTTTTTCATATTATAGGACATTTAAGTAAAAATCTTCAATTTGTTGCAAAAACAGCTTCTGTGCAGTCACCTATACAGGTAGAGGAGGGTAAACTCATCACTTTTGAGCCTTTGTATAAGTTATCTGCTCCCCTATATCACCTCCATGTTTTCAACCTATGCAGGTTCTGCAAACACCACCAGCTGCATTCCAGTTTAGTACATCAATTCTAGATTTTACAGGGTGTCCAAATTCAATTTATGAGAAAGCAAACAGAATGACTCTCACAAATAATGCAGTGCATCAAAAGAAGCAAAAGGTTGAAGAAAATTTACAGTAGCCAATGAAATAGAATTGTACATTTACATATACATAAACTTTAAAAATTTTGAAAAAAACTTAAAATCTTCTGTCAACCTTTTTTGTGTCACTCTTTGATGTGTTGACCATTTGAATCTGTCAACCTTTTATACCTGTCGATCTTTTGCACCTGTCAACCTATTGCTTGTTGACCATTTGGTGTCGACCTATACATTGTCATTTTTTTTTCTGTCCACCCTTCATCTTGACTCCAGTGCATACCAGGGTGTGACTTATACTAGTCTGCTGTGAGCAGATAGGTAGTTTAATTAATAAAAACAAATCTATACACAAATAGTTTTATCAGATTTACACATTATTTGTATTGTCATTTGGTATTAAGATATTTATACTTAAAACTATTTTAGCACTAAATACTTTCATGTAAAGTAAATAGAAATTAGTCTATAATTGATTTGTACATCAGTGTAGCTTTGGTTGCAAAGCCATATTGTCTGCAAAGAGTGTTTAGGTTCTAAGTGTATAGTTCAAAGTTTTGTAAGATTTCATTAGTTTGCATAATTAGGGGTATATTTACTAAAAATTAAGTTTTGTTGAGTTAGCATTTTGTGGAGAGTTTTGCCATTTTTTAGAACTCAGATATTTATTAATGTCAAAATCGGGAGAGAATTCTCATTTGCTACAGGAAAAGTCAGGAGCATTGACAAATGTCAATTTACCATCGGCCAAACTTGAAAAACTTTTCACTAGTAACAATAGGATTCAGGAATTTACCATTAATTGAGTTTCATAATACTCATGAGAATGGACAAAAGTCATGTCCAAATTCGAAAAATCAATTGATATGCCCTTGCCCTTATGAGATCCGTGTATGTTTCTGCATATTAATAGGGAAATAAAGGCTTAAATGTAACAAAATAAATTACATAGGGTTCCCCCCTAAAGCATAACCAGTGGCTGTGACCCACATGGCTCTTGATTGACAGCCATGAGGCTCATAGCCAATCAGTGGCTGCTTACTCTAGAGTGGCCTCTGATTGGCTGGTGGGCTGCCAAATGACAGAAACCACCCGGTCTAAGTCATTTACTGTGGTAGAGATGCATGTGCAAACACATACATCTCTACAGTGTCCGATTTGGTCTGGGCTATTCAATTTGTTATGTTGCCAAGTCCCGGACTCTACTGGACAAAAGGACCGAGCTATGCTAGGAGATAGGTGAGTATTGGAATTTCTTTTAGGGAAACCATGGGAATTTAACTGGACAAAGGGACCAATAACAGGGAAGAAGGTAAGTATGTGTCAGTGTGTGTTTAGTATGTAAAAAAACTTTACAGGTACTTTCTACGGTGTGTGAGTAATGTCATTATTTTACTATTTTTCTTTACAGTGGCATACAGGTGCTGACAGCCTGCTTGTTGGCACCTGTTCCACAAGTGCCAAATGACAACTGTAGTCCCACTGTAAAAAACAATAGGTATTATTCCCACTATTACCCTGGAATTGGATTGAAATACCGGAGACTGTTCAGCCGACTGTGAAAGCCCAATAGGGAGAGATCCTTACTGGGGCTGGTAAGTATACTAACTCTCCCTTCTCCCTCACCTAACCCTAACCCTCTCTTGGTGTTGCCTAACCCTAAACTCCTGGGGTGGTGCCTAACCCTAAGTCCCCCTGGGGTGCCTAAACCTAGCCCCCCTTTCCTGCACCCTAAATCTAACCCTATCCTCCCCCTAGTGCCTAACCCTAACCTCCCCCTAGTGGTACCTAACCCTAACCCCCCTTCATCAAGCCTAACCATAACCCTCCCTGAGTGGTGCCTAACCCTATGCCCCTCTGGGGGTTACTAAATCTAACCCTCCCCCCAACAGCTAACTGCTAAGATGCCTCCTGACTTACCTTGTTTGGGACAGCATCCTCCTGCATTCCAGCATCAGGATTAAAATAGGCATGATATTTTGATGTATTACCATGTCTGGCTTTAGCAATCAAGATTTAGACTGGCAACATCCTTGCCTGCCAGTCTACTAACTACATCCTATTACCCCTGTACCCACTGGATTCAGCCTAAGCCTCTGGTGCAGGGGTAATCCTTGGGTGCTTAGGGGTGGGGTGACCATTTTATTGTTGGGGTCCCCACCTCCCCCAGGATCCCTGGCTTGGGCAAACTAGCTTGGGGTATTAATGCTTTGACCAGGGTTACCTGGTGAAAGGATCCCCTGGCTGTGGCATTACACCCCAGTTGGTTTGAGTCCATTGCTGGTTTTAAAAATACAGGGGGCCCATGTCATTTTTTTAGAAATTCTGGACCACCAAGTTTATTATGTGCATATACATGGTATATTTTCAAATTCACCCAAATGTAATGCAAATGCAATGTTACTTGCATTAACAGCAATGACAAATCCTGAGTAGAGTCTTAGCAGGATATACTCGAGTAGAGTCTTACCATATATACTTGAGTATAAGTCAACCTGAATATAAGCTGAGGTACCTAATTTTACCACAAAAAAAGAGAAAACTTATTGACTCGAGTATAAGCCTAGGGCGGGAAATGCAGCAGCTACTGGTAGTAATCCCCCCTGGTACTGCCCCCAGTAGTGATCCCCCTGGTAGTGCCCCCAGTAGTAATATCCCCACTGGTAGTGCCCCCTGTAGTAATCCCCCCTGGTAGTGCCCCCAGTAGTAATCCCCCCTGGTAGTACACCCAGTATTAACCCCCCCTGTTAGTGCCCCCTAGTAATCCCCCCCTGGTACTGCCCACAGTAGTAGCCCTCCCAGTAGAGAGAGATGTACCAGTAAAAAAAAAACCCAATTACCTGAAACCCCGTTCCTGGTCCTGACACTGCTACCAGCTCCTCCGGCTGCTTTGCATTTTGGGAGAGACGTCATGAAATCATGACATCTCTCCCATTACCCACTGTGGGAGCCGGAAGATGGCTCCCACAGTGGGAGCAGCAGCAGCCGATGAGAGTCTGACAGACTCTCATTAGCTGCTAATTACAACAAAAACACAGCTGCTGGTGCCGGTGGCTGTGTGTTTGGCACTGTGTAGTGCTGACCGAACACCGTCCGGTCAGCGCTACATACGCGGTGCAGCTGTGTCACAGAGACACAGTCTGCACCACAGCCCGCATGGTATGCAGCTGAGTGAGGTGCCCTCCAATATGTGGCACCCTACTCAGCTGCATAACGGGAGAACCTTCCCTGGTCCTGGAGCATCACTCGAGTATAAGCCGAGGGGGTTTTCTTTCAGCACAAAAAATGTGCTGAAAAACTTGGCTTATACTCGAGTATATACGGTAAGTCATTTTGTTTTCACATCCCTGAGTTGTTCTAACAGATTGACACTGGTACTGTATGTCTCTTAGTGAATCCAGTAATAGAGAGTAACCTGCCTTTGAAATAGCTGGCACTGTGTATTAAATGCTGCTTAAAGCAATGTATCCACCCAGTGGGTTGTCACAGGCATGTGATTTTTAGATTGAAAAATAATGTATTTTAGCATCCTAGGACAGGTGTGTAATTGCTGTTCTGGAAAAAAGAGAATCATGATGGTATTTGGTAGTGTGGAAAAATGACCTCAACTTCCGTTAATGTCTAAAACTAGATGCATTGATTGCAGATATTAGTTGTACATCTAATGCTAACATAGCCATCATGGCTTCAGTGATCCACTGTGCAACAGTATGGCAGATGTCATACTTGGTTCCTCTTGCAAAATGATTGTTTCACAGATAATTGTTCTTAGAAACTACTAGTGTTCTTGGTCACCTTCTGTCATAATGATTCATTCCCAGCAGCAGCAGCACTAGAGCCTGATTCAGACTTGGGACTAGAGAGAGATATCTCTCTCAACTGTGAACCTGAACAAACCATTTTACAAAGCAAGGGGTGTAAATACATACATTTTTACATGTGTTGTAAATACTGGCTGCTTTTGCATGTAGCCCACAAATACAGCACAGCTTTATTATTAGTCTACAATTTAGATGTCAGTTTGGAAACACTCCTCCCAAATCTAAATCTCTCTGCACATTTTAAATCTGCCCCACCTGCAGTGCAGCATGGTTTCACCAAGATGATCAGTTGAGAGAGATTTCTCTCTCTATTCCCAAGTCTGAATCAAGCCCCTACTGTGCAAGGATTCTTTGCATTTGCAAATTGGATGCAGTACTATCTCTGATCATTAATAAGGAGGTTGTTAATTAAGGTGTTGGCATTTGTTGAGCTGGTATCTATCCATAATACTGGTAGCTGATCCTGGACTGCATATTATTATTGTATATCATTTTCCACATTTTGATACAGAATTTGAATAAACTTGCTGCAAATTATGTAACAGGAAGGAGGTACCTAAATGGTTTAAAATCCCTACCTCTACTTATTTTGGCAGTACAAATGGCCCAGATTTCTTTACAAATGCAAAATTATTCCACATGGAAGAGGAGGATTATTTGTCCTTTTGACCAGGCATAACAATGGCCTTCTTGGGCAAGAACTACTTCCACTGGTGCCTAATTTATACAAACAACATCCTCATTCTCAAGATCCATATTAATGATGTTAGCAACATACATTTTCCTATCATCCTGTTGCACTTTCAAAGTGGCATTATTAATTTATTTCTAAACCATCATCACCATTACTTTTGCTACTACTCACCCTCACATTTGCAGAGGATTCAGAAATGGTGGAAGGAGGGTTCTCAGGGATTACACTGTAGAAATGTGAGACCAACCAATCAGCTCCTAAATTGTCATGTTACAGGCTGTGTTTGAAAATGACAGTAAGTAGCTGGTTGGTTGAAACTTTATCTCTCTCCACTTTATCTCTCTCCAAAGCAAAGAACAGCTACAAATTTATTTAGGTGCAAAAAGTCACCTTTGGTGAAAGCGCTCGCCGATGCAATGTCTTTGCGTATACCAGCATATCACACTATTCAATTCTTGGAGTTTTTGCACGTGTGAAATCTCCATAGGCAGAAACCGGTGAAAAGTTTTCACCACCTCAGAGGCAGGTGAAAAATGTGCAAAATCCCTATTTTTGCCTTAAAATGCAGACTTTTTGGACTCCCCCACCAGGGACTAATTGGCAAAAATTTTTATAAAATTAGCTTAATTCCCCCTAAGAATTTTTTGGGTGAAAATGTAAAAAGTGTAGGAAAATGGGTTTAAAATACTGGGTCAGGTATTGTGGGGAGCTGTATGGATGGGACAGATGTTTTTAGGTTTGCAAGTGGCTGCAGCAGATGTATTTTTTTTTTTTTAAACTACACTTTATAGCCACAAAAATATAATAACACCAATTTTAATGTTGCCCCAATGTAACTACAACTATTATTTTTTCCAAGATAAATAGCTTTATATAATTTCTTAGCATTTATGAAAATATGCATATAACAGCCATTTGACTCAATTTAAGAACCCAAAATATTTTTATTAGGGCGATTAATACACTTCTATATTTATTTCCAGTGTCAGTTTGGCTTCTTATGGGGTACATACTGAATTCCCCAAAATATGCTGTCCCCTGCAGAGACTGTAGCGGCGGCTGTGTACAGTCAGAAGCTGTGCTTTATAGCAATAGGCTTCACAACCCCTGCACCACATGGAGCAGGAGGTGTAATGTGCGGTGTTTTAACTTAAACTGTACATTACACCTCCTCCATGCATATCAGGGGCCATGCAGCCTATTGCACTAAAGCACAGCACCTGACCAACCGCAGCTGCAGTGACTTTCAAATGTTTGGGGAGGGTGAGCTGCCACCTTGCCCCCTTTTCCGACACCCATATATAGAGGAAACAATACTAAGAATATCAGACTGCAGCTCATCAGTCTATAAATGTAATTATACTCAAATGTTGTCACTGCAATAAAGCTACATCATATGTGTGGAGCAGCTGACTGAAAATAATGTGCATTCTGTAATAGTCACATGAATATCTCACCAACTGTTTGATCCCCATGCTGTATATTCAATGCCACATATTGTAAGTGTTCAACTCAAAGTTCCACTGCCAGTAACTGTGGGGAGGGGATATTAATTGGACATCACAGGAGGAGCATAAGTGCCATGTAGTGTGGTAATCATTTTATCAATTCCCAGTCACATAGACAGCGGAGAGTCAAACCAAATTCTAACATGTTTCTCCGATATCCTCTCTGGTTTCATCAAAGGGCTGGGCTTGAATAGGTAAACATAGCACAATTAAATACGTAAACTAATTCTTTATATGAGGCATAAAAAAAATCAATGAACGCATGAATTCCTTTTAGAAATAAATGTCAAGACTTTGTATCAAGAACAAAATAAAATGCATTTTCCCCATTTTATTAACATCCGGCTAAATAGTAGATGGTGACTTAAAAATAGTGTTGTATAATACTTTTCCTAACTGCCTTTATCAATTTAGTTTATTTGAAAGCTACTGGAAAAATGGACATTTAATAGTTTTTATTTGGTTTATAAAGTCATGTTATTTGACCCACTGTGGCTCTTGACATTAGAAGCCACTGAAAGGTAAACAACTTAATGCATACCATCATTTTTAGCTTTTAGAAATAAGAAATTTGAACCATAACACTAAATGCAATCAATACAATTGATCACTGAGGGATATGTTTCTACGAAAAGATAACCTGGCTATGTTTTTTTCCCATTCAATGCACTGGGATTGCAGCCAAAACTGCAAAGTTAGGTCAGGTCAATATTCTGTGAAACGTATCTCTCTGAGTGATTAATTACTCAGCAGTATGGAAAGTCTCTTTGCACATACTGTAGAATTTTCTGCTGTGCATACCTTTGTGTATATTGGTCTCTCCAGTGATAGCATTGTTAAAATATTATTCACAGAAAGTAGCTCAATGACTAGAATAACTAGTAAATAAAACAGCAATAAAAAAAATATACAATGAAAATTTAATAAACAATATTTTGGAAGCATTTTGTAAAACTACTGTATGGGCATATTCAATGATGTTGCCTTCACATGTTTTCATGCTGTAGTCTTCAAAACTATGTAAACTTAACCAATATACTAATTCAAGATAGAAAACTTGAAATGTACTATTGATTTTTTTTTGATAGCTTCAACCTGTGAAAATCTTGTGGTACAGTATATCGATTGTTTAATGAGAAACTTACAGCAAAGTAATGTAAAACATACCAAAAGTAGGCAAATAGTCCTGTGCTGTTACTAATTGGTAAAAATAAATATTTTATAATATCAACCAAGATGCCAGAATAGAATACTTTATTTATTTGCATGTTTTTTTTTATGTGAAATACAAGTTTATAGCTACAGAATCATCATTAATGTTCAAGATATTTAGTTTCTAGTCTTTTCCAAGTGTGTCTCACAGGACATTGCTGTTCTACAATCTCTATGGATCTCTCAGGAGTTTTAGTAGATTGAGCATTTGTTGGGGCCTGCACATGTAATTTAGAGCAATAACAGGTGATTTAGACTTCTGCAGATCTCAGTCGCATATCCACATCCAATTGGACGGATGTTACTGGATAGCAACAGAACATCTGCATATAGAATAAGGATTTTGTGGGTGTGTCTTGGGCATATTGACATAATTGTTTGCTATTCAGAAATAAGTACATTATGTACTTATCAATCTACTTTCAGTTATATCTATTACATTATGGATGGGGCTGGTGGAAATCTTTGCTTATGATAAAGGTGGCTACTTTTACCAGAGAATGGATGGGGTGATGTAGTCGCATAGTTGCAACCAACTCTGAAAACAGGCAGAAATCCACATCTATTGTGGCTGCTTTACATGTAACTCTATATCAGGACCTATATTTATAATTTCTATAATATCTGTGGGCTACCATCTCTTTTTTACAGTGTATCAGTTAGTTGAGAGAGGAGAATCTACACTCCTTCCTCTAAATTCAAAAGATACCACAAAATTTAATTGTACAGTTTTAAAATGTCTAGTCACTAATGCAAAATGAGCCTTTGTTATTATTCCTCATCTGTCTTTGTTACATCCTACAGCCTTTCGTACACCTTAATAAATGTATCTCTGTAATATAAACTTTTACTTTAAACTCAAAACCACAAACATTCTAAGTTCTAACTAGAGATGAGCAGTTTGGTTTTACTTGGTTATGTTCAGATCTCCAAAATGGCATCCTATTGGCTATCTGGCTCTCACACGTTTTGGATAGCCAATAAGATAAATCCAAATGTGCACTAATTTGGCAAAAAGAACTAAGGCCCTGATTCAGAGCCGCTCGCTATTTGCGGGCGTTCGTTCAAAAAAAAGGGGCGGCTATTCAAATGAACCATTCGCTCTTTGCGGTCTGTTCACGCCTCTAAGTCTGAACGAGCAAACAAAACTGGCGGTCGAAATTTTGAAAAATACGCCCCCTTGCCACTCGCATCCTACGTCATGTCCGCTATTTATTAGATTAATCAAGTACATTGAACAGCGTATGAACTGCTCGCTATTCTTGTGGTTGGTTTTTCCTACCACTATATTGCGGGCAGTTCTGACTATAAAACAACCAGATGACGTGGTCAATGACACTGCTGTTTTAATTATGCACACCCATAAAATGCCCGTTTTGACGTTTAAGCACGCCTGCGTTCTTAATTCCACTCCCCGTTTTCAAGCTCCTTCCCCTGTGACCACCCACATACGCCTCCTCCTGTCACTCAAAGTAGCAGGCTTTCGCTATATAGCGAACAAACGATTTTCAGCCACACTGACTGGTTCGCGCATGCGTATTACAATCCGTACGCATGCGCAGATGAGCGAACATCGGTCAGAACGAACGAACGGCCGTTTACGAGCGGCTCTGAATCAGGCCCTAAGTCAAATCCAAATGGTTCATCTCTAATGCTACCTAATCACTTTACCAACAAAACAAGTATAAAAAGGAATATAAATGTGTAGCTGTAAAGAGATACTAAATACTGTAAAAAGCTTTCCACAGCATATTTTTTTAAATGTGATATGACAGTGAAAAAGGAAGATCATCAAAACTGTTAAACACTTTGCTTTCAAATCTGATATGTATGTCAAATACTGTATCTAGCATCTGTTGTTTGCCCTTTAATGCTGCCACACAGCTCTCCAGTCTAAGCTATAAGGGTGAGCATACAGTTTCTTTCCTTCTCTCTCATTTGCAGCCAGGTTACCATTGATATCAACTGCCCTCCAAATGGGAACATATGTAAACAGCACTCTGACTACCTCTGAGTGCATTGTTTGGCTATAAAAAAACTGTAAATTTACCATAAAAAAGTTAAGTATTTATTTGCAACAATTAAATAACAAGACGATGCTAGGAAGTGGTGTTTTTCTGCTTGCAAAAGTGTTGACACCAAACCATTGCGATACCTTGTTTGGCTTTCTACTGCCTCTTGCTTCAGTAGGTGGCATGGCAACTTACACTATTGTTGAAGTTGCTGCAATCTTCAACATGCGGTTGCTAAATTCTGAAACATTTTTGGACCACAGTTAGCATTTCCTGCATGCAAGCTTTAAAACACAGCTGCTCTACATGGGTCAAATTGGTGTGTGTCTATGAGCAGAATTAAGCATTCTGGGATTCAGGGGGAAGGTGCTCCTGATGTTGAACTAGTCGTCCAGGTGATAGTGAGTTGCTAATGTTAGTTTAGTGTCAGGGAAATGTGAAGATATAACATTTTTATCAGTAAAAAGCCATCTGAAAAAGACAACTGCTGTTAAGTGTTTTTTGTTAGATACAAAATGGTGTCATTTGTGAGATCATTCTGGAGCCGCGATGCACATGGCAGTGACCAGACGTTGTCTTTTTGGGTTGGTCAGTGAGGTTAAATGACCTGTTAAAATCAGTTTATTTGCACATGTGGAAAAGTTGTGCTGGGTGCAAATGTATAAAGTTTATGTTGTGTTAATAGTAAAGAGAAACAAGTGTATAAACAATGTGATTATTTCCAAACAAACTCAACTATTTCTGAGATTTATTGCAGCAGTAAAAAAGTTCTTTATTTGGCTGAAAAGCATCAAATGTGTTTTTCTGGTTTTTTTCTTGGCATTGTTTATTTTGGGTTTGGTACAGAAATCTAAGCAGATACTGCTAAAGAAAATTATCTGTGTTAGTCTGTATATGCCCAATTAAAGAGACAATACTTTGATTATTTCTGGTTATTGTACTGCCATATGAAAACATTTTTTGACTGTATTGAAACACAATGTGTTACAAGTAAACCATGGAGGTTGGTTCCTGTGTGTATTGTGAACAAACCATGCAAGACTGTTTAAACCCACTAACAGGGGATTTTTTGGGGGGTGTGTTGTGCCTCTTAAATGTAATACACAGTGGCTGTGTAGTAGTTTATATTGGTGTTAAAACTTTGGCTGGCTGGTGTATGATAAGAGAAGCCCAATTTCAGTACTCAGTCAGCTCAAAGAGCAAAATGGAGGAAATCCTCAGAGCTTTAACAAATCTAGCTGTGGCACAGCAGGCTCAGCAAGCCCAGATGCTAGCAGTTGCTGAGACCCAGCCAGAAAGCAACAAACTGTTGTAGCAGAGCTCAGTCAGCTGTCACTGGGTGAATGTAGGCCTGCCATAATGACACCATCAGATGATATTGAGGCAATTTCCTTGTCCTTTCAGAAGACAGCAAATCAGTTTAAATGGCCAAAAATGAGTAAGTGGCACAATTGGCTCCTTATTTGATGGTTGAAGCACAGCAGACATATGTGGATATGCCCCGAAACCCAGGTTGCAAATTATAAGCAACTGAAAGATGCAATTCTGGCTTGGGTAGGGGTCACAGGGCCTGGGAAAGCACAGCTTTTCTATGACTGGTGATACAGGCCAGGGTCCACAACACATGCTCAGCTAGCTGATCTGGTGAAGTTAACCCAGAGTTGGTTAGACCCAAATAAAACCTGCCAGACAGGATCCTGGAAATCCTGGCAATTGACCATTGTGTGCAGAACCTAATGCAAGAGCTGAAAAAATGGGTTCTACAGAGAAATCTGCAGTCATTTGAGGAGCTTGCAGTAGCCATTACGTGATATTATGCTCCAGTAAATATGACCCAGACAGCAGAGAAGGTTGTCAGGCCTATTTTCCGAAAATAAATTGTCCAAATTGTCAGGAACCAATGAATTGTTTGGTGTATGACCATATCCTCATCCCTGGATAGCCCTCTGCTTCTCTAAGTGCCAGTCCTGAAAGAGCAACATGCAGTATTGTCTTTGAAGATGTAGGGCAGTGAAGTCACCCTGGTGTCCAGCACTATTGTTCAAGAAGGACTGATAGACCAGCTGCTACCAGTAAAGGACCTGTATGTCCATAGTGACACTGAGGAATATGACAGTGTCTATCTTCATGTGACCATGAGGGGACAAGTGGTGCAAGTAATAGCAGAAACAGCAACAATGTTGCCATATCCTATTATTCTGGAAGACTTTTTCCTGTTCTGGGGGATTATATCAAACCAGATCAGTCCAGACATGCCAGCAACCGAATTACCACCCAGACATCCAACCTAATATGATACAAGCCTGCAAGTATGGAAGCCTAAGACCACATCACTGGGCTGTGAAAATGCAGCATGCAGATCACCACTAATGCTCCCGTGGCCGCTCGGCTCTCCCATTTATTTGCTGGCTACCAAATACCAAAGGTGTGCACCCTGTCCTGGACATATAGCGGCTGCATACAAATCTTCCAACACTGCTCCTATTGCCTACTGAATAGTGTAGCATCTGGTAGTATTTTTGATACTTTATCTCAATACTAACATCAGCACATGCTTCACAAGTTACATTGTACCTTAGTTATCTGTGGATCTCAATCAAAGTTAATTTCCCTAAAATAAACAAGAACTGTTTCCCTGGAATTAAACAGACAATACTCTAAAGGACTCTGATTGTTATCACTTCTACAGAAGTCCCTGATGTTCTTATTATTCTAACAAAGGCAAAATACTTTGTTACTTAGGATCCTAATAAATGTTTTATATTGTGGTTATATGTGTATTTATCTATATATATTTTCTTTTCTTATGTTTTGCTTTAAAATGCTGCCAACACTGTGAATGCTATATTTGATATATGAGTTATTACTCACTCAGTAATAAATTGGTATTGTTGCAATTAAGTACTCAGCCATTCCTCTATGAATTTATGCAATTGATTTATTATTTTAGTTGTTTGGTTCACTGGTGCAGTCTTTCCTAAAAATATCTCTAAGCCTGGGGAACTGGCTAAAAAAGCTATACTTTAAAATAGTAGGGAACCTGCTCTGTAGGGTAGCAGTTGTTTAAGGGAAATGATTTAAACAGCTCAGTACCACAAGTACATGTTCCCTTGATATTAGTAGCAGCCCATACACACCCCAAGGGAGGGCATTTGGAAGAGGAGAAAACTCTCAATTGACTACTCCAGAGGTTCAACTGGCTAGGCATCCACATTTGTGGCTAGGAGATACTGCCAGGCTTTCACAGTCTTCCAAAAGACCATACCTAATTATAGAGTTCCCTAGGTACCACTATCTACTGTACCAGATTCAAAAGTAAAGCAACACTTAAAGGAGGCACATGTGTAGTAAAAGGGGGAGTTTTGATGCCTTAGTTTCCATATGCACCTATAATGCAGGTGACAAGGGGTTTGACCAAAAGGGCAAATGGTATGCACATGTGTCAGTCCCTTATGAAGTGGTAGGATTCTCTAGGCCATTCTGGCTTCAACTCCCACCTCTACAGATTACAGAGAGAGGTGAAGGGAACATCAAAACTGGAGCTCCTCAAAATAATGTTGATGCCCATTCACGAAGCTATTCACAAAAGATAGTTAAGATAAGTGAGGGGGAGGCTGAAAAGGTAAATTATTTTCAGTTAAATTGTCCACTTCACCAAGCAGTGCAAAACTAAGGTGAAGGGTATGTGGCAAAGAGGGTTCTTTGCTATGTTTTGCTATAAAGAACATGACTCATTCCCAGGGTATATATATATATATATATATATATATATATATATATATATATAATTCAACAAAAGCCTAGCACTCCGGATCCACAGTTCAACAATAGGGTGCCTTCCTCAAAAGTATACTTCCCCAAACAGTCCTTATTAAGAACCAGGCGGCACTCCTGGTTCTTATTAAGGACTGTTTGGGGATATATATATATACATATATATTATTGTGCAAATGTTTGAGGCAAGTTATGTAAAACTGCTGCAAAGTGAGAATGCTTTGAGAGCAGTACAAAATAATGTGCATCTGCTGGCACCAGTGAAACATGATGTAGGTTCCTTTTGTTTGTGGCTGCACTTCAGCAAATGGATTTGGGGATTTGGTCAGGAATAATGGTGTCCTCACTGCTGAGCAATACAGGTAGGTACTTATCCATCATCCATCATAGTGAAAGTTAGATTTAGGATTGTTTAGTTTGTCCCATTACTTTTGGCCCTTAAAAAGTGGGAGGCACATACTGAAACTGTTGTAATTCCTACACTGTTCACCCGATTTGGATGTAATTACCCTCAAATTAAATCTGAAAGTCTGCAGTTAAAGCACATCTTGTTTGTTTCATTTCAAAGCCATTGTGGTGGTGAATAGAGGCCAAAATCTGAAAATTCTGTCAATGTCCCAATATTTATGGACCTGACTGTATATAGGTCCCCATACATCAAGAATCAGAAAACCACAATTGAACAATTTGAAGATTTGTTGCATGATTTTAGGACTTCCCAATCTAGCAATCTGCGCCCATACATAATAGATGTTTTTCAGTGATTTGCAGATTGTCTTCAGCAAATACAGATCTGACAATCTTGAAAGACCAATCCTTTTACTGGTAATGATCTGCAAGTCTGCTGATTGTTACTATACCCTAGCTATCTACAGCCCCAATTGATCTCTGAAATCCAACATGTTGGACAACCTGACATACCAACTTCAATCACTTTTTGGTTGAAATGTGTGATCTGTGAACCCATACATTACAGATTTTATTACACAATCATCAGCAACATGCAGAATTGCCAGAGATGATTGCTGATATACTGTATGGGGGTCTTAAGTTTGGACATTGCTGGAAATTGACTGCAGGTGATCTCATTAACAGACAGTGTTAGCAACACAGAACAATACACTTAAACAACAAACAGGTATAGAGTAAAAAAGGTTCCCATCACACCTGGTCCAATAGCCGAGACTCTGGCTTAAGGCCCCCATACATCAGAGATTGATTGCAGCAAATGTGCAATTTTCAATCGATTGTGGATACAAATCTTTCCTTTTTTCAATCGATTGCAGAATTGCTGCAATCAATCTCCGATGTTTGGGGGCCTTAAGGAATAGGCACAGATGAGCAAAGGTTCTGATTTCAATTGTTGGAGTTTTGTAAAGAAAACCATTTTCAAACAGAAATGTATCTCTAGGCAACAAAACAAGCAAGCTCTAAATGGTGGGACTGTGGATTATTTGATACTGCAAAGTCCAAGGAAAAGTATGCAGAGGATTAAGAATATTACAGTTATTTAAACTAAGAATGCTATAGACTAGAGAGTGTTAATTAATGGGGATTCATTGTTGATGTTATTCTGTGTTCTAAATTGGTGTGTAACTTATAGCCCTTTTAGACCAGAGCTAAAACCCAGGTTATTGCAGGGTTAACCCAGGCAGCTCACTGGTGTAAAAGGGGAAAGGGTTGGATCGCCGGGTCAAGTGACCCGGCAATCCAACCCAGGTAAATAGCACGGTCTAACACGGGCATAGCCCATGAAACCCTGCTGTGAGAACAGCGCACTCCGGGTCACGATGACCTGGAGTGCGCTGCAAGCCGGCGTCATCTCCAAGCATCCACTTTCACGCCCGTGAAAGCTGTGTCTATGCAGACCCGACTCTGGTGTGAGCGGCGCAGAATCGGGAATATCCCGAGTCGGCGCCAGCTAAATTCCGGGTCTGATCCGGATGGGAACTCTGTTCCAATTCTGGGTCAGACCCGGAATTTTGGTGGAAAAGGGGTATAATAAAATACAAAACCATGAGAAATACATTCTTGTTTAAAATGTAAAAAGCTTTTTCAACCGGATCTCTTCATTTATATGTTAGGGTGCCCAAAGTAAGATCATAACTTAATTTTTACAATTGCAAAAATTAAGTGATGATGAATAGGCCCCATTGTCTCACTGTGCAATTATTCTGAGAACTATTAAAACTCAGCATAGATGCTATAAATTTAATACTGTTGCTTTTTTATTTTTTTTTAGTAAGCTTTTTTTGTATGAGTGATTGTTTTATGTTTAGGCATGTTAAGGTATTAATACTGTATGCCTAAAAGTTAACTTTAATAAAGGAAATGTGCTGTTAAGTATATGTTTTAGTCAGTGCTTTTTATAAATTAAAAAAAAGGAAGTGGTTCTATAAGAGGTAGAGGTACTCACTAGTCTAAAACTCACTTTTAGTTTCATAAAATTCCTGTGCTAGGTAAGTGTTTTAGCAGTTTATAAAATAGCTGGATTATAGTGATATGAGTTACAGACAGGAGAGTTCAAATATTCCAATGACTATACAAGAAGTACTACTTGTTTCTAAAAAAAAAAAAGGTTTCAGTACAGTGTTCCTTTGAATACCATAAGATAAAAAGCAATGTATTTAGGAATATGTGCATTTAGTTAATTTTTGCTCACCTGTGATTATATTTTAGTATCTTAGGGGCTAATTCAGCATTGTATGCAAATGCAATGCTGAATGCATATTACCGATTTTCAGGAATCTGTACATGCACAGGACCTGTTCTGAGAATGTAAGAAAGGGTCCTGCATGATCGCATGCAGCCCCTTCTATGCCTCTGCCTGATTAAAAGGCAGAGGCATTTAAGGGTGGTGCAGGGTCGACTGGCATTTCCAGAAATGGGGATGTGTCTGCCCCATTTTCCATGGACACAGTTTCCTGGCCTTGCAAGCCAGCCAGTCTGACAAAGCTGAGGCTTACTCAGCTGGCTGGAGGCCTGGCGTCATCCACCATCACGACCATCTATCCAAGCCTGCAACCCCAGTCGCAGTGCTGGGATCGCAAAAGCAGCAGGGAGTGTCATACACCGCCAGTTACATTTGCATATTTACAAGGATGGAATTGCAAAGCTGCCTGCGGGCAGCTTTGCAGTTCCATCCTAAGCTGAATCACCCCCTTTGTTTATTTTATTCTCTATAATTTCTATTTTAATATTAAAAATGATAATTAAGAAAAGAAGCCAAGGTTAAATTGTTTCTGTGTATTGCTTTTATTTAGCTTGCTTCATACTGGATATTGCAAAATTTAATATTTGCTATATGTTATAATGATTCCTTTTACAGTAGACAGAAATTTTTTTTTATGCAGTTACTCATCATGGTTTACTTAAAAAGGTTTTCACTTTTTAATAATATTTAATAGTGTTAAAAATAAGTTAGCCATCTATTCATATGTCCAACAGATCTGGTAACCAAGCATTTCTCACAAGGCACAACAATGAATTCAAATAGTTGTCATCCTAATGCTGGATGTAACAGCTGATGTTGAATCAATTCTTGACCTTTATCTTAATGCCAATATTGCTGTCAGTATCTCTTTCATTCCTTAAAATAACCTATGTTATCCCTTATCCATGTAATTTTTCTACAAATTCAAAAAGAGAGCTGTTAGTTCATGGAGTTTGGGTTTTCCTTGAAAACAAAGGTTTTGTGCTAAATATATTTCACAAAATTTTGACCAAGTAATTTCCCATCTGATAAGGACGAATGTCAGGGCCTGATTCAAAGATAGACACGTATGCATATTGAGTGATTGTTTGCCATCGTACAAGCCACGCTACATGTGCATTGTGATTGTAGATGCACAGAGGTATCCATGGCTAAGTGAGTGACAGGTTGACAGCATTTGGGGGTGGTAACAGAGCGGTGGTCAATAAAACGCAGGCATGTCTGACCATTTAATTGCCATTACATAGGTGTACATAAATTAGCCCTTACGATTTTCTATGCAGCAGGAGAACCCTCTGCAAGTCAGGAGAGCTTTCAAGTTTGCGGCTGGTCAGACCTTCCAAAAGGGAAAATGTGTCAAAGTCTTTAATTGACAATTACATAAAGTTTATGCAAAGAGTCAATATTTGCAGTGTGGACCCTTCTTTTTCAAGACCTCTGCAACTCGCCCTGGCATACTGTCAATCCACTTCTGGGCCACATACTGACTGATGGCCACCCATTCTTTCCTAATCAATGCATTGAGTTTGTCAGAATTTGTGGGTATTTGTTTGTCAACCCACCTCTTGAGGATTGACCACAAGTTCTCAATGGGATTAAGATCTGGGGAGTTTCCTTGCCATGGACTCAAAATTTCAATGTTTTGTTCCCTGAGCCACGTAGTTATAACTTTTGCCTTATGGCAAGGTGCTCCATCATGCTGGAAAAGGTGTTGTTCATCACCAAACTGTTCTTGGAAGGTTGCTCATGGAGGATGTTTTGGTACCATTTTTTATTCATGGCTGTGTTCTTAGACAAAATTGTGAGTGATCCCACTCCCTTGGCTGAGAAGCAACCACACACCTGAATGGTCTCAGGATGCTTTACTGTTGGCAGATGGGTGATAAAACGACACACGTAATAGGTCGAGAAAAGCATCAGGTGATCTCAGCATAACAGGTAGTACACCATAGACACCAAGATGCAGAAACAGCACATATGGACTCCACACTTAGCTGTGGCTCTCCAATTCATAGGAGACTACAGTCCAGAGGTCCCATGTTAGCTGGAAATGCAGCAGCCTGTTAATTTGTCTGGGACCCATCCACCAACACATTTTAGTCATTTGCACCAGTGTGCTAGTAGGAGCAATCCACAGTAGCAAGTCTTCACAGAGATTTTGGGACTTCAAACTCCTCCCTCCAGTCTCCCAATTTCGTGCTGGCCACTACTGATCAGGGATGGCAGGTATGGTGCCAGGTAAATACTAATACCGGGACCTACAGATGATAGTTATTTGACTGTTATACTAGATCTACTGCATTAACTGTGATTGTATGCTTTGCATCTGGAGACTGCATGCTTTGCATACGAACAACACTCATATTCACACCATTTGTGATTGTGCTCTATATATTTGGAGACTTTATGCTTTGCGTACTAACATTGTTTGCAATACGCTAGTGACTGGGTTCATATATCACTGGAGACTATACACTTTACCTACTAACAACATCTGCTAACATGCTGGACTTGTATGTTATATATGTTAAACATGCTTTTTTATTATGATCCTTTCCTATCTATATATTATCTTTTATTAAATTTATAATCTTCTATATCAAGCGCTCCCTCACCCTTTTTTTCAGTTGTTTCTTGTTGTGGGGGATCAGCACCCCTGATGTTTAGGTGAGCAGTGGAGGATAATAGAAGTATACAAATGCTCATTATTTTTCGGTTAGAATTCGTTTGGACAGTTCTACATCATAGCGCCTGGTTTGTGTGTGTGTGTGGGTACAGATACAAATGTAATCCTTTTATTTTCTGTGTTTCTGTATACACACACATACATCCATTACATTTTTACAGTTAACCCATCAAAATTTTTCTGGACAAATTATTAAATATCTGAACAAACATTCTACCCTTGCAGTTTACAGCATTTATGACTGAGATCTTTTTTCCACAAGCTGGCTAACAGTTAATAAATTTAATAAGGAATCAATCTAGTCTTCCTTCTTTTACTGAGATTTCAATTTATGAGTCACTTAGAATTTTCAACTGTTTAAAATCTTTCTATCATAATGTTTTTGACTGTAATGCTTAATATCTGTTGTCTGCAACCGTGTCTCAATTGTCTATGATGCACCTAGGGCATAGAAAAAAATAAGATGTGGCTCTTAGTGCATTTCTTCCTAATACAACCCTTTAGAAATAAAAATATCATACAAAACAGGTCCATGATAAGTATTATTTGCTTTATTAGCAATTTCATGAACATTTTTGGAAAATAAAAATAGTATAATATGTATTTAAAAAAACAGTAGTTTCAAAATCCTGAAAATATTCTGCTTGACATAACAACACATTTAGATTAGCATATATTATATAAATTACATCCTATCTCTGAATCATTAAATCCTTCTACTGTGTTTGAATATAATTAAACATTGCCACACATGTTGTTTACTTGGATGCAAGAAGTATATTGAAATGAAACATTATGTTAAGTTTATTAAATATTGATATATGTATGCTGTTATCTCTAGGATTATTTCATGCATGACTTATTTGCCACTAAGGCAATGAAGTTCATAAAAAAAATAATCAAGCATCTGAAACAAATTGACCCACTCTGCTCTGCCAAACTCAAGGACAGCAAAATTACTTACATAAATTAAATCATTGAAAACAATACAGTTACATATTTCATTAAATTGCATTCACAAATATTTGTATTTTGTAATATTTTTCTTGAATGTTTTGCAACAACAAAATGAAATTCTTGGTCAACAATTATTTTAGCAAACTAAAAATCGATGTGCATTAATTACACACTGATTTACTCTATGATAACAAAGGGCTTGATGAAGACTTGGTTAACTATTTGTCTTATCACATTTTTATCAATACACATTTGACACAATTGACATTTACATTTTATTTTGGTGGTTTACATAATATAGCTAATGAAAGTGTCTCTTCTATAACCTAAACATTTTGACTATGCTGAAAATGTGAAGGGGGTACAGGTTTTCAAAAGTGATTTTCCTGCAATTTTGCCACTGGATTTAAAATCGCATTTTGTTTTGTAGGTAAAGCCAGGCTGGTTTTGCCTTTAATAAAATCAATGCTTTAAATCCCACAGCAAAATCATAGATATAATCATCACATTGTAAACACACACCCTATTACATTCATCCAATGACTATGACTTCAAAAATGTCAATCTGGATAAAAAATAATTATATGCCATACTCCAACTCACCTTGATATTCCATTTTTACCTACCTCCACTACCTTCTATATTTATATAAATAAATTTGTTTGTGTTCTACTTTTAAATACATGGCCAGCATGCCCTGTGACCAAGTGTGTGCAATGTTGTCTTTGCACATATAAGGAGCACAGTATTACATTTCTTTGAGCATAATAATACTACTGTGCAATTGTTGGCAGTATAGATCAATTTGGGATGCAAACCTTGTGCACACCTACCAGAAACTCATGCATATGCCCAAGAATCCCATGCATGTGCACCTTTATTAGATTTTTCATGCAATTTACAAAGCATGTCACCTACCTAAAATATGAATGTACATGACAGCAAAAAAGTAGGGAACCATTCATTTACAGTAACACACAATGGACTCTTTGGGGTATATTTATTAAAGTGCATGTTCGTGCAAGTAGGCTTTTTTTTTGTTTACCCTCATTCCCGTATGTGTGTTATTTGCTAGATGAACAATTGTTCACAATATGCTTAAAAGTCTTATGATTTAAGCAAGCTTTCTCTGGTTGGTTTAAATAATGTGCTTTGGTGTATGGTTTGATCTTTGCTAAGTCACATGGTTTTCAAACTTTATTTAAATTGTAAACGCCACTTTAGTAAAATTCCCACTTAGATTCCAATAGTTTCTTAAGCATTCCCAACTATAATCCTTAATTTTATAATAATGTTTGTTCCCAATATATAGCACATTTCATTATATATGATGGGGATAAATATCTGTCATTAAACATATGTATGTGAATTTAAACAGTGTTTGGATCATGTTCAAACCATTCAAAATCCTGTCATCCATGGAATCTCAACATTAAACATGTATACTCTTAATTTCCTTTGGTAATAACGAGTAAATGCAATCCCACTGTATATACCATTTGTAACACTATAAACTTAAGCAAAAACACTTTTTCAGCATCACGTGCTGGCAACAGCAATCTTTCTTCTTCATTATCTATTCATTGTTCCTATACTGTAGGTAGTAATTGTTTTCTTCCAAGTGATTAATCAAATTTATGAAATAGTCTTGCAACTAGATTCAGACCCAATTAAACAGACACATAAGTGTAGGCAGCAAGGGTGGTGTACTGGTTAACATTACTGCCTCACAACACTGAGGTAATGGGTTCTATTCTCACATCAGCCCTAACAGTGTGAATTTTTTATATTCTACCCATGCAAAAATATTATTATTATTATTATTATTATTATTATTATTATTATTATTATTATTATTATTATTATTATTATTATCATTATTATTATTATTATTATTATTATTATTATTATTATTATTATTTCCTTTAATTATATGGCACCACAAGTGTTCTGCAGCGCCTTACATAGTACATAGATGTACATAATAATTTAGTGCATAATAAGTACATAATAAGTACATAATAAGTGAACAAGTAACAAGTAACTTACAGTACATTACAGTGCAGGACATGGACACGATTTATATACATTGCTGCAATAGCGATTAAAGCACTCACAATAAGCACCTGGGAGTTGGCCGTTACATGTTAGGTGCCCTTATGGGGAGTAAAGAGTACAAGAAAATGTAAAGAGAAGCACATGAGGGAAGAGGTCCCTGCTTGTGAGAGCTTACATCCTAAAGCCATATAAGCTATTTGTGTCAAATAATCATTGTGATGTGAGAAAATGCACTTTATCACGCAATAGTGAAACCAACAATTCAATACCATGGCTTGTAATAATCCATCACCAAAAACTTTACCAGCAAGAAACCTTCAAAGTTCTGGAATATCTAAAATACGAAACTATGTGGAAACCATAAGTTCTTCACCATAAAAAACATCCTTATCATGATCTGCCTTAACATTGGCTTCCACATATTTAAATAAGGAGAAATTAATGCATTGCAATGTCACCTCATGGTTATTTTATTGTACCATACACTACCAACACCAAACAAAATAGGAAACAACCAAACAAAATTGGCAAGCATAAATTGGAATTTGAGCAATAATTTACCTCTAGAAAAATAAAGACTGGTAACATGGCATATTGAAATGACTTTAGTAAATTGCTTCCTTGAGGTGTGATCAAATACTGCAAAAACCACATACAACAAATAATATTATTAGTATAAATATTGACTATTGTTCTATTTATATTAAATTGTACCTTGCCTATAACTGAGTCTCCATTAAAATAGAAAAACTCACCAATTAGTATGTAATGTAAGCTGTTTTTCTACCTTAACTAATGGTAAATTTTCTACTTAAGCATTTGAATGAGGTGTTTTAATTTTTTAGTAGGGATGATTGTGTCCTTAAATATCTTTTTTTACTATTATTTTCTTATTAAAGCAATCATTAAACTTTATATAGCCGGACATTGAGAGTGATCAGAACAACAAGCTGCTGCGCTCTCCAACCCATTGCATAAAAAAAGTATCACAAATTTAAAAGGTGTGTAGGAACTTTTGATGGTCAGTCATATATGATAATGGATACTATAAATGGTCTTAATGTTATTAGCAGTGGTGGGCTTGGCCGGGAGGCAGGGTGCCATCTGCCCCCCTGGGCCAGTAAAATTGTGAAGCACTAGGGCCGCCGCTGCGCTCTGTAACCATATACCAATGACAGCCGCAGAGGTTCCTGTGCCTGCCTCCCGGCTGTCACTGTCAGGCTGCCAGACCATTACACCGGGTACATGCTATGGTGAGGAGGGTGCTGCTGTGCTGCAGCCCTACAGTCACATACAGGCCTGGCCCCAACTGTCTGGTGCAGAGCAGAATAGCTGGGGCCGATGGGTGGAGCAGCCCGGTGCAGTGCGCATGATGTCATAACGTCACACCGCTGGAACACAGAGGAGCCAGGTCTGGCTCTGGGCTGACTACCCATGAAGAAGAACAACATACATAGCCAGACAGAGAGCTGCCTCAGGTAAGTGTGGGCTGGGCTAGAGAATTGCGGGTGGTGGAGGTATGCAGATGGTTGGGGGGAGATGAAGGTATGCAGATGATGGGGGAAAGATGGAGGTATGCAGATGATGGGGGGAGAAGGAGGTATGCACATGATAGGGGGGGAGACAGAGGTATGCACATGATGGGGGGAGATGGAGTTATGCACATAATGGGGGGAGATGGAGGTATGCACATGATGGGAGGGAGATTGAGGTATGCTCATGATGTGGGGAGATGGAGGTATGCACATGATGGGGGGGATATGGAGGTATGCACATGATGGAGGGGATATGGAGGTATGCAAATGATGGGGTGGGGAGATGGAGCTTAGGGAATTAGACTGAGACACAAAGGGACTGGGAAATGAGACTGGGCTGGGTGATGATTAAACTGAAGGGGAGGGGGATGATTATACAGACAGGGGCTGTGGAATGATTAAGCTGAGAGACAGAGGGGCTGTGGGATGATTAAACAGAAAGATTGAAAGACAGGGGATGAGCCTATAGCTGACCTGCATATACATACTGGGAGGGGATAGGGGGCCCCCAAAAATGAGTGTGCTTGGCCCCAGGATTTCTGTTGCTGGCCCTGGTCACAGGAGGACAGTGAGGGATGTGATGATGCAGCAGGTAAGGTGCCAGATCCTAGGGAGCAGGTAGAGTATGAATCACCTGCAGGATATATATCCCCTGATGTCGTTATGAGTTCTGATTATGTGATCAGACCATGTGACCGATCCATGTTACAGTGTCCCCAGGTCCTGCAGCAGCATAGTTTTTACGGGCAGTGGGCTGCTTGCAAGTTCATCACAATGAAGGCAAGAAGCTGATAGGCATATGGAACATGCCATGGAGAGGCTGGGGGCACACAGGAGACATGTGGGGAGCATGCTGCTGGGGGATGGCAGAAGATGGGGGCATTTGGGGCACAAAGTGACTAATTTGGAGGGGGCACTTCAGACAATTGGAGCACAAGGAAGCATGTATGGAAAATGCTAATGGGCAGATTCAGGGGCATTTAGGGCATGGGCATATGTGAAACATGCTGTTGGGGGGCACAGCTGGGAGCATTTTGGCTACAGGGGGCATGTGCTGCAGATGCTGCTGGGGGTGAAACAAACAGACACTATAAACAATTGTGGCAACAGGGGGGCATGTGGGTATAACGCTGCTGTGGAGCAGATGCTAAAGGTTATTCAGGACACAAAGTGGGGCATGTCAGACGCAGATGCTAAAGGTTATTCAGGACACAAAGTGGGGCATGTCAGACTTTTTAGGCACTTGGGGGCATGTTACAAACATGGTGCTGGAGAGTGGTAGATGCTCGTGCAAACAGGTGGGAAAGAGCCAGCTGTGGAAGGGGCATGTAAGGGGGTACCTGGGGTCATATGGGTCATATAGCATTTTGAGGGTAGGTGGACCATGCAATTGAATGGTTGGGCATGTGAGACAGAAGGTGGTCTATACAGTACTAAAAGCTGGGGCCACTTGATTGTGTTTGCCCCCCTGGTTGAAATTTGCCAGCCAGCCCCTGTTTATTAGTAACTGTGAAACCGGTAATGTTTATATCTATGTTTACATAACAAAACAATTTGTTTATTCTATTACATTGCAGAGGGGTAGAAGCATGTATTATATTTACTCACCTCATTCCAGAGAGATGTAAAATGCATGACTGAGGGCCTGATTCAGAGCCGGATGCAATTACCGCTCGCTCGACCAGAAAATAGGGGTGGCTATTCAAATGAGCCGTTCGCTCTTTGCGGTCTGTTCACGCCTCTAGGTCTGAATGAGCGAACAAAACTTGCGGTCGTTTTTTGGAAAACTACGCCCCCTGGCCGCTCGCATCCTACGTCATGTCCGCTATTTAATAGATTAATCGAGTACATCGACCAGCGTATGAACTGCTCGCTATTCTTGTGGCTGGTTTTTGCTACCACAATTTTGCGAGCAGTTCTGGCTATAAAATAACCCAGTGACGTGGTCAATGACGCTGCTGTTTTAATTATGCACACCCATAAAATGCCAGTTTTGACCTTTAAGCACGCCTGCGTTCGGATCTCCACTCCCCGTTTTCAAGCACCTTCCCCTGTTACCACCCACATGCGCCTCTTTCTGTCACTCAAATTATCAGGCATTCGCTATTTTGCGAGCACATGAATGTCGACCGCACTGACTGGTTCGCGCATGCGTATAACGATCCATACGCATGCACAGTTGAGCAAACATTGCTCGGAGTGAATGAGCGGCCGCTTACGAGCGGCTCTGAATCAGGCCCTGACTGGTTCGCGCATGCGTATAACGATCCATACGCATGCACAGTTGGGCAAACATTGCTCGGGGCGAATGAGCGGCCTCTTATGAGCGGCTCTGAATCAGGCCCTAAATGTGGTATTTTTCTCATTCTCATGCACTATTTACCTGTTGTCCCCTACTTTTGTTTTGAAGCATGCACTACTATTAATGGATAACTGGTACCTGTCTACAAAGCTTGCTACAGAATCATGTAAAACTTACTGAAAGAATTCAATAAATATCTGCAGAATAGCCATATTGGGCAGTGATTCAGTGTAGAAATTGACATTGAAGTGAATTGTGGTTGTGTCATTGGTTCCCTTGATTTTCTTCCATTCTACTGTGACTATCCAGATGTTATCTTGCTTTATTCTCTTAAAATACAAGAATTATTATCCATTGTATTACATACTGATAAGGGAAGTAATAATGTATTTACCAGACATGACAGAAAACAAAGAAAAACACACAGCCAGGGCTGGATTAAGTCCCCATGGGTAGATATAAGTTTGGGGCCATCTAGTCATATCCATCCATGCCCCTGTTTATTTTACAATATGTATGTCCCCACCACTCTTAGCAAGGTAAAGCAGGAATCAATAACACAAAAATGTATTAACATCTTGGCCACCGGAGTGGGAAAATAAACTTGCACCCTCCTGCAATCCTTGCTAGTCCTTCAGTGCATCAGTCTAGTGCATTCTGATTTTACCAGTAAGGTGACCTTAAAAAAACATGGTCACTGTTCACTTATTACTTCCCAATGCGGTAATTGCCTACTCATATAGATTTAAAGCTGACTCTGTACCAATTGAAATTGATGGAAAACAGAAAAACAGTAGTGAAAAATATTTTTCATCACTTTTTGTTAGTACTATAGTACTGTATGTATTGATTGCCCATGGTATCTATAATAGAAATAGTATTGTACTGCATTGTACTTAAATGTCACTGGGTGGGTTCTTTAGTCACCAATACATTGACTAACATGTTTCCAATATAGCTACTATAACATGTAGTCATCACTGCCTTAATCAACCCTAAGAATTCAAACTGGCTACTGATCATATAATTTGCTTTACTATAAATTCTAGTGGATAGCCATTTTGTGCTAGAAGAGCTTAAGAGCCATACTCCACAGAAACTGTCTGGAGCCAAACACCCCAGAAGGCCTTCTGCAGCATAGAAAAGAGAGGGTGTCAAGCTGATATCCCCTTGAGGAAAAGTTGTCTAAACCCAACACTACCAACGCCATACCATCATGGTAAAATGACCTCAGTTAAAAGGAGTCTAGAAGGTATACAGCATTTGCTAAAGGTCGATTTTAATTGTTTTTTCTTGATTTAAAATCAATAAAAATTGATGTTGTTTTTCTGGGGCTATATCACACATTATATAATACTTAAAAAATTATAAATTGTCTGTTATTTAATGTGTAATATAGCTCCAGAAACACAACATCAATGTTGATTGATTTTAAATCTATCAAAATTTATTAAAATTGACCTCTAGTCAATATACCCCTAGGAGTTAGAACTGGGAGCACTGTTACTGTTGGTCTGGTTTGGGGCAATGTCAGAGATTAGATTTTTAGGTTTTCATAAACCTTGTCACCTAGTGTACCTGCATAAAGCAAGAGAACATAACACTCTTCCTTTGTCCTTTTCACAGAGAAGAGAACAGTGTGTCACAGTGACCTGAACTAGTGAATTTGTATTGTAGGGATGCTCACGAGGCTCTTTTGTTACTTGTGATGTTATTTTCATGTGTGTTTTCATATATAAAATAAATATATTTGTAATTTCCAGTTACTTGCTTAAGGGATTCTGAATCTCTAGAGGTACTAGGTTCCTTTGCCAGATATTAATTCACAGTACTATAGTATATTTTATATTATGAAAATAAAAATAAAAACATATACTCTAATGTCCTTTTTAAAAAAAAAAGTTTTTATTTTGAAACTGTCAATGAAGTACAATTGTCTTCACATGTACTGTAACAGAATGCTTTCTAAGACAATTAATTTAATAAAAAAAATCATACTACTGTGTGTTTCTTAATGATCTTGTTTCATAAACAAGAAGATCACAAAGGTCATATTTTAAACAACACTTGGACAGATTTAACCTTTCATCCTTATTAAAGCTGAAAAATTGCTTATTTTATAGTATCCTGCAATGTAAATTAATTTGTATTACGTAAGTTAAGAATGAAATGTTTTTAAAGATTTCAAACAAATAAAGGTCAAAAATAATTATACAGTACGTGTAAAATATAGTTTCTGTATCTGTAGCTGTAAACATATAAACATATAAAGATTTTACAACAAATGCACTACAAACATAAAACTGATATAAATACATAAACTTTTGATTTTTAAGCAGATATAAAAATAGTTAGAACTATATATACTGTATACTGCATACAGTAACCAAAATAAATTAATTTGATATTACTTTATTAACTGTGTACCTACAGTATCAACAGACCTTTAAAACTAATACATTAAGGGCCAGTTTAAAAAATATGTAGAGTTTTGCCCTGATAAATAAAATTTTCTATCACAACACAACATGGCAATAAGAAATGTTATATTGGAGAAATTTACCATCACTACTTTGCTGAGGAATGGGATCAGAAAAGAGCCAATGTCAGCAAAGTCTTAAGGATCTATTTAGTAAACCTAAAAATATCTTTTCAGCTGGAGAAGATAATTTTTGTTATTTAAGGAAAAGTAAACTGCATTTCTCTTCTTGATACAGCCCACAAACAGTAGGTCTCAATGGGGGCTGATCAGTAACACTATTAATATAGAAGAAAACATTTTCTTTTCTCCAAACTCTTCTCTAAAATAGAATGCCATTTCTATATGGCATTACAGGTAGGAGAGAGCAGAGAAGATCAATATCTCTGTCTGCTGACAATGCACCTGTGCCCGTGCCCCTAGCTCTTCCATTGACTGGAGCGCAGGTAAACTCATCCCTCTCATGTAGTGAGAGATGAGTCACACAGCCATGGGTGCCAAGAGGGGGGAAGCATGGGTACAGTTTACCCAGGCCCGGGCTTGCTAGAGGGACCCGGCGGGGCCTGGGTCCAGCATTGCTTGCCCCCCCAAAGCAGCTCAGAACACAGCTTGTGCTGGGCTGCAGTGCAAGACTGCTCATGGCTGCTGCAGCAGCCTGGGTAGTCTCCAATGGCTGGGGGGGATCGATCACACTGATCGTGCCCCCCCGCTTAGCGCCGGGCTGGTCGGCTTACAGCTCCCCACTCCCCAGCGCGAAGAGCCGCTTTGCGGCTCTGCATAAGTGATTTATTTATTTTTTGTCAAGGGGGCGTGGCCATGCCTCCCACGATTAGGCCATGCCCCCTCATTTACCCGGGCCCGGCTGGGCTCTCTATGGCCCTGCACACAGCCACATTGTTCATGTGCCATATAGGTGAGTCTGTATAGCAGTGAATGATGTATTTCACATTTTCAAATTATGTCCTGCCAACCTGGTAATTTTTTACCAGGACAGATTATTTCCACTTGGTCTGACAATAATATAAATAATATAAATATGGTGAAACTGCTTTAATGAGGTGCCGCAAAAAGTGGCTGATCACTTAATTTCCAGGTGCAGGCTCGGCTGAGCAACTGTGCATACACATCCAGTGCATGTGTATATCTCTATTATTCCTCCGTAAAAGCACATATTTATATTTTAAATTTATGTTTTTGGTTTTTATATATTAGATACTATTTTTAAACTTTTAAGCTACTAATCTTTATTTTATGTTTTTTTTCTGTGATACTGTACTGCAAGATTATATTGTTATTAATTCTGTGAGGGAAAATGTATACTTATTATCAAATTTGTCTGCAATGGTTTTTCGTAATCTCAAAATCCACCAAATTACATTTTTAACATACAATATGCATAAGTCATTGAAATAATAGGACATTTTCCACATTTCAGGTTTGGATACTTTTATCCTTAGAAGCAGGACCAGTACTAGGGTGTTCAGCAACCCCCTGCAAACTATAAATGTGCACCCTCCCTCCCAGTTTTTATAAAGAAACAGGGTGCCGAAGGTGTGTTCCACAAAACAGGGGATATGGCCTCATAAGGAAGGGGCATGGCCACAGAATAGTACCCCCTATTCAAATTCTGCCACACAATCTTATTCACATTAAACTGCATGTAGTGACCCAATTCACATTACACCACATAGTAGTGTCCCTTATTCACATTAAGACACAGTAGAGCTCCTTATTCATGTTATATCGCATAGTAGTGCCCCACTTCATGTGACACTATACAGTAGTGCCCTTTATAAACATAATGCCACACAGTAGTAGTGCCCCTTATAAACATAATGCCCACAGCAGTAGTGACTGTATACATAATGCTACACAAACACACAGCACTGCACTTACCCGGAAACCTCATTCCTGTGCCCACTGCCATCTGACAACTCTTCATGCTCTGCACTATTGGAGAGACGTTATGTTTTTTCTCACTACAAACACTGTGGGAGCCGAAAGGTGGAGCTCAGGAGTGAGCTACAGGCTCCAGCTACAGGGAAGGAGCCAGCTTACTGCATTGTGCCAGTCTTGCTTAGAGATTTCATCCTTAGTCAATGCCAGAGATTTACCCTGCTCTTATATGTCATTTAGGAGCAACTTTGGAATCTAATTGTTGCCTTTAGCTTTAGTTTAGGATTGTCCATCAGGCAGCAACAACAATATTCTCTTTTTGCAAAATATCATGTATTTTAAGCTATCTAACCTGTCAGAAAAATATTCTTTAACTAATAAGCAGCAGTTTGCCATACAGTGTTGCAAACTGCCACTAAATACAGTGCCTTATCCATATAATATTCATTTGTAAATATTGGAATAGCAGTTTCATATTGAGCAGTTTTCATGTATGCACTTTGTGGTGTGGTCTGGCTACTAATCAAAGCAAATGATAAATGAGGTTTGTGCAAAATGCACTTTTGTAAATAAGATACCTAGACGTAAGTAGGAGACATTTTAAAAAAAATTAGTGCATATTTCTGTTTTCTTATAGTATTTGTATTATAGTTGTCAGGAATTAGGATATAATCTATTGTAATAGATTGTGTATGATGTTGCTACTGCAAAGTTAATGCACTGTACACATAGGGGTAAATGTACTAGGCATTGGTTTTTTAGGGGTTTTGAAACCTCTGAACATCGCTGGTAAATTGAAGCACCAAACTGCTGTATATACTACAGGTATTCAGCTGTTTTGATGGGGTTTTTAAACCACTGTTGATGTGCATCAGATTTACATAAGTTTTGCGGGGGTTTTGTAACACATGTTATACTGACTTAAAAAAAATAAATATATATATATATATATATCTTTTTGGCCAATCAGAAGTAAAGGAATAACCACAAGTCAGCAACTATTACATTGATAATGAGAGAAATAATATGTTGTTAATATATTAGTGGAAAAATAATTGTTCAACTTTATTAAGAGAGCAATATTATTATATATTAAACGTGAAATATTAAGCATTTATTAATTGGTGTTCATTTTTTTTCTTGATGGATGAATCATTTATTATTTTATGGCTATATAAAAGGTAGCCAGACCACAAAATATATATTGCTTCTATCAGGGGCATTTCTAGAGAGGAGGTGGCCATTGTGCAGTCTCCGTCAAAGGCCCCCTCCTCTCCATCCGGTGGCCAGCAGCGCACTGACCCATACACAGCCAGCGCCACACTTATAGACTCTGGGCACTAGAGAGTCCCCAGAGTCTATAGAGCATGTACAGGTCATCGGAAAAATGGTCACGGCGGCCATTTTTCCAGTACTGTGCATGCACAAACAATGGAAAAATGGCAGCGGCTGACATTTTCCTGTATTTTTTACACCACAGATACCGGCGCTGACATGACACTCCAGCGAGGTAAGTATAATATGGGTGCAGGGTGTATGGTGTGGGGCCCCCTGGACCCAAGGGCACCGCAACCCTGAACCCATTATAAATACCCCCTGGCTTCTTCCATCATTGAAAACATTTTAAACACCAATAAATATAATTTTACCCTTTATTACAATTAATAAATATTATTGCCTTCAGGTTACTCAGGATGTCTGGTTAAATCACTGCAGATAAAGCAACCTCTGGCTTCAGCACGCCCAAAAAACTGGACTGATACCTCCCCACCCAGTTTTATGTAATGCTACCTGTCGCTGCCCCCAAATGTCAGTAGCACATCAATCATGCTGCAATATTTGGGGCACTGCAAGCAAATTTGCAGCCCCAGATCTACACATGTGTAGTGCAGCTTCTAAGCAAGTACAGATCTAAAAACATTGAAGTTGTGCATAAACATTGGATTTACATAAAGTACATCTCTGACTTAGGGCAACAGATACAATAGAGTACAAAATAAAATAGTCCTGCAGAAATACCATATATAGTAAAAGACACAGCGACCGGCATCACTAATAATAAAAGTGCACAGTGCAATAAATATGTAAAATAAAAACAATTTAATCAAGATTCATAAGGACATACTAACATAAATATACAAAATAGAATGCACAGAATAGTACATGTGACCTTTTTAAAAAATGTCAAGCTGATAGCTTCAAGGTAAAGGAGCAAAGATGATAACATATAATATTTGCTGAATTAAAAATGCACATCAATAAATCTCAACATCATAGTGTTAGAAGAAAGTGCAGATGGACAATAGTATATATTGCACAGGCCCAAAAATATATACTAAAAGCAATTAAACTGAGAATATGGTTCTAAAAACAGCAGTGAGTTAAATGGTGCTTATCTTAATAGCTCAAAGGAAAGAGTGCAGCTTCTCCAACTCGTTTCATCCAATGGGACTTTTTCAAGTCCACATTTTCATTTGGGATTTGCCCCAATCCTTCTTATTGGTATTCAGCTGACACCTTTGGGTAGTGCATCCTGCTATATATTCCTTTCACTTCAAATTTTTCACTATAGTTTGACACTTTTTGTTGTATATTTGCTGTTGTTGGTTGGTGCCATAACCATCACATTTGTTCTATATATATTGTGACACAGTCAGATTAGGGGTTCCCTCTCCAGGGTAGAAGGACTCCTTTCTTACACAAACCCACAGCAGCAGGGAAGCAGCACACCAGTCTGGATGCAAGTACAAGCTGGTCGGCGCCAGTCTTTATTGTACAATGTCAGAAATAACATAAAGAAAACATAAACATAAATCCTAGCCCTGTCGGGGCACTAACTTCACAGGTAGTTCCCTCTCTACCAGAACCAGGCAGGGCCTAATGCCCTCACCAGCAACAAGGGCACAGCACAACACTTACAGTTAGGTTTTCAAGTGTCTCTGAGCAAACTCCCTGTCTGCTCTCCCAGGTGAGACACTCAGCCCTAAACACACTAGGCTTATATTGGCCACTCTCAGGTGGAAACCCTAAAAAGCCTGTTACCAGGCTGTGAGAACCAAAACCTGGAGTGGCCGTGGGTGGAGCCCTCCCTCTCCTCTCACCCACAACCCCCTGGTCCCAAACCGGCTTTTCAAAGAGCCGAGACTCACGCCTGCTACACTGCAGACTTTCTCCTGGGGATTTTAAACACATAGGACAGGAATCTGGGATAAATGTCCCTGCCACAGACCACTTTACCAGTTATCCTATCACATATCCCCCCCTTTTTTTCGACCTATGGGGCGGAACAACTGAAGCCCCCAAACAATAAACTTGTGGCAACGCGTCTGCTTTAAACAACAGGCCCCCTGGCCTGTGTTCCACTGAAAATGTAAAAGTTTGTAATGCCAAGAACCATCTCGTATTACTGTCCTTATTTTCGGACATCCACTTTATGGCCAATGCCTCCTTCTCCACTGTGGCATCGGTTAGGCATCGAATTTTGAAACACTGCTCAACTTTCGGAAGTCATTGCAGAAACGCACACTCCCGTCGGGCTTTGGAATCAACCCAATGGGACTTGACCATTCACTATGTGATTCTTCAATAACCCCTAACTCTAGCATATTTTTAATTTCTTTCGACACCGATTCTCTTTGTGCTACTGGTAACCTATAGGGCTTTAGATTTACTGGAGGGGCTCGGTCGGCTGACAGTACCATTCTATCTTTCCAGGGCTTTAACAGATTTATATGGTATATCTGTTCTGGCTTTCTTTTCCCCGGCTGGTAAACTTTGTAATTGACCTGTCCCACTCTTTCTAAGATTTCAAAGGGCCCTTGCCATTTAGCCAAAAGTTTATTTTCCACAGTGGGAACCAACACTAACACTCTGTCCCCAGGAGCAAAGCTGCGTAACCGAGCATTGCAGTTGTATACCCTCTGCTGTGCCTGTTGAGCCTGTTCCAGGTGCTCTCTCACTATCGGCACCTCTATAATAGGCAATGGAACTAGTGGACCCTTAAAATGTAGTCTGGGAGCATGATACTGACACTCAGGGCAGGATGCGGAGAAGTCAGATACCTCTTTATGAAGCCTGGGCAGAAAAACCTCTGCATTATTCGCTCAGTGGTTTTCTCTACCCCTAGATGGCCTGCCATTATATGACCATGGGCCAGATCCAACACTGTTCTTCTGTAGGCTTTGGGAACTATTAGTTGTTCCACAATATCTTCCCCCTTCTTAGTCACCTGATATAACAAATCCTGACACATTACCATGTGGGGATAGGACAAAGGACTTTCAGGGTCTACGGGTTTACCATCAACTACTTTTACATTCTCCCTGGCTTTTACCAAAGTAGGGTCATTCAACTGCTCCATGGCAAAGACCTCTCTTCTGACCTCTAAATCAGGCAGACGATCCACTGGCCCAACAACACTTCCCACCTCAATGGGAGGCACATCAGTTGGCGGGCCACTGTCACGCTCCGCATTCTCTAGTTCGCCAACCATAGTAGGAAAAGGGAATAACTCTGACTCAGAAGAAACTCCCTCCTCAACTATATTGACAACCTTCTCGGGTGGACCGGGGTTGTTCACTTCTGGAACAAAACAGCTTTCCCACAATTTCCAGAAGTGAGCAAAGTCTCTCCCCAATATTGCATCATACATCCGACCAGGCACCAAACCCACAGAAACTATAGCAGAGCCACATGGTGTCTCGATGTTCACCTCGGCAGTAACATAATATCGATTATCCCCATGTATGCAGGTCACACCAACAGTTTTCCCCTTATGCCTCAAGGTTGTTCACCAGCTCAGCTTTTATAAGTGTCACCAAGCTACCAGAGTCTAACAGTGCCTCTACTCGGTTGCCATCTACAGTGAGTACACACATGTGCTTATCAGTCTCAGCCTGCCGGTCAGCCGTACAGGCTGTCTGTGCAAAGAAAGACCCCCTGCGGTAGACATGAGCAGTATCACATTGCATAGGTTCAGTTGTAAGTGAACAATTAGCGGAAATATGGCCGAAGTCACCACACCGGAAACACTGAATCATATTAATGTCTAGTCGTTTATGGGGCAAGAACCTTCCTGGCCTTGCAGGCCTGTCTCCAGGTTCTACATCCTCAGTCTTAGGTACATCCCACCGCCCAGCACCCTTCTCCCCTGGAACAGTCTTACCAGTGTCGCTGGGAGTTCGCCGGGGCGCAATCGGGGCTTGGTGGGGCATACTCCTCAGCTCCTCAGCCGCCACGTTCCTCTCCACTAGCTCGACCAACTGGTCCGCGGTCTTAGGGTCTGCATTGCCACTTGCGCAGAGTCACGGGTAATGATCGCAGGTATCGGTCCATCACGACCCTTTCCACGATATGTGGTCCTGTCAGCGTCTCGGGCTGTAGCCATTTTGAGGACAGATGGACGAGGTCATGCATCTGTGAACGTGGAGGCTTGTCCATATGGAACTCCCAGTGGTGGACCCGTTGTGCACAAACAAAGGTGGTGACTCCCAAGCGAGTTAGGATCTCCTGTTTTAGTTTTTTATAGTCCTTGGCATCAGCCAGGCATAAGTCGAAATATGCTTTTTGTGGCTCCCCAAACAAAAAAGGTGCCACCAGACTTGCCCACTGCTCCTGGGGCCAACTCTCCCTTTCGGCCCTTCTTTCAAATGCGGCGAGATAGGCCTCCACATCATCGCCCGAAGTCATCTTTTGGAGGAAGTGACTGGCTCGTACGGAGTGAGTGGTGGTGGGAGGACCAGTATTAACATCCCTGGGCCGGGCGACCAGGTGCTGTACCACCTCTCTTAAGGCCTGGCAGGTTTCCTCAATGGCGACCTGTTGAAGTCTGTTAGATTCCTGCTGAATTTTGTTTGTCTCCTGCTGAGCTGCGGTAGCTTGAAGCAAGGCCTTAATAATGTCCTCCATTTTGTCCTGGGGTGTAGGTTGGAAGCTGAACCTTGCCTCTCTGAGCATTGACTGACGCCTCCTCTATGGGACTCCAAGGACACAGTGTTAATTCCACACTCACAAATTGGGTGTCTGTCCCTTTAATTTTTAAACGGAAAGTTTTCCTCTCGCTGCTACTTCAGTGTGTGTGGGTGCCCGCATTCTCCACATATTGTGACACAGTCAGATTAGGGGTTCCCTCTCCTGGTTAGAAGGACTCTTTTCTTACACACACCCACATCAGCAGGGAAGCAGCACACCAGTCTGGATGCAAGTACAAGCTGGTCGGCGCCAGTCTTTATTGTACAATGTCAGAAATAACATAAAGAAAACATAAACATAAATCCTAGCCCTGTCGGGGCACTAACTTCACAGGTAGTTCCCTCACTACCAGAACATGGCAGGGCCTAATGCCCTCACCAGCAACAAGGGCACAGCACAACACTTACAGTTAGGTTTTCAAGTGTCTCTGAGCAAACTCCCTGTCTGCTCTCCCAGGTGAGACACTCAGCCCTAAACACACTAGGCTTATATTGGCCACTCTCAGGTGGAAACCCTAAAAAGCCTGTTACCAGGCTGTGAGAACCAAAACCTGGAGTGGCCGTGGGTGGAGCCCTCCCTCTCCTCTCACCCACAACCCCCAGGTCCCAAACCGGCTTTTCAAAGAGCCGAGACTCACACCTGCAACACTGCAGACTTTCCCCTGGGGATTTTAAACACATAGGACAGGAATCTGGGATAAATGTCCCTGCCACAGACCACTTTACCAGTGATCCTATCACAATATATATATATATATATATACATATACATATAGAGAGAGAGAGAGAGAGAGAGAGAGAGAGAAGCAAACAGGCTGGCACTCCACTGAAACATAAGTACTTGCCCAGGTGCCCTCTAGGGTCTTAGTTCCAAGCCAAAAATGTAGAGTAGAAATTGGCGGCACTCACACGTCATGCAATGTAATAATAGGGAGAATAGGAGCCTGTCTCCTTATTATTACATTGCATGACCTGTGAGTGCCGCCGATTTCTTATATATATATATATATATATATATATAAACGCAGTTTAGATGACATATCCAAAATGATATTGATAGATGTAATATGCAATAAAACACCAACACAAATTATTTTAAAGTGTTAAGTAATAACTTGATATGAAAATTAAGTGCAACAGTAGAGTTCATGTGAAGCCTTGCTTAGCCGTATAAATATATAAATATGGATTGCCTTTCACTACTCTGTAAAGGTACTATTTAGGGGGCAAAAAGGGGCAAATATTGAGGAACCTCCGAATGTATTATGGCGCGACCACAGCAGATATCTCCAGTCTCCAGTATTTTCTGCAGTTCCTCCATTTCCACAGCCCTTACAGGTCTCAAAGCTTTCAGATTTACCAAGCTTGGCACAGATAGAATTATGCCATCTCCAGATGGCCTTATTTTATCATAGCCTATGGTCTATTATTTTGCAAACATTATTATGAGAGGCTTCCTTCGGAACCCTCCCCACTAATGGCCGTCGAACATGCATGGTCTGCTGACTGTGAATGTGGAGAATGGCCCAACTCCTGATATAGAAGGGAAATGATTGCTTTTGCAATCATTTCTCTTCTTTCTACATTGCAGTGAAGGGCTCATTTCATAGTCTCTGTCACTGGATTTGATTCTTAGTACATCTGGGGAAAGTTGATTTCTTATTGTTGCGAATAGCTGGTAAGTGATTCAGCTCCATAACAAGTACAATGTTTAGTGTCAATCACAAAATTGTTGTGTATCAACCGTTAATATAACATGTTTTAGAGATACATTAGAACTTCTATGCAGTATTAATGAATATGCACAATCTTCTTTATTCAACCATAGCACATTTCTCAACTGAAAATTGTGGTTTCCTTAGAAATGTTATGTCTGGTGACAATATTCAAAATGCACTGTATCCCATCACCAAACCGTCAATTAACCTACAGCTGCATAATTTAAACATTGTTCTATCTTTCAGAATTATGACTATTTACATCTTATATACATTTCATTAAACCAATACTGACTTAAAAGATATTTACAAAATAGAATATTCCATATTTTCAACTACCCAATTAGAAAAGCAAAAAAAACAGACCACATCTATGTGTACAATATATGATATAGTAATTATTTATATTACTGTAATTCAGTATGCCATCATGTTAATTATCCAGCTGCAGTAATAGTAAAGCATCTGTTGTTGTACCATCTTCAGCTGCATTATCAATTACTGATATTTTCTGTGACCAGCAGTATGGAATACACTTTCAGACAATACACTATTTAATGAGAAAAACAGAGTCTATATGGAAAATGTATAGGGCATTGAATGCATTTATCCAAATCTTATAGAATTGTGTTACAATTTATCCTATTTTACATCATTCAAATCAATATATTATAAGGGCCCTTATATTCTCAAAAAAGATGGAACTCTGTATAGAGTATTCTGGAGGGAAGGGCCTGGTGTTTAAGGGGCTACACCTCAAAAGCTATAGGAGATACCTAGCTGAAATTTTGCACGGACAAGCAGAACTGTCGCTCTGTGCTGCATGCCAAATTTCAGGGCAAGAACTTAAAAAAATTTTGATTTGGGAGCAGTGGTCGAAGTGGGAATTTTGAAGTGGGGGTATGGGGATTCAGTGTGCGTGCCTCTGGTGCGCTTGAAAAAATGGGCGTGGTCAGGCATGCATCTCTCACTCCATTTTCTTTTCTCATCTCCTGTACCTCTTACTCTCTCCTTCCCTCTCTCACTCCCTATAGACTCTCACTGAATGCTATATACATGTTATACACCGCTCATAGATAGTACATATGCATCGTACTCATTACCTGATTCACAGCAGCATGCCTGGAACAAAAACACCCATAAGGGCTTATGTAATCAGTTGTGATCTTTTAAAAGCAAAACTACCTTGGTTTTGCCTTTAAAATAATTGACACTTAAAAAAATACAGGAAGATCCGCATAAATCCCCACAGCAACTGCAGACCATAAACCTATTACATAAGCCCCATAGGCTTCGCACATAAAACACACACACATTGGCGCCGATAACAAAATAAAAAATAATCCATAGGGCCCCAGCCAATAGGGGAATAAGGAAACATATAGGCCCCCATAGAAAATATATAAATCACATAAACTTTACATGAAATTAAAAAAAACACACACACATTCAAGCGCAGACACATTGGCAACCATAAGGAAAAAACAAACACATAAGGGAAAAAACAAACACATAGGCCCCCTGCAGAAAATATTTAAATCAGATAAACGTTGCATGGAAAAAAAAACACACATTGGCACCCATAGGGAAAAACCGAACACATAGGCCACACAGAAAATTTATAAAATCACATAAGCTTTACATGAAAATAAAAAACAGTGGCACCCATAGGAAAAAACAAACACATAGGTCCTGCAGCAAAAAGTAGATAAGTCACATAAGTTTGGATAAAAAAAAATATATATATTGGCACCCATAAAGAAAATAAACTCATAGGCCCCCGCCGCAGAAAATAACTAAATCACAATCTTTACATGAAAAAAAAACACATTGGCACCCATAGGGAAAATAAACTCATAGGCCCCTGCCGCAGAAAATAAATAAATCACATAAGCCTTGCATAAAAAAAAAACACACAAACACAGGCACACACAGGCACCTGAAAAAAAATCACTCTCATACAGGGGAATTCTATTGTTCTGGATGTTGCCTATGCCAATCAAATTGAAGGATCAATTGAAATGCTACAGCTTTGGGTACGCATTACTGTGGGTGACACATTGCTTTGCGCAGCTTCCTGACGGGGCGCGAAAAACTGCGAAAAGTCTGATTTGATACCATAAGTTTAGACAGGTTTAGCCGCTATGCATGGCTAAACCCAGTGCTTCTGGGTGCTTCAAAAGTAATGGATGCCCGAACAAATAGTATTGATCTGTTGGACTCCTATTACTTTAAACATCACCCAGAGGAATTTAATTTTCCCCATAGGTTTTGAGTTTCTGGAGCTATTCAATTGTCTCCCCCGTGCCCAGCACTTAGTCGGAAGATGCCGGTTAGTGCACCCTAAGCCAGGTGTTTAGGCGTGCTAACCAGCATTTTCCAACTAAAGCACCTCGCTAAACTGGAAAACAGCATTACGGATGTCTCTTTAGTTAGATTTCTGCTCGCACGCTGGTGCAAGCATAAATCCTTTAGTCAGAGTTAAGCTGGGTACACATTAGACGATATGTGTACCCAACGATGCGACTACTGAGATAGGCTGACATATTGGGTGGCAAGGACACATTAGACGTTCCAGTGCTCGACTACCGATAGATCGGCCCCTGCCATATCCTGCTGCATGGGGTTGTCAGCTGCTTCGTCAGGTTAAGCTGCATGTAGAGATGATCTGATGATGCGGCCGATGACTAAACAGGAGAACGCAATGGCCGACATAGTGGGTACACATTACACGATTTTGAACAATTTGTCGTTCTGATCCATCGGAATTGCCCAAATCGTTAAAAAAAATCATCTGTGTACCCATCTTTACAGTGCAGTCAATTGAATAGTTCCTGGAACCCCTACCCGGCGCTATTCAACATTGTACTAAATTGAATTGCCCCTAATAGCACCAATAGGAACATAAAGAAATACCTAGGCTACAGGAAAAAAACATACACACATTAGCACCAATAGGAAAATGTTGTGAGGTGCACAGTGGTGGGGAGGCACACAGAGGACATTGGGTACACATGGGTGGAGAGGCATACAGAGGAGGTGGGGTACACAGGGGTGGGGAGCACACAGAGGAGGTGGGGTACACAGGGGTGGGGAGGCACACACAGGAGATTGGGTACACCGGGGTTGGGAGGCACACAGAGGAGGTAGGGTACACAGGGGTGGGGAGGCACACAGAGGAGGTGGGGTACACGGGTGGGGAGGCACACAGAGGAGTTGGGGTACACAGATGAGGAGGCACACAGAGGAGGTGGGTTACACAGGGGTGGGGAGGCACACAGAGGAGGTGGGGTACACAGGGGTGGGAAGGCACAGAGGAGGTGGGGTACACAGGGGTGGGGAGGCACACAGAGGAGGATTGGTACACAGGGATGGGGTACACAGAGGAGGTGGGGTACACAGGGGTGGGGAGGCACACAGAGGAGGTGGGGTACACAGGGGTGGGGAGGCACACAGAGGAGGTGGGGTTCACAGGGGTGGGGAGGCACACAGAGGAGGTGGGGTACACAGGGGTGGGAAGGCACACAGAGGAGGTGGGGTACACAGGGGTGGGGAGGCACACAGAGGAGGATTGGTACACAGGGATGGGGTATACAGAGGAGGTGGGGTACACAGGGGTGGGGAGGCACACAGAGGAGGATTGGTACACAATACGTAGGAAAAATAATTTAAAACAAGTATAAAACTCACTGAAAGCTGCTGCAACAGAGCTGAGGATGAGGCTGTCCGATTTATTCAGAGGAAGGAAGCAGGGAGCCAGTGGCACCAAGAGCTGTACTGGGGAGGGGGAGGGGGAAGCCCCACCAGCCCCCAGCAGTAGAACAAAGCCTCAGGGCTTCATCAGCCAGCGCAGTCACCCTCACCGCGGAGGCCAGTATGGAGCTGGATTACTTAGGCTCCTATCACTGTAACCAGGGGGGGATGGGCACACACTGACGGCCGGTACAGAGGCCACTGACAGAGACACAATGCCGGACTGCATCTGCACTGCAGCATGTAATGGATGCTGCAGACCTTTGGCGGGACAAGTACCCAGCATGGGCAGGTAGGGAACAAACACCCAGCACGGGCGATGAGCAGGCACCCGGCACACATGAGTAAGGGTTTGCAGGCACAAGCAATCCAAAATGCTGGACAGGGAAAGGCACGCGGCACCCGCGGATGGGCGGTCGGGGTTTTGGAGGCACAAGCCACTAGCCAGCAGCCACAACAGCTCTGGGGAGGAGGACTCCAGAGACCTTCCAGTGGGGAACGAATGGGAGGGCAGCAGCACACTGACACTGTCCACCCCTTTTCACTGAGCCTAGCGGGAGAAGACATGTAGCTTTGCTGCTTAGTCCGACTCCTCTGCCATATAAATCAGTAAAAAAAAAAAAAAAATGTTTATTGCTTGAAGTGGTGGTATGCCATACCGTTGCATACCACCACACTTCGAGCACTGTTTGGGAGTAATCTAATGTTCCAACAGTCAATTTTTTCTGACACTCTCAGTTAGGACCACTTTTCTCCTGTTCTCTATGGGAAATTTTTGGGAAGGCATAAGTCAGGGTAGGGGACACATTTAGACTTGGGATTTGTTTTATTATGTAGCTCTTGTTCCAGAATAGGGACTTTTGGGGTTCAGGTAATTTAAAAACTTAAGGTTTTAAAGTATTACCTCACAATTGCACCATTATACAGATAGGAAGCTTCAACTTGTTGCACAGCCTCTGTAAGTGCCTCCAGTAGAGGGGTGTACTCAAAGTGGCTTCACTTGGGTACACAAAGATGGCTGATATTTGTGGGCATTAGCAGCGGTGGGACTCTGGGAAAGAAATGGGTGTTAGCTGCGGCCGGGATGCAGGGGAGGTAGAAGGCATTATCGGCAGTGCGGGCATTAGTGGAGGTGCGGGTCGCAGTGATGCGGGCTGCAGTACCTGGCGGATGTAGCATGCATTAGCGGCAGACAGATGCAGGCTCAGATCAGGAAGATCCGTGATGCCTGCATATGTGTATAAATAAAACACAGAAGCACGGACAGGATCAGCGAGATCCATCTGTGCTTCTGTGTAAAAGAAAATTAAAGCCTGTGTAAAAAAAAAAAAATATGCCCCCCACCAAAAGAACAGCCAGCCCCGGGCTTTGAAGCCCCAGTACTGGTTGTGCTAAATGCAAGGGAAAAACGACATAGGGGTACCCTGTATGAAGCACAAGCAGCACCAGGCTTTTCAGAACCAATCATGGTTGCCAAAATACAGGGGATAAACTATGTAGGGGTCCCCTGTATTAAACGCAACCAACACTGGGTTCTGAGCTTGTCTTGCTTCTGGAAATACATGGGAAAAAATGTGTAGGGTCCTCCTGTATTATCCAGAACCATCACCAGACCCTTTCTAGATGGGGGATAATGCTACAGCCAGGGGAGCCCTTTCACCGAGTCCCCCAGTCAAAGCATCACCCTGACTGCTAGTCAGTCCAGGCTGGGGACCCCCCAATAAAGGGATCCCCTTCTCCAGGGCACCCCAGGCACAGGCTGATAGCCTGGGGCTATCAATGGCACCACTGGGTGGTGGGGGATGCATTGATTGTGAATGTTGTGGTGCATTTGTTGAGAGTAAAAATATTGGGCCTGATTCAGAGCCATTCATAAGTGGCCGCTCGTTCGTTCCGAGTGATGTTTGCCCAACTGCGCATGCATACAGATCGTAATACGCATGCGCAAACCAGTCAGTGCGCCCGAATATCATTTGTTTGCTAAATAGCGAATGCCTGCTAATTTGAGAGACAGGAGGAGGCGTATGTGGGTTGTAACAGGGGAAGGTGCTTGAAAACGGGGAATGGAGATCAGACCGCAGGTATGCTTAAAGGTCAAAACGGGCATTTTATGGGTGTGCATAATTAATACAGCAGCGTCTTTGACCACGTCACTGGGTTATTTTATAGTCAGAACTGCTCGCATGATTGCGGTAGGAAAAACCAGCCACAAGAATAGCGAGCAGTTCATACGCTGGTCGATGTACTCGTTAATCTAATAAATAGCGGACATGACGTAGGATGCGAGCGGCCAGGGGGCGTAGTTTCCAAAAAAACGACCGCAAGTTTTGTTCGCTCATTCAGACATAGAGGCGTGAACAGACCGCAAAGAGCGAACGGTTCATTTGAATAGCCACCCCTTTTTTCAGAACGAACGACCGCAAATAGCATCCAGCTCTCAATCAGGCCCATTGTCTTTTGAAGCTGCAGAACCCAGCAAACCTCCCCTGCATGCTGATACTTGGATAACCACAAGTACCAGCATGTGGGGCATTATGGGTCTGCTGGTACCTGTAGTTCCACTGCAAAATAAATATTAAAAGAAACACAAGACACACACACTGTTGGAAGTAAAATTTTATTAAAAAATACATGCACACACATTATATCACTTACTCACCTAGTATCCATGAAGCCAATCACATCCACAAAGTAGATATTCTATAGGGTACCTGTAATAAAAATTCCATGTTCACCTCTTCCAATGCGTGGATCATGTCCTCTTTGTTCCATGTAGGCAATCCCCGAGCTTGGCAAAAAAAAATACTAATAGCCAGACCCACGAACTTAGTACTGTCCTTTAAGGATCAATGCCTACTGATGTGTGTTCTTCCATTGTGCTAGTCTTTATTCCCTCATCTGTACCAATCTGTCTTTACTCATCTTCACTGCTCTGTCTTCCAGCATCCATTCCACTCTGTACCCCCATCCATGTCACTCTGTTCTCCAAAACTGTGCCACTCTGTCTACCCCGCATCTGCACCACTGTTTTCCAACCATCTGCATCACTTTGGCTTCCCCCCATCTGTGCTGCTTAATCTCTAACCCTCTCCATGCCTTTCTGTCTCCCCCTTCCACACCGCTCTGTCTCTTCCCCATCCACCCCACTCTTAACCCATCTGCGCAGCTCTATATTCTGCTCAGACTTCTGTTGCATAGACTGCTGGTATTCCAATGCGCACACATTTATGTGAATTAGCAGCTCCACCATTTTGTGAGTGACAGCAATCCTACTATGTGAGAGTGTTGAATCTGCTGTTAACCGCAGGGTGTGATGGCATACCATATCTGTATTGCGCAAGGAACACATCCATTAAGGCATCAGCCTTAATAATTGGAATGATTAAACTGTGTCAGTGTACTTGGATTGCTGTTTGAATATCTGTATTCAAAAACATACTTTCTTATCTTAAGGATACTACGGCATTATTAATTAATTAAAAGATCTTGGTACTATTCCGGTAGATACCCTCCTCTGTATAATAGATGTTAAAAGCTAATACACGTGCATCCTGTACAGGGAGGGGATCAAATCTGAAGAATGTTTGATTAAGGATACTCCCCCACTATAAAGGGCCATCTGTACAATTATTCCTTAAACTGTTAGAATTGGTACTTATGCAAAATCATTTTGTATAAAATAATAGATTTTATCTACAAAATTCAGGATGTGTGGTGGGGTCCAATGTGACACAATCATATGAGAATTCGAATATGTACATTATAGAACAATAGTTGTTTTATGGTACTTCAGAAATCTCCAACAAAATGATATTGTATAATTGTTTCATAGATGACCTCCTAGTCCTGTGAGTGGGGACCACGTAGGGACTTCAATGTATATTTGATGGCTATAACGCAACAGGACATGTTGCACAATTGACTTTTACAGTAAGGAAAATGTGGTACATTTCTTGGATGTTAACATTACTAAAGATGAGTGGGTAATTAGAACAAATTTTTTTGTTAAACCTACTGACAGAAATAAGATTTTTTGTCATGATAGTTTCCACCCACTACCACTTAGATGTGGTCTCCCCTGTTCCCTGTTCCTACGGTTTAGGAGAATTGTGAGTGACCCTACCCAATTGGAATTACACATGGATAGGATGGTCACCAAATTCCAAGAGTGGGATAAAAGTGAAGAAATTAAGAAAAAAGAAAAAGTGATGTCAATACTTAGGGAACAGATCTTTAAATCAAGTAGAGAGTGCCATAAAATATCCAAAGTTATCCCATGGGAGAATAAATTCACCACTATGAACAACAAAACTACAAACATTGCTAAAAATTTTTGTCCTGTGGTAAATACAAAGAACTTCCAGCATTGTGTGGCACAAGGTTACTACCATGATAGACCCATTGGCGTAATTCGAAAGACCGTTTGGTTAAATTAGACATGGCCAAACTAAAGAGAAAACCTGGTCATTTTCTAACCATGAAAAAATGGCTATCACAGCTGCCTAGGTTGTATTCCCTGCAGATCAGCAATTATGGGTGATTATTTTAATCACCCTAATACTGGTAAAAAATTAATTTGGTTTCCAGTTACCTACAGTACTACCTAAATTATATATATATATATATATATATATATATATATATATATTCTGTCTTGCCCATGTGGCTTACATTATGTGGGCAAGATAGAATGCCAATTTAAAGAGTGCATGGTGCTCCACAGGTCCACTATTAGAGCTGCACTCAATAGTGGAATGAGCAACCAACCTTTGGTGAGACATTGACTAACATTTAAACATAGCATAGCGGATATTTGTGCTAGGATCACAGATCATATTCCCCCCCAATATTAGGGGTGGAAATAGAGGCAAAATCCTTTTTGCAGAAGAATGCTGGATATTTAGGCTGGATACTTTAGTGCCTAAAGGCCTTAATGAATTACTAGACCTTCCATGTTTTTGTAAAATAGTCTTTTTTTCATACCATAATATAGTTGTTATCAGCATTAGCCTTTATCTGTAATAGACTCTGAATGAATAATTTCAATGTATAAGTTATATAGAAATAGGGTTATCCTCTTTACATATATTTAATTTTAACATATATGTATATTGATCTTGATTTATAGAACTTGTACATTTGTTGAAGTCTGTCAGTCTTTTAATGGCTTTATCATTGTTTATTATGTCACCTAGGTAACTAGGGGAGGTGGAGCTGGCTGCAGGGCCTGGATGGCATGGCTGTGTAACCTCACAGGGTTGCAACACTGGGATACTAACACGTGGGACTCAAGACGGCCGGGCAGCATGCAGTCAAGGTGCAGTAAGTCAGCCCATTAGTTAAGTGTACTGGATATATATAAATGGTGTTTTGTGTATTTGTACTGTTATATCCCTTATGACAGGCTGAGGCCTGAAACATTAGAATAAATCTTACCACTTTGCATTAAGACTCCGAGTGCCGCCATTCTATGTACTGTTGGATTAGACCTAACAGGTCTATGGAGGGCCTCAGTGCAAGTTATATCTATATTTAAATGAGTGCCGGAACAGTTGGAGATGTGTATGTATATATATATATATATATATATAATATAGTGATAGTCCGGCACTCCAATAGAATTAATAAAGCAACTGGCCCGGGTGCCTGTCCTGAGGTACTCTCAAAGATAGCCAAAAGACAGTGGTACGGCACTCCGGCATAAGTAATCGATCACGATACACCTTATGGTTGTCAACATTTCAGAGCCCTCTGCTCTTTTATCAAGACAATATCAGATATTGTCTTGATAAAAGAGCAGAGGGCTCTGAAACGTTGACAACCATAAGGTGTATTGTGATCGATTACTTATGCCAGAGTGCCGTCCCACTGTCTTTTGGCTATATATATATATATATATATATATATATATATATATATAATTTGCCATTACAGTCTATAGTAAGTGAGGCAGTTTTGGTTGCAGTTTGGTGCAATTTTATACTTGTACTGAAGCTTACAAATAACATTGTTCCATTTATTAAATATTTAATATTTAGTAAATATTGTATATTCTTGATTCTTCATCATTCTTTTTATGCATATATATATATGAGGGCTGATTGAAAAGCAATGAGACTTATTTTTTTTTTCAGAATCAGATGACTCCACATGATCTGAACATTTTTCTTTTTCAAAGTAGCAACCTTCACATTCAATAAATTATTTGCAGTCTTTAAACAATGATTCAAAGACGTGCAGTAGACTTTTTTGTGACATCACTTTTAGTGTAGTAGCTGTGGCATTTTTCACTTCATTATCAGTTGAGAACTTTTTTAGCTGCATGGTCTTGGAGCAAAAACCACTGTTTCTTCAGCAAAGGTTATCTTCTCTTTCTCATGGCTCCACGCAAATGGTTTTTCAGGATGTTTGCATAGCAGTCACCATTAATTGTCTGTCCACAGGGAGCCCAGTGCTGTAGGATCATGCGGTGCGCATCAAAGAACAGAATAAGTATGTCTTTAGATACTGAAGGAACCACAAGGGGTGGAGGTGAATTTGTGTGTTTCAATACACTGGACTGTTTTTGGATTCTGGATCAGAATGATGAATCCACGATTCATCACATGTCACAATCAATGTAAGGAAATCAGGTATCCTTTCTGACATTTGAACGGTGTTCTTGCATGATTGAAGTCATCATCGAGCTGCTCCATTGTATGCTTGCATAACATTTCATGAGTTTCATTTATGCTTTTTCCAAGTGTAACACAAAATTAAATCAAATATCTCTGATGTAATCTCACATACACATCTTCCTCGTCCGCTTGACAAAACATTTGAAGATCTTCCACTAGTTGTGACCAAACAAAGAAGACTATGGCAGTCCAACCACAGGTTCAGATACATCAATGTATGAGCTTCACATTACTCATTACTTTTCAAACAGCTACCATTTAACAACATAATTGGTCTTATTCAGAGTCAGTCTGTGGGTGTGTAGTCACCCATTGCAACTGAAATGGGCACCAACAAGTCTCAAATGCAGCCTCCTGGAGGACTCTGCATTGTGTGTCTGGTATAAGTGTAACATTGATGATGATGACTGCACACAATTGGTCACAAACAGTAATTTTGAAGCAAAAGTGTTTCAAAAGTGATTTTACACTGCAGTACATTCCTTTTACATAAATAAAGAATTATTCATACTCATTTGGGGATGGATAATGATGCATATATATTCTAAAGGGGGCCTAGAGTTTAATGTTAGTAAAACATGTTTAACCAACAATGTATACCCACCTACTACATCAAGGTGAACCTCATCATTGTGGGTCCCTAACAACATTAATACTGATATATTACACAAATTTATCCAGAATGTAAACTAAAATAGTGGCCATAATTTACATTTTTGTCAAGTTGATTTTCTTGATGTTTTTTAGTGGACTATAATTTTTTTCTTACATGTGCCACAGGGTTGTAATAGCCACTGACAAAGCAGGTATGTTGGAACCAATTTATTACTCTGTTGAATGTTTTTCTCATACCTTAACATGTGTTAAAATGTAGAGATATGCACAGACCCCTGTATTTCAGTTTTGGTTCTAAATCTTCATTGTGCTTTACTTTTGCCAAAACCACCCTCAAGTTTTTTGGTTTGGATATGGTTTGGGATTTGGATCTGCAGTTGTTTAAAAATTTACAAAACAGCTAAAATCATGTAATTTGGACATGCTTTTGTTCCAAAATTTTATTAACATTAATAATAACCCTTTTACACTGGCCAAATACACCTGGTTATTGCTGTGTCAACTCAGGTCGTGACACAGTGTAAACGCATCCCTGAAAAATAACCAGGGTGCAGTAACCCAGCAATCCAACACGGGTAGTGAGAATAGTTTGACCCGTGAAGGACCCAGATCTGATTTACATAATAGGAACAGCCATCTCACAGACACTTGGAAATGATGTAGTCTCCAAGTGTTGGCAGAAATTTAACACTGCACCCAAGTGCTGTGTAAACAGACCTGGTCGGAAGTCGGAAATGTGAACATGGTCTGTCCCGACTTACATCCATGTGCCAAATCCTGGGTCAGATCCAGGATTTTAGTGTAAATGGGATATATACTTTATTTTCAGTCAATTTTGAACCAATATTTTCCAAAGAATGCAGCAAACTGGTTGGCTAAATAGGCGATAAAGCAGCAGCACAAACACATAGCAGTTTAATAAACTATTTGACTCTAGAACATTATCATTAATTAATAATTAATAGCCTAATAATAAAAGCTTAATAGAAAATACAATATATTACAAACACACTTCTCCAAACAACAAATAACAGGCCTTAGGCCAATGTGGGCAAATCAAGCCAGAATAGCAGCCTAGTAGAACATTATAAAATTATTAGGTTAAATAATAATAACAAACTTCTCCAACAAGATAATAAAAAGCCTCAGCCCAATAAAGGTGACTGGGTGTGAAATGAATTAATTAATCAATTAGGGGGAATATAAAAAAGAATCTCATTACCAGATGGTGCCTATTAGTATTTCCATAAATTCAGTTTACCTGAGATATTCCACTGGCTTCTTGTATTCCATAATATTTTACATGTATTCATACTATTGCTATCACTATTCATATTCATTTTGTGGGAGCATTGTGGTAAAAATCATGTGGAGACTTATAAACTTGTCTTCATATGGTCAGAATTTTTCTTTGTATTAATATCATTTAGATTTGGGGCCAAACCCCCCATTAAAGTCCAGTAATATAACATGCCTGAAAAGCACACAAAAATTTGGCAAAGCCCATAATGAAAGTGGTGCACAATGAAATGTCATTGGGCCCTCTTATCTACTCTTATGTTGTATATTAAAAAAGGACATACATAATTTAACAAACTGAGCACTTCAGTGACAGGGCACGTATGGCATGTTAGCAATTTTATGGTTTTTCGCAGTAATTTTTCCATTCATAGGTAGAGGTAATGCTTTCTTAAATATTGTCAAACATTGCTTAGATTTGGAGTGTCATTTCTTATACCTTCTTACCCCTTGACCTTCTTTAAAAGTAGATTTTGAAAAAGTACTATGACTGCCAACACTATCACTGGGTTGCTTCTGTTCTTCTATCAACTGGTCCATTATTGATTTCATTTTTTACAAGAGTAAAGCTATAATAGTTAAACTTAACTGCCACTGCACAAAGTGAATGTACAATGAGATAGGGAAATGAGGGACTGTTAACTTAACCATGTAGTTTTATTAAAAGTCTTGAAATCTTTTTTGACAGAATTTTTCCTTCCACTGGTGATTTTGGTGTGCAGTTATAGGGACACGAGTACACTCTGAAAGTACAGTAATATACTCTGCTTCTCAAAAACACACAAGATTAAAATATAAATATAAAAGAACTCAGATTTTTTTTCACACAAAAAAAGCCTTTTTTGCACTCATTATTTTGTGGTGCAGCTGATGGGGACATGACCACACTCAGTAAGTACAGTATTATAAGCTGCTTCTCAAAAATACACACTCATGAACGGTGATTTAATTGAATTATAAGTAAATTCAAATTATTTATAAAACAGGAAAACATGTCTTCTTTAGGATGTAACTTACTCAGACAAAGCATAGTATTTTTAGACAAATTAACTGGAAATCACACTGTCTCTGTCCTCATACACAAATGACAATATATACTGCAGTATAAAAAGATATTCTTGTGAAAAACAATTGTAAGTTGTATTGAGAGAGCAAAATGGCTACTGACAGCTATTTCTATTCATGGTTCTTATGTGTGTATCAGCCATGAAGTGGTATCAGGCATGAAATGGTAAAGGAATGTGGAAAGCAAACAAGCCATAAATCCTTTAGGCATTGCCTTTTGCAATGTATGCCTTCTTTAAGTTTTAGAAAGTCCTTATCAGTAGTTAAACAGTAGAGTAGTTTGAAGTAGGTTTATGCCCATATTAGTAAAAGTTAGTTGGGTATGCAGGTAGGATACTATATAAGCAAAGAAAAGGAGATTCCAGTGGCCTACCCATTGCCAGGATCAGTCTGCAGCTAGTGACCAGGAAATTGTTAATTCCAGCTATTCTGAATAGACTGAGGCTCCTGGATCGTGCAACCATTTTGTATTTTGAAGCTAAGTAACTATTATTCTTTTATATCTTGTTATTTGTTGTAATAAATTGCATCTTTTTTCAAGATACTGGTTTGTGTGGCTTAATTAACTTTCTGTATCCTAGAACCTTATTTCGTTTCACCAGGAACATTAAAGTGGTGTTAGCAAGTGGGATACAGAAAGTTAATAGTCATAGATATGCTTGAAATGTGTAGTCAATGGTTTTAGTGTTGTTCAAATGTGGGTTGAGCAAACCCATGTAAAAAATCCTCTGTCTCATAAGTGAATGAGGGAGGTGTGACCTGATCAGTCACAAAGGGTATACTGTATGTCACAGTATATCTGTATGTTGTCTGTTTACTGTCTGTGTTTGTGTTTTTGAAACAAACAAGAACAATGCATTTTCATATTTTCCAAAAATATGCAAATATGTTTAAAGACGAATTGGAATTTCAGCTGGCTGATTTCCAGAAAAAGCATGTTGGTTTTTCACTGCCTTGTATTGATAAGAGTAAAAATAGTGAAATTGTGCGTAGACTAATATATGTTGAAAGAAGTGTAAAATCTGTTCAGAAGAATGCAGTAAAAAACAAGCCTGTCTCACAGATAGAGAGAGTAAGCTTGAATTCACATTGTCCCATGACTTCCTGAGGGAGGGGCATTGAGGGGATTTATTATGCTGCAGATACTAGTGACCGTGAGACAGAACAGTGTGAAAGCTTAGCTGACTTTTAGAAAAAAAGTTTTGAGGTAGATTCTTCAGATGATGACTTTTTGCCCTTATGTGTTTCTGAGAGATCTGAAAGTCTCCCTTTAAGAAATTCCATAGGGAGGGGTACAAAGTTCTTAAACACAGCAGGTAGTTCTGAAATTAATGAGCTTGAGATACACAGAGAAGTGTGTGAGGTTTCACAGATAGAATTTCAAACAGAGATTGAGCAATGTATTCACACTATAGAAAATGTGTTTGACCAGAGAAGTTATTGTGTGATGAAAATGTCTGATAATTTGACAAAATGTGAACAAAATGTTGAAATCCATGAATGCAAAGAATATGTACAGAAATCAGAATCAAAATTGATTGCAAATGAGGTTTCTGACAACATGCCATTGGTTTGTTGTACTCCTTAGGTGAATGATGGTATGCCTGATTTACCAGTCACTGTCCCACTTGCCATGCATTGTGAAATTAATGAAAAGCATGAAGTGTCTGCATATCCATTTAAAAAGGGTGTCGCTAAGTGAAGAGGTGGTGATAATGCCTTTTACTTTGCCCAATGAGACTGAAGAGTACCCTCATGAGAATATTACTTTTACATGTCATTGTTGAGTTTAAAAATGCAAAAAGTGAACAAGATGTGTTTTCTGATGAAACATCCATTGCAAATGATGTTTATGGTTTACTTGCTAATTGTGAAGGAGGGGTTGGTGGGTACACACTGACTAACCACAAGGGACTTACATGCATTACAGACATATTGATTGTGGGAACAGTTTGTGACAAAATTGCAGATTATGTGTTTGGCAATGAAATTTGCATCCCAGTGTATTTCTTTTCAAAGCCTTACCAACCAAAGGTTTTGAAACAGTTGAAAGACACACAGTAGCCAATGACAATGGCAGAAACTCTCATGCTGATTGAGGAGATTAAAGTGCTACTTGCTGGCCATGTGAAATTGAAACCAATGTTTGAACTTTCCATATTGGATTTATTTATGATCACAGCTCCACGGTGGTGGGAAGATTTCCAAGACAGAGAGCATTATTGGTTCATGGACTATGGTGCTACCTGCAGCCACAAAGGACTGTTGTGGACCATTGCTGAAGCAACGTAGCTATCTTTACAAGCTGACAGCCAATCGACAGAAGAAGGGGCTAGCAAACTTGTTCCATCTATGACTGTTTTCCAAGTCACTGACAAGATTGGATGCACTGTAAATCTTCACACTGAGAAATGGACATTTGACACAAAGTCTATATGTACTGCTGTCCAAAGCTGGAAGAATGACATGGGTCATGCTGATACACACACCTACAGCTTGAATGGTGTGTGCATAACTGAACTGAGCACAGAACATGGTGTGTGATTCACTGCAAAGACAGATGATGCTAGGAGAACTGTTAAGCCATGATGGAGCTGAAGTTGCATTCGAGCAAGTTCAAATCAATGGGATGCCTTACATCCAAACCATGGTCAGAGACTTTGCAAAAACTTGTTATATTTGCCAACAGCTGGAACTGTGGCCTACCTTTCTTGCTACTGAAAAAGGTCTAATTTACTATGAAATGACTGCACAAGTCTGGCAATTTTAATTCATCATTTGCCACCAAGAAGATAAGGACGAGTGCTGTACTGAACAGCTACAGAACACTGTCATTCAGGATTGAATGTCTCAAGCAGAATGATATAATATAAGAGACTATCCTGAAGATGTGACACAGATTGATTTGTTGATATTATGGGATGTCTGAAAAGATTCAAGCAAAGACACCCATTTTACAAAAACAAAATGGAGTATATTGAGTTTTCTATGCTTCATATCATTCACAAAACTGACTTCAGTATGATTTAATGAATGGATGTTTTGTTTAGGAAACAGGAAGTTTTATATATATACAATGTTAGAGTTTTTAGAGCAGACTGTATGCAGTATATATATGGTTAACTGGAGGGTGGTAAAAGGTGAAACTTTTTAAGTATGTTATTTGGTGCACAGAAACAAACAGTTATGATGAGGTTGTTGTGAAGAAATGTTTAGTAGGAACAGAAATAGAGACAGGTGTAAGAGACATTTGCAGCAGGATAATTAAATGCTTATTTTACTTTGTTGTTATGGTTTATCTCACACTGTTTATTTGTTTAAGCCAACAGGTTGATGGTTGGAGCAGGAGGTGAGAGAAAGTCACTGGAGTTGTGCCTGAGATGACGATGGCCAGCGACTGATTTCTTATACAGGAAAGAGTGTCCAGGAAAACAACAGAGTTATAAGATCTGATGGCACAACCATTACGTACATCTATGTGTATTGTGCAAAACTGAACTTGTGCCTTATATTGTTTGGATCCACACACTCACCAATATTCTCAAGACTTTTTCAAGATTTCACTGAACTGAACTGAGTTTTACTTTACTGATATTAATACTGATATATTGATATAATGATATGTATTATGCACTGTTTTATTGGAGTACTTACATATAAAAGGGGATTGTTTATGTCTGAGTGCATGTTGGGTAGGAAGATATTTTAAATATGGGATGTAGGAGATCAATTGGTTAATATTGCCAGGGAATGGCGGCCTCTGTTAAACATTACACATAATTGTAGTGATACCCCAGACAAGATGCAATTAACACCAAATCCTCATAAGAGCAGAGATCTATTGGCCAATGTATACACTGTGGTAGCTTATATTCCATATATTCTTCCCGATGATGTGTATTACCTTTGTGGGAGAAAGTCCTTAAAATGGTTGCCCTATGGGGGGATTTGGTATTTGTACATTGGGACGGTTGCTACCCACCACATTCTTTACAGATGGGAATCAAGTTAATACCAAACAGATTCAGCATAATTTGTTAACCAAGAGAGCAGTGCAGCCTTTATTTGATGTGCCTTGAGTGAACAGATGTTGCATTAAGAAGGCATTTTCATTTATAATTGATTTGGCACTGCCAGCTACAATTATATAAATTAGACTTATGCTATTCATAAGGCTATAGAAGAACATTTAACTCAGGTCCAAATTGTAAAAGATAATTTTGCTAAACAGCATCACGAGGACAGTTGGTTTACTGGTTTACTGCACATGCTTATCTATTGAATCATGATCATAATATGTATGCATCTTGGGATCAAGATATTATTTCTTTGTGCAGGGAGATGTTGTAACACACTGGATTCTGCTAAATTGATGCCAATTAGGAGGAAAGATTCCTATGAGAACATGATATACATGTCTTCCACACCATAAGCCCAAGGGTGGACTGTATTGGGAGAGCAAAATGGCTACTGACAGCCATTTCTATTCATGGTTATTATGTGTGTATCAGACATGATTCGGTATCAGGCATGACATGGTACAGGGATGTGGAAAGCAGACAAGCAATAAATCCTTAAGGCATTGCCTTTTGCGATGTACACCTGCATTAAGTTTTAGAAAGTCCTTATCAGTAGTTAAACAATAGAGTAGTTTGAAGTAGGTTTATGCCGATATTAGTAAAAGTTAGTTGGTTATGCAAGTAAGATACTATATAAGCAAAGGCAAAGGAGATTCCAGTGGCCTGCTCTTTGCCTGGATCAGTCTGCAGCTAGTGGCCAGGGAATTGTTTGTTCCAGCTATTCTGAATAGACCGAGGCTCCTGGATCGTGTAACCATTTCATATTATGAAGCTAAGTAACTATTATTCTTTTATATCTTGTTATTTGTTGTAATAAATTGCATCTTTTTTCTAGATACTGGTTTGGTGGCTTAATTAACTTTCTGTATCCAAGAACCTTATTTTGTTCCACCGGGAACATAAGTGCAGCTCACTTGTTCATGTTCATGCCAAACAAACATATACAAGAGCCTAATGCAGGTACTACAACTGTCTGACAAACAAACACACAGTGACAGTAGAATATTTGCAGTTTGTAGCTCTGCATTACAGTAGCTGGCTAATAAACACATACTGTACAGTCATAAAGATGAATACTTTTTTTATGCCCACTTCATCTACCTACAACTCTCTCTAATGGTGACTATTATTGCTCATACTTACCTAGGAGAGGAGATGCATGTGCTCAGTGATGAGCCGGATCAATTGGGTCATTAGGCCTGTCCCCCTTATGACAAAATGCTGCAAATTGTACACATATGAATAGAGGGTGGGACCAAATGGCATGATTATCACAGAATCACATCAATAAGCCCTGTCCCCTACCAACAGTCTGTGAATTCTCAGAAATTTTCGCTATATTCTGCCCAATTCACTAGAAAGTGGATGGGCTGAGGAACAAGTTCCTTCTCTTCTGGATGTGAGGGGGGCTACCCAAAAAATCGGGAGCTTCCCGTAGATTCTGGGAGTGTAGGCAGTATGGTATTTTGCTTGTGCCAACTGTAGCCCTTACAGCCTCTCCACGCACTCTCTCTAATGGCAATTTCAGTATTGCTGCTTGCAACACAACTACAGCCCAAATCCTCTCCTTGCATTCTTCTGTGTAAAATGGTACCTGATCATGAGAAGGGTCTCTTATATGCAATTCTGAAACACATGAGATGTGAAAATTTTGGGGGAAAATTATTTCTTTTTGAGACCTGGACTTGATAGGAATACCTGAGCCATGACTACGATCCACTCAGAAACCAAAAGTTCAAATGTTTTCAGATTTCTGCAAAACTGAAATGCTCATCTCTATTAATAAGTGTGTGTGTATTGTAACAGGGTCATAGTAAATATTACACATGATAGGCAGGTTCATGGTGAAACTGTGCCTTTTAATTGTAACACTGCACTTTAACATACACAGACAGTATCCTGGACAAACAGGCACAGTAATTAGACAAGCAGGTGTAAGTAAATGACCCAGCTCCAATGTTCAGTTTACTGTGGTAGAATGCAGCCACAGTCTGCTATGCTCCTTAGCACAACTAGTTCAGAAAAGTCCCTGGCACTGATGAGACTCCTCTAGCCTACTTGCTGGCCACTATTCTGCATCTGTGCCCAGAACAGTTCCCAGAACACTGGGTGGATGAGGGTTTTAAACCATTTCTGTCATCCAGAGATTACTTCCAGCTTGACCTGTGCAACCCAGAAAACCCAGAGTTCCAAACCTCCACTGCTGCTGCAGACTGCAAAGGCTTTACTTTAGTCTCCCTTGGAGGGAGCTGATTCCACAGGAATGTGGGTAATTCAGGTAAGAGGTAACCCCTTTCACCACAATATATATGTTTATATGAATCAAAATCTCTCGCATTCACACAATTTATACAATTTGCTACTTGCCTTCATAAATGCTATAAAAAATATAACAAATAATTCAGCTCTCAGGTATAAGTGTGAAAAATATGCAAATAAATGCTGTCATAGTGTGGCATACTTCAGCAACTAATATAACATCTTGTAGAGATAAAATATCTATGCAGTAGTTATCAATATGCACAATCTGCTGTATTCAACCATAGCACATTTCCCCACAGAAAATGATGGTTTCCTTAGAAGAATATAATGTTATATCTGTTGACAATATACAAAATACACTGTATCCCATCACCAAACTATCAATTAACCTACAGCTGCACAATTTAAACAATGTGTTTATTTTTAGAATTTTAGACTATTACATCTTATATACATTTTATTACAACAATACTGACTTATGAGCTAATAACAGATTAGAATCTTCCATATTTTAAACTACCAATTTAGAAAAGAAAAAAAAATCAAAATCAGACCATATCTATGTGTACAATATATGATATAGTAATTATTTATATTACTATAATTCAGTATGCCATAATTTTATTTAACCATCTGCAGTAATAGTAAGGCTTCTGTTGTTGTACCATCTACAGCTGCGTGATCAATAACTGATGTTTTCTGTGACCTTTTCACCAACAGTATGGAATACACTTTCAGACAATACCCTATATAATGAGCAGGAAAGAGTTTATGTGGAAAATGTATAAGCTTTATAGGGAAATGTATGCATGTTTTTACCATGTTATATCCAAATCTTACAGAACTGTGTTGTTACTTATCCTATTTTACAATTCATCTTTGAAAAAAAAAAGTATAGCAAACAACCGCAACTTGTTGTTGATCAATCAAATTAAAGTGTATTAAGTCATAGTCGACGTTTCGGGGTTCGCACACCCCATTGTCAAGGAAAACACATGGGTTCATCTTGTTAAAGGGGTGTGCAAACCCCGAAACAACGTCTATGACAACACACTATAATTTGTTTGATCAAAAACAAGTGCCACTGTTTGTTATACATTGGACTGTATACTTAACCTCTCCAGAAGGCGCCATTGGCAGCTGTGTCAATTGCGGGAGTGCCAGGCTATTTACATATATATATGTTCATTCCTATAGTGTGGTGTAGCAACCACACACAAAAAGGGAAAGGTGGCACTCCTTTTCAACAGGACTGTGACATAGTAAAACAAACATAAATCATAGAGGATAGAGGATATCCTGTGACAGATTTGAAAGCAACCAAATTAGAAATCTTACAAACTCCAAGACAGCAGATTTTCAGTGGTTCCAAACATAATAGATCCAAGGAAGGGAGAAATCCATTTGCATCACAATATATGTTAGCCAGTCTACTGCTTCCGAGGGCTGTGAGAGCACTTTGGCCCATTGTCACAAGTGATAAAGATTTACCAGTATTCAAAAATAAATCTTTGATGCCAGCCTATACACGAGGGAAAAACTTGAGAGATATTTTAATGAAAACTTATGTGACATCTATCCCTACCGACAATGAGCCTTCTATATAACAGAAAAAACGGGTTGTTATGAGTGCATTGCGTGTACCACATGTAGTTATCTTGAACTGGGTAACTACTTTAAACATCCACATACTGGATATAAATTTCAAATTAGGCATGTACTAACTTTTACATCACAATTTGTGGTGTACATCATCATTTGCCCATTTGGGCTGTATTATGTTGGACAAACAAACCAAACCTTCAGAGAGTGCATGACCCTGCACCGGTTGGCAATATGTGCAGCCTTCAATGGCAAGGAAATGGATCAGCCGGTAGCTCGGCATTTCAAACTGGCCCAGCACCAGTTGTCTACTTTGAAATATAAACTCATAGACCAGGTCCCTTTGGACATTTGTGAAGGTGATCGAGCAAAGAGACTGGGTCAATGTGAAGCCCACTGGATACACTCTTTGGACACTATAGCACCTAAAGGACTTAACGAAAAGAACTCCTTCAGTATATTTTTTGTCATTTCTGCTGTCTTTCGGGTATTTGTACCTTATAAGTCACCTGTCATGGTTACTACACAGGTGTTTATTGGGTAGGTTTTTGTTCTAGATAATGGTGACATCATTAATGTCACCATCAGCTTTCGACTTTTTAAGTATTGTTAAGTGAGGTGTTTTGAATGCATTTTTATAAGTATTAATGAGTTTTTTGTACCTCATTATTATGGCATAGGTCGCATGATGTACGTTATGCTGCACTATTTTGAGTATATGAAGTCTCCATGCTGTGTTTTTAAAAAAAGTTGTTTATTTATATTTTTTCCACTTCCTTCACTTTGTAACACTACACATAATGATTAAGTGCAGTGTGATCACACATCCTATATTTCAATTTTATGTATTTTTATATATTGTACACGAGTATTAATTGTTATTTCATTTTGTTGGCAGCGCTACAAGCACCTTGTTCCATGGCGAGCAGTGCGTCTGGGGTTGCTTTGCAGTGGACTGCCTGTGAGGCAGTTCTGGGTTCCCCTGCTTCCACCGGATGTTGCTCACCCCTGGATTGGAGACTCGTTAGCATGGACCTTTCAGCGCCATAACTTCTTTAAGGTAGGACACTGATTTATGTTTCTTTTACTATGTCACAGTACTGATGAAAAGGTCGTAAGACCTTGAAACGTTGACAAGACTATATTTGTACTTGATGGATTTAATATAATATTACTGATTTTTCACGAAATCCAGGAGTGCCACCTTGTCCTTTTTGTGTGTGGTTGCTAAACCACACTATAGGAATGAACTTTATATATATGCTTTACAAAGATGAATTTGTAAAATACGATAAATAGCAACACAGTTCTGTAAGATTTGGATTCAAAATAAAATTGTGCATACATTCCATGATTATATATATATATATATTTGCCATTAGAGTTTATAGTAGTTAGTGAGGCAGTTTTGGTTGCAATTTGGTAAATTTCATTAGTACAGTCTAGATCATAGATTTTTATTATTGCTTTATGAATGGCTGAAGACTTTTTTCAGTTATTCCTAGAAATATGAAAAAAAAAATTTATTAAGTGGAATACTGTTAATTGTAAGCTTCAGTACAAGTGTAAAATTGGAGAATTACTGTATTCTCCACGTAAAAAAGGAGGCAACATCTCTTTTAAAACTCACTTCTAAAAACTCTCACTTTAGTAAAAATTACCCCTTATAACCTTGTCATCATGTGGTCATAATTCTGCTTAGTATTAAAATAATTTTGATTCAGGGCCACCCCCCAGTAAAGTCCAGTAATATACGCTGCCTTTCAAACACACACAAACTTTGCAAAGTGAAAGTGAAGCATGATGTGACAGGGAATTCCATTTTTATGGCTAAAGTGCTTCATTTGCTTGGTGCCCCAGAAGAGAAAATATTTGGTGGCTTGGTTAAACCAAGCTACCAATGGGCTTAAGTCTAAAAATTGCATTCATTATCACAGTTGAAGATGTCATCATCATCACCCTTATCACTCTTATTATTGTCATTATCACACAATATTAGCTCATCACTACTAATAGGCTGGGAATCGGTATGTATTACTGTCAGACACCAGAAGGCCAGCAGATGAAGATCCCTACTAAGGTATGTATGTACCCTAACCCTACCCTCTCCCCCCTAACCCTAACCATCCCTTAGGGGTGCCTAACCCTAACCTTCCCCCTAGTGCCTAACCCTAACCTATCCCCAGGGGTGCCTAAATCTAGCTGAGGTTGCTATAAAAGAGTGCTTAGATTTAAGTGCTTAGTTTAAAGTGTAATTAGAATTTTTAAATTGAAGCCGGAGTTATTTTGGAGTTTCTAACTATATTTGTGCCTGGAGGGACTGTGATGTGATTTTTCAAAGGTAATTTACTACAGCGCCCAAAATATACTGCTGCTTGGTTTTCTATTGCACAGCCTTTAAAAATTGATAAATAATTTACTACACCACCCAACAATAACTGCTGCTTGGTTTTCTATTGCACAGCCTTTAGAACTTGATAGGTAAAGGACTATACAGTATTTGATATAGTTTTAAAATCTATATCAATGCAGGAAATTACTCTGTATCTGTGTTTGTAGACTGTGCTCTCACTATTTGTTTTTTGATTGCTGACCTTTTGTTGTGTGAGGAAGGGGTTAAATGTGGGATGGAATCAGTGTTGTCACCTGATTTTAGCCATACTTATTAGTTACTATTAGGATGCTATAGCAAGAGTGCTTAGATTTAAGTGCTTAGTTTAAAGTGTAATTATACTTTTTAATTTGAAGCCACAGTTATTCAGGATTTAAACAGCAGGATATCAGAAGGAGAAAAAAATCACTTAGCAATTTCAGCTATTAAAGACTATTTTCATCTACCACCACATTTCCAAGATGCCTATGGATCGTGCCTCCACCTTTGTCATCAATGCTGCCCACAGCCCTCCTGATCCACTCCTGGTTGATCTCCCCATGCAATTTGCTTATCCACTCCAACTGTGCCATAGCAAACTGTGCAGCAAGGTGACCCCTCAAATGGACCTTGAGTTGTGGTCATCAATTTTAAGGCTTGCTGCTATTTTTTCTCTATTAAAGGTCTTGCCCTCTTAATTTTAACCTTTCCATAGATATTATTTAATGGTCACCATTGTATTAATAATGCCAATTTTGCCTCTGTATTCAGATTTTACATTTTTCCTGGATGTTATGCTTCTACAGGTAGCACATCCTGCCAGATGTAACCTACGCAGTGTGCCCAAGATGGCTGCCTCAAATAACATTGGCAGGATGAGTAACTTGTGGATCTATTCATGCAGTACATATCACACCACACATGTTTCAGTGACCCGTATTTGTTCCTTGCATGATAAATCACAAACTGAATTCTTCGTAGTGCACCTAAGATGGCTGCCTCACCTCTTTTACCCATGGGTGAGATTAAAAATATTCTTAGATCTGCTGGCTTTGTAAGGTCTCTGCTCTTAGATTTACTATGCTGCAATTTCCCCATTGTGTATTATCTTTCCTAAGTGTTACCTATTCCACCCAGGGTAACCTATGTAGTACACCTAAAATGGCTGCCTTTCCTGGTACCCTTCATGAGGATGGTATATAACCCATTGAAATTATTACAAAAAATGCCTCTTCCAACCTTGCTAAATGTCCTTCATACCCATTTTGTTGACAGTTTTTGGTTTGTTTTCTTCTTTGTGTAATACTAAACCCCTGAAATTGTTTTTGAGGTTGTAAAGCAACTTTGAGACCTAATGGAGAAAAGTGCTTTATAAATAAAATTATTATTATTATTATTATTATTATTATTATTATTATTATTATTATTATCAAAACTGGAGCCACAGTTATGGTCTCTCTTTGCCGGAAATGTGGCAAAGTTATTCCTCATAGAATTTGCAGTTCATTTGATGAACATCAGATTTTCCACAATTTGCAGAAATATACTCCTATGTCGATCACTTACAAGGTACCCGGCTGTGCTAAACACTCTTTCCGAATGGGCAGCTTAATTACAGGACAGCCAGTTTGTACAAGGAGCACCAAATTGGCTTTTATTTATTCCAGGATTTAAAGGGACTGTGTGATTTGCTAATTTTTACATTAGAATTGAAGTAATCCTCCAACATTTTATTGTTACTTACTTAATTAGATTGAGTCATGTTAGAGATGTCAAAACATGTGGGTAATTTTTTAAGCCTGACCAGATGTCAAAATGGTTCACTTTGGTGTGCTGAGTAGGCTCATCATCATCACAAGTGAGTGGATTTGAAAAGGTCAGATTTTTTGCAGGACACCCCCAAACCAGCCCAGCTGAGCCACCCCATGGCATCACTCTAATGAGAAAGGTTCTAAAAGTGCAAAAAATGAAGTGTTATAATGCGATGCCCTGAAGCAGCCCTAACAAAGCAGTCCAGGGGACCCATGCACCCAATATATATATATATATATATATATATATATATATAGCAATAACATTTAGCTATAAATAAATAGAGGTTTTAGCATAATCATGGCCAAGGTTATGGGCCTACATGCTGCATCAAGGTAACCTCTTAGGGTTGCTACCTAACGTACTGGGGTTAAATTTCAGAGTGCAGGATACTCCCAAACCATCCCAGCTGAGCCACCCCAGGGCATCACTCTAATGAGAAAGGTGAAGTGTAGAAGAGTGTTAGATAGGAGTAGCTACTGCATATATTAGAAGTAAGGTGAAAAATAGAGGGGTGAAAATATTACACATATAATAAACAAACAATAAAGGTGCTAAAAGTGCAAAAAAAGAAAAATGTATATTAATGCGATGCCCTGAAGCAGCCCAAACAAAGCAATCAAGGGGACCCGCGCCCCAAAAATCAACCCGTAGCTGCACTATATAAATTTGTAGGACTTACCTAAATTGTGCTTTTTTACAAAAGTGCAGTCAAAATGCTAGAATCCCTGCATAAAAGCAATGGAATTGCTTCACTCATCTCATCCTTCAGTTTCTCAAGCTACTTTTCCTGCAGTTTAATTAAGTGTATGACCTGCTTAGGCTGGCAGTGTTTGAACATACTTCATTGGTTACAATTTATGTTGTCAGTAGCTTGCATAAAACCAAGAGTGCTCTCCAGTGTGCTGCAGTAAGGTAAAATAACCACCCTCTCTCTATGTCGTGGCTTGATGTGTACAATTGGATGGCTTGTTGCTGTTGAATTTTAATTACACCAGGCTACTAGCTTTTGCTTTAGTTGGCATAATGGCAAATTGAACTGTTCTTGTAGTTGCAGCAATTTTCAACATGCAGTTGCTGAATACCAAAAATGCATAGATATTTCACGAGCCATAGCCTGCATCTTCGGCACAGACCTGTAATTTTTATTTTAAATCTGAACCACCAACATTATAGTGTGTGCAAAACATGGTATCTGTTCAAATCAATCTAGTTTTAATGCTTGTGCAATGATACTTGCGTTATTGGAAATAACAAATTCTAAGGAGAGTTTTGGTGGGGGAAGCCATTTTGCTATCACATGGCTTAGTTTTTCTAACAGATTGATACTGATATGCTTATTGGTTAAGCCAGTGATATGGAGGGTAGCCTGACTGTAAATAAGATGGCATTGTGTGTTAGATACTGCTGTTGCAGAAGGTAATACACCCAGCCAGTGGGCTCTCATAGTCATGTAATCTTTAGATTGACCAGTAACACTTCTCTACAGATCTGTAATTAGGAGGATAATTGGTACAATGGCATTTTCTAGGCAAAGAATAGCATTTTCATTTAACATCCCAGTGCAAGTGATGAATTGCTGTTCTGGTAAAATAGAATTGAGCTAGAATTTGGTAGTATGGACAGATGACCCTAACTAATCTCTAACTCTCTATCCAAATACATTGATGGTGGATATTGAATACAGATCTAATGCTAACATAGCTGTCATGGCTTTAGTGATTCCCTGTGCAACAAGATGACAGATGTCATGGTTTCTATTGCAAATGATTGCTTTACATAGTTGTTTGAAACTCTGAGTACTCTTTGTCACTTTTTGCTCCTAGCAAGCAAGGATTCTTCTTGGGAATCCTGGATAAGGAAGTCAGTTAGCCATTGCAAATTGGATGAAGGATTGTCTCTGATCATTAATGATGAGGTTGATGATGAAGGTATTAGTGGTGGAGATTGAATGTGCTGGTTTCTATTCAGCTGATTCTGGACTGTTTTTTATTATTTTATATGATTTTGCAGATTTCAATTAACAATTAGAATGAACTTTCTGCAAATTATGTAATAAGGAGGTGGTGCCTAGATGGTTTAAACTGCTATATCTACTTACTTTGGCATTACAATGGCTCAGATGCCTTGACAAATGTTGTCTATATTTGAGTTTAAAAAAATGCCACAGAAAGCAGAGGATTTTTTGGTCTTTTGCCCAGGTATGATAATTTGCTTCTCAGCAAGAACTGCTGCCACTGGAGGCTGAGTTACTTTGTACAAAACAACATCATCCTCCTATATTTTATCAACTTCTTCTTATCCAACAAGTGCATCATCAACATCCTTATTAGTGTCAGAATACACTTATCCTCTTCAACCTATTGCACTTCTAAAGTTGCATCTTCAATTTCTATGTCTAACCCATTACCATTACTTTTACTATTACTCATCCTCACACTTACAGAGGGTTAAGAAATAGTGTCTTCTCTATGATTTCAGTGTCAGAAATGTGGGACTCAGACATAGCACTTGTAAACACCCTTAGGGGTAAATTTACTAAGAATCGTGTCTGGCCCATGTTTGTCTGGGATTGAACATGGGTAGGAATGGTCATACACTTTTTTAACAAAATATATACTAATCTCCCATATTTGACAGGATTGTGTTTTCTGATGGTATATGTGATCGCTCCTACCCATGTTTCCTCCCTATGTTTCCCTAACCTAACATTCCTGAACAAGTAGCCTGCACATCTAAGTTAGATATGTGCAGGCTGCTTGTGTGTAATAATGTATAAAGAAAGGGTTAATTTAAAAAAAAATTATGTGAGGTGACCTCCCAAAAGCATAACCAGCCCCTGGCTTGAGGAGCCAGTCCAGGTTCTAAAAAAATAGGGGACAAAATGTTTAGGGATCCCCAATTTTTTATGAACCAGCATTGCACTCTGTGAGCCAGTCCTTGTTTTAAAAATATGAGGAAAGATTTGTGTTTGGTTCCCCATATTTTAAAAAAACAGCACCAGACTCAAACTAACCAGAGTGTAATGTCACAGCCAGCAGACCCTTTCACTGTGTCTCCTTGGTCAAAGCATTAAACCACCCAAACTAGTTAGCCCAGGCTGGGGATCCCAGGGGAGGTGCAGACCCCCCAATAATGGGGTCCACTAATGAGTGAGCAACCCTGGCTTAGGCTTCAGCCCAGGGCTCTTCCCTGCACCCCTGGCTTGTAGGTGCAGGGGTATTAGTACTAATAATAAATGTGTACTATTGATTTTTACAGTGGGACTACAGGTGCCAGCATGCCTGCCCTTTGGAACTTGTGGAACTGCAAGTGCCAGCAGGTGGTCGGCATGTGTACTTCCACTGTAAAAAATATAGTAAAAAATTAGAGTACACACACACACCCTAGATAGTATAATTTTATTGCACACTAAACACACACATATTGTACCGGAATGTTGTTATGAAACCGATGGATGAAATTCAGATGTACAGAATACTGACAATATAAACTCTACATTCAAAATAACGACATGACCTATATATTGACATACATATTACAGACAAATCTAAGAAGACCGACAGTAAACAATACCAACATCGTGATATAACTGACACGTCAATAGACTGACACACATTACTATAATACCAACAAATGAAATACTGACATTTTCACTAACACAATACCGACATGTTATGAACCTGACAACCTCCAGTTAATGATCACTCAGAATATTACCCTGGTTATTGGTCCCTTTCTCCAGTAGAAATCCATGGTTATTCCTAATAAAAAAATTAAATACTCACCTGCCTCCTGGCATATGATAGTCCTCTTCTCCAATAGAGTCCCGGCCATACAAAAAAATGAGTTACCTGGACCACTGACATTGAAGAGATGTGTGTGTTTGGACATACATCTCTTACCCTGCAAATGACAGAAACCTTGTTGGTTCCATCACTTGCTGGGCTGCCAGCCAATTAGAGTCCATTCAAGAGTAAGAGGCCACTGATTAGCTGTGACCCATGTGGCTGTTGATTGATTGTGGCTGTAGATTGATTGTGTAAACACATACATCTCTTTGATATCAGTGGTCCGGGTTACACTTTTTTTGTATGTCCTGGACTTTACTGGAGAAGAGGAACAACCTGCATAAGGAGGTAGGTGAATATATTTTATTTTTTAGGGATAACCATGGACTTCTACTGGAGAAGGGGACAGATCACCAGGGATAAGGTGAGTTTGTATGTGTGTGTTTACTGAGCAATAACATTATACTATCTACTGTGTGGACTATCATTATTTAACTTTTTCTTTTTTACAATGATGTTACCGGTTCCAGCTGTCTACTTGTAGTTCAAGAAGTTTCAAAGGGCAGGCATGCTGGCACCTGTAGTCCCACTGTAAAAAAAAACAATAGTACACATCTATTATTAACACTATTTCCACTGCACCCACCGGACAGGGGTGCAAGGAAGTTCCCTGGGCTTCAGCCTATGCATGGAGTGCTCAGAAGAGGGGAACCCCTTTATTGGGGGGTCCTCACATCCCCTGGGATCCCAAATCAGGGCTAACTAGTTTGGGGTTTAATGCTTGGCTGGGGTGAACCCAGGGAAATGGTCCCTTGGCTATGGTATTATACCCCAGCTAGTTTGAGTCTGGTTAAAAATATGGGGAACCCCATGCCATTTTTTCCTCATATTTTTAAACCCAGGACTGACTCACAGAGCCCAGTGCTTGTTCATAAAATATGGGCGGCCCGTACATGGCTCCTGGAGCCTGGGGCTGGATATGCTTTAGGGGGGAACCCCACTTCATTTTTTTTTTAATTAACCCTTTCTTTTTTTTGTAATTAAAGGAAGAAACATACATGGATCACACTGATCTATGTATGTTTCTGCAAGACACGCTGCTCATGAGGGGGTCTATTTCAAACTTGTATTTTTTAAACAAGTTTGCTTAGAGTACACCCATGATTATAATCATGATTCTTTGTAATTTCCTGTTTTGTATTTATGTTTATGGAAAGTACTGCTGTGTTCAGATGATGGGGTAATTTCTTTTTGTATTTATGGGTACATTTTAACTTTTAATTCGGCCATGTACACCTCTGAAAATACAGAAAATATACCCATTTTTGGCATAGTAAATTTTCATATTTGTAAAAATTGCATAATTGCAATCTCAGACAGACATGGAGCTTAGTAAACTTACCCCTTAGACTCTCCACAGGGATCTGTGAAATTTGTGAACACAGTTTGTTTTTCAGCCTTAGTGTTCTTTTTGTGCATTGATTTGCCTGTTTTAGAGGTGACACATCTAGACTAAGGCCAAGAAGGTGGTGCATGCAAGGTTTCATAAGATGCTTGACTGTGTTTGGCCGTGGCTTTCACAATAGGCATTCTAGTGCATGAAAGAGCAGTAGCAGGACTACCACTCACAAAGAAAGCCTTAGTTTGAGCCTTCAATTGCCACTGCATGTTGTGTATGGCATGTTAGCAATTTTACGATTTATGGCAGTAACTTTTCTCTTCATAGAGAGGTGATATTTTCTTAAATATTGTCAAACATTGCTTACAGTAGATTTGGAGTGCCCTTTCTTACACATTATTTTTTAAAGATAGATGTCAAAGAAGTACTATGACTGTCAGCTTTAGTACTGGGTTGCTTCTGTTCTATTGTCAAAGATAGTAATGGGTTGCTTCTGCTCTTCTATCGATTGATCCATGATTGATTTTATATTTTACACCAAGACAGGAGTTAAGTTATTGTTGATTTACTTAACTTCCACCACACAAAGTTAACATACAATTAGATAAGGAAATGAGGACTATTATCTTTACCCTGCAGTTTTATTAAAAGACTTGAAACCTTTTTTGACAACATAATTTTTTTTTTGCACTTGTTAATTTGGTGTGAAGCTAAAGGGACATGGCCACACCCTGTAAGTACAGTAATATATGCTGCTTCTCAAAATCTCATACTCCTGAAATATAATTAAAATTGAAATATAAAAGACTTAGGCTTTTTTGCACTCATTATTTTGTGGTGCAGCTGATGGGGACATGACTATACTCAGGAAGTACAGTAATATAAGCTGCCTCTCGAAAACATACACTCTTGATATATGATTTAAATTGAGTTATAAAATACTTCAGATTATTTAGAAAACAGGAAAACATGTCTTTTTTGGGGTTCAGCTTTCTTAGACAAAGCACAGTAAACTGGAAATCACACTGTCTCTACCGTCATACAGAAATGACAATATGTACTGTGCTGTAGATAGATATTCTTGTGAAAAACAATTGTAAGAGCAGCTCACTTGTTCATTTTCAGACCTAACAAACATACAGAGATTGTTTGTAATAAAATTCAGGTGCTACTAGTGTCTGTCAAACAAACACACAGTGACAGTAGCCTATTTGCAGTTTTCAGCCCTGTATTGCAGTGCCGTAAACATATATAGTGGCAAGATGCTTGCAGTCTTTTTATGCCCACTCACTCTACCAACAACTCTCTCTAATGGTGATTAGCATTGCTCATACTTACCTACTTTTGAAATGTCCTCTCAGGGAGAAGCCTAGAGAGAAGATGCAGGTGGGCAGTGATCGGGACAGGGACAGAAAATTTATGTCATTAGGCCCACCCTTTATGATTAAATGCCACAAATCATGCACATTTGAATAGGGGGTGGGACCAATAATATCACAGCATTAAGCCCTGCCCCCTTCTAACAAAGTTTCTAATCATTCTGCTCACTTCACTAGGATGTGGATGGGTGGCAGGAGAAGCACTTACTCTTTTGGGGGTGCTGGGAGCTACCTGAAAAATTGGGAGCTTCCTGCAGATTCTGGGAGAGTAGGCAAGTATAGCATTGTTGCTTGCAGCCCAACTACAGCCCTCAGACATCTTCTATAAACACTCTCTAATAGCAATTTTAGCATTGCAATTATTGCTGGTATTGCTGCTTGCAGAAGTTCTACAACCCATACCCCATCATTGCATTCTCCTATGAGAAATGGCACTTGTTCATGAGGAGAGACTCTTATATGCAGTCCAAAACACATGAGATCTGTGATTTCTGAGATTTTAGTAAAAATTATGTTTTGCTTCATTTTGAAACCGACACTTGGCAGGAATACCCTACCTGGGACTCGGATCCACTAAGAAACCACAAGCTTGGATATTTTTGGATTTCTGTAAAACCAAACCACTCATCTCTATTAATAAATGTATTTATATATGTTTACAAGAATCATAACTTCTAGCATTCACACAATTTATACATCTTGCTACTTGCCCACATAAATGCTGTAAAAGTATAACAAATAAAACAGCTCTCAGGTACATGTTTGTAAAATATGTAAATACATGCTGTGATAGTGCGGTATATTTCTGGATACTGGGTATTTTAAATTACATAGATTTGAAAGCAACATAATTAAGATTAGTCTTTTATTTCTTCGTAAAAAAGAGAGTGCAGACCAAACATTTTTGCAAACTGCTTTTTATTGCTAAAGTAATATCCTCAGACTGATTAACCAAACATATTTATTATTTTCCTTCTATATTTTGATATTATTGCTTCTCATATATCACTTTCTATTAATATTTTCAGATTTTAATAAGTATTCCCTTTATATTTACTGTTATAATTCTTATAGGAAGTGCTGTATTTTTCTTTATTCTTTAATATTCCCATGATATGGAAGCAAGTTTTGTTGTCTATTATTTTCCCGATGGTTCATCTAAGGAACATAAATTATAAAAAAATAATAAAGTAAATTATTCTGCTTGTAGTGCCAACATAATTATTCTATGTTTACTGAAGGCTGTATTATAATAAAATACCATATATGTCTCATGCAGTGTTGCAAATACATTCTAGATGCTACATATAATATGTGTGTGTGTTGTGTGTTTGTGTACAGTAAATCACAAAATTATAGTTGAATATTTTTTTACATCAGACAAAATATATCCACACCAAAAGTTTTCAGCTAACTATAATGTGCAGATGCATACAGTACCAAAATTAGTAGTGAACACTTGGCCAGCCACTTAAATGAATAAACTTTATAAGGCTGTAACAATCATTATAGCACTATTGATGATTGATTCATGTGCATTTTCAGATTCCAAATGTGTTTAAAGATCTGTTTAATCTTTCTTGTATTTATATTGAAACACATTTTATTGACTCAATTTGCATACTCCTCCTGAATTACAAAGAACAGTACTTAAAAATGACCACAAATTCAGACATATAAATGGATTAATGTATCGTATTAGCATGCCCTTTAAACTTCCTATATTAAAGGCACTTGAAATAAAAGTTGCAAAAACTAGTTTAAAATTTTAACTATGTTAAAAATTTGTAAAGGCTTTTAACTGCACTTGTTTTATATTTTTGTTTAGTTTTAATGTAATTTCAACAATACAGTATCTATTTTTTTATTTTTCTGAGAAGAGACAGTTAAGTTACATTCTCATCATGTTCAGCATCCTTAATGAACTCCTGGGGGAAGACAGAATATCAGTAACACAATTAACTTCCTATTCTTATGCAAATTAGGAATCTCAGAGTCCCTGATGGAAGCATGCTTTTTGGCTACAGTTAGCGAACGTAAGCTATTAAATGACACATGGAGCCTTGAGCTGAAATTTAGACTTCACTAATTTGTGCTGTGACATGTGCAAAACTACTTTTTAGAGAAGTGAAATGCAGTATCTATCTGCTGTATATGTCTGTATATATTTGATGAAATCACACTGCAAATCTGGCATCAGTCCTTTGATCATCATGTTTTTTACTTTAATAAAGTATATTAAGTTATATTCCAAATAATAACAGATACTGATTTATTTACAGTTTTAAGGAATAACCTGCTTATTTGTTATAAAATTTACATTTTTTAAGCCTCATGATAAAGTCTATATTAAATCACATGTTGGAGTTTAGTTTTTTCAGCTTTTATCTCCTCTTGGATTTGTAACTTAATTTTAGTCTATTCTCTTGACAGTTTTTCCTGCATTTACAGTAATTCCATATCCAATATTTTAATTTAGTGTATTACAGTAATATGATTTACTTAAATATTTAGGCTATTGTATTTACAAATATGGTTTATCTTATATATGGTTAATTGTCACAATAGACAAAGTTTTTTGATACAGTATATATTTATTTTTCTTGATTGAATTCACCCATTTTACATCACTTCCTGAGGTGACCCTATTTAAGGTCAGATCAAAGCATTTTTAATTTATGACTAGGTCAAGTCACAAACCTGAATATGTCTTCACATGCAGAATGAGATTTCATGCTATGGGACAGAGAAGTACTAAGCCTTGGAGAAAGATAAAGTGGCGAGAGATAAAGTACTGACCAATCAGTTCCTGAACTTTACAGGCTTTTTGAAAAATAAGTTAGGAGCTGATTGGTTGGTACTTTATCTCTCTAAAAGGCTTAGTACATCAACCCCTATATATTGAAATGAGTTTGAAGACTTTTTCACAACTTCAGAGCTGCTGGTAATTGGACTTTTTTTCCAGCTGGCATGTTTTTTTCACCAACTAAGTGTAATTTATACCAGAGACCATTAATATATTTATAAAGTCAACCTAATAAAAACATTTAGATACACCAAGTAAAAAAAACATTTCCAGTGCCACTTCTCTTTCATAGCTGTTTATGTATAAAACTGCAGAATATTGAAATAAAGAAACTGGGCAAAATGAATAGGCATTTTCCATCATGTTATTATCGTCCCACAGACCCCAATTGGTTACACAGGGAGCACATGCAAAATAATGAACATGTACACCTACTGTATGTATGCTCTGGATGAATAAATATATGCATATGCAGGTGGTTGTATTTTTTGATCTGCTTGTGTCCCTCACTCTCAGGTTTAATATAGAAAGTACATATACAGTAGTAAGTGGCATCACTAGGTTGTGAGGGGGTTGCAGGCTGCAATGGGTGACACCAGGGCTTAAAGTGGTCCTGGAGAGGTGGTGGAACTTATCTCTCCCGGCATCTACTCCCCATTCCCCCCACCACTTTAGTCTGACAGGCCAAAACTAGTGTGAAAACTGTTCTTTACACACACACACACAATATTGTGAATAGGAAACAGCAAAGTGAATGGTGGGGGGCCTGGTGGCCGCCTAGGCCCCAGATGCTTTTGGGGCTTTGAAAGTGTGAAATACATTTTAGATTCTTTTTTTAGCACTCCTGCCATTGGTGGAGACTACAATGTTAGATCACTTAAAAAGAAAAAAAAGTTCTATATCATCTGTGTTATTTTTCTGCCATTTTTGAGTTTTTTAATGGGGTCCCCACAAACTAATCTATGTCACTTGGATGCCTAATATTTTTTTGCAACCCCTGTGTATTGAGACTCCCTAGGCAGGCAGAGAGTGGCTGTGGGACTTTTGTGCAGGGACTTGGTGAAGGTGGAACTAGTTCCACCTACCACTAGAGGTAATAGAACTTAGTTCCACCCTGTTCCTGCCCACTCTAAACCCTGGGTTACACCATCTTAGGGGGTGACACCATAATATCAGAGATGCTCTGTTATATTGGTGTAACTCCCTCAGATGGTGTCACCAAGTGGCAAGCAATGGTGATGGATGAAGCATGTATGTGGCTTGTGGGCATAAGGTCATGCCTCCTTTCACATGCACACAACTTTAACACTCACTAGGCATCTGGAGGTGCTGCACTGGATGTCACCACCCATTACGACATCTTTGCATATAGTAAGTAGTACAGTACATCTGCATTGTGATCCCATAGCAATAATTGACTTTATAATTGTTCTATAATATAATAAGTTGAGTTACAGTATTTTGATTAACATACTTGTAGAAGAAAGCATATTAAAATTAATTGAAATTAGCACTTGCTCCTTCTTGTTTTTCTAACTGATCACTGTTAGGATATGGAGTGTGCAATTGCACTGCTTCCATGATTCTTACTTGGAAAGGATCTGCCTTTACCAAGATAGCCACTCCTGGGTCTACTGTGTATTAGTAGTGCTATCTTAGTTACTTAGTGCACCACAGTGGGAGATGGATGTATTCCACTTAGCTCACATTAGAGGCATGTTTCTACCTTTAATTACCTGTAATTACCTACCTTCATACTTGACCGGCTGGTCCTCTGTGTGCACTGTTCCATCTCTGCTCCATCTCTGATGTTTATGCATATAACAGTGAGTATGGCTGTGCAATACTTTGTCTGCACTACAATAATAAAAGCCCATGGTTAAGTTCTATCTGGCTGACATGTGAACTACACATTAATTCCACTTGTTGTGCTGGCTATTGGTACATTAATATGGCAATTAATAAGGAGGTTTTGTGGAGAACCAGGATTTACTTGTGTTTGCTTTATGGGCATAATTGGCTCTTCAGCATCATCTTAGTTACTGTGTTTGGTTAGAGACCATTTCTAACCTCCATTACCTGCTATTACCTGTGATTACCTCTCTTCATACATGACTGGTTGGTCCTCTGTGTGTTCCACTCCAAGCACCACTTCATCTCTGAAGTGTATATGTATAATAGTAAGTACGGCTGTAGAGTACCTTGTCTGCAGTACAATAAACCAAGCCATAGCCAAGTTCAATTTGTTGTGATGTCTACTACACTGCTACACATTAATTCTGCTAGTATCTACTATTTAAAACTACTACAAAATAGTACACACAGCTCAGCACTCACAATCCTGGTTTTCTGCTGTAATTTTTTAATGTTATGGAGCACCAAGGAAAATGGATACAAAAAAAGTAGCACAATGAATCCTGTAATGCTATAAAACAAAAAACTGCATATGATAGCATAACTTTAACAAATATATAAATGCAAATTTTTTCAGAAGAGATTGAACTGGATTATATCCAGAAGTGAGAACAAGAGGGAGGATTGCATAGGGATGTTAGTAGTGGAATGAAAGGGGAGGTGGTGGAGGGTAAGAAATTATCATACATTTACTCAGTAATACCACTTTCAGACAGAAAAATACCAAAAACCAGGGTTTTTCCCATATCTTTCAACCCAGGAAGGACCTGAGAATTTGCTCCTAACCCCCTTTCACACAGCACAATAGACCTGGGAAATTCCCAGGTTGACCCCTTTCACACAGAACCCAGGTCAGCCCTCCAATATACTGTGTGTCATAATAAAGGACTGCTTTTATGGCACACAGAGATGAGGTCATGAAAAGTGGGTGGTGACTGCTCACTGCATTGCATTAACCATGGCTGACAAGTTACTACACAGTAGCCCAGTGCTCCACAGTTATTGCTATTTTTTGCTTTTTTACAAAGCAAATGAAAGCCTGATGCAGGTGCGCACACTGTGCTATCTGGCACAATCTTATGCCAGGAGGAGAAGGGAGCAATTTCTAATGGAGAGGGCTTCTGTTTGATGCAGGTATTTGTAGAGGAGGAGAGTCCTGATTTTGAGTAGCATTATGTCCACACTGAGGTTTACCAGTGTGACAAATCGTTCCTTGTGGTCAAAAGACCGCAGGCATGGAGAAGATTTCAGGGTGACTGTGGAAGCTTTTGCACCAAAGCAGTGGATGGCACACTTTCATATGTCGCATGTTACCTTCAACTGCCTGCTGGAACTCTCATCCCAGCACTCACAAGGGGAAGCACCAACTACTGTAAGACCATCAAGCCATGCAATGGTCTGGGGATTGTGTTGTGGTGGTACTCAACCCCTGGGGAATACCGTACCATCTCCTGTTTGTTTGGTGTTGGCATTTTAACAGTGTGTGTGCTAGTGCAGGAAGTAACACATGCATTGTTTGAGACCCTTTACCATCGCTTAATTTCCTTACCACAAGGTGATCAGCTGGATGAAACTATAAAAAGTTTCCTGTGACGTGATTACCCCCAGTGTGGTGGGGCCATAAATGGGACCCACAAACCCATTATTACCCCCACAGAGAACCAAGCTGATTACCACAACCATAAAGGCTGGCACTACATCATCCTGCAGGCTGTAGTGGACCATACGTATTAGTCAGTAGTATGTTATGTTCTAAAGTGAGAGATATGCTGGGCCCATAATGTGTATTGCTAAACACAGCTAATACGTGTACTGTTTAGTTTCACAGATGTTTTTATCAGCTAGCCTGGGCGTGCTCATGACCTATGAAAGCTTGGCAATTCCAACTTGTTCCAGATTGCGGAGGAGACGCAAGATGGATGGTTGTTCCCTAGAAAGGTAAATTGATCTATTTTGTTTTTTTTGTGTTTTTTACAGCAAAATCATAATGCAATATATTCCAATTTAGGTACAGGGTTGCCCTATATCCCAGCATAACCTGCCACAGATTTTATATTAGGGAGTGCTGCAACAGGTTGGGATGTGTGGTTACACAACATCTTGAGGGCCACCAGTTATTAGCTAAAACCCATCTATACATAGGGCCACCATGCTATATGGGAACTATCTTGTAAGCTCCACTGTTGTGACTGCCGTGAATGTCCTAAATATTCTCATGCCTTTGATGAAGAATATGTGTGCACTATAGAAAGCACCATTGAGCACACATATTCACCATCACCATATAGCGCAGGCTTGTGCAACCTGTGGCTCTCCAGCTGTTGTGAAACTACACATCCCAACATGCCCTACCACAGTTTTCAAATTAGGTGAAGCTTAAACTATGTCAAGGCATGCTGAGGTGTTTAGTTTGACAACAGCTGGAATAGACACAGGTTGTCCAGGTGTGATATAGAGATTGCCCCTTATACTATATTTTAAGTTTTTTATTTACCTTGACAGAAATCCAAATTTGTAGATGGGGTGGTGATCCCGATACACATTATTGGAGATGCTGCATAGCCTTTGAGGCGACGGCTCATCAATGGCTTCACACGTCATCTCCCACCATCTCCGGAACAAGTTCTGTTCAGCCACACTCTCAGCTCAGACAGGATGGTGGTGGAAAAGCCTTTGGTAGACTGAAGGGGCATTGGCAGTGTCTACTTAAGCACAATTACATTGCCCTCACCTTGGTACCAGATGTGGTTGCTGCTTGCTGCATTCTGCACAACATCTACGAGCTCCAGAAAGAGCTTTTTACCGGAGTGGAATGTTGTGGACTGTGACCTGTCTGATACTCCAGTAGAAGCAGCAGCCTATGAGGGTGAGACTACTAGTGCCAGTGCTGAGGTCATCTGCAACACAATCACTGGTAACTTACCTACTATGACACAGTAAAGGACACAAGGGTTCTGTTGCAAACAAGTTTTGATTTATTTTTTATACTAATGAAATGTACATGTTACCTCACATGTAACACCTTCAATATAAATTTACATTTAAAGTGCTTCATTTATTTTTGGACCTAAATAGGCATATGTATTTAAAAACATAACCTTTGTGCATTCAACAATTGAAATGTGTATACAGAAATGCAAAAAATAGTATAACTACAGTATAAGTAATGGGTCAAGAGGTTGTGCTGTAAAGCAGTCTAATTATTATAGGGGAGGCACCATAACTATTAGAACTGTACTGCAGGGCCACCTTTTGAACCGCCACTAATAGTAAAAACACATTTGTAGATGTGGTAATATCGCGGCAACAATTAGCCAAAAGCTCTAGAAAGGTCTGTTAAGTGCAGGATACACATGACTTACTTCAAAAGTAGGAAACAAGAATAACTTCTTTAGCTCTGTAGACAAATTCTGCAAATAGAAGGCGTAATGTGTGTACATTTTACATTATGTACACCCCCATATATACATGTAGCTCAGGTAAAGGCCACACATCGACCTTAGCTCTTGACAGGCATGTTACGTGCAGGATACACATGATTGACAAAAAAGGAGCCCTGAAATAAAAAAATTAGAAACTGGACTGCAAACATGAAAAACAGAAAACAAATCTACAACAGTCTTAGTGCTAAGTGGACTGTTATGATTAATGCCATCTGAATAAGTATGCACTGTGCCATGTGGAGTATTAATCCCCGGCCCATCTGCATAAGTATGCACAGTGCCATATTGATTAGTATTTCCTGTGCCTTCTGGACTATTATGCACAGTGCCATGTGGAGTGCTATGAACTGTGCCCTCTGGACTGGTATTGACATGTGGACTGCTCTGTACAGTGACATGTGGATTACTATTCCCTGTGCCATGTGGATAACTATGCTCTGTGCCAGGTGGAGTAGTATGCGGTGGTTTGGAGGGATTGGTTTGCATAAACGGTAGGCCTCTGATATGCTGTTGTTAATTTCTGACAGGGCCCTCAGAGTACTGAGGAGGATACATTAGATAAGGTTGTGGATTGGGTATTCTAGACACCAGACCATTAAGGACCATCTGTGCCTCTCTGTTTTCCCACAAAATTTGCTCATGTAGACCAACAAGCTGACTGACAAAGGAATTTTGTAACTCTCTCTCATTGTCAAAGAAGCGCTGGAGTTGGGCATCCTCCTATTCCTGGAATTCAGCATCGGAATCTCGCAGCTGATTTACAAGGATTCTACTCATTGTGCATGTTGCTAGATCCATCTTGGAAATTTTTTTCTTCCATTCAGGTACATCAAATACTAGAAATAGAAGTAAAAATAAATAAATTTGCAGATCAAATAAGCATATACTGTATGTGCTTGTGGCCTTCCCCTCCTGCAAATCAGCTTCACACTGCAACAGATACATTATGATTTTGGATTTCAGAATAGTAAAATCAGCATAGTGATATTATAATGACAGGTCAATCCGGCCAATGTTGACATTAGCAATAATTTTATTCTATGTCTAAAGAAGTGGGTGCATAGTAAATTTTTAAAAAATACTGTTCATATGGAATGTCGGGGTCTCAGTCTGTGCAGAAGTTGGTGTCACACTTGGTGTCCCTGCCAGTGTCCCTGCACTGTTTCCACTCACCTCATCAAAACCTTCAACACTATTGGTTTCTGGGACCCCCAAGGCAACCATCGAATCGGTGTCACTTATCTCTGAGATGTCATAAAAGAGCATTGGTGGCATCAGTGGGTTGGTTTGGTTGTTCTCCAGAGCAACACTTTGTGAAGATGACAACTGGATGATGATATGGCAATGGGATTAACCAGTTCAGAATTGCCAAATACTTCATTACACAAATCGCAGTAAACCCATTCCATTCTGGCAGCACCACTTTTCCACATGTTATGGTCGTGAACTTTGTTATAATACTTTCGTAGAGCTTTGAGTTTATTCACTACCTCCTGCTGAGTCCGCACAATGCCCCTTGATGAAAGGATCTTAGCAATGTTTGTGTAGACTATCGCATCCTTCACCATGCCACTAATTTGTTTGTGGTTCTCATCCTCCCCTCTGACTGCCAGCAGCTCGTAGATCTCCTCTTCCTTCCAGTGTGCCATGCCTCTCTCTCTGGGCCTGATTCAGAGCTGGATGCTCTGACCAGAGCGCTCACTCTGAAACAGTGCCCTCCTACCTTAAAATGGAGCGGCCTCCTGGCCGCTCGCATAGCTGTGGGTGACCACCCACAGCATATGCGAGTGGCCAAAAAGATGGTCGCGATGCCGTCATTATTCGGGTCTCGCGCATGCACACGATGGAGCTCCCTCCATTGTGTGCATACACATTGGGGGAACATCGACCCGCTTGCGAGCGTCCTGCACTCGCGAGCGGGTCTGAATGACCTCCTCTGTTTTTAGCAGCATAAATTGTGACATCAGACGCCAGCTCCACTGCCCCTCCCACTCAGTCAATCAGGGAGACCCTGCCATTCAGGTAATCAGCCTGTGCACTGCCATCTCAGCCAATTAGCGCTGATTACTATGGCCGGAGTTGAAAAGTCCGGGTCGGAGCATTTCAGACAGTCGTCAACCCATTTAAGACCCAGGAAAAACTCAGGTAAATACCTGGGTCGAAGTCCTGGGAATTTGATCCTGTGCTGACCCTTTAAGACAGAAGAAAAACCCGGGTCGACCTGGCTACAGCTGGGAAATTATCAGGTTCTTTTCTCTGTCTGAAAGGTGTGTCAGAGTGTAGCTTAAAAACTTTGCAGAAGGTTTGAATGTAACTTGAATTTAATGAACATGAATAAGAAAGTTTTTATATGGTTGAGTTTTCTTTAAACACCAAAATCATGTAAAATGTGCATATATTAATGAATAGATACATTTTTTTTAAAGTTTTCAACTGAAATTCATCCAAAATTGACTTAGGTGAAAGTATATTTCTAGAATAAGTTTTTATCTCTAGTAATATTGTGATTCAATTTAATCACAGTGTGAGCGGATATATGTATTAAGAGCTTGTGTGGACATATGCTCGTTTTCTGAGTTAATATAACAAATGTAAAGATACAGATGTTGGTGCATGAGTTTCGTGAATATTTTCATAGTATTCAGACTTAAATGCACCAATAAAGCAATGAGACTAATTAATCTCATCAGTAAGTAAATGGAATTATTTAACACCAATTAAGGATGTTGTTTTTTTTGTGAGAATACAAAGGACCTCATTTTCTATTAACATATACTGATTAATTTCTTATTGACCTATTTACTTCTCACTGTAAATATTAAACACAACTGTGAAGGTTTTCTCATCACATCAAGTAAATTAGGCCATGTTAAACTCTAATATGGAGCTAATCATAACTAACACCACTATAAGTTTCATTTGCAAGTTTTACCCTGTGTATTCTATAATTCATAGGTTATATCGCATTATATTATATGGTGCAAAATATCCCATATAAATATATATATACATATATATATATATATATATATATATATATATATATATATATATATATATATAAGGGGTGTGCACTGGCCACTTTTCGTGTTTTGAGTTTTGGTTTTGGATCTGGATCTTTCTTCGTGTTTTGGATCTGGATTGGTTTTGCCAAAACTACCCTTCCGTGTTTTGAGTTCTGGGTTTTGTGTTTTGGATCTGTATTTTTTTGAAAAAAAAGCATAAAAACAGCTAAAATCACAGAATTTGTAGGTTTTTCTGCTCCTATGCTATTATTAACCTCAATAACCTTAATTTCCACTCATTTCCAGTCTATTCTGAACACCTCACACCTCACAATAGTGTTTTTATGTCCAAAAGGTTGCACCGAGGTAGCTGGATGACTATGCAAAGTGACACGAGTGGGCGGCACAAACATGTGACCCATCTAGGCGTGATACTGCAGTGGCAGACAGGATGGCAGTTTGAAAAACTAGGCCCCAAACTGTACATAATGCAAAGAAAAAAAAGAGGTGCAAGATGGAATTGTCCTTGGGCCCTCCCACCCACCCTTATGTTGTATAAACAGGACATGCACACTTTAACAAACCAATCATTTCAGCGCCAGGGTCTGCCACACAACTGTGGCTGAAATTACTGGTTCGTTTGGGCCCCCACAAAACAAGCTGGCAATTAATCTGTCCCTGCACAAACTTGCTCTACGGAGGCAAGATGTCATCCTCATCCTCCTCATCCACCGATTCCTCACCCTCTTCAGTGTGTACATCCTCATCCTCACAAAGTATTAACTCGTCCCCACTTGAATCCACCACCACAAGTCCCTCTGTACGTTCTGGAGGCTGGTCTCCTTGGAAGAGCTGATAATTAATTTTGATGAACATCATCTTCTCCACATTCTGTGGAAGCAACCTCCTATGCCTTTCGCTGACAAGGTTCCCGGCTGCACTAAACACTCTTTCGGAGTACACACTGGAGGGGGGGCAACTCAGGTAAAATAGATCCAGTTTGTACAGGGGCCTCCAAATTGCCTCTTTTTCCTGCCAGTACAGGTATGGACTGTCTGACATGCCTACTTGGATGCTGTCACCGATGTAATCCTCCACCATTCTGTCAATGGTGACAGTATCATATGCAGTGACAGTAGACAAGTCAGAAATTGTTGCCAGGTCCTTCAGTCCAGACCAGATGTCCAAACTTGGTCCTGCCTGCCCTGCATCACCGCCAGCGGGTTGCTTAGGATACCTAAGTTTTTTCCTGGCAGCCCAAGTTGCGGGAGAAAATGAAGAAGGAGCTGTTGACGTGTCACGTTCCGCTTCAGCTGACAGTGTGTCACCAGCAGGTCTTTGCACCTCTGCAGGCTTGTGTCGGCCGGAAAGAGAGACACAACATAGGCTTTAAACCTAGGATCGAGCACAGTGGCCAAACTGTAGTGGTCTGATTTCAACAGATTGACCACCCTGGAATCCTGGCAAAGCAAATGAAGGGCTTCATCCACAAGTCCCACATGCCGAGCAGAATCGCTCTGTCTTAGCTCCTCCTTCACTTTCTCCAGCTGCTTCTGCAAAAGCCTGATGAGGGGAATGACCAGACTCAAGCTGGCAGTGTCTGAACTGACTTCACGTGTGGCAAGTTTGAAGGGCTGGAGAACCTTGCACAACACGGAAATCATTCTCAACTGCGCTTGAGTCAGGTGCATACCCCCTCCTTTGCCTATGTCATAGGTGGATGTATAGGCTTGAATGGCCTTTTGCTGTTCCTCCATCCTCTGAAGCATATAGAGGGTTGAGTTCCACCGCGTCACAACCTCTTGCTTCAGGTGATGGTGGGGCAGGTTCAAGAGTGTTTGCTGGTGCACAAGTCTTTGGCACACAGTCGCTGAATGGCAAAAGTGGCCAGAAATTTTTCGGGCCACCCAAAGCGTCTCCTGCACGCCCCTGTCGCTTTTCAGAAAATTCTGCACCACCAAGTTTATTGTGTGAGCAAAACATGGGACGTGCTGGAATTTGCCCAGATGTAATGCCCGCACAATATTGGTGGTGTTGTCAGATATCACAAATCCCCAGGAGAGTCTAAGTGGGGTAAGCCACTGGGCGATGATTTCCCTCAGTTTCTCTAAGAGGTTGTCAGCGGTGTGCCTCTTACTGAAACCGGTGATACACAGTGTAGCCTGCCTTGGAACGAGCTGGCGTTTCTGAGATGCTGCGACTGGTGACGCTGCTGCTGTTGCTGCGTAAGGTGATACATCTACCCAGTGGGCTGTCACAGTCATATAGTCCTTAGTCTGCCCTATTCCACTTGTCCACATGTCCGTGGTTAAGTGGACATTGGGTACAACGGCATTTTTCAGGACAATGAGGACACTTTTTCTGACGTTTCTGTACTGTCTCGGTATCGCCTGCCTAGTGAAGTGGAATCTAGATGGAATTTGGAACCGGGGACACACTACCTCCATCAATTGTCTAAATCCCACTGCACTAATGGCGGATACCGGACGCACGTCTAACACCAACATAGCAGTCAAGGCCTCAGTTATATGTTTTGCTTCAGGATGACTGCTGTCGTACTTCATCCTCCTCGCTAAGGACTGTTGGAGGGTCAATTGTTTAGTAAAAGTAGTGGTGTTCCTACTTCCTCTCTGGGATGATGAATGACTCCCAGCAGCAGCAACAGCAGCAGCGGCAGCAGGAGGCGTAGCAATGCAGGATCCTCCGGAGGAATCCGGGATAGGAGAGTCAGTCATGCCAGTGACATGGCCTGCAGGACTACTTCCGATCCTGACTAAGGCGGAAATTGATGAGGAGGGAGTTGACGGTGTGGTTTGCAGGCGCTTGGATACAACAGGACAACGGGATTTAGGTGTCCCTGGACTGCTTACGGTCTTAGCCAAAGTTTCTGAACTTGACAGTAACTTATTATGAACTCGCTGCAGGTGCCGTATAGGGGAGGATGTTCCTAGGTGGTTAACGTCCCTACCCCTACTTATTCCACCTTTACATAAGATACATATGGCAAGACAGTTGTTGTCCGGATTTGGATAGAAATATTGCCAGACCAAAGATGTGGAATGTTTGGTCATCTGCCCAGGCATGACCGTGATGGGCTTTTTCATCCCACGGACAACAACTGTCTGCCCCAGAGCCTGATTTAAACAAACCACATCACCATCAGAATCCTCCTCGCCAACTTCCTCCTCAGCGCCAGCTACACCAGTATCCTCATCCTGTTGTACTTCAACAGTGACATCTTCAATTTGCATATCAGCAAGTGGACTGTGGGTGCTCCTTTCAGCACTTGCAGGGGGCGTGCAAATGGTGGAAAGAGCCACCTCTTCCCGTCCAGTGCTGGGAAGGTCAGGCATCGCAACCACCACCACACTTGGACTCTCCTTGGGGATTTGTGATATCTTCTTAGAAAGCACAGTTCTTCGCTGTGCTTTTGCCAGCTTAACTCTTTTGATTTTTTTAGTGGGAGGAGGGCTTCCATCGTCATGTGAAGCTGAACCACTAGTCATGAACATACTAGGGATCGACCTTAGCCGTTCCTTGCCACTCCGTGTCGTAAATGGCATATTGGCAAGTTTACGTTTCTCTTCAGATGATTTAAATGTTTTTTTCACGGTCATTTTCCTGAACTTTGTCATTAGGGATTGTATGTGCTCTCTATTATGACATTGGGCATCTGCCTTGGCAAACGACGTTGATGGCATGTTATCGTCTATGTCATGACTAGTGGCAGCAGCTTCAGCACTAGGAGGAAGTGGTTCTTGATCTTTCTCTATTTTATTTTTATCGGAGAAAGTTTGGTCCTCCATTTATGTTATATCGATTTGATATATACGTGCGGCTAATCACAGAAAATATTTTTTTATTTTTGCTGGAGAGTAGTGCACTTTGTGGGTTACACCAGCCTTTATGAAATGAGCCAGCCGGCTCTTTACTTATGGGACACAGGCGCACGCTTGGCGCTGCTCCTTTGTTGATGCACGTGCGGCTACTGCGCACACAATTCACAAACACAGAAAATATATATTTTTTGGTTTGGAGTGTACTTTGGGGGTTACAGCACCCTTTAACGGTCAAGCCAGCCGTCCCTTTACTTATGACACCGGCGCACGCTTGGCACTACTTTGTTGATGCACGTGCGGCTACTGCGCACACAATTCACAAACAGAAAATATATATTTTTTTGGTTTGGACTGGAGTGTACTTTGGGGGTTACAGCACCCTTTAACGGTCAAGCCAGCTGGCCCTTTACTTATGACACAGGCGCACGTTTGGCACTACTTTGTTGATGCACGTGCGGCTACTGCGCACACAATTCACAAACACAGAAAATATTTTTTTTTTTGGCTTGGACTGGAGTGTACTTTGGGGGTTACAGCACCCTTTAATGGTCAAGCCAGCCGGCCCTTTACTTATGACACAGGCGCACGCTTGGCACTACTTTGTTGAGGCACGTGCGGCTATGGCGCACACAATTCACAAACACAGAAAATAATTTTTTTTTTGGTTTGGACTGGAGTGTACTTTGGGGGTTACAGCACCCTTTAATGGTCAAGCCAGCCGGCCCTTTACTTATGACACAGGCGCACGCTTGGCACTACTTTGTTGATGCACGTGCGGCTACTGCGCACACAATTCACAAACACTGAAAATAAATATTAATTTGGTTTGGACTGGAGTGTACTTTGGGGGTTACAGCACCCTTTAACGGTCAAGCCAGCCGGCCCTTTACTGATGACACAGGCGCACGCTTGGCACTACTTTGTTGATTCACGTGCGGCTACTGCGCACACAATTTACAAACACCGAAAATCTATATTTTTTTGGTTTTGACTGGAGTGTACTTTGGGGGTTACAGCACCCTTTAACGGTCAAGCCAGCCAGCCCTTTACTTATGACACAGGCGCACGCTTGGCACTACTTTGTTGATGCACGTGCGGCTACTGCGCACACAATTCACAAACACAGAAAATAATTTTTTTTTTGGTTTGGACTGGAGTGTACTTTTGGGGGTTACAGCACCCTTTAACAGTCAAGCAAGCCGGCCCTTTATTTATGACACAGGTGCATGCTTGGCACTACTTTGTTGATGCATGTGCGACTACTGCGCACACAATTCACAAACACAGAAAATAATTATTTTTTTGGTTTGGACAGGAGTGTACTTTGGGGGTTACAGCACCCTTTAATGGTCAAGCCAGCCGGCCCTTTACTTATGACACAGGCGCACGCTTGGCACTACTTTGTTTATGCACGTGCGGCTACTGCGCACACAATTCACAAACACAGAAAATATATTTTTTTTTGGTTTGGACTGGAGTGTACTTTCGGGGGTTACAGAACCCTTTAACGGTCAAGCCAGCCAGCCATTTACTTATGACACAGGTGCACGCTTGGCACTACTTTGTTGATGCACGTGCGGCTACTGCGCACACAATTCACAAACACAGAAAATAATTTTTTTTTTGGTTTGGACTGGAGTGTACTTTGGGGGTTACAGCACCCTTTAATGGTCAAGCCAGCCGGCCCTTTACTTATGACACAGGCGCACGCTTGGCACTACTTTGTTGATGCACGTGCAGCTACTGCGCACACAATTCACAAACACAGAAAATATATTATTTTTTTAGCACTTGGGGGGAGCACCCCTGATGGACAGAGCAGCCCCTGGACAACACTACAGCACCCCTTTAGGACTGGGACACTGCACAGTACTTTGGAGTGGACACAGCCCCTATGGAGAACTGACTGCACAACACAGTCCAGCCAGCCCCTGTGGACTTTGAAGTAGTGGACACAGCCCCTATTAACAACAACAGCACAGCACAACACAGCCAGCCCCTATGGACTTTGAAGTAGTGGACAACAGCAGCACTACACTACACTACACTACACAGCCCAGCCAGCCCTAACTCCCACCCTCCCTCTTCACTGTCCACAGCCGAGAGAGAAAATGGCGCCGACGCGGGTACCTTATATAGGGTCCAAAACCCGCGAGACTCGGAAGGTGGGATGATGACGTTTTGCCTCGATTTCAGATCCGAGTCAGGCGGGAAAAGTCGAGCCTGACTCGGATCGGACTCGGTTCGGGGGGGCTCGGGGGGGTTCGCATTTCAGAAATCCAAACCCGCTCACCCCTAATATATATATATATATATATATATGTGTGTGTGTGTGTGTCCTTAAATACATTCCCCTCGCTTTTAAAATTAGGAGAAAAAATAATGATTTAAAAAGCTGTCATTTATTTTAATTAATTTCTGTACCAAAATAATTTGTGAACTTTTTTATAACAATAACAAAATGACAGAATATCAATTCAAACCAATAAAACCAAAACAAAACTAATACACTAAAATGTATTTTTAGAAAACTCCAGTTATTGAATAACATTATATATGGAGCTTCGGATGGTGCAGAAATCCCGTAGCAAACCCCTAAAATACCCCCAATGAAATCCCCCACAAAGGCTCAGAAAGATAGATATTCATAACATAATTTACAGACTTCATGGATTTACATATATTTTAGTACATTATTTAGTACAGTATAACAAGAGATTTGGGGTGAGATGGGGGGACTGTGTTGGAGACTGGACCCTGGTGAGAGGAGATTTCAGCTTCTTCATGGGCACATAGTATCTTGAAAAAAACCTTAGAGGAGGGACAAAAGACGTTGATCTAAAGAAAGTTACCCTTTATTTTAATGATTACTTGCTGTATACAGTGTATGCCAGGGTATTCCCTTTCAAAAGTGATCCAGATCGATTGTAAAAGAAAAAAAAGCACTATTTGGAGAACATCTTAGTTGCCTTTAATACTGACAAACACATCCTCAAGTGTGAAAGCCTAAATATGTCAAGCTGTAACAGCTGGTTCTTACAAAGGGAGAACAGTGCACAGGTCCTGGACAACCGTTTGTGCTTCAGCGGCTGCCCGGTCTGTCTGCAGTCTTGCTGGCCACAAAATATCAGAGGTGCGCACCCTGCTCTGATTTGATGACTGCTACTTTCCAATCTCCACCTCCACTTCTATATGCACACAGCGGCTGGCGAGTATTGGATATTGAATCAACTTATTATTGACGAGCAGAGTGTGACTATATAAGTTACATTTGTAACAATCACACAACAAGCACTTTTGGATGTCACCTAAAAAATATTTGGGATGTAAATAAGGACTCGTTTTCAGAAAAAAACAACACTGATATTCTAAAGTGACTTTACTATCTGAAAATTTACACTGACAACCATAGGAGTTCCTAGTGTTCATACTATTCATGCTTTTCTACAGAGGCTTGTGGTTAAAATACTTTTATTACTTTTCATTCTTTATTGTGTTTTTTATGTGTATTTTTTTCAATACTTTTAACTAGCTACTAATACGTTATGCTGCTATTATATTGTGAGTTTTGTATGTGATTGCATATATTTAGCAATAAATTAGTATGTTGATATTGGCCCTCATTCAGAGCCGTTCGCTATTTGCGTTTGTTCGTTCAAAAACAAGGGGTGGCTATTCAAATGATCCGTTCGTACATTGCAGTCTGTTCACACCTCTAAGTCTGAACGAGCGAGCAAAACATACGCTCTTTTATTTCTTAAAAACGCCCCCTGGCCGCTCGCACCATACGTCATGTCCGCTATTTATTAGATTAATCGAGTACATCGAACAGGATATGAACTGCTCGCTATTCTTGTGGTTGGTTTTTTCAACCGCTATTTTGCGAGCAGTTCTGAGTTAAATAAAACCAAATGACGTGGTCATTGACGCTGCTATATTAATTATGCACACCCATAAAATGCCCGTTTTGACCTTTAAGCACGCCTGCGTTCGGATCTCCACTCCCCGTTTTCAAGCACCTTCCCCTATTACCACCCACATACGCCTCATTCTGTCACTCAAAATAGCAGGCACTCGCTATATTGCGTACAAACGATTTTCGGCCGCACTGACTGGTTCGCGCATGCATACTAAAAACCGTACGCATGCGCAGATGTGCGAACATCGCTCGGAACGAGCGTACTGCCGCTAGCGAGTGGCTCTGAATGAGGGCCATTATCCTTTCCTCTATAAATATTTTGTTTGAACACATTTGGAATCTATTTAAATAGCAGTATCCCCCACTGGTGCATTCTTTTCTTAATTGCTTAGTCTCTTCATGGGCACATATGTTTTCTGTGAAACATAAAAAAATCAAGGTTGTCATAGTATATTAAATGCAAAACAAAGCAAATAGATGTCCAAAAATACACAATACAAAGAGCAAAAAGATGATCTGACATGCAGCTAGGGATGACTGCAGCAAGATGAAAAACAGAGCCCCCCAACTATTTGAGCAGGCAAAACGTGGGCATGACCAGATGCTACAAAGGGGTGTGGCTACTAAAAATGGGGGCATGTCAACATGACACACCAGTGTTTCTTGTCACTTTGGGAATATTCCTTTACATTCCATATGCACCTTAATGCACCCAGTAGCAGGGCACCTTATACAATGCCCCCTGTAACAGTGCCCCTTATGCAATGCCCCTGAAGCAGTGCCCTAAATAGTAGTGCCCATTTTACAGTGCCACCAGTAGTGCCCATTATACAGTGACCCCAGTAGTGCCCATTATACAGTGCCTCTAGTAGTACCAGTGGCGGGCTGGGCCGAGGGGCAGGGTGCCATGTGCCCCACGGGTCACAGCATCATGCGGGCCATGGGCCGGTGCAGTCTGTGTCACTGTGACACAGACTGCACCGCATGTGTAGCGCTGATGCGTGGGATAGAAGCAGAGGGTTGGAAAGCAGACTTATGAGAGAAAAAAGGGGGAACAGCAAGCATAGGAGAAGAGGGGGAGGATAGGGATGGATAAAGTAAAGGATTATGTGGGTGTCACTGATTAAGGGGGTGTTTGAAGTAAGAGTGTTCATGCTGTGGACGAGGTAATAAGTGAGATGAAAACTGGAGTGGAGGCTGTGTGATTTAGAGACAGTGTGGATTAAAGTTGTTAAATGTTCAAAAATAGAAATAAAAGAACAGTGCTGCTAATGCATGAGCGTAGCTCCGAAAGAGTAGTGGGTGCAGGATTTAGGGCCTGATTCAGAGCCGGTCGCTATTTGCGGTCATTCGTTCAACAAAAGGGGTGGCTATTCTAATGAACCGTTCACTCTTTGTGGTCCGTTGATGCCTCTATGTCTGAATGAGCGAACAAAACTTGCGGTTGTAATTTTGAAAAAGACGCCCCCTGGCCGCTCACACCATACATCATGTCCGCTATTTATTAGATTAATCGAGTACATCGAACAGCGTATGAACTGCTCGCTATTCTTGTGGCTGAAGTGTTATGTCCAAGCAATGAGTGTAGTAAGGAGTTTCCTGGATAATCATAAAGCAGAAGATGTTGATTTTGGTAATTCACATAAATAAGTTGCTTGTTGTCAGAAAGTGTTCTGGTTTTGAGTTTGTTTGCCTTCAGTTTTCCTCCAGTTTAACTCCGGCGTAACTCCGACTTAGTTATCAAATTGTAATTACACTTATGATCTCAAACTTTTCATCTAACAAGGCCTACGTCTATGCAGCCTTAGTGAGCACCAATAACTAAAGTTACAAACATGTCTGTGTGCTCACTGATTGGGACTCCACCCTCAGAGCTCACCACACACTAAATTGGGATGCAATAAAGTCTAAGATAAACAATTTGTGAGAAGGGAGTGGACCATCACAGATTCACAAAACATTCCTAACTTTCTTTATAGAAAATGCTCTTTGTATAGCAGTAGTGATAATTACAGAGTATACATTTTTTAAAACTGTGCTGTGGCAATCAATAAAACTGCATCTGATGGGAGCAGCAGTGATAATTACCTGTGAAATTCAGAGAAGGAGAAGTCACATCAGTATTTTCATGGTGCACATATGACTAATAAGATCTACGGCGTAACTCAGACTTAATGATGTGCCCAGCTATAATGTGGCATCACAGCGTTATCTCTCACGCCACGCATGGTGCGCCACACACCACGCCATGAGTCGCGCCACAAAGAAAGTGTAGTAATGAAAAAAGTCATTACGTGTAATACAACATTTTGCCCACCAGATGTCACTTTTCCTAAACTACATAGCGCATGCGTCTGATTTCATTACGTGTAATACAACATTTTGCCCACCAGTTGTCACTTTTCCTAAACTACATAGCGCATGCGTCTGATTTCATTACGTGTAATACAACATTTTGCCCACCAGGTGTCACTTTTCCTAAACTACATAGCGCATGCGTGTGATTTCCAATGTACCGTATGGTATGTTCTGTATCACCGCCCGATGATTGTTTGACAGAAGCGGTGATTCGGTACACTATACAGTATTACAGCATTTTCCACATGGAATCAGGAATGTGCGGTATAATAAAGCGGTAGAAGAATGTCTAATCCAGTTTGAAAAGTTTCTAAACTCATGAAATCACTATCACTACATTGTCACAAGTTTGTGGTGTAATGCTATACACAGCACCGTCAGCCCTGTCTCTCATACTACCAGCTTCTGCAGTTATGAAATCACTATTCTGTGGTGCTAAATTCAACGGCACTGTCAGTTTTTAATATACAGTACAGGCACATTCATAGTGGCACACTAGTTGTCCTAGCAGACGGGGGATGGTGTCCTTGGCAATGGTCACAATTTGTAGCATTTTTCAGGACACTAGGGCAGAGCTGACTGCTTACAGTAAATGGATTAACAAAGCATCCTTTATTATGGTAATGAGAGGCTCTTGCTTGCTTTGGGGGAAGGGACCTGATGCACTGTGTATGACTCTCGGCCCACTGGGCATGTGCCAGAAATCCCATCGCAACCCTCCTACTGGGCATTCGCTCACCAGAGATGAAAATTCAACAGCATACAGTACTGTACCGACTGCAGTAATACAGCCAACTGCGCATGCTCAGTGATGGCATAGCGCTACATGGCGTATGGCTTGGTGCCACAGATCCCATTGTACCCCTCCATTTCTAATCCATCGCAGATGGCTGACAGCCACCATAGCACCAACCGTGAAATACAGAGAGCTCTCTCTCATACAGATCCCAGTATTACCGTAGTTAGTGTGCAAGGTTGGAACAGCATCACCATTGTCAAAAGTTTGTGATTCAACGCTATTTTGCACTTCAAACGCACAGTCAGCTTTGAACACAGAGCGCTCTCTCACAGTCAGAAACCACTCTCAGACACAGTCCAAGGGATGTAGCTATCGTGTGTAAGGCCGAGACGCATCTACGCTGTCGCATGTTTGCATTTTGCGCGCACAGTTTGTGATACAGAGCCCGGTCTCTCATTCTATACAGTATATTCGCTACCAGTTTCTACAGTTATGAAATCACTATTCTGTGGTGCTAAATTCAACAGCACCGTCAGTTTTTAATATACAGTACAGACACATTCATAGTGGCACACTAGTTGTCCAAGCAGACTGGGGATGGTGTCCTTGGCAATGGTCACAATTCGTAGCATTTTTCAGGACACTAGGGCAGAGCTGACTGCTTACAGTAAATGGATTAACAAAGCATCCTTTATTATGGTAATGAGAGGCTCTTGCTTGCTTTGGGGGAAGGGACCTGATGCACTGTGTATGACTCTCGGCCCACTGGGCATGCGCCAGAAATCCCATTCCAACCCTCCTACTGGGCATGCGGCCACCAGAGATGGAAAGTCAACAGCATACAGTACTGTACCAACTGCAGTAATACAGCCAACTGCACATGCTCAGTGATGGCATAGCGCTACATGGCGTATGGCTTGGCGCCACAGATCCCATTGTACCCCCTCCATTTCTAATCCATCGCAGATGGCTGACAGCCACCATAGCGCCAACCATGTAATACAGAGAGCTCTCTTTCATACAGATCCCAGTTCTACCGTACTTAGTGTGCAAGGTTGGAACAGCATCACCATTGTCATAAGTTTGCGATGCAACGCTATTTTGCACTTCAAATGCACAGTCAGCTTTGAACACAGAGTGCTCTCTCACAGTCAGAAACCACTCTCATACACAGTCCAAGGGATGTAGCTATCGTGTGTAAGGCCAAGACGCATCTACGCTGTCGCATGTTTGCATTTTGCGTTTTGCGTGCACAGTTTGTGATACAGAGCCCTGTCTCTCATTCTATACAGTAGATTCACTACCAGTTTCTGCAGTTATGAAATCACTATTCTGTGGTGCTAAATTCAACGGCACCATCAGTTTTTAATATACAGTACAGACACATTCATAGCGGCACTCTAGTTGTCCTAGCAAATGGGGGATGGTGTCCTTGGCAATGGTCACTATTGCCAAGCACAGTTTGTGATACAGAGCCCTCTCTTGGCACTAAAGATCCCATTGTAACCCCTCCACTGGGCATGCGCATGAAATCCCATTGCAACCCCTCGAAGCAGACAGCCACCACAGCGCAGACATTGACGACAGTTTTGCACTATTTAAACGCACAATCAGTTTGCAATTTCTAACTTTTAAGCAGCCTTTTAAACAACAACACTACAGTATTACAGTACAACACTACTAAAGTAGTTTTACTATAGTGTCCAGAGCAGACAGTGACAATGAAAAAAATATACAGTACGGTATTCTTTTCCAGGGATCGAACCCGGGACCATAATTCTACCAAAGTGATCACCTAACCGCTAGCCCACACAACAGCTACAGTGAACCGTACAGAGCGGCCTCATCCTTGTGCACTCCTCCCGCTGCTGTTTTTAATTAAAAAAAAATTGTCATACTGTAATTCATCCCATCTCAGTGAAAGCTGTGCATGCATCTAATTAATCTACAGTATTGGTTATACCGTGACAACATCTCGGGCAACTTCTCTACTGTTCAGTTACTGCACCGTACCGTATGTACCTTACAATACTGTATGTGCATCCTGTTATAAGATCTTACTGTATGGTACAGTACTGTACTGTATGTACATTATGTGACATTAAAAATACAGTATTGGTTGTGCGAACATGCAAATGCTGTGAATGTGAATGTGATCTCCATCCAATTTACTATGGCATTCAGTACAAGGCATTCAGTACAAATTACAACAGTGGAGCACTCGCCACCCAGCGGTTAAGCACTGTATTACATGCAATTACAAAAGTGGAGCACTCGCCACCCAGTGGTTAAGCACTGTATTACATGCCGTAGCATATCCTTCGTTGAAGAATACCACGGTATTCCACAAGTCCATGGCATGACTCAGAGGCCTGCATGCCACGCCACAAGTCCATGGTGCGACTCACGCCATGCCATGAGCAACAAAATAGCTGGGTAGATCTGTAGATATCAAATTGTAATTATTCTTATAATCTCACACTTTTCATCTAACACAGCCTACATCTATGCAGCCTTAATGAGCACTTATACGCAAAGCCATACCACTAAACAATGCATATGAGAGTAAATAACCACATAGGTGAATGCAGATGAACCACTCCAGTGAATTATACTTAAAATAAAAAAATAGGCATGCAAAAAAAATGTAATCCTAGTCATTACAAAAATAATATTTAATATATATGAATGTGTTGGTTTCAAGAACAATTACTAGTATATTTTTTTGTATTTAATCTTCATTTTAGTAATAGATATTTTAACAAAAGCATTTAATACCTTTATGAAAATTAGTAACATCTTATACTTCAATTGCAATGAAATCGCTAAATTTTGCTTTTGTTATTGCTCACCTGTAACTTTATGGATCGATATGAAACAAAGTGCGGGTTATTTCTAGGAGTTTTCACAACAAAATTATACACATTTCACGAAAATCAGTTCAGTAGTTATTGTGCTAACTTGGAACAACAGATAGACAAAACAATCTTTTTTATATTAGTTTAGATTAAGTAGAAAGGAATGAGACAATCAGTACTGCAATTTCAAAGACAAAAATATGCACTTAGAACACTTTTTCGAAACACAAAGATTTGTATATAAGGATATTGAGTGTTGGTTTGAGCATAACTCCTCTATTGTTTATTTTTCTTAGTGTGATAAAATTAAAGTATGTTATTGTAAACAGATGGCAAGATTTTAAAAGGTGCCTAAAGGAAATGCTGTGAGATAGACATCACATGCCATTCAGACTGGTGGAGAACTCCGCCCCTCTTTAGAACTGACACAAGAGATGTTGTACTGTACAAGTAGGTGAGCAGTAAATAGTAGGTGTAGGCCATATAAATTCAGATTTTGGTCCACCTGAATATCCTACACAGAAAGCTTCATGTAATAAGCACCACAAACACATGTACTTTGCAAACAAAAATATTAAGATCTACACTGTTCCAAAAAACATCTAATATTTTCATAATTACTGTAGTTCTTAATTTTCTCAAGACAAAAATTAAAACATCAGAGCAATTTCAGTTTTGATACATTTTAGTTATTCTAAATAATTATATTGACTTATCTTATACCCTTATACTGTATGAAAGAAGGAAATCTCTGAAGAAACACAGGCAATGAACAAAATGAAAGCTATGAATAAAGAGAACATGCTGAGAAAAAACAGGAACTTCAAATGCAACCATCTCCAACACCTTCTGTGCCCTCACACCATAAAACACAAGGATATTGGAAGGAAATAATATATAATATGCTGAGTAGTGGTATAGCAATGTAGGCACCCCACAGGCCCCAAGGTGGCTTGGGGTGCCTACTGGGTGGGCATGGGGGCAACCACAATGATTGGAATGCCGAGTGGTGGTGAGTGGATGATGTTCATGGGCCAATACTGGTCTGTGATCCAGGGGTCTTTTAGGGTAGTGGAGACAGGTTGGTGGGCAGTACTATGAGGAAAAATATAATGGCATTACATTACACACTCCTCTCCATCAATTGCAGTAGACCTCTGACCAATTTGGGGGGGAGCACTGGAAACTTTTTTGGAAGTGGGGAGCAAAAATGGCACCTACCCCTTTTTCCCAGAGATCTGCACATGCACAGTAGAGAAATAATACAGTATTTCCCTGGTGATCTCCACAAGCACAGTGCCAGATTCTATTTAGCTCTTGCACCAGCAAGAGAAGGAAAGCCCACATGAAGACTGCACATAGAGATACATATAGGCTGCACAACAACTATAAAAGCACCAAAGAACTTCACAAAGCTAGTTCTTTGATGCAATTATATGTCTTTATAGAGTCTTCATGTGAGGCTATCATAACAATAATAAGAAGCCACACACAATAAGATGATAACCCACATATCTTATACATACATTTTAGTATCCAGAGAGAGGGATGAATACATGATATAATGTTCCAATGTAAAGTTATTTAACCACCAAAAGATCAATAGGGACTTTGCATTTATTTGCAAAATTAATAACTCCCATAGGGAAATCAAGGAGATTGTTTCCCGTAACTATAGAGTTTTGAGACAGGATAATATTCTTAGTGATCTGTTACCTACATATCCCTGCATAACATTTAGGAAAAATAAATCACTTAAGTCCATCTTAGCACCCAGTCATTTAGAACAGAAAAAGGAAAATAAAGATAAAAATGTGGGATATACACAAAGTGGTTCTGAGTGGCTGACTTCCAAACCTTTAGGATTTTATAGATGTGGGAAACCCAGATGTACTATGTGTTCTCATACAGCTAGATGAACCACATAAATTAATTTACCCTTCACAGGAGAAAAATATATTCTCAATCCTTTTATGAATTGTGATTCTAAATATATTATTTACTTACTCTCCTGTGACTGTGGCCTTTTTTATGTGGGTCGCATGATTAGACCTTTGAGAACTCGCTTTATGGAGCACAGAAGAAACATCGTTAATCGCAGTATTTTACATAGTGTCCCTAGACACTTTAACTTGAAACATAATAGTGATCCCTCCTGTTTAAAAATAATTGGTTTGGAAACAATTGCTTTAATCTCCAGGGGAGGCAATAGATTCAACATACTCTGTAGCACAGAAATCTTTTGGATGCTCAATTTTAATTCTTTACATCCCGAGGGACTTAACAATTCTATGTAACTTAATGTGGTTATCATATGATCTATTAGTATGAATATATATGTGGGGAGGACAATACATTTTTAGTGCATTTTTCAGCATGCTTGGACTATATGGGAGGGACAGATAATGTTATGTTATGTTATAATACAAAATATACAATATTGAATGAGATACTCTAAGATGTTATGAGTCCTATTTTTATTAAAATATTGGACCTTTGGGCTAAGATATATCTTGGGCTTTAACATAGATTAGGTTTCATATATTTTTATAATTGACTTATATGTTTTTTATCCTTTGATTATTTCATTGTGGCATTTAGTTGAGCTAGCCCTAGATAAAGTAGCGGAGGATTGAATCTTAACCATTTTTTCTTCCTAAAAATTAGGTTCCCATTATCAGTGTGCCATGCTCTATCCTTAGATTTCACCACCAGCGGGCTAGCTCATCACTACTGATGCTAGAAGGAAATTTCCTCCCACTGCTCAGTCTGGAGACAGGTTGGTGGGCAGTGCTATGAGGAAATATATAATGGCATGACATTACACACTCCTCTCCATCAATTGCAGTAGACCTCTGACCGATTTGGGGGGGAGCACCGGAAACTTTTTTAGAAGTGGGGAGCAAAAATGGCACCTACCCCTTTTTCCCAGAGATCTACACATGCACAGTAGAGAAATGATACAGTATTTCCCTGGTGATCTCCACAAGCACAGTTCCAGATTCTATTTAGCTCTTGCACCAGCAAGAGAAGGAAAGCCCACATGAAGACTGCACATAGAGATACATATAGGCTGCACAACAACTATAAAAGCATCAAAGAACTTCACAAAGCTAGTTCTTTGATGCAATTATATGTCTTTATAGAGTCTTCATGTGAGGCTATCATAACAATAATAAGAAGCCACACACAATAAGATGATAACCCACATATCTTATACATACATTTTAGTATCCAGAGAGAGGGATGAATACATGATATTATGTTCCCATGTAAAGTTATTTAACCACCAAAAGATCAATAGGGACTTTGCATTTATTTGCAAAATTAATAACTCCCATAGGGAAATCAAGGAGATTGTTTCCCGTAACTATAGAGTTTTGAGACAGGATAATATTCTTAGTGATCTGTTACCTCCATATCCCTGCGTAACATTTAGGAAAAATAAATCACTTAAGTCCATCTTAGCACCCAGCCATTTAGAACAGAAAAAGGAAAATAAAGATAAAAATGTGGGATATACACAAAGTGGTTCTGAGTGGCTGACTTCCAAACCTTTAGGATTTTATAGATGTGGGAAACCCAGATTTACTATGTGTTCTCATACAGCTAGATGAACCACATAAATTAATTTACCCTTCACAGGAGAAAAATATTTTCTCAATTCTTTTATGAAATAAGATTCTAAATATATTATTTACTTACTCTCCTGTGACTGTGGCCTTTTTTATGTGGGTCGCATGATTAGACCTTTGAGAACTCGCTTTATGGAGCACAGAAGAAACATCGTTAATCGCAGTATTTTACATAGTGTCCCTGGACACTTTAACTTGAAACATAATAGTGATCCCTCCTGTTTAAAAATAATTGGTTTGGAAACAATTGCTTTAACCTACAGGGGAGGCAATAGATTCAACATACTCTGTAGCACAGAAATCTTTTGGATGCTCAATTTTAATTCTTTACATCCCGAGGGACTTAACAATTCTATGTAACTTAATTTGGTTATCATATGATCTATTAGTATGAATATACATGTGGGGAGGACAATACATTTTATTGCATTCTTCAGCATGCTTTAACTATTTGGGAGGGACAGATAATTTTATGTTATGTTATAATACAAAATATACAATATTGAATGAGATACTCTAAGATGTTATGAGTCCTATTTTTATTAAAATATTGGACCTTTGGGCTAAGATATATCTTGGGCTTTAACATAGATTAGGTTTCATATATTTTTATAATTGACTTATATGTTTTTTATCCTTTGATTATTTCATTGTGGCATTTAGTTGAGCTGGCCCTAGATAAAGTAGCGGAGGATTGAATCTTATCCATTTTTTATTCCTAAAAATTAGATTCCCATTATCATTGTGCCATGCTCTATCCTCATCACTACTGATGCTAGAAGGAAATTTCCTCCCACTGCTCATTCATGCTAGTGAATTCCCTACACATCACCATTTTTGTGTATGTGATGTGCTTTATCCATCCCTGCCATGAATTGATTAACTCTGAACACGGGCTGTGTAATGTAACCATCACGTGAACAGTAGCTCATAGTCACGACAGTGCATGGGTGGCATGATTCATTCTTGGTATGAGAATGGAGTTCCCAGCATCATTACATGTGTAACTGTGACGTGCTTTGTTTTCTAGGGATATGACTGGATGTATCCCAGTCATGTGATTTGTGACACTGCCATCACATGACCGGGAGTCCGGAATTAAAACAGTTTCTGAGTTATATTTATTAACCACAGAGCAATAGTTCTGATAATTGACTTACAAAAGGGTAAGTCCAGATAAGCTAGATTTCATTATTTAGAGTTATTAGTATGACTGTCTCCTTTTTTACTTTTGAATACTATCTAGATGGATGGTGTTTTTATTAAATGCTTGTTAATTGATTACATGTGTTCTTAATGTTGTAACATCAGTGGGGTATATAAGAGCAGTTCTCTGACCCTCATTCTTTACTCCTGATCAAGATGAGTGGATATTCCTCAGCGAAACGCATTGAGTTTTACACCACTGAGACCCCCTACGATTTGCCATTTGGATTGCTGCATCCTGCTATACCTAATGGCACACCAACCTATGCAGGATTTCATCTTTAAATTATCACTGTAATTGTGGACCTTTCCTACATTGTACTTCAGCCTGGTCACACCTCGCTGGATGCCAGAGGACAAGTCCCACCACCTTCCATGTGATTGCTTTCACGCAGCTGTGTCATCTCCTCATCATTGTGCTTCAGCTTGTTCCATCGTTTATCCAGTATACCAGCATATTATCTGACTGATACTGTGGGATCTAACTGACTTTTGCAGGACTTTAGTGAAATTACCATTTATTTCTCACTACCAGACTATTGGGGTCATTATATACTCTTATATTGCATATTTTAGTCTTATTTATTTAAATTGTATCATATGTTTGTGTATGTGTATATCAATTTTTACATTCAGTGCTACATTAGCACAATTAAAGAGCAATTGATAATCTTTATTGTATCACCATCCATTTAGTTAATATAGTACATATTTTTTAATATTCTTACTTAACCCTTGCAGCGCTGTTTTTTTTCTTCTATTTCTTTATATTTACATTTTGGGGAGTGATAACCCCTAACCAGCTGCTTTCCTGATAGCGTGTCCTCTCTATATATTTAACCACTTAACTGGCAAATACTATTTTTAAAAATGACCCCAAAATTGTCGTTCTTTTTATTAGCAAATTATGTAAATAAGAGCTTTATAAACCTGATCCATATTTATTTTTTTATCAAAAATGTTAAATTAAGTTTAAATAGCTATTAATTAAATAATATGATAATCAAATAAATTACCATTTTGGGGATGTTTATGAAAAAAAATACTATTTTTACTTTTAAAAAATAGCTGGGGATAGACGAAAGATGTAAAATAAAACATCTGAAATGTTGATCTCACAAGCAATGTTCTGTCTTGAATCCAAGGAGTGCCACCTAAAATTTCCGCAATATATTTGAAGTGATTGCATTCCTGTCAGACTTCTGTCTGAGGAAGCCGCTGAGACTCAAATAGAGGCGGGAAAACTTGTTACTATCTCCCACAAGTGTATGGCTCCACGCTGCATGCAGCAAAGGAACTTTCAGCTGAAAGTGCACTGCTGCTGAGAACAGAAAGGATTAACAGTATCTCTTTCATAAGGCTCCAAGTGGGAATAATCACAAAGATTGAGTGACTCAGAGGCCACTAGAGGACTGAGCTAAATATTCTATCAAAAGTATATGCTGACAAATTGGACTATCGGCAATATACCACTGGTGTAATACTATCAACACACCAAATAGAAGGATCAGACTGCTAACTGTCCTATTTAACAAGGGAAGTAATTTAAAAATAAATTGTCAGTGAAAACACTGATGAAACAATCCTATGTGTGGCACTTCGCTTAATAAGTGGAGTACAGGGGAGGGGTGTTAAAATCCTGAAAACATCTAGCAGCTTAAAAGGCGCTGTTTATATGTTTTTTATACTGAAGTAATAAATAAGTTATATCCATTCAAAGGAAAAACTATCCACAACAAATAGTTGCAAGGCTAATGGAGAAGTGCCTGTGTGGTTCTCTTCAGTCAAATAAAGAAACATATAAATTGGCAATTTAAACCTGTATGCTTGTTTTTCATTGTTTTTGCATAAGAAGTGTGAAGCTGTTATATAACAATTTTGCAGTTTTTATATTGATGGTGTGGTTATAAGAACTAATAGCAGTTCAAATATATTACCAACTAGTTTGAGCCATTGCTGTATGTATCTGAGCTGTATTTGTAATTTTTAGGGGTATATCCCAATATATTGTCTATTTTGGAGAATCTATGGCCATTTTTATTTTGTAATCTTATTAAACATCTTAGACTTATCTGAACCAAATGTGTGATTAATCTAACCAATTTGCAGTGCTCTCTGTCACATTGTTCTTTTTTATCTTGTATTACAAAGAGGGGTGGCAGTTACCTCTAAACAGTTAGCTGCAGCAATAATTGGATTAATTAAATACAGGTGTTTGTCAGTCTAGGCACCAGGTTGTTTTTTGGTTCTATATTACTAACCTCAATAACATTATTTTCCACTAATTTCTATTCAATTTTGGCCACCTCATAGCTCACAATATTGTTTTTAATATTCAATTTTGCAACTGGGTGAGAGCTGCCATTTTTATTTCCCCTTGCAAAGGATTGTTTCACAGTTAGTTGTATTTTTTTGGTCCCCTTCTGAGATGAAGATTCACCCCCAGCAGCAGCAGCAGGCATAGCACTAAAGGATTCTTCTGAGGAATCCTGGATAGGGAAGGAGTAACTAGCCTTAACAAATTGGAAGCAGTACTATCTTTGATCATTACTGTGGATATTGAGGAAGAAGTTGTTGGCAGTAGAGGTTGCAGGTGCTGGGATCTAGTTGAACTTGAGAGAAGGGAGCTATCTGATGATGGACTGCTTGTTGTTATTTTGTTAGCGCCAGTTTCTGATGTTGTCAAAAAGATTTAATTAGTTAGCTGTAAATTACAGTACATAACAGGGAGGAGTTTCCTATATGGTTAACATCACTACCTCTACTTAACATGGTTTTACAAATTCTACAGATAGCTTGACAATTATTGCCAGGATTTGGGTACAGATAATTCCACACATAAGAGCACCTCTTATATGTGGAATTATTTGTACCCAAATTTGTTGGTTCTATGCCTAGGCATGACAATGTCCTTCCTCTTATAGTGGCCAAGAGCTGCTTCCACTGGTGCCTAGCTTACACAAACAACATCCTCATCCTCAACATCCTCATTTGCACTGGCATCAGCTACACAAATATCCCTCTCATCCTCTTGCACTACCTTGGTAGCATCCTCAATTTCTATGTCATCAGATATATTTGTGCTGCTCATCCCCACATTTGGAGAGGGAGCAGAAATGTTGGTAGGCAGCTTCTCTGAGAGGACAATTGTATCAGAAAAGTCAGGCTCACACATCGCACACGTGGATATACTTAGACTATCCTTAGGTATTTGTGACATTTCTGTTTCTAAACTTACAGAACCATCACTAATAATTAAAGGCCAAGGCATTAGTCTTTCCCTGCCACTGCATATGGTGAATAGCATGCTGGAAATTTTATGTTTTTCTGTACCACACTTTCCCTTTATTAGATGAATTTTTTTCTTTAGCACTGTTTATTGATTTTTGATTTAAGATGCCCTGACTTAGACTCTCTATGCCCTTGATGTTTGGCTTTAGTAGATGACATTGAAAGACTATCTTTTTCACCATTATGGGTGGCAGCAGCTTCAGTAACAGTATTTGGTTGCTCTTCTCTAAATGGAACATTATCTATTTTTCAATTCGCAGTTCACTGCATGGCTTATATATGCAAGTGAACAAAACAAAGTGCACCAAACAGTACAAAAATACAATTATTATTATTTTTTTATAACACAGCTGTATTCCTGCGTGGACTGGAGCCACAGGGCTTATATACTGTATGCATATGACCAAAAGAAATAGCACAAAGCAGTACAAACAATACAATTATTTAATTACATTTTTCGATTTTTTTTTTATGTCACATGCACAGCTCTATACAAAAAGCATGGAGTCACAGGGCTTATATATGCATGTGAATGTCTTACTGATGGAGTCTGGACACAGCACAGCCAATACAGTAGAATACAACAGAGCATACAACAGCATGCACCCCCTATACACATTGACTAAGCAGCACAGCCACTTGTGACTTATGAGTCTGGAGTCAGGATACAGCCTATACAGCAGAGTACAGCACAGCAGCAAGCACCCCTATATACATAGTAACTAAGCAGCACAGCCTATACAGCAGAGTACAGCACAGTAGTGTACAGCCCCTATATATATACAGTATATATACATATATATGTATATATATATTTGTGAAAAAATTAAATCTGTTTAAAAAGCGCCTATGTGCTAAACAAAGTGATGTGCATATATAAAATATTAATGATAAAAAATGATTTTCATTTATCTGTGGTACTTAGACCAAAAAGTGCATAGTGCAATTGTGGAACAAATTCCTTAGTATCAAATGTAAATCAATGTTACCACCTAATAAAGTGCAAGTGAGAATAAGATTGTACTCTGACTAAAATGTATACATAAAAAATGACAAAATGTATTTTAAAGCAATAAAAATAAAATATATATAAATGAAAGATACTGTGTAGAACTGGACATGCTATACAACAGTCACATGTCAGTTACAGACCAATATATAAGAGTATGCACAAATAAATAAACACTATAAAAAGCATATCAATCAGTATAATTTTTAAAAAAGGATTCAGCAGCTTATCTGATAAAATAAGATAATTGTATGCTGGCATTATATCAGTAACATAATAATAATAATAATAATAATAATAATAATAATAATAATAATAATAAAAATAAATATTCTTATTATTATTATTATTATTATTATTATTATTATTATTATTATTATTATTATTATCTTTAACATCATTTTATATATATATATATATATATATATATTTACACTAAAAGTGATTTACAAATATATTTTCAAATAATGTTCTTTTTAAATGTTGGAATTATGATTTACATATATACATTCATTAGGCGTTTTGTGTTCTGCTATTATTTTGTGTTCCTTTTTTATTATATTGTTTTTACCTACCCTCTTTATCAGTCAGGCGTTGTGTCTTATCCATTACATGATAAGTAGTCTTTCATATCTAGGTCTCCACATGCCTTGCCTTACTGATATGACTATTGATTCTGACTAGTGGAATTGGTTTTCAGTGATTTATGGCTCTGATTACAACCTTTGGACTTTGTTGACTACTGGCTCTGATTGTTTGGCTTGTATATAATACCCACTTCATTTAAATTTGGACTTACCACATTAATTGCAGGTGCATTTCATGTGTTATAGTTATGCCACCTCTCAGTTAACAGCTGAACATATGGTTTTTGTGTGTCTCTCTATTGTTATCAACACATCTCATTGGATTGAGATTTCTGGATGCTGCTTTGTGGTTTCATGTCTAATTGCAGTAAACTGTCACCTCTTTATTTCCATATAGTATATACCAGTGGAATAACTAGGGCAGAGAGAGCAGGGCACATGCCCTGAGTGCCATGGCAGGCCCAGCAGAGGGAGGCACCACCAGTCAGGGCAGCATACCCATACCAAATGCCATTGTGCCACCACAGAGTCAGACCCACCATTGTGACACCACAGAGCTGCCATTGCACCACCACAGACCTGCCATTGCATCACCGAGCACTAGGGGTGAGCACCTATAGAAATAAAACAAAATACCTCGCACTATATGGAGCACCTGTATTTGACCAATTCAAGTATCTCTAGCAGCCACCAGCACAAAGCACGTGGAGAATGCCAATCTCCACACACAAGACAATTGAACCAAAAAATATGTGTAGTACTTAGTGGCACTCAAAAATACAAGAAGTACATAGTCTAGAAAAATATTTAATATATAAAAATTTTCAGGCACCTGCTTCATGAGAAAGCCATGTTATACGGAGAAATGCCTGAAGGTTCAGGTGCTGTTCCTGCTGCATTGTGCTATACTTTCCCTCACTGCCCTTTGGATCAAAGTCTTGCTTAGCATTTCACTAATGTGGACTTACAATCTTTCTGGATGACCCGCCTAAGTTTGGCCTGATTAATTTACTTTGCTGCCGCATGTTAGCCAGAACACTGTGATGCTGTTCCAATTTACCAGCTTATGTATGATCGGCCAACCCATGAGTGAGGCTACCTTTCACAGTGTGACCATTTCTGGAACTTCCATCTGCCACTTATGGTACTGCAGCGGGTCTGCTGCCCACTGACACAGACAACTATTGGAGTGGCATGCTATTTGCCCAAACAATTGGGTGTGAGTTTCCAATTTCCCAGCAAGACTATTTCAGCAGCACGTGTCATTTGGAACAGCTCCCGCTTGCTGTCAGCTCACAGATTCTATATTTCGCTACCTAAGGACAGTAATCAAAGGGGGATAGTGGATATTTATATCCTAAATCTGTGAGTATACTATCTCAGCATTTAATTCAAGCAAAGAAGAGTACAGAGACTTAATAGAGTATAATAACACAAGCATTACTGTGTCTTTTAAATGTGTTCAGCACTTATGGAACATTAAGAAAAGGCTGACCTCTTAGATCTATGTTTCTGGACTGATACTAGTAAATTTGCTACTTTGTTTATCTTGAGCTCTCTTACATAGTATCATTATAACCATTGCTTACACAGTGCAACCTTTGCATCTATGAATGATTTGATTGCTTTTTATATCTTTGTTTTTTATTTGTATTTTGATATGTGCATTGTTTAATCTCCGGGAGCCATTTATATTGTGGATGAATTTATAACATTTTTATATATTAAATATTTTTCTTCAATATGTACTTCTTGTATTTTTGAGTGCCACTAAGTACTACACATATTTTATGGGTGAGCACCCCCACTTTGCTGCCATGCACATGACATCATGTGTCCTGCCACTAAGAAAAGCCCAAGTGCCTGCCTGGCCTTACCGTTTGCCTTCTCATCTAGATAGAGGTGAGGGCATCTGACAGTTAATGAGGGAGTGGGGAACATAGAGAGAAATGAATAATGACAGGAGGGGGACACACACAAAGACACACAATGACTGTAGGGGGCAAACAAAGAATGACTGGAAGGGAAACACAGAGAGAGACACACAACTAGAGGGGGTGAAAAGAGAGATACACACAATGACTGGAGGGGGAAACACAGAGAGAGAGACACACAAGTGGAGTGAATACTGAGAGATACAGAGTGAAGGAGGATGGTGAGAGATGCAGGTGGAAAAGGATGGTGTGGCAGAAAGATGTGGGTGGAACATGATTGTTTGGCTGAGATGCAGGGGGAGATGATGGTGTGGCTGAGAGATGACACAGGGGGAGATAATGGTGTGCTGAGAGAAGACACAGGGGGATATGATGTTGTGGCCCAGAGATGCAGGGAGGAGATGATGGTGTTGCTGAGAGACACAGGGAGGAGATGATGGTGTGGCTGAGAGACACAGGGAGGAGATGATGGTGTGACTGAGAGAAGACACTGGGGGAGATGATGGTGTGGCTGAGAGATGCAGGGAGGAGATGATGGTGTGGCTGAGAGATGCAGGGGGTATGATGGTGTGGCTGAGAGATGCAGGGAGAAGATTATCATGTTGCTGAGAGATGCAGGGAGAAGATGATGATGTGGCTGTGAAGTGATGCAGGGTGGAGATGATGGTGTGGCTTAGAGATGATGCAGGGAGGAGATGGCATGGCTCAGAGATGCAGGGTGATATGATGGTGTGGCTGAGAGAGACAGGGGGCAGGAAGTGACACATGGGGCACAAGTCTGGTTGACTGCTGTTATATAATGATGACCTTGGTAATATTCACACACAAACAGGCATCTTCTGGACCCTGTGTTTTCCTACATGAATCATTAATACTGACTGAAGATGCTGTCTGCCCAGGGAGGTTAAATTTCTTCAGATGTTACCCATTCTGAGAAACCACCATATAGTTAAGGTGCATATGGAATGGAAGGGATGTTCCCACAGTGATGGGAAATGGGTGGCGTGTCATGTTAAAATTACCATTTTTGGTGCACACACAGTGGTGCAGGCAGGGGGCATTCTTCATCTTGCCCTGGGTCCCAAAAACCTTAGTTATGCCTTTGCTATATGCTCCAGTATTGTCTTCCTACTATTGCTTTCACCAATTGCACCAGTATCTTTCAAGCAATTTACCAAGTGTATCAACAGAACTAATCTTTTGCAGTGTTTATTTTCTGCATCAAATTATAACCTGTTCCTATGTTTACATTAATAATTATCATATTCTTCCTTTTGTTTGTGACTGCTCCTACTTGCTAAATTATTACTATATATCTAAAACAATACGTCTGTCTAAACAGTGAATTTTGAATAAACCAACTTTTAAATAATCAAAACTGTCTCTTCATCAACTGCATCAACTGCATGCACCAATTTAACAGTTGGCTTGTAAAATTCTTTTCAACACAAACTTCTATATGATTAACATTTTATAAAGCACACTCCATGGCTTTTTCTAAAAATAAAAATGTCAAAATATGGTTATAGCTTCAAGTAGAACGGATGATGTAATAAGATGTAGTCATTAAACTTAACCAACACAATAACACCTATGAGAATTCTTAACTACACTTCAGTCTCTTCATTAGAATAGTACTTTAAGATAGTTCACAGTATCATTAGAGGCAAACAGATGGCACACAGTATGTGAAACTTATGTTCAATTTAAATAAAGACTTTCCATAATATCCATATATAGCACAAGGCAATAAAACCAGTAATATAGTTTCAACTTAAATTTCATTTAAATTAGATTGTTATAAGATCAAATGTAGCACCTTTTTATACAATCAAACTGATTTCAGTATAGATATAGAAATAGTTGATGATTATTGTAGTTTTACTATAATGCTAAATTTGGAACAAACCTTATCAAAAGCCCAAAAAATTAATTATATAACAAGATTTGTATCTTTTATCAATCTCAATAATAATATAATTATAAAAGTAGTTTATACCACACAGTATAAGTGAAACTTTTTACACTATACATTTCTCTAAGAAACTTTTTATGAATTTTCCATAAAAAATCTATCAGTTTTGTAAAAGGCTTATGCAGGATGCACAATGTATGATATGTTGGTCATACAGCCGATGAAAAATATATCGTTCAGTGCGTCTGCAGCTGTGTACACACATTATATCTGTGAATGACATCATTCACAGATATATCACATTGGCTGTGCAGCACGGCAGATGCAATATATCATTTTAATTTTCCAGTGTGTAAAGGTGACCAACTGACTCATTATGTTGGCCACAGTAACCACCAACAATGACGCTACAACTGGGTGGGCAAATTAAATGCACACCCAGTTTTGATGTCTGGCCAGACATATCAAGTGGCCATTTGGTAAGTGTGTATAGCTTCCACTCATGCATCAAAGGACACAGCCATCTGATCAGTTGCATGAAGAAAGGTTACTCAAGTTGACTGGAAAATTCACTCAAAAGATGTAGACATAGACCCCAGCATGCCCAGAAAATGGGACTGACATGCCCCTGAGACACTGGCTGTTGCTGCCCCTTCTCTGTCCCCAACTGGCTGCAGCATATCAATCATGCTGCAGTTCAGGGGACACTGTGACTTTAAACACAGACACATATCGGCACATGTCTAGTACAGATATTACGCATGCACCGCTCAGCAACCATTGGTGTTATATGTAAACCACAAGGATTGTGTAAAACTCTGAATCGGGCTTTAAATTGATTAGCATATTTAACAGATTTAATTGGTGTAGGATTTACCTGGTAGACAATACATATAAGGAGGTGGTTACTTTAGGATAGGACATTTAAACTCTTATTTACCTTAGAAGATTGGTCAGTGTTTTTACATGATTGAATTAATACATGGGTCCACAGTTATTGCAGACACAGAGATTATAAAGGTATTTCAACTTTAATAGAAGATTATTGCCTCCATTGTGGAATGACACATAGAATCACATTTAATAATTCAATAAGCACTCTATCTCTGAAACCTTGATAACAGTTCAAGTTCTAGTATATGAACTGGTATTACATATCAAAATTATTGCTGATGAGTTGTAATAACATAAATAAGTGACTTCATTACAAAGCCAGCAGACCATATTAAATGCATGTAAGTATTAGAAGTATAAATTGCATACAGTTTTGCATATAGTATAATGTCAATAAAGTAATACGAAGTTTGTTAAATCGTGCAGCAATGCCAGGAAGGCAGACATGAGTTTGATATCTATACAGTGATGTTTTCTGTTCTTTTGTAGGGTGTGTAATATTGTTTTTTTCAAACTTTGGACTTTCTATGTTAGTTGTCTGTAATACCTCTATTGTTTTACTCCATTTTTTAAAGATGCAGTCTGGATTTAATCAGCTTACATAATACGGAAATGGTTTGTTTTATATTCAATTTGCAAAAACAATGCTCAGTTTTATATGGTTGCCATTTGATTGTGCATATTGTGTTCATCTATGTGTCCAAGACAATGATGTGGCTCTGCTTTTTATTTGCATGATTTCCACAGGATGATATTATATTTTGAGATTTTATGCTAATGCCACTACTAAGAGCTTTCCTGGTCTCAGACATGTGTCTGAATGTGCAAGGATTATGGTGTCCAAGTTGAGCATCTTTAGATACTCAAATACTGCTTGGTGCATCCTTAGAAGCCACCATCAGTCATACCAATGAAACTTGTACACGCCCTTTGCTAGGTGCAGATTCTCCATCTTAGTATGGCATCCAAAATGAGTGACCACTTTCATAGACACATCTGCAACACTCCTATAACACTCCCATAAAATACAGCATCTCAGTGCATCTGATTGGCCAGCCCCCCGTCACTGTCCAGGACCATCCAATATGACACCATGCATCTGAATCAATATGCTAACAATCAGGACACAGGTGTAGTGTGACTTAGAAGCATGTACAGCATAAAAACATCACTCCACTGGTGTCTGACATCAACAGTACAGTACATTTAACTCAAGATAAGGCCCTATGTGCTCTACCTTTCATAGCTACATTATCATTTTAAATATTTGTGCTCCATAATGGTAAGCATGACACAGCCAATGGGGACTGATTCTAAGTTGGGAGTAAAGCAAAAAAAAAAACAAGTAAGTTTGCTTCTGGACAAAACCAAGTTGCAATGCAAGGGGTGCAAATATATATTTTTTTATGCAATGTAAATACTGGATACTTTTTCATGAGGCCAAAAAGTAGGATTACCACATTCCCAGAATTCCTCTGGACAGTTCAAGATTGGAAATCTCTGTTCAGAGACCTGCTCACCCAAAATGGGTGGTGTTCAGAATTCTTAGGCCTCCATGCAGTTCCACTTTTGCCAGTCTGTATGACTCCTAACCCAGATACCACCCAACCCCTATGGCCCTCCTCTGTGCATCTTCTCTTATTCACAATTAAAGTAGAGAGTAGACTCTATCAGGGGTAAAGACAAAATCTGGGAGAGAGATCATTTTGCCATTCAAAGTAAAGAACTCACACAGTAGTGAGTGAAGTGAATTAATTATATATAGGATTGGAGGTTGTTCTGTATCCTGAGACTTAGCAAAAGTCTTGGGATTCCAGTCGGAGATGGGATGAGGATGCATATGGTATATATATGGCTGGGGTAATATTACATGAGGGATGAAGGGGGTTTTGTCAGGTAATATGAGAGATGTAATTATAATGTGCTTCATGTACTTTGTCAGTCTAGGGGAAAATACATGTGGTGTAGTGGTAACATTAAATAGGGATGGAGTTAGGGGGTCCGTGTCTGGTAATAAGAGAGATATAATTTTGGAATCATGATGTACTATATGTCCTTTGTCAGTTTAGGGTGAGGGTGCATGCACTATGCAGTTACATTCCTGTGAGACTCTAATAGAACTAGAAAGGCTAGTCTGCCCGCAATCACATAGAACTTGTAAAAAGAAAACACAAAATAAGGTGCTCCAGATAGAATATAATCCAAAAGTTACTCACCCAAAGGATAGGCTAATCATAGATATGTAAAACAAAAGGAAAAAACAGGGAGCGCTAATTGGGAAACAAATATTTGACTGGGGGATAATAATCTTCAATCCAATGTAAAAGGATAAAATCCAGATCTTTAACAGAATATAGTGAAAATAATTGGCCAAAATGTGTCTGCTCGTTACACAATACACTCAAATTTGACATGAAAATAAATGACATGTAACAAATAAAAATCAATAAAGCAAAACAATTAAGACATAAATATAAAAAAGCACAGAGATTTAACTCTTAAATGGAGGATAAATGGGTATATGAGCCTGTTATAAAACATAGTCCCAGAAAAAAGGGATGCTGATATGAACCGTATGATTTTAGCTTGAATAGTTTGAGATTGGTATAAATGGTGTGCAGTTGATAATTTAGGCTGTATATAGAACTGATTTGTGGGAATTTTTACCTGATGAATAATGAGACTGGGTGGTTGTACTAATCACAATAAGAGCGCCCACTGTCTACATCACAGTTGGTCCCGGCTGGGAAAAGACAGGTGGTGTGTGCTGTAAGTCTGCTGTGACAGGAGTTGTGGGTGTCAGCGGTTGCTGCAAATGAACAGCTTGATTTGCCCACTTCAATGTCAGACACTGGTATTCAACCGTGAATACTGTGGTCACAGTTCATTTGCAGCAGCCACCAACACCCTCAACTCCTGTCACAGCAGGAGTTGCCAACATCCCACAGCTGCACCAGGAAGGAAGGGGAGGTATCAGCTGGGGACAGAGCAGCAGGCATGGCTCACAGCCACGCAGGTGGAGAAGGAGGTATTGATCCCATCTGCTGCCTGGGTTGGGAGGACAGCAGGGCAACCATGCCAGGAGGGAGATCACACCGTCAGCATCCATGGCTATCAGGAGCCACAGCTGCTGCTTGGGAGGGGGACCTGCTGGGTGTCTGATCACTGGCCAGCAGTGATTGGGACACACTGGTGGGGAATCTGAGAAAGCAGAGGGACCAGCAGGTGCTTCTGACATAGGCGGCTTTGGGATGATTAGCTTCCAGTAGCTGCCTAGTGGGCATATTTGACTGTTCGCATCAGCTGTAACCATGTCAGGGCAAGCCCTGTCTGGTTTGGTCACATCTGATGTTAGCGTGCTAGGTAAGTGGTTAAAATGGACATGCACAGTTTACATAAAGATTTTTTTATTGACATTAACATATTATAAAATACATATATTCAATTGATTATTAAAATATATAAAAATGACAAGACAATACAAATATCTTGAATATTTTTAAACTAAAACTCCACTAAAAAAATTATACAAGAGTATTATTGTCTTGTGGTAATATCTATACATTTTGTAAACAGCAAAAATTAGAGTTATCAAAATGGACCTACATTATACCAGGTCGTCGACTGCAAACTATATTTACGTGCTAATTTCAAGTGAGGGGATAATGTGTGTACATATGGAAGCCATACTGAAAAAAAAATATTTTTGAATTTTCCTTTAATAGCTATGGAGGTCCATTTCATAGTGAATTAGGAAAACATTGCTGTAATTGACTATGTGTACAAAGCTGAAAAGATTCCATATCTACCAACTGATATATGCCTGGGCATCGAGAGGGGGGGGAGCAGGTACAGTTTACCTGGGCCTGGGCTTGCTAAAGGGACCAGGCGGGGCCCGGGTCTGGCATCACTCCCCCCCTCCCTCACAGCAGCCCAGCACACAGCTTGTGCTGTGCTGCTGTGTGAGACTGCTCGCAGTTGCTGCAGCAGCCAGAGCAGTCTTCTCTGGCTCTGGGGGGGAGCAATCACACTGATTGCACCCCCCCCTGCTTAGCACCGGGTTGGGGGTCTTACAGCACCCCCCTCCCTGGTGCTCAGCGCCAGGTAATATTTATTTTTTTCAAAGGGGCATGGCCATGCCTCTCATGATTAGGCCACCCCCCCTCCAATACCCGGGCCTGGCTAGGCTCTCAACGGCCCTGGATATATGTATTTTAAGCCATGGAGGGATCAGGTTCTCACATAAGGAGAGGTCCGACCGCCTTGTAAAAAAGGGTTGTCTAACAATGGAAGAAAAAAGGAGTTATACTTGTATACTTTTAAAGCTGAATGCAGTTGTCTCCAAGCATCACAAGTTGTAGACAAAAGAACATTATGTTTAATATCCAAGTTAATCAAAGCCAGATGCATATGTAGTATTGCCGCCAAATGTATCCCAGGGCTAAACGCTTGTTCGATATTATAATTACTAAATTTACAGGTTCCGCCTATCCAGTCATTAGCAAATTGGTAATTAACTGCCAATGCATAGCTATTAATGCAGAAAATATTCACTCCTCCTAAATCAGTAGTCTGCTGCAATTTAAAGAGCAATATTCTGGGTTTCTTACTAGCCCAGATACATTTTTGCATCTCACCATTTAACATCCGAAGATTTTTTTTCGTGTAAAGAGTATAGGCAGAATTTGGATTGTATATAAAATATGAGGGAACAGGGGAAGCTGACCATTTTTATAACATGACAGCGGCCAATATAAGACAAAGGCAATGTGCTCCAAACTTTGAAATCTCTCATCGTTTGTGCGAGAATGTTACCATAGTTAACCTTATATAATTGAGGGGGATGTGGGGGTATTGTAATTCCCAAGTATTTTAAATGGGAGGATGCCCACTTAAATGGAAATATGGCTTTCCAAACTCTACTTGCTTCTGGGTAAAAAGCCAAGGCTTCTGTTTTAGTGGTATTCACTTGAAAACCAGCTATAGACTCAAAGACTCTAAGGGGTAAATTTACTAAATTGAGAGTTTTTTTAAGTGAGTTTTAAAAGTGATGTTGCCCATAGCAACCAATCTGATTTGACTTAACATTTAACTAGCACCTTTCAGAAGGTAATAGCTAGAATCTGATTGGTTGCTATAGGCAACATCACTTTTTAAACTCACTTCTAAAAACTCTCACTTTAGTAAATTTACCCCTAAGTGTTTCTTGTACTAGTGATATAGACTGTTTGGGATTGTTGAAATATAATAGTATGTCGTCTGCAAAAGCAAAGACCTTGAGCTCTTGCTTAGCAATAGTTATCCTGTGCCGATCCTTTAGATATTCAAAATGATGTAGTAAAGGGTCAATTGCCAGGTTGAACAACAAGGGAGATAAAGGGCAACCCTAACTTGTTCCTCTATACAAAAACACATTGATAGTCAAAAAGGCAGATGGTGAATTATATAGAGTTTCAAAAAGATGTATAAAATGTGGGCCAATTTGGTGGTACTGAAAAATTCTGACTAGATGGGACCAATAAACCCCATCAAATGCTTTATCAGCATCACAACTGACAACAATATTAGAAGTTTTCTTAGTCTGTTGAGTATGTATCATGACCGGTATAAGAGTTCTAATATTGTGGACAGAATGTCTCCCCTTAATAAAACCCATTTTGGCAAGATGTATAATCCTAGACAGGATAGGCTGTAAATGTTGTGCTATTAATTTTTGAAAATATATTAAGATCTTGGTTCAATAAAGAGATAGGACGATAAGAAGTAACCAATGCAGGATCACAATTAGGTTTCAGGAGAACTATGACACGTGCTGCATTAAAATAGGGGGGAGCTTCATGACCAGTCAATATAGAATTTTTTAAACCCTTCAAATAAAGAATTAATATGTGGTAATAATATTTTATAGTACTCAGCACTTAACCTATCTAGACCAAGTGTTTTGCTCCCTTGTAAAGATTGAATTTCCACCCGAAGCTCCTCCTTAGTCACAAGTTCAGTTAAACTATTGCGCTCTTTCTCATTAATCTTTGGCAAGCCAGCCTGATGGAGATAATCAATTCCTAGCATCTGATCAGTAACTGTAGCAGCATATAAATGTTGATAATAATGGAGAAATTAGTCAGCTATGCTACAGTATTTGGATCTGAAAGAACTTCCATCGTGGAGAAATTAAGTTTCATAACATATTTAGGGGCCGTACGTTGCCTGAACATGGAAGCTAACAATTTGCCAGATCTATTGCCCCACTTAAAATATCTCTGTCGCTAGTAAGTGACATCCATTAGAGCTCCTTCCACACCAAGGTTGTCATATAGTACTTTGGCCTCTTTATATTTACATTTAGATTCATTCATCGGATATCATAGAAAAACAGTATAAGCCTTTGTTAAAGCATTGCTATATTCCTGCAGGCAGCTAGTGAGTGTTTTCAAGCAGTGGGTTACATAAACAATAATGTTGCCTCTCACTACTGGCTTGGAGGCTGCCCAAAATAAATTAATATCTTGAATGTGTTGTATATTATCCTCAACATAATTCGAAAAAATTATTTTCTAAGAGCTTTTTAAAATCCTCTGAATTGCTAAAATAAGCCGTTAATCTCCATTTATATGAACTAGAAACTGGAGTAGTGAGCTTCAAAACCAACCAACTGGAAGCATGGTCAGAGATATTATATATACCTCAATCTATCACTCTATGAAGAAGGTGTGAGGGAAGCAGGCAAAAATCAATTCTAGAAAAGGTGTCATGAGGATGGGAATAAAAAGACTATTCCCTGGTAAGATGATGAAACCACCATGGATCTATTAATTGAAGTGATTCCTTCAAGTAAGATACCCCTGAATCTCCAGACCTGTCTAAAGACCGCGATAATACTTTATTGAAATCTCCACCCAAAATCAGCAAACCTTCCATCTGTACCGTGGCAAAAATTTCTGAAAAAAAAAGAAGTACATAGATGATTCGGGCCATAAATATTGGCAATTGAAAACTTTTCTCCATCCAAGGATATTTTAACAAATATATAATGACCCTTGGAATTGGTAAGCGAATCAATAACCTCATAATATTTAAATTTGCTAAATAGAATAAACACACCACTTGTTCTTGTGAAATACAAAGCCACAACAAAATCTTTAATCCAGTTACCCCGTATTACATACTTGTCAGTTGCTTTCCAATGTAACTCTTGGAGAAGGACTATATCAGTACTAAATATTTTCAGGTATTGCACATCTTTTTCCTCTTTATTGAGGTATTAAGGCATTCTATGTTCCAAGATACAAATTTAAATGACTTTTTTACTAAATCTAGTAAGTTTTTTTTGGTTGTTGAGACATCTAACAAATCCCTGTTTTGATATGTAAAACAACAATAAAAAGTGAATCAATTTTTCCCAGCATGACCCAACGAGCATAATGAAAGCAAGACTAATACTGCTTTTATACCTAAATTTTGGGTCTGACCAAAGATTTGGAACATTGTCCCTGATTTAGAGCCAGACGCTCTTTCAGAGCACTCGTTCTGAATCAGGGCGGAATTTTTTTTCATGCCAGCCTCCTGGGCACTCGCAAAGCTGTGGGTGACCACCCACAGTTTTGGTGAGTGGCCAGGTGATGGTCACTATGGTCGTGACCATTGCGACTATCAGGCTTGCGATGAGACCCTTGTGGTAGAGTCTCATCCATCGCAAGCCACAGTGGACTTCCTGCTCTATTAGAGCAGGAAGTCCACTTATTGACATCACTAATGATATCAGTAGGGCCGCCCACAAACAGAAGGTGTTTCCTTGGGTATGCCTCCGTTTGTCCAGCCAACCCCCTGCCCGCCTCCAAAATGGGGCGAGCTGTCAATCACAATTGACAGGGTCCCCCTGTTTTGCTGCAGGACCCGTAGTGAAGGAGCATCCATTGCTGGCCAGGTCTCACACATGTGCATGACAGAGCCAGTACATGCACATGGGGATAACATCGACCTGCTTGCGAGCACATAGCACTTGTTAGCGGGTCTAAATCAGCCCCACAGTTCCAAAATAGGTCAGACCCTGGACAGAACTTATCTACTATGGCACTGATCTGGATTATTCCCACATCAGCGCCATTCAAACTGCACATGGTTGCAGTGAAACACTTCTCCCAGTGCTTGAAGATGAAATCATCTCCAAGTACCAAGAATCCCAGAAGTCCCCATGCTGTAAACAGGACCTTGGTCAACCCAGAGTTTTCATTTATACTGCAGGGTTTCACAGGTTGTTCCCCTGTAAAACCCTGCAATTTACCTTGTTTGGATTGCCGGGTCTCTCGACCCTAGAATCCAACCCAGGCCACTTTTACACCTAGAAGCAACCAGGGTTAACCCTGTAATAATCTGGGTTTTGGCTCTGGTGTAAAAGGGGTATTATAAGTTGGGCGACCCAATAATATTATTACAACTCGATACCATTGCAAAGTCAGCAAATAATAATTATATGTGTTTGTGGCAATTTGTGAACTTATAAGAACCAAAAAGGGCAACCAATATGACTTCCCTCTAAATAGATATATCAATCTAAGTAACAAAAATGTGCATATAAAATGTATTCTGCAAAACAAACATAAAACTTTGAATACACTTCAATATAATAATAACATAATAAATAAAAATATAAATCTGACAAAAGAAAAAAAAATATTAAAAAGTAAACACACTTTGCCTACCAGCGTGAAAATGATATTGAGAAAAAACAACCGTCTGAGAAAAAAGAAAAACAATTATTGAAAAACATAGAAATCAAATTAACCTCCACAGAGGTAGGTGTATTTTATACCAGGATAATGGATCTATGAAAAAAGGTATATCAATGACAGAAGTGACCTAGTACCCTGTCTTGGAGATCTACTGCCAACATGTCCCAGTGAGCACACTTAAAGCAAGGCTTAAAAGTTGAGCAACCCAGTAATATTATTACAACTCTATACCATTGTAAAATCATCAAATAATAAATATATGTGTTTTTGTCAATTTGTGAACTTATAAAAACCAAAAAGGCCACCAATATAAGTGCCCTCTAGACAAATATATCAATCCAAATAAGATAAATGCACATAAAAAATGTGCCCAGCTAAACAAACCTAAAACTTTGAATAGCAATTCAGTATAATAATAAACTAAGTAGAAATATAAATATAAATCTAACAAAAGAAAAAGAAAAATATCACATGTTAACACCCTTTGCCTACCAACATGTAAAAGATATTGCAAAAAAACAAACGTGAGAAAAAAGGAAAACAAAAAAGTAAAAATTGATGTAACCTCTGCAGAGGTTCGTGTATTATATACCAAAACATTGGAACTATGAAAAAAGATATATAAATCTCAAAAGTGACCTAGTCACCATGTCTTGGAGATATACCACCATCAGCTGTTTTAGAGGGGATCATGTGCATGGTTGAATGCAAGAAGTTGGATGCGGTTTTGGGAGATTAAAAAAAAATAGTTTTTACATTGTATAGAATGCAAAGCTTTGCAGAGTATAGTAAGGTAAAGCAAAAGCCACTTTCAAAAATGTCCTCACAAATCAGAGAAAAGTATTCTCTTCCCATGGCAACATTATAGGAAAAGTCTTAAAAATAAGCAACTTTGCTCCCTGATAGTTGAGATCTGGATGTTTATGATATGCTTCAAGCAGATGTATTTTTTCAGCATAATTTAAGACTCTCAATATAACTGGCCTAGGTGTGTGCTGATCCACATGATTCTCTGGACCCATTCTGTGTACACGTTCAATTAGAATTGGGTGTGAGTTTGTACCTATGCCTAGCATTAAAGGCAACCATTGGGACACTAAGCCCATCAATTCCCTGGGTTTAATAGATTCAGGGAGACCTATAATGCGTAGATTATTGCATATCTTCCTGTTTTCCAGGTTGTCTAATTTATTGTGAAATACAGCAATTGCAAATTCATGCTTCTGAATTATGACTTTAGACTACTGTATGTAAGCTTATCCTCTAATGCAGTAATTATTTGTTCCACCTCAGTAAGATGGTGAGATTGTTGTAGTAGTCAGGCTAGGGCAGATTCCACTGATTGTTTCAACTCCGCAAGGCCTGGCAGCTTTTGACCTAACAGGGGAAGTATGATTTCTGAAATGTCTTGAGCTCTTTGTAATGAGTCTGCACTGTAATGGGAAGCAATGTCAGCTATATCAGCTGTCTCTTCTCTAGTCAGAGAAATTGACAAGTGAAGAGTCAGATGGAACAGATTTCTCTTTAATTTTGGCTGAGGAACTTCCTTTTGAGCCCTGCTGTTGCTTCGCCATACTGTATATCTTTCAATGAATAGAAAAGATACAACAAATAAACAAAAAAGCTAAAAATTACACTTTTGCAGCAATTGTTCCTTTAAGAAGCCAGAAAATGTGGATTTATAATAAGCACATAATGTTCATATATTTGATTTTTGTCAAAATGTTAGCAGAAGACAGATTATACTGTGCATCCAGATGGAGATGAAAATAATGTGAAAAGTTAGCCTGAAAAAATATAAATGTTATGCAACAAATACAGCAACAAGGAACTGGATGGTGCAAAAATAAGATATCCAGTTAGTGAATGTTGCAGTCCGAGGATTTCTGCCAACCTTCTGTTATGCCCCCTGTCAAGATATTCATAAATCCTTGTATGCTATCAGGGAAATCTTCAATTAAAATCCTCTAACACCAAGTTTAAGATTTGAAATAAGCAGGTCTGAAATGCCAGTTATTCGGGTTTACAGAAGTGGGAGAGAGGAAGAAGATAATGGCAGCAGCCGGTAGTATTAAACAATGTGCAGCGGTGTATTGAGCATCCAGCGACTCACCAACTTGGTGTCTCACCTTGGCAGGAGCCCTGTAGAAGACTTTTCTGCAGAGTCCCAGCAGCAGTAGTTGATCTGGGAGGCAGCTGGCATACACACGCATCCTCAGCACTCAGGCGCAGAAGGCCCATGCTGCATGAAGGTAAGATGGCGGCCACTGCTGTGAGGGAGAACTGGCATTCTCTTGCTTCAGGTGATTAAGGTGGTGCAGGGAGTTGGACCATCGATGGTCTCTTTCCCGGACTTATCCTCACCTTCACCACTCACAGGGGGGTCTTTCTGCTCATAGTAAGTGGTTATTTGTAAGAAGGTGCTGAGGAGCTCAGCTAAAAGCGGCCATAGCATAGACCAACCCACCAGAAGTCCCCATTTGTCCCGATGTGCACAGTTTAACAAACCAAACATTTCAGCAACAGGGACTGACACTTTTGTGCTTGGTTTGTATGGGCCCTCACAAAACAAGCTACCAACAGGCTTATGGTGGCTAATAGTGTTCTTAATCATGTCTACAGTTGGAAGAGGTCATTATGAAAATAGTGATGGCTTATTTGGTCTTATTGCCAGGCATGACATTGGCCTTCTTTCTTTTATGGACAAGAACTGCAGCCACTGGGGGTTGCTTTACTGTTAAACAAACATCTTCCTCCTCCTGAAGTTTATCAACTTCTTCTTGTCCAACACATTCATCATCAACATCCTCAGTAGCATCACATACAAAAGTAGCCATCTTATTCTGTTACACTTCCATAGTAGCATCCTCATTTTCTATAGCCACCTTTACTTTTACTGCTACCCTTCCTCACACTAGCAGAGGATGCAGAAATGGTGGAAGGAGGCTTTTCCACAATTTCAGTTTTATAAATGTCAGACTAATGCATAGCACTCATGGACATCCTTGGAGTCTCCTCAAGGATTTGTGAAGTTTGTGAACAAACAATTTAATATTTAGCCTTAGTATTTTTTGTGCACTAATTTGCCTTTTTTAAAGGTGACATTACTAGACTCAGAGTGAGAAGAGCTAGACTGTGTTTGGCAACGGCTTCCACATTAGGCTTTCTAGTGCATTAAATGGCATTAGCAGGAATACTACTTGCAAAGAAAGGGCTTGGTCTGAGTCTTCCTTGCCACTGTGTGTGGTGTGTGGCATTCTTGCAATATTTCATTTTTCGGCAGTAAATATTCCTGTTATTGTTAGAGGTGATTTTTTTCCCATTGTAAAATATTGTTTTCATTTTTAGGTGCACTTTCTTAAACTTTCTTTCCCTTTGACCACCTTTAGTAGATGTTGAAGTAGTATTATGTCTTTAAGCAGCCACAGCACTAGAACTGGGATGCTGCTCCTGCTCTTCTAGCGACTGATACATAATTGGTTTCATTTTTTACACCATCCAAGAAAAGATCTATTTTCACTTGAGAATTGTTTTGGTGTACAGAATAAGGGTGGGACACCACCACACACAGGCCCTGATTCAGAGCCGGACGCTCTGACAGAGCGCTCGCTCTGAATCAGGGCATCTTTTTGTTATGTAACGGACTCCTGGCCACTCGCATTGCTGTGGGTTGCCAACCACAGCTAATGTGAGTGGCCAGGATGATGGTCGCAATGTTCAAGACCACCACGACCATCGGGCTTGCGACAAGACCCTTGTGGTAGAATCTCATGGCTGCAAGCCCCAGAGAGCTTTTGGCTCAAACAGAGCTGAAAGCTCTCCTACTGACATCACTTGTGATGTCTGTGGGGCTGCCACCAAATGGTAGGCATTCTCATGTCATGGGAATGCCTCCGTCTGGGCAGCCACTCCCCCGGCCCGCCCACCAAAGGGGGTGTGCTGTCACTCAACATCGACAGCACGTCCCCTTTGGTGCGAGACCCGGAGTGAGTGATTGCCCGTCGCTATCCGGGTCTTGCGCATGCGCATGAAAGAGCTGGCTCCATCGTGCTCTTGTGTTCTGGGCCAACATCGTCCCGGTTGTGAGCACTCACGACCGGGTCTGAATCAGGCCCATAGAACAGTAATATACACTGCAATACTTTTCTGTACTGAATACACATTTCTCTAACTACACAATATAATTTTTAAATGCAATTAGAAAAGACTGCAGATTTTTTGCTGTAAACAGGATATATATATATATATATATATATATATATAAAAATATGGAAAATGTGTAGGGACAGCACACAGTAAACGTTTTATCTCCTCAAACTTCAAGTTAGTATTGTGATGGTGTATTGGTGAATATGCTGTTTAAGTCACTGATCCTTAATTAAAAGGCGGGTCTGTTTGGCTTACAGATGGAGTAGTTCTGAAAAAGAAGTGTAAGAAGACATGCGCCTGAAAGTGTAATATTTAAAAATGGTGATAATTCGTTCTCATAGAAGTGATTGTGCGTACCAAAAAGAAAAACTTTTGAGCTTATCTGTAGATCAAGAAGGTGGGTGGTCTATATAAGGCAGGTTGAGTGGGATGTCATCTGCTTGATCACCTTCTAAGAAGCTAAAATGGGCTCATAGGAGAAAGAATGTATATAGTGTAGTATTTCCTTTCAATTAGTAGTAGTGCAATTACATATATAGGCTGCGTACCAGAAAATGCTAATTAGATAGCCTGTAGTTTGTCATCCACCATGTAACTTTTAGTGCCCTCTTTCCATCTCTCTATGGACATATATGATCAATATATGAGAGATAAATATAAATAATCCCTTGTCAATATATTCGAACATAGGGTTATTTTATTCAGTTACAAGGTATGGGGAGACATCACATGAAACAAACAAAAAATAAATAAACAAAAATTAAAAAATAAAGTTTTTGTGCTTATCTTTAAAAGGGGGTACCCAGTCCTCATGGAAATGTATCCAAAAACACCAGAGAGCCTAGGTCAAATGGCCTGAACGCATTTCATCCCTTTGGGACTTCTTCAGGAGTGGAGATGGATCTATGGAGTGCCTTCTATTTATACCCTAAGAAGGGGGATGGTTTGTTGTTGCAATTGGCACCAAAAAAAAATATATAATTTTTTTTTTTCCGTTTTTTTTCTTCTTTTTTCTCTTTTCCCTTTTCCTTCTTTCCGTTCTTTTCTCTTTCCTTCCCTTTTTCTTTCTTGCCTGACAAAATCGCTAGTCTGGCTATGTCAGGACAAAGCCTGCATTTAGAAAATGGGGGTCTGGGATCTATAAACAGATGGCGGCGGCCATTTTGTTGGTGGGACCAAGAAGTGCACCCATTAGGTGGCGGCCATTTCATTGTTTGAATGAACATATGGTGGCGGCCATATTGTTGATGGAACCCGAGGATGTACCCATTAGGCGGCGGCCATTTTATTGTTTGAGAATTACAGGTCACCAAACGGTGGCCTTTTTCTACATTGAAAGAATGATAATTAGTATTAGCAAGGCAGCGGCCATTTTGTTAGTGGGACACCCATATGTACTTACTAGAAAGCAGCCATACTTAGTTAGATAGAACTAGAATATATGTTAAAAATTAAAAATTAAATGGCAGCCATTTCCTAGATTGGATACAAAAATGTAGATCAGGATATACATGTAAGACCAATATATAGTTGGGGCCCCATTGCAGAATAAAATACCATACAAATAATAGAAGCACAAGTAACCATTCCCTAATTTAAGAACATAGAATAAAAGTTTTGAAAATACATTAAAAATGTTATTACTTGAGGGATAATACATTCTTATGACCTCCCACACCATGGCTAAGTATAAGGACACCATATCCATGGTAATAACATGAATTACAGCATGTTTAAAATGTTCTGTTTGATAAAATGGAATCATAAAAACTTTAAAAGCAACAAAAAAGTAGTTATGTCACATAAAAGCAGATACATAGCATATAAAACATGATAATATAGAATGAGAGTAAAGGAAATAAAAAAAGGAAATAAAAACAGGTCTTATAAAAATGCGGCTATTTCGTAACTGTCATTCAGGCCATTCGGTTGAAGAGTGTTAAGCTCAAAAATACAAAACATCTCACGCTGTGAAAGTTTATTCACAAGATTTCCACCTCTTTTGCCCAGCTTCACATGCTCAATACCTTTGAAGGTCAGAAGTTCTGGATTAGAGCCATGGAAAGTTTTGAAATGTTTTGAAACTGAATGGCTTTCAATCTTGTTTTTAATGTTTCTTACATGCTCCTGGATTCTCTGTTTCAAGTTCCTTTTTGTTTTGCCCACGTACTGTAATTTACAAGGGCATTCCAGTACATATATGACCAAAGATGTGTTGCAGTTAATAAAATCCTTAATCTTGTGTGTCTTTAAGTTGTGGGAGTTACTAATGGTTTTCCTGTTTGGATGAAGGAGTTTGCACATATTGCATTTTCCACATTTGTATGATCCCACACATCTCATGAACTCTTGTTTGGCGGGAACTGTGGATCTAAGCATACTGGGGGCTAATATATCTTTCAGGTTTTTAGCTTTTTTAAATATAATCATGGGTTTCTGAGGTAGAACATTAGATAAAACTGGGTCCATGTGCAGAATCCCCCAATGTTTATTAAGGACATATCTTATTCTTTTTTCCTCATTACTAAATTGAGTAACAAAAGGAATCATGTCCTCTTTTTTCTTGTTTTTATCTTTATATTGTAAAAGATTTTCCCACGCTGTATTTTTTGTTTTTGAAATGGCTTTAGAAATGATTGAATCGGGGTACTTGCGATTCCTAAATCTTTCTGCATATACTTCAAGCTGTTGTGAACATACTTCATTATTACTGCAATTCCTTTTGATACGGTGAAATTGGGAATAGGGAATATTGTTTTTCCAGCTCTTAACATGTCCGCTATTGTAATGGAGGTAGCTATTAATGTCTAAGGATTTAATGAATGTGCTAGTGGAGATTATATTCTCTGAGCCTTCAAGAATAATATCTAAAAATTCTATTTTACTTTTTTGAAGATTAGAGGTGAATTTAAGGTTAAAATCATTTACACTAATAAAATCCGTAAAACACTTAAAATCCTCCTCTGACCATTTCCATGTAATTATAATATCATCTATATAACGTTTATAGAGGTGTATTTTATCTCTGAAGGGGTTATTGTTAAAAATATATTCAGATTCCCAGTTCCCTATAAAAATATTTGCATAGCTGGGGGCGAAAATCGTCCCCATAGCAGTACCACAAACTTGTATATAAAATTGATCTAAAAATTTAAAATAATTGTGAGTTAAAATAAATAAGATCAATTCACAGATAAATTTTTTGTGTTGAGTATCAATCAAAGGGTCCTCATCTAAGAATTTTTTACATGATTCAATACCTTTAGAGTGCCTTATACATGTATACAGGGACTGAACGTCTATGGTGGCCCATAAAAAATCATCACTCCAGTACATTCCTTGTATCAAATTTAAAAGACTAGTGGTATCTTTCAGATAAGATTGAAGTTCTTTAACATATTTATTTTAAAAAATGTCGACATATTCTGAACTATGTGAAGTCAATGAGTCGATACCAGCTATAATAGGTCTACCCGGTGGCTTCTTTTGATCCTTATGTATTTTGGGTAAATGATAGAAGATTGGAATTATTGGGTTTGATTGCATAAGGTATTGGTATTCATCCTTTGTTAATATATTCATGTGTAGGCCTTTTACTAGTGTGTCTCTTAGGAGGTTGACAAACTCCTCAGTTGGATCTCTAATGAGGGGTTTATATGAGTTCTGATCCCCTAGGAACCACACAGCTTCCTTAGTGTAATCAGATGTGTTCATTATAACTAGACCTCCTCTTTTATCCGCTTGTTTCAGGACAAGATCCTTATTGTTTTGAAGAGATTTTAAGGCCTGTTTTTCTGATTGTTTGAGATTATTTCATAATGGTATATCAGACGTATTGTCAATTAGATCTTTTTTAGCCATTTCATAAAACATTGAAATGTTACTGCTTTTAGATTCCAGTGGATAATATTTAGAGACCGGTTTAAGACCAGATTTGGAAGACAGGGTTTCATAATTGGAATTTATTCCTGTATCTTTACCTATAAAATGTCTTTTTAGAGTGAGTTTCCTAACAAACTTATTCAGGTCTATGTATGTCTGGAATTTGTTGCTTTTATGGATAGGGGTGAAATTTAGGCCTTTACTTAGGAGGGAAATTTCTGCGTTTGACAGATGATGGTCTGAAATGTTAAAAATGCCCTGTGTTTTAACCTGTTCTAGTGTCTGTACATATTCCTTCTTTTTGGTTCTTGTTCTATGTCCTGCTCTCCTACCTCTGTGTACCCTTTTTTTAGGGGGGATGCTAGTCGAGATTGTTCCTTGAACATTGTTCTTTTCTATGTTCTCCTTCGGTTGGGAGAGGGGGTTGGCGATAAAAAATCACTATCGCTGTTTGACTCTATTCTTTCCAATGCAGAGAACCTATTTCTTAGGACGGGTGTTTCTTTGTATATAGGGCTGGTTTTAGGTTTAAATTTTTTATATTTTTAGGTGGTTTATTCCATTCTCTATTAGTTTGGTTAACATGCTTGGATTGATTATTAAAACGGGGGTTATTTTGAAAGTGACTCCAATTTTTGATTCTGTTGTTCTTAGTCAAGTTTGTCTCTGACAATTTTTTTCTCCTTAATTTTAATGACCTCTTCCTCAACTCTCTCAATTTTTTTCTGCAGTACTACTTCATTGATTTTAAATTATTCTTCTTCTTTATGAGAAAGAAACATGCTCTCTTTATTTTTAATTAGTTGTTCAGTATTCTCTAGGTGATGTTTAATTTCCTCTATAATCAATTTCATGAGGTTCAAAGAACATTCATGAAGGATATGATCCCATTATTCTACTTTGTATAAAACAAGGTAAGTCTGTTACGGCAGATAAGCTCAAAAGTTTTTCTTTTTGGTATGCACAATCACTTCTATGAGCACGAATTATCACCATTTTTAAATACTACACTATTAGGCGCATGTTTTCTTACACTTCTTTTCCAGAACTACTCCATCTGTAAGCCAAACAGACCCCAAGAAGACTGCTGCCACCTTTTAATTAAGGATCAGTGACTTAAACAGCATATTCACCAATACATCATCACAATATCTAACTTGAAGTTTGAGGAGATAAAATGATAACTGTGTGCTGTCCCTACACATTTTCCACACCTACCCCCTTTTGGCACAATTGGGATTAGCTGCCATAACAGACTTCCCTTGTTTTATACAAAGTAGAATAATGTTCAGAACACAAGGTTTTGGAAATAAAAGATCAGATACCTGTCTAAAACTTTTCAATGAGGATCCCTGCCCAAACAAAAATAAACCAAATGATGATATAGACATATTCTTTTGGGATATTGAAAAACTGCTTATAAAAGAAACCAAAATATGGTGGGATATTAAAGGCCTGGAATTCTCTATGAAAGCTAATAGAATTCCTAGGGGCCTACAAATAACAAAAAAACCTTAGTTTTGGACTAGATAATCCCATCTTCTCAGAAAAATGGGATCATATCCTTCATGAATGTTCTTTGAACCTCATGAAATTGATTATAGAGGAAAAGAAACATCACCTAGAGAATACTGAATAACTAATTAAAAATACAGACAGCATGTTTCTTTCTCAAAAAGAAAAGGAAGAATTTAAAATCAATGAAGTATTACTGCAGAAAAAAATTGAGAGAGTCGAGGAAGAGGTCATTAAAATTAACGAGAAAAAAATTGTCAGAGACAAACTTGACTATGAGAACAACAGAATCAAAAATTGGAGTCGCTTTCAAAATAACCCCCTGTTTTAATAATCAATCTAAGCATGTTAACCAAGCTAATAGAGAATGGAATAAACCACCTTAAAAATATAAAAATTTTAAACCTAAAACCAGCCCTATATACAAAGAAGCACCCGTCCTAAGAAATAGGTTCTCTGCATTGGAAAGAAAAGAGTCAAACAGAGATAGTGATTTTTTATCGCCAACACCCACTCCCTACCAAAGCAGAACAGAGAAAATAACAATGTTCAAGGAACAATCTCGACTAGCATCCCCCCTAAAAAGAGGGTACACAGAGGTAGGAGAGCAGGACATAGAACAAGAACCAAAAAGAAGGAATATGTACAGACACTAGAACAGGTCAAAACACAGGGCATTTTTAACATTTCAGACCATCATCTGTCAAATGCAGAAATTTCTCTCCTAAGTAAAGGCCTAAATTTCGCCCCAATCCATAAAAGCAACAAATTCCAGACATACATATACCTGAATAAGTTTGTTAGGAAACTCACTCTAAAAATAAATTTTATTGATAAAGATTCAGGAATAATTTCCAATTATGAAACCCTGTCTTCCAAATCTGGTCTTAAACCAGTCTCTAAATATTATCCACTGGAATCTAAAAGCAGTAACATTTCAATGTTTTATGAAATGGCTAAAAAAGATCTAATTGACAATACGTCTGATATACCATTACGAAATAATCTCAAACAATCAGAAAAACAGGCCTTAAAATCTCTTCAAAACAATAAGGATCTTGTCCTGAAACAAACGGATAAAGGAGGAGGTCTAGTTATAATGAACACATCTGATTACACTAAGGATGCTGTGTGGCTCCTAGGGGTTCAGAACTCATATAAACCCATCATTAGAGATCCAACTGAGGAGTTTGTCAACCTCCTAAGAGAAACACTAGTAAAAGGCCTACACATGAATATATTAACAAAGGATGAATACCAATACCTTATGCAATCAAACCCAGTAATTCCAATCTTCTATCATTTACCCAAAATACATAAGGATCAAAAGAACCCATCGGGTAGACCTATTATAGCTGGTATCAACTCATTGACTTCACATAGTTCAGAATATGTCGACATTTTTTTAAATAAATATGTTAAAGAACTTCAATCTTATCTGAAAGATACCACTAGTCTTTTAAATTTGACACAAGGAATGTACTGGAGTGATGATTTTTTATGGGCCACCATAGACGTTCAGTCCCTGTATACATGTATAAGGCACTCTAAAGGTATTGAATCATGTAAAAAATTCTTAGATGAGGACCCTTTGATTGATACTCAACACAATTTATCTGTGAATTGATCTTATTTATTTTAACTCACAATTATTTTAAATTTTTAGATCAATTTTCTATACAAGTTTGTGGTATTGCTATGGGGACGATTTTCACCCCCAGCTATGCAAATATTTTTATAGGGAACTGGGAATCTGAATATATTTTTAACAATAACCCCTTCAAAGATAAAATACACCTCTATAAACGTTATATAGATGATATTATAATTAAATGAAAAGGGTAAGAGGAGGATTTTAAGAGTTTTATGGATTTTATTAGTGTAAATGATTTTAACTTTAAATTCACCTCTAATCTACAAAAAAGTAAAATAGAATTTTTAGATATTATTCTTGAAGGCTCAGAGAATATAATCTCCACTAGTACATTCATTAAATCCGTAGACACTAATAGCTACCTCCATTATGATAGCGGACATGTTAAGAGCTGGAAAGACAATATTCCCTATTCCTAATTTCACCGTATCAAAAGGAATTGCAGTAATAATGAAGTATGTTCACAACAGCTTGAAGTATATGCAGAAAGATTTAGGAATCGCAAGTACCCCGATTCAATCATTTCTAAAGCCATTTCAAAAACAAAAAATACAGCGAGGGAAAATCTTTTACAATATAAAGATAAAAACAAGAAAAAAGAGGACATGATTCCTTTTGTTACTCAATTTAGTAATGAGGAAAAAAGAATAAGACATGTCCTTAATAAACATTGGGGGATTCTACACATGGACCCAGTTTTATCTAATGTTCTACCTCAGAAACCCATGATTATATTTAAAAAAGCTAAAAACCTGAAAGATATATTAGCCCCCAGTATGCTTAGATCCACAGTTCCCGCCAAACAAGAGTTCCTGAGATGTGTGGGATCATACAAATGTGGAAAATGCAATATGTGCAAACTCCTTCATCCAAACAGGAAAACCATTAGTAACTCCCACAACTTAAAGACACACAAGATTAAGGATTTTATTAACTGCAACACATCTTTGGTCATATATGTACTGGAATGCCCTTGTAAATTACAGTATGTGGGCAAAACGAAAAGGAACTTGAAACATAGAATCCAGGAGCATGCAAGAAATATTAAAAACAAGATTGAAAGCCATTCAGTTTCAAAACATTTCAAAACTTTCCATGGCTCTAATCCAGAACTTCTAACCTTCAAAGGTATTGAGCATGTGAAGCTGGGCAAAAGAGGCGGAAATCTTGCGAATAAACTTTCACAGCGTGAGATGTTTTGGATTTTTGAGCTTAACACTCTTCAACCGAATGGCCTGAATGACAGTTACGAAATAGCTGCGTTTTTGTAAGACCTGTTTTTATTTCCTTTTTTAGTTCCTTTATTCTCATTCTATATTACCATGTTTTATATGCTATGTATCTGCTTTTATGTGACATAACTACTTTTTTGTTGCTTTTAAAGTTTTTATGATTCCATTTTATCAAACAGAACATTTTAAACATGCTGTAATTCATGTTATTACCATGGATATGGTGTCCTTATACATAGCCATGGTGTGGGAGGTCATAAGAATGTATTATCCCTCAAGTAATAACATTTTTAATGTATTTTCAAAACTTTTATTCTATGTTCTTAAATTAGGGAATGGTTACTTGTGCTTCTATTATTTGTATGGTATTTTATTCTGCAATGGGGCCCCAACTATATATTGATCTTACATGTATATCCTGATCTACATTTTTGTATCCAATCTAGGAAATGGCCGCCATTTAATTTTTAATTTTTAACATCTATTCTAGTTCTATCTAACTAAGTATGGCTGCTTTCTAGTAAGTACATATGGGTGTCCCCTAACAAAATGGCCGCTACCTTGCTAATAATAAATAGCATTCTTTCAAAGTAGAAAAAGGCCACCGTTTGGTGACCAGTAATTCTCAACCAATAAAATGGCCACCACCTACTGGGTAATTCTTTTGGTTCCATCAACAAAATGGCCACTGCCATATGTTCATTCAAACAATAAAATGGTCGCCACCTAATGGGTGCACCTCTTGGTCCCACCAACAAAATGGCCACCACCATATGTTTATCCAACCAATTAAATGGCCGCTGCTTAATGGGTACACTTTTTGGTCCCGCCAATAAAATGTCCGCCGCCATATGTTTATAGATCACTGAGTCCCGTTTTCTAAATGCAAGCTTTGTCCTGACAAAGCCAGACTAGCAATTTTGTCAGGCAAGAAAGAAAAAGGGAAGGAAAGAGAAAAGAAAGGAAAGAAGGAAAAGGGAAAAGAGAAAAAAGAAAAAAAAAAGGGATTTTTTTTTTTTGCGCAAATTGCAACAACAACCATCCCCCTTCTTAGGCTATAAATAGAAGGCACTCCATAGATCCATCTCCACTCCTGAAGAAGTCCCAAAGGGATGAAATGCGTTGAGGCCATTTGACCCAGGCTCTCTGGTGTTTTTTGGATACATATCCATGAGGACTGGGTACCCCCTTTTAAAGATAAGCACAAAAACTTTATTTTTTATTTTTTGTTTATTTATTTTTTGTTTGTTTCATGTGATGTCTCCCCATACCTTGTAACTGAATAAAATAACCCTATGTTCAAATATACTGACGAGGGATTATTTATATTTAGCTCTCATATATTGAACATATACGTTCCATAGAGGGATGGAAAGAGGGCTCTAAAAGTTACGTGGTGGATGACAAACTACAGGCTATCTAATTAGCATTTTCTGGTACGCAGCCTCTATATGTAATTGTACTACTACTAATTGAAAGGAAATACTACACTATATACATTCTTTATCCTATGAGCCCATTTTAGCTTCTTAGAAGGTGATCAAGCAGATGACATCCCACTCAACCTGCCTTATATAGACCACCCACCTTCTGGATCCACAGATAAGCTCAAAAGTTTTTTATTTTGGTACGCACAATCACTTCTATGAGCATGAATTATCACCATTTTTATATACTACACTATTAGGTGCATGTCTTCTTACACTACTTTTTCATATATATATATATATATATATATAAACAAAGGTCAGCATCTTTTTGATTTCATCAACAAGGGAAATACTGCTGCCACTCTTGTGACACATTGAGCTGATTGCAGAGCACTAACATTGGGAGGTGTTGGACCTACACTCCTGATCTGGCACAGACTGATTTCCATCTCTTTGGAACAATGAAGAAGCACCTGGGTTGAAATTTGCAACTGATGGCGAAATTAGCAAGCCATCATGAACTGGCATCAGGGGCTTGACACACATTTTTTCTATGCCATGATAGGAGCCTTGGTGTATAGTTAGAACAAATTCTTAGAAAAGTTTGGGGACTATTTTGATAATTAATCTGTACCTATGCCATATAATTTATTTTACATTTAAGTATGAGTTGAATAAAGTCGAGCAATGAGAGGTTGTGTTTCCTTATTTATTGAACCACCCTTGTGTGTATAGATATATACTGTATACACTGTATATGTGTGTATAATATATATATATATATATATATATATCAATAGCGTTGAACCACACACAAAACCACAATAAAATAGCGTATGGGTGCAGGGCAATAGAAAATGCAACACCTATAAAGGATGTGGAATCCAGCCAGCACACCATTTGAAAAAAGCAATATTTTTAATGTCCCAAGCAGGGTAAAAAGCCATCACAAAACACTGGTAAAATAAAGTGGTACTTAGCATCAGGTATCGATATGCATAGGGGGAGCCATGCTCTGAACCCCATCTGTCAGAAGCCCCAACAGCTGTTTTGGATCCTCCTTCCTCAGGGGACTACGCTAGACTGCCCTTACCAAACACCAGCTAATATACCCAAAGGTCATTAACAAAATAGACAGTACATGAGTGCTTAGACTCACCAAATGACCGTGACACCTGGCACACATGGAACCCGCTCCCAACAGACACAAAGTCCGAACACAACAGCCGCTCATCGCCATTCTGAACACCGGCGGGCAGAACCAATGTGACCATGACCAAGTTCCGGGGAAGACAACATAGTTCCTAGTCACTGGAAGTGACGCGGCACCACTATTCCAAAGAAATCACCAAAATGCAAATCGAATATACATTAGTAACAAACAAGACATAACAAACATAGGTTGAAGCTGGGTCTTCTATCAGGCGCTTATGATCGTGTGCATAATTAGAAAATACCCAGGCTATCTATATTAATACATCATCACAGGATTCATATCTTGCAGCCATGGCAACCATCTTAAATAGGTAAACAAAATTGTTGCTAAGTGACAACAAACAATAACACCACTGATGCAAATACATGCATCACTATGACCCAGCATCAATCGCTATATGTAGAATAGATAAAAAACAATCAAACAGATATATGTACCATAAATAACAGTGGAGAACATGTGAGAGCTAAAAGGTCAAGGTTACATCATGACAATGAGATATTTGTAGTTATACATGTGCACAGCTATAGTAGCAGAGAAATAAACGACCATAAATGGACCACAGTAATAACTTGCCCTCAAATTTCACAAAAATGGAGTTAGTATAAACTCCTCATTCAGCCCACGGGGCACCATGGTTCTGAGCTGATGAATCCAACTACACTCCTGTTGGAGGAGCAAATTGTGTCTGTCCCTTACCCTCCTTTTTGGAGGTACTTGGTCAATAGGCATGAAGACAAAGTCATTAATATTATGACCTAGCAATTTGAAGTGTCTGGCAACTGGCGGTGTGCTTGGTTCAACACCTGATTTAGCCTTTTTGATTGAGGACTGATGCATAGCAATATGCTCTTTAAGCATCCTGATAGTCTTACCGACATAAAGCTTTTTGCAAGGGCATATAATAATGTATATGACATACTGTGTGTCACAACTCATCCTGTGCTTAAGAGGAAACACCATGCCATCAATTGGCTACATGAATGTTTTACCAGTATGCATGAATTTGCAGTTAATGCAGCCAGCACATTTGTATGCACCACTTTGTAGATGTAACCAATTATGAGTTTGATTACCCTGAGGACTAATATCCAAGCGACTGATCCACTCTTTGAGGTTAGGGCTCCTTCTATAACAAAAATGTGGAGGTTTAGCAAAGAATTCTTTCAGAGTTGGATCGGTTTGGACTATGTGCCAGTGCTTGAGGATGGCTTTTCTTAAAACCCCTGATGTGATGGAATAGGTGCTGGCAAAGGTCAGTCTGGTATCTCCATCAATCTTTGGCATTGGCTTTAGTAGGTCTTCTCTGCGCAGTCCCAGACACCTCTTAATTGCATCCTTTACTTCTCTTGGTTCATAACCTCTATCCAGGAATTTTTGTCCCATGTGTTCAAGTGCCAATGGAAGCTTACTCCTGTCAGAGGTAATCCTGACTACTCTGACAAGCTGGGAATATGGCAAACCCCTTTTAAGAGGTTGCGGGTGAAAGCTTGTTGCAAGCAACACAGTGTTCTTATAAGTTGGTTTCCTGAAGATTTCGGTAGTGAAACCTCCCTGTTCTAACTTGACACACACATCAAGGAACTCTATTTGCTCAGTACTACGAGTACACGTAAATCTAATCGATCCAGGTAGTGCATTTAAATTCTTTACAAAAGCTTCAAGCGATGTCACCCCCCCCAGTCCAAAGCAAAAACAGGTCATCTATATATCTCGCATAAAAGTGTATAAAGTGTGAAAATTGAGAGTCTGACAAAATGTGGGTTCTTTCATAAATATGCATATAGAGGTTCGCATAAGAGGGTCCATATTTGACCCCATTCCTGTCCCCTTTAACTGCAAGTAAAATGCATTGTTAAACATTAAATAGTTTTTATATAGAATGGACTCCATCAATGATAATAGAAATTCAACTAGTGGACCTGTGTACTTTGAACTGGCGGCGATGGCATCATGTACAGCTAATAATCCTTCCTCATGTTCAATATTTGTGTATAGGCTGGTCACATTAAGCGTGACCAGTAGGCAATCAGCAGTAGGTAGACCAATGGATGACAATTTAACAAGAAAATCAGTGGTAACATGGATATAATGCGGCATATCTTGTACCTCTGGTTGCAAATAGTAGTCCACAAACTGAGACACACTCTGACTAAGAGACCCCCTAGATGATATAATCAGCCTACCAGGCGGTGCAATCAATGACTTATGAATTTTAGGCAGGATATACAACAAATGAACCCTTGGGTGATCCTGCGTCAGAAACCTAACACTGTGTTCATCAATCCATGAGTTAGATAATCCTAACTGGATTAACGCATCGATCTCCCTTTTAAAACGATCAGTGGGGTCATAGGTCAGTTTACGATAACAAGTACAATCGGACAATTGTCTATTCACCTCACTAATGTAGGCATCATGATCCATGATGACAATCGCCCCGCCTTTATCGGCGGGACGTATGACAACTTGGGGATTGTCACCTAAACTAGAAATGGCAGTATTCTCTGATTTAGTCAAATTTGAGTGGGTAATTTTAGTTCTTCATATAACAGGTAATGCGTCTAAATTAACTAGACGAATAAAAGTTTCAATGGAAGCATTTTGGGTTGGGGGATCAAATGTACTTTTGACATTAAAGAGACTGGGATTTGGGTCCATCTTATCCTTTTTGGCAAAAAAGTCTTTCAGCCTGAGTTGCCTGTGCAGGCTATACAATTCAATTTCACAACTTAAACTGTTCTGTTTAAAGGTCTGTACAAATGACAGACCTCTCTACAGAACCGACATGTCAGCTGCGGTCAGCATATATTTGGACAAGTTGACAATGGCTACCTCCTTGTCCCTCTGCCCTTCTTCCCAGCAGCCTTTCCTATGTTTGACACCCCCTCTCCTGCAAGGTTTCTTGGTCCCTTTCTGCGTGTATGAATCTTTTCCCCTAAAAAAGAGGTTCTGCCACTTGTCGACTGATCCGAGTCGCTCTGTGAGGTGTGAGATACAATATTGGTAAACTGAATCTCGCCCCTTCTCCTAGCCCCAAAACCTGATCTCCAAGGATGTCTGGTAGTTTGATTATTCATCCAAGGGTAAACTCTCAGTTCTTTATAATCCTCCTTAACCCTATGATATTTGCTTTTTTTAAAGGAGAGTAAATTAGTTTTAAATTCATGCACAGCCTCATCCAATTTGGTCAACCAATCAATGCTGTTGTCAGTTGTTAAAATATCCAAACCTCCAGCCTCACAACAAGCAATTTCTTTCCTAACAATATCAATGTCCACATTAACTTGCTGTACCACCAATACCATCAGATCTAGGCTACATTGATTTAGAATTAAGCACCACTGCCTGCAAAAATCTTTGTTATTCCTACCCAAAGTGGGTTGGTTGTGAATCCTGAACCCTCTTGGGATCAAGCCATCTTTGTGGTATTGGGATAATGTTAACCCATGTAGCTCAAGTTCATTCAGCATCTTGCGTAATTTTAGTAAATCAGCAGTAATTTCACTTGGACTATCTGTATCAAACGCAAGCGCCATGGTATCAGCAAACAAGATCTTAGAGAACTCTTTTTCCAAAAAACTTTTGGTGCCTGTAATGTCTCCACATTCCTTATCCATGGTAAAATAGAATAGTAGCAGCTTGTCCTGCTATAAATATAAGAAAAAATTGATATCCAAAAAATTCACATACAATGATAGACAGTTAAATCCGTGATGCAATTCCAAGTCCCATTATTCATAGGATATGTATCAATAGCATTGAACCACACAAAAACCTCAATAAAATAGCGTATGGGTGCAGGGCAATAGAAAATGCAACAAATGTTAACCACTACCTAGAAAGGATGTGGAATCCAGCCAGCACACCATTTGAAAAAAGTTATATTTTTAATGTCCCATAGCAGGGTGAAAAGCCATCACAAAACACTGGTAAAATAAAGTGGTACTTAGCATCAGGTATCAATATGCATAGGAGGAGCCATGCTCTCAACCCCATCAGTCAGAAGCCCCAACAGCTGTTTCAGAGGGACTGCTGTAGACTGCCCTTACCAAACACCAGCTAATATACCCAAAGGTCATTAACAAAATAGACATCACATGAGTGCTTAGACTCACCAAATGACCGTGACACCTGACACACATGGAACCCGCTCCCAACAGACACAAAGTCTGGACATAACAGCCACTCATCGCCATGCTGAACGCCGGCGGGTGGAACCAATGTGACCGTGACCAAGTTACGTGGAAGACAACATAGTTCCTAGTCTCTGGAAGCGACGCGGCGCAACTATTCCAAGGAAATCACCAAAATACAAATCGAACATACATTAATAACAAACAAGATATAACAAACATAGGTTGAAGCTGGTTCTTCTATCAGGCACTTATGATCGTGTGCATAATTAGAAAATACCAAGGCTATCTATATTAATACATCATCACAGGATTCATATCTTGCAGCCAGTGGATTTTTGCAGGTAGTGGTGCTTAATTCTAAATCAATGTAGCCTAGTTCTGATGGTATTGGTGGTACAACAAGTTAATGTGGACATTGATATTGTTAAGAAAGAAATTGCTTGTTGTGAGGCTGGAGGTTTAGATATTTTAAAAACTGACAACAGCATTGATTGGTTGACCAAATTGAATGAGGCTGTGCATGAATTTAAAACTAATTTACTCTCCTTTAAAAAAAGCAAATATCGTAGGGTTAAGGAGGATTATAAAGAACTGAGAGTTTACCCTTGGATGAATAATCAGACTACCAGTCGTCCTTGTTGGTCAAAAGTACATTTGATCCACAACCCAAAATGCTTCCATTGAAACTTTTATTCATCTAGTTAAATTAGACGCATTACCCGTTATATGAAGAACTAAAATTACCCACTCAAATATGACTAAATCAGAGAATACTGCCATTTCTAGTTTACGTGACAATCCCCAAATTGTCATACATACCGCCGATAAGGGCGGGGCAATTGTCATCATGGATTGTGATGCCTACATTAGTGAAGTGAATAGAGAATTGCCCGATTGTACTTGTTATCGTAAGCTAACCTATGACCCCACTGATCGTTTTAAAAGGGAGATCGATGCGTTAATCCAGTTAGGATTATCTAACTCATGGATTGATGAACACACTGTTAGGTTTCTGACGCAGGATTACCCAAGGGTTGCTTTGTTATATATCCTGCCTAAAATTCATAAGTCGTTGATTGCACCGCCCGGTAGGCCTATTATATCATCTAGTGGGTCTCTTAGTCAGAGTGTGTCCCAGTTTGTTGACTACTATTTGCAACCAGTGGTACAAGATATGCCGCATTATATCCGTGACACCACTGATTTTCTTGTTAACTTGTCATCCATTTCACTACCTACTGCTGATTGCCTACTGGTCACGCTTGACGTGACCAGCCTATACACAAATAATGAACATGAGGAAGGTTTTTAGCTGTACGTGATGCCAATGCCGCCAGTCCAAAGTACACAGGTTCACCAGTTGAATTTCTATTATCATTGATGGAGTCCATTCTATATAAAAACTATTTTATGTTTAACAATGCATTTTACTTGCAGTTAAAGGGGACAGCAATGTGGTCAAATATGGCCCCCTCTTTTGTGAACCTCTTCATTCATATTTATGAAAGAACTCACATTTTGTCGGACTCTAAATATTCACACTTTATACGAGAGATGTATAGATGACCTGTTTTTGCTTTGCACTGGGGGGGTGACATCGCTTGTAGAGAATTTAAATGCATTGCCTGAATTGATTAGATTTACGTGTACTCATAGTACTAAGCGAATTGAGTTCCTTGACGTGTGTGTCAAGTTAGGACAGGGAGGTTTCAGTACCGAAATCTTCAGGAAACCAACTGATAAAAACACTCTGTTGCTTTCAACAGGCTTTCACCCGCAACCTCTTAAAAGGGGTTTGCCATATTCCCAGCTTGTCTGAGTAGTCAGGATTACCTCTGACAGGAGTAAGCTTCCATTGGCACTTGAACACATGGGACAAAAATTCCTGGATAGAGTTTATGAACCATGAGAAGTAAAGGATGCAATTAACAGGTGTCTGGGACTGCACAGACAAGACCTACTAAAGCCAATTGCAAAGATTGATGGAGATACCAGACTGACCTTTGCCAGCACCTATTCCATCACATCAGGGGTTTTAAGAAAAATCATCCTCAAGCACTGGCACATAGTCCAAACCGATCCAACTCTGAAAGAATTCTGTGCTAAACCACCACTTTTTGTTATAGAAGGAGCCCTAACCTCAAAGAACGGATCAGTTGCTCAGATATTAGTCCTCGGGGTAATCAAACTCATAATTGGTTACATCTACAAAGTGGTGCATACAAATGTGCTGGCTGCATTAACTGCAAATTCATGCATACTGGTAAAACATTCACGCAGCCAATTGATGGCATGGTGTTTCCTCTTAAGCACAGGATGAGTTGTGACACACAGTATGTCATATACATTATTATATGCCCTTGCAAAAAGCTTTATGTCGGTAAGACTATCAGGATGCTTAAAGAGCATATTGCTGTGCATCAGTCCTCAATCAAAAAGGCTAATTCTGGTGTTGAACCGAGCACACCGCCAGTTGCCAGACACTTCAAATTGCTAGGTCATAATATTAATGACTTTGTCTTCATGCCTATTGACCACGAACCTCCAATAAGGAGGGGAGGGGACAGACACAATTTGCTCCTCCAACAGGAGTGTAGATGGATTCATCAGCTCAGAACCATGGTGCCCCTTGGGCTGAATGAGGAGTTTATACTTACTGCATTTTTGTGAAATTTGAGGGCAAGTTATTGCTGTGGTCCTTTTATGGTCGTTTATTTCTCTGCTACTATAGCTATGCACATGTATAACTACAAATATCTCATTGTCATGATGTAACCTTGACCTTTTAGCTCTCACATGTTCTCCACTGTTATTTATGGTATATATATATATATATATATATATATATATATCTTTTTGTTTGTTTTTTTTCTATTCTACATTTAGCGATTGATGCTGGGTCATAGTGATGCATGTATTTGCATCAATGGTGTTATTGTGTGTTGTCACTTAGCAACAATTTTGTTTACCTATTTAAGATGGTTGCCATGGCTGCAAGATATGAATCCTGTGATGATGTATTAATATAGACAGCCTTTGTATTTTCTAATTATGCACACGATCATAAGTGCCTGATAGAAGACCCAGCTTCAACCTATGTTTGTTATATCTTGTTTGTTATTAATGTATGTTCAATTTGTATTTTGGTGATTTCTTTGGAATAGTGGTGCCGTGTCACTTCCAGTGACTAGGAACTATGTTGTCTTCCACGTAACTTGGTCACGGTCACATTGGTTCCACCCGCTGGCATTCAGCATGGCGTTGAGCGGCTGTTGTGTCCGGACTTTGTGTCTGTTTGGAGCGGGTTCCATGTGTGTCAGGTGTCACGGTCATTTGGTGAGTCTAAGCACTCATGTGATGTCTATTTTGTTAATGACCTTTGGGTATATTAGCTGGTGTTTGGTAAGGGCAGTCTACAGCAGTTCCCTGAGGAAGGAGGATCTGAAACAGCTGTTGGGGCTTCTGACTGACGGGGTTGAGAGCATGGCTCCCCCTATGCATATTGATACCTGATGCTAAGTACCACTTTATTTTAACAGTGATTTGTGATGGCTTTTCACCCTGCTATGGGACATTAAAAATATTGCTTTTTTCAAATGGTGTGCTGGCTGGATTCCACATCCTTTATAGTTAATGGTTAACATTTATATATATATATATATATATATATATTTATATATATATCAGACAATCCGGCGGTACTGGGAAAACTTGGTTTAGTTTAAATGAATGCCTTTAATATCCTACATTTCAGAGATAAGTCCATCGTCATGGAAACATAGCAAATGGACTTTTACATACATATACAGTGCATTGCAAAAATATGCACCCCCATTTGCATTTTTCATGTTTTGTTGCCTCACAACCTGGAATAAAATGGATTGTTTGAAGGTGTGCATCATTTCATGAAAACTTCAGCATGCATAACTATTCACCCTCCTAAAGTCAGTACTTTGTCGAGCCACCTTTTGCATCAATTACAGCAACAGATCACTTTGGATAAATCTTTATGAGCTTGCCACATCTTATCCATGGGATTTCTGCCCATTCTTCAAGGCAAAACTGCTCCAACTCTTTCATGTTGGATGGTTTCTGCTTGTGAACAGCATTCTTCAAATCTGACCACAGATTCTCAATAGGATTGAGATCTGGGCTTTGACTAGGCCATTCCAACACATATAATTGTTTCCCCTTAAACCACTTGAGTGTTGCTTTAGCAGTATGCTTTGGGTCATTGTCCTGCTGGAAGGTGAACCTCCGTCCCAGTCTCAAATCACAGGCAGACTAAAACATGTTTTGTTCAAGAATATCCCTGTATTTAGCACCATCCATTTTTCCCTCAACTTGAATCACCTTCCGACGCCCCCAGAGAGTCGCGTTGTAACTGAGTACACGGATCATCTGGTGACGTCATGTAGATAGAAATGATTTTCATATAAAAAATAATATCATGTTCCCATGAATATAACAGGTGGAGATAGAGATAAAATGCTTCTCAAATTAGAATTTAGATGGATTTTTCATTTAAACACAATAGCCCCCAAAGGGTTAAATGAGAATATTGGACTGCAATGCTAATTTATATCAACATGTGGAGTTAATTTCATTTTCCTGCTGTATTATTAACTAACTCCATTTAAAATATGATGTTTCTGGATTCTAACATGTTTTATTATGGTTTTTAATTGCTTTTATTTTTTGTACTAGATCCATCTGTTGTTTGTGTATGATGGATCACCATGGCAACTAATGTACTGCCTCATTGGATGGCCAGAGGGACGCATCCTGATAACGTTGCCAGATGATCCGTGAATATTCTGACGCCCGCTTTCCAGGGGCGTCGGAAGGTGATCCCGGCCGGCTGTCTTCAATCAGGTAACTTCTTGTGTTCCAAAACATAGGATATTAAAGGCATTCATTTAAACTAAACCAAGTCTGCCAGTGCCGCCAGACTGTCTGCTATTGTTTGGGTTTCTGACCCGTGGAAGGTGCGGGAGAAATGATGCTACATTAACACAAGTGCCAGATTAAAGGATTGTTATATATATATATATACCAAACAGATGGCGGCAATTGCGGTGACTAACAAAGTACACAAAGGCCCGTTGATATTATCAATGTTTCAGGGACCTTTATTCTCCCTTTCGTTAGGATATCCTGGATATCTTTCACCGAACCATGGTGATTTATATGGAGGGTACCGGGCGCAAATATTTGTATCTTTAGCATGGGAGTGCCTGCTTCTTCTGTACTTTATATATATATATATATATATAGAGAGAGAGAGAGAGAGAGAGTGAGAGAGAGAGAAAGAGAGAGAGAGAGATTGAGAGAGAGAGAGATACAGTAGTGGATTCCAGCAGGTACAAATTAATATTTTGTGAGGATGATGTACAAATTGATGAGGGTGAGGATGGCAATGATGTGACATCTTGTGACTGTAGAGCTGTTTCCTTAAGCCGATTGGTAGTGTGTTTTGTTGGGGCCCAAACAAACCAAGCACTTTAGCAACAGTCCCTGTCACTGAAGTGCTTAGTTTGTTAAGGGTGGGTGGGAGGGCCCAAAGACAGTTCTATATTGCACTATCTTTCATTTCTTTCACTGCTGTGTGGCAATCTTTAATAGATGTGCTTTAAACTACGGTGTCTATGCCTCTTCTCTGTCGCTTAGTAACCAGCCAGTTCACTGCAGCTTTTGGCCAATTATGGGAAAAACAATATTGTGAGCTGTGTGGTGGTTTAAATTGACTGTAAATGACTGGAAATTAATATTATTGAAGTTAATAATACTCTAGGAACAAAAAAAACCCAAATTATGTGACTTTTGCTTTTTTATGTCAATTTTTGGAAAAAATTTAAATCCCAATCCAAAAGCAGTCATGTGGTTTGGCAAAGCCAAATCCAAGACAGATGATGAAACAGAGCCAAATCCAAATCCAGCAAAAGTGATCCGGCGCACATCTCTAATCAGAACACACAGTACATTGCAGCTTGCTATGTATGCTGCTGTGCAGCCACAGTTCATTCAGAGAGCCTATTCTTGACCCCTATTTACCAACAACAGTGTATTCAAAGAGCATGAGAACATCAGAACTGGGTAATGGAGCAATGGAAAAAGGTAGGCTGGTTTGATGAATCATATTTTCTTTTACATCATGTGGATGGCTGAGTGCATATCATTTAGCTGGAGGCAGTCTGGTGCTCTGGGCAATGTTATGATGGTAAACCTTGCTACAGACCAAGAACACCCCATCATGTCTATGGTATTGGCTGATGGCAGTGGTCTCTTTCAGCAGGATAATGCAACCTACCACACTGCAATACTTGTATAGGAATGGTTTGAAGAACATGACAAAGATTTCATGGTGGTGCCTTGTTCTCTAAACCTAGTGAAATCTCAGTCTGATTGAGCATCTGTGTGATATATGTAGGATGTGCTGGAAAAACACTTTTGGTAAATACTAACCACTGCATAATGGGAACAATCTCAAAATGCTCTGACCTAGTACCTGATTTAGACCCATTCGTAAACAGCTGCTCGCTCATACGCGGCTGATGTTATGCATTTGAGAATGCATATGTATTGCAGTGTGCGTGCGTGAACTAGTTCGAGTGATCGGGAAGTACTCACTCACCCAGCAAAGACAGCCCAATGGAATGAGTAACAGGAGAGGTGGTTTGTGGGTGGCAACAGGGGCAGGGCAGTAGTAATGGGGGAGTGGAGGTGCGAATGCAGGTGTGCCTGAGTGTTTCCACGCTGTTTCAGAGGTGTGCATAATTAACAGGCAGCATCAGAGTACACATCACCTGGCTGGTTCTTACACTGAACTGCTCGCAGTTCTTGCGGTAGGGTAAAGGCAACCACAGATCCGATGGAACCCGATGTTACGATGGTTGTATATACTTCCTGGAGATGATGTGTGCTAGTGGGTGGATGAAGACAGGCTAGAGGGCAACTATAAACACACCGTGCGATTGCCTGCCTTGATGTCACTTAGCTAAGTTTGCATAGGCTGGGAGCGAGTGGCCACATCTAGCGAACGGGTCTGAATCATGGCCCACATTCTTCTAGCCATAACAATTCGGCCCTTGTCAAAATCACTCAGAGCAATATGCATGGCAATTTTTCTGCTTCCAAAACATCTACTATTTCAAAAACTGAGTGTACACTTGCTGCCTAATATATACCACCCATTGACGTGTGCTATTTAAAAAAATAAACAACTCTATCCACAACAGCTGTAAGTGGTTTTAATGTTATGGCTGATGATCTTTTGCAGCAGTAGTACTCATCACATGGTGTGACTGTCCTACAACCACCATTTTGGTGCTACAGAAGCACCTTCATCAAGGAGGTTATTGGGAAGTCACTCCCTGTGATGATTAAAACTGCTTCAAAAAGGCTATATTGGGCATATTGAAGTGATGGTTTTAACTATAAGTGCCCTTTTAATCTATTTTATGTTACAATACATTTTTGTATAGATTTTTCAAAATAGCTTGAGTGCCTGTCCCTAGTGATCATATTGAATTGCACTATGAATTAACATTTTGTACTATGCACAAGTGGAATTATGAATGAAACATCTGTGTGCAAAGTTTGTTGCCTGTAGTATATATACAGTGTATATATACAGTGTATGTATATATATATATATATATATATATATTCACATGCACAGACGAGTGTGGTTCAATAAAAAGGTACAAATTCATTGCACAAATTTAATCAACTCATACTTAAATGTGAAATCAATTGTATGACAGATTAATTTTCAAAATAGTCCCCATACTTGTCTAAGCATTTGTTCTAACAGTACACCAAGGCTTCTATCCTGGCATAGAAAAGAATTGTGTCAAGCCTCTGATGCCAGTTCATGATGGCTTGCTAACTTTACCATCAGTTGCAAATCGCCTTCCACCCAGGTGCTTCTTCAATGGTCTAAAGAGATGGAAATCAGTTTGTGCCAGATCAGGGATGTGGGAAGCTTGGTCCAATAACTCCCAATGTTAGCGAGGTTGGCTGATTGTTGCTTGGTATTATGGTGCAGCCTGTTCGCTGCAACCCAGTTCATTATTGACAAATTGCCCTCTGCAATCAGCTCAATGTGTCACAAGAGTGGCAGCAATACTTCCCATGTTGAGGAAATCAAAAAGATGCAAACCTTTGTGGTCCCAAAAAGATGGTTGCTATGACATTCTTTGCTAATGAAGTTGTATTGAATTTCTTTGTAGGTGGAGATGATGTGTATTTCCATGTCAAGGATGCTTGATTCATCTCTGGTGTCACATGATGCACCCACAATTTATCACCTGTAACAATATGCTGTAATCACTGCACTCTTTCCTCATAGTATTGTGTCAAGTTCCTGAGGGACAATCCCATCCTGTTGGTTTTGTTACCTCAGTTGCTCATGAATGATATTGTGCACAAAGGGCCTGATTCAGAGCCGCTCGTTCGCTCCGAGCGATGTTTGCACAACTGCGCATGCGTACTGATCATTATACACATGCACGAACCAGTCAGTGCGGTCGAAATTCATGTGCTCGCAAAATAGCGAATGCCTGATAATTTGATTGACAGGAGTAGGCGTATGTGGGTGGTAACAGGGAAAGGTGCTTGAAAACGGGGAGTGGAGATCCAAACGCAGGCGTGCTTAAAGGTCAAAACGGGTGTTTTATGAGTGTGCATAATTAAAACAGCAGCGTCATTGACCACGTCACTGGGTTATTTTATAGCCAGAACTGCTCGCAAAATTGTGGTAGCAAAAACCAACCCCAAGAATAGCGAGCAGTTCATACCCTGGTCAATGTACTCGATTAATCTAATAAATAGCGGACATGATGTAGGATGCGAGCGGCCAGGGGGTGTATTTTTTCAAAAAACGACAGCAAGTTTTGTTCGCTCATTCAGACCTAGAGGCGTGAACAGACCGCAAAGAGCGAACGGTTGATTTGAATAGCCACCCCTATTTTCTGGACGAGTGAGTGCTAATTGTGTCCGGGCTCTGAATCAGGCCCAATATCCACTGATGTGTTTAGTTTGTTAGCAGTATCACTAACTCAGATTAGTCTGCCAAGCCCCTCCACACCTACCCCCAGATTTCAATAGTGGGCAGCAATGAATAATGGAAAATTATAGATGTTATAATTTTACCTTGGGCAATATATCTAAAGAGTCCACTCTTATGCTGAGAGAGTGACATTACGAATTGACCAGAGCATATTACTAAGGTTACTATGTTCTCTTTGATAAACTGAAGGGCCAGGATTTCATAAAATTATTACCTTGCTATGATTAGTAGCTCACCTGGAGGCCACAGGCTTGGGCAATGAAAAACTGATCCCAACATTTTATATCTGAATTCTCAATTGAATGTGGATTTAGGAAGAAAACATAATTATTCAATACCAAATTCCAATTATATTATTTGCTAGATAAACACATATTTGCAGTACATTATTGTTAGCACTATTAATAAAAGTATTTCAGTTTTGTATACATACTGTATAAGCATTAATATTGCCACACATCTGGTACCATTTACAATATGGGTAAAACTGAGTGCAAGCATATATCTTTCTACTGTGTTTCAAAATGCCTATTGTTATCATGGCTACTTTCAATCAAGGCTACAGTATATATGTCCAAATTGGGTGTGGCTCACAAGCCAGCCTTTGTATAGATGTTACCCTCTGTACCTGAGAGGTGCATTTATCTGCAATTTGGGCAGATGTTAGGCATATAAGCTAGTTTAGGCACTTGCAGGAATTTGGGGTCCATTGACATTGACCTGAAAGCTTAAGATAGAAACACACTAGACATTATATTGTTCAATCCTGCAGATCGGAGCGACATGTTGGGTACATCATCTAGTGTGTACCTATGATATGCACACTCCTGTGGGTCATTAGCAACATCCTCTGTTAGCCCTACTGCAGGGCTGATGGGGAGTGTTGCTAATGATGCCCATCCCTCCCCCCATCAGACCCAGCATCAGCAAGTGTGTATGCATTTGCCATAGTCTGGGTTCCGTATGGGTTCCGACTGCGACATCAGGCTGGGTACAAATCATATCATGTGTACCCAGCTTTAAATGTTTTCAATAAAACTATGAACAAAATTTCCATGCTTTTATTTGCTTGATAAACCTTTATTTGCACTACCATATTGTTAGGTCTGATAACAAAAGTTTTTCAGTTTTATATTCAAGACCAAATAAGCATTTGTATAGAATTAAGACAGTTCTAAATTGCATATGTTAGGTATAAGTAAAGAACACAGAATTAGATTAGCACTTTTGTAATAAAGAAAACACATATTTGTAACCACTCCCCCCCTTTAGTCCCCATTACACCAGAAAGACCTTGGCTTAAATTGGCTTAAATTGGCCAGCACTCAGTACATTGCGGTCCATGAATGTGTGTTTATATAGCACTGTTTTTAGATGGTAACTGATACAATATGCATAACTGACTCATACAATTTTTAATTTTGTATATTTACATAAATCTGTATATTTATAGAAGTAAAGACATTTGAAATATTTCTTGTATGATAATACAATATGCATTATGAAAAAGACATCAACTCTAAAATCATTCTGTGTTTTATTATACTATCTAGGGAATACAATTGCCCTTTTCTTGTACTGTAAGTATACTAATAAAGAAAAAAGCAATTATATTTCATTTTCTTAATGTTAAATTATGAATAATCCTCAGCTGCAGTCAAAAATGCAAACTTTATTTTAATAATGAATCTAATGAAGCATATGTGACTTTGCATTCATTATTGTGTTCTATATGATTTGCTTAATACCTTAATGAGTTATAATTACAGCTCATGAATTTCTGTTCACGACATGAATTAATTTAATAAAGGAATAAGGCAAAGAAATAATTTACTTCATGAACCACAACTTTAATAAGTAATTAAGAAGAAAAAAATATCACATGTGTACAAGCACTACAATTTCATAATTCAGTGGACAAAAAATAAATAAATCATGTATTGTGATAAAAAATAAATGGGGAGTTTAAATAAATAACTACATAAACAATGAATGTACATAAATATAAAAAAAACAGATTATTTAAAAAAAATAAATGTTTTTGCTTTTGTTGCGACTAAACAAACCTCTTGGATCTATGAATACTTCACCTATCCTCATAAAATGGTAATTTTTTTATCAGCCAGTTGTTATTTTAATAAGTCTATAGAATACAAATGTTATTACTTCCTCCTTAACATATATTATATTTGGTGCTCTTTCATTAACTAACTGCAAAACATACTTGCCTACTTTGAAAAAACTTTTCAGGAATATTACTGTAGTAAAATTAGTGCCCATTATTCCTACTGTACTCTACTTAGAGATATGTGTCAACTTGACTCAGGGCTCTTCTCTAGTGCTGCCCAATACCACCAGGTAAAACCTATAACACTCTGAACAGCAGGAGACTGAACAGTGTAGAAGGTCTCAAGGGAATATAGCAAGGGTATTCATTAATGATCATGTAATTGTGGTTAAATATTGTAATCAGAAGTGTAGCTAGGAATTATTTTGCCCTGGCAAAGAGTTTCATTCCCCTCACACACCACCTGTCAAAATTAAAGATGACAATCTCTATTCACATGCACAGCCCATTTTCACAATGTCACAGTGTTACAGTTCTACTCAATTTATATTACAGAAGACTAGGACTACTATAGTACGATACAGAGCCAGACTGGGACAAAAATAGGCCCTGGCATTTAAAGAACACACAGGCCCACCTTGGCGTCAACATCTGGCTCCTGACATAGACTCCTCCCCTTACTATTCCTCACTCCTCCCACTTCTTGGTCCATGCTCTTACTAATATAATTAATATTAGAACAACATCCAAGTGTATATCATTCCCTGTATTAAAATACACACAACAAAGCTCATACTTCAGGATATTCAAACATATGCCATAGACAAACATTTAGTATTTGGTTGGTTCTGTTAGGTAAGCTGGCACTTCATTGGTGTAGATCACATACAAAGAAAAGGGAAGGCATTTTCCTAATTGACCAAGCCCTGGCTTAGAAGCTATAGAGGATTAGATAGCATTCACTGTAGGAATTTTCAGAGCAGGGATGCTGAACACAGAGGAGGACACACCTGTGCACTCCAAAGCAGAGTCATAACTATACATTTTGGTAGTCTGTGTACATAGAGAGCATTGATGACCCCCTCTAAACCTTAAGGAGCCGTAGGTGTGCTTTGAAAATAAACAGGGTGTAGTCTCTCTGGGAAAGGGCATGACAACACAATAGTACCCCCAATTCAAATGATGCCACATAGTAGTGTCCTTTTGTCACATTACACCACTAAGTAGTCTCCCTACACATGATGCCACACACCATAATGGCCATTACACACATAGGTGAAACTAGCTATTTGATAATGGGTGGTCCCAGTAGGGCTGCCAAGACACTGGACAGGCCCACATATAGTGGGAGTGCATGACTACATGGAAGGGCATGGCAACTCCCTCTCTTTTACAGCATGATTATAGTGTGAGCTGCTCTGAAGCAGATGTGTGAGTTGAGTTGTGTGTGGTTCCTGCATATTGTAGACATTGGTTAGATCTTTCCTGTACTCCCATGCCCCTAAAGAGACTTGGGTACATTGTACCCATCCTCCTGGGTCCTAGTTCCATCCCATCACCAGAACTTTTGTTATGTTGACAGATTGCCACCCTGTCTCATGACAATTATGTAGGTAAAGTTTTCTAGCTTCAACTCTAGTCATTGCGATATGTTATGCTGGGCACACACTATACAATTATCAGGACGATCTGCCAATATCAGCAGATAGCCCTGATAATTGTACTGTGTGTGTGGGCGACCGAGGGTAAAATATCAATTGGTGGGCATTCCAGATCATCCAGCATGCCCATCCGATGTGATATTCTTTAAGTTAAATTTCAGACAAATTGGGCAGTGTATGCCCAGCCACGGCCAACTGACAGTAATTTAAATTTTCCTTAACTGGAAAGGAAATGGAGAGGGAAATGTCCCCTCTCCAGGGACGGAGTGCAGATATCTCACAGTCACTGTGGAGATGTACTAAGCTCTTGAAAGTGATAAATTGGAAAGTGATAAACTGCCAGCCAATTAGCTCCTAACTGTCATGTTACAGGCTTTGTCTGAAAATTATAGTTAGGAAATGATAGGTTGGTGGTTTATCACCCTCAATTTTATAGCTTTCCGCAGCTTAGTACATCTGCCCCACAGTGTATGTCCACAATATCTGTTGGGTGTTAGACTGCCAGATAAAATGTATGTCGGTCTGATAGGCATTTTATTTTGGATGGGTATGAAATATTGGTGGTTGAGCAACTCTGACCGGCTGAACAAATCCCGGCCCTGGAAGCACAATTATTCAAGATCCTGATGGAGGCTGGTAAGAACACTATCCCTCCCCTCTCCCCCCTAAACCTCAGAGGTGCCTATCTTCCTCCGGTGATGCCTAACCCCCCTTCCCACACCTGGGGGAGTGCCTAACCTTAACCTCTCCCTGGTTGTACACAACCCTAAACACCCTCCCCGTATCCTAACCCTAACTCTCCCCACACTCTGTGGAGTAAAAAATCCACCTCTTTTTTTCTTAATTTAATAAATGAAAATAAAGTTGTTTCAATGATTCCTCGCCACCTGTATTAGACAAATTTTCTTTAAACAGGATGCTCTCTGCATGGTAATAGTTATTGTGTCTAAATAACAGCGCAGCAGGGAGTTTAATGACTCAATGTGCAGTGAGTGTGATAAAATTGTTTTTAATCTAGACACAGTGTGACAAAAAATAGAATATAAGTATAAAATATAAAATAAAATACAATCACATAATATCACATATTAAAATGCTAATGGGTGTTACAGTCTCCGGTGTGCAAAGGGTAAGTCCTTGATAGATCGCAGATATGTTTTGCACAACAACAGCTCGTCAGCTGGGGAGATGGTGTTTGTAGCAAAAAAAAGTTACAAAGAAGTTCTGAGTCCTTGTTTTGCAACTCCTGTCTTGAATACAAAGTGTCAGATGGGTATAGGTGGATAGCGTTTTTCCTACCTTGTTTCTAAACAGTTCTTAGATAAATACTCACCACACTAACATGTGGCTGTAGTGCTGTGAATGCCGCCCGATCTCTTGGCTTCTCCTTCTGTCCTCTGCTAGCGTCTCTAGGATGTGCTGTCTCGCTTGGCGGGTGTTTGCCAGCGGTGAGCGTGCCCGCTGATCCTCGCCAGAAAGCTAGAGACCAGAGTCCGTGAACCAGGTTGAGAGGGGGGGCGTGGCCAACGCATTTCACCCGCTTGTGTTTTTGCCGGCTTCGTCAGGGCTGTATAGTTGGTTGGTGGTGGGGGAAGCCTTTTATTCAGACGTATAATTGACTGAACATTAAGTACTAAGATCTTCATTAAGTAATTAGTCCTCCTGCCAGATCCCAATTGTAGTGGCGTTCATTAATGGAATAGATGACATGAGTTTACTTACTATGTTGGTTATTAAAATCTTTGATGATTAAAGCTAAAATTTAGGCAAATACATACATGAAAGAGGTGCATAAATGAACATAATGTATTAATGAACGTCTATAAGCCTAATATTCTGGTCAAATTACAGTTAGGCAGGTAACCTCTGTGTTATCTAACTACATGCATGGGTGAAGTAGATAAATGAAATAATTCATTGGCATACTGATATTAGATATCTGAAAGAGAATGATTCATTCTAGCTTCCTCATTCTGGAATTATTTTGTATAAAAGTTAAATAATTAAATAAAATAAAATAAATAAAAGATTCTGATTGGAGAGTGTATATAGATACAATATCTGTATTTGTCTGGATATTATCGAGTTGGTCTTCATTCCTAGCTTCATGCCCCATATTGTGGAGAAAGGGTGCTGCATATTTTGATGTGTCTACATAACCAGATATTCATGAGTGGTCTCCCTCCTCATTACTAATCTGGCCCAACCCTGCTTAGCTTCCAAGTTCGGAAGTAGTTGGGCGTATCCAGGGTGGTATGTATGTAGGTATCATCTACAGTCCCAATCTTCCTCTTGGGGATTCAGTCCTTCAGGAATTCTGATAATTCGAAATCTATGTTAAGACCTCTTGGTGTAAGGGTTTTCATTTTATAAATCCAGCGGGTTTCTTCTTGGGACATTAGTTTCAAATAATTTCCACCTCTCCATGTAGTTTTCACTTTCTTAATTGCCGTGAAGGTGAGGAACACTTGGATCTACATTATGTATCTTGCCAAAGTGATCAGATACACTGTGTGTATCTAGTTTATGTTTAATGTTTCTTATATGTTCACCTATCCTTAAGCTTAATTTTCTAGCTGTTCGGCCCACATATTGTAGGCCGCAAGGACAGGAGATTAAGTATATTATGCCCTTTGTATCGCAAGTCATTGGGTCTTTGATTTTAAAAGTGTCTCCGGTTGAATTGGAGGTTTCTTTCCATTGTCGGGGCAATACTTCTATGTTTTATTGTTTTGCATGCCATGCATCTATTACAGTGATAAAATCCTGCATTTCTTTCTCCTAACCAGGTTCCTTCTTTAAGAGTTTTTTCTTTTTCTGGCGGAAAGTGATTCTTTACCAGTTCTTGTTTTATACTCTTTGCTTTTCTGTATGTAAACTGAGGTTTATTCGGAATTAATCCCTGTAGAGAGTCGTCTCTCATGAGTAAATGCCAATGTTTTTGAACAATTTTCTCTAAGAGTATATGTTGGTCACTATATTGAGTAATGAATCTCAAACATGATGGTTCTTCAGTTTTCTTGTCCCTATATGTAAGGAGATTTATTCTGTCCGTGGTTCTTGCTGTTTCCAATGCTTTGTCAATGATTCCTGTGTTGTATTTTTGATCCATAAACTTGGTCTTCAAATTGAGGGCTTGTTCTTCAAAAGTTTTAATGTTAGAACAATTTCGTCTCATTCTTTTGAATTGACCTCCTGGGATACTGTTGATCCAATTTTTGTGATGATTACTTGTGGGTGGTATAAACCGATGGCAGTCTACTGGTTTGATGTAGGTTTTCATTTGAATCTTACCTGCTTCGATGTATATGGTCAGGTCTAGAAAATTAATCGAGTGGGAGCTGGAAATTGCAGTGAATTCCAAGTTGTTGTCATTTGAATTAATAGTTTCCACAAATTGATTAAATGTGTCGGTTCCTCCTGTCCATATGATAATGACATCATCTATGTAACGCCTCCACATAGAAATGTGTTCTCTGTATTGGTTGTTGATCCAAATGTTTTGGTTTTCCCATTCTGCCATAAACAGGTTCGCATAACTGGGGGCAAATTTAGTCCCCATTGCAGTCCCGCAAACCTGTCTATAGTGGGAGCTGCTTACCAAAAATTGTTGTGTGTAAGAATGAAATCAATGCTTTTGAGTGTAAAGGTGATTAGTTCTCTTCTTATCTTGTGATCGCTTCTACTCCTCTACATCCTTGTTGGTGATCAATACAGGTGTAGAGGGATTTGACATCCAGTGTTGCTAGGATGAATCCTTCTTCCCATTCAGTAGTATTTAGTAATTCTAAAACTTGTGTTGTATCTCTTAAATAACTTTTTTGTTTGATAACCAGTGGCTGTAAAATAATATCCACATATTCGGAAAGTTTGGTGGTGAGTGATCCTATCCCGGAAACTATTGGACGCCCTGTTGGATTATTATATGTTTTATGTATTTTAGGTAAAAAATAGAAGACTGGTAATATTGGGTGATGTTGTGTAATGTAGTCATATTCAGCTGTGTTTAGTACTCCAGTGTCTCTACCTTCTTTTAGGAGGAGGTTCATTTCTTTCTTGTACTGTTCTGATGGGTCTTTTTTCAGAAGTTCGTATGTATCCTTGTCAGACAAAAGTCTTAATGCTTCTTCATTATAATATTCTTTGTCCATGATGACAACTCCTCCACCTTTATCTGCTGGTTTTAATACAATTGTTTTGTTTTCTTTTAAGTTTTGTAGAGCTACCTTTTCTTTTTTATTGAAATTAGGTTTGTTTTTTATACCTTTACATTTGTATTTCTTCTGAGCATGGCCTTTTATTTTTTTTCCAAGATGTTCTATATCATATTCTATTGCCTTTTCAAAGGCTTCAATACATGCTCCTTTGATATGTCTTGGGTAAAATGTGGATTTTACCTTCAAATTAGTGTGGAGGTCATTCTCTGTTTCTGATGCTTGATGTATGTCCTTTTGTTTCTGAAATAATTTTTTTAGGGTCAACTTCCGAGTAAACTTGTGTAAATCTATGAATGTTTGGAATTGGTCAATGTTATTGTCAGGGGCGAACTTGAGGCTTTTAGCTAGTATGATTACTTCATCCTCACTCAGTGTGTGTTTGCTCAGATTATGAATACCTAATTGTCAAATTTCTTTCTTTTCATCTTCAATGTTTGGTTCATTTCTTTTCTTCTTTGTACTTGATTTTCTTCCTCCTCTTTTTCCTCTTCTATATTTTCCAGCTCTGATGTACTTAGTTTTCTTTTTTGTGTGCTCATTTCTTCTAAATCTGGTGGGGTGTCTTCCCCTAGTAGTTCTATAAAAAGGTTCAAATTCTCCTCTGCTGTATCTGTGTTGTTATGATGATCCAAGGTTTTGGATGTGACATTTTGTTCCAAATTTTTCAGAATTGTCATTGATGTTAATTGTTCCTGATGGATGGCTTCTGTCATTCCTCTCCTGAAGCTTTCTCTCACTTGGCTGGTATCCAAGGCGCCTTTAATTTGTCTTTTAGGGTATTGAAAGTTGCTGGCTCTATATGGTTGATATGTTCTGTCTCTTCCAAATCTTGTTGGTAATGTTTCTATTAGAGGTTTTTTGTAATTTGGTGGTTTATATCTTCTGTGATCTGGCATGTATACTTCAACATTTGGGTCTAGTTCTCGTCTCTTGTTGGGTTCATTTATCATTTTAGAATAATAGGATTCTGTTTGCTTGTTATTGTGGTGCTTATAATGATACTGATTCATTGCTGGTTGGTTAAATGTTTTATTTGGCTGATTATGTAACTTCTTTTGCCTTTGGGGGATCCATGTCCTTCTTCCTTCTTTATAGTCCAATTTATCTCTCCATAGTTTATTTTTTTTAATATTGATTACTTCGTTTTCAATATTTATCAGTTTATTGTTGGTTGTGGATTCTAAAGTTTTGAAATCTTCCATCTCTGCAATAGGTTTTAATTTTTCTTTGATTATATTAATTTCTTTGTTGATATTTATCATTGAGTCACTCCGGTCCCTTATGATAAGTTCCATTAATTTTATGGAACAATCATCTAGTGTTTGTTCCTATTGATCTATCAGATCCTTACTGTATGGTACAAAAGTGGGGTTTTTAAACAATCTTAGTCCTCTAGGGACCAATTTATTTTCAATATATTTCTTTAGGGTGTTTGATTCCCACCATTGCTTTAGTTCATTAATCATAAGTTTTTACATTTTTAAAAAAAAGTCACAGAATGTTTCTGTGCTTGTTTGGTTTTCATGTTCACTTTAGTTATTATTGGGAATTGACTCATTTGTAAAAAGCTCTTCTAACCTTTGAACTCTTGCTTTTCTATTTGTATGCATCCTAAAAAATCCCTGTTGCTGCACTAGACACCTGGGAAATAATAGTGATCGTTGGGTTTTGGTATGGTGATGTTGTGCGCTCCTTGGGATTTTTATAATAATAATGTAGAAGTTCCCTGTTGCAGCTATAGACACAGGTGACAGTTCCCTTTGTCACTGGAAATTGGCGATATATGGGAATAGTTATTGTGTCTAAATAACAGCGCAGCAGGGAGTTTAATGACTCAATGTGCAGTGAGTGTGATAAAATAGTTTTTAATCTAGACACAGTGTGACAAAAAATAGAATATAAGTATAAAATATAAAATAAAATACAATCACATAATATCACTTATTAAATTAGACACAACACAAGTTTTAGAATGACTAAATACTACTGAATGGGAAGAAGGATTCATCCTAGCAAAACTGGATGTCAAATCCCTCTACACCTGTATTGATCACCAACAAGGAAGTAGAGGAGTAGAAGCGATCATGGAAACAGACCACAAGATAAGAAGAGAACTAATCACCTTTACACTCAAAAGCATTGATTTCATTCTTACACACAACCATTTTTGGAAAGCAGCTCCCACTATAGACAGGTTTGCGGGACTGCAATGGGGACTAAATTTGCCCCCAGTTACGCGAACCAGTTTATGGCAGAATGGGAAATCAGAAACATTTGGATCAACAACCAATACAGAGAACACATTTCTATGTGGAGGCGTTACATAGATGATGTCATTATCATATGGACAGGAGGAACCGACACATTTAATCAATTTGTGGAAACTATTAATTCAAATGACAACAACTTGGAATTCACTGCAATTTCCAGCTCCCACTCGATTAATTTTCTAGACCTGACCATATACATCGAAGCAGGTAAGATTCAAATGAAAACCTACATCAAACCAGTAGACTACGATCGGTTTATACCACCCACAAGTAATCATCACAAAAATTGGATCAACAGTATCCCGGGAGGTCAATTCAAAAGAATGAGACGAAATTGTTCTAACATTAAAACTTTTGAAGAACAAGCCCTCAATTTGAAGACCAAGTTTATGGATCAAAAATACAACACAGGAATCATTGACAAAGCATTGGAAACAGCAAGAACCACAGACAGAATAAATCTCCTTACATATAGGGACAAGAAAACTGAAGAACCATCATGTTTGAGATTCATTACTCAATATAGTGACCAACATATACTCTTAGAGAAAATTGTTCAAAAACATTGGCATTTACTCATGAGAGATGACTCTCTACAGGGATTCATTCCGAATAAACCTCAGTTTACATACAGAAAAGCAAAGAGTATAAAACAAGAACTGGTAAAGAATCACTTTCCGCCAGAAAAAGAAAACACTCTTAAGGAAGGAACCTGGTTAGGAGAAAGAAATGCAGGATTTTATCACTGTAATAGATGCATGGCATGCAAAACAATAAAACATAGAAGTATTGCCCCGACAATGGAAATAACCTCCAATTCAACCGGAGACACTTTTAAAATCAAAGACCCAATGACTTGCGATACAAAGGGCATAATATACTTAATCTCCTGTCCTTGTGGCCTACAATATGTGGGCCGAACAGCTAGAAAATTAAGCTTACGGATAGGTGAACATATAAGAAACATTAAACATAAACTAGATACACACAGTGTATCTGATCACATTGGTAAGATACATAATGGAGATCCAAGTGTCCTCACCTTCACGGCAATTAAGAAAGTGAAAACTACATGGAGAGGTGGAAATTATTTGAAACTAATGTCCCAAGAAGAAACCCGCTGGATTTATAAAATGAAAACCCTTACACCAAGAGGTCTTAACATAGATTTTGAATTATCAGAATTCCTGAAGGACTGAATCCCCAAGAGGAAGATTGGAACTGTAGATGATACCTACATACATACCACCCTGGATACGCCCAACTACTTCCGAACTTGGAAGCTAAGCAGGGTTGGGCCAGATTAGTAATGAGGAGGGAGACCACTCATGAATATCTGGTTATGAAGACACATCAAAATATGCAGCACCCTTTCTCCACAATATGGGGCATGAAGCTAGGAATGAAGACCAACTCGATAATATACAGACAAATACAGATATTGTATCTATATACACTCTCCAATCGGAATCTTTTATTTATTTTATTTTATTTAATTATTTAACTTTTATACAAAATAATTCCAGAATGAGGAAGCTAGAATGAATCATTCTCTTTCAGATATCTAATATCAATATGCCAATGAATTCTTTCATTTATCTACTTCACCCATGCATGTAGTTAGTTAACACAGAGGTTACCTGCCTAATTGTAATTTGTCCAGAATATTAGGCTTACAGACGTTCATTAATACATTATGTTCATTTATGCACCTCTTTGATGTATGTATTTGCCTAAATTTTATCTTTAATCATCAAAGATTTTAATAATCAATGTAGTAAGGAAACTCTTGTCATCTATTCCATAAATGAACGCCACTACAATTGGGATCTGGCAGGAGGACTAATTACTTAAAGAATATCTAAGTACTTAATGATCAGTCAATTATACGTCTGAATAAAAGGCTTCCCCCACCACCAACCATCTCCACAGCCCTGACGAAGCCCACACAAACACAAGCGGGTGAAATGCATTGGCCATGCCCCCCCCTCTCAACCTGGTTCACAGACTCCTGTCTCTAGCTTTCCACGAGGATCAGCGTGCATGCTCACCGCCGGCAAACACCGCCAAGCGAGACAGCACAACCTAGAGACGCTAGCGGAGGACAGAAGGAGAAGCCAGGAGATTGGGCGGCATTCACAGCACTACAGCCACACGTTAGTGTGGTGAGTATTTATCTAAGAACTGTTTGGAAACAAGGTAGGAAAAACGCTATCCACCTGTACCCATCTGACACTTTGTATTCAAGACAGGAGTTGCAAAACAAGGACTCAGAACTTCTTTGTAACTTTTTTTTTGCTACAAACACCATCTCCCCAGCTGACGAGATGTTGTTGTGCATAACATATCTGCGATCTATCAAGGACTTACCCTTTGCACACCGGAGACTGTAACACCCATTAGCATTTTAATATGTGATATTATGTGATTGTATTTTATTTTATATTTTATACTTATATTCTATTTTTTGTCACACTGTGTCTAGATTAAAAACAATTTTATCACACTCACTGCACATTGAGTCATTAAACTCCCTGCTGCACTGTTATTTAGACACAATAACTATTCCCATATATCACCAATTTCCAGTGACAAAGGGAACTGTCACCTGTGTCTATAGCTGCAACAGGGAACTTCTACATTATTATTATAAAAATCCCTAGGAGCGCACAACATCACCATACCAAAACCCAAGGATGCTCTCTGCATCTGATTCAGAAAATTACCAAGCATCACCAAGAGGGAGATTAATGTTGATTCTGTTTGAGATGTCACCACTGCAATCCACCAAAAATTTAATCTTTATTGTAAAGGTGTAGCCTTGTAATCAAAACACATGTCTTGGTGCCTTGTCTAAAAAGCAAAAAAATGCTGAACTTCAGCTATTGCTTAGTCCATAAACACAATACACCGGCACTCTCAAAATCCAACAAGATACTTGCCCACGTGCCCTCCACACAAAGGAGCTCATTCAGACCCATTCGCTAATTGTGGCCGCTTGCTCCCAGCATATTTAAATTTTGCAAAGTGACATCAAGGCAGCCGCTCGCTCTGCAAGGCATAAGCACGCCCACTATGTCTTGGCGAGCAATCACTTTGGCAATGTAGATGCCCATTAGCGTGTATTTAGATGCCCACTAGTGCACATCATCTCCAGGAAGTGTCTTAAAACATTGGTACATCGAGGACCATCGGAAGCAATCACAGTGCTTGTGGTTGACTCTACACTCCCGCAAGCACTGCGAGCAGTTCAGGCTAAAAAACAACCAAGTGACGTGTTCAAGGACACAACTTTGCTAATTATGCACACCCATTAAAGTACGTTCTGCGTTCAAACATCCACTCCCACATTCACAAGCACCTTCCCCTGTTACCACCCACTAAAGGCACATTCTGTGACTCAAAGTAGCTGGCAATCTGTGTACTACAAGTGCATGATTCCCTATCGCTAAGACTGGCTTGCGCACGGGCATTGCAAATTATATGCATGTGGAGATGGGCGACTATCGGTCAGAGTGAATGGCTGCAGCTTAATGAGCAGGTCTGATTCAGGTCCACTGTTCGGTGTCATAAATAGATCCACAAACAGTGGCACTGAAAGGACATTGTATTGAAAGAAATCATCCACTGCTCATATCTAGAGTAGTTTGCAACATTTCAGATTACATTTAATCTTTTGTCAAGGATACAGCAAAAAGATAAAAAAATGTCTTACCTTATAAAGAAATCACCACAAGTGCGCACCTTCTGTCCATCACTGGCAGCACGTCCTTCCCCGATGACATCACCTGTGCACATCCAAACTGACGTCCATACGTCAGTGCAATCACCTGTGGTCGGGCGGTTGCCTTGGAGCCAACACTGGGTAAAAAAACATATACCAACACCATCATGAAAACATTTAAGACAAATAAGTTATGAGCCAATAAACTAATAGTTCAAGTTAGGAGCTAGACCAACGAAAAAAATCTTATAAGCAAATATATAAGGCATCTTATAAGCATCTTATAAGGAAAAAGCATCTTGTAAGTAAAAACTTAAAGGACCCATCTATCAATATACGCTATTCAACTAATGAACAGCATCTAAAAGAAAGTTATTCACCACTATAGGAAACAATTCAAGGATAGTTGATCATTTAAGCCAAATGGCTTCACAGTCTAGCATTCCTCCATGTTTCCACTTGCAGCTGCGATCTTCTCTATCTCCTCTTCTGATATTTTGGGGGACAAAATCAATAATTTTGTATCTCAAGGAGGGTACTCATATGTACATGTATAATACAAATGGATTGGCAGGCGCTCACAATAACTGTATCCTGCAATGAAAGTAAGCAGTATAGCTCACCAACACCGTGCAACAAATGTAGGGTGTAAATGCACCAATGTCCTGAAAATAAGGACCGCAGCTCCTTCTTGTATAGGAAATTCTGGATCCCATGGAGTAAAGTTCTAATGCAGGCAAAGACAAAACAAGACAGGGCGCTCCATAGTGAATAAAGGATTTAATACATGAATATAAAACAAGTGACCATCACAGTAAGAGATGTGCTCATACCATGTGAAAAAGATCTGTGGGCTGATTACCACATGACATAAATAAATATGACCCAGGCAATCATCAACCATCATCCAGGGAACCTTCCAAGGACAAGATCCCCACACTGGAAGCCACCAATGGAAGCCAAAGTGTGCCGATGCCATGGGGACCAGGTTAGCCAGAGGAGATGCTGGGCAGTACACAATCATGTTACTAAGGCCATGCCCTAATTTGTTTAGTCAGGAGACTTTGTCAGAGGGCTGGCCTTAATGATGCAGAGCATCAGTCTTAACCTGGCACTAAACCAATCAGCCCATCCACTGGGTGGTCTAAAGGACATAAACAATTCACAGAATCAGCATGTGTATTGTAAGTCTGATGCATTAATTAATGTGTTCCTGCATGCCAATATCAGCCATCTGATTAGGGTGAACATGCTGAGTACATTCAGGAATGGTGTTATTTAAGCACGCCGTCTAAATCGCAGTATATATCATTGTCCTGATGAAAAAGCTAGATTAAAGTTTGAAACCTTGTGCAAGGATTGCTGCTCTCAAGTAAGACTGTCCTATTTTCTTGCGAGCACCTGGCTAAGTATACCAGTCGAGGGAGTGCCAGATCTTGCCTGTCTGACCCTCTGTTACTGTTACTACTTGACTGGCTGGATTAGGTCCTTGAGACGTTTGGGTGAAACACCAATCTTATTGTCATTTACTGTACATCACTGTTTATGCTTGCGGTTGTTTTAGACCGCCTACTTTGGTACACACGCTGACCTGGAGCCTCTGTTTTTTTATGTAATAAAACTTATGTCTATATTTGATGCATGATGTGGTGCCCCCTTTTTGTGCTCCAATATTTTATATATATATATATATATATATATATATATGTTTTTTATGTATATATATATATATACATATATATACACTGCTCAAAGAAAATACAGGGAACACTTTAACAACACAATGTAACTCCAAGTAATTCACACTTCTGTGAAATCAAACTGTCCACTTAGGAAGAAACATTGATTGACAATCAATTTCACATGCTGTTGTGCAAATGGAATAGACAACAGGTGGAAATTATAGGCAATTAGCAAGACACCCCCAATAAAGGAGTGGTTCTGCAGGTGGTGACCACAGATCACTTCTCAGTTCCTATGCTTTTTGGCTGATGTTTTGGTCACTTTTGAATGCTGGCGGTGCTTTCACTCTAGTGGTAGCATGAGACGGAGTCTACAACCCACACAAGTGGCTCAGGTAGTGCAACTCATCCAGGATGGCACATCAATGGAAGCTGTGGCAAGAAGGGTTGCTGTGTCTGTCAGCGTAGTGTCCAGAGCATGGAGGCGCTACCAAGAGACAGGCCAGTACATCAGGAGATGTCTAAGAGGCCATAGGAGGGCAACAACCCAGCAGCAGGACCGCTACCTCCATCTTTGTGCAAGGAGGAACAGGAGGAGCACTGCCAGAGCCCTGCAAAATGACCTCCAGCAGGCCACAAATGTGCATGTGTCTGCTCAAACAGTCAGAAACAGACACCATGAGGGTGGTATGAGGGCCGATGTCCACAGGTGGGGGTTGTGCTTACAGCCCAACACCATGCAGGACGTTTGGCAGTTGCCAGAGAACACCAAGATTGGCAAATTTGCCACTGGTGCCCTGTGCTCTTCACAGATGAAAGCAGGTTCACACTGAGCACATGTAACAGACATGACAGAGTCTGGAGACCTCAAGGGGAACGTTCTGCTGCCTGCAACATCCTCCAGCATGACCGGTTTGGCAGTGGGTCAGTAATGGTGTGGGGTGTCATTTCTTTGGGTTGCCGCACAGCATTCCATGTGCTCACTAGAGGTAGCCTGACTGCCATTAGGTACCGAGATGTGATCCTAAGACCCCTTGTGAGACCATATGCAGGTGCGGTTGGCCCTGGGTTCATCCTAATGCAAGACAATGCTAGACCTCATGTGGCTCGAGTGTGTGAGCAGTTCCTGCAAGATGAAGGCATTGATGCTATGGACTGGCCCGCCCATTCCCTAGACCTGAATCCAATTGAGCACATCTGAGACGTCATGTCTCGCTCCATCCACCAATGCCATGTTGCACCACAGACTGTCCAGGAGTTGGCAGATGCTTTAGTGTAGGTCTGGGAGGAGATCCCTAAGGAGTCCATCTGCCACCTCATCAGGAGCATGCCCAGGCATTGTAGGGAGGTCATACAGGCACGTGGAGTCCACACACACTACTGAGCCTCAGTTTGACTTGTTTTAAGGACATTACATCAAAGTTGGAGCAGCCTGTAGTGTGTTTTTCCACTTTTATTTTGAGTGTGGCTCCAAAACCAGACCTCCATGGGTTAATAAATTTGATTTCCAATGATAATTTATGTATGATTTTGTTGTCAGCACATTCAACTATGTAAAGAACAAAGTATTTAATAAGAATATTTCATTCATTTAGATCTAGGATGTGTTATTTTAGTCTTCCCTTTATTTTTTTGAGCAGTATATATATATATATACACACTCCTGCCTGCAGGTTGGTGCCTCTGTGATCATCAGGCAGGGGGTGCTCCTGTGATTTGTTGGGGGGCACCCAGGGGAGGCTGTTGTGATTATGGTAGATGGGGGCACCCAAGGGAGGGAGGGGATGTTGTGATTGCAGGAGGGGGCACCGATGGGGGTGGGGCTGTTGTGATCACATGCAGTTTGGTACTCTTGTGATTGCCTAGCACCTGTGAGAAGCAGCAATAACTCTGCCTCTAGCTGAGCATGTGCTGCTTTACAAACACTAGAGCCCACTTTGGTGGCCATTTTGGGAGGGATTTTTCTATGTTATTTTAGCACAACTGGTTCCCTTAATAAGGAGATATGCTCGGTCGATGGTCGGGCATCTCAGCAGCCAGACCAGCCCATCTTGGCATTGGCCCATTTCAGAACTGCCAGATGGCCAGTCCAGCCCTGGTACAATATAATATTTGTAAAAGTACTTTAAAAAGTGCTATCATTCAGAAAACTGCATCTTCATTGTGAAATCACACTGTAAGTTCCTTTGGCAGTCACATTGCATATTTTTTTTTTTTTCTGTAATGTATTACATCTATTTTTTTTGCAGTGTGAGATTACCCATCTTCAATATTCAGTAGGGAGTTGTGGTCAAGTTCTGGGGTTGGTCTACTCCTGGGGCTGATGCTCCACACAGCTAGTTTATATTGTATTTTGGCATGTCATGATGGCATTTCTTCCTTCAGATAAAGTCTTAAACAGCACTAATTAATATTCCAATAAAAGTATTGGCTGCAAATATATTATTCCAACAACAGTTAGAATATAAGCAGTGACATCAAGCAGGATAAGAGGGATATGATGTAAATAGAGGAACTAATGATTATCTGCCAATATCCAGTTAGCAGATCATAGCTGGCAAAAAAATATAAAGCAGTTCAAGCAAAAGCAATTCAAGCACTGGGTCTGATATGCAAGGATTGTAATTGTAAAGCTGCACACAGGCAGCTTTGCAATTGAGATCCTTGCAAATATGGTAATGCAGAAGGAGGTATCAAGCCTCCTGTGCATTAGTTATTCAAGATGCGATATCAAATGCAGCATCGGATAATCTGCATACCATCAGCTGGCTCCAGGGACCCATGGGGTTATGCAGCCAGCTGCCACAGTTTAGATGGAGAGGCCAGGAAATCTCCATCAGTCGATGGAGATCCTAGCTTTTTCCCTCCCCTGCAACGGTGGTGACACACCTGTATTTTGGGAAAAGGAGGGCATCGCCACCCCCTTCCCACCCCCAAATGGCTGCAGTCTTTCAATCACTGACAGTCTGCTGCCAGTTTATGTGCGGGCTCGCATATCCATTCTGCACATGCGCAAAATGGGTATGGTATTTCCGCAGATTCCCAAACATAGTGAATCTGTGTTCAGCAGTGCACTAGTGTGCACTGCTGAATTTGGCCCTCTGTTAGGAGTTAAATGGGGCTATATACCAAAGGGATTTTGCTGGATATCCCCTAAGAACACCAATTTTTGGAGAAATATCTGAAATTTGAAGTATATTTGTAATGTATCTAGGGGTATCAAAGCAGATATTTGTCATTTTTTACCATAATAGCAGCCCTTATAGCATATCATACTTGTATTTGGACTATGCATGCTCTGGAATGAGCATACACAAGTATGTACTAGACATGGTATCTGTCAAACACACTCAATCTTGGAAAAGCCCATAATGAAAAGTAGCAGATGACGGAATTGTCCTTGGGACTTCTCACCCACCCTTATGTTTTATATTAAAAATGAACAGGCACAGTTTAATGAATCAAGCACTACAGTGACCTGGACTGCTTCTTTTGTGACTTATGTGCTTGGTTTGTTTGGCCCCACAAACCAAGCTACCAATGGGGATAAAGTGGCTAACAGTGTTGTTAATAATTGTCATCCTCACTCTCATTAAAGTTAAAATCTTCATCACACAATATTAGCTCATCCCTTCTGGAACTTTAATAAATGTTATTTTTAAAAAAAAAATTGGATGTAGCCCCCTATGCAATTTACTCACAACATTCACAGCTGTGTATGTATATATATATATATATATATATATATATAATGATTTTAGTTTAAATAAATACATTATAAAGCAAAAAACTTAAGAATCTGAGCAGTGGCAGTTTAAAAAAATTGTTGATCAGATGCAACTCAAGCACCAAATGGATAGGCTATTTTGTGATGGTATCTGGAGAGGTTCTTTCTCCTCCGCTCCCAGTCTTCCCATACAAAATTCTAGAAGCACAATGATAAGAGATGTTTAGTACCAAACATTAATAATCCCTCTGCCCCCTTCCTGTACAGAGCTTATGTTTTGTGTGCTAAATCTCACAGGTACAATACTGGCATTACTCCGGTTGGTGGAAAGGCCCAAGGACAATTCCATCTTCCACTTTTTTTCTTTGCATTAAGTGCTGTTTGGGGCATTTCTGACTATCTTTTTGTGTATATGACAAACATTACTGTTATAGTTTATTAAATCCATCCTGTCTGCCACTGCAGTGCCATTCTCTTCCTAGACGTGCCATGTTTCTAATTGAACTGCCACAGCTGCTGAAATCTTCTACATGCAGTTGATGAATGATCCAACTCCCTTAGGCCTCTTGATTGTTAAAAACATTTGTTTCCTTATGTGCCATGTTGGAATTTGAACTGCCATAGCTGCCAAAATCTTTGACATGCTGTTGCTGAATGCCAAATATGTCCAGAAATGTATATGGCCACAGACAGAATCCCCTGCATGCCCCTTTAATTCTGAAAAATATTCTTAACCACCAAGTTGATTTTGTGTGCAAAACATGGTACATGTTGTGCACCCATGCTCTCCACTCCTCCCTCAAAAATTTGCTTCAGAATAAAAAAATGAAATTAAATTTACTATAAATCAACCCTTCCCTTCCCTGCCTTCAACTACATAAATACTCTAAAACTTGCAAAATCAATACCAACACACTAAAGTTAATCCATATCAAAAACCAAAAAACACAGGGTTGGCGCATATCTCTTACATATATGGACAAGTTATCCTACAGAAAAACTCTATTTGTTTTTTATATATGGTACAAGCATTTACTTTTTTGAAATAAATGTTGTTTTGATTTTATTATGCTATGGAATATGTTCTCTTTATTTTTCCTGTATAGCGTGGGAAAATTGATGAAGTAACCCCATAAAAACATGCCCTGTTGTCATTGTTTGTGGATGAAAACATTTTGCCTAAAGTAGTTAAATTAGTGCTAAATTTTTACCACCAGAAGAGGTACACCTCTTGTATTTGGGCAAACATTTTTGGTAATGGGATCAATAATTACTGATGATATTGCACTAGGAGGCACTTTTTTTCTCATCTTTTTTACAGAAATTAATCTGTTACTGTCTGGACAAACAGTCAACTGGAAAATAGCACCAACCCCATAAAATAGGGGAGTGTGACCCATTTGGTATAATTTTCATTTTCCAAAATTGGAACCTTATTGTGTTTAAAGGATTGAACTGTATATTACCGAACTGAAGGGAATAGCGCCATACACCACTTTTTTGTTTAAGTTTGTTCAGCTAGGTGTACAGGCAGCATTTTTCCTTTTCTGTTTGTGTTATGTTATCACCTGAATAAATTAGTTTTTTTTCTTGAATGGGAAATAAAAAAAGAATAGATGTTTGTCAGAATAATTTAATGAGGAATCAGTTTTCCAAACAGAATAAAGGATGATAATTTATATGATAAATTTTGGGATATTGAGAGAATACTAACCAAGGAATTGAAAACATGCTGAGTCATTGCCGGCCTGGAACAGTATATAAAAGTTAATCAAATTTCTAGGGGTCTGAGAATTTAAAAAAATAACTAGTTTTGTAAGTAATAATGATCAATTTCTTAAGGAATGGGATATGATCCTACATGATTGCTCAATTAAGCTCATGTAATTGAGCATAGGGAAAAAAGAGAGATCTCCTGTTGATAGCAAAAGATCTTAAAATGAAGAAAACACATTTGGAAATTTTGTAAAATAGTGAAGATTATAAAGTGAATGAAACAGTCCTAGTGAAGAAATTAAAGAGGAAAGAGGTTGAGGTAGTACACATCAAAGAAAATAAATTCCTTAGAGACAAATCCGACTACCAAAATGGTAGAATAAAGAAATGGAATTGCAATACAGACAGAATGCAGTATAAACCAAGAGACCGTTCAAATCAAAGGAAATATAGGGAGTTGAAAACAATCCCCAATAAAACAAATTATGGACACAAGAGACATCCTGGGATGCCCAAACATGTTAATATTGAGAAGAAATACAGATTCATATCCCTGAGTCTTTTGGAATCAGATACTGACACTGATTTTTTATCTCAAGTAGCGTCAGGTTCAAAAGAAAGAAACAAAAGAATTTCAGGGTGCCAGGAAACAGTCAAAAGATCATCACTTCTAAAAATAACACATTTAGTAGACGAGGAAGGAGGGGGTGCACTAAACGAGTATAAGAGGAGAAGAAACCTACAACAGTCCAAATAAATCTTAAAAATATGGGTATTTTCAACTTCTCAGGCCATGACTTAACAAAAGTAGAAGTATCTCTACTAAACAAAGGTCTATCTTTTGCCCCAACAGTACAACCCAATGGCTTTCAAGTATTTAAAGACTTAAATAAGTTTGTTAGAAAACTCACATTAAAGAGACACTTTATTAGAAAAGACTCTGCAAATATTAGGAATTTTGAGAATTTATCCAAAACAGGTTTACGATTACCATCAAAATACTACCCATTGGAATCTAGATGTAGTCAGATCGAGATGTTTTACGAATTAGTGAAGAAGGACTTGGGCCTAGAGGAAAAGGCCCTAAAAGAACTTAAGAATAATAATCACATTGTCTTGAAACAAGCAGATAAGGGGGTGGACTAGTTATTATGAATAGGACGGATTATGAAAAAGAATAACTAAGGTTATTGAATGACACCTCATCATATACTAAATTAGATAATGACCACACAGTTAAGTATGTAGAAGAACTAAGGATAGTCCTACTAGAGGCACTAATAGAAAACATTATTAACAAAGATGTATTAAAATTTTTAATTAAAAACACTCCAGTAATTCCAATATTTTATTTCTTACCAAAAATACATAAGTGTCTAAAGAATCCCCCAAGAAGGCCAATAGTGGTGGGTATTGATTCACTGACAGCCCTCATCTCAGAATATGTAGAAGTGTTTCTTAAAAAATATGTTCAAAGGTTAACATCATAACGGCTGTTATACAAATTCTTGAGAATTTAGAGTGGAACACAGAGTATTTTGGGGCTACGATTTACATTCAATAGCTGTATACATCAATAGACCATAAAAAAGGAATTGAATCCTGTAAATGTTTTTTCCTGCAAGATCCAGATCTTAGTGACCCACTTAACGATATTATTTGCAAGCTAATGGATTTTATTATCACTCACAATCATATTACATTTTTGGATCAATTTTATTTGCAAATATGTGGGACAGCTATGGGGACAATTTTTGCACCCAGCTTCGCTAATTTGCACATGGGAAGATGGGAAAACAATTTTATCTATGGTGATACTTCTTTTAAGAACAATATTGTTTATATCAGCTTTATATTGATGACATTTTAATTATCTGGAATTGAACAGAGGATGCTTTTAAGGATTTTATGAATTTTATTGGGGTCAATTCATATAATTTATCCTTACATTTAAAATTAATAAATGTGAAATAGAGTATCTAGACTTGGTATTGATGAATGTGGATTGTAAGATACAGTACATACAAAAAGCTATATAAAACCAGTAGATAACAACTCATATGTACATTTTAAAAGTGGACATGCTACAAAGTGGAAAACAAATATACCATATTCCCAATTCTGTAGAGTAAAAAGGAATTGTAGCTTGGAGAATCAATGTGAGGTTCAATTGAAAGTATATGTCGATAGGTTTAAAGAGAGAGGCTATCCGGAAAAGTTATTAACAGAAGCCATAGCAAGAACTCGGAATACAGAATGTGTACATCTTTTACAATATAAGACAAAAGAAAAAAAGAAAAGTGAGGATGTCCTTTTTATAACTACATTTAATAACAATGAAAAATTATAACGTAGGATTCTTAACAAACACTGGGGTATATTGAAGATGGATCCGGTTTTGAACCCCTTACTACCGGCAAATCATAAGAAAGTATTTAAAAAGGCTAGGGACCTAAAAGACATCCTAGCCCCCAGCATGCTGAGAAAGGACAATCAGAAAAACAGTGGGCTATGGCAGAGACAATGTAAAGGCTCTTTCAAGTGTGGGCATTGCAACATTTGCAAATTTGCACATCCAATCACCCATTCCTTCAAGAATTTTGATGATTCAAGAACATATCCAATTAAACAATGTATTAATTGTACCACTAGGGGGGTGATTTACGTCTTGGAATGCCCACGTAAATTGAAATATGTGGGTAAGACGAAACAACCACTAAAAATACGAATCCAGGAACATGTCCATAGTATTAGAAATAAAATGGATGCCCATACTATCCCTTGGCATTTTATTAAATACCATAATTCCAATGTAGACTGCTTAACATTTAAAGCAGTTGAACATGTAACACTAGGAGAAAGAGGTGGCCATCTGGAAAACAAGTTTTCCAGATGTGAGATGTTCTGGATCTATGAATTAAATACCTTGGTGTCAAAGGGTCTTAATGATAATTATGAAATTGCCCCATTTTTCTGATCTTATAGATGTTATGATTTTTACTGTTGTTTTTAGGGTAAGGTTTTCCATAAGAGGTCTTATGATTATTAACTAATCTATATATGTTTCTGTCTGTGATAATCTTCATGGTTAATTGAGTATCATTCTGTCTCTCTATAAAACTCTGGATGGTTTTGATGCCTGTAATTTAGAATTTTGTTAACTGTTAAATAATATTATGATTTTTATGATGGATTATTACTAGTGATTTAGCTGAAACTATTTTGAGATCATCTAAATTGAATAAGAGCCTTAATGCCATGTGTAATACTGGTTGTTACAGTACACCTTATGGTGACTGATGGGTTCTAGTCCAGAATAGCACAAGGCATTGTGTGTTCACTAGATTGATCTTCAACAAAATGGCATCCGTGATTCCCATGATAGGTCGGGGAAGTCACGAGACATGAAAGTAACTGAGTGAGGCATCTTACCACTGACAAGATGGTGCGGACCAATGAATATAATGAACTCCAGAAACATGGCCACATCCTCTATGCAAGGCTCTAGCTAAGCTGTACAGATGATGTGGGTCTGATGGCATTGTGTCCATCTATTAGACTGGCATACTGTGGCAGCTAGAAACTGTAAACATGCAGCTTTGTTGTCATCCAGATACTATGTTTGTTATGGGACAATATGATAGCAGGAAGTGAGTTCACTTCCTGTTCCTGGTTATGACGGCAGTTTTGTCAGTACACACCCCTAATAAGACTAGATTAGAAGAGGTATATAAAGGTTATACCTCCACATCTATAATTTATCCACCTGAAGAGGTCCAGCAAATTTCACAAGGATGAAATGCATTGAGGTTAATGCCACAATCCCTCTGATATTGGGACTATAGAGAACCTGGACAAGTTCTCCTACAGATAAGCTCTATATGTTTTTATATATGGTACAAGTATTTACTTTTTTACATGAAATAAATGTTATTTTGATTTTTTTACAATATGGTATCTGTTCTCTCTATTTTTCCTGTATACCATGGGAAACTTGATGAAGTAGCCCAGTAAAAACATCCCAGGTAGTCATTGTTCATGGATGAAAATGTGCTAGAGATAAAATTTTGCCTAAAGTAGTTAAATTAGTGCTAAATTTATACCACCAGAAGAGGTACACATCTTATATTTGGGTGACAATTTCTGGTGATGGGATCAATAATTACTGAAGATATTGCACTAGGACGTGCTTTTGTTCTCATCTTTTGTACACATATATATATATATATATATATATATACATTCCAAGAGAGATCCGGCACTCGTCCCATCCATGAGTTATACAGTACCCGGGTGCACTCAGAGGAAAGGGGGTAGAAGGAAATAAATACTGTCGCACTCTGGGATTTAACTCTGTTTTATATATCCAAAAGGTGCATAACCTGTATAACCAACATTTTGGTGTCACATGGCCCTTTTGTCAAGCTGCATGATAAAGGGGCCATGTGACCCCGAAACGTTGGTTATGCACCTTTTGGATATATAAAACGGGGTTAAATCCCAGAGTACAGCATATATCTATATATATATATATATACACACAGTCAGGTCCATAAATATTGGGACATTGACAGAATTTTCATATTTTGGCCTCTATTCACCACCACAATGGCTTTGAAACCAAACAAACAAGATGTGATTTAACTGCACACTTTCAGATTTAATTTGAGGGTAATTACATCCAAATCAGGTGAACGGTGTAGGAATTACAACGGTTTCTATATGTGCCTCCCACTTTTTAAGGGGCTAAAAGTAATGGGACAAACTAAACAATCCTAAATCTAACTTTCACTTTTTAATATTTTGTTGCAAATCCTTTGCAGGCAATTACAGCCTGAAGTCTGGAATGCATAGACATCACCAGACGCTGGGTTTCATCCCTGGTGATGCTCTGCCAGGCCTCTACTGCAAATGTCTTCAGTTCCTGCTTGTTCTTGGGGTATTTTCCCTTCAGTTTTGTCTTCATCAAGTGAAATGCATGCTCAACCAGATTCAGGTCAGGGGATTGACTTGGCCATTGCATAACATTCCACTTTTTAGCCTTAAAAAACTCTTTGCTTGCTTTTGCAGTATGCTTTGGGTCATTGTCCATCTGCACTGTGAAGCACTGTCCAATGAGTTCTGAAGCATTTGTCTGAATATGAGCATATAATATTGCCCGAAACACTTTAGAATTTATTCTGCTGCTTTTGTCAGCAGTCACATCATCAATAAATACAAGGGAACCAGTTCCATTGGCAGCCATACATGCCCATGCCATGACACTACCACCGCCATGCTTCAATGATGAGGCGGTATGTTTTGGATCATGAGCAGTTCCTTTCCTTCTCCATACTCTTCTCTAGCCATCACTCTGGTACAAGTTGATCTTTGTCTCATCTGTCCATAGGATATTTTTCCAGAACTGTAATGGCTTTTTAAGATGTTGTTTGGCAAACTCTAATCTGGTCTTCCTGTTTTTGTGGCTCACCAATGGTTTGCATCTTGTGGTAAACCCTCTATATTCACTCTTGTGAAGTCTTCTCTTGATTGTTGACTTTGACACATATACATCTACCTCCTGGAGAGTGTTCTTGATTTGGCCAACTGTTGTGAAGGGGTTTTTCTTCACCAGGGAAATAATTATTTTGTCATCCACCACAGTTGTTTTTCGTGGTATTCCGGGTCTTTTGGTGTTGCTGAGCTCTCCGGTGTATTCTTTCTTTTTAGGAATGTTCCAAACAGTTGATTTGGCCACACCTAATCATTTTGCTATCTCTCTGATGGGTTTGTTTTGATTTTTCAGCCTAATGATGGCTTGCTTCACTGATAGTGACAGCTCTTTTGATCTCATATTGAGAGTTGACAACAACTGATTCCAAATGAAAATGTCACACCTAGAATCAACTTCAGACCTTTTACCTGCTTAATTGATAATGAAATAATGAGGGAATAGCCCACACCTGTCCATGAAATAGCTTTTGAGTTGATAGTCCCATTACTTTTGGCCCCTTAAAAAGTGGGAGGCACATATTGAAACTGTTGTAATTCCTACACCGTTCACCCGATTTGGATGTAATTACCCTCAAATTAAATCTGAAAGTCTGCAGTTAAAGCACATCTTGTTTGTTTCATTTCAAAACCATTATGGTGGTGAATAGAGGCCAAAATCTGAAAATTCTGTCAATGTCCCAATATTTATATGGACCTGACAGTATATATATATATATATATATATATATACATACACACAGTATATATTCCTGGGCATCACCTGTATCCTTTGCCATCTGGAACCTGAATTTCAACTTCAGATAAGCTTTATAACTTTTTTTAAATTGTTCATTAAATCTGTGTTTTAAACATACTACAATATTAGGACCATTTGTTTCCATTTTACAAACACAAATTTGGAGTGGTATTGTGGATGTCTGGATTTTTTTTTAATATATGAGTGCCATTAACATCTATATTTGGTATGATCAGAAGCACGTTACTGTTTATTTTTACTTATATAACTTCTAATTACATTTTGAGCACTTTGTAATTTTTAGCAGTGTTTTTTTGTGATACACTTGTTTGAAGTGCTAATCCGGTATCACCTAGTGATTTGCAAAGGTGTGGGATTTTATTTTTGTTACTCTTCTTGATATTATTTTGCTATTCAGATTTTTTTCTGCATGGATATATTTATTTTGCTTTTTCACAAAATCATCTGGATGACCCAGAGAAGAAGTTTGCAGAAAAGATCATAACAACATTTATTGCCAAAGCCTTAAATATGCAACCTCAAGGATAATTCATATCACAATGATAACTAGTAAATTGTATGCTACCTTCAAATTATACATCATCTTTCACAAAAGTATTTGGAGGCTCCAGTCTAAGAACTTGCAGAATCATTGCATTCATATATGTACACTACTGCAATCAAATATTGCAAAAAACATAAGATAAAATAAATATTTCTATCTAAACTAAAAACCAAGATATATTTTATATGGAATCCAGAAATGTGCAATGCCCTTATATACAAATTTAATGTTAGTGTTATATTTATATTAGTTACAAAAGCACATGTTAATAATATTCTCATCACAGAATGAAGGTTAGAGCAGAACTGCTCTATTGGCCGCCTACTGTTTCTGTAATTGAATCTCTCTATGGTGTCTTTCATTATTGCTTTTAATAATAGTTAAATACCAGGGAATCCAATTACAATCAGAAATAATTTGATGAAGATCAAATAGATAGACTTATAAACATCTTAATTTTCCAAAACACTAATTTGACAGAAGATGGACAATTCTCAAGTAATGTGAAGTAGTCGGAGATTTCATTATGAATGCTGATAATTAAATAAATGTTAAGTGTAATGCATTCTTTTTCAATGTACATTGTTATCCCCGTCTTCTTGCTTGTTTCCAATTTAAATGAAAATGTTTTATAACATATTTTTTATGTTAATTGTGCCATCAAAACCACACACCAAATAATATACATCAAATAACAGGAGGGATATGCTGCAAAGAGCAATAACGGACATGCTTATACATAGTCTCTTGGCTTTTATTCATCAATACATTTTGTGAAACACCAATAGATTGGAATACAGACTTACCCTTTTGTAAAATGTGACCCAACAGGGTGCCTTTAAACATCATTAATATTATAATAACTCTAATCTAACATCTAATCACACAGAAACTTTTTACAAAATGTCATACAGAAAAATCATTAACAAACATGTAATATTGAAAAATAATTGGAGCTGACACATTTATAAATATGCAATGTTAATATACAGATGCACTCCCTTTACTTCTAGCCTCTTACCATTAAAATTTCTTATTTCATTAAATATTGTGAACCAAATACAAATAAAGGTGTCCTTTTAAGTGTGCAATGAATTAGGACTCAGACTACCTCCCACATACATGCCAATGGACACCACATTCCTTAAAATGAACAATCTGTTAAATAGTTTGTAGGTGGGTTTAGGGCACTTGAAACCCAAATGAATGTAATAACCGAAATGTATGGATATATGGTATAAATAGGGCAAATTTATTTGTCATACAAGGACTTTTACACAGAGCTGTAACTAGACTTTTTGGTGCCCTGTGCCAGAGAGAGCATTGGTGCCCCCTCACCGTCAATTTTTAAATAGGTACATAAGATTTTGCACCTGAAAAAGGGCCATAGCCTCATGGGGAAAGGCCAGGTAAGAGATAGGGGAGACCAGGAGATGCTGGGGACAAAAGAAGAGGAAGCTACAAATGAGAATGATAATATGCAGGAAAATTGACAGGCCCAAACAGCACCCCTGCCCTGTGGTGCCCTTTGCCTTGGCACTGGTTGCACTACCCTAGTTACGGCCCTGCTTTTACATATATAACATGCACAATAAACTTTCCTTAAAATTACAAATGCACAGTACATGAACAAAATAGATGATATGTCCTGTTTTCATATTGTTCCGTATGTCATATTTTCCCATTTTCATAATCCCTTACCATGTAAATTGCAGCTACACTACAGGGTGAGAGACTATAAAAATGGGACATATCATCTATATGTATTTTCCTAGAGGCTGCCCACTGGATTCAGTCCAGGTAGGACTGCATAAGACCAGTCAGGCTGCTAGAGAAGAGCCCAAGTGGGATGGTGGCAGATACAATTTCCAGTGTGCCTTGGAGGCCTTACAGGGACCATGCATGGCTTGTGTTCACACCTGCAGTCAGTCAGGGAGAAATGCAAATTTCTGGGACTGTGTCCAGACCGTCAAGCCAGGCAGAGAGGACAACAAGAGAGACTCTGTATGAAGGCCAGGAGGCCATATTTATACCTGTAAGAGACGGGACTGGGACTACAAGAGACTATTATATTTGCAGACCATCTGCCCATTTTAGTCAGGGTTCAAGCAGTGAGGTAGTGAACTGCATGGGGGCTAGGTTGTTTATTATTTTGTTCCTAAAATGCTGACTGTAAAGCACCATATATTTTCATTTAAACCTAAAAATGTGTGTGGATCTTTAGTATACACCTATTCAGTGTACCATCTTACTATAGCCACTTTTAACATCCCCTCACATAGACAATTACAATTAGTTTGTAAATATAATTTGATGTAGTATTCAACAGACAGGGAAATAAAGCTTCTTGAGATGCTTGTATATACTTTCCTAAGCTAGGTACACACTTGCCCAATTCTCATCAAATATGACCTCACACCTAACAGTTAGTTCAACATTAGTAATGTGTGTACGCTCACAAGACCTCTGGTTTTATCCAATCCTTGTCATCTGGTCATGTCAAAACATTTTCAAACCTACCTGGTCACTAAGCACCTAACCAATATAGATGTGTGTATGCTCCAGCACCTGGTTTGTCCAATTCTTCTCCTGATTCATCCCTCTAGCAGTGGCCAGTCTGACAACAATTAGAAGAGTGTGTACAGTGACACAATCCTTTCAATAGATGGTTTTAGCAGATGTCAATTCTTCAGAAAAATTGGATGGATGTGTGCAGGTACATTGGGTGTTTTATCTGTGACCTTCATCTCCAGTATTATTGTGTGAAAAATTTGGTTACAAATTGATTCCCAGAGGATCTCCAGAGCATAACAGTCTGTATATCCCACACAGCCTACTTTTTGGTCTTCAGTCAGAATTTTGTTCCCAAAACTGCATTGAGGCAGCACTGATCAAGAGTATCCATGATATGATCACTGCTAAATCAAAAGGCCATTACCTCTAATCTTCTAATTTCACTGTGCTGCATTTGACACTGTTGACTACTTTCTTCTTATACAAACACAAATTTCCATAGGTCTTCAGGACACTGTCTTCTTTTGGTTTTCAACATACAGTACTCATCTAATCACACCTTCAGTGTTTGCTTCTCTGTGAACTTTTTTAAAAAGTTGGAGTACCACAAGGCTCAGTAGTAGGTTCTCTGCCCTTATCTATGTATACCACATCTCATAGCTAACTAATAAGCTCATGTGATGAAAACCTCCAGGAATGCTGCACCAGAATGACGATGTCACAAGATGTAGCAATGAAATATGAGTTTATTGCAGAAACATAAAAAACAAACTTTGGATGTGGTAAAAATTAAATAAATCCAGGAATAAGCAGCAGACTGGTAAATGGCAAATGAATGAGGGCCCCATTTATAAATGAATAAAAATACCAGCTGCAATTTAAAAGATGGCGAGAGCGATGCTTGAAAAAAAAGCAGTAAACTGAGATTAAAAATTATGTTAAATCCAGAAAGGGTAACATAATCCCTTTAGCAAGGGGGCCTGAGTTCCTTTAGTTTACATATACTGTGACTTGAATGTACATTAATCCAGAAACATGAATAACATGAGAGCAAATAAAGAGAATCTTGAGTAATGATGCAAAAGTTATCAGGCAAAAATAGGCTTTTTCAGGTAAAGCAGGATTCTCAGACATAAGACATTTAGCTTTGCAAATGCAGATGTTCTTGGTTTGTTATCCAGAAAACCAGAATAGCAGACAATGACCTGCAATGCATTCAGGCCTCAGGCAGGCTAAAAAGCCATGGCGTATTCTATGCTTGCTAATGAATTAATCAATTACCAGGCACATGATCTCCAGCAAAGTGCAAACAACAGCACTTCTGGCTGGAACCAAAACTGCAGTGAATTTTAGAAAGGCCAGATGAACCCTGCTGGTGAAAGAGAATAAAGTAGGGACAGTAGCAAACCAGTCAGTACTAACAGCTCATTTGAATTTCAGTATTATCTACTACTGTATATGCAGATGATATACAAATGTAATGATGCTCTCTTAAACTCTCATACTCTTCAACCCACGTAACTATCTGTCTTTCTGTTATGTCATATTTTATTCCTCTTATCACATAAACTCAATCTTTCAGAAATGGAGCTAATAATATTCCCACCAGTCAAAAATAATGACTTACCTGACATCCCTATCACTGTTGACAAAACAGCAATTGACCCTATCCCTCATGGTTTAATCCTTGACTCAGAACTGTTCCTCACATTCAACCTGTCTCCAAATCCTGTTACATATATTTATTAAATATTTATAGAATATGCAGATATCTCACACAACACACTTCAAAACTTTTGACACACTCATTTTCTCCTTAATTGACTAATACAAAAGCCCCCTTACTGGTCTTCCCCTAAAAATAATTACCTGCAATCTTTTCTGAAAACAATGCCTAACTGATTATTCTAGAAAAACACTATTTTACTGCTTCTCCACTCTGCAAGTCTTTACATTGGCTGCCTGTATCTTACCAACTCCAAAATTAAATACTTGTGTTAACATACAAGGCCATAAACAACACTATACCAACAGATTTTATGCAGAGCAGAAGGGGTGAGTTGGGAGCTACAGTCTTCCATTATCTCAAAATATCTCCCAGCTCAAAACCTCCACTCTGCACTGTGTCTGTCATCCACACTCATTACCTGTTCCCATTTTTACTGGGCTAAACAACATCCTAACATAACAACACTTTCTTCTAGTTACCAAACTTTCAAGGCTTCCCGAAAAAATTACCTCTTTAGGCAAGCCTGCCAAATTCCTGAACCACCTACATAAGCTTCATAAACTACTGTACTCAATTACCTTCCCTCTACACTGTTTTAACATACACAAACAACCATTTGAATTTGGGCCCCAATTGCTGGAAACTTTCTTGTATGACTGGATCATACCATTTTCTATGCACTTACTATATGTAGCAGTTAACCTTATGTATCAATTTCCTATTTACCTATAGACTGTAAACTTGCTCCCTCTCTGTCTGTCCCTTAACATCCAGTATTGTGTTTTTACTGTTTTCCCAAGTGTAATGCACAACGAAATATGCTAGTGCTACATAGATAAATGTTAAACACATCTAATAAATAATACATTATGTTCTTCTACACAGAAACACATTAACATATATTAATTAAATTATATGAAATCCCTTTAAAATTCCACCCTCTTGGAAAGTCAAATTTGATTAAAAAAGATCAATAAGTGACATTACTTATGTTTTACTTTTGTTCTTTGGATCCTGTTTTTATGGTGCTTTCATTTAGTAAGAGCACTAATAAACATCCTATCTACAGCTCCTTCTAATGCCCTTGGCGTTTCACTTTACCATACTGAGATATTTAATATTTGTTCAAACAATTCACATTATTATCAGATCATTCAGTCCATATATTCCTGTTACACTTACTCATGTGCACTTGGAAAATGAGATTATAAGCTTCAGGAGCACTGTGTTATCATTCAAAGCTAAACATCTAATGTCATCTAATGCTTGAGGAGTTTTAACTGGAGTTTGAACTGGATTTGGACTTGACTTTGACATAATCTCCAACCTCAAATTAAATAATATCTCAAGCACTGTACTTCCTGCATGCTACTACTCCAACTAACTAATAACACGTGGAGCTATTAATACAGTAGATATCTTGTTAGTGACTTTACATTTTATCTTTGTACTGTATGTCTTATTTTCATTTTGTTTATCTTGCACATTGTAATCTATGTAGTGATACTAAAATTACTTCCATACTTGGCAATCTCCTGGATGGGATGCACAATAAATGGTTTTGGTGCTTTATAAGGCTTATGTTTATTGCTTTAGAATTCCATTACGTGTCACCTTGTCCAGGCATTGCCTATTCCACCAAGTGTAACCTATGTAATATGTTCAAGAAGACTGCCTTGCCATGGGTAGAATGAATAATCCTTAGAATTAATGACCCATAATGACTGCCTTTACTCTGTAATATGATCATGGTTTCTGTACTTTCTCCAAATATAAAGCTAAGTATTAAGTTCATGATTTCTGAAAAGCACATTGAGTCATTCTGTAGATAAACACTATATACATGATATAAAATTATTATTATATTTATTATTAAACTTAAGGACATTGGCCTTTCTTTTGAAACAATATACAGCCATGGCCAAAAGTTTTGAGAAAGACACAAGTATTGGTTTTCACAAAGTCTGCTGCTTCAGTTTTTATGATGGCAATTTGCATATACTCCAGAATGTCATGAAGAGTGATTAGATGGATTGCAATTAACTGCAAAGTCCCTCTTTGCCATGACAATGAACTTAATCACAAAAACAACATGTCCACTGCATTTCAGCCCTGCCACAAAAGGACCAGCTGACATCATGTCAGTGATTCTCTCGTTAACATAGGTGAGGGTGTTGATGATGACAAGGCTGGAGATCACTCTGTCATGCTAATTGAGTTACAATAAAAGACAGGAAGCTTTAAAAGGAGGGTGGAGCTTGAAATCATTGTTCTTCCTCTGCTAACCATGGTTACCTGCAAGGAAACATGTGCAGTCATCATTGCTTTGCACGAAAAGGGCTTCATAGGCAAGGATATTGCTGCTAGTAAGATTGCACCAAATTCAACCATTTATCTGATCATCAAGAAATTCAAGGAGAGAGGTTCAATAGTTGTGAAGATGGCTTCAGGGTACCCAAGAGCATCCAGCAAGTACCAGGACCATCTCCTAAAGTTGATTCAGCTGCAGGATCGGGGCACCACAAGTGCTGCTTGCTCAGGAATGCCAGCAGACAGGTGTGAGTGCATCTTCTTGCACAGTGATGCAAAGACTTTTGGAGGATGGCCTGATGTCAAGAAGGGCAGCAGAGAAACCACTTCTCTAGAGGAAATACATCAGGGGCAGACTGATATTCTGCAAAAGGTATAGAGATTGGACTGCTTAGGACTGTGGTAAAGTTATTTTCTCTTTTGAATCCCCTTTCAGATTGTTTGGGACATCTGGAAAAAGGCTCGTATGGAGAAGGAAAGGTGAGCGCTACCATCAGTTCTGTGTCAGGCCAACAGTAAAGTATCCTGAGACCATTCATGTGTGGGGTTGCTTCTCAGCCAAGGGAGTGGACTCACTCACAAGTTTGTCTAAGAACACAGTCATGAATAAAGAATGGTACCTAAACATCTTCCAAGAGTGATTTCCCCAACCTTCCAAGAACAGTTTGGTGATGAATAATGCCTTTTCCAGCATGAAGGAGCACCTTGCCATAAGGCATAAATGATAACAAAGTGTCTTGAGGAAAAAAACATAAAAATTTTGGGTCCATGGCCAAGAAACTTCCCAGACCTTAATCCCATTGAGAATTTGTGGTCAATCTTCAAGATGTGGGTGGACAAACAAAAACCCAGAAATTCTGACAAACTCCAAGTATTGATTAGGCAAGAATGGATGGCTATCAGTCAGTTTGTGGCACAGAAGTTGATTGACAGCATGTCAGGGCAACTTGCAGTGGTCTTGAAAAAGAAGGGTCAACACTGCTAATATTGACTCTTTGCATAAACTTAATGTAATTGTCAATAAAAGCCTTTGACGCTTATGAAATGCTTGTCATTTTACATCAGTATACCATATTAACATCTGACTATAAATTCTAAAAACACTGAAGCAGCAAACTTTGTGAAAACCAATACTTGTGTAATTTTCAAAACTTTTTGCCATGGCTGTAGGCCTGGTTATATGCTTGGCTTCTGCTTGCCAGCAATAAACTGTACCCTGAGCTTTGGTGTCATAGAGCCTTCAAGGGCTTCACTTAAAAATCTTGCATTCATGTGTACATATAGTAAAGAAACCTATTTATGCATGTGCAACTGGTTCTGATCAGTGTTTTGGTTTTTGCCCATTGTGGGCTACATTTACTAAACTGAGAGTTTTCATAAGTGGAGATGTTGCTCATAGCAACTAATCAGATTCTAATTAACATTTACAGTAACTAGCACATTCTACAAGATAATAGCTAGATTTGGATGCTATTTGAAACATCTCCACTTCAAGAAACTCTCACTTTAGTAAATTTACCCCTGTGAGTTCATAACAGAATGACTCAGCCATACTACTCTGTCCTTGATTCATGTTAGCAATGCAAAAATGGATTATTTATGCCTGCTTCTTTTAATTTGGGAGTTCCTTTATTTCAGGCTCTGCAGCTAGACATAATGCTCATAGCTAGCACTATTGCTGGATTTAATGCCAAAGATGCTGAAACACTTCAAATCTACTTTGGATAGCAACCCCGTGTATGCTGCATCTGATATAGCCTGTTCCTTTTTGATTGTGGTATTCCAATTAGGAGGAAAAGTCAAAGGCTGGTCTACTGTGGTCCCCAGCAAAGGAACTTTTGTAGGGTTTGCTGGTCCTCATCTGGATTTTGCTCAGAGGTCTAAGAATTTTAGTAGTTACAAGTCCAGACTTTCCAGCAGTCCTCAGCCTTGTTTGTCAGAGGAAAGCATAGTTGCAGAAGAAATTACCAACTGTGCCTGCACAGTATGGGGTTCAGCGTGTGCAGCCCAAGGAGGGGATTCATTGTTTACAAATCCAGAAGGTGATTCAGTGTGTGCAGACCCAGTGAGGGACTCCATCTGTGCCATCCTAGTGGGGAATTTTAGACATGCCATTTCAGTGGTGGACTCCAGCCTGCCAGTTCCAAAGAGAGTGCTATCCTTGCCAAGGCATGTGTTTGCTACCTAGCCAGAGGATTGAGAAGTACCTACCTTGCCAGAGATTGAAAGATGATCACAATGCCAGACATCTGAGAGGTGCCTGCCTTGCTAGAGGTCCAAAAAGTGCCTGCTTTTCCAGAGCTGCCTGCTTTGCCAGTGTTCAGAAAGATGTCTGTCACCTTGCCCGAGGTCCCAGATGTGATTGCTTTGCCAGAAGTCTGAGAGGTGATCACTTTCCACAAAGTCTGAGAGGTGTCCATCACTTTGCCAGAGGTCTGAGAGGTAATTGCTTTGCGAAAGGTTGGAGAGGTGTATGTTGCCTTGTCACTGGTCTAAGAAATGATCACTTTACAAGATGTCTGACCAGTATTTGCCACTTTGCCAGAGGACCAAGATTTGTCCATTGCCTTACCAGAGGTCCAAGAAGTGTCTAACACCTTGCCAGAAATCTGAAAGGTGTCTGACACCTTTCGTGCCCTGGCAAGGTGACAATCACCTTGCCAGAGGTCCAAGAAGTTTAATTCACCTTGCCAGAGGTTCAGGAGATATTGGTCACCTTGCCAACGGTACAAAAGGTCCAAGGGATGCATGCCACCAGTCCAATGGTTCCAAACTCATCTACCACCAGTATGGTGTCTGCCCAGTTTGATGTCCAAGGGAGGTCTGCCACCAATTTTTTTGGTTTATGCATCTGTCAAACAATCTTCTGAGGCCTTGAGTCCTGTATCCATTCTTGCTGAGTTGTGTGCCTAATCTGGGTGCCCTGTCTAGTCAAGTGCCTTATCCAGTCTTCTAGCCAAGTTGTGTCCATTCTTATGTACCAGAGATGACTGATAACCAGTAAAGTGTCCCAGGGATGTCTGCCACCAGTCCAGTGGTTCTAGTCTCACCTGTCACCAGCCTGGTATTTCCAGTCTTGTTTGTTGCCAGTCAATTGGTTCCTGTGTCTGCCCAGTCCAGTTTCCCAGAGGTGACTGCAGTCCAGATGGAGGAGGTTAAGTGCCCAAGCCAGTGAACTCTCCAGCTGTCAGACTATTTAATTTGATTGAAATATCACTCATTGTATGGCTTTGGTGCAACAGCATGTTACTCACTATGATGAATCATCTAATGTTAATGGACAGGACATAATAGCCTTCTTTTTAATGAAGTTCAGAGGAGAGGCTTTGATGTGAGAACACTCTCTTCTTGACTCTAAAGACCCTGCATTGCAAGATCTTCATGAATTCTCTAGGACAGTAATCAGGAGGTATATTACACCCTCTATTCCTGCACAACTGGATTCCACCTTTAAAACAGAGTAGTCAGAGAATTCAAAAGTAAAAATAAAGAAGAAGAAAAAGAAAAGATTACCTTTAGGCACCTGGAATCTTTTTACTGGAGGGCAACATGATGTTAGAACTCTGGGCCTGTTTCATTACGGATCGCTATTGCGATCATGGATGTGATCACACACACAGGTCTCATGCGAAAATATGCTAATGAATGCAATTGCAAAGCCATTGCACAGCCAGCATAGAGACGCCCACTACAGCTGTAACACCTTGCAGTCCTGCGTATACATCGGTAACATCGAGTAACATCGACCCCATATGCACAATTACAACAGGTCGGACCTTACTCAATAATTGATAACCTCATCGGACACAGTGAGAACTTAAGCTAAGTATGCCATTGCACTGGTTAATTTATATTGCCCATGTAATGGAGTTCAAACATACAGACATGTCTGCTTTTCTCCTACCTTTCCCAAATGCTGACATCCCATCCCTTGTTCTGCTATGGCTTTGTATCTGCATAGGTGATCGCAGTGCAATCACCTTTGCATATGCTGTTGTGATCCGTAATTAATCACGCCCTTTGTTCTGTTTTGCCATGTTTCCGGGCAGAATGTCTCCCCACCACTAGGGGTCACCAAGCCTCCTATATGTAGTTCTGTATCCTGCCAGAGGGGCTGCTCTTCTGTCTTTGTTCTGAGGCCAGGTGTGAGGTGATTGATCATTCTTTCATTACCAGCATGGACAACACGTGACACATGCCTTTTTAGTCTGCTGGATCCCAGCACTATTTGCTGTTTCTTTAACATTTCCTGTACTGGACTTGTGTTCTTCAGAGGTTCTTGTGTCTCTTTAGACCTTGCCTTTGTCTGCTGTATCAGCCCTCTGTCTGGATTCTGGGCTTGTCTATTTGCATACTCTATATTACTATTTGCAACTTGCCCCTGTTCTGTACCTGAAACACGGACAATATTCAACAGCTACCTGATTCTTATCCAGGTTGTAGGCAAGTTTTTGCTATTCTTCATGCCTGCAATGAACTATACCCTGAGTTTTGCTTTCACATTCTGCAGTCTGCCCAAGCTTAGCTTAAAAACTGCATTCAAACGTGCTTATGATAAATAAACCTTTTTCTGCAGCTGCAACTGGTTCTGATCAGTGTTTTGGTTTGTGCACATTGTGAGTTCATAACATAGGCCCTCATTCAGAGCCGTACGCTCTGAGCAGAACGCACGCTCTGAATGAGGGCCGCCCTCCATAATTATGGAGCGTCCTCCTGGACGCTCATATAGCTGTGGGTCACCACCCACAGCCTATATGAGCATGCAGTTTGATGGCCGCGATGGTCTTGACCATCGTGACCATCGCCACTGTGAGCCGGAGCCTGCGGTTCAGTTTTTCAACCGGAAGGCCCGGAGTGATTTTGGCTCCCACTAGTGATGTCAGTGGGCCAGCTTCTGATGGTAGGCGTTCCCTTGGGAACGCCCCCGTCAGGGAGGCACGCCCCAGGCACGCCCACCAAAGGGGGCGTTCTGTCAATCAACATCGACAGCATGCCCCCTTTGATCAGACACAACGAGCGAAGGAAAGTCCTTCGCTCATCGCATCTGGCGCATGCGCACGATGGAGCTCCCGCCGTCGTGCGCATGCTCAGTGCACAACATCGACCCACTTGCGAGCGAACAGCCGCTTGCGAGTGGGTCTGAATCAGGCCCATAATCTCCAAGTAAATCAAAGATTTTAACTAATCTCAGTAAAGTAATACATATGCAAATAGGAATTGCTTTGTAGCAAATAGAGATATGCACCGACCCCCATGTTTTGGATCTGGATCTGTATTTTTTCTTAAAAAATAAAAAACAGCTAAAATCACATAAAATGGGCCATTTATGTTCCTACAGTATTAATAACCTCAATAACATTTATTTTCACTCATTTCCAGGAATTTTTAACCACCTCATAGCTCTCGATATTGATTTGTTCATCTTGTTTATGCCAATAATTTGCACCAAGATAGCTGGCTGACTAAGCTAAGCTGCAGCAGTTGGTGGCACAAACACATGGCAGTTCAACTTCAAACATGGCACATCAGGAAACACTTTTATTATTAAAGAGAGGCCTGAGGGAGTTGGAGTATGTATGTAGTTGAAGGTTGGGCAGTGACAGGCAGGGTTGATTGGTAGTAAATTTTATTTTGTTTTTTGATTCAAAAGAAAATGTATGAGGGAGAAGGTGAGAGGAGAAGGCATTTACAAAAAAATGTGACACAGTACATTTACATCAGTCATTGCCACAGAAGAATCCTTGAGCATGGCTGCTGCTGCTGGGAGTTGATATTCTCAACCCAGAAGGTGACCAGGAAGAGTGCTTTCCCCCCAAAAAAATAAACAATTGCAAATCTTCTATAAAGGCTTTTCCCAACCTGTACAGGGACATAAAAAAACATAGTTAGTTAGTGGCCTCAAAGTGTTACTTAACCAGCACAGATATGTGGACAAGTGTAAGATCTATGATTTAAGGGCAGGGGTAGCCAACCCTGGTCCTCAAGAGCTGCCAACAGTGCATGTTTTCCAGGTCTCCTCACATAATCAAAACTATTATAATTAACTCCACCTGTGGATCTTTCTAAATGTTTTGGTAAGTAATGAATACACTTGCGGCTAGGTCATCTGGAAAATGTGTGCTCTCGAGGACTGTAGTTGGCTACCCCTGATTTAAGGCCTTATGTTGTGTCTTTCTTGAGAATCCTGTGCCTACTTCTGCAGGTAGGAGTGGATTTTCATCCCAGAAGGGGACCATGAAGAGTGCTTCCAAAAAACAATTGACTTAAATAATCCTTTGCAAACCTTCTGTTCTGTAACAGAATTTCCCAAACTGTACATGGACATTGAAAAAACAGAGTTAGTTAGTGGCCTTCAAAATGCCATTGTTCCCACTGTCCACTTCTTTGATATGTGAATAATGAATATGTTAGAAATGTAGAAGGCCAAAAATTGGGTGGACCACACATGGCTGAATGATCAACCTTGGCGACTGAATCAGTGTCATAAGGAAGAGGAGGCTGCAAACTCAGTGTCATGTTATGAGTTGGCCATATGGGGTATGTTGCTGTTAAAGGATCAGGCTGGTTATCAGTGGACACATTATTATAGTTGTTGTTATTTTGAGTTGCCATCTCCTGAAGGGTGTTTACCAACAGACAGAGACTACCTACCTATCAGCTCAGGCATAGTCACTTATTGAGCAACAGAGCTCTGTTCTCTGGAGGGTAGCCAAATAGGTGGGAGCCCCTGTTCCAACTTCTGAAGCTCTTATCTCTCCACATCATCTATGTCATCAGGGACATCTAGCTCCTCTTTCTGTACCCTGCTCACCCTTTTTGCACAGGAAATCCAGGATAGATGGTTTGTAAGAAGAAGGCCTAGCAAAAGATGGGGATGTTCATTATCAAGACCTGGTACCCCCAGTGGGTGTAGTCTGGGAGGTATTGGTTGGCATGCAGGCAGCAAAATAACAAAGACCTGAATGTTGTCTGTGCTTGCTATTCAGAATTTCAGTTTGCGATTCAGGTAGGAATGAATAAAGTTGGCTACAGAACACAGTGACAGAATCACTGGATGTCTTAGTGCATTCAGGCCAAACACGATCCATGAATTCCTAGACAGATTCCTGGCAAAGGTGGGTGTTATAGCCAGACACTTTGAAGGCTGTAACTTTGAACTGCTTTATAGAAAGCATGTGAATGAAACCTTTCCACACTGCAGAACATGATGAACATGAAATCCCTTGAAGTTCAGCACCTAGAGCATCTTTATTCATGTTCTCTATGGCCTCTCCTGACTTTTGTTTACATTTTTGAATATAACAGTTTTAGAATTTAGGATGTCTAGTCTATATAGGTTTGTAAATAAATATAGGTTTTAGTTTTTTAGAGCATATAAATTTATAAGCTGTTAGGATAACATTTCTCCTATGTTTAAGATAAAAAACTAATTTTTGTAATCCAATAACTTAAAAAAAAAGTTTTCATTGCAATATTCATGCAGCCCCTTGACAGACAGCAGCACCTCACCACTGCGCACCTACACCAATGACAGTGACAGCCAGATGTGGCTGACATGCACACAAAAAAAATTTGACAAAAAAGAATACAATTTATTTTTATTTTATTATGCTCCAGAACCAGAGCACAGATTGATCATGACTGAAGTTGGGCAGCAGTAGATTGCAACTTGCATTGCTGGCTGGATCTTGTGTAGTACTGTGGTTAAGCCTAACATGCACACACACACACACACACACACACAGAAATATAAATTACACTTTTATTGATTTTTTTGACTATATATATATATATATATATATATATATATATGTTTTTTTTAGTCCAGAACTTGGGCCCAGATGGACACAGCACAGGCCAGATGTATCTGCAGTTCTGCACCAGCCCTGATGGACACAGCAGGCAGCAAAGCACCAGCCCAGAATTGATGAGCACCACCAGCCCAGGACACAGCAGACAGCACAGACAGCCCAGATGGATCAGCAACAGCCCAGATGGACACAGCAGACAGCACAGTGACAGCAGCAGTCCAGAATGGATCAGCACCGGCCCAGGACACAGCAGACAGACAGCACCAGCACCGTTCCCAGCCCTACACTACCCAACCTCCCTGTTTAGTCTCCATAGCAGGAGTAAAATGGCATCCATTGTGTGGTCCCTTATATACTACATTGATCATAGAAATGAAAGCTCTCAAACCGTGAGATTTCAGACTCTATAGTTTTGCCTCGGTTTGAGATCCGAGTCAGGCGGGAAAAATCGAGCCTGCTAGGATCTGAATTGGATCAGCTAAATGTGGGTGGGCTCTGATCTCTGAAATCCAAACCTGCTCATCTCTAGTAGCAACCAATCAGATTCTACTTATCATTTATCTAGCACCTTCTTGAATATAATAGCTAGAATCTGATTGGTTGCCTTGGGCAGGAAACATCTCCACTTCTATTAATTTGCACTTTAGTAAATATGTCCCTGCATGTTAATGTGTATCTTTATAACAATGTGTGGATGACACAAGGAATTGCCCATTTATAAATATCAGCAGGTCACACAATTAAAGCAGCTTAGTGTAACATGTGATTTTAGGTATTTCCCTTACTGTAATAGTAGCATGAACACAGAAAAAAGAGAGATTTGCCCTCCAGCACACTGCAGCAAAAACAATACTTAAATCCTACATGATAATAGAGATTTAGAGGTATTGGTTACACATATGTGCAAATATATGAATAAGTGCCAGGCCAATCATCAAGGCTCCTCTATACTGGCATCCCTAATATTAAGGGGCTCACGTCCGAGAAGCAAGGCACCCCAAAAAAATTCCAACCAAGGGCCATCCCCATGACATCACATGAAAAAGGGAAAAAGGTGATAGTGAAGTATTTAGAAAAGATGTGTAAAGATAAATCAATAAGTGTTAATGAAATGATAAAGAATTAAAATGACATATATAATGTACAAACAAATAGAGAAGTGATAAAAGTATTCTATGTGAATTAAGTGGTGATGCCATGAGAAAGGCCCAGTCAGAACCCCCCCGGGGGCCCCACTCCCAAACGCTCACCCCAAAATAATTATTGCTACATAATATTAGCACCCACTCTGGGTCATATAATTTCAATTGATCTACTGCATGATAACAGTACATATGTAAGCTGAGAGCTAACTTACCTTGGAGGTACCCCAAAAAAAACTCCACATGGCACCTCCTCCTAATGCTGACTGCCTTCATGCCTCTCCAAATTTTCAAAGAAAAATGGTAGTTGCTCAGATCAGCTTAATTGCATAACACAGGTGCTTGTAAAGACCGGGGTTTACACTGAACACAGAAAAAAAGAGAGATTTGCCCTCCAGCACACTGCAGCAAAAACAATACTTAAATCCTACATGATAATAGAGATTTAGAGGTATTGGTTACACATATTTGCAAATATATGAATAAGCGCCAGGCCAATCGTCAAGGCTCCTCTATACTGGCATCCCTAATATTAAGGGGCTGACGTCCTAGAGTGGGTGCTACCATAATGTAGCAATAATTATTTTGGGGTGAGCGTTTGGGAGTGGGGCCCCCGGGGGGGTTCTGACTGGGCCTTTCTCATGGCATCACCACTTAATTCACATAGAATACTTTTATCACGTCTCTATTTGTTTGTACATTATATATGTCATTTTCATTCTTTATCATTTCATTAACACTTATTGATTTATCTTTACACATCTTTTCTACATACTTCACTATCACCTTTTTCCCTTTTTCATGTGATGCCCTGGGGATGGCCCTTGGTTGGAATTTTTTTGGGGTGCCTTGCTTCTCGGATGTGAGCCCCTTAATATTAGGGACGCCAGTATAGAGGAGCCTTGACGATTGGCCTGGCGCTTATTCATATATTTTCAAATATGTGTAACCAATACCTCTAAATCTCTATTATCATGTATGATTTAAGTATTGTTTTTGCTGCAGTGTGCTGGAGGGCAAATCTCTCTTTTTTTCTGTGTTCAGTGTAAACCCTGCCCTTTACAAGCACCTGTGTTATGCAATTAAGCTGATCTGAGCAACTACTATTTTTCTTTGTAATAGTAGCATGCATGAACAAATCTTTGATATTTTTCCTCTTCAAAAACATGTAATTGGAAACATCTTCAAAGCACTTTAGATCCAGATCCCTGCAAACTAAATGCCATAGTGCTTTTTTCGCTCTTGAAATGATTGTGCTGTTAGCTGTATAATTACTTGCCAAGATACTCCTGTTAGCTTTACTCCTTTTATTGTTATGGGGACTAAGAATATGTCCCTGAGGAGAGAAAGGAACTGTTATGGTGCATAAACACATAGCGATTTAAAAGGATGATTTTAACAATAACGATATCACTATCGATACCGTTACTTTTCATATAGTTCTTTTAAATGGTCCCAACCAACTTACCTTAGACCAGCGACGCGCGGCCACATATGGACATTAGCAATATCGTCCATCGGCCGTGCATGCTGGTCAACTTGTGAATGCAAAAAAGATGGCCTTTAGGAAATATAAGCAGACTCAAAATAATGAAGACAAAGAGGTGTATCTTGTAAAACAGAAGAAGGCTAAGAAAGTAATCAGATGAACAAAGGCAAAAGCTGAGGAGAAAATGGCACAGTCAGTGGGTAAAGGGGGTAAACATTTTTTAAGTGTATAAGCGAAAAAGTAAAACAAAAGGTGGAAAAAAAGACTAAAGATAGAAAGAGGGAGTCTTGTTGAGGGAGACAATGTAATAGCTGATCATCTTAATAATAATTATTTTTGTTCAGTATTCATTACATAGAGAGAGGGCAAGGGGCCACATTTAATTTGCAGGTGTAATCAGAAAAATGAGGTAGGAACAAGCATATTTACAGAGGAGAAGATCCTAACAGAACTCTCAAAACTGAAAGTGGATAAATCAATGGGGATTGATGGGATAAATCCAAGGATACTAAATGAGCTTAAAGGGGTGCTGGTAACACCATTAACAGAATTATTCAACCAGTCACTAGCTACTGGAGTAATTCCAGAGGACTGGAAAAAAGCAAATGTTGCCCCGCTGCACAAAAGTTGAAGCAAGGAAGAGGCAAGCAACTACCGACAGTGAGCCTTACATCACTAGTTGGAAAATTGATGTAAACACTCTTAAAAGAAAGATACATAGATTATCTCAAATCCAGCAATTTGCAGGATCCCAAACAGCATGTATTTACTGGGTGGAGATCATGTCAAACAAATCTTATTGACTTTTCTGACTGGGTGAGTAAGGAAATAGATAAAGGGGGCCATAGATATAGCTTATCTAGACTTTTGTAAGGCTTTTGACACTGTTCCACATCACAGACTGTTAATTAAACTGGAAAGCATGGGATTGGATACAAACATAGTTAAATGGATAAGATCATGGCTGCAGGATTGGAAATAGAGAGTTGTAGTACACAGAGTGCAGTCTCAAGAGGGAAATGTTACCAGTGGAGTACCTCAGGAATCTGTACTTGGACCAGTGCTTTTTAATACATTTATTTGTGACATTGCAAATGGTATTGAAGGGAAACTATGCCTTTTTACAGATGACACAAAGGTAATCAACAGGGTAGACACACCAGGAGGGGTAAAACAAATGATTTATTATCTAGGTAGACTAGAGGAATGGTCAAGAACGTGGCAACTACAGTTTAATGCCAAAAAATGCAAGATCATGCACTTGGGTCTCAAAAATCCAAAGGCTAAATATAGTATTAATGACACTATACTGGAAACTACTGAAGAGGAAAGGGATCTAGGATTCACTATTTCAGGTGACTTAAAGGCAAGCAGACATTGAAAGAAAGCAATGAGGAAGGCAAGTGAGATACTTGGTTGCATAGGGAGAGGAATCAGTAGTAGAAAGAAAGAAAGAAGTGATAATACCATTGTATAGGTCATTGGTACATCCTCATCTCGAATACTGTGTTCAGTTCTGGAGGCAATAACTCCAGAAGGATATTAATACATTAGAGACTGTACAAAGAAGGGCAACTAATATGGTGCAAGGTCTACACCACAAAACGTACCAGGAAAGACTAAATGATCTTAATATTTATAGTTTGGAGCAGAGAAGGGAGAGGGGGAACATGATAGAAGCATTCAAATATATAAAGGGTTTTAACAAGGTAAAGGAAGGAGACATTCTTCAAAGAAAAAGAAGTAGAGGACATGTTCTGAAACTGGAGGGTAGTAGGTTCAGGGGAAATTTGAGAAAATTACTTCACAGAAAGGGAAGTGGAATAGCCTCCCATAAGAGGTGGTAGAGGCTAAGACAGTAGACCAATTTAAACATGCATGGGATAGACATAAAGATATCCTTCAGAATAAGTAAGGATCAATAAGGGTTGAGGTAACAACATATTTAAAAATGGGGCAGACTAGATAGGCCAAGTAGTTATTATCTGCCTTCAAATTATATGTTTCTATTTTGAGCAAGTTACTATAGGGACCCGCGATTGATGATTACAGATCGCTATAGTCGGCAGTAAGTTGGTGGTGTGCTGGATTATCGATATTGATCATTCAGCATACCAGGGAGGGTGCATAATGATCTGCCAGCGATATTGTATCATTGGCAGATCGTTACATGTGTACGTACCATTAATTTCTGTTGTTCTAATTTATCCTCCTTATAACTTCTCTGAATTAATCATTTTATAACATTATCCAGCTGTTCAGGTTATCACCTGTATAATTAATCCTGGCCCCTCTAAGCATTTGCAAATAGAGTAAAACCAGAGGCTCCCAAACTCAGTCATCAAGGCACCCTAACAGTACAGGTTTTAAGGATATCCATGCTTGACAACAGGGTACTTAATTAATATCTCGGTCAATATGATTTAACTGCCTGTGCTCAAACATGGATATCTGTAAAACCTATTGGGGTGCCTTGAGGACCGTGTTTGGAAACCTCTGGAGTAATACCATCTTTAAAGCAGGTGGATTGTGTCTTTTGTATTTAAGCATGATATTTTTATCAGTTAATTTGTAAAAAAAAAGTATTGATCTTGTTTTCTTTGCATAGAACTTTAACATCCAAATACTCTATTTCTTCATAGGATGTTTTATAAGTAAATTGATGAAACAAATTGATTTTGTTTCTGTTATTTCTATGATTTCTATGAAGGACTCCCTACTTCCCTAGGATTAATAAATCATCTATGTTCCTAAGGTACAATATAATATTACTGTGGATTTCTGAATGGTCTAGGGAAATGTCTAAACATAAAAATGCTATTTATAAATGTACATGGACCCTCGTGTTTTGGTTGTATTTCATCATTGTGTTTTGTTATGCCAAAACCACCTTCAAGTGTTTTGGTTTTGGATCTGGATTTTTTCTTTAAACAATTGATAAAAACAGAGAAAATTATATAATTTTGACTGGGTTTTGTTCCTACAGTATTATACTCAATAAATTTAGTTTCCAATAATTTCCAGTCAATTTTGATCACATCACAGCTCACAATATTGTTCACCAATATTAGCTAAAGGCTGGCTGGCTAAACTAAACAGAGCAGCGGCACATACACATGGCAGTTTAAAATATAGCACATATATGAAACAGTGCAACACAGCAGTGGCAGACAAGATAGCAGTTTAACAAACTATAGAACCCCACAGAAAGAAGGTTTTCAGAAATCAAGAACTAGATCAAAGGACTGAAAGTAGTACAAGGAAATGGAGGTGGTGTACATAGTGGTAGGCATGTAAAAATGAATGAACGATTGATCCATTGTTTTAATAATTAGAAAGAATTGAGACATGGCCTTCTAAGAGAATTTTTGCAGCAACTGAGAATAGAGGCTATAAAATAATACAATGTTATTAGTCATGGATTCCTGACAATGGTTGTAAGAGAAGTTGGCCATACTACCCCTCTTTCCTCCATAATTGGGTAACACACCCCTGTAGTATATTTTTGAGGTGCACCAGAGAGACTGAGTATGAGGGGAACTAGCTCAGATGACCAAGGGCAGTACAGGGAAATGGAGGTGGAGTAAGTTGTGAAAGGCAGGTAAAAAAAATGATCAATTGATTCATTAAAAAATATATATAATTGAGATGTGGCCTTGCAAGAGCTGTTTTTGCAGCAACTAAGAAGAGAAATATAATACAATGCTATTAGCCAAAGATTCCTGAATGGTTGCAAAAAGAGCTGGCCATACTACTCCCACTCCTTACTAATTAGGTAACATTCCCCAGTAATACATATATGAGGTGCACCAGAGGGTCTGAGTATGAGAGGAACCTGCTTAGAGGCCCAAGGGCAGTACAAAGAAATGGAGGTGGAATATGTATGTTTGTGGAAGAGAGGAAAATGATTGATCAATTGTTTAATAAATTAAAAATTGTTCATATTTACAAATAATACTAAATATGCTCCATAATTCTATTATTTTTTTCATTATATTTTGTGAGGCAGCAGATTATTTCTGGTTACAATATGTTTCAAATTTGTTAGAGCAATAAAACAATACAAAATCGTTTGTTTATGCAAAAAAGCAGTTAGCAATGCCCCCACATAGCCAATAATGAAATGAAAAGTGGAGCAAGATGTAACTGTCCTTGGGCCTAAACACCCACCAATATGTAGTGATCCAATTGCAAGATCTTGATATTAATTTGGTCCCGGTGAAGTTAATAAAGAAGTTGATCTACAAGTCAATCCTGAACAAACTACCTCACGGTGCCTCTATTATAAGCTGGATAGCACACTAATAATGTGGCTTATATACTGTATATACATTAAGGTGCACAGATATTCAAATAAATCTAAAATGTATGCATAAAAATAAATACTAATTTGTTTTCTTAACACTTCTCACCCACAAGTGAATGACAGCTCTTACCAGCAGGGTGTGATGGCCACTCACAGATATAAAATAAAATAAATGTGGCAAGATGAGGTTAAGGATGCCATCTGCTGTGATATATGGGTTCATTTTTACATAGTGGTCAATTAGTAGCACACCAGTTGAGGGCCTTGGTACAAGTATCCACAGATAGGTTTATTTTTCAGCAGAAATATAAATAAAGCAAAAGATAGGCTGTCTAGCTCTAACTAAACAAATGACTCTCTCTCTCTCAGCATGGAGGAACCTCTCACAATACAACAGTAATAGCACAGTACATCCAGCCAGTGTCTCGCAACAGATCTGGTGCCTGTTACTAAAGTAGTGAGAGACTGAAGACAAACCTTATATCAGTCTCTCACAGGTGTTATGATGGGATGTAGCTGATGATATACCGGCACCATAATCCTGAACCAGGAATAGCACACTGGTGCTGGAATTCTGTTATGAGGGGAGAATGCCGTCACTAAGATACCGACAGCCGGCATCCTGATGGTAAGGGTAAGGGTGCAGTGTAGGGATGGTTAAGGTGCAGAACAGGAGGGTTAGGGGGTGAAGGAGGGAAGGTTAGGATACATAGGTGTCCTCTGTCAGGATTCAGGATGCCGCTGTCAGTTTTTTGACACCCAGCATCCCAAGCAAGTGCTGGGCTCCCATTCCCTACCAATTCTGATATTCAATGATGCAAATGAGTTTCTGTCCACCAGGCAGAAGCCAGAAATCTATGCTACACATACCACCCATCTACAACTTCTCCAATGCATTTATCACTATATATGTGTGGTTTGGTTCTGCAGAAATCCAAATCCACCCGAATTTCATGAATCCCGGTAAATTCAGATCATGGTTCTGATCTTTTTGTGGTTCAGAATTCGGATTTTAAATTCAAACTTCGGGTTTTGGATTGCAAAAATTAAATGATTTTAGCTGTTTTTAAATATTGTTATCAAATTTTTTTTTTAAATCCAGATCCAAAACAAAAACACTTGAGGGTGATTATGCAAAACAAAATCCAATACCTTTAAGGAGATAAAGAACCACAACCAAAAAACAGGGGTAGGCGCACATCCCTAATGTATAAATAAATATATATATATATATATATATGTATATATATATATATATATATATATATATAGTCTCCAAAAACCGGCACTCAAAGCTTTCCAAAGTATATTCTGCCTGGGTGCCCTCCCCACTGTTTAATGGCTGGCTGCCAATAATCAGGAATATAGTCAGTGTTTATCGGCGGCACTCTCAGGACTTGCAACAAAGATAAATAAGGAGACGTCGCATGTAATTAGGACTTGTGGGTATTTAAGGAGGGTGTTTTTCACTAGGAGATATGCTGCTGTTGTGTCCTGTGTCTGGGTCCATCTGTCTTGAGGAAGGTCATTTAATATGCCCAAAATGTTGTATTCTTTTTGTCTGTAATGTGAGTAATAAATCATCTACCATCAAGCAGAAGTCCTGGTGAATGCTGTCAATTTTTAATGGATTACAAATGTGCTGCCTCAAAAGTAACTTTTTTTTAGGAGCACTGAGGATTACACCCCAGGCAGTGGAAATATTGGAAAATGTGTGTGCCGTCCTACTTTTGAACTATATATATATATATATATATATATATAGTCCGTGTTTATCGGCGGCACTCTCAGGACTTGCAACAAAGATAAATAAGGAGACACTACTCCATGGAACCTATTAACGTTTCAGTTGTATTTTCAACTTTCATCAGAATTAAATGAGACAATACAAAAGAGCTTACCTTTATAGTGACATCCCTTCGCCATCATGCGTTGTCTGCATCCTTCCGGGTTTGGGCGCTAACAGAAGACATCACCAGCCGGCGACGCACGCTACCTGGCGCCTTGCATTCCCGGGAGGTTGCCAGGCAACCAACCATAAACAAACACCACCGTGAATGATCTAATAAGTAATACATAGATCAGTTAGGCAGATGTAAACACACTTATACAATAATAGTATTATATAGAAACCAGCGATCACTAACAGGTCCATTCTATCCTGTCCCAACAATATATAGTTATACGATATATATGTGGTACACCACAAACTATATATAGGACATATCAAATATTCCATATATCATAGTTATTCTGGTAAACCAAAGAAGCACATAGCTACAATAATTGACTACTAATAGCATCTTAATACACACTTAGAGTCCACCAATGTAAGAATTATTATAAAAAGCAGGTTAGATTTAGTTGCTCATTAAGCCCATAAGGCGCTACAGTATTCAGGTGGTGTATCCACTCCGCCTCCATTTTAAGGAGTAGTTTATCACTATCACCACCCCTAATACTTTTAGGCACCTGATCTATCATCTTATATCTCAAAGATGAAAGATTGTGCCCATACTGTTTGAGTGTGTTTACATCTGCCTAACTGCTTTGATCTATGTATTACTTATTAGATCATTCATGGTGGTGTTTGTTTATGGTTGGTTGCCTGGCAACCTCACAGGAATGCGAGGCACAAGGGAGCATGCGTCGCCAGCTGGTGACATCATCTGTTAGCGCCCGAACCCAGGAGGATGCAGACAACGCATGATGGTGAAGGGATGTCACTATAAAGGTAAGCTCTTTTGTATTGTCTCATTTAATTCTGATGAAAGTTGAAAATACAACTGAAACGTTAATAGGTTCCATGGAGTAGTGTCTCCTTATTTATCTTTGTTGCAAGTCCTGAGAGTGCCGCCGATAAACACGGACTATATTCCTGATTATTGGCAGCCAGCCATTAAACAGTGGGGATGGCACCAAGGCAGAATATACTTTGGAAAGCTTTGAGTGACAGTTTTTGGAGACTATATAATTGCATTTCCACACGTGCGGTCACTAACCGGGGACGTCTAAGGATCTGTGTAACAAGGCACTGCTACAGAGGGTTAATTACTACCTTTCATCTCAGATGTGTTGTACTACATTGGTTTTATTGTGCTCAATATGGCAGAAGGATCTAAAAACACTAAAGCACTTGAATATGCTGGCTTTAGAAACATCGAATTGCCAACAGGTGAGATCTGGAGTTATTTGGATACAGATGCTGAGAATATCAGATTCAAGGAGAATTTTTCTGAGGCAGGAGGATGTGAAACAAATGAGCAAGCATTTTTTCAACTCTTGAAGTTGCATAAAAAGGAAATTGATTTTTACATGCATGGAGTCACCCTTTCCGACTATCATCGAAACCATCAAATCCCTAGGGGATTTAGGATTCGGAACATTCCCACAATAGGAAAATATAACGCTGAATCCTGTCGGAAATGGGTGGCTATCCTAAATAAGTGCAGTTATGATTTGATCTTATTGGTTATCGAGGAGTCGACAAGAGAGATGAACTTAATAAAATCTAAGATATCGGATTTTGAGAAAACCCATATGGATGCTCTCAAAGCGGATAAGGACACTAAACGGCTAGACAAACTAACTTCACAGGTAGAAACTTACAGAGCTGATTTAGTAAAATTTAAGCGTAAAAAGTTGGAAACAGTTCAAAAAGATTACCTGGAGGGCATATATAGATGGGTGAATAACCCGGATGGCACAACTAATTTCAGACAAAGAAAACGCTATACAGGTTCCAGATATTTGGATGTTGAGTCATCAAGTGGGGGATATACCTCACAAAGTGAACCGGAGGAGGCCATCCAAAGATCGAGGAAACCCCCTTTAGGGATGAGCACACGAGCCAGACGGGGCGCAAAGGGAGGAACAGTACCCGCCGGGGGAAGCAATATAAAAGAATCCAACTTAAAGAAAACCAAGGAAAAGTAGACAACTTAGTTTTTAATTTGTCTTCAAAACTACTAACAGCGACAGAACTTCAAGTATTAAACAAATGGCTAACATTTATACAATCATGTGATCGGGAAGATTTTCAATGGAAGTTGGATGTATACGGCTTAAGTAGAAGAATGCGATTGAAGGAATTTTTTCACAACAAAAATAATGATCGCATTTTGGAGAATAAATTAGCTATAACACCTACTTCGCAAGCTATCCTGAGGGAAACTTCGGAGGGAACCAGCTACTAGATGGTTCGATTAGTCTTTCGCCCCTATAGTGATCCAACCACCAATAATGCCTCATTGAAATGCTCTTCGAGAATGTTGGAATCCTCAGGTCTGAAACAGCCTATAAGAAAAAGTAGACGTTTTAGTAATATGTCTAAACAGGAGCTCTGAAAAAATTGAGCGATGATACCAACATAGTTATCCGCCACACTGATAAAGGGGGAGGAATCGTGATCCAAGACCAAATAAAATACAAGGCTGAAATATACCGTCAATTGGATGATCGACAAGTGTATAAACCTCTGGATTTGGATCCAACTATTCAATTTAATAATGAATTGGAGATTTTATTAAAACAAGCAGAGGAAGATAAGATCATCTCTAATTACACGCATAGGGCATTATTTCAAAATCATCCCATCGCCCCAGTATTATACACATTGCCTAAGATACATAAACATCCAACACAGCCCCCTGGTCGCCCGATTGTCTCGGCCCGTGACTCAATATATTATAATGTCTCTCAATATTTGGATTCTTATATACAGCCTGTGATTAAAGTTCAGAAAACCTATTTAAAGGACACTACCACTTTTATCTGTAACCTACAGCAGCTGCCGCTGCTCCCTATTGGTTGTATCCTTGGTACATTGGATATCATAAGTTTATATACGAACATTCAACACGAGGAAGGACTACAGGCAGTGCATAGGTTATTGTCGGTTAGTAAGGAATATGCTGGTCCTGATTTGTCTTTTTTGCTGCAGCTTTTGGAATTGACATTGAAGATAAACTATTTTATTTTTTATGGAAAATGGTATCTACAAATACAGGGCTGTGCCATGGGCTCTTGTGTGGCACCAGCCCTAGCGAACATGTATATGTTTGAGGTTGAAAGAGATCTCTTTTTTTCAGACCCCACTATTGCCTCTAAAATCATCTACTACACAAGGTACATAGATGACGTGTTTTTAATTTGGAGTGGAACAAAAGATCAGTTGGTAAATACGATTATCCACATTAACACGTTGCATGATACCATTAAATTCACGATGAACATTAGTGAAAATCAAGTTAATTATCTGGATGTACTTGTGAAGTTGGAAGGAAATTCCATATGTACGGCTTTATATAAGAAACCAACAGACAGAAACACAATTTTGCTTTCCTCAAGTCAACATCCTCCAGTGACATTACGGGGTTTACCCTATTCACAACTCCTACGTATACATAGGATATCTGATAATCTGGAAGAGACAGTCAAGGAGATGGATTGTTTGATAGAACAATTTCAAGCAAGGGGATATGATCATAAATATCTAACTAAGATAAAGAATAAAGTACTGAAGATGCCACGGAAAGATACTTTGTTGCCAAAGGTAAATAAAAAACAGGGAAAGGTTATCCCGTTTGTGCAACATTTTAATACATCAAGTTCTGAAGCTACCCGGATAGCAAAGGAGTTGTGGCCTCTCATAATGACTGATCCAGATCTACCAAGGAACATAGACTGCTACCAAGTTATTCCCGGAATAGAAATCTGAGGGATTATCTTGTCCATAATGATATAACAGGCATTAAGGAGCCAGTTTCAGATAATTTTCTTACACGTAAACCAGGGTGCTACAAGTGCACCGGATGTACCACATGTGGCTACTTGGAGAGTGGTAACTCTTTTGTGCATCCACACACTGGCAGACGTATTGCCATTAGACATGTGTTAACCTGTCTTAGCACATATGTGATCTACTTCATTCGATGCCCATGTGGTCTTCTCTATATAGGGAAGACAACGCGGCAATTTAGAGAATGAATGGCTCTACACAGGTCATCTATACGCCTGGCTCTGGGTGGACGGGAGCAGGAACAACCAGTGGCTCGTCATTTCAAACAGTATGGACGCAATCTTTCATCTTTGAGATATAAGATGATAGATCAGGTGCCTAAAAGTATTAGGGGCGGTGATAGTGATAAACTACTCCTTAAAATGGAGGCGAAGTGGATACACCGCCTGAATACTGTAGCGCCTTATGGGCTTAATGAGCAACTAAATCTAACCTGCTTTTTATAATAATTATTACATTGGTGGACTCTAAGTGTGTATTAAGATGCTATAAGTAGTCAATTATTGTAGCTATGTGCTTCTTTGGTTTATCAGAATAACTATGATATATGGAATATTTGATATGTCTTATATATAGTTTGTGGTGTACCACATACATATCGTAGAAAATTGTTGTGACAGGATAGAATGGACCTGTTAGTGATCACTGGTTTCTAAATAATACTATTATTGTATAAGTGTGTTTACATCTGCCTAACTGCTTTGATCTATGTATTACTTATTAGATCATTCACAGTGGTGTTTGTTTATGGTTGGTTGCCTGGCAACCTCCCGGGAATGCGAGGCGCCAGGGAGCATGCGTCACCGGCTGGTGACGTCATCTGTTAGCGCCTGAACCCGGGAGGACGCAGACAACGTATGAGTGTGAAGGGATGTCACTATAAAGGTAAGCTCTTTTGTATTGTCTCATTTAATTCTGATGAAAGTTGAAAATACAACTGAAACGTTAATAGGTTCCATGGAGTAGTGTCTCCTTATTTATCTTTGTTGCAAGTCCTGAGAGTGCCGCCGATAAACACGGACTATATATATATATATATATATATATAGTTCAAAAGTAGGACGGCACACACATTTTCCAATATTTCCACTGCCTGGGGTGTAATCCTCAGTGCTCCTAAAAAAAAGTTACTTTTGAGGCAGCACATTTGTAATCCATTAAAAATTGACAACATTCACCAGGACTTCTGCTTGATGGTAGATGATTTATTACTCACATTACAGACAAAAAGAAGACAACATTTTGGGCATATTAAATGACCTTCCTCAAGACAGATGGACCCAGACACAGGACACAACAGCAGCATATCTCCTAGTGAAAAACACCCTCCTTAAATACCCACAAGTCCTAATTACATGCAACGTCACCAGAAGTGACATCATCAATCAGTTCACAATCAAAAAATTAAACAAATAACATTTACCAATGATAACCCATTCTACTTTGGTCCTCATTAGTTTATATAAACATCTAAATTCAAAATTGTTAACCCCCTAGGCATTCCAGAATCCTTTGTCCATTAGATATACCATTTACCAACACTTGAAGGCTCCATGTAACATGGAAATCCATTTTGCCTAGCAACCAATCATAACAGCAGGGAAACTTTAAACCATACTTCAACACCATTAGGGGTGCATAATGCATCCATCCTATCACTTAGCCTTGCCTGATAATAACAGACAAGAATGCTACTGGCAATGTACAGAATATAGTAAATATGTGGCTATTCGTTGCTTAGCATCGAGTTTCCCACAATCATCGATGTCTCACCATTTATCTGCTGTAGCCTCTTTACCACCGAAGACAGCACTTTGACCCTTCATACGTGCTCCTGTGCTCTCCAACGGTGCTTATACTTTTTAACAAATAATGCCTTACATTTTCCAGACCGGAAGTGCCCATATCTACGAGCACACAATCGGAAGTCATTGTAGTCATAAGCTAAGCAATCCCCTCTGGATATGCAAAAGAGTTCCTTTCAACCTACTTTATACTATTTGAACCCACCATAGAATATTAGGACTCTCAATCTATTAAGTAAATAAGTTCCATTAGTAACATAATAAAAATCAATCTAAGTTAATGCATTGACTTAAGAGGCAAAATATAAAGAAGACATAAAAAATAAAAAAAATCTAAATAAGTATACACAAAAAAAGACATAAATAAATCAGATTACATATTGCAGCAAGCATCTGAAGCCATGCTAATTTATATACATTTATTTCTGACACAAATAGAAAAGATTGTTCCAAAAAAATTTGTATTATTTCAAAAAAATATTCAAAAGGACATATTCATTCAGGCCCCTCGGGGCTATTGTGTCTAAGTGATGAATCCATTTTGCTTTCTTTTTCAGTAACATGAGGCCTCTATCACCACCTCTCTTTAAGGGTGGTACCCAATCAATAAGCATATACAGTGTCTCAATGCTGAGATTTGGTGACCATGTAACAAGAAATGGGCTGCCACTGGTTTATCAGACCTGTTGTTAGAATAGGTCAGTCTGATTGAAGACTGGTGTTGTGTCATCCTTTCCCTGAATGTTCGAGTTGTATTACCCACATAAAATAATCCACACGGCACTTCAAAAAGTAGATCACATGATCCACCTGGCATGATAACCTATAATTAATCGTAATCTTTCTGCCACTGTGTGGATGGGTAAAGAATTGTCCCATAATGAATTATCTTCAAGTTGTACATCCTAGGCAGGAAAAACAACCTTTTTTCTTTTTCAACCAATTACCTGGTGCATCCTTTATGTCTTTTGATATATTAGTCTGATACAATAGGTCTTTAAAGTTTGGACACCTACGTACACTTAATAGTTGGGATTTTTTCTCCAACTTTACAAATCCAGGATCAGACGTTAACATCAGCCAATGCTTTTTAATTGATCTCTTTACTGCCTTTAAATTTGTATCACATCTAATCCCCAGGATCACTTTTCCTTCGGCAGCCAATAAAGCAGTGGTTGGGTTCACCCTTTCATGGATGTTGCTGTCCCTAGTGAGGCATACCATAATGTTACTTTTATTGTAACCACATTAAAAATAATGCTCTGTGATTTATTTTATCTATAACTCCCATAAATCCCTCTCTGAATTATTTCTCATTACTCTCAGGAATTGTGAGATGTGTAAGTTACTCTTCAAAGTATCTGGGTAGTGGCTTGTGGAATGTAACAATGTATTTCTGTCAGTAGGCTTGCAAAATAGCATATATGCTAGCCTATCATTCCTCTTAAAAAGCATCAGGTAAAAAAATTCATACTTGAACTACTGATTGCTGCAGTAAAATGCAAAGGACTATCCAATCCATTCAAAGAATCTACCAGGTCATGGAAAGCCCCTTCGTCACTTATCCAGATCAAAAAGACACCATCTATAAAGCGTTTTTAGTACATGATACTCTGTGCATATTTCGGCATAATATTAAATCTCTCGTAGTAGTCCATTAAAAATATTGGCATAAGCTGGTGCCAAAATCAAGCACATTGCCATTCCTTTTAGTTGTATAAAGAAGTCCTCATTATAAATAAAATGGTTCATCTCAAGTACTCTCTGTAACAGGGATAAGACAAATTCAGTTGGTGGTCCATCATAAGGGCCCTTGATCAAAGCTTGGCAAATTGCCTCTAGTCCCTCCTTTTGAGGGATCATCATATACAAGGAACAAACGTCCATAGTTGCCAAATGACATCCCTTTGGCAAATTCTCTATCAATTTGAAACCTTTGAAAAAGTCACCTGTATTTTTAATGTAACTATCAGTTTGAATAACACATGGCTGCAGAAAAGAGTCAAGGAGCTAAGCAATCGGCTGTAGAACAGATCCCCATGCCGATATGATGGGCTGACTTGGTGGGTCCACCAGCATCTTATGCACCATTGGCAAGCTTTATATAAGGGTGCAGATAGGGTTATCTACAGTCAAAAACTTGGCCAGTGTTTCACTGATCCATGATTGATCTACCGCCATACTAATTAATTGGTGTATTTCCCTTTTGATCCTAGGGACTGGGTTGTAGTCCACGTTTGAGTATGTAGTTGAATCTGCTAACTGTCTTCTAATTTCTCAATCATATGCAGAGGCATCTTGGAGCACAATGGCTCCACCCTTATCTGCCTTTCTGATGACCTAAGAATGATTCATTCTGAGGGAATCTAAGTCCTTTCTTTCTTCAATATTCAAATTATCAAAATGTTTACTGTGTATCTTATTGGCCTCTGTAACCTCATCATCCACCATTCTTAAGAAGGTTTTCAAGCTCGCATTAGATGACGAGGGTTAAAATTTACTGGGTTTTTAAAAAACTTTCTTTGTTAACGGACCTGTTAAGGTTTTATTATCAAAGAATACCCTCAGCCGGGCTTTCTTCCAATTTTGTAATGGTCTACTAACCAATCAAAATGATCAAATTTACATGTAGGGACAAAACTTAAACCCCTAGAAAGTCATTTGCTTTCGGCCTCAGATAACTCATAATGTGATAAATTAAAAATTAACTCCTCTGACCCCCTCGTCTACCCCTTGGGCATCCTCTTGCCCCTCATTGGGTGTGCTTCTTATAGGTTCCCCTCCTTGTGAGTGGGTTGCTACTCATTAAAAATCCCCAGATGGTGGTAGGGAATTGGTGTTCTCTCGACTCAGATGTAGATTGGGAAGAATATGTATCATACATCTCCGCTCTTAACTGGCATCTGTATCTAGTTGCATAAGCCCCACGTCTTAACCTGCCATTCCCTGATAGCCACCGAAAACTGTATGATTTTTATAATCACGTTCCACTGTCTCCAGTTTCTTCCTTTTAAAGGATACCAAATCTGTTCTATATTTATTAATTTGGGTTTGCAACTTATCTAGCCATTGTTCTGTCTTAACTAATGTTAAAGTAAGTGTGAAGTCTTTATTAAATGCCGTAATCTCTGTCTTGGTTTTTTTAAGTTCAACTCCCACCTCCTCTATGACAAGCAAGAGGAGGTCAAGTGAACACTTATTGAGGACCCCACACCAACAACTACAGAATGACAGATTCCTCCTACCTGTATTAGGTATATTATTAATCCTGAACCCCTGGGGTATATGTTTTGCTCTATAGTACTCTGAGAGAAATTGGCCATGTAAAAGCAGGTCTATCTCTCTCTTCTTCAATTTGTTCAATTTATGGAACACATCTAATGGAGTTGGGAGGGTAAAGAGTTAAACTCTAATTGTTCAGATAGTACTCACTCTGCATCATCATCAGTTAGGCTTATTTGTGCATTCACCACCTCACTCAATAATACTTCATCCAAAAAATTAGAATCTGCAACCATAATGATCCCAACACTTGTTTTACAACCCTATTTAGACACAGGCCAAAAACCAAAGTTAGAGCAGTTTTTTTTTTATTTTGAATATGTATTTGCACTAATCCCTATATTGCACAATCCCAGAAAAAAACAAACAAATTATTATTGCTCAATTACCAGGACCAGATGACAGATTTGAAAATTTCTATAGCTTTATCATAGATAACTAGCAGCAGATCTATATTATACACAATTGCAGCCAAACATGCTACATTTATTCCCACTGTAGATATATTTGCACAATCACAAAAGTATAGTACCAAATGATACAATCTTAAAGACTTATAATGTACAATTCCCAGGATAAGGTGACTTTTTCAAAGCTTATGTATAAAAACAACTCAGAAATAATCAACAACAGACCAATGTTATATATAATTAAGACCTCAGATGCTGAATTAAAAAAAAAATTCTTCACAACTATAAGGAATATAGAAGCCATAAGTCCAAACAAAAAACTGGTATCCAATATATACAATAATTCTGATGAAAAATATTATGTTATATTTGTTTTTAATTTTCAGAGATGGGTGCTCATCCAAAGAAAACCTTTATATCCAGGTCTCCTTTATACATAGTTCAAAAGTAAGATGGCACACACATTTTCCAATATTTCCACCACCTGGGGTGCAAGCCTCACTACTCCTAAAAAAAGTTACTTTTGAGGCAGCACATTTATAATCCATAAAAAATTGAGAGCACTCACCAGGACCTGCTTTATAGTAGATGATTTATTACTCACATTACAGACAAAAAGAAGTCGACACGTCGGTCATATTAAATGACCTTCCTCAAGACAGATAGACCCAGACACATAACACAACCACAGCATATCCCCTAGTACAAAACACCATCCTTAAATATCCACAAGTTCTAATCACATGAGACATCACCAGAAGTGACATCATCAATCAGTTCACAATCAAAAAATTAAATAAATAACATTTACCAATGATAACCCATTCTACTTTGGTCCTCAGTAGTTTATATAAACATAAAAATTCTAAATTGTTAACAAAGGATTCCTGAATCCTGGACAAAGGATTCCTGATCCTTTGTCCATTAAATATACCATTTACCAACACTGCAAGGCTCCATGTATGGATAATATATATATATATATATATATATATATATATATATATATATATATTTTTTTTTACTCCTCCGCATGGACTGCACTACAGAAAGAACAATTTAAATAATACACAGGAGACCTTGTATATGTCAACATTTCAGAGTAACACTCTTTTATCAAGATACAGATAATACAAAAAAACATACCTTATATGATACCCAATATCACATTTCCCTGCCACAGCATCAGGTGGCAGGCTGAGGATGTCAAATGATGCACACATGCACAGACATCCCAGCCAGATCAGTGGGGGGCATGGTCAATTGTGCCCAAACCATCACCATGGTTACATATCAACATACAAAACATCTGAAGTGAAAACAAAAGATTAAAAACATGTGTAATTCAGGCACAGAACATTTATATTGAAAGATATATAACTAATGTTTAAGCCCAAAAATTTTGAGATGCACATGAAAAAACATTTGATGGTAAACCCAATGTAGAAGCAGCATACTGTATATCATTTCTGCTACTAATGAACAATTCTGCATAAACAAAAATAGACCTACTGTACAGTATTACCTCACCAAATGTCCTCCACCTGAATTAACCTGCAGTGGACCTTAATAATTAATGTCCTATGTGCTAGATGAAACAGATTGTCCTTTACAATAGCCACAAAACCTCAGATGTAAATAGCCTGATATCTTTAAAGAAAACATGTATATGAAGCAGTCTCATTCAATCCCAGTGGCTTTAGTGTCTGTAGAAGATGCATACACTTCAATTCCTTCTATTACAGTATGCAACCACTGTTGCCTCCTCTAATGTTGTGGGGCACCCAGTCTGTCATTTTGTACCATATAGTAGTTATTCCATGTTTATGATTCATGAAATGACTGGCAAAAAGCTTATCAAAATGTTTGCCCTCTATTGCCACTCTGATGCTGAAAAGATGTAGTGCCACGTGCTCTTTTAGTTGTCTAGTTGTCTTATCGACATACAACAGGCCACATGGGCACCTGATGTAATACCCTCCAACATGCTATATGTGCTTTGTAGTGTATCTAATTTGTAAAATTTTTCCAGACCTAGGGTTCACAAAGGTGTTGCCCATGCTTAATGTGCTTCAATATATCAGTTTGTACTACCATGTTCTTAATGTTCCTACCATATTGGTATGTTGGCATAATTGATGTTTCTTTTAAGGCCAATAAATTTTCATTGGCAGATAAAATAGGCCATAATGCTCTTGCTGATCTCATAATTTGATGGCTCACTGTAGTGTAATCTTATACTCATATAATGTTTTGCTCTTTGGCTTCAATTGACTAAATTGTAGTAGATCCATTTGTGATTGTGACAAAACTCTTTTGCTTCTCTGAGGATTTTTGGATGATAACCTCGGTTCAAGAATTTAACTGTCATATATCTGTCTAGCCACATCAGTATAATCACAAATGCGGAATATTCTCAGGAACTACAAATATGGAAATCCACATTTAAACATAAGGGGAAGATGGCTTCCTGCTTGTAATATGGGATTCCTGTCTGTTTCTTTAATATAGGTCTCAAATTCTTGATGTTGAATGGATACAATGACATCAAGAGTGTACTGTTGAGGAACTACACTCACATGTAAATTTAATGTTTTGATCCACCTCATTAATGTGTGCCATAGTATACTTAAACAAATCCTCCACTCCGGTCCCCAAAACATGATTGATATCATCAATGTAATGACAGTACATGGTGATATGCTGGGAGATTTCCGTATTACTGAAGAAGAGATATTTTTCTACTACATACATAAATGCATTGGCACAGCTTGGTGCCATGCAAGAACCCATGGCACAGCCTTGTTTTTGAATAAATAATTTGTTGTCAAACAGGAAATAGTTGCATGACAATGTTATCTCCAGTAGCGTCATATAAAAATCCACATCCAGACCATTATAGTCTGGATTACTTGCCAATATATTGCTGGCACTAGGTATTCCAGCAGGCAACTCAGTGTATACTGCCATACTGCCACACTTTGAGCACTGTATATACATATCTTTCCCCACTGTATTTGTGGACATACTCTTCTCCTGGTCAGTCCAGACTGTCCCTCTTCTACAGTGGAAACCTCTAGGTTCCGAGTCCAAGGCTCCCACTGAATATGACACAGATAGGACATTAGGAGGGGTGAGTGCATTATCAATCAGTTACTCATATTTTCAATGTGTTTTTACAAAACACCCTATGGGATTGAGGCATAGTTGAATTTATGGAATTTTTTAGCAAGCATAAGCAAGTACTGGCAAAGCAGAGTCATCTGTATTTTAAGCATATTTCCACTTGTTGCTGAATGGGCATAACTGGGCTGTTAGGAGCCATTATTACATGTTCAGTGATGAAGTGTTAAAGAATTGCAAGTTAAGAAGAGTTGTGTGGTAGCATAAATATTCCCTTGTTATTGATGAACTTGTTTGTCTGTTCACATGCACTGAATTTGTGCCTGTAATCACTAAAGATGTGCAGGTTTATATTCCTGGAATTTGAACAAACCCACACTTGGAGCTTGCAAGTTGAACCAAGCCCTGGCTTGGGTTTTCCTGCCAACTTGGATCCCAAAACGAGACAAATTATTTTCTTTCCAGCACCTTATCTCACATGTTTTGAAATGCATCATCTTCCCAACATTAGATCTTGTGTTTTTTGGATATTATATAAAAGCCCCTTCCTTGTGTTAAAAAATATATTAAAAAAATGGTTGTGTGTACAGACTCTGTATTAAAAAAATAACATAATTAGGGTTCCATTAATAGTAGTGCTATGAGGCACTGTGTAGTGTGTTCAGGCACTGTGTTAAAAAGTAACATCATTAGGATGCCACTACTAAAAGTGCTGTATGGCACTGTGTTGTGTGTTAAGACACTGTGTTAAAAATAACGCCATTGATGTGACATTACTAGGAGAATTATGTGGCACTGCATAGCGTGCTCAGACACTATGCTAACAAATAATGCCATTAGAATGCCATTACTAGAAGTGCTGTGTAGCACTGTATTATGTGTTCAGGCACTATGTTAAAAAATAATGTACAGTAATTAGGATATCATTACTAAAAGTGCTGTGAGGCACTGTGTTATGTGTTCAGGCATGGTGTGAAAAATATTAAAATAAAACTTGTGTGTTTAGGCACTGTGTTAAAAAGAATGTAATTATTTATTTTTTTATTATCAGTTATTTATATAGCGCACACATATTCTGCAGCGCTTTACAGAGAATCTTACCATTCACATCTGTCCCTGCCCCAGTGGATCTTACAATCTATATTCCCTATGACATGCACACACACAGATACACACTATGGTCAATTTTGTGGGGAGCCAATTAAGCTACCAGTATATTTTTGGAGTGTGGGAGGAAACCGGAGGAACCCATGCAAGCACAGGGAGAATATACAAACTCCACACAGTTAGGGCCATAGTGGGAATCGAACCCATGACCTCAGTGCTGTGAGGCAGTAACACTAACCATTACATCATTACTAGGAATGCTGTGATGCACTGTGTTGTGTGTTAAGGCACTGTATTAAACATTGTTAAAATAAAATTGTTGTGGGTTCAGGCACTGTAATAAAAAAAAACATTATCAAGTGCCATTATAAGGACACGTGTGAGGCACTGTGTTGTGTGTTCAGGCTCTGTGTTTAAAATAATGTCATTAGCATGCAAATACTCGAAGTGTTGTGTGGTGAGGCACTATGTTAAAAAAAATAATGTCATTAAGATGCCATTACTGAAAACACTGGGAAGCACTCTGTTATGTGTTCTGACACCAGTGTTAAAAATCTTAAAATAAAAATTGTGTGCTTAACTGACAATTTTTTTGTTTGTAATCTGCTCCAAAACTGTCACTTTTTTATTGTTTAGGTTTAAAAATTATTTTTAATAATATATTTAAATATTTTATTAAAAAAATATATATATTTAGGGGGTGTTTTCCAACCATTAACCAATGTTAATAGAGCCCATTATAAAAAACTTCCTCCTATGACCCCCCAGGGGTCATACATTCTAATAATATTACTCCACACACCCCATTAGTAGTAAAAAATCCCTCTATTTTCTTAACCAACCCTCCCCCTGTAAAAATATCCTTTTTCTTTGTGCTGCCCATCCTCCTCCTACCCTGTGACCAGTATGTTTTTTATTATATAACCCCATTCCAGAGTCATATTTTTCTATTGCCCCTCCATCCCCACTGATGCTTGATGCTTACCCCCGGTTACCACCCAAACCCCATGGGCATACACACACTCCCCCATATGCAGAGTGCAGTGGAGTGTGTGTCAGGGGGACTGATCATCAGTCCCCCCTGCTGAGTCTGATCTCTGCACTTGCACTAAGTTCCCTTGGGGTGCAATAACTGAAGTGATGTTAGCAGTCACAGACTGCTGCCTCACTTCCGGAAGTCCAGGCAGACAGAGGAGATCCCTTCTTCACAAAATCTCCCTGCAAAATCTGAAGGAAAGAGCAGAGTGGCTAGGTCACCTTTGATGCAATGTTGCCAGCTGAAGCACTGCTGGCTGTGATCACATCACATGCTAGAGAGTTACCTGGTTAAAAAATAATGTCATTAGGGTGCCATTATTAGAAGTGTGTGGTACTGTGTTGTCCATTGAGGCACTGTGTTAAAAAATAACATCATTAAGATACCATTAGTAGAAGGTTTGTGTTTTTTGTTTAGGCAATGTGTTAAAAAATCTTAAAATAAAATTGTTGTGTGTTTAGGCACTGTTGTAAAAAATAACATAGGGACAATTCTATCATGCACCACTTTTTTTCATTATGGGCTGTATTTTTTGGGGACATTGATGATGGTCTTCTGTCTTTTGCATGACCATTTGAATCTCTTGTTTTGTCCTAACTTATGTTCCCTGTGATTTTGTGCATGGATCAGTTTGCAATTGCAAAAGGAAAATTCACATTTGGATGATTTTGGTTTAATAATTTGCTCCACGTGTCAAATTTCATTAATCTTATTTAGAATCATTCAATCCTTTTCCTGCCTTTCACTACATAATCCACCTCCATTTCCCTGTAATACCCTTGGGCCTCAGATCTAGTTCTTAATTAATGAAACATTCTTTCTATGGGGTCGTATAGTTTATTAAACTGATATCCTATCTGCCACTGTTGTTCTGCAATGTTTCATAGATGTGTTAAACTCTATTAACCTGCTGTGTGTTTGTGCCTTTGCTCTGTTTAGCCAGGTAGCTTGCGGCAGAGTTTAGCCAATATTGGAGAACAATATTTTGAGCTGTGATGTGGTAAAAAATGAATGGAAAATAATGTTATTTAGGTTAATAATACTGAAGGAACAAAAACAGTCCCAAATTACATGATTTTACTCTTTTTTTTATTATTTTTTAAAAGAAAATATTCAAAACCAAAACACTTGAGGATGGTTTTGGCAAGACGATGAATAAGAACTAAACCAAAACATTAGGGTTCATGCACATTTCTGGAAATCATGTTTGCAATTATATTTGTACTCATGTGTCATATGCCTTTTTCTTTTTGCTGATTGTTCAGTGCTACAGAACCTGAACATAACATAAACAACAAAATATGATTATGTCTGTCTATCTAAAATATCCATTTTTAATACATAAAGAAAGAACACACATTAATAATGAATGCTGCAGAAACTGATTTGCCCTTTTACTCCACCCATTAAGAGAAAAATAGATAAGAGTGACAAAAAAGCATAGGTCCTTGAGAAAGTATTTCTTTCTATGTATTAAAGGTTAAAGCTCTATTTTAATCTAATTTAATAAATTAGGTCTTTGTACATGTGGAAGTTCTCAAACGCAGATGATTTATTTTATTCATTTTAACCTTTTGTATAACAGAATGCTAGCTATAGGCATACAGTATAATACAATAGCTTATGTATTCCCATTAGGATGGGAAGGTAACTGTTATTTCTTACCACATATTTTTAGAGATATTGAAAATCATTATACTTTCAAAAGTTGGTATATTGACATAGTGGTGAAAGTTACATACAATAGAACAAATCACTATTATGTATATCCTAACCACTACTAAAGGAAATTATTTTACAGGTTTTTAAGTCATGAAAGTGCCTACAGTGCAATATACCTTTCTAGGATACATAGCTTAGTTAAAATATGTTCCAATGTTAAAGTAAGCTTTTTATACACTATTTTTTTCTAAAGTGATGTTAGGTTATACACTACAGATCACCCTCTTATAATTAAATTGATCTGCATGTATTTTATACAGTTTATTGATGAACAATATGTAAGGCATTTTTTTTCTCATTATTTTGGGGCCTTATGCACTCACAAGCGGGTTGATTGTGGCCCAGTGTGCACACACGAGCCATGGAGTGAGAGCAAAAAGCACTCACTCTGGCACTCGCATCCAAAAGGGGCAGCTGTTGATGTTGATTGGCAGCTGCCCCGTTTGGAAGGTGGGGAAGGGGGGTGGCTGAGCAAATGGAGGTGTTCCTTCAGGAATGCCTGCCGTTTATGGGCGGCCCTTCTGACATCACTAGTGATGTCAGTAGGTGGACTTCCTGCTCTAATAGTGCAGGACGTCCACTGGGGCTTGTGGCAATGAGACCCTACCGCAAGGGTGGTAACCCACAGCTATGCGAGCGGCTAAGACGCCTCAACAAAAAAAAAACACGCCCTGATTCAGAGTGAGCACACGCTTTTTGCGAGTGGCTCTGAATCAGGCCCTTAGTCACATATGCAGATATTCAGCCATATGCAAAGTTAAATGTATATATATATATATATATATATATATGGCTGTATTGCCCCATCCATCCACTTGTGAAAGTAACCATCATATCAGTGTCCATTTGCACTAGCCCTATACCTGGGGCAAAATATTCATTTGAAATAAGATGGTTCTTTGCATAATTTTTAACTCTGCATAGCTCATAATTCCATCTGTCAATGCCTCATTGCAACCCATTTACACCCATTAAGCCACAATTAGCACATAGTTGTGTATACTTGGTCACACAGCATGTACAGTACTAAATTAGCAAGAAGATTTTCCAAAATGTAGTTGTATGCAACTTTATCAGCCCCTAGATGGTTGATTTTCATTGTTTTTATTAACTGTATATGGATTGTTTTATTTGAAGACTTTTTAGTTGACCTGGATAAGGTACTCTAGAGGGCTTTCATTTCAGAAGATAGTATGAAGCTAGGGGGCTTGATGAAGCTCTTCCTCATGCAGATAGTAGTGATGAGAGGCAGTATATGAAGCAGACAGATGAGTTGCCTTATGGCCTGAAAGGCATGTGACTGGAACAGGAATACTTGATACACAAGGAGATATTAGAGACAGATTCAGGCAGGTAAATACAGCAGGCACTCAAACACCAGAAGGCAGGAACTGTAAAAGTCTATATCAAGGACAATACACTGCTGGTGATAGATGGAAGGTATCTTTAGACCTGGCACTTGACTGCAATAGCTGAAATAGTTTACGGTGTAAAGCACACCAATAAGAGCGAATGCTGGCACTGGATGCATATATCTCCCAGCCTGAAACTTAGGAGATCATTTAGACCTGCTGGCAAGATGCGGTCACTTGCTGGCAAAAAGGGGCCAGATATTTAAATTAAGTGCTTGCACTGCATCACATAAAGATGCTCACTATGTTTTAGCGAGCTACGGTAAAGTGCGCTCGCAATGTCTGAAGACGCCCCCTTGCCACTCGCAACACATGTCATCTCCGGGAAATTAAGGACCATCATGAGCCATCAGAGCCACTCGCAGCCTTTGGGGTTGCCTTAGCCTGCTGCAAGCATAGCAATCAGCGTTGGCTGAAATACATGCAGGTGACGGTGTACAATGATGCTAATTTGCTAATTATGCACATCCTTTAAACAGCGTTTTGGTGGCCAGACACACCTGTATATGCACATCCACTGCCCCGTTCACAAGGACCTTACCCTCTTACCACCCACAAATGGCACTATCTGTCACTCAACGCAGTGACCTGATAGTGGCTTATGAGTTACCAAAATCAGATTGCAATGAATGGCTTGCGCACGTGCACTGCAAATTTTCTGCGTGCACAGATGGATGAAAATCGCCCAAAGCGAGTGATCGCGCCTTAGCGAGTGGAACTGAATCAGGTCCATGGTGTAGAATTTTAAGTGAGTAGTGCAACAACTGGAATCTTGATGTAATACTTGCTGTGAAGAGCACACAACCTGGAATTGATACTGATACTGTAATTGCTGGGAGTAGCGCATAGCCCGGAGTAGATGTTTTCACTTGTCATAAGTAGTAAACAGCAAAGAATGGATGGAAGCACTTGCTGGAAGTAGCAAACAGCCTGGAGAGGATGAATGAACTTGTTGGGAGTAGTTTACAGCCTAGAGTTAAACAGTATCTGCATCAGCAGTGAATGAAAGTCAGACTGGAACAGATGCAGGCACATTGAGCCAAGATTCAGGAAGCAGGTCTCAGAAAATATGTTCTGACAATGGGCTGACTGCCAGTACAGTTATAAATAGGGTTCCCTTGTTCCTCACAGGCTGCCTAGGTCAGGTGATTGGATAGAAGATTCTGGTTGGGGGTTTGTCAGTCAGGTGATAGAAACTAAGATAAAAGTGCCCATGCTCCACCAGCATGGGTGAAGACTCTGCAGGGACACCAACCACCAGCTAGTTGGCAACCATGGAACTTAGGGATGTCTTTGGCAGCCAACTGGAGCACCTATAGCTGTGAGGCAGCACTGCCAAGTCAGCTAATGGGGACCAAAACCCTGATGTGTGACAGTACCCCTTGGCCATTGGACACTTGTGATGTCTCGAAGGAAAGCCCATGTGAAACTTATGGATCAAGATTGGAACATGCACAATTGTAGCATGAATCCATGTTCTTTCTTCTGGACCATAGCCCTTACAATAATAAACTACTGTAAGTGGCTATGTCAAAAGCAAGAATTAACAATGCTTTTGACCTTGTACTCAACTCCTCCTTGAGTATTGTCAAAGTCAAATAATTAGTTATGATTGTTGTACGATTATTATCTGACGATATAGTCATCTATGGTTAGAAGACTTGTTATGAGGACGCTACTTTGCGTCGGTGCAACCCGATGTGCTAAACTGCCTATTCACAACACACACATACACTGATGCACATAATGCACACACATATAAATGTATATATACTTATATACACAGATGCTCATATGCATATGCATATACTTACACATGGATGCTCAGTTGTATATAGTTGCTATTTCAACGCACAGACGCACATATGTAAAAGCAAGATGGTTCCCACACATTATAATTAATAACCAGTGTTATTAAAGGTATTTTTAGCTAATAATTATGATGTAATATGTATTTAAATGAGATCTTAGGTTTAGAATATAGTGGACATGTCATGTTTGGCATCATACTAAATCCCAGTTTAATTTGCAGACATACGTATCTATCGGCAAAGAAGTCGCATCATGCGTCCGCTAGTTATGGATGTTAGGGAGTTATTGAATAGAAATGTTATAACATGCATGTAGTGTTATAGCCAGTATTAACAAGTTGTTCGGCGGGAAGCTACACAAAGAGACCATTGGAGAACTGAGCCATGCCCCTGGTGACACCGTATGAACCGACCAATGACCAGATCATCCAGAAGCAAGAACCAATGGAAACTTGTCAACTAGTCTCTTTGTTAACTCAGAAATCTGTAAGGTATATAAGCTGTGTCCCGATCCCAGTGTTCAGACATCCTCTTTGATGATCACAGGCTTCTGGATTGATGACTGTATGCTGTGACCAGTGCGCATGCGTATGTATCGGCTTGTACTTTATTATTGTTTTTTACTCTAATTGTTAAATCTTACATTGTGTTACCCCTTTATACATAAACAACTTTTTGTGCTTTGGAACCACACGATTGGACTGGAAAGCAATTCTTTCTGAAGTGACTTGCAGCGCTAAATAGGAACTAGCGACTATTCGGAATCAATAGTATGGACCTTGGGTGACTTCTGAGTGGAGAATTAGAACCAATTTATAACCAGAGGTTTTAACAAAAGACAATAAATTAGTTGGATACCCAGAAATATGGATGCAATTTATAAGCAATGGGATTGATCACCTGTGCTATTTTAAATGGCCCAATGAAATAAGGGGCAAATTTCATGGATGGAACGTTTAGTCTTAGATTTTGAGTATATAATGAAACTTGATTTTGTCTGGTATAGATTTTGTCATCATACAGTAGACTTTGGAACATTGTGATGCTTGCAAAAGAGAGGACTGTAACCACTGTGACTTTGGAGCTGGAGCTGGAGGTGACATGAAGGCTGGTACTCAAGGATGCAGATCATACACAGTATAAAATAAAGTAGAAATTGAAGATATATGATAATAATCATTGTGGACCAACTCGGCCTGTGGTAACAGATCTGTCCAATAATCTTGCAAGGATGAAATATACAAAAAGATAAATAATTTAATGTCTCAATTTACTCATTCTGTTTAGTCATTAGCATGCCAGTGATATGCAGAGGAGAAATTACTATTTAAATAAACAGTAAAAAATAGCAAAATGCAAGAACTTTGCTACAAATTGCACTTCACGATAGGACACAATCTTGAATGGACACATGGACACCCATGTAGTCAGAAAATCTCCCTTATGAACAATTTAGCTAACATTTGTGAAGATTGTAATGTATGAAGAGGTACAAAGTGGGCCATTTTTGACAAATGATCAACAACATCTCATATAGATGTATACTTATTAGAGGGTGGTAAGTTTGTTGTGAAATCCATCAAAATGTGAGTCCATGGGACTCTTTTCACAGGCATAAGGAGACGTTTCCCAGCAGGATATTGTTGGGGAGGCTTTGTGCTGAGCACACTTAGAACTTGCTGCAATGTACTGCTTCACTTTATGAGACAAAGTGGGTATTAATAAACTTGTTGTATCAACTCAGGTTTTTTGGACACTAATGTCATCATCAAAACAAGAACTATGAGCCAATTATAATAGTTTATAATGGAGATTTTCAGAGGATGGGGGTGCATTTCAGTGGCTAATTAGCCTTCATCCTCAGCCATTGAGCATGATAATTCCTGGCACCCATGTGAAAGAAAACATGAATGTTGAATCACATGAAAAACAAGGACCACTGGACCTGACATGGATTCATGCACTGTGAAGATTTAAAATACAGCAAATTGCTATCATCTATATAATTGGAGATTGAGTATCATGTCCCTTCCAATGGGTCCTCCACTCTTCAAGTGCAAACTTCATGGCAAGTAACTCTTTATCTCCTATGTCATAGTTTTCTTTAGCTGGAATAACCTTGTGTAAGAAGAACACACAGGGATGACGACTGCCATCATCTTCTCATTGCAACAGAACTGCTCCTACTCCAATAGAAGAGGCGTAGTAACATCATGTTGATTAAGAACTGGTGCAGTGACAAATGCATGCTTAAATTGGTGAAAGGCAACTTGAGCATCCTCAGACCATTTGGCAGGATTGGAACCTTTTTTGGTAAATGTCGTGATGTGTGCAACAATGGTGGAGTACCCTTGTATTATTTGTTTTATAATAATGACTGAAACTTAGAAATCAATGGGCCACCTTCAGAGCTGTAAGTTGAGGTCCATTGAAAATGGCCTGGACATTCTCTCGATCATTTTTCAACCCTAAACTGAATATTATGTAGCCAATAAATGGAATATGCTTCAACTCAAATATTCACTTCACTAGTTTACAGAATAATTAGTTCAATCTAAGAATCTACTTAACATGCTGATTGTGGGACTGGATGTCAGAGGAAAAGATGAGAGTATCAAAGATGTAAACTACTATGTAAACATAGTGGTTTACTTTGGGTCCTGGGAGATTTAATTTACAATGTTCTGTAATAAAATGGGAGCTGTGCACAGGCCAAATGACTAGATATTCATAGTATCCATCCCAGGTCTTAAAGACGATCTTCCACTTAACTCCTGGTTGAATCCAAATGGGATGCACCATGAAGGTCTAAGCTCAGAAAATATGGTAGCTCCCTTGACTCTATCAAATAGCTTGTAAATCAATGGCAAAAGGTATATATTTTTGCATTTTATTTCATTAAGACCTCAATAGTTGATATAGTGGCAGAGTCCACCATTATTCTTTTTAACACAGAAGAATATGGCTCCAGCCAGAGGGGTTGAGGGATGGATAAAGCCCTTTTTGATATTTTTCCTATTGTTCTCTGACATGGCTTGAGTCTCTGGTAAATAGTGTAAGGCCTTCCTCTAGGACACAGGTTCTCAAACTCGGTCCTCAGGACCGCAAACAGTTCACATTTTCCAGGTCACCCAGCAGGTGCACAGGTATATTCATTGCTCATTAACACATTTTGAAAGATGCACAGGTGAAAATAATTATTTCACTTGTGATTCTGTGTGGGGACCTGGAAAACATGCACTGTTTGGGGTTCCTGCGGACCGAATTTGAGAACCTGTGCTCTTGGAGGATTTTACCCTGAATTAAGTCATTGAGACAATCCCAGTTCCTATGCAAAGGCAAGGTTTTGGCAGCCTGATTATTAAAAATGTCTGAGAAATCTCTGCAAGGAGATGGAATAGCTGCAGCTTCTCAATAAACAATAGTTCGATGAGGTAACACTTGTTGAAGACAAGTACCTTTACAAGCTGTTCCCCAAGCCAGAAGTATCGGTACAGACCAGTCCTTGTGCAGATTTTGCTGCTGGAGTCAGGAAAAGCAAAGTTCAAGCATATTAGAAGACTTGGGTGTGTAAAACATCCACAGAGAGTCTCAAGGAGGAAGTTTGAGTGATAGTACCACTGGGAATATGGCGGCCATCCATTACCATAAGGTAGATGAATATACTGTAGGAATGGAAGTTATTTAAATGCCTTATTTATTCATTAAGGTAGCAGTGATATAATATGGAAAATAAAAATACTGGAATATATTCAGGTCCTCAGGGATGCTCATGATCATGAATGATACCATCAGGATTCAGGGAAGAACATGAAAATACTCCTAGGCTGACATCTTTTCTATCAGTCAAGAGCTGGTGTTTCCCAATTTCTTTGGGCAGGAGACAAGAATGTGCCCAGTAGTGGCACAGTATACACAAAGATGGTCTAAAAAGCACATTTGGCATTCTTCAAGAGAAAAACTACAGCAGCCTAATTGCACAGGTTCTTCTGTACCAGATGACTGTGGCTTAAAATGGGAAACATGACATTCTTTTTCCTTAGCCCTTCCCAAAAATGGAGGTCTGCCCTGTTATAAAGGGTTATTAGTTAATCTAAACTGGTAGGCAGGTCATAGGCTTTTAAATAATCTTTTATACAATCAACAAGACCTTGCCAAAACACTGAAATCAGTACTTCCTCATTCCACTGGAGCTAAGCAGACAGGGGGCCTGTTAAATATTTGGTAGTAGAGTAAAATAGAGCAACTACTGTAACTATGGACCTGATTCAGACACACTCGCTAGATGCATTTGCTCGCACAAAGTGTATGCACATCTGGGAAGGCAGGTGATCGCACGGCAAGGCATTTTCATGCCCACTGTGTCTTGGCGTGTGATTGCTCTGTGTATGCAGACGCTCACCAACCTGTCTTAAGACACCCACTTGCGCATGTAATCTCCAGGAAGTGTATGCAACCATCGGTACCAATGAGTACCATCGGATGCAATCGCAGCGCATGTGGCTGACCATACCCTACCACAAGCACTTCAGTGTACAAACCAGCCAGGTGACATGTACTATGACTCTGTCTCTAAATTATCCATGCCTCTGAAATGTCGATGCTCAGACACACCTTCGTTCACACCTCCACTCCCCTGTTTATAATGGCCAGCCCCTGTCACCACCCACAAACTGCTTCTCCTGTCACTCACTCTGCTGGGCTGTCTTTATGCAGCAAGCAAATGCTTCCCGATCTCTCGCACTGGTTCGTGCACACGCACTGCTATCGTACGCATGCGCACAATGTGAAAATCATCTGGCTATGAGTGAACACATTCTAGTGAGTGGGTCTGAATCAGGTCCTCTGTACCTTGACAAACCATGTTGATATGCAATGGGTGTAAATGCATACCTTTGTTTTTCATATGGTGTAAATACTCTGCTTTTGCGTGAAGCTCAGAAATGCTAAACAGCTTTATTTTTACACTGCAATTTAGATTTCATTTTGGACACACCCCTGCCAAATCTAAATCTGTCTGCACAATTTGAATCTGCTCCACCTGCAGTGTAACATGGTTTTGTCAAGTGGCATAGTTACTTAAGTTGAGTACACACTAGGCAATATATTGGTCATTAACTCAAACAGCAGATATATCAAGAACATGTTGACAGGGGTGTACACCCGATATGTCTGTGAAAGATGTAATTCACAGACATATTAAATCTACTCTGCAGCACAGAAAATGGCCGATATATCTGCAGATACTGTATATTAGTGCATCTGTCAGTGTGCATGGGCGATCTGACGATCACCTGTACACATGCTTCAGGGAAATGGTGGTGACTGACAGCTCAACTGAGCAGGTAAATTCAAATGCCCTCCCAAGTCATCGAGTGGCCAATTGATGTCTGATAGCTTTCCCGATCTCCCAATGGATCCACCCAGTAGTTTGTGGTGTAAAATGCACTGCTAGGAATAAATGATGGCACTGGATGTATATATCTCCCAACCTGGAACTTAGTGTAGAATTTGCAGTGAGTAGGTCACAACCAGAATCTTTATGTAATACATCCTGTGAGTAGCACATAAACTTGAATAAATGTTTGGCACATGTTTTGAGGATTGCACAACCTGGATTGGATGCTGATACTTGCTGTGAGTAGGACACAGCCTATAGTGGATGTTAGCATTTGCTGTGAATAAAGCAAAGCTGGGGGTGCATGCTGGCACTTGCTTGGAGTAGTGCACAGCCTGGAGTGGCTGTTTCCACTTGCTTTGAATAGTGCTCAACCTGTAGAGGTTGCTGGCAATTGTAGGAGTAGTGAACAGCCTGATGTTGATGCTGGCACTTGTTTGGTGATTAGTCAATTGGTGGTTAGTCAAGTGATAGTGACCAAGGTGGTGGCACCCATGCACCATCAGCATGGAAAAAAGACTCTGGAGGAATGCCAACTACACAGCTGGTTGGCAACCATATAACTTAGCAATGTCTTCAGTGGCCCACAGGAGCACCCTTGGCTGTTAGGCTGCACCTCTAGTCAGGTAATTGGACCTGGAACCCCAATGTGCGACAAAGACTATCAGCCAAATGTCATTGATTGCAGGATTCTAAACATCCTGAGATTACCAGAAGCAGATGTGCCCTTTTATAATGTGGATCAAATCACTACAAATAGCCCCTCTTGGCGTGTCAGGTCCCGTACATCTTGGCCATGATGAGCACCAATTTCACACAAAATGTGCATCTTATTCACATACTAAAACAACTGGAAGTGACATTTTATTGTTAGCATACCATGGGCCTGATTCTGTGTTGTGCACAAATCCAATACCCCAAGCTATAGCATGATTGGTTTGTTGTCCCTTTATCTGGAAATGGAAAGGCCGGTGTCTACATCTACTGAAACAAATTTAATGGCCTTGGCTATGGAGTTGCGACCAATGGTTATGAAGGTGATCTAATACTGCTTTTTGGACTCAGCATTCAGGTCTGAAATGCTGTCGGGGGACATCTTTTGTCCTCAGATGGATCATTCAGCATTAAATTATTTAAGCATTGCTGCTGTGTACAAAGAAGCAGCAGCAATGCTAATAGCGTATAACTTTAAATAAGGCCAAATGAACACTGGGAATTGTGACATTTGTATACCTGTGTGTTACTGATTCTGAATCTATATATAAAGGGCTCTGATGTGAGCAGCTGTAGCTTTTCCTCATGCCATGTCCCATTGTGCTTCATCTGTGATTTTGTACGTGTTATAACAATTCCAGTATATTTAAAATTGTAGTCTATTATCTCTAGTACACTGTGAGTGGGTTTTCACTGCATCTGCATTGCAACTATTATAAGATGCAAATTTAAAAGAAAAATACAGTACTATAATCGACTCTGAGCATTTAAGTTGTGCCCGGGCATCTTGTGCCATAAGATACTCAGTGTATGAAGACACAATTGGATTTTGCACTACTAAACATTGCAGCTTTACATTTATCTGATAACTAGCCAAACTCTCAAAACTTTCAGAGTCTTAAACCCTAGTACATTTGATCTTATTTAATAGCAATAGGTCACAGAGCATGGAAGCTAATTATGGTCAAATTCTCATTAATTAAGATTTAAAATTAAAACGTACTTTACAAAAACTTTCTACAAACATTATCAACATTATTTTATTTAATTTCTGCTTCTGAATATGAAATATACCTACAGTAGAACTCCAGCACTGAAATATAAGTCTGAAAAAGTGCTACAATACACATCAAAGTAAGTATAACCAGGGTAGGAAGCTTACAAAAATAAAACATATTGTAATGTTTTTAATGTTTTTCTTCAATAATTAATTCATAAATATTGCTATATATTGTTACCAAACAAATAAAATCATCAGAACTTAAATGTTTTTTTTTACTTTTTATTTATAAAATGACAAACTGTATAAATAAGTATTAAAAATGGGCAATAATTTAACAGTAATATAAAAAGTGATGATTTAAAAAAACATAAGTGCATCATGTTTATATATTAATATTAGATAAATGCAAAGGGTTATAGGGAAATTGAAAAAGATTAAAGGAGAATTCTGAAGCACCTTGCCCAGCATTTACTAATAGCAAATTACACATAATTCTTATTAAGTTCTTATATTAAAACTCAGTGAATTTATACAATTTTATAAAAAATATGCATGCCCTTTTAGGAAGCAAATACAGATGATTTACGATTATAATTCTTTAGCAGTGTAATGTCAATACCTCTGAGGTTTTACATTCTTATAAATCTATTGTTATAAATCTGTTATTATAAACAATGGACAAAAAGGGTCGGATTCTGATTTGGGAGCAAAGTAAAAATGAGCAACTAACTTTTCACTTTTGTGTTGCATTGCATTTGGGGCAGATTTACAAAGTGCAGAGACATTTAGATTTGAGCAGGGCATGTCCACACTCGAATCTAAATTGCAGTTTAAAAATAAAGCTGCCCAATATTTTTGGGCTATATGTAAAAGCAGCCAGTATTTTTCCTGTATGCAAAACATTAATGTATTTGTACCTCTTGCATGGCAACATGGTTTGTTACAGATTGTAAGTTACTTGCTTATTTTTCTTTGCTCCCAACTCAGATTCAGAACCAAAAGTATAAAAAGCACCAGGTACGACATTATCATACACATATTAATCAAAATATGTAATATCTTCTAATGCACATTTTAAGAGTCCCTTCACTGTACACTGCATTGTACATAACATTTTCATCTACATTAAATTGTTTTCTAGGCCTCATTTTAATGTAGGTAGAAATACAATGTATGATTATCAATGCATTCTTCTGAATACGGACAAATACAGCTTTCTTTTTTTTTGAACATACCTGTTAATGGGTCTCAGATAACGGATTGCAGAAATGAAATAATTTTTTATTTCATTATTGTAAATATTTAAAAGACAATTTAAATTTGATAAAAAAATTAATTGAAATATGATATAGATTCCAGGACATAGCAGCTTTAAGAATATTTTATTATTGCCTTAGATTAACCTTTTACTGGCATGAGATGGGATGCAATATCTGAACTAAAACTGTAATTACAGTGTTGTAACTTCTAATCTGGCACATTTTTGTGGTAATTAACCTTTATCTTTTTTGTGGAAATTTCCTTGTGCAGTATAAAAGAGCAAACATCAATTTATTCGGAACTTAGTCTAATTATCCAGAACAGATGCACCAAATTATGAATTATTTCCTGCTGAAAATGCACCATAAAATTCCATATGTCACTATATAATACACAGTATTATATACATATGGTGTAATATATGTTTAAATAAAGTGGTAGTATCTAAGAGGTTAAAATACAGATTTTTTTTTATTTTGCAAAGTTAGATAATTAAATAATGTATGTATTTGTTGTCTAAGACAGAGTTTTTAATAGCAGTATATAATCATCAAAAAAATAAGCACATCTCCCATAGATAAATTCATAAAACGTGTTCCTTTTCATTTAAATGTTGGGATTTTTTAGTTAAACACTTGCTACCTATGGTAGGAAAAAATATTTTGGCTCTTAAGCAATGTTAACAAAATATGACTCCAAATTGCTAGTTTCAAAATGACCAATCACATTATATTAAAAAATAATAATAATAAACTATATATGCAGGTTTACTACATTAAATAATCCCATGAAGACATGTTAAATGTGATCAAAAATAATCATAGGTTACTCCAAAGGAGCTACTCTAGACTGCAGCAAAGGGGAAATGGGGAGTTTCTCACTGTTCGCCAAATGCATATCTAGAGAGACAGGGTTATCCAGCAATGTATGAAAATCAGTTGGAGTGAAAACCCTATCACACATAGGCCCTCATTCAGACCCACTCGCAAGCGGGCGCACGTATGTTAGGCGTACGTACAAAAATATTTAAATTCAATGGCTCGCTCGTATTTTCGTTCGCATCTAAAAATCCTCCCCAAACTCAGACGACCCCTCCTCTAACTAACGAGCGTGCGAAATAGCGAGCGTACATCCCCGAAATGGCTTGAAGTGAATGCACGCACAAGTATAAACCGGAAGTGACCTTGTCAGATGTCGATTACCTGCTCCTTTATTCTGCCTACCTCCATCAATCGTATCATGCCAATCAATGTATCAATTAGCCTAATTGTTTTTTTTTTTTCAACACAATGCAAGAAACTTTACTCTTGTCCATGTTTGTGTTTACCAGCAGAATACGTACGGCTTAAACATTCGCTTTTATTGCTCAAAAAACATGTTAGCCACAATTAAACAATTGTTCTTTTGCTGTGGATCCCCGCATATTTCCCGGGGTTCATTTCTTTATTTAAATTTGCTTACGCATGTCACTGCATCAAGCCTATTTCTGGCACTGTCGAACACATTACTCATACACTAACCAATAAAATTGCTCCTGTTAATTTCCAAAATACATTAGCCAATCAGAAATTTTTTGCACACTTTATCACAAATGATTTTTATGAAAAACACCATTGCCATCATGAGAGCCTCCGCATTCACCAGGCGCGAGCTGCTGGTGCTAACGGAGGTGATGGATCGGCGTATCACCAGCCAGCCTCCACCCATCACCAACCGGCAGAAGCGTTCCGCGTATGCGGAGGCACGGGCCCGCCTGCGCTCCTTCGGCTCACGCCACAACATCGGCCAGCTGGAGCGCAGGTGGTCTGACCTGCAACGGCGAACGCCCCGCTTGCTGGCATGCTTTCGCATGCAGATAGAGGAAAGTAAATGTTATGTATTGTGGTTTTCATGTTTGTCTTTGTGGGGCAAACTGCGTGTGAATGTTTTCATGTCTGTCCTATTTATTCATTCTCCTCATATCTGCGTGTGCATGTTTTCATGTCTGTCCTATTTATTCATTCTCCTCATATCTGCGTGGGCATGTTTTCATGTCTGTCCTATTTATTCATTCTCCTCATATCTGCGTGGGCATGTTTTCATGTGTGTCCTATTTATTCATTCTCCTCATATCTGCATGGCCATGTTTTCCCTCTATTTCTGATTTATTCATTCTACTCACATTTGCATGTATTTTGTTGGTGGTGGGTGATTTTAAAATGTTTTTTGGCCAGGATTTGGCCAGAAACTAACCACAATTTGTTTGACATCTTTTAGGGGGACAGCCAAGACTACGCCGTCACCGTCTGGCCAGACGGCGGTCCCGCCCACTCTCACCAACCCCCAGCCAACACTCCACCCCAAGTAATTCCCCTATTCCCCCCTCCTCCCCAGCCTTCCAAGACCCTCTCCCAGAACTGTCGGGCCTCCTTCCCCTCCGTCCCACTTCCCCCTCTCCTCCAACCACCCCTCTTCCAATTACCCCCTCCCCGGAGTCCATGATAACCCCGCCCCATTCTTTGGGGAATGAAGGCTCCTCCGAGGATGAAGATGGAGGGACTTCTGGAGCTGCCGTTTTGGCTACCGGTATGTTTTTCTTTCGCGTTTTTTTTAAGCACAATCTGTTTGTATGTAATCATGTGTCGTTCCTTTATTCGTGCTTTTTGGGTTGATTTTTGGTGATTTAGCAGTTTGCCTTTACCTCTTCCTGCTGATTTCAACATACACATATCACACCTGTGGGAATTTCTACATAGGCCTTGTAATTTTTGCAGCACCCCTTTTTTTTTTTTTTTTTGGTTTATGAGTGATTTCGTTGTGTTTTTGTTTTTTTAATGTGGATTCCCTATTGTTTTATTAATCCACACACTTTTCTCACCCACAGAGGAACAGAGGCGTTGGCAAGAGGTCGAAGAATGTGTGGCACAGATGCGCCAACATCTAATTGGGGTGCTTGTGGCCCTTGACCGGCTGTCTGGCATCCTTCGGCAGTAGTTTTTATTTTTTTTTTTCGTTTTCCAAATAAATTGTTTATTTCTAATATACGTTCTGCCTCATTCGTTTTTTCAAAACCAAAGATAGTTTACCCTGACATAAGTAGACTGTTCCTGCAAGGATTTCCATTTTTTTTAAGTTAGATTGTGTTTTGTATTTGTATGTAAAACACCCACAAGAAACACATAACAGTAACAATGTCATTTCCCTTTTTGGGTGTAGTGTCAATTAGATATTTCTACATTTTACAGGTTCCTAGTTGGTGTGCAAGCTGCTTAGGCGAATCTTACAAAGCCAAATGATTGGACAGGCTTCCTTTTGGTGTGGGTTGGGAACCTGAAAACATATTTCATTTTTGCTCAACTGGCGTCAGTACTGGATTACCCCTTAGTCAAATGTAAGGTGTGTTAACCTGGTTACACTTGCTGATAACGTCCAAAAAAAGGAAGAACATTTCACTCTCCAAACATTTATTCACAACATAACTGAGAAATCAAAGTGGTCACTCACAAAAAAAACACACAGTGATAATCTCAAATACAACACATACCAATAAAAAAAATAAGTAAATAAACAAATCAAGAACTGGTTGACGAAGGACCATGCCAACATGATTCCACAAACATGGCGTTGTGATATGGGTTCCAGAATATATGCCCAAAATGACCAGATCCAGGTTTGGTAAGGGTAGCATGAAGTAGTGAGCGTTGTAGTGCCAAAGATTATGTGAACAAACAGAAGATGGTGAAAAAAAGAAAACAAAATTAGATGTTCGCAAACAAACACAAACACATTAGGTATAAACACTGTTGTTTTGTTAAAACTTACCTAAAAAATCTGGCCACCACATCATCGCATATGGCCCCCCCACATACTGACCTCCGACCAACCTCGGGGGGCCATCCTCAGGTAAGGCATCCTCTGGCTGCATTGGGACACCACTCCTTATGGCGATGTTGTGAAATATCCCACACAGGCCCACAATTTTTGACACCATATCCGGCAAATCCATGAGCTCGCCACCAGAGCGGTGGAGGCATCGGAATCGGCCTTTTAAAAGGCCAATACAGCGCTCCACCACTTGCCTGGTGGCTGTAAGTGCGGAATTAAACGCACTTTGTGGGCCTGGTGTGGGAGCCAAATAAGGAGTGAGCAGCCAGGACATGCAAGGATATCCACTGTCTCCTATGGAAAGAATAGACAACATCAGGAACACTGTGTATCAAGCTTAACATTGTTATGTACTAAAGGTCTCCACTTACCCAGAAGCCACGCATCACCAGCTTGTAGGTTGGTTAATTTGTGCCATATCCCTGATTGCCGGATGATGAAGGAGTCATGTGCACTTCCGGGTAATTTAGCATTCAGGGACAGGATCTGGAGGGAGGCATCACATACCACCATTACATTCAGGGAGTGATAGTGTTTCCTGTTTCAAAATATGGCCTCCAGCCATGCTGGAGGCTGAAGTGGTATGTGAGTACCATCCACAACCCCTATGATGTGTGGGAAGGCTGCTATTTGGTAAAAATTGGCCTTGGACACACTAAGGGCACCCATATCCAAACGCATTTTAATAAAATGATGGAGGTGCTTGAAAAGTGCCTCCATCACTGCCCTCAGGATCCTGGAAAAGGAGGATTGGGAGATGCCCACCGTTGTTTGAAACAATCCTGAGGCACAGAAATGTAACACCGCCATAAATTGCGTAAGTGGTGGTATTGCTGTTGGACTGTCAATTTGCCACTCAAGATCACTTTCTATTAATGAGAGAGTGTCTATGATGATTTTGGGAGGTAGACGGTAGCGTCTTAAAACCTCATCATCGGGCATTCCAAAAAGGGTGACACGTGTTCGAAATATCTGGGGCCTTGCATGCCTACGATGCCTATGCCTGGGACGAGATTGAGGTTGGTCAGCTTCCGGGAGCATGGCCAGAACAATCTGCCCCAGATCTACCTGAAATTCAAAGATTTCAAAGTAAGGCTTTTGAACCACCCCAAAACTAAATTAAAAAAAATTAGCTTGATGATACCATCCATTGCTGCTTACATGCCGGGGTATTGTCATGATACGTCCAAACTGAAAATAAACACCAAAATTATTTGACACATTTCACTCTGTGCATTTTTGTTTATAAATTTTGTGCTAGATCAAAGTTAAAATATGCAAAACACCCATTTTGCAAAACAGCAAAACAACATTTCACACAGTACATCAAAATGGGTTGAAATGTTGGCACAAAAAGCGAAAGAGAAACCACAAAAAAGTTAAAATGATTATTAAGCAGTTAAAAATGCGCTAATTTGTTTGCTAATACAAGTCACAAGAGTAACTACTAAAAATGCGCTAATTAGTTCGCTAATACAAGTCACAAGAGTAACTACTAAAAATGCGCTAATTAGTTCACTAATACAAGTCACAAGAGTAACTACTAAAAATGCGCTAATTAGTTCGCTAATACAAGTCACAAGAGTAACTACTAAAAATGCGCTAATTAGTTCGCTAATACCAGTCACAAGAGTAACTACTAAAAATGCGCTAATTAGTTCGCTAATACAAGTCACAAGAGTAACTACTAAAAATGCGCTAATTAGTTCGCTAATACAAGTCACAAGAGTAACTACTAAAAATGCGCTAATTAGTTCGCTAATACAAGTCACAAGAGTAACTACGAAAAATGCGCTAATAAGTTTGCTAATACAAGTCACAAGAGTAACTACTAAAAATGCGCTAATTAGTTCGCTAATACAAGTCACAAGAGTAACTACTAAAAATGCGCTAATTAGTTTGCTAATACAAGTCACAAGAGTAACTACTAAAAATGCGCTAATTAGTTCGCTAATACAAGTCACAAGAGTAACTATTAAAAATGCGCTAATTAGTTCGCTAATACAAGTCACAAGAGTAACTACTAAAAATGCGCTAATTAGTTCGCTAATACAAGTCACAAGAGTAACTACTAAAAATGCACTAATTAGTTCGCTAATACAAGTCACAAGAGTAACTACTAAAAATGCACTAATTAGTTTGCAAATACAAGATAAAAAATGGACTTACCAAGAGCAAATATATAAGAGTCCAAATCAAAAGGTCTTTTGGTTCGAAAATAATCAAAATCTAAAATAGAAGAAATTATGGATCCAAAATTTACAAAAAATAAGAAACACAATGAAACAACAATTGAACAAAAGTTAGACTTCACAAAACTTACCAAATCAAGAAACGAGGTCCCAAAAATATAAACCAACAAAGAGAACGGAAAATAAAAACGCAAATCTAACCAACAAAAGAATCTCCAACCGCCAACTCCTTTCTACGCAATCAATAAACTCCAGCCAAGGTAACCTCCAACAATCCAAAAACGCCACCTTGACTTGAGACACACCAAGCCATAAATAGTGTTTCGTTTCCCGCACAAATTAAGGAAGGATCATAGGGCCGCACAATCAATGATGCGGCCGCAAAATAAGGACGCATGTATAAATACGTCACGAAAACACATTAAAATTCTGGTGTATTTCTTGTTTGGACCTCAGACATGGCAACAGACCAGGGAAACAATGCCCAAGAGTCAGGCGGTAAGTCTTTCATGCATTTTGTATCAATGATTAATTTGAAACATAAGATTAGGCAAGTTGTGATTTTGTGAATTCTGAAAATTTACACAAATAGGTGAGGAGGATGACATGGAAGAGGCTGCTGGGCCCAGTATTCCGGCCAAAGCGGCCAAAAAAAAAAGGCAGCCACATTCACAAGAAAGGAGATGGAGGTTTTGATCCAGAAGTGTGTGGACATCCTGCCACAGGCAGACAGGAATATGAGTCTAAGCCAGAAGTGGAGAATGTGGGAAGAGGTAGCCGTTGCTGTCAATAGGGTGGGTGATTATGTCCGTCTAGCCCGGGATGTCAAACGGCGGTAAGTAAACCCTTGCCCCCCCTAAAAACAAACCCCATTTTAAACCAAAGGATAATGGCTTCGATTTTTCCCCACAGATGGGGCGACTTCAAATATCGCCTAAAGCAAAAACTCGCGGACAGGGCTAGGCATGCAAGGGGGACAGGTGGGGGTCCCAACCCTGTGTCATTGGAGTTGACGGATTTAGAAGAGCTGGCACAGGGGTGTGTGCAGCCTGTGGAGGTGTTTGGCGTGTCCAACATGGATACGGACATGCCAGAGTTTGCGGCTCCTCATGTTGTCCCAGGTAAATCTTTGGATGTCATCAACTCTGAAATGTTATTGTGCCAATATGTAGATTGTAATGTGAGGCTTTTCTCTTTTTTCCTAACAGAGACACAGGCAGATGAGTCTGCTCCAAAGGGGAGCCTTGGCCACCGAATTTCTGCTGGCTCTGCAGGGGAGGAATCAGTACATCCGGCTGAGGACCCTGCAGAAGCCAGTCCAGGGCAATCCCCCTCGCAGGCAGTGGCCCTCCTCACAGAACTCAATTTCAAATCGGATTCCCATACGGAGATTCTGCAGAGGATGGACGCCAGTCTGCTACGGGTGGCTGAGGCCCTGGAGCAAAATGCTGCGGCCAACGTGACCATTGGTCAGGCCCTGGCGGAAAATACCAGGGCCAACATCTGCATCGCCAATGCCCTGGAGCAGCTCATTCACCAGCACATGGTGGAGCCGACCTCCCTTCCTGCCGGAACATTAGGATCCTCCACCTCTGGCACAACATCAGCCAATCCTCCAAATGTGCCTAGCCCTGTGCCTAGTCCAGAGGCCACAACATCTGCCTCTGGACAGGCCAGCCAGATGACATCCCGTACCCGGTCTGTCGCCCTCCCTCCCCCATCCAAACGGGTGAAAAAACGGTGACACCAATGGTGACTTTTCCCACAATCCTTCTGTGCTTGGCTCATATTCCTTTCTGGTCAAAACTTCCCTCTCCTTTCTTGTGAAATGTTTTTATTTTTTTGTTGTATGTTTATGTCAACAGTTATGTTGGGCCAATTTGTTTGATTTTGGAACATATCTTTGGGCAAAAAAGATGTCCCCAAAATTTTTACATTTTGTTTTTTTGTTTGAGCAATAAATTGGAAAAAAAAAAATGACATTGGATTGTGAAATTATTGTACAAATGGGTTACATTTAATCCTGGACCAAAAGGCAAAAACTCGCCCAAAAAAAAAAAAAAAAAAAGGGCTCTTCAAGGAACGTTTAAAAATTCATATAACGGGGCAAATTCAAGAGGCACAAATAAAATGGTGCGAAACTGAAAACATGATGACATTATTGTTACAATAGGCCCTAACCACCAAATTGCGGGCAAAATAAACCCCCACAAATGTACGCAAATTGATTGTGTCATCCTGACATTAGCAGCTCTGAGTTCCACCTGCGTACGGTTTTGTGCTATCCCAAAAAACTGATTTCAAAACACCTACCAAGCCGGTTCTCAATCCAACACTAATTGCTTTTCTGCCCTCCCGCGATTAATCGCAACAACATCATGGAGTCCCGGGACGGAGGAGAAGGCCATCGCCAATGTGGTCGAGTAATCCAGACCCTTAGCTGTGCGAGCATTTGGAAGGGAAAGAGGAACATCCAGTGACGTAGGAGTCGGTCCGTACACATTTTACGCTCGCATCTGCTAATGTATGTACGCCCCAAAAGCGCCTCGCCACGCCTGCGTTTTTCCATCTCCACCCTCGTCAACACCCTAAAACGCCCTGTTCTGTCAATCACATTTGACATGTCACTTCCTGTATGCTATTTTAAGAACGAGTCCAAAAAAACTCGCAATCTGCCGTACGCACATGCGCAGTGTTACACCGACGCATGCGCGGTTAGTCAACATCGGAACGCAATGAGCGTACTGCTGTTAACGAGCGGCTCTGAATGAGGGCCATAGTCAATACCAACCATATTTAACCACTTGCCTGGAATGCAATCACACAAAGCTGGGCTTTCACTGACAAGGTCAAATCTGATGCAAATAGTCAGTAATGCTCACTTGGAGGCTGCAAGTACATAATCTTCCAGCAGTCACCAAACTCAGAGGGACCTCCCAACCACTCTATACCCTAGGATCATCATTTAGTGTGTCTTAAAAACTGCTAGCCACAGTGATTGGGCAGCTCTGGTTGCACCCCTTCACCAGCTGACTGCAAATATAACAGAGCAGCTGCTGCTCACCTTAGCCATGGTTACTCTCCAATTGTGTTCTGATGTGGCCATCAGTCATTGAACAGCTCAGTGGCACCCTCCATCTGCAGGTTGCAGAGAGGAGCAGCCACTGGTAAATCCATCACTACTCCTTGTGTGCATACCTGACAGCTACAGAGAGGAGCAGCTATTAGGGAAATATAAAGTCAGCAGCACTTCTGCCCCCAGGCATACATGGAGGCTTGAGAAAGGAGAAGCCATCAGGGACATATGAACATATTAGAGTCTCGGCCCCCACAGTTTGGTCCATACCAATGATTAATATTGATTTATGGAAGTATTAGGGATATCAATATCTATACATTTTGTTATCAAATTGAGGCCTGATTTCATTTTCAATATGTTAATCCAGTATGGATTAAAAATATCAGTATGGGACCTCCAATAACAGATCACCAATTATTCTAATAAAACTTTACTATATGTAAAACTTAAAAAAAAAACATTTGATATTCTGAATTTTAGTTTACTAGTAGTGAGTAAAGAAAGTACTCATTGGATTAAATTTGTTTTGGATTGACTTCTATTACAGGTTGTGCCTCCCATATCCAAATTTTCTGAAATACGTAATATTCCAAAATACGCAATAATTTTGGCATGACTGAGTTATAGAAACCTTTGATTTTTGATGGTTCAATGTACATATACTTTGTCTAAGGCACAATTTATTAAAATATTGTATAAAATTACCTGCAGGCTTTGTGTATAAGGTGTATATGAAACATATATAAATTTAATTTATGTACATAAACTTTGTTTGAGGCATAAAATTATTACAAATATTGTATAAATTTACCTGCCGGGTGTGTGTATAAAGATGTATATAACACATAAATGCATTCTGTGTGTATATTGGGGTCCCATTCCCAAGAAATTTCATTATGATATGCAAATATTCCAAAGTACAGAATATTCCACAATCCAAAATATCCGAGGTCCCAAGCATTTTGTATATTTGAGATTCAACCTGTAATAATATTTTCATTCAATCTGCTATCCAGACAGTGCAGAATAACCATTTCTTTATATGTGATAAATGTGATGTCATAGTATTTTTTTTGTGTATAAGATTATGTGTGCTTTTTTGGTCACATAAAGTCCCTAGTCATCCTTGGTTGTTGTAAAATTAATGTTGGGACTTTTTCTCCATTTCCATAGTTACACATGATTGTACCAACTCTAAGAAAGATACTAATTGTAGTTCTAATGGTGACATTCATACTGTAGTTAGGTTTAGCTTTATCAACCACAAGTCCAAGTGTATTCTTACAATCCCACTTCACTTGTATTATTACAATTGCACTTCAGTCCAACTGCAAAAAAAAGTTTACAGGGGGTGTGGCCTAACTTCTACCTCAGCGGATGTGCCATGGAGCAGCTCAACCACTCAGGCTATGAAATTTCCTGGGGCTCCAACTGGTCAGCTGCTGTCACTGTTTTGCCTCACTGGACAATGATCACTTGACTGATACAGCTGCTGTGCCAAGCTCCCACTATGTCCCACTCTAGCTGTGGCCCATTGCTGCCTACACCACCAGCTTCCCCTACCACCCCTCTCACCAACTTTCTCTACCTTGGAGGATTGTGGTGTTCCTGACACTAGGGGGTAAATTTATTAAAGTGAGAGTTTTTAGAAGTGAGTTTTAAAAGTGATGTTGCCCATAGCAACCAATCTGATTCTAGCTATTATCTTCTAAAATGTGCTAGTTAAAAGTTAAGTAGAATCTGATTGGTTGCTATGGCAACATCACTTTTAAATCTCACTTCTAAAAACTCTCACTTTAGTAAATTTACCCCTAGGGCTCCGATTATGTTCATTTGCAGACTGTTCCTAGCTGGCTGCAGATTCAAGTCTAAAACTCTATCCTTCATAACTGCAATTACTGTTATCCTCATTGGAAGCCAGCTACATGAAATTGGCAGACATCATCCTGTGCCAATATCCATAGTATAGGAGCTTTGGTGACCTATTGCATCTCTACTCTACTCCACTGCCCTTCCTGTTTCCATGGGTTCCTTGCCAGTGATTCCAAGGTACCTTAGTTTTCTGGATTAGGATTACTGCACTTTAGTATGCAAGTAATGCAACTCTTGCTTTGTTTTCTTTTGTCTATTGTGCTTTTTTTTTCAACACTGATGATGTAATCCTCTCCTCACTTATGTTAACACCCATGTTTTTTGCTAATGGCTGTTTGACCTTAAGCTATATACACATGAAAGTTGCTGATTCTGATTGTTTTTCCCTATATTGCAAACTGGTTTTTGATTTGCCTACAATATGGACATTATCTATATTATACTATTTACTATGGATACAAAGCAGTTTAAAGCCTCTTTCCCTCCTCTTGTGAAATTCTCTAACCTGAAATTATCCAAAGACTTTGAACCTTTGGCCCCCACAACAAATTTTTAGCCTCCACCCAGCTCTTTACCCTTGTCAGTGGGTGCTACTGGATTTTTTTTTACAAATTCTGAATATCTGCTTATGGTTAAGAACTTTTACTAAGTGATGCTTGCCTTTAAAACTGAGCTATTTAATGACATCACTTTCTGCTATGGGAGACCATATGGATCATCTTGAGCAGAAAATGAAAGGGATTTATTTTTATTTTTCCTGTTTAATTGACAAATGTTTTCATACTAATGTTATTTCAATTCTGTTTTTTGCTACTGTCATAATAATTTACTTAGTGTAAAGTGTAGAGCGCACATTGCAGGTGCCTGATATATTGTTTTGATCTGCCTCAAAATGATATATTGGATGTTATATCATCTAATGTGTATCCAACCTTAGTACACCCACATGAATTACTTTACTGCATTGCTCCTATGCTGTAAATACTTTTGCCAAATGTACAGGGCTATCAGTTTTCCCTCTGCTATATTTGTATGTCTGTCCATCTCCCACCCTCCTTCATACAACATGGGAAATTCAGGTTATGTGTTTATTTATCTGCTACGTTTTGTTAAACACCACATTCATGGTGACTACTTCAATTTTTTGATTATTTGATTGGGTTGGATTCTATCTTTGAATGTTAAGGGGTTTAACTTCTCTAATAAGCATAGACTGGCTTTTTAACCTTTCATTAATATAGAGCTGATTTAGTTGCCTTGTAAGAGACTTATTTCACATCCTTGGGTCCCCAGTGTTTTATGACAGTAGATATCCCTTTGGTTATTTTGCTAATGGTCCATTTAAATGTAAAGGGGTGGCTATCCATATTCATGCTAATTTGTAATTTGTCTTGCATGTGAAGGTGGAGGACAAAAATAGATTGTGCTACAGTAGAGATGTGTCCTCTTACATCTAGCGTCCATAAGCTATGTAGGGCACCCTGCAACTTGCACTCTACTGTGTGGCAGCTAGCTGTATTATAAGTCACCTCATGGTGTATTGAGTCACATCGTAATGTACTGAGACACTGGAAAAGCTGGATAGTGTAATACAACTTTCTGTCCACCAGATGTTGCTTTTCCTGAACTGCACTGAACATGCATAAAAAGCTGATGCACTATCTGTAGTACTGTCTGCTGATTGGCTGACTGAACCTGTCATCCATGTTCATCATGGATCAAGAGCTGTAATTGAGTGTAATAAAGGATTAAATCATTCAGTGTGCGAGTCTTGTATTTTTTAAAAATATTTTCTTTAAAATGGTAGTATAGGTGTCACCTGACAATTACTGTGCATGCATGCAGGGACAGTCTGGCTGGGACCTGCAGTCTCATAGAAATTGATAAATGGATAATACAGTATGACCCCTTATTTTTCACTATCAACCCCACGATCAATATTATTTTATATTAAATATAGTGTGTATATTCTGTATATTTTTAGTTTTAGCTTTGCATTGCAATGCATGGCACTGGTAGTATAGCAGAGAGCATCAGTACTTCTGTGGCTTAGTGGTGGAGGCGAATGTTTCACATACATAACTGTAGCCATAACCTGGGATGTGAGTTCTGTTAACACTTGGGGCATTTAGTAATATATGCTGTATATACAGTACTTTACATTTTAGTTTTTCCAACATTTGGAATCAAGAAACAAATTCCCCTTTCATGCAATGTCACAGAGAGTGTAAAGTGTGGTGGTGTAAAGGTGCATTTACAGCTATCAATTAAACCAGATAATTTCATGGTGACCATTGTCAGGGTACTGTGCTTAACTCATTTCACACTGTACCTCCACACCATCCTCACAGCCTTCATCCCTTTGCCATGCCAACAGAGATAGCTTTGCCACTAACAGCTTAAGACATTGTCGTGCCCCCATTTGTGTCACTTCTGTTTGTCTGCCCATTCCTTTTAGAATGTAACAGGGCCCTCTACCCTCTTGTGTTTCTCTCTACTTTCATCATACTTCTTACTTACCACTAGGCCACCTAACACTTGGGTGCTTATGCTCTGCTGCTTATGTGGGTGCTATGGTCACTAATTTAGCATGGTATATTATCCATGTCCTTGTCCTGCATTGCATTGTATTGCACTGTAAGTCACTGATCACCTATTTGTTTATGTACTTTGTAAAGCAATGCAGAGCACTTGTGGTGCCATATAAATAATAATAATAATAATAATAATAATAATAATAATAATTATTATTATTATATCATGCTGATCGGTGCATGTCACTGCAGTGGTGTAAAGACACAATTTCAGTTTTCAATGAAACCAGATGAATTCATGGTGACCATTGTCAGGATATTGTGCTTAACTCACACACTGTACCTTAACACCATTCCCCCAGCCTTCATCCCTATGCCATGGAACAGAGATGGCTTTGCCACTAACCACTACAGACATTGCTGCTATCAACATGATGCTAATCAGTATTATGTCAGTAGCCTCCATGGGTTAGTAGTTCATGCATTTGCTTAACACAGTCATTACCTTGGCTTTGATTCCAGCTAAGGCCAGGGGCAATGAACAATGTGATTTTGTAATCATTTACATTTTATCTAAAGTGCAATATATTTCTTTTTTTAAATACTATACTGTAGCTCCACAGCATCTCCCATCCTTAATTCCATACAGTACAGTAGGAATTGGTATGAAGTCCCAAGGGGGACTATAAGGGATAAAAGAAAAGATACCTTTATATGATTTCTACTCTGTTTTGATGTAAGTTTTTGATGTGAATATTAATATTACTTGCTCTTTCCAACACGAGGTGTTCAACTTCTTATATCCGACACGCGGTTGGGAACCCACGAAAGCAGTTGTTTAATTTGGACTTTGCTACATTTTTTTTACTGAAGATTTATAAACATCATAAACACAGTCACACTATTGTTATATTCTTTCTTTTTTATGTATGGACCTTTGATGTAAGAAAAACTGACTAATAGAAGAACCAAAGCATCAAAAAGACTTAAGTATATGTATAAAATTGAGATTGAATATTATACCCCTATAGTGGAGAGCAAGGTTTATATTTTCTTCTCTTATCCTGTACAGTATACCTGCAATGACACAGATATGGCTTTGCTGCTAACCACTACAGACATTGCCACCAACAGCTTGCTCAACATGCTGCTAGTAACTATAGTACATTAACTCTGGTGTTGTGAAGACGCACCCACAGCTTTCAATAAAATTAGATTAATTCATGTTGACCATTATTAGGGTAGCATGCGCTCCCCCACCCTTTATTTCTATGCATTAACACAGAGATGGTTTTGCCACTTTGTAAAGTCTACTGCACATCTGGCCATACATGCCTACTCTCCTGGTAGTTGCGAGAGGCTCCCAATTTTTCAGGTAACCTCCCACAACCCCAAAAGAGTAGGCATATCTCCCGCATCCTGCCCACTTTCTAGTGAAGTGGGCAGAATGGGGGAGATTTTAGGACAAATTTGCATGTCTGTGTGCAGGGGGCGGGGTTAAACAATGTGAGTTGCATCATTTAGCCATGCCCCCTCATCACGGACCCACAAATCATGGGCTTTCTAGCAAAGGGTGTGGGCCTAATGACAGCTGAAGCCTGGCCCCGCCCCGACAACTGAGATGACTAGGCTGCTCCTGGAAAAGAACTAAGAAAAATCGGTAAGTATGCATCTGGGCATGCGGTAGAGACAGCGTCTGACGGCATTGATATCTAATTACTGTACCAGTATGGGATAAAGGTGGTGCTGAGAGAGAGCATAGGGAAATGCAGGTGGATTTCTGGTTCCCTGGAAAAGGTCAATAGAAGTCATGTTCTTGATGATTTTAATTTTGCACACTGACTCAAAGGTTAACCAATTGCCTGATCCCCTTTCAGTGTCAGTGACTGACCCCTCATTGGCATTCTTCAATAATTAAGCATTATTTGATTTATATGATGTCTGAAGTATACTGAATCTGATGGGGCGAGACTACACTTTTGCCTCCAAGTCCATAACTCATATTCCTGCATTGATTTTGCCCTATTCATAAAATGGACTCAACATTCGACATCAGTGGTTATTCTCCCTTTTACTTGGTCAAACCATGCCACTCTGTTATAGTGTCTGAACCTCCTCCTTGCTAAAATATCTCCCTGGCTTTGGAGACTGTCACCCTATCTGTTAACTGGTGCTGATGCCAAACAATCTCTGGATAGCTGTCATTTGTTATGTATTAACACTATTTATCCTGCCAACACCTGCATTTTTACATTCTGATGCACCCTTGTTGTGCAAGATACAGACTGGAACACATTTTAAATGTCAATACTGTATGTTCAAAACCAGTTAGATCTGGAGGCTTAGATGTAGGAAGTTTAAAGTCAGAATAAACAACAATACTCTATGGCTCTCTGTAAATAACTCTTCCTTAAGGAGTTGTCAAAGCCCGATGATTGGCTGAGACCAGATCTTAAAATTAATATTGAGCGACGCCATCTTAGTTTGCCCCTGACGACGCCATCTTGCGTCGTCAGCATGAAACCATTGTGTGCGATGCTAATATGCTTTTATTAGCATCGTATGACTGCATTGCTACCGCATACTGATAAAAGTCTTACCATACCCCATATGCACATTAAATCATACATATAATATACAAGATGCACAGCTCACAGTTGCGCTGTTTATTAAAACACTCTGCACATAAAACGCACCTTGCATATTAGCGACTACACGCAATATCCTTATACTTACACATATCAAAACTTATAAAATTTCCCCTAAGCATTAAGGTTAGTATTGGAGCTTTTATACATTATCAAGTCTATTGTGAAATACATATATTTGGTTGCTAAGGTTTAGTACATGATAAGCAGACCATGTTTGTTGCCATTCTAAACCACTGTTTATTTGCAGATTTCCGGTTCAATTGGCAAGGAAATCACAACATGCGTTTGCAAGTTATGGATCATAGAGAGATAGGCATTGAAATGTACTCTGTAATGTAATGTTTATTAGCCAGTTTAGACTTGTTCTAAAGCGGGAAAATGCACACAAAGAGCTACTGGAGGGCTGAACTATTACAATTCAAACTTACCTATGAACTGTATCGTAACAGAAGAACCAGGAGGAAGAACCAATGGGATTATGTCAACTCGTTCTATTGTATTGCCTATCTCTGCAAGAGTACATATGCAAGCACTCTAGATCTGATAGTTAGTCATCTTTCTTTCTGTTGACGGAGGTTTCATAGTTGATGCCAGGAAATCTGGATACAGAGCGCATGCGTATGTTTCAACTGTATCTTGTATTTTGTATAACCTTTGCACAAGGCATGTAACTATATGCTTTTATGTGAATAATATCTTTTTTGTGCTTTGGAACCACAATCAAAGTCTGGAAAGCAATTATTTGTTATGCATACGCAACGCTAAATAGCGACTTTAGGGTATAGAGGTTTTAGGAATTCATAGAGTAAATTATAGAAACTCCTTATGTCTTGCATTCAAACTGCACTAAATAAGTTGTGACAGAAGTTATATATGTCTGATAATAAACTGTGGAAATTATTAGCTTAGAAAGGAAGGGTTTGCCAAGTTAGCAACATGAGTGGACATGTAGTGTCCCCAACAGGATCCAAGATATTTAATCCCACTAAGATTACTAATCAATTTGCAATCAACAAATTCTTCTACTCCACAACCTTCAAGGCCCTCTAATAAATCCTTTCTAGAGGGACTTAAATCAACAGCCGATAGAGAAAGTAAATTAAGTGCCTTAAATGCTCTCTGGACAAAGCAGTATATTAAATTGGCAATTAAATCCATCACATCTGATAAAGCTTCTGTCCCTGATGGGTTTATTAACAATTTTTATGTGACTTTTCAGGAACATTTACTCCCTACTCTTATTGACTTGTTCAATGAGGTCACTGGTTCTGGAATGTTTCCACCAAAATGGTAGAGGCCATAATTGTGACACTTAACAAACCTGGGAAAGACTCCAGAGATTGCAGAAAATATTGCCCTATAGTATTTATTTATTTATTTATTACCAGTTATTTATATAGCGCACACATATTCCGCAGCGCTTAACAGAGAATAGTTGGCCATTCACATCAGTCCCTGCCCCAGTGGAGCTTACAATCTAATAATCCCTACCTCATGCTCACAAACATACACACTATGGTCAATTGTGTGGGGAGCCAATTAACCTACCAGTATATTTTTGGAGTGTGGGAGGAAACCGGAGTACCCGGAGGAAACCCATGCAAACACAGGGAGAATATACAAACTCCACACAGTTAGGGCCGTAGTGGGAAATGAACCCATGACCTCAGTGCTGTGAGGCAGTAATGCTAACCATTACACCGTCTGTGCTGCTGTATTACCTCTGAATGGTGAAGATCAAATATATGCTAAAATAATTGGCAATCATGTTATCACTTTTATTTTCTCCTTGATCCACCCTGATCACATGGGGTTCCTCTTAGACAGACAGGGCCCAGAAAAAAATGCAGATTTAGACCTAATTGACCATTTTTCTGAGTTGGGCATTATCCCTGTGATTCTTTCCCTTAATGCTAAAATGCTATAATAGGTTACAGTGGTTGTATATAAATTTGTGCTAAGGCAGATTTCCCAAAGGTGGCGGCAAGTAATATGACCCACAAACTGTTTTCAGATGATGTCCTCTTTTAAGCTGTGGAGTCTTTGAACATATTGCCATGTCTGCATACTCTATTGCATAATTATAGTGAATCCTCTTATGCTCTCATAAATTAAATACAGCTAAATTGGATGCACTGCCTATTAGCATTGTCCAGACTTTCTGAACTTCATACTAGCTTTAAGTACAATTGGTAGTTCACTTTTCTTTTATACTTAGGTATCCAGATCCATCCATCTGTCTAGTATTTGATGTTAGTTTCCCAGTTATTGTTCCTCACAAATCATGTCTTTCTTATGAAATCTCTTGGCCAGGCCATTTGGCTGCATTTATGATGATATTGATACTCAAACTTGTGCTTATTTTGAACTATCACTTATATGTCTTCCTAGAACATATCTATGTCAACTTACATTGACCTCTTATGTTTGGAACAATAAATCCCTTAAAATTGCCCATTCTAAAATTATTATTTCTTAAAAAAACATTGTGGATTGGCATTATAAAGAGTCTTGCCTCCTTGCCCAACTTCAGGATTGGGTATGCCCTCCTGCTGTTAAATGATGGGTGGCCTCAGAAGCACAGTTTACATGTGATACCCAATGGAGGATCTTTTGTGGATCTTCCAGTGCTTAGGATATTGCCATGTAATAAGCCTTTCTTTTTTTAAATTCTTTATGCAAGTCTGGGATAAATAAATTTCTTGGCATGCAGATGTTTCTTTCCCCACTGCTAACTGCTGTGCTGGTTCTCTCCAAGCTAATCCCTAACTTGCACGTGACATCCTGCCAATCTCAAGGCAATGTGACCCTTTAGGAACCCTTGTTGTTGATTCTTTTTTTTCCACCACTCTGCAAGCTTAGTGGGCCTAATTCAGACCCGCTCGTGAGCGCTGAGCGCTCGCAAGTGGGTCGATGTTGCCCAAGTGTGTATGCGCACGACGGAGGCGGCTCCATCATGCGCATGCATGAGACCCGAATAACAATGGCCAAGCCGTCATTATGGGTCTCTCACCAAAGGGGACGTGCTGTCGATGGTGATTCAGAGCAAGCGCTCTGTCAGAGCATCCGGCTCTGAATCAGGGCAAGTATTCCCTCCCTCCCTCCCAATGAATTATATAAATTCTATCAGATTAGACATTAGTGTGGCAGTGTTACTTGGCCCATGGGGTTGAATTAGTCTCCACTGGCAAACTAGAACCTCAAATTAAACTCCAGTAATAGGAAAGGTGACACTTTCTATTGATACCATCATATCTTTCAGTTATTAATTTTTTTGTTAGTAACCCTCCCAAAATTGCTGGGAATCAGATTTGGGCCATCCTATCATTGATGCCCAAAGGTTAACCACAAATTCAAAATATTTGAAGTTACCATCAGATTACAAAGTGGCAAAATTTCAGTAAACCAGATAGAAGTTGAGGTGTGGCACAAACATCACTGCGATAGCTGGGAACTGTTTTTTCTTCTCTGTATATTTGTTATATATATAATATAACTCAGGGAAAGAGGGACTTTCAGTTTCTGATGCTGGAATTAGTGGCTGAAACGATTATTGACGGTAGCTAGAATATCTGTAAATGTTTTATTATCAGCAGTAATTGTATTCATACATTTTGCAATGTCTATGACCAGTAATGCAACTGGTAACCAGGCTGAGGCTAGTAATGCAACTGGTAACCAGGGTGGAACCAGTAATGCAGCTGGTGAACAGACAGGGGGCTGGTAGTGTTCAAGAACCAGGGATACAGATCTGCAGCCTTCTGCTAGACCAGTAAGGTGTCTGGTATAATGACATTGTACTGGGAACTGTCCTGGTCTCAATGAAGAGTTAAAGTAGGGTTTCTGATCTCTGATTGGCTCCAGAGTCAGCTGAAGCAAGGGAGCCCTCTCATTGGTGGAGTTGTACTCAGTTGACCATTTCCAAAATGGCTTGCCCATGTATCGGCAGGATTTAGGCATGTAGACTGTTGGCACTGCATCCTGTAGGAAGCAACAATGACCAGCAGACATCAGAGGACCTCAATGTGAGCTGGAAGAGACAGCACAGAGTTAAGTTTCTGGAATTAAAGTCACTAGTGTTATTTTGACTGTGTTGTCTTACTGGATTTCACATGTATCCCCCTCCCTTTTTTCTTTCCTGTTCCCCTTAAAATTTGATGCTTTTTCTCAATAAAAACTTTTAATTACAACAAAAATAGTTTATAGACTTCGCTCGAGTTTACATGTTTTAAGTCAAAATATTGGTTTGCAAAACACCAGTATCTGCTAAGCTGGCTCAAGTATAATTATTAGTTTATGTCCTCGACTTGCTGGTTAGTGTTCAAGTTTTTGGACACTAAAGCCAGACCTTTGCTGACAGTATGCAATACCTCTCCTTACCTAATTCTTGGTGGAGCTGTTCTTGTGCAGTACACATGGACTATCTGGACACTATGCATGTTTGTTGTGTTGTATGCCTAAATTGGCTAATACATGTACTGTACATTGATTAATGTTACATGACCTGATCCTGTTCCTGCCTGATGCCTACTGTGTGATCTCTCTTACAGCTATATGCTTTGTACTGCACAGTATATAAAATCACACAATGGGCCTAATTGAGAGATACATGATGTGATGCGATATGCAGTCGATTTTCAAAAATATGCTAATGTCTCAGCCTACAGCTTGTGCACAGAGATGATAACCTCCTGTGTCTCACATCAGCCACTTATGTACCACAGTAAAAACATTAGAAACATTGGTCGCAAGCTAGCAAAGTTATTTTTATCTCTCCCAGTTGTTCTAGTTATGCCAATAAGATGCGCATCTTGAGCAAAAGAGATGCACAAAAGAGTTGTGTGGGACCTGTAGGCTGAGAAGGGCTGACTGCTGAAACTAGAGCCACAGTGTTAGATACATCTGTACATTTGTAATTAGCCAATAATGTGTCCATAATGAATCTATACTTGCTTTATTCCAGAGACAATTATAGACAATAATATTGTCTGTCTTAATCCTGAGTTTTCAGGGTCTATCAATTGACACAGTGGCACATTTGGCATATACTCAGAGCCCTCTGGCATGTACTGATCATGAAAAGTCTGGGACTAATACATAAGCCTGGTTCCATTTACAGAATGCAGTTACAATATTGCCATCCACTGTTTAGGACAATTTGAAATTTGTATTATAAGGCTATATACCACTGGGAGAGTAAATCTTTCTACCTACCACATATGCAAAAATTGCAAAGGCCAAAAGCGTTGTTTAATTTTATAAATATCCACTTATACATAATAAGTATATAATGGAAATCCTCTGTCCACAATAGACAATATCTTCCTTGTCGTAAATATAGTACATACAGAAAAGAAGTTGAAAAACAACAGTGTTTAGGTTTCCCAAAATATATATTTACATTTAAAGTGGTGGAATACCTAAAATACACTAACCAAAGGTTAGTAAATGATGTTCAAATAAGGGTATCTTTCAATGTTTTAGTGGTATGTTTGTAAACTCTCACCACCAAATTCTGGGTAACCCTTCCATCATATTCATCTGGTGACCTTGTAAGAACCTTCTGCTGCTCCTGACACTGCAGTGAGGACACAGAGCAGCTTCCTGACTGCTCCCAGGTGATAGCAATCAGCATATGTGGTATTGTATTTGAGTATAGTTTAAACTCAAGGATGGGACTTACAGTAGCTGCTGTTGATAAGCACTGGTTGTAACTTTTATATTTCATTTCTACTTACCCTAACCAAATGTAGTGGTGGGGAATTCTATGCATATTTTAGGGCCCATCATTTAATCTACACCTGATACCATATAGGTGTTATTATTTTTCTTGTTAAATATTTGTTTATTTATTTTTAATAAATGTGTTAATATGTATTTTGTCTAATATGATTACAGGATTATTTATATTTGATGTGTATTTTTTTAAATCTTTTGTAAGATATTAAATATATTCTATGGACTCTCATCAAAGTTGCATAATTCTTTTTACATGTGGTAACTGAATCTGCTTTCCTAAGGAAATATTTTTTAATAAACCTAATTATTGACACTTCCATTAAACCCATATTTGCTGTTTAATCTGGATTGTGTACTTTTTCCCCAAATTTGTTACTTTAGCCTCAGTTTGCTTATAGTGTGCGAAGTACATAGTATTAGTGTTTTGGCATGGCTAATTAGCAACATTTTTTTGCAATAAACAGGGTTATTGGCTGCAATTTAAAAATAGGTGTATGTGAAAACATTTGTATAATGATTACATCTGCACACGCTAATAGAAGTACCTGATTTTATCATTTTACCTATTCAATTTCTGTTACTTGCCTTGATCTAAATATTTTATACTAGCTGAAGTACCTGGCCTTGCCCTGGTTTAAATTTTCAAGTTGTTAAGTTTTATTATGAGATGTCTTCCAAATCCATCCAGTGAAAGGCCCAGAACAAGCTCTCTGGGTCAAAGTTCTGTCTGGTGCACTCTGCCGTGAGGTTTGACCGGGAACCCAACCACTCCATTTAGCATCCCAGACAATTGCCACCCCTATTTGAAGTTTTCATCCAAATCCATAAAGTGGAAGGCCCAGAACAGGCTGCCTGGGTCAAAGTTCTTCCCAGCATCCCAGGGTCTAAGTTCTGCCCAGAATACACAAATAGGATGTCCGATCAGTATGTCTTCTGTGATTCACTGTTACCACTCTGTGAAGTTTTCATCCTGATCTATCCAGTGGAAGGCTTAGAACAGGCGGTACGACCGGGACCCTAACCCCCATAAAAACCTGGCCAGGATCCAACTGAACCACCTCAGATTGGTTTCATCCTAATCGGCCAGGGGTGTCCAAATGCATAAAAACAACCAAACAAACATACCAATTACTTTTATATATAAGATGAATAAAAAATGTTCTGCTAAGATAATGCACTAGCACTTGCTCTTGTTATTCTTATCATCTCATGCATGAGAGCATAAGAGATACTGTATATTGAGAACGTTTTATAAATTTGCTCACATATCATCTGCATCTCCTTTGAATTCTGATGTACCTGCTACAGGACTACTCTGAAGTAAGCAGTGATTTTGAAGAATTCTGGTCCCCAAATAATTGTTTATATCAGTGTCTATGCTTTTAAATATTTCCCTGTGATCCACATTATTTGTCTGAAAATAATACACAAGGTGCTTTTATTTTCATTTTATTCAAATACTGTATCATTGGCTTTTAGAATTAGGTATTAGGTATTTCCTACACTTGACTGGGAACATCTATCATTGGCATTGTATAGGGATATCTGAAGATTTCTTGATGCAAGGAGGATATCCAGAAACTACTGTAGGAAACACATGAACATTTGACTTTTATACTTCTCACTGAGAGGACTTTTTATATCTTGAAGCTAGACCTGCACTCATTATATCCACCTATTTTTTTCCAAATGTTAACAAATTTTGCTAATTTTGATGAATTAGCTAGAGGTTTAAGTAAGAGCTGCATAGGTCAGAGCACCCTCATTGTATGTTATTAGCACATGTAATGTTGGGAGATAAGATTGGTATGGATGTGGTAGAACTCTAGGTAACTTGAGTCATTCCTTGTTACTACAGAAAAAGTGGGTCACTATAGGGGGAAGTAAAGTTATAATGTAACTTGTTCATCATGAGTGAGTTTTTAAGTAACATGATTCTTTCTAGATTGTTTATGCCATGTTATGCTACCTTTCTCTGTTTGGTTTATCACAGTCAGGGACTTTCCCAAAATGTACCCTGATTTCCTATCACCTTTCCTACCCTGTTACCCTTAAATATACAGATGTGTCCTCATACATCTAGCCTCCCTGTGCATTAAACAGACCTTCTAGTCCCGGCAAGTCATGTCGTGACTCAGTAGCACTGAGCGTCTTTTTGTGTGACTTTTCCCTTCAAATGCATCCCACTTGCACAGCGATGTGAATAGGATGCATAAATAGCTTCTGCTGATTAAAGTGATATGTGGCATGCCTCTATTCTGTGTGCGACTGCGGTGCATCTGCATGCGAAACACTATGCAACACCGTCACAGCCACTGAAACTGTAACAATTTTCATGCATTTCGCTGACACAGTAACATAGTATTTAGCTTTGCAGATACACCCGCAGTCACACATAGAATATAGACATGCCACATATAATTTTAATCAGCAGAAGCTATTTATGCATCCTATTTGCATCATTGTGCAAATAAGAAGCATTTGAAGAGAAAACCTTGCATGACAATATGCTCTTTGCTACCGAGTCACAAAGAGTTCACACATTATGTGTAGTGTGACTTGCAGTGCATGTACAGTATGTGGACATCTGTATATCACATTTGCTCTTTCACTGAACTTGCTATGTCAGTGCAATTGCATTAGTGGGCCTTGTATTAACTACAAAGGGCTACTTGAGTGTTCACACCACCAGACAGTATACACTAATGTGATAAACAACCTCTATTTATACCCAAACCAATCAACCCTAATGCAACTCACCATCAGAGCATACTGTTAGACCTGATGCAGGACTGCTGCAAAATCCGGAAGTCACATGACACAAACCGGAAGACACATCACCCACCTCTAGGTGACCTAGCAATGGTTAATAAAACAAGAGCTTTTTTTAAAAAAGTCAATTGATAATGAAGCTTTGAGGAATCCATTTGATGAGGAGTCAATTAATAAAGAAGCTTTGGGGAATGGAGTGTACTTTACTGGAGTGTGGCCTGATGGACAGGTTGCAGCCTTAAACTTGGCTGGTGTCAACCTTGAGGGCTGATGTGTACTTGGCTGGTTGCAGCCTTGAGGGCTGATGTGCACTTGTCTGACTGCAGCTTTGGGGGATGAGGTATACTTGCCTGGTAGCAGTTTTGATGATTGATGTTTACTTGGCTTTTTGCAGCCTTGAGGGCTGAGGTATACTTGGCTGGCAGCAGCCTTGATGGCTAAAGTATAGCAGGGAATCAACAAAGACATTGGAATGCAGAGGAGACTTCTGTGATGTAAATAATTGAAAGTCCACACAGATGCTGTAGTGCAGTGGAGATTGCTGTGATATTAGTAATAGAAAGTATACAGAGACGCTGAAGTGTGGCAGGGACTGCTGTGGTGTACTAGCAGAAAGTCCATATAGACACTGAAATGGACAGAGGCTGCTGATGTAATTAGCAGATAGTCCACACAGATGCTGAAGTGCGGCAGAGATGGCTGTGGTGTACTGGCTGAAAGTCTACACTGGCACTGAAGTGTGGCAGAGACTGCTGTGGTGGTACTAGCAGATAGTCCACACAGATGCTGAAGTGCAGCAGATGCAGTTGAGATGCATGCTGGAAATGAGGAGCTGGAACATCCTGGAAGGCAAACTCACTCACAGGAAACCAGAATCTACGTACTTAATGCTGTAGCCAGCATCAGAGCAGAGACCCAGTGGGGGTTAAAAAAGGAAGAAGATCCAATCATTGAAGGGAGGAGGTGACATAGCAGTATGGTAGGAATACTTCACAGAGTGGCAGAACAGCATCCATGTCTCCTAGCAACGGGTCTGAGAGAAATGCCCAGAGCACTGTTGTCCAAGATGCAGCAGCGGCTTGTGACACCAACTTTTTGAGGTGTATGGTGATAATGTCATGTCACAGAAACTGGTTTGGGTTTGGTGCACTTCCTATGATAATGGCAGGACAGACATTTCAAGTGAGTAGTGATGCCGTTGATCAAGCATGTCCACCACAGATGGCAATTTGTGCCACATTGAATGTCTGAATTAGAAGGATAGACACATTTGAGTTAGTGATATTGCTGATGAACTGAAAATCTTATTGGTGACTATGCACAACACTGTTCATGAGCAACTCTACTAAGGGAAAAAGTGTTCATGCTAGGTACCAAAGCAACTCACAGAAGTTCACAAAACCAATAGGATGTGATTGATTTTAGTGCACTTTATGTGGCACCATGAGAAGGAAGTTCAGTTCCTGCAGTGTATTGCTACAGGCGATGAAACATGGGTGCATCATCTATGACATGAAAACATGCATTGTGCCCAAATTTAAATAAATTCAAAACTACTTTAGCAAAGAAAGTCTTTGAAACCATGTTTTGGGACCACAAGAACATACTTGTTACTGATTTCCTCACCTATAAAAAAAACTATGAATGCTGTTTACTCTTGTGACACATTGGGCCAGTTACAGAGGGCATTTCATCAAAAATTACCTGCGTTGCAGCAAACAAGCATCATATTGCTGCATGATATTACCTGGCCACACTCAACCAACTGCACAAATGAGTTGTTACAGTGCTACCATTGAGAGGTGCTGGATCATTCTCTCTACAGCCCTGACCTGGCACAGATTGATTTCCATCTCTTTGGACAATTGATAATGCAACTGGGTGGAAGCCAATTCAAAACATGGTGAAGTTCAGCAAGTCATCATTTTTTGGCTTCAGGCGTGGGACAGAAGCCTTGGTGTACCATTGGAACAAATGCTTAGACAAATATGGGAACTATGTTGAAAAATAATATGCACCAAGGCCATACAATTGATTATACATATATGTACAAGTTGAATACATTTATACAATGAGGGGTCTTTTTACTTTATATATACTATGATAAAGTTCCCACAAGATTGAAACGCATTGGTATAGGAGAGCTGAGAGCCATTGAAGACCTCTTTTCTAAGCCCACCGAGTATGATTGGAGGTTTGCCTATAAGTATGCTCATTTGATGGTCTGGACATTTAAACCTGTACATAGGACAATATTAGATCTACTAGTTATTTAAATTAAAAAGGATTGTGGACTTTACTAATTTTACCTCTGGGACTCTTTTTTATCATTTTAATTTTATTTTTGGATTGAAGTGTGAATAAATCTTGTCTTTTTCATCTGCACATTCATATACATGGTTCATGAGCCTATGTAAAGGAAACAGAGAGAAATACTGAAATAAACTTTGATGTGAGGGTCCCAATTCCTTATCATTGTGAGTTGGGTACACCGACTTATGTTTTTATAGTCTATAACTTAAAGAAACCTTTATGGGTATAAACACTCATTTGTACCGTGCAGGTAAGGTATGCATCATCGGCTATTTTGGTGTCTTGTATGCAGCACTAAAAAGAGGTGGTGATACCCTAAAGAATCCATTATATGAGTTTCCATTTCTTTTTTAAGTGAGTAGGGTACGCATCTTCATCCTTCACTGCCTCTGGATTGAGATTGATTACTCCCACTGTTTCTTTCTGTAGTCAATTGATCGGTAAAAAATTGGGGGGTACCCGGGATCACTCCCCTACATATGTGTCTTAGATCATTTTTGAGCATTAATACTATGGTACTACACAGATTTTGCTCTCTTTCCCTTTTTTACATGCTAATATATGGCCATAAGGATCCCCTGTATAAAGATCTGAAGGAAGAAGGAAAGAAAAGATAAAATATATTCGAAACAGATGATTTGGACATTAATGTGTATGCATTTATTGATCTGTTGATGACTCTATCGCCCTATTTTAATTTAAAGTTTTTGATATCTATATCTCTTTCTATTTACTTTTATTTCTCCTGTTTGGGCAGGTTTAGATAATAGATTGGGCTGTTATTTTGTGTCAGAATCTATCTCTATCTGACTAGATTGTGTATGCCTATCTTTATTGTGAATAATCACCAATACACATGTACTAATTGAGGTAACTATTACCTAATGACATGTAGGTGTAACATGTTTATAGTGGTATATTTTTACATTTCTAAAAACACTCACCAGTATGCTATGCAACCTTGCACTCCTCAGTTATCTTACCCATCACTTTTCTCTTTAAGGGCTGTATTAAAGTACCAGCGAAAAGTCCCAGACTAGTCGCATGCTGGAGTTTTCACCGTCATCGTTTGCTTTGCCTCCAGAAAAGTATCCCACTAGTCACCGCTTTTCACCCTATTCAATTGCAAAGAACGCGAGAACGCTTCCAGGTCAGAAAAATGTAAAAAATTGCACCTTCAGTAAGCACCTGCAATCCGAAAAACACATGGGGCATACTCGGTGGACCTCCTTGAGCCTATTTCGCTAGTTTTTAAGTTTTGTCCCCCCAACTTTGTTTTTTCACCCCCAAAACGAAAGTACTTTTTTGGGGTGTTCTGAAGTTTTTTTTAGACTTTTTTTGATGCAGTTTATCTTTGGGGGTCTGTCCCAAGGCTACTGGTGTGTTCCCGCAACTTTGCACCCCAAACCCTTATTTCTGCACTTTTTTTCGCCTCCATTCAGAGACAAATCTTTCACCGCTGGTTACAAGGCATAGACATTTCGCACTGGCGAAAAGTCTTGAATTGAATAAGGGGAAAAGTTCTTTTAAATTACATCCCCAGCGAGAACTTTTCACTGATCTCGGCTTTTCGCCGTCAATTGAATATGGCCCTAAGTCTGAGAAGTGCTTACCACATAGGGACTTGCTTCTCTTAAACTGTCCAACAGCATTGACTTCCTTATTGCTACCACCCACAGCTGCTTCTTCTGCTTGGATGATTACCTTGCATCCAGCCTCCCAAAAACTGTCTCATAATTTGGGACAATGTATTAACCAGGGCCACATTCTCTCCAAACAAAAACAGACATTAAGTCCTCACTTTATTATGCCTGCCTCCCTCTCTGGCACTGAGTCCTGCTCCACCTCCTGCACAAGCTGATTGGTTGGTGATATATATATCACAATTTTATCTCACATCAAGCTTTGATACATATGCCCTTTGTTCTATATGAGAAAGGCTCTCTAAAAATATAGCAATGTAGAGCAATGTAATTAGTCAGAGTACTTTAAAATGTTAGAAAATATAATGTTTTCATTTGTAATTTACACTGATGTATACAGACATTGGGTTCAATGATCTCGGCATCTGCAATATTTTAAGATTATCACTTTCCCACATTATTTTTTTGAAGGAAATCATTATGAGAAATTAAGGTCTGTATTCATCCATAAGGTTTTTTGCTATTAAAAAAATTAGTTAGCAAGTAATTGTTATAATCAAAACATATTAAAATAATTAGTGCTTTGTATAAAACTCTGTTACATGAATATGCTTTAAAATGGTTGAATATTAGTTTTAGCAATTCAGATAGTTTTCTCTGTATAAATTTAATACAAATAAAAATAATGCATAATTATCCGTATCTGAGTCACTGAGTAACATGCTTCACCTCCTTTCCCTCAGACTGTTATCAATGCTAATATCTGATATCTCCACATGGAGGCTATTATTGCATCTGTCATTAAATTAAATGAAATATAACCTACAACATCTGGCTCCCACTAGAAAATGTGAATAATTGTCTTAGGTTTTTGTTGCTTTACGCTACCTGCTCTAATTATGATGTAATGGAGGATAGCAGTGTGTGGTGGGTTTGGTGATTAACCTCAAGCATATGACTAATAGTTCCAGTAAAAATGAAAAAGACAGATGGAGTAGCTGAATACATTTATTGCATTGCAGTATTTTAAAGTTTAGAAATGACCTTGCCATGGACTACAGTATATATGTTTTAATCAATGATTTCCTAATTGCTTCAAAATGTAAATTAAAAACGTATAACTTTATTTTTAAAATGTAAGAAAAGTGATTTCAAAATGTTCATTCTAAAATATGATATTATTGATTTTCTTTAGTACAGTCTAGCACAAACTGTGCAGGATGCTACTTAAATGGTAAAGGGGACTGTATTAAACAGTTGCTGATATGTATTTGCTTTAGAGTTGAATTTGTATTTTCCCAACACAAAAGTTCAGAAATCAAGCATGAAGACATGTATAGGTGTTATAGGGGGTCTATTTACTAAGCAGTGTTAGGAGACAGAGTGAAAAGTGATAAGGTGCCAGCCAATCAGCTCCCCACTGTCATTTGTCAAACACAGCCTGTGAGATGACAGCCTGTGAGATGGCACCTTATCACTTTCTTATCACTTTTCACTCTGTCTCCAAACACTGCTTAGTAAATAGACCCCATAGAGTTAAATACATTTCAATTTCTTGTTCACTTTTAAGTGAATTTGCTTAAATTGGGTCTAATTGGATGCTCCAATGTAGGCAAAGTACAGAGATAGTTGTTTGACAGTATTTAGGGCTATGCAGAGTAGGATAGAAGCATAAACATGTATATTTCCGATTAATATTATGGATCATGTATAGACTACTACAAGTGCAAGTTTATTAATGGTCATAAAGTCTACAGTGAGCATATTCATACTATTGAAATTGTCACAATGTCTTACTGCAGTTTCCATAACCCTACAACTAACCCTATCTCCAATAATAAAATTAATGCTAACACTAACCATAACCCTTTTGCTAACCTTAACCTTAAACCTATGTCTAACCCTAATGTTTAACAATTTACATATGTTGACTTTCCATATGTCAGCATTATTTTACATTTGTTGATGTGATATATCTTAGCTATGTCAAAATCATAACTTTCAGCATTCTGGTGTCAACATTATGAATGTTGACATAGTGATCATCAAATATATAACTGCATACCATAACCCAACAATCCATCAGTTAGTTATGGCTATCATTATTACATTTGTGTGTACATAATCCTTTTATTGTTTTTAGTATACATGGGAGCCTAATCACAAGGTGCTGCAGCAATCGAAAATTAATTGAGAACAATGGCCCTGATTCAGACCCGGACGCAAGTGGCCGTTCGCACGTTCGGCGTACGTGCCGAAAAATGTAAATTCAAGCGCTCGCTCATAATTTCGTACGCAGCTAATCTTCCGCCCCATAGTCTCCCAACCCCTCCTCTAGCTAACGAGTGAGCCAAATTGCGACCGTACATCTCCAATTTTGCTTGCAGGGAACGCTCGCACAAGTACAAACCGGAAGTGGGCCTGTCAGATTTCGATTACCTGCTCGTTCATTCTGCATACCTACTTCAATCGTATCATGCCAATCAATATATCAATTAGCTTAATTGCTCTTCACATGTTTGCAAATCGTTTTTTTTTCTTTTTCAATAAACTTTACTCTTGTCCGTGTTTTTTTTCTCTCGCAGAATACGTACGGTTTAAACAATGGTTTACTTTATCCAAAATACATGTTTTAGCCAATTATCCTATTGTTTTCCGTGTTTTGTCTTACACATATTTTACTTGTTTCATTTCTTTATTTAAATTAGCTAACGCATGTCACTGCATTAAGCCTATCATAACTCACATTAGATTTTTTAGCCTGTAGAACACATGACTCAATAGAATGGTTCCTGTTAATTTTCCAACTACATTAGCCAATCCAAATTATTATCTGGTCTTTATTAAAACTGATTTTTAAAAAATACACCATTGCCATCATGAGAGCCTCTGCGTTCACCAGGCGGGAGCTTCTGGTACTTACGGAGGTAATGGACCGGCAGATAACCAGCCAGCCTCCCCCCATCAGCAATAGAGAGAAGCGTTCCGCCTATGCGGAGGTTTGCCGCCGCCTGCGCTCCTTCGGCTCACGCCGACAGATCGGACAGCTGGAGTGCAGGTGGTCCGATCTGCAACGCCGCACGCCACGCTTGCTGGCATGTTTTAGACAGCGTATAGCTGAAAGTAAGTCTATTTTTTTTTGGTTTCCTGTTTTTTTTTGCGGCCCTATCTGCATGTGCATGTTTTTATTCTTGGCCTGTTTGTTTATTTAGTACATATCTGCATGTGCATGTTTTCATTCTTGGCCTGTTTGTTTATTTAGTACATATCTGCGTGTGTATGTTTTCATTCTTGGCCTGTTTGTTTATTTAGTACATATCTGCGTGTGCATGTTTTCATTCTTGGCCTGTTTGTTTCTTTAGTACATATCTGCATGTGCATGTTTTCATTCTTGGCCTGTTTGTTTATTTAGTACATATCTGCGTGTGCATGTTTTCATTCTTGCCCTGTTTCTTTCTTTAGTACATATCTGCATCTGCATGTTTTCATTCTTGCCCTGTTTCTTTCTTTAGTACATATCTGCGTGTGCATGTTTTCCGTTTTGCATTTTTTTTTTTTTTACGATTTTCTAAAGGAAAAAAATGAAACAAAAGTTAAATTGTTATCCATCATTTAGGGGCAGAGCGCAGACTACGCCGTCATCGCCAGTGATGACGTCGGCCTCGTTCCCCTATCCCCAACTCCCAGGAAATCCTCCTCTCCCCAACCTTCCCATAATTCACCCTCCACCCCAGCCTGGCCAGACCCGGACGCCCCTCCCTCTCGGATAATTCCCATCCCTCAAAATTCCCCCTCCCCTCAACCCCCCTCTCTCTTTTCATCACCCTCCCCTCCATCCACCCCTCTCTTTTACACCCCCTCACCACCTTCCAAAATAACCCCTCCTACATCTTACCTGCATTGGCCTACCTCCGAGGAGGACGATGGTGGGGCTACAGGTCCAGGCGTCATTGTGCGCGATATGTTTCCCTTTTAAACTATGTTTTTTTTTTAATTTTTGGATTTTGGGGGATGTTATACTTTACCTTTGGATTTTTTAATTTTTTTGGTATTTGTAATGTTTGTTATATATATCTTTGTTTAAAAATGTCTATGATGTTTTCCCCTTACACATATCACACATGTCCAAACACTCATACTTATATCTCTTGTTTACGGTCCCAACAAATGTAGTTTTTGGGCGTACTTCTCCATTTTTTATAATTTTATTTTTATGAGTCATTTTTTTAAATTTACTTTGGCAAAGAATTTTGGTTTTGATTTGTAATTGTTATTAAAATTGTCACTTTTTTTAAAGTACAATTTGTTTTTGAAGTTGTTTGGAAACAAAAATTAAGGTTTAATTTTATTAAGCAACACAATTTTTTAACCCACAGAGGACCTGAGGCGGCTGACGGAGTTAGCAGCTTGTGTGCAGAGGCTGAGGGGCCATGTTATAGGCCTGCTGGTGGTCCTTGATCAGATGTCGGGTATCCTGCGCCACTAATTTTTTATTTTTACCCTGATTTTTTCATGTTTAAAAAAAAAAAAAAATTTGGTTTAAAGTCTCATTCCTTCTCTGTAAATATTAGATTGTTTAACCTTACATAAGTCGACTATTGCAGCAAGTTTTTTAAAGTAATGTAACTTAGATTGTAGAAAGCTGAATTATGTAAGCTGGCACATTAAACACCTAACAATACCAATAGGTTTGTAGAATTACCAGCATTTGTTGTTAAAAAATTTTGGTGGGTAAGGTAAATATTAAATGAAACCTGCTTAGGCCGAGATTAGAAAACATACTGATTCACCATAATACCTTTTGGTGTTTGTTTTTAGCCACAAAGCATGGTAAAATACTGACCAATTTTATTCATTACAGGATTAGCCATTAAGCAAGTTTTCCTTTTTGGAACCTGGTTACACTTGCATGTAATTTAGAAATGAAATGTTTGTTTAAACTTAACAAAAAATTTATTAGTCACAAATAAGAAACACAAAGTGATTAAGGACAATCAATACACACAGTCAAAACACTCTCAAAAATACAGCCTACACCCAAAAAAAAAAATTAAAACAACAATCAAGAACTGTTTTACGAAGTAGCATGCCAACATGATTCCACAAATGAGGTGATGACAAATTTGTTCCAGAAGTTATATCCAATGTGTCCACATGAAGTCAATTTTTAGGATCAGGTAGTAGTCATCGTTTTTTCAAAAAATATTATGGAATAAAACACAAAAAGATTAAAAAAAAAGTTAAAATTTAGAAATAAATTATTACATGTCTACATTGTGTCAACTAACTTCATTTGGGACAATAATTACCTAAAAAATCTGGCCACCACATCATCGCGTATGGCCCCCCCACATACTGACCTCCGACCAACCTCGGGGGGGCCATCCTCAGGCAAGGCATCCTCTGGCTGCATTGGGACACCACTCCTTATGGCGATGTTGTGAAATATTCCACACAGGACCACAATTTTCGAAACCATATCTGGCAAATTCATGAGCTCGCCACCAGAGCGGTGGAGGCATCTGAATCGGCCTTTTAAAATGCCGATACAGCACTCCACCACTTGCCTGGTGGCTGTAAGTGTGGAATTAAATTCACTTTGTGGGCCTGGTGTGGGAGCCAAATAAGGAGTGAGCAGCCAGGGCATGCAAGGGTAGCCACTGTCTCCTGTAAAAAAGAAGTTACAAAATCAGGATCACTGTGTATTAAGCTTTGCATTGGTATCTAATAAAGGTCTCCACTTACCCAGAAGCCACGCATCACCAGCTTGTAGGTTGTTTAATTTATGACAAATCCCTGATTGCCTGATGACGAATGAGTCATGTGCACTCCCGGGTAATTTTGCATTCAGGGACAGGATCTGGAGGGAGGCATCACATACCACCATTACATTCAGTGAGTGATAGTGTTTTCGGTTCCTAAAAATTGCCTCCAGCCGTGCAGGAGGCTGAAGTGGTATGTGAGTACCATCCACAACCCCTATGATGTGTGGGAAGCCAGCTATTTGGTAAAAATTGGCCTTCACCACACTAAGGGAAGCCATATCCAAAGGCATTTTAATAAAATGATGGAGGTGCTTGAAAAGGGCCTCCATCACTGCCCTCAGGATCCTTGAAAAGGAGGATTGGGAGATTTCCGCAACTATTCCCACCGTGGTTTGAAAGGATCCTGAGGCACAGAAATGTAACACCGACATTAATTGCGTAAGTGGTGGTATTGCTGTAGGACTGTCAATTTGCCGCTCAAGATCACTCTCTATTAATGAGAGAGTGCCTATGATGATTTGTGGCGGAAGATGGTAGCGCCTTAACACCTCATCATCTGGCATTCCAAAAAGGGTGACACGTGTTCTATATATCTGGGGCCTTGCATGCCTATTATGCCTACGCCTGGGACGAGATTGAGGTTGGTCGGCTTCCAGCAGCATGGCCAAAATAATACGACCAACATCAACCTGAAATGGTAAGTAATGTAGTTAAAGTATGTAGAAATTAAAATAAAAAAAAAATACTTATCTTTCCGTTAAAATCCAAAGATGCTTACATGCCGGGTTATTGTCATGATTGCAACAACCTACATTTCAACATAAAAAAATTAGTTTAGAATTTTGGGTGGTAATTTTGTATTCTTCAGAATGTAGAAAATGGGCAAAAATATAGGGGGAGCACACATTTCGAAAAATTGAAAACCAACTTTGAGAGGACTTACAAATTTTGCAAATACAAATACCCCCAAAAAATTTGAACGAGAATAAGTTTGCATTTTTACAAGAAGGAAACAAAAGTGTGCTAAATAGTTTGCTTTTTTACAAGGGGGAAGAAGGAAACAAAAGTGCGCTAAATAGATTGCATTTTTACAAGGGGGAAGAAGGAAACAAAAGCGCGCTAAATAGTTTGCATTTTTAAGATCACAAAAAACCCAAAAAAAACCTTACCGAGTCCAAAATATGCGAAGAACAATACATGAACATTTTAAAATCCAGTTATAATCCAAACTTACCAATACATGATAAATAAGTTACAGTCCAAAAACTTCATTGGGGCACAGCCAAAAAAAACTACAAAAAAAAAACATATTTTAAGAAAAAAAACATCTATTTTGTAGATCCATAATTTAAACAAGGATGACGGGAAAAACTTACTCCAAAAATAAACCAAAAATAAAATAACCACACAAAAAAATGCGAACGGAAAATTTGATAAATAAAGCGCCTCGAACCAACTCCAAAAAACCACCTCCAAACACTACTCCCTCCAACAATACACTCCTAACCACAAAACCTCCAGCAAACAACACCCACCACCTCGACTAGAGTCGCCAAAAGCCATAAATAGTGTTTAGTTTCCCGCTCAAATTAAGGACGGATCATAGGAACGCACAATCAATGATGCGGTCGAATAATAAGGACGCATGTATAAATATGTCATGGAAAAACACAAACGGTCTGGTGTAGTTCAAGTTTTTACTTGCAAAATGGCTACAGACCAGCCAAACAATGGCCAAGAGGCGGCCGGTAAGTATTTCTCTCTTTTCTATTCAAGGATTATTTAGAACCAGAATATAGTGAAAGATTGACATCTAAATTTTAATTAATTTAATGTAAATAGGTGTTGAGGATGACATGGAAGAGGCTGCTGGGCCCAGTATTCCGGCCAAAGCTGGCAAAAAGAAAATGCAGCCACAATTCACAAGAAAGGAGATGGAGGTTTTGATTCAGAAGTGTGTGGACATTCTGCCACAGGCAGACAGGAATATGGGTGTAAGCCAGAAGTGGAGAATTTGGGAGGAGATAGCCAGTGCTGTCAATAGGGTGGGTGATTTTGTCCGTCTAGCCCGGGATGTCAATCGCCGGTAAGTAAAAAAAGAGAAAAAAGAAAAAGTGGATACAGGGCCAAATAATGCAGGAATAATGCCAACTTTTTCACCCACAGAAGGCAAGACTTCAAATATCGGCTGAAGCAAAAACTGGCTGACAGGGCTAGGCATGCAAGGGAGACAGGTGGGGGTCCCACCCCTGTGTCATTGGAGCTGACTGATTTGGAAGAGCTGGCACAGGGGTGTGTGCAGGCTGTGGAGGTGTTTGGCGTGTCCAATATGGACATGCAAGACTTTGCGGCTCTTCATGTTGTCCCAGGTAAATGTTGTGATGTAACCAACTCTGAAATGTGTTTGAGACAATTTGTAGATTCTAATGTGACTCTATTCTCTTTTTCTCACAGAGACACAGGCGGATGAGTCTGCTCCAGAGGGGAGCCTTGAGAATTTCTGCTGGCTCTGCAGGGGAGAAACCAGTACATCCGGCTGAGGACCCTGCAGAAGCCAGTCCAGGGCAATCCCCCTCGCAGGCAGTGGCACTCCTCACAGAACTCAATTTTAAATCGGATTACCATATGGAGATTCTGCAGAGGATGGACGCCAGTCTGCTACGGGTGGCTGAGGCCCTGGAACAAAATGCTGTGGCCAATGTGACCATTGGTCAGGCCCTGGCTGAAAATACCAGGGTCAACATCAGAATAGCCCATGCCCTGGAACAGCTTGTTCGCCAGCACATGGTGGAGCCGACCTCCCTTCCTGCCGGAACATCAGGATCCTCCACCTCTGGCCCAACAACAGCCATTACTCCAAATGTGCCTAGCCCTGTGCCTAGTCCAGAGGCCACAACATCTGCCTCTGGACAGGCCAGCCAGAGGACATCCCGGACCCGGTCTGGCGCCCACCCTACCCCAGCCAAACGGGGAAAAAAACGATGACAGCACAGGCTACTTTTCCCACACTCCTTCTGTGCTTGCCCCATATTCCTTTAGGGCCAAAAGTTCCCTCTCCTTCCTTGTGAATTGTTTTTAATGTGTTTTTTTAATTTTGCCAAAACTGGCAATATTTTTGGCATAATTATTTCCATTATTATTGGCTAACAATGACCAAAAACTTTATTTGCCAAATGCACATGAAATCTTAAAAAATGTGTTGATGAAATAAAAAAATTGACAAATGTTCTCCATTGTATTGTGACATTATTTGAAAAATGGTTTAGAGTTAATCCTTGCCCACAAGCCAAAAACGAAATAAAAAAAAAAACAAAGGGTTAAAAAAAAGGTTTCTTTAAGGAACACTTTGAAATTAAAAAAAGGATGCAAATTCTCCAGACCAAAGCAAAATGGTAAAGTACACACAAACATGATGACATTATTGTTACAATAGCACAAAACCAAAAAAAAATTGAAAATAACATTCCTATAAATATACGCTAATTGATTGTGTAATCCTGAAATTAGCAGCTGAGATTTTCACCTGCGTATGGTTTTGTGCTAACCAAAAAAACTCTTTTCAAAACACATTACAAGCTGGTTTTCAATTCAAAGTTGATTGTTTTTCTGACAAGCCGTGATAAATCGATGAAACATCGAGGAGGCCCGGACCGGAGGACAAGCCCATCGACATTGTGGTCAAGTAATCCACACCCCAAGCTGTGCGAGCAGTTTGAACGGAAAGAGGATCAGCCAGTGGTGTATGACTTGGTACGAACACATTTGACGTTTGCATGAGCTAATTTATGCATGCCCCAAAAGCGCCTCGCCACACCTGCGTTTTCCCATCTCCACCCCCGCAACGCCCAAAAACGGCCTGTTCTGTCAATCACATTTCACATGTCACTTCCTGTTCGCAATTTGACGAACGAGTCAAAAAAAGCTCGCAATCTGCCATATGTACATGTGCAGTGTAACACCGGCGCATGCGCGGTTTCACAACATCGGAACGCAACGAGCGTACTGATGCTAACGAACGGCTCTGAATGAGGGCCAGTATTCTTATATCTAAGCAACAAAAGCAGCAACAGAATAAAAGCTCATGCAGTAGCACAATTAAATACTTTAATTATATAAAAAAATGATTCTTTAAATATTTTAAAAACACATACACCCAAGATCATTGTGGCCAATCACGGCACAAACGTGGACACGAGTCGCACCATGTGTCATGGTATGCTATGGTGCATCCCCGATAATGGGAGTTCATCTCCATTAAGTCCTATGGAGACACAAATGCGCATCTCCAATCATGGAAGTCTGTCTTTCAGCACGCATGGTTCGACATACTGCGCTACAGACAAGGATGTAGCTGGGCCCATCTGTGTTAGATTCAAGTGTTACTATATTGCTTGGTTACTAAAGTTGTGCACAGAACTCTATGTTTTGGTTCTAAATCTACAGTTTTTTTGGTTTTGACAAAACCACCCTCAAATGTTTTGGTTTTGTATTTCTTGAAAATTTTTAAAAACAATTAATATCCTATAATTTGGACTATATTTTTTACTAAAGTATTACTTACATTAACAACATTAATACCAAGTCAATTACAGTCAATTTTTACCACCTCACAGTTAACAATATTGTTTTCACCAATACTGGCAAAAGGCTGCAGCGAGCAGGCTTGCTAAAGTAAGTTACAGAGCAGTCACAAAAACACATGTCAGTTTAAACTAATATAGCACATCTATGAACCAAAGTGACTCTGTAGTGACAGACAGGATTGCAGTTTAATAAACTGATCCTACAGAATGGTTTTCTTAATCAAGTATTGTGAACTGTGGCCAGGGCAGGTAAACATAAGTGGAATATTCAGTGTGTCAGAGCATGCCGGGTTCCTTATCCCTCTTACTGGGTCTGGCAGCACTGGCTTCCTGTGAGGTCTGTGTTGCTGCAGCGGTGATCTTCTTGTGGCCGGCAGGTGTTCACCAGTAAGGGAGTCTCAGCGGGTGCTGCCAGCTTTTGTAGGCGTGCGGCCGTAGCTGTCATAGTGGAGCATGCACCACTCTGAATGTTATTTAAAGGCCCAGGTATGCTTAGTGTGATGTCACACTGGCATTTAAATTGATGTTAATCCCTAAAAAAGGACAACTCTGAGCACTATTCAGTGCCAGAGCATAGGCTCCCAAATCTAACTCCAGCGTTCTCACCTAGGATTCCTGCTGCTCGTCACTGACCTTTGGCTTGCTTGTGACCTGATTCTGTCTTATTCCTGGTACTGTGTTTGGAAATCCAGTTTTAACCTTGGCTACACTATATTATCTGACTCTATATTATCTGATTCTTGGTACTGCTTTTTCATCTAGTTCTGTCCTGGCTTGTTAACTACATTTTGTGCTTTATCATACTCTGCATCTTTCCAGAGTAAACCAGCACCCGTACTAGGGAACCAAGTTTGAGGGCTGTGACCTGCATGTTGTCCAAACCTCCTTACGGGGGTCACTGGTGAATACGGCCAGCATGTTAGAATCTGCACATAAGAACTAGGTCTTGACAATCAAAAAGTATGGGCTAGCATCTTTCTGTGAGTTGTGACACCAGGTAAAAGCATTGATTGATTTATTAAGTATTAACATTAATAATTAACTATCAAGACAATTAAGACATTAAAAAAACTATTAAAAAACAAGCTTCCAAAATAACAATGAGAATTTTAAAATTGAAACTGAATCCAAACAGCAAATCCCAGGCCTTAGGACAATAAAAGAGAATCAAGGCAGAGTAAAAGCCTACTCTAAGTTTGATCATTATTAATGGTACATTTGCATGATTTTAATACACTACTCTGTATCTGTGGAGAACCTGCAGGAAATGGGGCCTATATGCCTGGATGAAAGGCTGGTGATAGAATGCCTTGCAAGTTTCAAAAGAACTAGAATGCTTCAGTAAAGTACAGTAATATAAGCTGCCTGTCAAACATACATAATATTGGCAAAGGTCATAATGAAAAGTTGTACAAAGTGGAATAGTTCAGCTTGCATACAATGGAGAGCATTCTCCCTTGTGCTGGACTAAGGCAACACACACCCCTTTCATTATCTAATTATTTCATATGTAAACTAGGATAACTTGTTGATGTCCTTCCAATAGCTAAAGTATATAAAGGGTGCATTTCCATATTGTAACTACCTCTTGCTGCAGTTGGTGGCATGGCAAATTATACTGATGCTCCAGCATTTACAAATCTCTACATGTAGTTGCTGAATGCTGAAAATGCCCAGACATTTTTGGACCACACTCAGCATGTCATGCATGCACCTGTCAGTTTTTAAGAAATTCAGAACCACCATGTTTATTGTGCAAAGCATGGTACATGTTCAAAATCACTAATTTGTAATCCTCATTCAATGTTACTGTTATGAACACCAAGTGTATAGACTGTCCCTGATGTGTAGAAGGCGGTGTACTCACGATCCAGCACTGAGTGTTGGCAAAGACCCAAAACAGAGGTGAAAAGTCTAACTTGCCGGTGGTCTTTTCCAAGACCACTACAAGAAAGTGTTGACTTTGCAGCATCCAATTGGTAGCTCACAGCCCCCTGGCTAGGTCGCTAAGTACTAGCACAGTAACAGAGAACAAGACAGTCCTGGTATTGTTATGCAGGGCACTAGCTGAATTATGTCAGGACCAGTCATACAGGATACAAAGCAAGTTATTATCTGAACAGCTCCTCAGGTTTTCAGCTTGGCAATGCAGAACCAGCAATGGAGGAAGAATCTGGATCAAAGCAGGCCAGCTCCTGAAGATTCTAGCTGTAAAATGGCAGGACCAGCATACAGGACAAAGTTGGATCAAAGTAAGCCAGATACTCAGGATACTAGCTGGAAGATGGCAAGACCAGCAAAACAGGAACAAATCTGGATTGTAGCAGGCCAGCTACTCAGGATTCAGGTAATGTAACCAACAGGACCAATGGCAACAGAGGAACACAGGCACCAGGAACAAGGTGTGCTGCATGTAGTACTGATCCCTAGCATCCCAGAACCCTCCAGTGGTTGCTAGGCATCCTATTGCCTAGTGACTGTTGGGGAGCCACCAGCTGGAAATTACCTGGCATCCCAGTCTCCTTGCAATGGCTGGGACATTCAGTACAGATGAGCCACGGTGGTTCATAACATTTACTTGCATGCTGAAATGACAAACCTTAAGGATAAGCTATTTTGCTAACACATGCCTGTTTTCTAACAAACTTACAATTATATTCCTCTTAGTGGAAGTTGGTAATACAGAGAGTAGCCTGCCTGGGAATGAGCTGGTGTTGTGTGTTAGATACTGCTATATCTAAAGATGATACACCCACCCAGCGGGCTGTCATAGTCATGTAATCTTTAGATTGACTTACTGCTTGTCCACATATTTGTAGTTTAGTGGATAGTCAGTAAATGGAATATTCTAGGTAAAAAATTACTTTTTGAACATCCAAGTACAAGTGAGGAATTACTATTTTGGTATAATGGAATTGAGATGGAAATTGGTAGTGTCAAAGCATGACCTCAAACAAATTGTCTAAAACCAGATGCATTGATGGTGGATATTGGATGAAGATCTAATGCTAACATAGACATCATGGTTTCAGTGATGCGCTGTTCAACAGGATGTCAGCTGTCATACTTGATTCCTTTTGAAAATGCTTTTTTCACAGTCATTTATTGTTTGAAAATACTAGTCTTCTGTGTCCACTTCTGTAATGAAGAGTCACCCCCAGCTACAGCAGCCAAGATGCACAAAGATCCTTCTTGGGAATCCTGGATAGCGGAGGAAACTATATCTGCAACTTGGAAACAGGAGATCTACAATCATTAATGAGGAGGCGGTGATGAAGGTGTTTGCTGTAGAGATGATGGCCCTCATTCAGACCCAGTCATTAGATGCAAGTGGTCGCTCTGAATGAGGGCGGCCACTTGCATCTTGAAGTGCGGCCTCCTGGTCGCTAGCTAAGCTGTGGGTGATGGTCGCGATATTCAAGACCATCGTGACCATCGGGGCTTGCGACGAGACCCTAAGGTTGGGTCTCAGCAAGCGCAAGCCCCAGGGAGCTCCCTGCTCTGATCAAGCAGGAAGCTCCCCACTGACATCATTGCTGATGTCAGTGGGCCACCCCCAAATGGCAAGCATTCTGTCGGGAATGCCTCCAATTGGCCGGCCTCCCCCCCTACCCTCCTCCCAAATGGGGCAAGCTGTCATTCAACATCAACAGCTCGCCCCCTTTGGTGCTAGACCCATAGCGACGGAGCACCCATCACTATCCAGGTCTCGCGCATGCACACGTCAGAGCCGGCTCTGACGTGCGCATGCCCAGTGGGTCCAAATCAACCTGGTTGCGAGTGCTCAGCGCTTGCGACCGGGTCTGAATGAGACCCAATATGTGCTCAGATCTACCCCTGCTGTCTTCTAGTTGATGCTGGACTTCTTGTAGTTAAAACAAATTCATCACAAAATAAGTGGCTTATTTGGTCTTATTCCCAGGCATGGCAATATCCTTCTTCCTGTCACAGGCAAGAAGTGCTGCCACTGGTGGCTCACATAATGTTACACAAACAACATCCTACTCTTTTTTCTACGGTATGTTTTCTTGTCCCACACATTTGTCATCAACATCCTCATTAGCAACATATGCACAAATATCTCTCTCATCCTGTTACACCTCAGAAGTAGCATCTTTAATAGCTATGTCATCATCATTACTTATACTATTACTCATCCTCATTTTCCAGATGGTTCAGAAATAGTGAAAATAGGCTTCTCTACGATTACAGTGTCAAAAATGTTAACATCCTTAGATTCTGCTTAGTGATCTGTGAAGTTTGTGAACACACAGTTTTTCCTTCAGCCTGTGTATTACTTTTATGTACTGATTTACCCTTTGTGTACAGACTCAGATTGAGAAGATGCCTTACTGTTTTTGGCCCTGGCTTTTTAGGGCATGAAACAGCAGTAGCAGTTTTATTAAAATACTGGAGATTTTATTTGACACTAGCAAAGAAAATTATTTTTTTACACTTATCATTTTTGTGTTCAACTGATGGGGGCATGACAATACATCCACTAAGTACTGTAATATATGCTGCATCTCAAAAATTTTGTTTATAATAGACTAGCAGTATTATACACACCTGGATAAGAAAATCACTTCTTTGCAAATATTATTTTGGGGTTAAGATGACAGGGATACCACTTTACAAATAGAAAGAACAGTAATATATGCTGCATCTAAAAAAATATATTTTTTAAATTAAGTTATATAAGACTGGCACCTTTTTTATACACTAGGATAAGAAAATTACTTATTTCTGATAAATATTTTGAAGTAAAGATGATAGGGTACAATAGTATATGCTGTTGCACAAAAACACACTTACAGTTTAAACTGAAATAGAAATTTTTTTTAGACAACAGAAAAATGTTTTTTTTTAACTTATTGATTTTTTATTTTTATGAAGAAAAAGAGGTCTAGTTGGGAGTGCAGCTCACTCAGACAGACACAACACAGGATTTTTGGACTAATTATTTTGAAATCACTCTGTCTTTGCCCTTATACATAGTGATAATATACATAATGCAGTGTAGATAGACAGATACATATTCTTCTAAAAAGTGCAAGTTCAATTTTTAACAAACAATCTTACACTAAAGCCTTTTTGCAGCACCACACACCAACCTTTGTGAAGTTTTCAGAGCACTGGATTGCAGTTGCTAGCTATAGTATCTGACAAAGATCCCTGCAGTAACCCTTCCTAACCACTATAGCAACCTAATGGCATCCTAAGGGTGTTTTTCTTTGAGGGTGTATGCTGTAGGTCCTCACTCTACTCTGTACTGTGTAAACTGGTACCTGATCATGAGAGAGGGACTCATAAGCAATCCAAAACAATTGAAATTCAACAGTTTGAACACTCCAAGTTGGGACTCATTCCCAGTCGGAAACCCCAATATCGTGTGTTTTGGGATTTAAACAATCCAAGCATGCACATCTTTATTTAATGGCTTGTTTTTCTCCTTTCATTAGTAGTAAAAAATTATATTGATAAGTACAATATGGATGTTATTTTTAATTGTTTTCAAATAAATTGATCAAGTCTGATTGGAACATGCATATAAAATAAGGCTGCTATGTGGTTAATGCATATTATCATGTTGGTGCCAGCTGTTAATTTTGTCATATTATTACACTGTGGGGTCTATATACTAAACTGTGTTAGGAGATAAAGTGAACAGTGATAAAGTACCAGCCAATCGGCTAACTGCTATTTTTCAAACAAAACCTGTGACATGGCAATTAGAGCTGATTGGCTGGTACCTTATCACTGTTCACTTTATCTCCTAACACAGCTTAGTAAATAGACCCCTGTAACTGTTACCTCAATTTAGGTTTTCAAAAGCATTGGAGCTTGGTGTACATACCATTCCTATGATTAATTCATTCCAAATATGAAGTTGTCATTTGCAAAACTCAATCAACATGTAATTTCCTCTAATAAAGCTTGGTTACATTTATTTACTAATCTTTACTAATTAATTTCCACAATATTTTAAGAAGTTCCCTTCACCCTGCTCAATTTATCACAGACTTTTGTTCTTCACAATATTTACAAAGGGGCCACTACAAATGTACAAAGTTGTGGAAAAGTAGAATAAATCCAGCTTCTGCATCGTTATGATTTCATGCACCTATTTATGTACATTATTGCATGTTTAAAAATTGGAAATATGTTATTCGGTTTTGTCTAGAATCTTCCCTTTGATGATCTGGCCTTGTAAGCTTAATCTTATTACCTGGGACATTCCTCACACAGAGATAAATTTACAATAGATACTAACATAAATTACAGGTTACCATCTTGATACAATGGTGAATTACTTATAAAAAGTCAATGCATCTAGACTAAATCTACTTGCAGATTACAAAGGACACATTTTAAAATGTACAATACAACAGGGGGCTTATACTACCAAGTATTAAATACTGTACATATTGTCCAGTTCCTAACTGTGTTAGTAATAACATATGTTTACCTTAGAACTATATAATAACCTTGGTATACTGTATATTCACAATATATAGCAAAATTTACAATACAATTTTAAAATAGAGGTTGAGTCTCCCATATCCAAATATTCCGAAATATGGAATATTCCAAAATACGGAATTATTTTGGCATGACTAAAATAATGAAGCCTTTGATTTTTGATGGTTCAATGTACACAAACTTTGTCTATTACAAATATTTTATTAAATGACCTGCTGGTTGTGTGTATAAGGTGTATATAACACATAAATGCTTTCTGTGTGTATATTTGGCTCCCAATCCCAAGATTTCATTATAATATGCAAATATTCCAAAATACAGAATTTACCATTATCAAAAGTACCCCTATATTTTTTGCAAGGGATATCTCTCCCCACATCATATATATTTAATAGGTATTTATGATACCTGAGTGTGTCCAAAATGTAATAGCCCAGAAGCTACCTTCATGCACTGCAGCCCAATTCTGGATGCAGGTCCATTGATTTGCTATGACTTATCTCCTTAACCAATTACCTTTAACAGCAGAATGGGCAATCCTGGGATTTGTACCCTCAACTATAGAATGCTACAAGGCACAAATAGCTAATGTTAATAATATCAGCAGTTGCACGTAAATGTATTCTACACCAATGGATCCATGGTGACCCTCCCTCCTTGTCTCTCTTCCAAGCTAAACAATTCTATGTATTCCACATGGATTGGCTGGAACCTTCAATACACAAGAAGAAATGTACTGAGAAATTCTTTCAGATCTGGGAGGGGTTTATTGATTTATTATCAGGAGATATAAAAATCCAACTACATAAATGTTTTCACTCTACAGAATGGTATGAAACTAGGCAATTATTAGAAGATGTCCAATTAATATGCCTGTTGTTTGATCTGTTTCTAGTGCTGACAGTGCCTTCCTGTTCTCACTACTTTGGATACTATTCTATACAAGCAAACTGTATTTGTTTGGTATTTTTCTTGATTTCTCTTTTATTGTGTTATTTCACATATCTGTTATTTATGTGACAGTTTTGTCCAGCCGACTATTGTATTTCTTTATACTATTGTTCCAAAGATTGTGTAATTCAGAATTTGTTTCTATTGTATGTGCTCCGCCCTGAATAAAAACATATAAAAAAATAAGGAAGTCACAAAGGCACAGTTACTAGGAGTAAAACAACATTTCTTGGCTAAAAGAATTTATAAAAAAGCTCTGTGAAATGTAAACATGATCAAGAAAAAAAGGTTATAACTAAATGTTTCTTAAATTATACTACAGGATGGCTAAAAAACAAGATAGAGAATAATTTATACAGTATGCTGATTAAACAAAATATCTGATAACAATATTAGATTGGTAATGGTCTGAACTACTGCAAATATTACAAAATCACTAAAATATACTGCTATAGCAAAGGAAACATTGTTCCTAGCAGAGGTGTGGCTGTAATGATGAATTATAGCAGTCAAAACCATAATCAACTTTATAATTATTATTATTATTATTATTATTATTATTATTATTCATATGGTACAACAAAGGTACCACAGCAGCAGTTAGTAGTACAAAAAAATGCAGGACAAGGACATGGATCATAAACATTGCTGCATAACACAAGCAGTAGGGCATCAGCAACCAAATGTTAGATGCCGATTGGGGAGTTAGGAGTTTATGATAGTAAAAGTAGGGGAATGAGAAGCATGTGAGGTATGAGTCCACTGCTCGTGAGAGCTTACATTCCAATGGGGAGTGGCAGACAGACAGGGATAACACAGATGGGGTAGATAGTGAGTTAAGAGCATGGAGCAGTGGGTTAGGATATAAGTTGCAGAATGTGTGTCTTAAGATGACCTTTTTTATGTCAAAACTAAGTTCTTCGTTCATCTATTGCTATAACAAAAATTATATTTTATTTGTGTTAATTACATGAGAAATGTACAATATAAAGTTGTTGCACTTTCATTTTTGTCTGTTACATTATAGCATTTAAATACATCCAGCTAAAAATGCAGAATTTATGGAACAGTACCACCATCCTAATAGTGAATACTTTTGTCCCAGCTGCTGGGTGCTATGCCATGCTCCTGTGTGTGGGTGCCTCTCACATGCTAGATCCACCCACAAAGAGGTGCAACCATGCCCAACATGCTGTGGTCAAGCCCCCTCCAGGATGTTGCTGTACCTGGGACCAGGATTTCTCTTGGCAGCCTTGGAGATGAAAGGCAGAGACAGTAGGGAGTAGGCCATAGTACTGGGGTAGCAAGGTCATTCAGGGAGGGAGGTGGCTGAGAGTGGAGGAACAGGAAAGGTAGGGGAATGAAGCAAAGGTTTGGAATGGAGACTGAGGATAGAAGAAAGGGGGAACAAAAAGTGGAGGAAACAAGAAACATTAGGTAGAGTAGAGTATTATGTGGGCACTGAATAAGGGGGGTGGTTGAAGTAAAGGTGTTCATGCTGTGGACAAGGTAATAAGTGAGATGATAACTGGCTGGAGAAAGGTAAGTTATCTCGAAGTTATGGATTTAAAGACAAAATAGCTATATATTACAATATAGCTGTTGAAGATCTTTGAAACCCTAAGGTTTATATATCCTGTTGGAAGGGTGCTATTCAGTATATTGGAGAAGTTGGCCAATGACAGATCGATTCTAGTAGATTAATGTTAAGATAAAATTAATATTGAATATATGTTTGAATCTTTTTTGACATCCTAATAACAAAAAAAAGAGTCTGTTATACCAGAAATTATGGTGTGCTGAATCAAATTTGCATGCAAGCTCCCTTTATGGATGGATATTGCAATTTTTAGCAACTGCACATGCATCAGATATATACAAGTGCCTCTATGACTCAGAGTTATGTGCATCTCATTCACATTTCATTGCTGCTGAATGACACAACTTGGTGGTACCAAATCATTCAGTTTTCCAATAAATTCACTAACTGCATGTCATTAGAGTATAAAGAGAATTATGGACCATTCTGATTAAAGCTTATCCAGAGATCCATCTTATTTTAGATGGATCTTTTGTATCAGATATTGGGCTATTAAAAATTCACACTGACAGTGATGACAGCTACTTTAACAACACGCACTATGGCCAAATCTTTTTTTTATATTTAAACTACTCAAATAAACTTTGGTATTAGGGATTGTTAATCCTTATGATTGACCATAAATGATTGCTAATAAAAAAAATCCTCCATTAGCATCATTAGTCAAAGCTTAATTTGCTGCATATGATTGTTTAATTTCTTCTGTAAATTTCTAATATTTTTAATATGTAATATTTTGTGCAGTAAGTGTCAAACCTATGTTGAGATGAGGAAATTCTGCAAATAAAAGAATGATACGGATAATTAAAAATAAAAATACTAATTAGTTACTAAAATAGTTAATGAAGGGCGACTAAGAGATTAAACACCATAATTTGTGTATGTATGAGAATAGGGATAGTATATATTAGATCTGAGAGAACACTGTGAAGGAGAAGAAATAGAAACCACAAAAGATGATGAGATACTTTTAGTGGGCAACCTATAGCCATTTATATAGCCACACAATAATAAATGTTGCTGTTATCATAAAAATAGTTTTAAACATCAATTTATAATTAATATTGCCATTTTATTATCATTAAATAATTTTGATATTTTAATAAAATTAAACAATACTTTTCCAACTGATATACTGTATTAATAAAATAGTATTTCCTCATAAGATAATCATCAAGATTATCTGCTTCCTCATTCACTACATAAAAATTATACTCATTGTAAATGTACAGTAATAGTACTGTACATTTACAAGATACTCCTTGAGATACTCCTTATCTCAAGGAGTGTCCATCATTATTTAATGAGAATAGCACAGACACAAGGTGAAAATGTATGGCTAAGAAAACTCTCCCTTAGGACCAGTCACCTTGTCTTTAAGGGATATCCAAATTGGTGGCATACTGGAGTTGGGGGAAGAGAACAATTAGAAAGGTGGAATGTGAGGGATTCCTGTCCAAAGATGTATTTATTGTTACGCTTAATATACAAGTGTACTTATGGTAAGGGTACTCACTTCTAAAAAATTGTTTATTGTATTATCTGACAATACCACACTATCAGGCACTTGTCCCCTCTCCCTAAATTTCAGCACATACCATTATACCAGATGGCTTATTGAAGGGACAGAGCTGCCACCTTTTAGAAGAGGATATTATAGTGTAATCACCAGAACATTACCTACAATATATTTTCCCGGCCACAGCGCCAAAGTTCAACTACTTATATATATATAATATATATATATATATATATATATATATATATATACATAGAGAGAGAGAGAGAGAGAGAGAGATACAGTCAGGTCCATAAATATTGGGACATTGACAGAATTTTCATATTTTGGCCTCTATTCACCACCACAATGGCTTTGAAATGAATCAAACAAGATGTGCTTTAACTGCAGACTTTCAGATTTACTTTGAGGGTAATTACATCCATATCAGGTGAACGGTGTAGGAATTACAACGGTTTCTATATGTGCCTCCCACTTTTTAAGGGGCCAAAAGTAATGGGACTATCAACTCAAAAGCTATTACATGGACAGGTGTGGGCTAATCCCTCATTATTTCATTATCAATTAAGCAGGTAAAAGCTCTGGACTTGATTCTAGGTGTGACATTTGCATTTGGAATCAGATGCTGTCGACTCTCAATATGAGATCCAAAGAGCTGTCACTTTCAGTGAAGCACGCCATCATTAGGCTGATAAATGAAAACAAACCCATCAGAGAGATAGCAAAAACATTAGGTGTGGCCAAATCAACTGTTTGGAACATTCTTAAAAAGAGCAACACCAAAAGACCCGGAAGACCATGGAAAACAACTGTTGTGGTTGACAGAAGTATTATTTCCCTGGTGAAGAAAAACCCCTTCACAACAGTTGGCCATATCAAGAACACTCTCCAGGAGGTAGGTGTATATGTGTCAAAGTCAACAATCAAGAGAAGACTTCACAAGAGTGAATATAGAGGGTTCACCACAAGATGTAAACCACTGGTGAGCCACAAAAACAGGAAGACCAGATTAGAGTTTGCCAAACAACATCTAAAAAAGCCATTACAATTCTGGAACAACATCCTATGGACAGATGAGACAAAGATCAACTTGTACCACAGTGATGGGAAGAGAACAGTATGGAGAAGGAAAGGGAAATGCTCATGATCCAAAACATACCACCTCATCAGTGAAGCATGGTGGTGGTAGTGTCATAGCGTGGGCATGTATGGCTGCCAATGGAACTGATTCCCTTGTATTTATTGTTGATGTGACTACTGATAAAAGCAGCAGAATGAATTCTGAAGTGTTTCGGGCAATATTATATGCTCATATTCAGTCAAAGGCTTCAGAACTCATTAGACGGCGCTTCACAGTGCAGATGGACAATGACCCGAAGAATACTGGAAAAGCAACTAAAGAGTTTTTTAAGGCTAAAAAGTGGAATGTTATGCAATGGCCAAGTCAATCCCCTGACCTGAATCTGCCTGAGCATGCATTTCACTTGATGAAGACAAAACTGAAGGGAAAATTCCCCAAGAACAAGCAGGAACTGAAGACATTTGCAGTAGAGGCCTGGCAGAGCATCATCAGGTATGAAACCCAGCATCTGGTGATGTCTATGTGTTCCAGACTTCAGGCTGTAATTGCCTGCAAAGGATTTGCAACAAAGTATTAAAAAGTGAAAGTTAGATTTAGGATTGTTTAGTTTGTCCCATTACTTTTGGCCCCTTAAAAAGTGGGAGGCACATATAGAAACTGTTGTAATTCCTACACTGTTCACCTGATTTGGATGTAATTACCCTCAAATTAAATCTGAAAGTTTGCAGTTAAAGCACATCTTGTTTGTTTCATTTCAAAGCTATTGTGGTGGTGAATAGAGGCCAAAATATGAAAATTCTGTCATTGTCCCAATATTTATGGACCTGACTGTATATATATATATATATATATATAATGTAGTTATATACCATCGACAGGAATTTCTTTTCCTAGAGTATGTTTGCTCTACTTGCAGGAGTCAGTATCTACCCTTTCTCACTCCTATTTTACATACAACCTTTAATCAACAAGTTCAATAAATAAATAAATAAATATTACCGCAATGGTGCAAGATAATAAAGTGTGAAAATGACGACAGTGCTCTGGTGCTTTGAATGAAATATATATCAATATATAAAATGTATAAAAATATATAGGCTCTTAAGACTCCAGTCTGGAAATTCTGATAAGCATGTCCACAGATTGCAAGTAGAGTAATTAAATTAAATAGCTAAGTCGCAATGCTGTTAAATATTATATGTTGGTATTGGTTTATGTAAATTACTGGACAAAATTAAATGTATGGGCAGCACCAAGGTTGTCCTATAGTTGTAGCCTAAAGAGAGTAGGGGATTCCCTAAAGAATCACAAAAAATATAGCTAGAACAAATAAATAAATCTCCAGATCTGTAAATGGTAAATGATTAGATCTTATGTGTTTATGTCTATGGTACATGAACTGTGACTAAATGGTCCCTTGCTCACCAATAGGGGAGCTAATTAACTATGTTAAAGCTGTTCAATAGTGGAATGTTAGATACAGTATGCAAAATAAATGACCAAACACATATGTAAAATAAAATAGAATTAATTTATTAATGGCAATGTAATATGTCAACTTACTGTTATGAATAAAATACTTTTTAAAATAATTCAAAAATTACTAGTGCAGACAATAAGTGATAACATAAATATATAAATAATATTTTTTTATTTAAAAGCACAGTATTACAACATAAAAATAGAAATAAAAAAACAAAAACAAAAATCAAAATATCTGATTAAATTGCAAATCATTTCATGGCACCTGGTAGCTTCTTTGGGCAGTAAAAACTTTACTTTGATGTAATATTTTGCAATTAATAAATAGCTTAAATATTTTGAGATGTTTTCACACAAAATTGTAATTTCCTCTTATACTGGATAACAGATTTTTAGACATTGTATCCCTAATGGTGAGAGCAACATATTCCCTTTAGACTGTGTCATGCCCCTAAGAAGTACTATAAAATGTTTTTATATTTAGCATATTATACGGGCTAACTGGTTGCAGAGCTGATGTATAGGATGATATAAAATTTATACTTAACAGTAGCTTTTGACAAAAAGACATGGGCTTATCAGCACATGTGCTTATCATTTCTTTCATACTATTATATATGTAAATGTTTGCAAATTTGCATGTTTGAGATGAAACAGTTGTGTCCTTATTTTTTAAATAAAATATATATTTTTAATGTATTTGTAAGAGTAAGATCTTTCTGGCAGTGGGATTAATTCATTTGTTCAATGAGTTTCAGCAATATTATTAAAAAGATTGGTTGTGCAAACATGCAACATGCAAATACACTGCGGTAGTGTCCGGAATGTGATTGGCCTGCTTGTCAGGGATCTCCATCCACTTCTACAGTATGGTATTCAGTAGAGTAAATTTCAACAGAGGAGCACTCTCCACCCAGTGGTTAAGCAGTGTATTGCATGCTGCGGATTCTCTTATTTTGTAGAACGCCACAGTATGCCACAGTAATGCCATCATGCACCTTTACAAGGTGCGACTCAGAAGCCTGAATGTCGCGCTATGAGCAACAAACTAGCTGGGATCATCTGTATATTTCAATCTTCGAAGTGTGGGGAACAATTTATACAAAAGATGGATTAAAAATAAATGTAGCTACTGGTGGGGAAATGTGTATAGCTATTACAATTCAGAAGAATTAACAGCATCTCATATTTAAGCAGTTATATTAAATTTTTGTACAGTTATCTGAGGCATGGCATGGTGAAATAAATGAGAATAAAAGGCAAAGACATGAAGCTTGACTATATAAGCTAATGTCATCTTAACATGGTGCTACAGTATTTCACTCTTATTTACTGTAAAAGGATGGAGAGTGTATCAATAAATCCATGTAGATCCCAGATATCTACACTTCCACAAAGGGTAATGCTAAATTTCCACAATACATGTTATAAAATCTATGTGAATAGCAGCAATATGGAACTATAGATTTTGGGGCAATTATCACAATATTGATAATTAAGCCCCCATAAGAGAAAAGAGGGATCAAAAATTGGTTAAATGCTTTCAATAAATTTAAAGTTATGGGGATATGAAAGTGTACCAGAAAACTACTATTTTGGATATACAATCTGTCTTTTGGTCACAATTTCATTGATCATTTTAATTTTTTCTGTATTACATTTTCCTCATAATTAAATATTTTCCAATTTTGAGGTATTTCTAGTGTTATTTTTTTGTGGTATTTCAATGGTTACTATGGGTTAATGTCTGTAAATTCATTAAAACTTTGCAATCTGATAAATTCATTTTCTAATATCCTAATTTTGAGCAGATGAAACATGTTGGGGCTTTCTAACTTTTCTTTGGGACTAACTGCTAGATACTTTAAAGAAGAACATCTTGTGTGGACTTTGCTGAGGCTAAGGCTGTTCCACGCTTTAATGTTAATTTATTAAGATCAGATAAGCCTATTTACTGTACATTGTCTTTCATGTGCAGGAATATTGTATGGATTTTATGTGTGTATAATATATTTGCTATAACATATCACACTATTGACAGTTTATTTTCTTTGAAGTTCATGGGAATATGGTTAAGAAAAAGTTTTGTTCCCAAAAGGATACCATATTTGAAATGCCCAGGGGGATTTTGGATATGATTTGATATGCATATAGATGTTTGTTTTGAGGTACTCAGACACAATTCGATTTCTTCAATATCTAAACCAGCTTGAATATATTATACTATTGTACAAAATTTTCTTTCTTTGAGATTTCAGCAATTAGGAAATCATACATAAGAAGCAAGAGCCTATAGTTTTTGCTTTCTATAGTTGATTCCCTGATAAAAGATAAGCAAGACATTTATGTGAAATACATAATTTTTTTTGGTACACACATTGTCATGCCTTCAGCATAGGGTTTTATGTTACATTAATTCATATTAGCAGCCCCACCTAGTGGTCAGGACAGTAGCAGTTTAAATCTGATCCATTTTGACCTTCTTAGCATGCCTTAGCAGTCTAGCAATGCATTCTGGGCTAAAGGAGCTTTAAGCAGCCATTTTCCTTTTCACATGGACCCAGACAGTCATCATTACATATGCTCAACCTGGTACAGCATCCAATGGTGAGTTCTAAGCTTCAACCTTGCCATCATATTGTAGATATGCTTAGCCAGTTATGTACTGCATGGTAGCTGTACTATGTGACACTGCAGCCTATAATTTGCATACTGCATGTTTTATGCTGTTTGCATATCCCATGTTATGTATATGTTTGCCTTGCATTCCCATGTACATATAGTAATTGCTTTTATTGTTTGTTTACAGTTTTACCATCACTCATCACGCATACATGTGCACACATGTGCACACTTGTTTATACGCATCGATCTTTGTACATCTGTGAAAGTTCCTCTATCAAATAATAAACTCAGTTCTTCAGATCACATCTGACTGGATTATTGGAAGATAGAGTAATGGTTATGCTGGCTGCTCCAAATTTGTCAGACACTTAGTGCGGGGCAGTACAGTAAAACATCAGGCTCCCAGCGTGTGATGCATATATCTGACTTTGTCAGCAACAGTTTTTGTCAGCAAGTGGGACACATACAGACTCACAGTTTTGTTACACTGCCAGCCAGAGCTATCTGCATATGACAGTACAAGAGTTTCTATACAGTCTAACCATGGCAGATCAGCAATAGGAGTACCGCCATTGACTACACAGGAATTTCACACTGTCAGTACAGCCACCTGCATATGGCAAGACAACAGTCCCTGCACAGTCAAACAGCCTAACAACAATCCCAAGACCCTGACTACTCAGAGACCTGCTACAGTGTCAGCTCAGTTATCTGCACATTACAATACAGCAGCTTCTACAAAGTCAAGCATTTCCATTCCATCATCATATCACAGAAAACGACATCTTCATACAAAACAAGGTCCCAAGTCTCTAGTTCCTCCAAATCTTTATCTGTTAGCAATGCAGCCATAACGGCACACGCAAAAGCGGAAGCTGCAAAAGTGCGGGCCATCTTTGCTGAACAAGAGAAGCAATTGAAAATAGAAAAATCACATTTAGAAGCAGAGAAAGGAATAGAGAAAGCACGTCTGGATGCAGAAAGAGATATGGAGAAAGACCGCCTATAAGCAATTAGTGAGAAGCTCACTGCAGAGAAGGAAGCGGCAGCCGCCATGGCTGAAGCAGATTTCTTAGAGTATGTAGAACTTCTTAATATAAGGAGGATCAATTTGCTTGATGCAGAGCTTGGATCGCAGAACTCATTGCAATGCACATCAGAATATTTAAATCAAGTATCCAAAATGGACAGCAGACCTCAATCAGTACAATGCATGCATTCAGATTTCATCAGTGAAACAAGCCAAACACACAATGCAGTGCCCCCACTAGACAACAGTGAACTGCAAACTTGCAAACAAGAGAATTCTAGACAAAGAGAACCCATGAGAGACAACGCTCTCCCACACTAGGGCCCTGATTCAGAGCCGGACGCTCTGACCAGAGCGCTCGCACTGAATCAGGGCCCACCTCCATAATTATGGAGCGTCCTCCTGGATGCTTGTATAGCTGTGGGTCACCACCCACAGCCTATACGAGCGTGCAGGATGATGGTCACGATGGTCTTGACCATCGTGACCATCGCCACTGCGAGCCGAAGCCTGCGGTTGAGTTTCTCAACCGCAAGGCCCGGAGTGATCTTGGCTCTATCAGAGCCAAAATCACTCCCACTGGCATCACTAGTGATGTCAGTGGGGCCGGCTTCTGACGGTAGGCGTTCCCTTGGGAACGCCTCCGTCTGGGAGACACGACCCCGGCACGCCCACCAAAGGGGGCGTGCTGTCAATCAACATCGACAGCACGCCCCCTTTGATCAGACACAACGAGCGAAGGAAAGTCCTTCGCTCGTCGCATCTCGCGCATGCGCACGACGGAGCTCCCTCCGTCGTACGCATGTGCAGTGCACACCATCGACCCACTTGCGAGCGGACAGCCACTCGCGAGTGGGTCTAAATCAGGCCCTAGGTGTCTGAATCTTCAAACTATAACAAAGGCACAACTACCTGCACACAAAAGTGGTATGATACAATCCAACAGGAACCATACAATCCTCACAGGTATGACCACACACCATTTACTCACCATGTTAATGCACAAACAGCATCTCCTAGAGCCAATCAAGACACATTAGACTTTTCCAAGTTTCTTGCTCGCCGTGAGCTGGTCTCAAACGGACTCTCAAAGTTCAATGATCGCCCTGAGAGCTTCAGAGCCTGGCAATCCTCTTTCCAAAATGTAATCAGAGGGTTAGACCTTTCACATAACGAAGAGATAGACCTTTTAACCACTTAACTGACAAATTATTTTTCCAAAAACCGCTCCAAAATTGTCGGTTTCTTTTATGATTGAATTTGGTCACGAACATAATTTTAAACTTATCCATCACTATTTTATTTGAAAAAAATATTTTTTTAAGACACAGTATACCATAAAAATAGTAATTTTTATATTATACTGTAGTGATGACCATTGACGGCTGTACCATCGACAGTTCAACCATCATTAGAAGCCATCAATTGTTTTGCAATTGGTCGAGGAGATCTGTGTACACCACAACTGCCGATGTTTCCTAAACATGGATTGAGGGTTGCCATTGATGGTGCAATAGCCTCAATACAAGAGCATAATAAACAAGTTAAGGTGTCCTCTTATAATAAATTCTGCTATGGCAAATTTCTGATCATACTGCAGCAAGTCACCACCTTTTGCATTCATTGTCTAAAAAAAAAAATTATGTTTGGTAATACTATAATAGGTTTAACAGAACATAAATGACAACTCATTTGTAGTCATGTTGAAATACCTGTACTAATATGGACAATAAATAATGAATATTGAAATATGTTAGAAAAAAATATACATATAGGTATGCTATAACTTTAAATGTTTCAACAAAATATCTTTTTCAATCTGTGAAATTATATCAAAACACACAATTTATAAAGTTATTGTGTACTCTATTTTAACTCTTTTACTACATAGTGTTTTACTTCACTGTTTATTTTAGAGCAGGCCTATACATTATTACTTATGCCCTCCTCTACCTGATAATATATTGTCCTGACTTCTGATGGAGTGTAGAGCCAGAGAGCTACACTCAAAACTGAGAGATGAGGGCAGACACCAAGTGAGGACACATAGCAGGAAAGTCAGAGGAAGAAGGAGGCAAAGTGGCCATAGGAAGGATATACCAGTCTCCCACCCTACCTATCCCACATCACAGACACCACATTAATTGAGGAATCTAGGTGCATGGTGCTTCATTGGTCCAGGGGTAAGCCCAATGAGTTCAGGAACAATGCCAGGCCAACTGTATAGTACAGTATGCCACAGGACTGCTGCACAATCATGTGACTGGCCTTCACACAACCCCTAATAAAACAGTTGAGAGGGAAAAGAAGATTGTAGCCACTTGGAGAAAAGCTGAGGGGAGCCCACAGGAAATAGGGAACAGACTCTCCCAGTCCTGTAGAAAACAAATATATATGCTGCTGATCACTAATACTGGGACAAAGAAATGAGGGGAGAGGCAGGTATAGGCAGAGAGGAGACAACAGATAGTAAGAGTGGAAGTAAAGAGAAGAGCAAAATGGGAACGGGAAAACTCAGATTCGACCAGCCAGAAAAAATTAATCAGTGTCTTGCTTTTGAAGCTAGTAGTAAAGATTGCTCAGTCAGGGTGCACTTAGCTTATATCAACCACTGTGGCCTAACCTCTAAACAGCTATAGGCTGACTGAATAGCATACTATTAACCACAGGCTAATACCACCAACAAGGAAGGGGAGTGGGACCAGTCCACCAAGCCTATTCTGCCTTACTGTTTAAGCTCCTTTGATTGTACTATGACTTCATTCATCCAGGAACAGTGTTACTCTATTCATGCATATAATATAATAATAGAGCAATAATTTATACAAATAATAAAATAAAAGGCATTTAGATTGTCACAGACCAAAACAGAATAGCACTCTGCCTCTCCTGGTCATTTGGTACCAGGGTAATAAATATTTCAGAGAAATTAGTAATAAGATATGTAGTTTTATAAATAACATTATAAGTAGTGCATTGGTTATAAATAAATAAAACTGCAGTAACTTGTACCTTGGTTACAAATGATACAGTAAGTAGAGCCTCATCATAAAATGTTAAGTAGTGCCTCCATTATTCTAATGTTTGAAGTATTAGTGTTCCTAGTATTGAATAATAAAGTAACCCAATTTAGTCCAACATCACCACTGCTGAATTTTCCTCTCACCACTGCATAGCAGTCTTTGTGCTATGCCAATATCTACTATACATTAGATTCAGTTTAACTATAATCCAATTTAAACTCATCATCCTCTTTAGTAAAGCCCTCATCCACCACCCTCACACACATCTCTGACCTAAACTCACTCCACATGCCCTCCTGTCCTCTGCACTGCTAATGATCAGCACTCCCCAACCAAACTATTCACCAACCTCTCTTGTTTTATATGCTCTTTAAAAAAAACTGTTCATCAAATTCAATACTACATCTGCCTATATTCTCAATAATGTCACCACTTCTCTCATCTTAGCTTTGTAAGGTCTCACAAGAGGGATCATCTGTCCTTGTCTGCTTTAATTTCATCCACCATGCGACCATATGTCCTGTGTTTTGTTTGTTTTGTACAGTATGACACTTTTTTGTTATGTGACATCCCATGTAGTATGTATTATATGCAGTGTTAGGCTTAATTTCTTGCTATTCATGCATTTACCCTATTTGAATGTTCTATTATTTTTATTATTTTGCCTTTTGGCTATCTTTGTAATATGCTATATTTCTCCATTGTATGGCACATCAAAAAATGTATCCTATACTATAAATATACTGTATATAATACTGCATTTTAAAGTAATTGTGAAACAATTATTGTGCCTATATGGGTATGCCATTTAAGAGACATACTGTATCTCTGGATGATACTGAAGAGCTGGTGTAAGGATATACAATAATGATGGGCATTCATAGTTGTGGGGGCTTACTGAAGTTCAGTTGAGGTTGGTTTTGGGTTTTAATAGCAGACAGGAAATTTTATATTCTAAACAACATTCTATTCCCTAAACCTTCATTATGATGCCTGTAAAAGAAGAGATGATGGACGCTATGTGTATATTTTTAGAATTGAGCAATTATTGATCAAATTATTGGTCTAATTGGTCACAGTCTATTAGCGATGCTGATCCCAGTGCTTACCTTTACAAGAGTGATTGACAGTCAGGCACCATTAATTGGTGATAGTTGGCAAAAATGCAGATGTGTCTTGGCTGTTTTTGAGGCGTGTTGCTGGGTGCACCTGCGAATCCATACTCAAGCCATGTGCCTCCGGCATCTTTGTTTAGGCTGCATGCCCATTGATTTAATTGAGCTCACAATTATCATATAGCATATGTGCTGGGAATGTGTATGCATTTGTTCTGCCTTTGAAATATCTCTGCTGGATGTCTGTGTAATTTTTAGGGCTGCTGGTTTTTTTAATAATTTCTCACATCCTCAATGTGCACAATCACAGCTGCAATTGCCAAAGCATCCGAAAATGAATCATGCCAAATATTAGTAATACTGTAAAGGATCTATGTAACAGGCCCAAAATTAATGACTTTAGATAATTTTATCAATTTAAAAAAAATGGTGACAGGCTTAGGGGGCACTGTGTGTGACAATGCAAGACCCGTTCTGCACAGAATGGGTCCTCTGCATGCACAGGCACTCCACCAATGGAGATGTACGCAAACCCGAATTAGAGGAACCACAGCAGCTTCTTGCATGTTACATGTTTTGTACAATAGAAATACATAAGAAAATGTTTGTCGATGTTTAATTCTATTATGTTCTATTTTATATGTGAATTTAAGTTTGATTATGAAATTGACATCCAAAACCAAACAAGAAACCACTCAAAATCGACACACATTGAATTTGATTATGAAATCAAATTCAAATTGAATGTCAGTAAATTTTGACAGTGAAAATTATGTCGATTTGATTTTAGTCGACCATAAAATCGAATGCAGAATTGAACTTTAGAAAATATACCCTGTGCTCTCTCCAGCATTAACTTGTATAATTAACTGAGAGGTTTAAAACAAATGTTAACACAATATTTAAAGAGCATTTATCATTTTCTACACTTACTGTATCTTTTTTACACTTATCTTTTCTTTCAGTGGTTATATAGATCAATAATGAATAAACCATAAAATGGAAAGGGCTTGAAGGCTGACAGATGTGGATGCACTTCACCTTTATTCAATGGTCTTCACTTTCTCTGCTTTTATGGAGAATATCTTAAGAGCACAGAACAGCCAAATGTTATAGCAATTTATGCAAATTATTGTAAGACCCCACTATGCAAGGTATTATGTCTGACACTGTGCGTAAAATTCCCAGCAGTCTCTGCAGCTGCTCAGGAGGTCAGGAGCAGGTCACATGACCAGTGTGTAGTGAGGGAAAAGTACCACACAAAAGACTGAGTTTAGTCAGCACGTAGCCCCATAGGTAACAGGAGTCTGCAGTCAGAGACCAGTCAGTACACAGCATTCATAAGTAACAGGATACCTGCAACATCACTATCTGAGTGCAGCAATAAGAAAGAGCCTACCTACCGTTTCAGTGACATTTACCTCAGGATTAGAACATTAAGAAATGTCACACCCCTGATTGGATCGGGAGAAAAATATCATATTACAGCACTAGTATATAGCATTAAACTCTGCAGTGGCCACACATACAGGGACAGTTATTCCATTTTGTATATCAGTAGTAATATTTAGTGATATCTATAAATTTGTGCACCAATGTAAAGGTTGTACATCAAAGATAAATGACAGTGAATTCCATGCACTCACAGGGACATTGTGCTCTTTATTTATTTTATAGCTAAACTTTGATAAGTTTGGTCAGATTTAACTATACTTTGTGATATTAAGTTTAACCACCTCCAATATAGTAATGGGATCAGGTGGATGTCCATATGTCTAGTCCAGGATAGTCAGATGTCCTAAACTAAGGTGGTGATATACTGCAATACAAATAGTTGGCTATTAACCCTGTGTAAAGTATAGCTGATAATAGGAGTATATGTTACATAAAGAGGGTACCTAAGTTTATTGATTATAAAATCGTGTGTATCTTCTGTATTGGGTCATTCAGGGTTGGCAACAGAAATCTTGGTGCCCAGAACACTGATGTCTCTGGGGCCCCCACACCCTCACCACCACCCCCGAGCCCACCACCTACACATCCCACCCTTGCATGTTTGTTATGTGATGCATGATAATGTTATTTGAAAGATATGCCAGCCTTTAAATAAAGTAAAAATACATTATTACTTACCACAGGTCTTCTTGTTGACATTAATGTGGGTGATTCAGGGGTAGGAGAATGTCGGTAGCCAGCCATCCTCAGTCCTCCACCCTAATCACCTTTGTCAGCCCTCTGCATCTCATCACCATCCACAGCCCCACTACCTTCGTCAGCCCTCAGACTCTTATCACCATCCACAGCCTTACCACCTTTTTTAAGCACCCCCACCTTCCTCAGCCCCATCACCTTCCTCAGCCCCCAAAACCATCCTCTGCCCCTCACCTTCCTCATCCTCCATCACCTTCCTCAGTCCTCAGACTCTCATCACCATTCACAGCCCCACCACATTCTTCTGCCCCATCACCATCCTCACATCCCATCACCTTCCTCAGCCCTCAGACTCTCATCACCATCCACAGCCCCATCACTTTCCTCAGCCCACATTACCATCCTCAGCCATCATCACCATTCTCAAACCCCATCACCATACTCAGCCCCCATCACCTTCCTTCACCCCATCATTATCCTAAGTCCCCATCACACTTCCTAAGCCCCCATAAAACATCCTAAATCATCTTCCTTAACCCAAATTTTCTCACCACTGCAGCCTGTCAAGTCAGCTCCTCCTTCAGTAAAAAGTTGTGGGCAGCTGTACCAGATGTGTGGCATCTGCAACATGACCTATGACATCACACCACCACATCACAAGTGCTGCCTGCGGGTAAGGTCTGACCAACCTGGCAGAGCATAGCATAGACAGAGCTGCCCAGGCCAGGCTACAACATGGAAGATGCACAGCGGTGGGTATGGGACCCAATGGCAGAAGCACTGCACTGATTGGAACAGTGAGTCCACAGGCTTATGTTGTGGTCCTGTGGACCTCAGTCCCCTCTGGATCTTGGGGCCTGGTACAGGTGTCCCCTTAGACACCCCTGTCACTGGGCCTGGGGACATTATTGCATGTTATAACTTTCATTTAGAACAGTCCTATTGACTAACTGATCCATAATAATAAAGTTCCCATTTTTTCACCTTTTGGTCTGGTTACTGCATTGGGTTGCGGGGGAATTCTTATTCTATCTGCCATGGTAAGAGGTATCCAGAAAATTTGCAGGTATGTATCAAATTCCAGCAACACACTAATACTGTACTTCACTGTCACCACAGATAGGGTGTTATATTATGGACTCATATACTGTAAGTTGAGAGTAACTTAATTTACCTGGTTACAAGTGCACCACACTATTAATTACATGCAAATAAAGTACAAGCCCCTACACCATCTGAGAGGTGAAAAAGGAGTGATGAAGAACCTGTACTGCAGTTTCTGGAATAATCTATTATTGTAGCCTTTCACGTACTGTAGCTACCTCAACTTCTTAATTGAATAGAAAATCAAAACCTCACAATGTGCACCTGTGAAAATAATAAACTAAAAATAATAAAAATATAAATAATAAAAATATTTTATAATATAAATACATAAAAATAGTGTAGCAACTAGTATCATATCATAGAAATAGACACATTTAGACTTGTTTTGTAGTATCATCATTTGATCACTGTGAGCATTAAATAAAAAAATATAATTGTAATAAATAAATTGGATTGCCTCCCGATTTTTATTTTATATATTCTTTTGATTGATTTTTTAATTAACTTTGTAATATATTTTTTTGTATATATTACCCTACGAGCCATGAAGATGGTTACTAGTGTAAGACTTGTGATCAATCTCTAATGAAGACTGTAGGGGTATACTGACATAATGAAGTCAATTTGCCATTGATAAAGTTGCATCTATACAATGAAATGCATCAGTCCATTAAATATACTATGTTGTCCCTCAATGGACTTATTTAAGTGATACTCCTAGTAATCAACCATGGACCCTTGCAGCCACACATTGTTCTAGCCTTGATGGGAGCTGGGGGCAGAAAGTGGCTGGGAATGGAGAAAGGTGATGGAGGGCTTTGAGGATGGTGATGAGAGGCTGAATTTGAGAAAGGTGATTAGGGGCTGAGGACTGAGGATGGCTGACTACTGACAACATCCCTCCTATCCCTGAGGCATCCTGAGCACTGTCATCAAGAAGACCTTGCAAGAGATGGCAGACAACAAGAACTACAGCCTGCATCATTAGAGACAGAGAGACAGTGTGGTAAGTCATTATATTTTTACTTTATTTAAAGGCTGGCATATCCTTCAGTTACCATCACCATGCTTCACATATCACACATGCAGGGGAGGGATGTGCGGGATCAGAGGTGGTGGTGGTGAGAAGTGGGGCCCCCAGAGACATCAGTGCACTGGGCCCTGAGATTACTGTTGCCGGCCCTGGTCTGCATAGTCACTGCAATAGCAGTTCCGATCACAGTGGCTAGTTTGCGCATGGGCACTGCTATGCATACGCATGCGCAAAATGCAACAATTGGCCGATTGTGTGATAATCGCAATTGCAATCCCTGCTGAATCAGGCCCAATGTCATCTATGCTGGTAATTCTAAATTTTACCATTTGTGGCATATCACTTTACTGTCATAGCAGGTTATCAGGTCCATCTATTTCACATTTGCTATATTTACATTGCTGAAATTTTTTTTCTTATAAACAGGATTAACAACTAGTTACCAACATGCTTATTACTTGGCATAATTCTGGATAATCGATTACAGCATAACTCTATCTAACCAGCTGGTATATTTTACAAATGTTTGCATCTGTGTGTCTATATTTAGAATAATTTATGTACTTTTAACTTGAATACAATCTGTTTTAATATAATATCTCTTTTGTTTTATTAAATTGGATTACTATTTGGCTACATCTGCCTCATGGCTATTATATAGTATATGTTAAGGAATTTGCATACTGACCCTATTCATATTGTTAATATGTTTTTCTATTGGCAATGTTTATACTCTCTCCCTGGACTGCCCATTTCTTTAGTATTAAATGTATCTAATTATTTTATCCAAATGTATGTTATTCTCTGCTCATTTGAATATTGTTCTTTTACCTTTATATGAAACATCTGATTAATATACCGCAGAAAACTCATATGTATCAATCACAGTAGGAAATTGTCTAAAAGCAATAAATAACATAGTGTTAGTCCCAAATAAGCCAATATTTCCAGCTGAGGGGCATATTTACTAAAGTGCGGGTTTACAAAAGTGGAGATGTTGCTTATAGCAATCAATCAGGTCCTACTTATCATTTACCTAGTACCTTTTAGAAAATGATAGCTTGAATCTCATAGGTTGCTATGAGCAACACCTCCACTTTTGTAAACTCGCGCTTATATAAATATACCCCTGAGAGTGAGAAACTTTGTGGCAGCACAAGAAACTATGACTCATTAATAGGATAATTCCAGTAAAGTGTTTCATGAAATATGGATCAGAAACATAATACTGTAGTACTCCAATTGTGACTATATAGATAACAGAGCCATACAGATGGTAAAGTCTGCTTGCCACCCACTCAGTGAGCCTGCTGAGCATCAGATATATACTGTACAGTCCTTCATGCTCCAATATTAGGGACTGGTGTATAAACTCTGTACATGACATCACACTTGCATCCCATAGAAAACTGGACTTCACAATGGTCAACAACTGTACACACAGTTGTGCTCAGATGTTGTGAGAGCTTCTTGGCAAGATGAGGTCCTCTGTGAGAAGGTTTGAAGGACACTGTTACAGAAGCCATGAAGCAAGCTGTTCATGAAACCAATGAAGAATACCACAATGTTCTTGGGTGGTACATCAGAAGTATGCATGAGCAAAGGTATACAACACAGTGGCGAAACAGTCAACCATGAAGGTGTACAACACCTTGGTTAAACAGTCATCCATTTATGTCAGTGATGTTTATGCTGACTTCGACTTGGACACTACACCATTTACATCAGACCAGTTGCCATCTGAAGTAAACATATTGAATAACACAAGAGAGCTATCACCTGTAAGATCTGCAATGCTCAGCAGCTCAGCACACCAGCTGAATCAGGCCCAATGTCACCACTGGTCATATGTTGAAAACCCTTGCTTGTCACCCTCCAAGTTTCATCACCACTCATACAACAAGCTGCTTATTCACGGCATATCAATGTGATATGCACAAATATGCATAAGCAATTTTACAAGTAATTGTGCCTTATGAACTTTACCTGACTGGGGAAAAATGTCAGTGGTGATAAGAAAAGGAAAAAAGTGACGTCCAACAATCTGAAGAAAGATATTCTGAGACGATGCAGAGACAAGTTTTGATGATAAAGGATACATTAAAAAACCTGCTATGAAAAATGGTGTAACCATGGATGCCTGTTGTAATATAAATGGGACACCAAACCCCAAACTGCTCAGCATTCAACAATAGCCTTGACAAGACATGACAGCACTATGATATGGAAAAGGACATGGACCTTTTGTATTAATTCATTAAAGAGCATAAATACAGACAGTAGCAGGTCTGGGTACTATAATGTGATTGTTAACATCACATGAGTTGTGTATTCTAAGTAATAAATATTCAAGTAATGTTTAATTACATACAGTATGTACAATAAAGTACAAAATATATTTTCTGTTGTATGTTCATGGAAGCCACAGGTAACTTGGTAGTGGTAGATGGAATGTTGGATGAGTTATGCACAGGTTGCTAAATGTAGATTGTCTAATCATTCTATTTTTTGCACCCATGCAATTGGAACCTCCTTTTTATTGTTTGACAATAGAAGGGAAATATTAATATATTAATAAGAAAGTTAAATATCTTACTATACAATAGTTAACAATACTGTACTGTAAATGCTGGGTCTAGGGTACTGTAAAGTGATGGTTAGCATCAATTAAGTACTGTATTTTTACTGTAAGTAATAAAACTGTAAGCAATATTAGTTACAACACTTACACTAGTGTACAGTACTAATTTTATTTTCAGTTGCATTGTATGTCATGGTAGTCATGGCAAACCTGGTAGAAAAAATTGCTGGGAGTGGTGCATATGTAAAAAACAGATATACAGTACAATATGTTGTCTTACCATCTTTTGTAACCTTTGTTTCTTCATGTACTGAAGTGGACACATTGGCAACTACACTATGATCTGCATATGGCATTTTTGAGCATAATGGATGCCCTTGTCAGCACCACCCTCTCAGCTCCCTGATGATATTGCACATTTGTAAAACCTACATTTCTGTTTATTCACTGAATACATTCTGTTTAAATGCCAATTTAACAACAATATTGACAACTAGAGTTCACTTAATGTACTATATAGAAATATTTAATTTGTAATAAAGGAGCTTTTACAGTACATAGAGTAATAAGCTACCACTCTGTACAGCTACAGCTCAATAAGAAAGATTAATTTATTAATAAATTAATTTTCTTTTCTGTTGCACTGTATGTTCATGGTATAGTAAACTTTTGATTCTTCATAAAATAACCCTGTACAATAAATAATGTATTTTGCAAGATACTTAATAAAGATTCTGTTAAAACTACTCATTGTATTTTCTGTTGTATGTTTATGGCAACCATAGTACCTGGCAAAACTGTACTTTAGTTGAAAAAATACTATAGTGAGATGAGTAGTGCACATGTACTTTACATTGGCTTACTGTACTGTAAGTTTTAATGTTATTATTTGCACATAGATGTACATTGGATTTGCCCTGATCTGCATATAGTACTCTGTGCTATGAGGCATCTGTACTGTACCTAAGTAGCTATACTGTAACCTCACTCTCTGAATAATAAATAGATGTTTAAACAAAAACTCAGTGCATTAAGAAACGCAACAATCAAATAGGTCATGTTAGTCACATTAAGGATGTTGCAGGCCACATGACACAAATGCCTTTGAGTAGCAGGTGCATGCACAGAATTGTAGCTCTAAATGTAACATTTCAGAATTTGTCACAGATACAGTACAGCATGCTACACTGCGTTTCACCGGTGGTAGTCATGTACTACATGTGAACTTTAGCAGATTCATAAGCCTCTAGAGTTGTTTAATTAATGAGGACATGGATGCCTAGTAACATTACAGTGTAGTGAGTATAACTGCAGAGTGAAACAGTGGATTGTATGTGCTGCACTAGTTCTAAACCCTGGTCATTCTGTGTTTTCTGTTTTTCTGGAAGGTTTTGGTATCTTTCACAATTATTAAGTACATTGATGCAGGCAGATGGGATCTACCTATTGGGCTCTGGTGTGGCTTGTATCCCTTAACTGGTGATGATGTATGTGATCTGACAATAGTCAGCTGTGCTTCAGCTGGCAAGGTAGCATCACATGTGACCACACTGCCCTGCTGTGTGCCCCAGCTTTAGAAGAGCAGATGCATTCTGCACAAGTTCAGAAAGGATCTCCTCTGACTCCCTGGACCCCTGGGAGTGATTTGGTGATCTGCAACCACTGACATCACTGCCAACTTGGCCCCAAGATTGTCATGTGAACAGAATTCTGGAGTGCATGCGCCAGGGCTCACAGTGTGTGGAGGCAATCTTAGTATCCTTCCAAGCACTATTTGTATGATCTCTGCAAGTTCCTCCTTACCCATGCTTCACTGTGTAGTGCCTATGGGGGTGGGTGGTAACCATCAAGGAGGGATCCTTTATAAGTGGGGGTGGGGTAAAATAAATCAGACATTGAAGGGGGGTAAAATAATAAAAAATAGACTATTCAAAGGGCAGCAGGAGGAGGAGGGGGGTTGATTAGGGGCTTTTTACAGGGGTTGGTTGGTTATAAAAATTTATTTTTTACTACTAAGTGGGTGTGGGGGAGTACTCCACTGGAGGTCTATTGCCAATGGGGGTGGGGAGTTATTTTATAATGGGGGTCTATGGACATGGGGAGATGGAGAGTGCAAAACACTCCTAGATATAATTTTTATAAAATATTTAAAAATACTATTAAAAATATTTTATTAAATAAGAAAAAACAACAATTTATGAGCGGCTTTTGTTACTTCCTAACTTTGCCTGTGCTTTTAGGGAGTCTGGTTACTGACAGACAAAATGCAGTCAGAGTGGTAAGGAAAGCAGGCAGGCATGCCATGTGAGGCACCTGTCGAAAGGATCCAGACAGCGCAGTCCCATGCAAAACCACAGTAAATAATAACATCCACCTGTCATCCTCTGATGTACATCTGTCCTGGTCTGCAGAAAAGCACTTTTTTTAGGAATACCAAGATTGCAATATTTGCAATTTGAAAATATTTAGAGAACATCAATGAATATAATGGGCATTATTCTGGATCTCACGCATCACAACACACACGGATCCTGAAGATTTCAGCATACTGCACATGCACCAATGACAGAAATTGACTTATGTTTTTCTTTCAGATCTGGTTATGGTACACAGAAATCACTAGTACATACTGATTGATCTGTCCCTCAAATGATCAACCTGGGTGGTAACTGTGTGGCAACCATGCATTCATGGGAGTGTCAAGGGCAGCTAACTTCAATGCTTATTCACAGGCCTGCCAAGAGCCATGGCAGGCCCCGGTAATGGGGGGCATGGCCTAATCGTGGGAGGCATGGCCATGCCCCCTTGGTGACAGAAAAAAAAATTGCAGCGCTGCGAAGCATCGCTGTGCGCTGGGGAGGGGGGGCGCTCTTAGCCCCCTCAGCCCGGTGCAAAGTCAGGGGGGCACAAACAGTGTGATTGCTCCCCCACACAGGCTTAGGAGACTGCTGTGGCTGCTGCTCAGCAGCCACGAGCAGTCTCCAACTGCAGCTCAGCACACGCTGTGTGCTGGGCTGCTGTAAGGGGGGGCGCCGGACCCGGGCCTCCGCCAGGCCCCTCAGGAAGCCTGGGCACAGGTAATCTGTACCCACTCCCCACCCCCTCTCGGCACCCCTGCTTATTCACAGCATGTGGACAAAAATGGGAAGTTTGTTTCAGGCAGATCCTTTGCACGTAGAATTAGGCTGGTTTACAGTAAGTCCAGATACTACTGAAGATGACAGACAGCAGATGTAAGAATAGTGGATGGGAAATTCTCCCACATGCTGATGCAGAGATTTTAACTATGCAAAGATGGATTTTCATATTACCATAATTTAGTAAGCAAACAATCGTGTTCAGGCACAAAAGTAGCCACGGATTTGTCCAACTCAGGATCAGCCCCAATGTGTATTATACTTTTATGCAAAGTTGTTTGTCTTTAGAACTATCAAATTATATCTCAGTATGAAAAAAAATATGATACGCATGGTGATAGAGAAATTAGTAAAACTCAAGATATGGTTCTATATGCGTAAAGATGTACTGTATGATTAATGGCAATAAAAGCAATGTGTAGAGAAACAAAAACATTTTTGTTTTTACAATCTGTAAAACATCATAACACCTGCATATATTTTACTTAAGCCAACATATTCAAATTATTATTATACTCAAACTTTCAAGATAATTGCAAAGCACTTTACAACTTTTTCTAAAGCTCATTATAACTATTCTTCAGCACTGCACAGAAGAATGACATTTTAAAAATAATTATATTGAGCAAAATGAAACTGCTTTCCAGCAACTCAGGCGTTAAAGTTACAAATAATAATGTTGTGAAGAAAAATAAGTTGCATCTGTTCAGTGATAGATTATCATTAACACAACTTGACATTTGTATGTCAGATTTTTTCTCAGATAGTTATCACTAAGTTTAGTACTGTATCTTATTCACTGCTGTCATATCTTATTCAAATTATTCAAATATGTTAATTATCAAATTACTCAACTATGTTATCTTTTTTAAAGAGCACTCCTTTTCTGTTATTTTGTATTATAGCAATGGTATATATACTTAATTGAAAAATATCATAAATAACATTTAAAGTGAAAAATTAAACCCTGTAAAACACCATCTATGATACAGCTATTCAGAAATGTGAAGTGATAAATGGCTGTTTATCCTGGTATCATACAGTTTTATGGCTGGTAGCTGTCATCATGGTGGTATTGTGCTATAGAGATATACATGCTGAGAGTATGTGAAATGTATATTTATCATCATTGTTACTTGGAAATCAGTTGGAAATAATAGCAGAGCCCAGCTTGCCCTATATAATGGTTAACAGAGAAAAGGAGAGTAATGACTGGGGTGACATAGTTTAATAAAAGCTAAATGCATGCTGGGAATATACAGTACAAAGGACATGGCTAAAAACAAACCAAGTACATGTTGAATGCTGTTTATTGAGAACAATAAGCCTATTAATTAAGTTTTTATGAAATTGATAAGGACATTCCTGTTCTTAGTATACCTAGACAATATAGTATTTCAGCTGGTATGAGGAATGCACATCATGTGAGGGGTAGAATGTATCTTAAAAACAAAAATACTCCCAGAAAAAAAACCTATAGCACATTACAACGAAGTACATCTGTACATTTATATAGACAGCGATAAACTTGTACTAAGATTTGGTTCAACAAACCATTTAAATAGTTAATGTAAACTAAAACAAATTCTCTCTTCATAGGTGGGAATTCAATTAATCATGGTAGATTACCATGGGTTTGTTGATCCCACGGTTCTATCCAATTAGCCCCGAAGAAAGGAATCATCTGGAATTTATTTTCACCTGCCTCAGTGGGTCAGAAAAAATCAATGGGTGCCCGTGGCTCTATTAACACATGAACCCATGAGGTTTTTATGGATTCTGTGCGTTAATGCCCATTAACACATGTTAAGTCCATTAACACGGTATGATAACAGGTGTTAACAAGGCTATCGGGCAAATTTGGGGGGCTAACTGAATAACCCCGGTTTTTAAAGCCCAATGCTACCTCCCATTACTAACCACAGTAATTTACCATGGGTAATTGATTTCCCCCCATAGTCTGTTAGTTTCAAGAAGTTGACATAATCTTCACTGCAAGAACAATAACTTCTGTATATGTTTGCCACAAGAGTTTTTTGTTGTGCTTTTATGGAGATCATATACTATATAGCCTCCCTCAAAGATACTATTGCTTGCTTGGTACAGAAGGTTCCAGTAGAAGTATAAAGAAATATACTGTTAGGTGCAGAATCTGTATGTGCTTCAAAGCAACACACTACAGTATAAACATGAAGACCTTGTTCACCATAATAAGATGTTGGGTCTTAGAAATTCAAAAGTCATAAACTAAATGTGCTAGTAAAGTTATGGTATATTTAATTTTAACATACTGTATATTATTTTATTCTGCATGCTTGTTAAGTAATATTCCTCTTACTGTTTTGCCTTGATCAATATACATGAGACATTTTAATGCCCCTGGGCCATGCAATGTTGCAAACACTATTTAAGCAAAGTGATCAATTGTGTCCTACAGCTAAACTCACCTGGATATTTCAGCATTACTTCATCTGTGTCAAATACCAAGCTTCAAGCAGATATTCAAATGAGACTGCATGCTGTGACAATCTGCTAGGTAAGATGCTTTATCTAGTTCATCTTCATTATCTTTAATGTACATGCCCTTCTTAGGAGTAAAATATGATTCTTTTCTGCTGTGGAATCATGAAAATTAGGTTCAAGCACAAAGAACACTTAAACTTCTGGCAAATCAAAATCTTTTATTTGTAGTTGTAAACACAATTTCTATAAAAGAACTGATTTAGTACAAACACCTGGGATGTTCTTCCTTTATAAAATGATAACATGCTGTATATAATTTTTAATAGCACAAGATCACAAATGGTATAGGATATGAACAGTTTGTAATGTTCTCACTGAATTATTAAAGAAAAAAAATAGATACAAAACAAACTGAAATGGTAATTAATACAGGCTGGAAAATATATAGTTATAGCACTAATACAGTGATATCTGCTGGACCTCACCTCCTCATTGACATTCTTACCTCACAACTAATAAAGTGTCCTATGGGTAAATTTACTAAAGTGAAAGTTTTTAGAAGTGCAGATGTTGCCCATAGCAACCAATCAGATTCTACTTAATATTTAACTAGCACATTCTAGAAGATAATAGCTAGAATCTAATTGATTGCTATGGGCAACCTCTCCAATTCTAAAAACTCTCACTTTGTTAAATACTGTATATTGTATAACACCCCCTAGTCTCTAAGTGAAAGTCAGTGATCCTTGTTGTAGAGTATTAACCTCAATGAGAACTTTCATCCTTCTTTTTTAAGATGATATTTGAAAATGGTTGCTTATCTAGATGCCACTTGTGAGCACGAAAAGCAGAATGTCCATCAAAATTATACAAACACTTGTAGTAATGCTACACTATTCTGAAGTTTAATGCAGCTGACAGACTGTCAGGAGCAGGTGTGACTTTTTCTCTTTTACAACTCCCACACATACCAAGGAAGGTAGAAATTAAGGCAATATAATATATACTAAAAAGAGAATGAATTAAGAATATTTGCCTAATTGCTCAGAAGCACACAGCAAAAAATGTCTGCACTTTTGTCAGTCCTATAAGAGATAGTCAAATGTTTTTTTTTTATTTCTAATTTTGTTAGTTTAATCTAAATAAATCAAAATGAATATTAAATATTCATTTAAAATAATAAAAACAATCCATTTCTAGAAAGAGGAAGGAAAAGGCAACTTGTGTATGTGTTGAGTTGGACACATCTCAAGATATGTCCAGCTCCAAACAAATAGTATTAGTTCCATTTATCATGCATTCAATGTGTATATTTAATTACTTATCCATTAAAGTAGCAAATAAGTCCCTTGAAAGAGTTGGTAGTAAAATGTCACATTATTCTAATTGTACAAAGTATAATAATGTAATGAAGTGTCATACACAAAAGAGAGAATAGTGTCATGACTGTTATTAAATAATATGAAGGTCACATGTTCCATACAAAACACAATTGAATATAAACCTCTAGATCTGTTTTCCTCTTAAGAAGAAATGGGAGATGTATTTTTGTAGATGGAAATGTAATTTAAGTAATGGGAAATTCTAGTCACATCTTTATATAATATAGTCATGACGCTTAGTAAGTAATATGAACAGGAATTATCAATATGCAAACAGCAAAACTGAAGCCAATAGATAGTATTGCTGATAGTTGTCATTGTCATTGTCATTATTATTATCATCATCATCATATTATTATTATTATTATTATTATTATTATTATTATTATTATTATTATTATTATTATTATTATTATTATTCAAGCACTCCAGTACCCACAAGATATTGTCTATGTATACAGTATCTGAGGATTTAATTATGTTGCATTTAAACATCTACTTAATGTACTCAGTATTTGCTTGCCCATCACTGTATGCCTCCATTCTGCCTTTCCAGATACTATGGAATGCAAGTGACCATTAGTTAGAATTTGGAATAATGATATGGCTTTGCATTTTTGCGCACATTCATAGTATGGAAATGCATATCACTTGGAAAACATTTCATAAATACCATGCTGAGAGCCCAAATATTTTTATATTTTCACTAGAGATGTTGGCTGAGATGTACATAACTGAAGCTTGTTAACTAAACAATTAATCAATAAAATAGGGATAGCTTAAAGCAATAGCAAATATAGCTTAAATATGTTATTAAAGAAAGGATTCAGTAAATTAAAGTTGCTGTGTAGACAATCTAGACAAACATCTAGACAGACATACTGTAATCATGTACAGGATTAGTCAGGAAATGACCTGGAATGCAGGCAAAGACATATGAGCAACCTCTTAATGCATATAATAATACAAACACTTTATACTGTATCAGGAACTTAATTATGATTAAGAATTATTTTCTCGAGGTGTCATATCTTAAAAGAATTTCCTTTTACAGTTATTGATCTTATCCTGTCCTACATTGCATGATATTCAGTTTCATACTATACAGTAGGTGGGTCTTTTGCACTGTCTTTGAAACAAGTAATTTAATGCTCGTAGGGGAATAGGAACCACAGATTTCTATTCTCTTGTTTCAACCATTTTTTACAGTAGTCCACTCACAATTACATTAATGGGCTAGTTTAAGAAGTGAGGGGTGGCTTTCACTCTATCTCTCACATGGTTCCAAACAGATACTTATTTTTACCTTCTCACAATCAGATTAGAACAGAGGGAAGTATAGTAGATAAAGGAAGGTGAATTTGGTAGTAGGTAAATGGAATAGAAGAAAGCAATTGAGGTTATGGGGGAATATTCAATAGGGAGCAAGGTTTTCTCCACAAAAAATCCTGTGGATCATGCACCAAATTTTAAATTACCACCGGGATCCAATTTAAAAAAATGCATGTGGGGTTTCATCACTGAAAAACTAGTGGTTCTAGAAAAAAGAAAAAAAATTATTACTGCTCTGGTGGTCTACAGTGGTCTCAATGGCTCCTGGTCATCTCCTCTCCTCTTTTGCACTGAGGAAGGGGATGCATGGAGTCAAGGGAGCTGCTGGGAGGCCAGGGGAATGCTGGGAGTGGAGGTGTCTGCAGTTGGCTCACACACTCGGGGGTCAAACAGACACTCAAACACACATACAATCACTCACACATACTTACACACAATATGCTGTGTTCTCACATCTTTTTAATTGACAATATGTACACTGTGGAATGCTAGCCACCAATATGTGTGTATTGTCATTCTAATTCCTGTATATGACAACTGTTTCAAACTGGTAAGGAAATTGAAAAGTTAACTATATACTGAAAATATGCAGTTACATATTTTCAAACATCAAACATAAACCAGGTGGTTGCAACAATCTGGGTAGGGTTATAGCACCAGAGCCTTAACTAGACATTTTGGTGTCTTGGGCCTGAAAGAGCATTGGCACCCCCTCTCCCTATTTTTTAAATAGGGACATAAGACACACAGAGAAAAAAAGGGTGTGGCCTCATGGGGAAGAGGCATGAAATATCTGATTTGTCATTTTCAATGATGAAGGGGTACCGATCTCATTGTACCACTGTTATCCAGGTATCAGCTAAATATAGTGTGAATTCAATGGCTAATGTGAAGATACACAATAACTATGCAGTACAACTCACCAGCTCTAGATGTAGGTAGAGTGCTGGTGAAGTTGCATCTGCAACATGATTTGTCCATCAGAACAGACATGTTCAAACCTGGAGTCGGCAGTGTAGATCACAGACTGAATGTATAGAAAGAGTGCTACTTGTAGTGTATATACAACAAATATCAGTGATGGGGAGGTCCGTGTATGTACCTTGAAATGTCAGCTGAGCTCACCAGTAGAAATTGCGGAGCAGATAGCTCTATGTGTAAGTTGTCTGACTGCTATGTGAGAGGTGAAAGGTGCAAGCTCTGGGTATGAGAGTATTTTGAAATGTGTGTATTAAATATAAGAGTATATGACTAAGGTGCTTGGAGAGGTGGCCAGATGGAGTGGGAGACAGCCAGTGAGGAGATGGAGGCAGCCAGGAGCTGCCCGGGATAAAAGAAGAGAAAGCTACAAGTGAAAATGATCATAAACAGACATTTGACAGGCCCAAATAGCACCCCCTACCCTGCGCTGTCCAGTGCGGTGGCACATGTTGCACCACCCTAGCTACGGCCTTTTGAAACACTATAAAAACTATTATCTAATGTACTCGTAAGCAAAGTTGAAAAACCATATGCAACAAACATTAAATGTTGTACGAAGCTAATACAATAATACTTATATATACTCTATACAGAAAGCAATCAATGTAATTTCCCCAACAAGGACTCAACAAGACAACAGCAAAAGTCTGCAGAGTTGCTAAGACAAACTAGCATATGGTATAATAAAATTATGATGACAGTTGGAAAGACTGGATTTAAAAACATAAATGCTAAACTTTTAAATTTCATAATTATTACTGTAGGAGATGTACAGTTTGGATTCTCCAAAAATCTCAATCCACCCAAATTTCATGAATTCAGACAGATCTCAGTCTCAGTTCTGATCTTCCCACAGCTCAGAATTTGGATTTAATTTCAATTTCTGATTTTGGATAGCAACAATTACATGATTGAAGCTGTTTTTAAAAACTTTTTATCATTTTGTTTTTTAAAAACCCAGATCCAACACTAAAACCAAAACACTTGAGGTTGGTTTTCCAAAACCAAAATATGAAGATGTAGCCAGATCCAGTACCTTTACATGGGGGTCAGCGTACATCTCTAATTACTGTATATATTTATGTTAGACTAGTATTTTAGACCAGTCATTCATTGGGTCAGTATCTATATGACATTTTAAGGGTATATTTTCTCTCATTTGCAACTTACTATCTCTCCCCTTTTTCACCATCTCTTTTTCCCTCTTTTTCTTAACTTATGTATCTCTCTACCTCTTCCTTCTTTTTCTGTCCTCTATATCTTTTTCTGCCATCCCTTATGTCTGTCTTTCCCTCTGACTCTCTTTAACTCTTCCTACCATCTCTCTTTCCCATTATGTCCTTTTTCCCCATCTCATGTCACCTATTTTCTATCTTCCTTTTATCTCCTCACTGATCTTCCCATTCCATAACCACACTCCAGTGTCCGGTGAATGGCTTGCCTCTACCCTGAGGTTCGGACAAAGGCCTATTGTAGCAGGTAGCTGCGTGATTACTGTCAGTCTTTTCAAACAGTGTAATATATGTGACGGTTATGCACATCCACATATTGGGGTACATGTGTGTGTGGAAGATGTACAGACATTGAACAAACCAGCTATGGAAATAAAGATTCTAGCTCTGTTTGGGTGCTATCAGTGGGGAAACAATTTAATTAGTGGATGAGAGAAGGTGGACAGCAGTCCCAAGAGAAGTATTTTTTTCAGCTACTGGGAACTGAGGACCTCATTCAGAGTCGGTCGTTGCGGTCGCATGGTCGTACGCCACCAATGTTCGCTAAACTGTGCATGCGTAAAGTTCGCAATGCGCGTGCGCAAACTAGGTGCTATGATCAGAAATTTCTCTTTCCTTGAACACAGCCAGGTCAGTAGTTTGAGTGACAGAATGAGGCGTTTGTGGGTAGTAACAGGGGAAGGTGTTTGAAAATGGGGGAGTGGAGATCCGAATGCAGGCGTGCCTAATTATGCAAACGGCGTTTTATGGGAGTGCATAATTAACAAAGTAGTGTCATGGCACACGTGACATGTGTGGTTTGTACACTGACCTGATCGTAGTGCTTAAGAGAGGGTATGGTCAACCTTAAGCTCTATGACCAGTTCCGATGGTTACCGATGGTCTCGATTAATCCTTATATGGCCGGAAATTACGTGTAATGCGTACGAGAAGGGGGCATATTTTTTGTCTTACGGCCGCATCCTCCCCTTGGTCGGCCAGCTAACAATCCGATCTTAAGCACGCAACTTGCGAGTGCATCATTTGCATATCCGGCCCCTTTTCCTTTACGACCATGCGGCCGCAATGACCGACTCTGAATGAGGTCCTGAGAGCGGTTTCATATTGTGGGGAAGGTGTTCAATCCCTGCATAGTGCATGTAGTAAACACATTCACATGGATTATTTAACAGTTTATACCAGGGGTTAAAGTGGGCAGGAACAGGGTGGAACTGAGGACCTGATTCAGGCCCACTTGCTAGGATGCATTCGCATGTAGCCTGCTGATGTTTGCAATCTGCACATGCATATAAGGCACCGTGCGCATGCATGAACTAGTCCATGTGATCACAAAGCGCTCATACCCTGCACACAGATGCCTTGCTAGAATGAGTGACAGGATGAGCCATTTGTGGGTAGTGACAGGGATTGGTCAATTGTAATGGGGGTGTGGTGGTGCAAACGCAAGCGTGTCTGTGCATCCTAATCACTTCAGGGGTGCACATAATTAAGATGCAGCATCAGCATACATGTCACATGGCTGAATTACACACTGCAGCACTCGCAGTGCTTGCGGTAGGGTATTATCAGCCACAAGTGCTGCATATGGGCCCGATGCTACTCGATGTTACTGATTGTTTCATACACTTCCTGGAGATGATGTGTATTACTAAGGGAAAGTGGGCATCTTATGACAGGCTGGTGGGCATCTAAATACACATCACGGTCGAAAGCCAAGAAATAGTGGGCGTGCTAATGTCTTGCCGTGCGATCGTGGGATTTGCATACTTTGGCAGCTGACGGCTGCTTGCAAATGCATCTAGCAAGCAGGTCTGAATCAGGGCCTGAGTTCCATCACCTCTAATGGTAGGTGGAACTAGTTCCACCTCCACCAAGTCCCTGCACAGAAGTCCCACAGAGAGCTACTCACTGTCTGCCTAGGGAGGCTCAATTTATTCAGAGGTCTTTTATTTCAGAAAAACCAGCATATAGGTAAGGAAAGAATCAAGCAAAGGCAATACATAGAGGTTTTAATAAAACATTGGTCATCCAAGTGACATAGACTAATTTGAGGGGACCCATAAAAAACTTAGAGACACAGCAGAAATATAACACTGATCCCCCAGCCATTCACTTTAGCATTTCCAATACTGAACAGTGTGTGTGTGTGTTTGTTTGTAAAGAACAGTTTTCACACTTGTTTTGGCCTGTCAGACTAGCGTGGTGGGGGGGTGGAGAGTAGGCGGCGGGAGAGATTAGTTCTACATCCTCTTCAGGACCACGTTAAGCCATGGCTTTTACATATTTCACTTTTCAAAAAAGTCACTGGCAAATAGTATTAAAATTGTGCTTACATTATTTTCATTAAGAATATTTGATACACCATTTCCAGTTCTAGATTACAAAATATCAACTGTTCTCCATCAGAACTGCCTGAACAATTTATATGGATAAGGTTACCATTTTCTGTTGTCTGAGTAAATGTTACTCATAACAGAAGCATTAATTATAATACATGTCAATGTTTTGAATTAAACTAATGTTTAAAGCAAAAAAAGGCATGTTAAAGATTAACTAAAGTTTTATAAAAATGAATCCAAAAAAATAAAATTAATCCTGTAGATTGAGTACTTTATATTTCTGGCTTCCATTTCAAATAACTAAGTATACTTTACTATAGCTGATGATTTATTTAGTTTCCAAAATATATAGTAACATGGTAGTAAAATATCTTGGGGGAGATGTATCAAACCTTGAAAAGAGATAAAGTGGAGAGAGAAAAAGAAACAACCAATTAGCTCCTAACTGTCAGTTACAGGCTGTGGAGCTGATTCAGAAACGGACGCTAAGAAGCATTTGCTCATAGCTCAGAGCGTGTGCGTGAACCAGTGCAAAAGATCAAGATGCATTCACTCGCCAAGCATAGACAGCCCAGCAGAGTGAGTGACAGGAGAAGTCATTTGTGGGTGGTAACAGGGGCTGGCCACTAGAAATGGGGGGGTGCAGATGTGAATGCAGGCGTGCCGGACTGAAATAATGCAGTTTCAGAGGTGTGCATAATTAACAGGCAGCGTCATAGTACACATCACCTGGTTGTATTTCACACTGAAGTGATTGCAGTGCTTGAGGTAGTTTATAGTCTACCTCAAGCACTGCGTTCGCTTCCAATGGTACCCGATGTACCGATGGTTGCATTCACTTCCTGGAGATGATGTATGCAAGTGGGCATCTTGAGACAGGCTGGTGGGCATCTGCATATGCAAACCGAATGCACGGCCAGACATAGTGGGCATGCTTATGCCTTTCCGTGCGTTCGCATGCCATGCCGTCACTTTGCCAAATTTGCATTCACTGGGAACGAGCGCTCGCATCTTATGACCAGGTCTGAATTGAGTCCTGTGTTTGAAAAATAGTAGATATACAAAAATAGGTGCGCTTTTATTCAATTGCTATCCTGTGTAAATACTTGCAGCTAACAACTGAGGAATTCTGTCTATTCCCTCAGCAGAAACAAATAGAAATAGAAACAATGTGTCTGCGCCTGTATAAACATTCAAGATTCCCAGAAAGGTGATATTAATTGTTAATTTATTACATATAATACTGAACTGCAGTTCAAAAATAAAATAAATTCAATATCATATCTAAAACACTCATTTATGCATATATACTACAACAATTGTCTCAATACATTGCAACATATGAATTGTATCAATGGTATGGGAATAGATCTTAAAAGTTCATTGAAAGCTCCCAGACAGCACTTGGATAATGTATATCTCTATTACATGATGAAAGATGTTATAATCACCAATCCAGACACCGATGACAAAACTGTGTGAAATGTCTCTGCAAGAATAAGTACATGTGATATCTATTAAGTGGCACAACCACACAACTTGGAGCCACCTGACATGTTAGCAGATTTCCTTGTTTTAGCCAAGCTAAAGTAACAGTTCTTGGCCAGTCCTGATAGTGAGGAGTATTAAGAAGTGAGTATAGCAGCAATGTTCACAATATACGTTTGGTTCAGCTCTCACCTCTCGCTAAGTGCTCTCCACTCAGTCCGGTTCTCACCTCCCACCAAGCATGGTGCGCTCAGTCTAGTTCTCACTCTCCACTCTGTCCAATCATTGCCTTTTGAAAAAAAAACATGTGAGAGGAGAGTAATGCATCAAGGTCGTTTTTAAGCATATTATGGACTGCAGAATTCCATTCTAAGCATTGCCTCTATAATTGGATTTGACTCTAACAGCCTTGGATTATTCTGGATATTTTCTTCCTTTCATCCAGAGAACTATAAACTCAGACACCTTTGTTTGTGCTGCCTGAAGGGCAGCCAGTGAGGAGCTGGTCTTGGAGACACAGAGCACTTCATTACACACCTGCCTATATTGCAGTGTACAGCAGAGAGTGAGTACCGGACTGAGGGCCTGATTCAGACACGCTCGCAAGCGCCAAGCACTGACATGCGTGTCGATGGTGGCCCAGTGCACATGCGCACGACAGAGCCGGCTCCGTCGTGCGCATGCGTGAGACCCGGATAGCGATGGGCACTCCGTCGCTCCGTGTCTCGCACCTAAGGGGGCGTGCTGTCGATGTTGAGTGACAGCACACCCCCTTTGGTGGGCGGGCCAGGGGCGTGGCTGCCCAGACAGAGGTATTCCCATGGGAACGCCTACCGTCTGGGGCCGGCCCCACTGACATCACAAGTGATGTCAGTGGGAGTGCACTCGGCTCTATCAGAGCCAAAAGCACTCCAGGGCTCTGAATCAGGCCCAAGGTACAATGTGCTTGGTGGGAGGTGAGAAGTGGACAGAGTTAGGAGCAAGAACCGGACTGAGCGCACTGTGCTTGGTGGGAGGTGACAACCAGACTGAGCGGAATGCACTTAGTGGGAGGTGAGAGCTGGACCAAATGCATATGTCAGGACTAGCCTGGAACTGTTTATATAGCATGGCTAAAACAAGGAGATCTGCTAACCTGTCAGGTGGCTCCAAGTTGTGCGGCTGTGCCACTTACTAGAGATCACATGTACTTTTTCTTGCAGAGACATTTCACACAGTTTTGTCATCAGTGTCTGGATTGGTGAATATAACATCATTTAATAGAGATATACATTATCCAAGTGAACTTTTAATATCTATTCACATACCATTGATAAAATTAATATGTTTCAATGTATTGCTTTACCTTGTGGCTCTCCTCCACACCACCTCGGCTGCTTCATTTGCCCACAGCAGTTACTAAGCAATAAAAGCATAGCCCCCTGTGTGCATGCAAGGCAGGATGCAGCATAGCGGGGGCAGGGGATGTGTGTCTCTCAGATCTGGACACAGGATCTGATTCAGACCCGGTTGCTAGTTGTGGCAGCTTGCTCCTTGCATATGCACATTCAGGTTAGTGACGGCATGGCAGGCGATCGCACACCAAGGCATAAGCACTCCCACTATGTATTGGGGAGCAATCACTTTGTCAATGTAGATGCCCATTAGCATGTCTTTACATACCCACTAGCGTATGTCATCTCCAGGAAGTGTTTTAAAACATTGGTACATTGAGGACCATCGGAAGCGATCGCAGTGCTTGTGGTTGACTCTACCCTCCTGTAAGCACTGCAAGCTCTTCAGTGTAAAAAACAACCAAGTGACATGTAGTAAGACGCATCTTTGCTAATTATGCACACCCACAAAACTCCGTTTGGAAACTCAGACAAGCCCCCGTTCGCACATCCACTCCCCCATTCACATGCACCTTTCCCTGTTACCACCCTAAAATGGTACATTCTGTCAAAGTAGCGGGCAGCCTGTGTACTATGAGAGTATGATTCCACATCGCTGAGACTGGCTTGCGCACGCGAACTGCGAATTATATGCATGCGCAGATGGGCGACTATTGGTCAGTGCGAGCGGCCGCAGCTTAGCGAGCAGGTCTGAATCAGGTCCACAGTCTCCATCTGTAAGATCAGGACATTCCCAATGTACTCCAGTTAATAACAAATGTGCGCAGACATCAAATTTTGAGTCCAGGGCTTTTGGGACTGATTGAATTAAAGCAATGAATTAAAAAGATCTATCAGATCTTTGTTACCCATTGCTTAAATTTCAGTGTTCAGTGCATTACAGTCACTGAGCAGGGAGCAGATCTACTGGTGAGCAAGTGTTTGTGATTGGACAGTGTCACTCTTGGGGACAGGGAGAAGGCAGGTAGATGGGAGTCTTTGCTGCTTTACTTCACTCAGGAAGCTCATTATGCTATCCTGAGATGGCAACATTTTATTGAGAAGTGAAACCATACTGGTGTATGGGAAATCAATCCCGACAAGGAGCTGGGCACTGCTGGAGAAATCTGAAAGTTCTCACGGTAAACCCTTATCACTGATAAATGGCTTTTCACTGCTGCATGAATAGATCCCATAATACTATTGATATTCCTTTAGTGACATATGCCATGAGACATCTTGCTGAGAACTTTTTTCCTCAGTTTTGCTAATTTTTCTGCAATTTTGCTACATTTTCTTTCATTGTGCTACTTTTTCCATAATTTTGCAAATTGTTTCACAGAGCGCCGGGTCCCAGTATCTACATACTGGGTCCAGCAGTGCTGGTGTTGGGCAGTGTCAGTGAGGCAGCGGGCAGGAGGTCCCCAGTGCCCGCTGCCCTAAGTACTTACCCAGCTTCACTACTATTGCAGCCATCAGAGGCATGCTGAGTTCCTTCCTGGGCAGCTTCAGAAAGGCGATTGTGTCTTCCATAGGACTGAGCATCCGCTTAGTGAAGATTCTTAAAGGGCCATACATGCCTCCTGATAATGTCACAGAAGGCACCTAAATTATAGCCCTGCCTATATAAGGAAGTCCCTGGGAGCACTCTAGTGCCAGAGTATAAGCTCCCAAACCTTACTACGGCTTTCAAGTTTGTGACTTTGTTGCTTGTTCCTGACCTTGGCTTTGTCCATGACAGGATTTTATCTGCTCCTTGATACTGCACTTGGTATTCTGGTTTTGACCTTGGTTATCCTTTGTGACCTGAATTTGTCTGCTCCCTAGTACTGCACTTGGTTTTTCGGTTTTGACCTTGGCTATCATCCATTACCTGCATTTGTCTGCTCCCTGGTACTGTCTCGTCCGTTTGGTCCTGACCTGGCCTGTTGACTATGCTGTACATCTTCATTGTACTCTGCTCCATCCAGTGCTCACCAGCACCTGTATTAGGGTGCCTAGTTTAAAGGGCATGACCTGCATGTAGGATGCAGCCAAGTTCACACCTCCTTGCGGGGGTCTCTGGTAAACACCACCAGCACTGAAGACTCTGTGCCTGAGTAATAGGTCTTGAAAATCCCAAATATGGGTTTGCATCCATTACCCACCGAAGAGTTGTGACAGAATACTCTGGCTGAACATAAATGCTGCTGGTAATCTGTCACCACAAGACTTGCTTGAGAACCTCCACACCAGAGTCGAGAAAAAAGGATAAGATCAGGCTCAATTATGCAGTGTGGGAAAATGCTAATGCAATGAGTCAGTGTCCCCCAGCCACCACCGGTACAACCAGTTCCACCTCCTATGGTGACTGTACAAGCTGCATTTGCTTCCACATTGTTATGGATTCCAAATGGCTGTTGAGGATTCCTGAACCAGTGCTCAAATCAGCGTGAGGTCCAGGTAGTGAAATTATCTTCTGAAAAGGATGAAGGTGGCTTATGTGATCTTGCTACTAGCTGGTAAGCCATTTGCTTGGTCTTCTCCATTATGGGAAAGGAATGATCCCCTGGCAGCTTTACAGAAGGCATTCAATGAGCCTGGTTGAATATCCTCTGCGTGGTCAGCTATTCTGCATTTGAAGCAAGGCAAAATATCTGCAGGACAGTATGCAGTACAATTTCGAACCCTGGCCTTGGAGTTAGGGTGGAACAACATAGCCTTGGTTGCTGCTTTTATGCAAGGGCTATCAGATCAAATCAAAGATGAACTTGCATCCAGGGAATTGCCAACAACTTTGGATGATATAATTTCCTTGTACATCCAGATAGAACTGCGCCACAGAGAGAGAGAGCATGATAAAAGGAACAGTCTTGTCACTTCAGCTTCAAGCTTGCCCTGCGTTTCACAGCACCATTTGAGCCTCTAGAACCTATGCAAATCGGGAAATCCAGCATTCCTGTCACAGAGAGGGAAAAGGAGGTTCAAGAATAATATTTGTCTATATTCTGGTGAATCAAGTCATCTTCTTTCCGGCTGCTCATAATGTCCGGGAAATGAGAAGGCCTAACTGATCAAGGGGTGGCTGATAATGTAGCCTCCCAGTTTTCCATTGATATGACTCTGGTCCTGGAAAACGCCTCTGAAATCCTCAAGGCCTTTTTAGATTTGGGTGCCAATGGTAACTTTATTACTGCAAAGAAGGTTCAGGAATTTGGAATGCCTAGTATGTGACTGCAGACACCACTCTGTGGCCTAGGGGAGGATGTGAATAAACTTTCCATGGCTAACATCCACTCTGGAATGACAGAGGTCATCATGCAAGTGGGCAAGTGGGCGTTCTCCATTGTTAAATGATTATGTTCTATATGGACCCATCAGCCGAGAGTCTGGTTATTCTGGGTCTTCCATGGCTTCAAAAACATGCTCCCATTTTAGATTTGGGACAACCTCAAATTCTGTCTTGGGGTTCTCAATGCCATTGGTCATGTTTGTCATCTGTCAAACCTTCACACCATTCATTTAATAGTTCAGTTAATGTATCTCTCTAGGAAATATGCATCCAGCTCCATAACAGTCCTTTATGATTGTATTCAGTATAAAGCTGCAGAGACGATTTCTGCTCATACGGAGTGGGATTGCGCTATAAATTTTTCACCTGGAAAAATGCCTCCTCGTGGAAGACTATTTCCTCTCACACTTCCTGAGTTCTTTGCAGTGTCAGAAAACATTAAAGAGACTCAAGAATATGGGTTCATCAGGGAGTCCAAATCCCCTGCTGGAGATGACCTGTTTTTAGTTAAAAAGAATGATGGAGGGTTGCGACCGTGCATTGACCACTATGGTCTAAGTGCCATTACCATCAAGGATCAGGAGCTTTTTGATTGGATAAGAGCGGCAAATATTTCACCAAAATAGATCTTTGTGGGGGCTACAATCTAATCAGAATCTAATCAGAATCCAATCTGGGGATGAATGGAATGGAATTTAACACTTGTGATGGCCACTAGGAATACATAGTCATGCCATTTGGATTAAGCAGCACCACAGCTGTTTTCCCAAACTACATGAATCATATCTTCCTGGACCTGTTATATAACTACACAGTGTTATACCTGGATGACAACCTGATATTCTCTAAGAATTTAGTGAGTCATCACCAACACATATGTGAGGTGCTATCATTGCTTTTGGCTAACCAGCTGTTTTGTAAGCTCGAGAAATGCTCCTTTGTGCAAAATGAACTAACATTTCTGGGTTATTACCTTTGTATGGATCCAGAAAAGCTTACCACCATTGTGAACTGGAACCATCCAGTCGGGTTGAAAGCAATACAATGCTTCCTTGGTTTTCTCAACTTCTATCAAAAGTTCATCAGGAACTACTTGTCCACAACTGCTCTTACTAGGATGGGTCAAGACACTTGAGTGTGGCCCCCTGAGGCATAGGAAGCTTTTGTCCATCTTGAGCAGTGCTTCCTTTCAGCACCCATTCTGAGAAAAACAAATTGTGATCAACATTTTTTCCTAGAGGTGGATGCCTCCACAGTTGGTGTTGAGGCACTGCTGTCACAGAAGGAAGAAGAGGGCAAGTGGTATTCCTGTGAGTTCTTTTCAAAAAAATTCTTGGCACCGGAGAGGAATTATTCTGTCAGTGATTAAGAACTACTAGCCTTCAAATTGTCCCTTCAAGAATGGTATTACTTGTTAGAGGGAGCTACATTTCCAGAGACAGTCTATACCGATCATAAGAACCTGATGTGTCTTAAAACTGCCCACTGCTTAAATTAGCATCAATCCAGGTGGTTATTATTTTTTGATCAGCTCAATTTGGTGATTACATACTGGACGAGTAATAAAAACATCAAGGTCGATGCTCTGTCATGAGCATTCAGTTCTGCTGACATGGAGGAGGTAAAGGAAGACAATCCCATTCTGAACCCTGCTAGCTGTTTGGCTGTCACCAACAAGGTCAATATTCCACTGGGAAAAATATTCATAGAACTCAGCTCCGGTCTGAATTACTTCAGTGGGCTAATTTATCACACTTCACAGGTCATGAGGAAGAGTTTGTAGCTAATCCTCAGAAGCTATTGGTGGCCGACAGTTCATCCGGATGTCAAGGGCTTTGTGGCTGCTTGTCACACTTGTGCTCAACATAAGGTTCCACTGCACTTTCCATCAGGGCCTTCACAGGGCCACTACCAGTGCCTGATCATCCCACAACTCCATGGACTTTGTGACAGATCTTCCTCCTTACCAAGGGTTTATTACTATCTGGGTAGTAATGGACAGATTTTCTAAGGCAGCACACTTTGTTCCATTAAAAGGTCTACCTTCAGCTCCAAAGCTACAGTAGCAGAGGCTTTTATAAGGGATATTTTTTCTGGTTGCATTGGTTCCCAAAGGACATTATGTCAGATCGTGGGGAGCAATTTACCCAAAAATTTTGGAAGGGTACTATGTAAATGTTTTGGGGTTAACCTAAGCTTTTCAATGGCCTACCATCCCCAAAGTAAATGGTCAGATGGAGTGGGCAAATAAGGATTTGGAAAAATTAATTTGAATGTGTCCGCAAATCAGGATGATTGGGTTTCCTTACTTCCATGGGCTGAATTCACTCACAACAGTTTGTTTCATGAGACATCGGGCAATTCTCTGATTTTTTATCCAGTATGGGTTTATCCAGTATAAGGGAGATTTTCCAGTAAGACATTGTGTCAGTACATGGGGTGCAATTTACTTCAAACTTTTGGAGAGCAATATGTAAATGTTTTGGGGTTACGCTAAGCTTTTCATCAGTCTACCATCCCCAGAGTAATGATCAGATGGAGTGGGTGAATCAGGATTTTGAAAAATTCATTTGAGTGTGTCTACAAATCAGGAAAATTTGGTTTCCTTTCTTCCATTGGCTGAATTCACTCACAACACTTTGTTTCATAAGACAGCAGGCCATTCTCCATTTTTTATCCAGTATGGGTTACACCCTGAGTTACTGGAATTGCCAGTTCTTGAGTTGGTATCACTTCCAGTCATCCATGATATGGTTAAGCAGTTCCTCAATATCTGGAGAGAGGTAAATAGGAACCTATGCATCTTCATAGTATAAGATGGTTGCAGACAGGAGAAGGAAGAAGGTTCCATTACTATGTGCTGGTGACAGTTTGATTTTCAACCAAACATCTACTTCTGAGGGTGCCTACCATGAAGTTTGCTCTTAGATTCATTGGGCCATTCCAGATTCTCCAAGTTATAAACCTGGTGGCATATTGTCTAAAGCTCCCTGGCATGCTTAAGGTTCCGAATGTCTTTCACATCTCCCTTTTGAAACTGCTGGCCCTAAATACAGTAGGTTTTCAAAACCCTGTGACCCTCCTTCAGTTATTCCAGTAGATCTTCAAGAGGGGTACGAGAAAAATCAGATTTTTTACTTCAGAGTGTCTCAAGGTATGGTTCAGTTCCTCGTGGACTGGAAGGAATATGGACCTAAAGAATGCTGCTGGATCAATGCCTTGAATATTCATGCACCCCAACTTCATCAGAAGTTCCACCAGAGGTTTCCTAACAAGCCATTGTGGGGTATTTGGTGCCCACCTCTATAAGAGAGGGTAATGTTACAGCATGCCAGGTCCCAGTATCCACATACTGGGTCTAGCAGCACTAGTGTTGGGCTGTGTCAGTGAGGCAGAGGGCAGGAGGTCCCTGGTGCCCACTGCACTTAGTACTTAACCAGCTTCAGTTCTTTTGCAGCCATCAAGCGTATGGTGCTTTCCTTTCCCAGAGGCTTCAGAATGGTGACTCTGACTCCCATATGGCCATGTGGCTGCTTAATGAAGATTCTAAAGATTACACGCATCCTGATGATGTCACAGATGGTGCCTAAATTACAACCCTGTCTATTTAAGGAAGTCCCAGGGAGCAGTTTAGTGCCAGATTATAGGCTCCTAAAACTTACTCCAGCGTTCCAGTTTGTGACTTCATTGCTTGTTCCTGTCCTTGTGTTTTTCTCCGTGACTTGATTTTGTCTGCTCCTAAGAACTGCACTTGATATTCTGGTTTTGACTTTGGCTGTCCTCCGTGAACTGCATATGTCTTCTCCCTGGACCTGTCTTGTCTGTTTGGTTGTGACCTGGCCTGTCGACTACACTGTATGTCTTCATCCTACTCTGCTCCATCCAGAGTTCACCACCACCTGTTAGGGAACCTAGTCTAAGGGCCACGACATACATTTCAGACACAGCCAAGACCATACCTCCTTGCATGAGACCCTGGTGAACAACGCTGGCAGGTTAGACTCTGCACCTCAGTAATAGTTCTCGCCAATCCTAAATACGGGTTTGTATCCATTACTCACCTGAGAGTTGTGACACTAGGGGCCTGATTCAGAGATGTATGCTAATTCCACCACTGATGTGTATGTGCACACAGCTGCTATGTGAAAATATGCAAATGTTGCAGCCACCTTGAGATGTATTGAGATACCCCCCTGTGGCTTTGAAAATCCTAGTATCAGTATACAAAGATGCAGAATTGGTCACAGATCATATGATTGTTGCAGTCCTGAGTGTGTCTATGGTCCTGCCAAATGGCCATGGGGAGGTTAGACATGGGGGCCATATTCCTTGAATATGGGCTAGCAGTTGCAGGGTGTGACCCGCTCCTGAAAAGGTCACCAAACACCTGTGTTCCATGCATCCTGTTTCCTTCCCCAAATGCACCCTGATTGTCAATCACACTGAAAATAAGTAGTTGCTGCCGGCTACTAAGGTAATATACCTGGCTGTATATGCAGTGTAACTCAGATACATGTGCAGACAGCCAATAATTGCTCAATTGTGAAAACATCAGCATAGCATACTTTTCTGATTCAGACCATTGGTACCTAAAATTGGTAATTTGTTGCAAATGATTTGGCATTGAGCTGAAGATGAAACATACAATGCATGGTGCAGGTCACTCCTATCAAAATAGAGAAAGAAAAGATCTGCACAATTGACATCAGAAGTACTGATAATTTTCCACAAAAAGATTTTAATAAATATCAGATTACTTTAAAATTGATGTTAAAAAGTACAACTTAAAAAATAAATAAACAACAACACATATACAGGTATAGTAAAATGCATCTAATAGTTTCTAAACAGTCATGAGAATGATGCACAATTATGTTGCAAATCCATGTGTACTCTAATCCAATTAAATGAAAAAATTGTGTGGAGGCAGTCCTTGTAGTAATACTCCGTCCAAAAAATCTGATCAAATCAGTATTCCCTTGGGACTATAAAAGATGGCTAAAACAGGGATATCCCTTTGATCCTGTGCTGAATGTACCCGGGAACCAGATTCTCCTCACAGTGTAAATAGTGGCCAGATTTTATTGTTAATACAGAGTCCTGTATTAGGCAAATATGTTATTAACTTCCTTATGTTCAGCCATGGGGGGAAAAGTCGAAGCCCCAATAGAGATGAATTGTGGCAGTATGCAGTATGCTGATCACTCACTGTTTTCTCTGTATGAGGGGCACAGTCACCAGGTACTGACAGGCCGTCTGTCCGACAGTCCTTGGATGTTTGTAGTAAATGGCTCACCCCCAAGAGGCTGTACTTGTCCAGGGATAGAGAGATCTTGTTCTCCGGTGTATGAGCAAAAGAGTAGGTGGAGCCCTTTTTGTGTTTCATAACGCACCCGTGACTTTCTCAAAAGGTATGACTCCAAACCTTAGGTGTGCTCTTTTATGATCTGGTGAACATCGGTATTCATCAATTAGCTTGTTGGACATACTCCTGACCCACTCTAATTATGTAATGGATTTGTCTCAGTCCATGCTTATATACGAATAGAAAAAGGAGGATATAGTCAGGTTCATCAATAATTACTGCAACTATTAAGTTATCATTATTACACAGATTACAAATGCCACTACTGTACATAAAAAATTATTATAAAATATAGAGCTAATCAAATATGATATTAGAAAAATAAACACATAATAAAAGACATCAGTAATCTGTATGATCAAAACCTATACTAAAAGGGGTATAGCCCAAAAGGGAAAATCAACATATCATATATATAAAATAGATGAATCATATTTCTTTGTTACGAGTGATTTACAAGCTCATTATTCTAATATCCTGCACTGTAAAGGTATTGAAGCCAGCAAAAAACAATTGATAAATTTACCTCAGGGGCTGCATTGTTTTATTATGTAGTCCATCTCTTTCAATTTGTCACATAATTATTTAAGTTTTGATCATGTATATTGTTTACATTCACTTGGGACAGCAATGGGGATGAGGTTCGCACCGGGTTTCGCCAACATATACATGGATGCGTTCAAGGACAAACCTTGGCACGGACCTCGTCTACTATGGATACATAGACTATCTATTTTTATTTGTGATGGGGATGAGCATGATTTTTCTTCATAATTCACCAACACACTTAACACAAATAATTTGAATTTGAAATTCAACAGCTGTATATAGAAAGACAATATTTCCTTCTTGGACATCTTCCTTTCTATAGAAAATAAAATTATTTTGAAAATATTTTGAAAAGAAGTAGATAATTTTAACTTTCTACACTTTGAGAGCTCCCATCATAAACCTTGGATCACTAACATATCCCGGGGACAGTTAAGATGCATTCATAGAAAATATTCAAATAATATTTATTTATTTATTAACAGTTTCTTATATAGCGCAGCATATTTCATTGCGCTTTACAATTGTAAGCATTAATAGAACAAAACTGGATAATAACAGACAGATATATAGGTAGGAAGGCCCTGCTCGGAAGCTTACAATCTATAATATTTTAAAGTACAAGCAAGGGAATTAGTAGATAGTCTTAAAACTAGAGGTTATCCTGAGGATCTTTCAGAATTAATACTTAGAGAAACCAGGGACATCAATAAGGAGGATTTAATAATTTATAGGGAAAGGACTACCACCATTAACACACATTTTTTTAAATCTTCCATGGATGATGAATCATTTGAGCTCCAGACCTTTATCAACTGCAAATCAACATATGTCATTTATGTGTAGATTTGCAGTTGTAATTTGATGCAAGTTAGGTTCCTCGATCATAGGAGGAAGATTTTAAGGGGATACTGTGCACATGGCCTTTCTAGACATCTTCAGGAACAACATAAGAAAAACTCTTATGAATTTATACTAATAGGGATAGAGTGGGTCAAACCCACATTACACGGAGGAGATAGGTACAGAAAGATGTGAACAAGGGATTATTTTGGATACCTACTGTGAGTTGAGGACCCCCGTTCCCGAGAGGCTTAAATAATATATTGAATTTGACCCCTAAGACTGTCTTTTCCAATCATATAGATAATGTAATGAATGTAAAGAAGGATCATTTCTGCAATCTATCACACAAAGTATGTCTGTTTAGTCTCAGTTTTCAACTTCACCATTTGATATATTAGATGAATTTACGTAAACTAAATAGTTCATATGAATGTGGAGACTTGCCCCCAAAATATTAAATTAAAGGCTTCTCAATATAGACATTTAAGTCTAATGTGACCTGTGTGTATTTCAAATTATTTGCCTAAGGGTTTAGAAGTAGAAAAGAGTAAAGTTATTTAAAAAGAGGTATCCTCATCCCTTACCGATATAGATCTCTATCCATTTTAATATTAAATTAATATTTAACTTATATGTATTGCTCTGTGTAAGTATATTGGTCCTTTACTAATAGAACATTTTGACCTATTTAAATACTTACTCCATATGTATAACTTTGTGTAGGTCTGTACATATATCCAATCCTATATATGTAAACTATTTAAGTCTATTAAAAAGATATATACAGTACATATATCTATTTCTCCCTTTTTCTGTTTTGTAATTGGGGAAATGAGAAAGAATAGTATGATCTTTTTCTAGATTTCTTTCTTATACTTATATTTAGTGCATTATTTTTAATTATTTCTCTTTAAATATTGGATATAAGTTTTTGGAAGATCAGCCATATTTAATGATTGTACGCTTTGGTGCTTTAAAGGGAATTTCATATATTTTATATACATGATATGTGGATTTTCCCTTTTGGGCTATAGCCCTTTTAGTATACGTTTTGATCATACAGATTACTGATATCTTTTAAAATGTGTTAATTTTTCTTATATCATATTTATTTGTTTAGGTCTATCAGGGGTATTCAATATGGGTGCGATAACATCGTTTTTGCGTTTATATTGGAGGTATGACATCATTATCGCAGGTTTTACTTTTACACCGTATTCAATTTCAAAGACTTATCGCAGTTTTGAAAAGTCTTTGCTAAAAAACGGGGATAAGTTTTCACCAATGAATAGGTGTCGAAAAAAAGTGCAGAATTGGGGTTTAGGGGTGCAGGCTTAAAAGAAATAGCCTGTACCCCTGGGAATGACATTTAAAAAAGAACTGTGTCAAAAAAAATGTAAAAAAAAAATAGGGACACCCCAAAAAATTAATTTAAAAATTGGGGTGAAAAAAAAAAAATGGGAGAAAATTGTTTAACAATAGGGAAATAGGTTCAGGGCTATTCTGCAAGTATGCGGCAGGTGTTTTCTAGAAAAGAATTATAGCGGCAGGTGCACAAATGCAGAATTTTTAAAAACTTACTTTAGGGACTTAAAAATATGCTAGCACCCATTTTCATGTACCCCAAATTTGATGGGACCACTTAAAAAAACGAAAAAAATTATCTAAGTGCTCTTCTGCATCACTTCTTCAATTTCGGGAAAAAAACACCTGCTCCGGCTATTTAAATCCCCGACTTTCAAATAAAGGCTAAAACGGGGGTACCCATAAAGTTCCCCCATGTTTTTACAACTTTAAGGGGGTCTTACAATTATTTTAAGGAAAAATTTGTAACTTTACGCAAATCCAACTTCGGAGTTTCCCGTTTTTTGATAATTTTATATTGAATAAGGGGATAAGCGGGAGCGCGAACAATACCTTAACGCAGTAAAAAACTCTGATATGAAACATTAACTTCGACAGTGAAGTTAACGTTTCATATTGAATACCCCTCTATATATTATCAGTATTTTTTTTATGTACAGTGATGGCACTTCTAATCTGTGAAATAGTGATAAATTAATTGTTGCAGTTTCTATACATACAGTATTCAGTATAAGCATGGACTGAGTTAAATCCATGATATAATCAGAGAGGGTCAGAAGTATGTCCCACAAGCTAATTGATGAATACCGATGTTCACGTGAGCATAAAAGCACACCTGATGTTTGGAGTCATACCTTTTGAGAAAGTCACATGTGCATGATGAAATGCATTAAGGGCTCCACCTACTCTATTGCTCATACACCAGAGAACCAGATCTCTCTATCCCGAGACAAGTACAGCCTCTTGCAGGGGCCATTCACTACAAACAACCGAGGACACTCAGATGGATGGCCTGTCAGCATCTGGTGACTGTGCCCCTCATACAGAGAAAACAGTGAGTGATCAGCATACTGCATACTGCTGCAATTCATCTCTATCGGGGCTTCGACTTTTCCCCCACAGCAGCATGTAAGGAAGTTAATAGCATCTTTGCCTGATACGGGACTCTGTTTTCACAATAACATCTGGCCACTATTTACACTGTGAGCATAATCTGGTTCCCAGCTACATTCAGTACAGGATCAAAGGGATATCCCTGTTTTAGCCGTATTTTATACTCCCAATGGAGTACTGACATTATCTCATTTTTTGGACTACAAAGACACCAGACACTTTTTTCATTTAATTGGTTTAGTGTGCTCGTGGATTTGCAACATAACTGTGCAACATTCTGATGTCTGTTTAGAAACAATTAGATACATTTTACTATACCTGTACTCTTTATGTGTTGTTGTTTATTTATTTTTTAAGTTGTACTCTTTAACATATATTTTAAAGAAATCTGATATTCATTAAAATATTTGTGTGGAAAATTATCAGTACTTGTGATGTCAATTGCACAGATCTTTTCTTTCTCTCTTTAAATTTCCTATTTGAAACCTCCACAGTGTGTTCAACTGATTTGCTGCAATTGATATTTTACTCATAGTAATTGTGTGTTTTAGTCAAACTTAAAAGCGCCTTGTTTTTTTTCTTATTGTTTGTCACTACTATCAAACCTGTAATTTGCTTTTTTAAGCAGACTGCATACTTTTCCTCAACTTCAGTACTTTTTTTCCCTCAGTTTTGCATCTTAGCTCACAAATTGTGTTCTACATATGTATTTAGGATTACTGTTTTTTGTTGCAAAGGAATTGGTATAAAATCACAGATTAAGCATAACAACGAATGCTGAGGGTCACTCATGTTTAACCTGAATTGTGTATCTTTTCCTCAATTTTGCATCTTAGGACCTGATTCAGAGTTTTATGCAATGCCAATGTTTTCGCAAATGGAGCAATTTTTTGCCACTGTGCATGCGTCTATGTCACAATGCGCATGCATCAAGGTACATTACCTTAGTCACACACTGCAAATCTCCATTTGCAGTGTGCATGTCATGCAGGAACCATTTGGGGGAGGTAGCATGAAGTGAGGGCTAAAAACGCAGTTGTGTCTCGACTTTAGTGGATGTCACATCCTTCATCTGTGGTCCAGTAAGCAGGATACATTGCTATGGGGTCTTAGTTACGGAAGCCATTCCAAATGACCATAGACTCACTTAAGGAGTGGATATTTGCATGTTGTGCATCCAATGCTGCATATGTGTATGCAGTTGTGGACAGCTCAGCTGCAATTGCTCAGATGGGCATACAACTTTAAAATGGGCCCTTGGTTCACTTATAGTGTTCCAGGTATAGCAATAGTGTTATTGTGCAGCTAAGTAGCAAAGACCATGGCACACTAAACAGGACTATTTAGTGTCATTCGAGGATAGGTGTATGTGGACATATATATATATATATATATATATATATATACTATGTATGAGTCTTACAGGGGGCATTTTAAAAATTTATATTAATACTAAAATTGAGTATGAATATTATTACTAACTCTGTATTGGTGGTATTGGTACAAAGTATGCCAGATTTATTGTATGTAAGATCACGTCACATTTCTGATGAGTTTGACATTAGTCTGCATTTACAAAAATACAAATTAAATGTGCTTGTAATTAAATATTCCAGAGTTGATAGTCCTTGCTATTACATGATTGGTTGAGCAAGCCATCAATTTCAGAGACCAGCCAAGATTGGCTCTCAGATGCTGCAATGTGATTGGAAGACGTGTAGCAGAGTGATTAGCCACAACATGTCAATCCAGAAACTGGGTGATGATTGGCTTAAAGAGGACACATTTGCCACAACAATAGGAGTGTTAAATGTGAACATATGTGGATAAACCATTTAACTGATGTAACTTGTCTGGTAAGAGGTTCTTTTCTGTGCATGTAAAGGACATTGGAGCTTGATCTAGTTTGACTGTTATTCTCTATTTAATTGGTACCATACCTCTGTGCACTGTTTCTTTCTCTCCACAGTTGCATTCTTATCAGTGTGACTTGCCACAGATGCTCTGTGCTGACAAATCATCAGCAGGGCTCTAAAACAGACACTCGGCCCGACTCAGCTTTGGGAATATAGTAAGATATAGCAAGTAACTGTGAACCAGGACAACCCATGTTGCAATGCAAGGGGTGCAAATACATACTGTACATTTTATTTTGCATGTAGGGTAAATACTGCCTGCTTTTGCATGAAGCTCACAAATACTGTACAGCTTTAATTTTACACTAAAATTTAGATGTCAGTTTGGTCACCCCCCTCCCAAATCTAAATCTCTGCACATTTTAAATCTGACCCCAACTGCAGTGCAACATGGTTTCACCAAGATGATCAGTTAAATGCTATATCTTACTCTATTCCCAAAGCTGAATCAGGCCCACTGTACCCAAACGGCAGATGCAATAATTATTTTTTCCATTAAATTTTAAGTGAATTGTCTGCTCTATCTCACCCTTCTGTTAACTGTTTTTACATTCAATAGGGCAGGTATACAAACACCTTGACTGTTTCTATCTTCATTACCTGGGATATAATACTACTGTCTATATCTGGATAAAATCTAAGTTATTGCACCATCTATTGAATACCTATTCTACATTTCAACAACCTACAGCATAATACTTGACAGATCTACAGTATGCAATTTTGTAACTAGAGATGTGTGGGTCCAGATTTCTGAAATCTGAACACAGATAAATTTAGGGGTTTACGAGTAGAACCAGGTCAAGGTTCAGATTCACTTTTATGACCCGGTTTGAACCGAGTCCCAGTTTGGATCTTTTGCCAGTTCGGAATTTGGATTTAAAAACCTAACTAGGGTTTTGGATTCAGACATTTTAGCTGTTTATATTGTTTTTATCAACATTTTACGTGACTTTTCTTGTTTTTTTTATCTGAATCCAAAGTCAAAACACTTGAGGGTGGTTTTGCAAACCCAAAACACGAAGATGAATCCAGATCCAAAACCAAAACACGGGTACACGCACATCTCTAATTGTAACAATGATGAAGAAATGGTGAAATATATCCTATTATTATTATTATTATTATTATTATTATTATTATTATTATTATTAGCAGTTATTTGTATAGCGCACACATATTCCGCAGCACTTTACAGAGAATAGTTGGTCATTCACATCAGTCCCTGCCCCAGTGGAGCTTGCAATCTACTATGTTCCCTATCACATGCATACACACATACACACTAGTGTTAATTTTTGTTGCAAGCCAATTAACCTACCAGTATATTTTTGGAGTGTGGGAGCAAATCAGAGTACCCGGAGGAAACCCACGCAAGCACAGGGAGAATATACAGACTCCACACAGCTAGGGCCATAGTGGGAACCCATGACCTCAGTGCTGTGAGGCAGTAATGCTAACCATTACACATTGTACTGTATAACATAATATATGATATAGTAGCATTATGATTTTTGAACAGATGAATCATAGATCCAGTGCAGGACCACACTATAATTACCATGTGCATATATACACCTATCTTGAGATGGATTTTTTTTCCAAAGGATAGGGTTTGTTCAAGTGTGCACTGATAATGATCATAGCTATGACATTGAACATACAGATAGGATTAACTGGCTGCAGAGGTGTGTACAGTTCTACATGCATATTTAGCTCCAGTGCATTGTTGGTTAAATCTACAGTATAACAGTGGGTGGAGGTGGCAATGTAGGGAGCCCTGGCTGTCAGGCAATCCTGAAACCTGATAGGTTACTGTAAACAGTCGTACAGATGTGACTGTGACATGGACATTAAGTACAGCAATCCAGTAGAACACATGGTAGTTTTCAACTTTGATACTAGTGTTTCATATTTACTAGCACAGAGACTGTGTACTGTATTAGTTAGTACTGCAGATAGACATTACATAACACATTACTGTACATGTTAACTGTCAAATACATTTTGGACTATTTTTCTAACATTCAGATCATTGTCAGCATTTTCAATTTTCTTTTAAGCAGAAAATGGTAAGCAATATACAATTTATGTAATGTGGCAAGTTCACACACTATACTTTATCCATTACATCAGATTTTATTATTATTATTATTATTATTATTATTATTATTATTATTATTAGTTTACTATGTACTTGTGCCAAGTTGTTAAAAGGCATAGATGGGTACACTGTGCTGTGCAAGACAGCTGACTGGAGATTGAATTAGAGCATTCTGGACATAGTCGCATCTGATGATGTTGTGTCACTGATTGCAATGACTGTGATGACAGTATTCTTATACTGTTCTGAATTTATTTACAGTAATGTGCATCTACTGCTTTGCAGACTTTTATTGGACTAAAATTGCAACCAGTGCACTGTACATTTGCTATGTACTTGGTACACTACAGTATACTGTTTGTTTGAACATACATTGCCATCTCTGCTATTCCCTAAAATTACAAACTGCCTCTCCTACTACTGTACTTGTCAAACTATTTTTCTGCAATTGAGACTCCACCCATCCTCCCACATACAGTTTTGCATTTCAAAAGCAACGAGATCAACTTCTGTGCATGCTATGGTGGTGGGTAGAGGAGAATATGGCCATTTTCTACCAGTCATATGGAGCAGAGGGGCAGGTACTCTCTTCTGAGCAAGGTGACTGACTGGAGATTGCTTTCCAGCAGCCACCAGTAGGACACAGTTGAATCTGGTGCAACCACGTAACAAAATGCAATGATTGTGGCCGTAGCGAATAGGCCCAGAATAATCATCAGAAATTTTATTTCTTGATCTATATGTTATAAAACAGCTGCATTGGTTGTCCTGTAATTGACCTATGTTTGGTCACAGAGGGGCGGATGTGTACACTGTGGTTTACGACTTGTGAATAATTTGAAGCAGGCCACACCAGGAAAAGAGGGTGATAACCATCTAGGATCATTCTTGAGATTTGAGGAGTGTTTACACAACGGTCTTATCCATAAACAGACAGTTATGGGACCCTTTGACCAGTTGAGTAAAATGTGAAATACTGGCCTGTGTCATGTGAAGAGAAGAATGTCACAGAATTTATAAACAGCTGGCACTGGGAGTGTTAATCAGAAAGATTGGGGCTAGGAGGGCCCCTGCAAATCATAAGAGTGCAGCTCTCCATAACCAGTTTGTTCATTCATTGGGGCCAGACAAAAAGTGCTGTGAATGCACCAGGATCTTCTTGTGAGTGAAACCTTCCACCCAGCAGCAGTGCTAAGAACTGTGTTGTAAGTTGTCTTAGAAACACTGAATTATTTCTCATTATTTTTTAGAAAATATTTACATAAATAATCTGTGTCATTATATTAATATTTTTGTAACAGAATTGAAAATATTTTTGGATTAAACACATTTAATCTAGCACATTGTCCCTGCTTCTCATTGAACTTGTGAGCCAGTGAAGCCCATGCTACATACCTGTGTATAAGTGAAGGTGATTTATTAATAATTTGTTTGGAGATCACAAGACTCCAGAGTTAAGCTTGCATAGTGGCAGAAGAATCGTGTATTTTGGTAAGTGACCGAGGTGTCATGACCAGCTGATCCAGATTGCTGTATCTGTGAGTCAGCCTGGAATTAAGACAAATTGGTGGCAAGTGGTGGGATAGTATTTTTTGTATTAGAAGTTCAGTCAATTAGTTGTATGATTGTTGATAGGATCTTCATTTTAACTGACCAGAGTGTATGCTCAAGGCTTATGATATTTTAAAAGACATACAGTTGCAAATCATTTCTGTCTCCCCTTCTCTTGTTTACCTTTTCTATGTTTATTTGGCATTAAGTGAGATCTGAGATTACCGCTGGGTACAGGCAACTGAAAAATAGTAAGCTTTGTGACCTATGTGAGGCTAGAGAGATTGACAGTACTGACAAGAATGAAGGTCAGATGATCAAATAACTCATAAAAGCAGATCAGAGTCAGAGTGCTTACAAGGAGCAGGCTGAGGCATATTCTATTTTGGAAAATCCTCTGACCCTGAATATTCCAGCAAGTTCCAGCTGGAGATTAGATGCCTCTGCTAGTTCCAGGAAGGACACTGCCCTGGATAAGTACCTGCAAACTGCCCTTAAATACCTGAGAGAGACAGACAATGTGTTGCCCCTGCAGCTGATACAGCAGTTCCAAACCAGGGAGGCTGCAGAACATGCAGATGCCAGGGAAGCTGTGGAATGTATAACTGCCAAGGAGGCTGCAGAAGGTTCAGCTGCCAGGGAGGCTGCAGAACATGCAGGTGCCAGGGAAATTGAGGCTGCAAACCACTAAGCAGAGCACTTTCACCAGCTGGAGCTGGGTAGGCTCCAAAATCAGCCTGCAGGCAGAGACACCAGTTGGAACAGACCTCGACATGACCAATTTCCCATGCTGGAAAAGGATGGTGACCTAGACAAATTCTTAGGAGTTTTGAAAGGACTTGCTGGCAGTTTGCGCTGGACCCCAGTCAGTTGGCCAGTTATTTATCCCCTGGACTAAGGAGGAAAGCTTTGGAAGCATTCACGACCTTCCCAAAGAACTGGATGACAATTATACCGCAATTAAGAATGCCTTATTACAGCAATTTAACATCATCAAGAAGGCTTACAGACAGAATTCAGAGTCTCAAAATGCAGTCACTCTGATACCTATGCTAAATTGGTAGCACAATTGTCAACCCTGTTGCTTCATTGGGTTGATGGATTGCATGTGATGGACTTTGACCAACTAAAAGACCTCAATCTACAGGAACAGGTCATTGCACTGTGCCCATTGGAGGTCAAAGAGTGGGCCCTGATTCGGGATCCAAAATCAAAACCAGACTTTCACACAAGTACACCAGCACTAGGGCTTCTGTGGTGAAGAAGAGCTGGGGGATGCCAGAACAAGCAGCATGGAGAAAGAGATGACCAGGGGATTCATACCTGCTGTCCCCTGCAAAACCAGCTGTTGCTGCACCTTTTTATAGGGCGGGGGAAATACCTGTTTAGACAATTGGCCGCAGGTGTTTTACTTGTGATAAATGGGGCACATCAGCATCAATTGCCCCAAGAAGAAACTATCAACACCCTTTCCTGTGAGGGGCCCAGCATGGAAACCTGTGCCAACCATTCTTCATGTGGAAGGGCCCCAAGGATGCTCCTGGTACAATCTGCAAGTGATCCAGGTAGGACACCAAATTGAACTTGAGTTATTAGACTTTGGTGCAGACCTGACACTCATCCACTCAGGCCTAGTAGGCCCAGGGGATATTATTCCAGGTAAGACTATTGCTGTGTGGGGAGTTGGTGGGGTGCACCCAGAGGTGCCTATGGCTTGAGTGTGTCTGGATTGGGGAGTAGGAAGATGAGTGCAGGATGTTGGGGTCCTGGACAATTTACCTTCCTTGGTTCTTCTGGTAACATACCTGGGATAAATGTGCACAACATATATCACTGGGACTGAAGTTGTTAAATCTACAAATGTATCACCTAACCATGTTTTTACCCAGGTACAGTAGATACTGACAGCCAGTACAATTTGGGTACAAGTGTCAGTGCAGCAGATGTACAATGTTACCCTGTTTTCCCCCAAATTAATTCTACTGACCAGTGCAATTTAAATATAATTGTATATAATGACAAAAACACTATTGATCTGTCTGTCCCAGAAACTAACCCTTTGTAGATTCACAGGGCAAAATTTAGTCTGGCAGAAATGTTTTCCAATGCAAGTCTTATTGACTTGGCAACTGTTCCCCTACCAGTACATGAGGTTAACACTGTATGCAACAATGTGTCCAATGTAACCCCTTCTTTAGCAGTAATGACATGGCCCAAAGCACCAAATAGGGGATGTGAGTTAACTTCTACAAGTGTAGAGCCCAGCTTAGTAGAGGTTAATCCCCCTCAACCCCCCTCCCTCCCTCCCTGGACACAGTTCAGCCCCAGACACTGAATTGAGGAAAAAGTGGCAGCTGCAAGCCCTAAGTCCTCACAATGACCAGAGAGTCAGTAGTGGAGCTTTCAGAATCTTGGGTTTGGTGAGGGAAAAGGTCTTACAGAAATAACAGAAAGGTAAACAATATATAATATTTTGTGAAAATTAAATATTTTGGGAGAGAAGTGTCATGGTTGTGAAACAAGGTGCAGTTACTGGCATAGCTGAGTGCCCCACTGTATATGGTACTAGTGAAATTACTCCAGCCCCTGTTGTAAATAATCTTTCAAAGTTATGTGAGTCCTGCCATAATAATAAGTACCAGGGAGGAAGCAGCACGGAGGAGCTGGGCATTAGTCCCTGAAGAAATAAGAAGTGGTCTGCTAGCAGTCACAGAGGACAGTAATATTGCGTATCCATTGTCCTCCCTAACGCTCACATACAGACTCTTATTCCAGCTGATCTAGGAAGACAGGAAGTCTTCAAAATGGAACTTAGTAGGGTCAGTAATGTGTTAGACTCTATCCCTGTTTGTATGGCAGCTCATGATCAGGAGATCAGGGCCAAAGCATATGGTTATCAGGCTGTAATGTCCATCTGTGCTAAGATGGATCATGAAAGGATTCTGGCTCCAACTAACTATGACAAAAAGTATCTTAGCCTCAAAAACACTGCTGCTGCTACATCTGTCCTTGTGATCTTTTCACACACCACTGTACAAGTCAAGAGATATCCTCTCCGTACTGGGCTGTTGGATAGGGACCAGACTGAAATGCTGAATAGCAATGCATTAGATGATCCTGTGAGGGAGGAGGGTGTGTCAGAGTCACAGCTAGCACTGTTGAAAACTCTGCCCCTGAACTACAAATGCCAACTGGTGACCATTTTATTTAAAATGGGGTGTCTGATTGTACTTTGTCTCTAATGAATGATATTGAGTTTGTAAAATATACCCCTCCCTCTCCTGTTGAAGCTCTCAGGGACCTAGAGATTTAAATGATCACTCCCAGGTACTCTATAGGGAGATGGAGCCAGGGAAGAGTGAAAAATGGTACTCCCTACCTGAAACAGCAGTGATTTAGACAAGGACAGATGAACTGGAGGACCAGGACTGCCCACATGGCATGAGTGATGTGCTGTAGTTGAGGCACCAAGTAGGAAGAGGTACCCTCTGTCCAGAGCCAGGCAAGGTGGAGACTATTGCTGCATGATCTACCCCTAAGACCAAGAAGCAGGTCACATCTTTTCTCGGTACTTCTGGGTACTATCGTAAGTCTGTAACCCACTACAGCATGCTAACCAAGCCTCTGACCAATCTGACAAAAAAGAAATTACCTCTTGAGGTCGATTTGAAAGAGGACTGTGAGAGGGCCTTTGTGGCTTTGAAGTCGGCTCTAACCCAAGCCCCTGATTTTAAACAAAGGTTCCTAGCACAGACGGACTCCTCCAACTATGGGCTGGGCATTGTGCTCAGCCAGGTAAATGAGCAGGGGGATAAGCATACTGTAATTTTCTTAAGTAGTAAATTACTTCCCCGGGAAGTAGCATTTTACACCATTGAAAAGGAATGTTTGGCAATTGTGTGGTCTCTCCAGAGGCTACAGCCCTACCTATATGGAAGGGACTTCTTTGTTATTACTTATCATAACCCCCTCAGCTGGTTACACAGGGTCTCGGGGGATAATGGTAAACTTCTGAGGTGGAGCCTTAAATTGCAATAGTATAACTTTACCATCCAGCACAGAAAGGGTGCAGAACACGGTAATACAGATGAGCTCTCCAGAAAGGTACAGGACAAGGTTGCTGGACTGTAGGAGAGAATGTGATAGGTAGATCCCTATCTCTCCTGTGTCCATCATCTTCAGTGGGAGGTGTAGCAAATAGCCTCAGAATAATCACCAAAAATTATATTTCTTGATCTATACGTGATAAATAAGCTGCATTGGATGCCTTGTAATTGATATATGTTCAGTCACAGAGGGGCTGATGGGTACACTGCGGTTTAAAACTTTTGAATCCTTTAAAGCCAACCACACCAGGAAGAGAGGATGATAGCCATCTAGGATCATTCTTGCGATTTGAGGAGTTTTTACACAACTGTGTCTTATCTCCTAAACAGATAGTTATGGGACACTTTGACCAGTTGAGTAAAATGTGAAATACTCTTAATTATTTCTCTTTATTTTTTAGAAAATATTTGCATATGCAATTTGTGAGTCATTTTATTAATATTTTTGTAACTAAGCCTTGAAAATATTTTTTGGATTAAACACATTTAATATAGCATATTCCCTCTGATTCTTAATGAACGTGGAAGCATGTGAGGCCCAAGCTACATACCTGTGTATAACTGAAGGTGATTTATTAATACTTTGTTCAGAGACTGCAAGACTCCAGAGTTAAGCTTGTGTGGTGGCAGAAGAATCATGTATTTTGGTATATGACCGAGGTGCACTGGCCTCACGACCAGCTGATTCAGATTGCTTTATCTGTGAGTCAGCCTGGGATCGTGACAGTGACCAAAAGTATTTTTACACTGTTCTGCTTCCAGTAACTGTGTTGAGGGTCTACTGCTCTTCAGACTTTTATCGGTTTGCAATGGTAACCAGTGGTCTGTATAACTGCTAAGTACTTGGTATACTACAGTATACTGAAAGCCTTTTATCTTTTATATTCCCTCACGTTGTCAACAGCCTCCACCACTAATGTTGTCAAACTTTTTTCTACCATTGAGTGCCTTGTACTTTGTAGTCCAAGATTAACTTTTCTGTGAGGTGTGGGGACAGTCATATAATTTCAGTCATCTAACTTTAGCCTTATTAAGCTGAGGTGATGGCACTCTGGGCCTGATTCAGACCCACTTGCGAGCGCTATGCGCTTGCAAGTGGGTCAATAGTGGCCCAGCATGCATGCGCACGATGGAGCCGGCTCCATCATGTGCATGCGCGAGACCCAGATAGCGATGGGCAAACCGTTGATCTGGGTCTCGTACCAAAGGGGGCATGCTGTCGATGTTGAGTGACAGCACGCCCCATTTGGTGGGCAAGCTGGGGGAGTGGCTGCCCAAACAGAGGCGTTCCCATGTAAACGCCTCCATTGGTGGCGGCCCCACTGACATCACGAGTGATGTCAGTGGGAGAGATTTTGGCTCTGTTTGAGCCAAAATCTCTCTTGGGCTTGCGGCAACGAGACCCTACCACAAGGGTCTCATCACAAGCCCGATGGTCGCAATGGTCATGACCATCGCGACCATCTTCCTGGCCACTCGCTGTAGCTGTGGGTGGTCACCCACAGCTATGCGAGCGGCCAGGAAGCCACTCTAAAAAAACAAGAAGGTCAGCCCTGATTCAGAGCGAGTGCTCTGTCAGAGCGTCCGGCTCTGAATCAGGGCCCCTGTGTTGAAGAAGGCAGCTGACTAGTGATGACCTTCAAGCAGCCACCATTGGGATATAGCCACAAAGACAGCATCCATCCATAGTTTCGAACTGAAGTGCATCCATGTATAGTAATGTGCTAGTGCTTTACTGTAAGTTCTATTTTTCTTATTTTTTCCTAAGATGTACACTGCACTTGCCCTGATTTGTATACAGCACTCTAGACAATAAAGTACATGTAATATACTTAATAACTATAGCTCCACCCTCTGAACTATAACAAGCTATTTTGTTTAAATAAGCATACATAGTGTGTTTACAGTATAAATCTAACATAACAAATTTTTGCAAACAAACAAAAAATCTACTGGAACTGCTCCACCAATCTATCCAGGTTTTCCGCTATTTGGTGGAAATGTTGCTCAATAACCTAGGCAAACCGAGAAATGAAGGTATGCGCCCTTAAAACATCCTTCTGGCTCACATTGTTTTTCATTATTTCCCACACATATATATTTTTTTAAATTAAGAAGTGTAAGAATTAAAATGTCAGGACAAGGGATTCTGGATTTTCTGGGTGAGGTCTAGGTACCTGCTCACTAACCACTCAAAATGTTTGGAGTAGTGAGGGATGGATATAACACTTCCTTATAGGTGTGCAAGGTAATGGTGTAAGCGGCAGGACAGTTCTGTAGAGATTGGGGCTCTGGGGTAAATCTCCGTGATGTGTACTGGATGATAGGACAACTGGAGTGGGACCAGACTATAGCAACAGGAGCTGGAGTGATGTTGGACTAGGCAACTCGAACCAGAGTGGGACTGGAATTAGCAACTGGAGCTGGAGTGGAATCAGACCTAGCAACTGGAGTCCAATTGGGAACGGACTTTGCATATAAAGCCAGAGAGGAATCGGACTTGGCAACTGGAACCGTATTGGTACTGGACTTTAGCAACTGGATCTGGAGTGGAATCACCACTGAAGTAGGCAAGTAGACTATATTTAACAAGCCAGGGGGCTGGAGACTTGGACATCTAACAGCAATGAAGCTCAAGCACTGAGTGCTGTAAGGGGATGATCTTTATGTCCTGGGTCTCACTGAGATTTGCTGGTGCGGTCAGGTGGACAACAGCCTATCTGCCATTGGAGATTAGCGGTCATCTGGACAATACAAACATGGTGGCTGCCAGTGTCTGGAGCCAGTGGGAACACTACCAGAACCACAGGCCTCTGAGACCACTACCACACTGGGAGCCCAGCAGCACACACTCAGCTGGCTGGGACTGACATGGCAGTACCCAATGTCCAGAGCCAGTGGGAATGCTGCTGGAGCTCCAGGTCCCTGAGACCACCACCACTACACTGAGAATCTATCAGCAACACACTCTGGGGAGCTCCAGGCTGGGACCCCTGCCAGCACAGAGCAGTATGACAATTCCTGATATGAAATAAGTTGGCTTTATCCCATTTCATACTGAAGCAATGGCCAAAGACAAAGGATGAGACATTGGCAGCATATGCATTAAAATCTGCCTAACAATGCATGACATCAGTAAATCCAAAACTTGTGTGCAGTATCCACTCTCCCTTTTATGAATTCTCCTCAGTGTACTGTATAGCCACATAATTTATCAACATAAATTTTAAATATTATAGGACTTGGCTAAAATGTATGTTAAATTTCCCAATAATAACCAAGTGTTAGCTGTACTGCACTGTAATTAAAAACCATGTGCAGCAATAATGGTAACCAGAATTTCCATAGCAATAAACAAAGACAGTTGCAGTATTTTCCAGTTCTCACACAGCTATTAAGAGTAATCTATTATGATGAATTTTCCATCTTCTAAGAATGGATGGTTTGTACATGCTGATTTTTTATATTGCTCGTAAGACCCAAAACTATTGTTAACAGAATATTTCATAGTGTATGCTATGTCTTTTCTCTTAACTACCAATGGTGCGATGACTATAAGAAGCAGAACTGAGAGCAGAATATGGAGGAAGTGCCTTAAACCACAAGGCTTGGGGGCTGCCCCAAGTATCAATAACAATTTTTTTAGCCTATAAGTCTATAAGTTTTATAAAGTGGTGGTTTAACAGAAGATTTAAGATCTATTGCCTTACTTGACCTAAGCCTGTTTAGTCACAGTGAGGTAAATCCTTTAGTACTAAATGCCCACTGCAACTCGTGCCTGGCCTCATCTTGAAGGTTTGATGGCTATTGTGTGTGAGTTGTGTCTACTGGCTTTGTATTATTACTGCACTAATTAAAAAACATTTATTTAAGAGATGGCAGAAATAAATATCAGTTGAAACTAAATGTAGATAAAAACATATATCTAATCACATACTATATTGTATCTGAACAATGTATATAAAAAAAACAATCTCAATAATAATAAAGCTTATGAAATCAGATCAAATATTCCACTTACCTAATAAAATGTCCAATATCGACTCTTTGAGAAAGCCTACGGTGGTGAGAGGTGAAATGCATCAGTGAACCCTGATAAATTGCTCCCCTAGATGGTTCCAGCATCTTGGATGTTTATAGCAGAAGCAGCAGTCATTGGATAATTTGCCACTGCAAGCGTATGGACAGTCATTTCCCCACTGCATTTGTTAATTCCGGCCTCCTGTTGATGAGCTGGGAGCATATAGAGATGTATACAGAGAGGGCTCACTTTATATAAGCCAGATTGCTGTCAGATGGAATATACTTAGCAAGGAAGGGGTAATTATTTTGGACTCAATTCAACAATCTATCAATGTGTGTATGCTGCTGAATTTTTTCCTAAAGACCTATACATCAAAGCTATACAGGACTTTTGTGGATGTATTAGATTATGGCCATATGGTGAGAAATTCTAATTCAAAATCTGTTTAAACACTGATGAGGCACTAAAGAAATTATGATGTGCTTCTAAAGTAATAATTGCTGCTAAAGTCTATATTGGATATTTTATCAGCCAAGTGTAAAATTGGATCTGAATTCATAAGCTTTATTATTATTATTGAGATTGTTTTTTATATACATTGTTCAGATACAATATAGTATATGAATAAATGTATGTTTTTATTTACATTTAGTTCCAACTGACATTTATTTCTGCCATCTCTCAAATAAATGTTTTATAATTAGCGCAGTAATGATACAGTAATATCAGTAGTTTCTTTCAAATTAGATGAGCAACCACAGCGCTTCTTAATTACTGCATCTGTATATATAATTGTCGGATTAATTGTGGAGATCTAAATTGGTCTTTGGAGTTTTATTAATAACACTTTCAATAGCACCATTAGTCATATATATTTATCTATTGGTTTAATATCATATTGCTGTTGTTATTATCAGGTTGGTGTTTGTGCTATTACACATTTCCTTGACCTTGTATTAATGGAGATTTCAGGTAGTAATGTAGTGGTTATTTTTCTAAGTGTGTCATATCTATGCTATTTCTGATTTGAATTTACCTAAGTGACTTGGCTCATTTTGTAATACATGCAGTTTCATCAGTTTCTTTTGATCTCGTACTCTTGGGTTTTAATGGGAGAAGCATATTATGTCTGCAGTTTATGCCATTATACATGCCCCAGCTTTCCGCCGGGTGTAGTTTTTGTCCTGATTATGGTTATCTCAGCTATTGTTTGGTAATGCTAGACATGGGCTGTTGCCCCTCTCCCATCTATTCTTATTCATTGCCAAAGTACATTTTTGGATGGTGAAGCATTGGATGTGTTGCATGACCATTGTCCAGCCTTCTTTGGCTTTAGTTGTTGATGTTTACATGACTTCCTTTTCAGATTCTGATTTGTCCTGCCTGGAGGATGGGTTTTCAGGGGCCACTTCTTTGCTTTGATTGTATGTTGGAGACTGGCTGAATTCCAGAAGTCACAGTTTCAATGTTTCTTTTGGAATAAGATGACTTTGCTCTTGCGCAATCCTTGGTACATTTCCACTATAACTGTCTCTATAGGGCAGACGGTGTGCATTTTCACAATGTGGTTTGCTGGTTTTCTTTGGGGTTTTGTTTCATGTTCTGGATGGTTTATGTTGGCAGGTGTATGGTAATGGTGCTGCAGTTTTGTAGCAGAACCTTTTGTTGGCAGGAAAGCACAGTAGATCAGCGGACTGGGTGCACATTTTAAGTTGTAAGCTATAGTTATGTTATATTTATATTTTTTGGGAGTAGACTCACTTTTGTGACTATTAATTATGTGATTGACATGAGAGACACACTCAGCCAATAGTAGGCTTATCCATCTATACCAATGCAAAGAAACACAATACAGTATAATAAAATACTGTAAGATAACCATAGTGTTACACACTATAATGTAAATAAAGCTAAATAACAAGACAAATAAATAATGTTACAAATAAATAATAGTCTGCATATACAGTAATGTACATGCAGTATACAGTATCTGTTATTTCTGCGGTTCATAGGGCCTCAGTCAGACTGCCTACATGCAAGGACTTTCCAGTGGAGAGACCTTAACCAGCCTTCATGGATAAACTTATGCTGGTTCTCCTCCTGCTGGTGAACTGTAGCATACTTGCTTCATTCGAGCTCTGCAACATCACAACCAGTGTTTCACAGTGAGTCTGTCTGTACATCAGTTAATGAACCATTCCCTGGTTAAACAACTGGGCTATCTGTAGTGATAAGGCATCTGCTGGTGTGTATATAACTCGGCCATGCCACCACACCTAAACACCCTTATTTCCAACAAGTTCAAATATATTTTAAATGACTCACACATGGATAAATATGTTAGCCTTGCTAAAATGTACCTCAATGTCTTAAGACTAAGTGGTAAATTTACTAAGAATTGTGTTTGGGCTGGGCATTGTTAGGATTCATGTGGGTTTTTTGCTCCCCAAATCACGGATTTCATAACAATGATGGTTGCCTGTCTATTGTTTTACAGAGGTCTTACCATTCATATTTGGTAATGTTGTGAACTCTGACGGACAGTATATTTACTACACCCATATAAATATGCCCTGCAGTGATCAGAACATGTGTATTGTAGTGGGTTTCTGTAAGTGGAGCTAGCACTGGTGGAGTTTGGAGAGCATTTGCTGTGGTTTGGAGGTGTTTGTTTGTGAGTTGATTTGTGGATTTTAGTGTTGTCTTGTATTTTTTTTTTTTTTTCTGTCTGCATTGCCTTTTTAATTTTTTCTTGTCACTGTTTATGTGCGTCTGGGGTGTGTGATTAGTGAGTGTTGTATGTGTTTTTGTTATGAAGGGGGAGAGAATCAGGCCAAGGGCTAAGGAGCTGCATTCAGAGTGTGAGATGGAGGATGAGGTTGCAGAGGAGCCTGTGTTTGAAATGGACAGTGACAGTAATGTACCTACTCACCCAGCAAAGTTAAACCAAAACTTTGAGGAATGTGAAGTTTATTTATCAGGAAAATGTGGCTTTGGAGACTAGGGTCATGAAATCATATGAAGTGCTGTTTGGTCAGATGTTTTGAAATATAGTGGGCCATGTAATTCACAGCATTGAACTTTATAGAAAAAGGTTCAATGTTTTTAAATGGTGGGTGAATGAGGAAATGGTATATTTGACGAAGTCAGAATGGCAGATAGGTGGTGGCTGCCCTAAGAAACCAGATTACCAGGGCTACAAGGAGCCATTGTGGGACATTATTCTGCCAGAGGTCGTTATGCATGTACACATGTCAGACATGGATACCCCCTCCCAGCTTGGTGAGTGTCCACATTTTTTACCTAATACTGCCTGTAATGTGTATTTTGTATAAGAACTTGTGGCCTCCCAAAAGAACCCATTTAGTACAGTAAAGTATACTTACACTGATGTCTCTAATGTGCATCTTATTTCTAACTTGCACACTTCAAACTCATATTGCATCAATAACATTGTAGATTGCTGAAGGTGATTTGGGCCCATTTTATTAGCATGATCATTGCGTAAGTAATCTTGTTTTAGTTCAATGGTCTATTGAGTTCTATTTCTGTGTTTTGTCATCTATTTTTGTGCAGGATCATATTCTTACCTGTGTTCTTGCCTTTAGTAAATATCTGGGGTATATTTACTAAAGTGTGCATTAATAGAAGTGGAAATGTTGCCTATAGCAAACAATCATATTTTACATATTTATCTAGCACCTTAAAGAAGATAATAGCTAGAATCTTATTGGTTGCTATGGGCAACATCTCCACTTCTATAAATCCACACTTTAGTAAATATACCCCTATGAGTTTCATTTTCATGGGAAACTAGCACACAAATGCAAGCTTGACAAAAATAAATCATGGTAAAAACAAATATTAAAACCAAACCTGATATAAAAAAGTGGTTCTTTGGCACTTGTGGTGCACAGAATAGTCCATGTGGCAACATTCTGCACTCTGATTCATTTACCAATCAGTGTCTGATTATCTCCCACTACTCTGGTTGGTGGAGGTCTAGTGACTTTGCCCAATCAATGTTCTAGCAGCTGTCTACTGAGTCTAGCATATGAATATTATACACAGTTGAAGCGTGTTTGTGCCTGGTGGCTGAGAAGCAAGCAGAGGAATATAAGTGGAGTGGCAGGGAAGCAATCTTTGCCTGCTTCCATGCTACCAGGTTTATGTACTTAATGTTTGGATACAGAAAGCCACCTGCTCAAGAGGGCAGGAGGGTGTATGTATGAAGTCAGAATGGTAGATAGGTGGTGGCTCCCCTAACAAGCCAGATTACCTGGAATACAAGGAGCCATTGTGGGACATTATTCTGCCAGAGGCCATTATACATGTACACATGTGAGACAAGGATACCTCCTCCCAGCTTGGTGAGTGTCCACATTTTTTAATCTCCAACCTCATCATGAAGATGAAATTGGAGATTTAGGGAGCAGGATAGGTCTACATATTAAATGTGAGGAGCAAAGGAGAGGATGGAGTCAAGGATGACACCCAGGTAGCAGAGGAACGGGGGAGATAGCAGTGCTGCCAACAGTGATAGAGAGATCAGAAAAGGAGGTAAGTCTAGATGGATGAAAGACAGTGAGTTTTTGTTTGGCCATTATGAGTTTGAGAGAACACAAAAACATCTAGGGGTCTATTTACTAAGCAATGTTAGGAGATAGAGTGAAAAGTGATAAGGTGCCAGCCAATCAGCTCCCAACTGTCATTTTTCAAACACAGCCTGTGAGATGGCAGTTGGGAGCTTATTGACTGGCACCTTATCACTTTCTTATCACTTTTCACTCTGTCTCCTAACACTGCTTAGTAACTTGACCCCTTAGAATACATGACAGAAAGCCAACTGGTCACCTGAGAGTGGAGGGAGGGGAGAGGTAAGGAGAAGTAGAGTTGGGTGTCATCAGCAAAGAGGTAAAATTGGAGCTGAATGAGCTGATGAATTCAACTAGGGAAGAAGTGTACAAAGAGAAGAACAGAGGACCAAGGACTCACCTTTGTGGGATGCCCACGGGAAGACTGGATGGAGGGAGGTAGAACTATCTTGCTATCATTCCATCATCATCTTTGCTCTTCTACTGTCCTCTTTTTTAATTTCCAGAGTTACTTCATCCTGTCCTTTCTTTCATTCATTATTCATTCTCCCTGTCTGTGTTCAATTTCTCCCCTTCACATTTTCTCTGCTACCATCTCCCCATGTGACTGCTTTAGTGACTCCACTCAACTCTTCCACTTGCTCCTTCCCCTGCAGCTGGACTGAAGAGTTCTGATGAGTCTCTTTCCTTTTTTTCCTGGGCATGTGGCCTGCTTTGGCTGGACATCTGCAGCTGGAAATCTCCTTTACATGTTTGTATTCCTGGTATTGTATGGCTTGTTTGGCTGCACTGAGTTTGTTTTTTTGGGGTTTCCGGTACATTTGTCCTGCATTAGAGTGTTTTTTCTGTGCAGTGGCAGCTGGGTGTTTAGAAGCTGCCTGTGGGTTTCTTGGGAGTAGTGCTCCAATCTATCTTTCTACTATGTCTGCTGTTTGCACTGCCTTAGTGATGCCAGTGTGCAAATAGCCCATGGACTGAGCTGCTCACCACATTCAGTGAGGAGTTTAAAGTGCTTTTGAACCAATGTCTTCCCCTAACAAGATTTCAAAAAAATTACCTTGACATTTTTGAGGAGTATTTTCACTAAAGATGGGCTGCTCATTTCACCCCATTCTCCCTATTCCCTTTTGTGTAATTTTCTGTATATACTGTAAAATTGGGAGTGAATAAAACACTGTGACTTATGTTGTGTTGAATTGCATGCATGGGTTCAGTTTCCTTCCTTTTTGTGTGTAGTGTCTATGAACTTGAGGTGGTTGAGCTTGGTTTGTGGTGCATTTGGGTGGTTTCTTGTGTTATGAATTTTTTTGGTTGGATGGATTTTAGGTCTGGTTATTGTTCAAAGGATTACAGGATTATGAATCTGGTACAATACTTGTATTGTCAAAGATTTGTTTCTAATTAGATTTTGAGTTTTATTAAAGGGAAATTCAGATTGAGTCCACAAGGTGGTGTTTGCACTCTATCTGATGTGAATTTTTGACTGAGGTTCATATGTTTTCGCATATAAATCTGCTGTTTTCCCATGTTCATTTGTATGTTTGTTTTGTGGATGGCAAAGCATCATGAGTGGATACATATGGTGCAGGAGATGGTTTGCCGAGTACCAACTGAGGTTGGCCAGTGCTTCAACTCAAGGGGGGAGGGCCTGGTGAGTGGTAGTGGTACTGGCAATAACTCTGGCTGTGACATTTGTTTGTGTTAATTTATCAATGCAGCTGTAAAATTTCTGCTTTATTCTTTACAGACCCTTTTTATCTACTGACTAACTGGGTGCTCCTGGGTAGGACAATTTGGTGGTGGTTCTGGTTCAGGATGTTTAGTGGGTGTTTTGTGCTTGGTGGTGGGCTGTGGTAACTCTAAGTTAGCATGGCAGAGAATTATTATTATCAGTGAATACATGTGGTGCAGGAGGTGATACAGAGTACTGACTGGGGTAAGCTAGTATCACAATGCAAAAGGGGTCCAAGCAAGTAATATAGGTACTGTCTGCAGGCTGTGGCATATGTCTTGTATTTACTTATCAATGCAACTGATGGTTGCATGCTTTATTGCCACCTGTCACTCTGCAGACCATTGTCCAATTTGATTGAAATAAATTGTGACAACATTTACACCAAATGCAAGTCTGTGTATATATATTAAGGTTAAGTGGTTATTACTATGAGTGTAAAATAGTATAGTTCAATCAGTTGGACCCTTCCTTTGTCTGTGCTGCTGAACTTCTTCTGCTCACTGGGGTTACCTGATTTGGGCTTATGGGCACCTCAATTCCTCAACCTTTCCTGAGGGGATCATACATTCTCCACTGAGCACCAACTACCATGAATTCAGTGCATAGAGCATTGCCAAGCAGAGCTCTCTTTTTGACGATCTAGCATGTTATGGAGCAGCTCCCACCATGTTCAATATGTAGAGATGGAGACAAAAGTTATCCAGTGCACAACTATTTGTTTAAGTCACAATTACCTTATTTTTACAGTACTTTTTTTCCTATAATATTGTACAATATTATAGGACTAAAATGCATGTGAAAATAAGGTGATTGTGAAGGAGACAAATAGTTGTGAATTTATTGAATATGATTGGCAGGGCTCTATGCACTAAATTCATGTAAGTAAGTGAAGTGAACAATGTAGAGGGTAATAGTGCTAATCATACCAATAGGAGAATTAGAGATTGTTTGAAAGTGAAGAAAGAGGCTTGAGTTAAGGTTAATTCCACTATTGTATCATGTATAAATTACAGGGAAATGTGGGCAATTGTATTTATATAGTGCTTTTCTCCCACAGGACTCAAAGTCGCTTTATAGACATCTGAAAACATGGTACATTGTTCAAGGATTAGGCATTGCAGAAAATAGAAAACCACATGGAGATAATTAAAAACAGCCAGAACCTAAAGAGCACAATAAACATATTGCAGGGTTGGTGCAGACATTTTGTGAAAGAACTTCCATGGGTTATATATTTCACCAACAAAAGGTACCAGATGAGGCAGCCATCTTGGGCGCACTACGTAGGATTACCCTGAGTGGAATAGGATATGCCTAGAAAAGATGACAAAAATGGGTGGTTGCAGCATCCTAACGCTAGGAGTAGGGTCCCACCATAATCGTCAGGTCCTTGTATTTTCCATCTCATCCACGAGTGTACCAGGTGAGGCAGCCATGTAGTGCACACTATGAAGGTTACAATTTGGGAGACAAGCCGTACAAGGACCCAAGGCATAAATGGGAAAACTGACGTGTGTGGCAGTATGATATACCCAGTATGAATAGATCTGTATGTCCAGATTGTAGCTTGAAATAAGATGTGGATGTCTGGTTATGCATAACAATGTTTTCTTGGTATTTGCTTTCGAGTTGTGGATGATTGTTGCTAATGATCTGTTGAAGTAGCAATAACAATATCAATTAAAATATAAAGGATAGTATTGCTGATAAGTGTATATGTCAATATTAACCTATTAAACCAACATAGATATTAATTTGAAAGTATGGAATTCTGAGGTAGAAAGCAACCAGACCAGTTTTTTTAAATGCTTATATTGGATTTAGGTAATTATGCTTATATTTTATGTATTAGTGATTGACTTTTCATATTTTTTGTCCTTTAAACCATTTTTTTTCTACATGATAATGTTTGAATTGTATAATTTTGAAATTTGGTACATTTATGCATTAAAGCAATTAGATTACATGTAGCTATCAATTTTTATTAACTACGTTTTTTTAATTCATTTTAAATAGTTCTACACTCATGATACATGTGTAAGGGCACAGAAACTCCAGAATTTCTTTCAGATTAAACAAGCCAACAGGATCCTACCTAGTGAAGTGGGTGGTCTGGGGGCTTGATGATGTGATTTGTGGTGAATAACTTCATCTTAACTTCAACTGCAAGTGTTGGCATTATACAGTGTAAGATGTTATGGCTCCATACTTGCCAAATTTTATTGTTGACCTCCACAGGAAGAACAGGGGGCTGTACCGGGAGATGCTAACAATAACAGTTGGCATGTATGGTGCTAATTAATTTTCTTTATTTACATTTTTCCATAAGAAAAACATATTTTTAGCTTTATTTTTATGTGTCTATTTGGTGAGATAGGATGGATAGAGTGTAAAGAGCAGTTAGCACAGAAGGCAGAGGAGTATGAGGATCTACAGTATAAAAGAGCTCACCATCATGTATGCTGAAGATTGTCATGAAGATAACCATGAAATTTAGTGTTGGTCATTAATCTCTGCAGTGGACACTAATATAAGTCTGCATTATGGTCAGTGTGTTAACTTTCCCATTATAAACATCACTTTATCAACTGTTCTCTAGTGTGTACACCAAAGCAATGTTGCCTTACCTAAATCAAAAAAAGAATGCCAATAAGTGGCGGTCTCAGCTGCAAATTTATTTATCCTGAGCAACTCAGCAGTCAATGTATTTATTATTTATATAGTGCCACTATACTACACAGTGTTAAACAGAAAATATTGCACTTACAGTATCATTCACATTAGTCTCTAAGCCCAACACACTAATATACACAATACATAATGCATTTAGTGCAGCACAAATGGTGTAATGGTAGCATTACTGCCTCACAGCACTGAGGTCATGGGTTCAATTCCCACCACAGCCCTAACAGAGTGGAGTTTGTATTTTCTCCCTGTGCTTGCGTGGGTTTCCTCCGGGTGCTCCAGTTTCTTCCCACACTCCAAAAATATACTGGTAGGTTAATTGGCTCCCAACAAAAATTAGCTGTAGTGTGTATGTGTGTGAGCATGTGGTACGGAACATAGATTGCAAGCTCCACTCAATGCTGTAAAGCGCTGTGGAATATGTGTGCGCTACATAAATAACTGGTAATAAATAAATAAATACATGTATTTTCATCATCATCCAATCAGTAAGTTTTGGAACTATAAACAAACTCCACATATGGAGAACCCTGGTCAGAATTGAATTCATGCCTCTCAGTGCTATGAAGTAGAAATATTAACAATTGTGTCACCGTGCTGCCCATTTTTTATAAGCTCCCTAATATGGATGTATTATATTATATTCCAGGTGTCAATATTTATGATGTTTACAATTTAACCATGTTGACAACTTGACATAATAACTTTTCAGCATCCTGTCATCTTTGTAAATAATGACATTGTGAAAGGCTGCATAATGGTAATATGTAACACATAACTTTCTCACGCCTCTCTCATGCCAAATATAATTGGTAAATACAATTAAATTATATTTGCTCATCTATTGTAAAATGTAGCAACAGCAAAATATGTACTACCACAACATGACTAAATGTTTTTGAATTTTTTTAACAATCAAAGTTGTATTAGATACCCAACCTGAAACACTAAAGCCTAAATGTAAGATTTTGGAAATGCAGATTTAAAGAGCATTTTTTATAAAGGAAAAGCCAGATTGGCATGTGCTGGTCCAAATGCATGCTCAGAATAGCATATTAGGGGCCTCTGGTATGTAGTTCTTGTTAATTCCAAATAATTATGTGTGGGCTATTTTTACAATTTTGGCATGGATATCTGTGATTTCTAGATATGGCCTTGCCTCCAACTGAATAGTGAATGCATGTGGTTGCATTAATTGGTGTATTAATGTACTTAGCCTGCTCTAAGCAAGGAATAATCTTTTCACCTACCTTCATACAGCAGAAATTGCCCAATGTTTCACCCCAATGATACAACTGTCTTGACAGCACAAAACCCATGTATATATTTATGTCATAAAACATGATTTAAGCTGCTTATTTACAGTTGTAAATTATATTCAATGTTCCCATTAAATTGTTGTTTGATTTATTTTAGAAAAACAATAGAATACATAAAAGGTGCTTTTAAAGCTGGTAATATTTTTATTATTATACGGGTCTATTACAATTAAGATATGTATTATGCGTTACCTTTTGATATAATTACTCAAACATTTATTTCATTAAAACGTTGAAAAATGTTTAGCTCATAATTTTCCAGATAAACAATTTCTTATATTATTTAACATGTTTTACCTACAGATTTATCTTGCACAGATAGTGATAGGGTATTTGTGATTTCTGTACTATAACTAGGAAAATATATGTCATTTATCAGTGCATTAATATTGTCAGCAGGGTAATGATCTGAATCCTAATTTGAACCAGAGACTTGTCTTACAATGTAATTAAAAGACAATAATTCATTTAATGAAGAATTTCATTCTTTCATTATTGATTTTTCCATGGTGAATTAAATGATATCTATCCAATGATAATCCATCATTCTCGAAGAACTTGTGTAATAAATCTTGCCTATCTTGCAGACACACACAAGCAAAAGAGATTACAGAAAAGTTATAAAAAAGTGACCTTGTTAAATCCTCTGGCTGTATCCTGTGCATATTTCATGCTGCTAAACCTCAGATGAAAGTTTTACAAAAATAAACTCTCAGGATCTCATTTACAAAAATGCACTCAAAGCATTACAGGCACAACACCTCAATAGTCTACTCAACCTGCCTCAAGATACAAGGACCCTTACAATAAGCAGCCTCCACAAAGTATCTGTGCAAAAATTAACTGTCACATCAATATCCAACCTTTGACCCCTTTAGTATCACTAATTAATTGAATGCATTTTCATATATTGCTCCCAAAATACTTCTTGGCTTCACCATGTTTGCTGCTTAAATAATTAGATTAGGATGACATTATAATATGTATTACTTTTGTTGAAAGCGTTTAATTAATTTTTCTTCTTACTGTGTTTGATGTGTGCCTAGAAAAACACTTCTCTATCAAATTATTTAAATAGAACCTGTTCTGTGGTGATGCACATTCACTCTTGCAATCTGTAATAAAGACATACACAGAGCCTAATAACAATAATTAGATAAAAATCAGCCAACTCCAGCATAAGATAGATTGAGCTGATGTCTACAGGTATCTACAAAGGGTGACTACAAGTATATAATGAAATATTGCCACATGTTAATTAGGGTCAGTTCTGTTCCCACTATAGTAAATGGCACAGAAAAACAGAATGTCCTAATGTCCTTGTATTGGCTAAGTGGCTTGGTTAACAGTACACGATTGGGTACCCTGGAAATGTTAAAGTCAGGAGTGCCTAAGATCCATGCTTTTTAGACTAAAATAATGAAGTAAATAGAAAGACACATACAGGGCTTTTAAATAAACTTTGAGTATTAAACGTCCCAAAACACTTTCCATACCTTTATTAAATAACAAAGGAAATATTTTATTTTTTGTTGATTTGTTATATTATAACTATTAACTAAAATCTTCCTTTTTACATAGTCAAAACAAAAAATGACAACATGCCACTTATATTCAGTACTATGACTGCATGCAAGCCAATTTTGCCAGCTTGGCCATGGTTTGACTTACAACACTTTGTTACTATTGCCAAAGACAAAGATGACTTCTTCTATTCTCTTCTCTGCATTCTTTCTTTCAACCCCTTTCACTCCTTATTTGCCATAATTGTTACTTACATTTTCTCTAGTACTTCCTCACATGCCCGCTTCTGCACTGTCAGTGATGCAGCAGGTCACCAGGTCTACTCTGCAGGTGACATCACCATCCTCTCAGTTTGTGGGTGTGCTTGTAGTGGGAACTGCACTTGGAATCCAATGGACCCTTAGTTTGGCTGTCCATTTCATTATCATTGTCAGGATGTGAGTGCTGGGGCCGGTGATGGTGGGTTTCAGGAGCTCGTTCTAATGGCCATTTTTTGTTAGCTGTACTGTGTCCTAGGGTTTTACATGATGTCATTCATCTTATGGCGGATGGTGCTTTTAAGCTAAATTGGCAATTGTGATAAGTTCACTGCATGGTGACGAAATTTCTATCAGGTGTATAAAGTGGCTAGTAGTCCATACAGTATGGCAAATGTAATTGTCACTGTTAAGCACATTAGTCTACTCTGCTATGCACAGTGGTTAGATTGTCCAAGCATTAAATCATATATTTATTCATTTATTTCTGTCTAACCGTATGACAGTTTTTTAGCTGTGTATTTAACTCTTTGCATAATATCTACACCAAAACACTATGATTTACATTAAGTCTCTCCTTCCCAGGTTTCTATTGCATTGCTTGTTTGCTGCTTATGCTTTGCTGAAATATGATACATTTCTGCATATTACACTAAATATGTTTCACAATTACTTTCTCAAGATGCAATTTGTTCTTGAACATATGAATTCATCAGCACAAGCAATAGTTGCTTTTCGTATGTTACATTTTGATATTGATTACACAAGCTAGTAAGGATGGGCAGTTGGTGGTGGTTATACAGAACAGTTGATTTGATTTTCAAAACTGTGACAACTATATCCTCTTACTGGTAAAGTAATACAATACATTGGTTTTCACAACATCCTAGTGGATGCATGTTGTAACCATTAAACCAATCTGTGCTTTCTTCAGGGTTGTCAGTTTTCTAACCCTTAACTATTTATTACTTGCACAAGTCAGGGCTCACCTGTCAATTTTTTCATAACACAATCCCTTGATTTTCCATTACTGGAAGCTGCCCTTTATCATGCTTTCACGCCATAATACCATATCTCTTTGCCTTTCCATTGCCCTATTGATTGAGATACAGAAATTTTTCAACCTGAAACTTTGTGTGCCTTTTTCTGAGCCTGGCACATTTAGACTGTAATCACTATCTGTTTCTTCAATTTAGCTTTAGGGATCAAATCCTGCAATCGATTTTGTGTTTGAATATATAACAAATGATGTAGGATGCAATACTAGAAGGGGTGGCTACTTTCCCTCTTATTATTGTACTTGACATTTAACCCCTATCTGAAGAATATCACTCTTCTACAGACTTGTGCTAGTATTATGTAGCGTTATGAACGCCGGTACAGAGGAGCCATGATGTAGCCCAATGCTTAACCATGTGTTTGCAAATTTATTTCCCTCCAGCACACTGCAAAAAAAGCACAAAGGCTTGAATACTACATGATAATAGAAATCCAGAGGTCGTATTGTGGTTTGTGTGTGTTCTCGCTGTATATCTGGGAATTTAGATACTTAAGGAAAATGCCTGTGAGAGTTATTCAGTCCATTTTACACAGTATCAGTTTATTGGACACAAGGTGCAGTCATTAATATTTGCAAGGTGAGCCGTGCATAAGTCACAATGATCATGTGCACGTAGATTTAATGAATATATATCAGTGTTGTGCCCGGTCAACTGAAAACACAGGCAGTCCTATTTAGAAATGGCAAGTTTGTATCTTATGTCAATAGATAGTAATAAGTATCTAACATGATTCACAGTGAGTCACAGTCGCTCTCTGTTTATACAGTGATTCTTAGTATTATGAATGGCATATTTCACTGTCAGAACTGATTGCAATAGTATCTTAATCTTTTGTAAGAGAGTTTCCAATGGGAGAGCTCTCATCTATAAATAAATGGTGAGCCACAGTTACTCTCCATAGGCAAGGTAAACATATAACGAATAACACACAGTATTGTCTCTGATAGCCAATGTTACAGAAGTCAGTCTGAATCTATAATATGTAGTGGGTGTCCAACTTGCTATCCCACATGTGGGTATAGTGATCTAACAGTCAGCATACAATTGTGCGGTAGCAGCAGCATGCAAGGAATGGCAAAATGCATTTTGACTGGGGCTGCTTTTTCAATGCAGTGCAACCAGAGTGCCTGTCACGTCTAGAATTTATCCCGGTTAGTCTAAGCTCATTCATCAATCAAGTGTCTCTGTCATTCTCCGTCCGTGATAGGCTCCTGGCGTGTGTTGTGGAAATTCAAATTCCAAAGTCCCGAGTTGGTTAGGTTGTTCAGCGGGTATCCGTTACTCGCGATGACGTCATAGACCCATTATTTAGGGTATTTTTATGTATTCATATATTACTGTACATCAGAATGTTGACTCCTTTAGGTAATATGGTTCCTATTCTGTAGTGCAGCATAGTGATGTTTAATTTTAGAGATTGACATAGGTCATCTCTATGTAGCATTCAAATTAAGTGTTAATTATTATGCTTTCGATGATATGGATACATTGTTATGTTATGTATTCGATAGAGAAATGAGTAAACTACTCATTTATATTAGATTAGTTGTTTTAACCTTTCAGCTCTTATATTATATTGAAAGGATACACCATATGGAATATTGAAAGACCATATACACTGATGGTATCTTGGTACCCCTATAATAAATAAATCATTGATTATAAGAGTTAATGTCATGTGTGGAATTATGTTATTACCAATAATAAAAAAAATTTTTTTTTTAAAGATAACAACATAAATAATAATAAGAGATTATGTATTAGAATATAAATATCCTATTTAATTTCTTATAATAAGAATCTTATATAAAGAGAGAACATAGTAATAAAATCTTATGTATTTTGAATGTATACATGGGATACATTTATACATTAATATTAACTTTCAGTATATGGACATCATGATTTATATATATATATATATATATATTTATATCTTTCCAATCTGCCAGCACTCAATAAAATATGAACAGCTTCCTCCTGTGCCCATCAAACCTTTATGTATAGTCCAGCAAAAAACAAGACGGCACTCAGAGATTCATATAAGAAAATGTTGCATATATTCAAAAGTACATCAAAGGTACATCAAGGCGGCGTCGTTTCAAGGTATGGCCCTCTTTCTCAAGCCTCCATTAATACAATACAGAAAAACAACATAACAACAACACAACACTTACCCCAATAAATAGCTGTATGCAATCACCGTCCTGTCCACACTGCTCCCGTGCGGTCCGACCACCGGAAGTTCCTCTTTGACGTTCCTATGAGTCCTGCATTCCACCATTGCCCGGCAACCATTGCGTCACCTACAGGAGCCTTCCTGGTTCAGTTTCACAGCTGTCATCTCGGGCAGAGGGTTACTCTAGGTCCCAGATAAACTGTCAGGGCTCCCTCTCGGGGGACCACTTGCACAAGAAGCAACCTGTGGATTAAACAAGAGCAATCCCTAATACAACAATATACATCAATAACACATAACCAAGAGACCTATAATCTCAGCACGTGATTCATTGTTATATCCAGAAGCAGAACTTCTGGATTGCATGCTGCAACCCCTTCTGCCCTGTGAGAATACTTTATTAAAGGATACTACTATTAAAGGATAACATCCCTGTGAATACCCTCCTGTGCAGCTTGGACGTATGCAGCTTATATACATCGATACTGCATACGGAGGGCTTGCCAGCCATGCAGGACTTTCTCCATGAACACCTACCACCTTCTACATTCGATCACCAATTTTTTTTGTCACTTTTAGAGATGACTCTGTATAAAAATTATTTTTTATTTGACAGGAAGTTTTACCTTCAGAATCGTGGATGTGCCATGGGCTCACCAGTCGCACTGGCATACTTGAATGTGTACATGTTCACCCAAGAGGAGATCTTACTCACCGGTAATCATGAAACACAGGAGTATATCAATTTCCTTATTTATTATATAGACGATGTGTTTATGTTGTGGACCGGAAGGAGTAGAAAGATTGGAAGCAGCAATGCAGAGCATTAATAGGTCTAGTTCTCCTATTCAATTTACATATAATCATGAAACACAGGAGTATATCAATTCCTTAATTCATTATATAGACGATGTGTTTATGTTGTGGAACGGAAGGAGTAGAAAGATTGGAAGCAGCAATGCAGAGCATTAATATGTCTAGTTCTCCTGCTCAATTTACATATACTTACCATCAGGAGATAGCTCATTTCTTGGATGTAACTGTATGATTCAAGGAAGGAAAATTACACATGGAAGTGTTTCATAAAAGTACCGATCGAAACACACTTTTGATGTCAACAAGCCACCATCGAGAAGCCTTTAAACATGGACTCCCACTCTCTCAAATGATGAGAGTGGCGAGAATTACAAGTGATGTGGTTCAACTTCCTGATTTACTGGATGAACAGATTAATAAATTTGCAGAGAGGGGATATGACAGAACGAGCATGGCTCAACAGAAACAGAAAGTATTAAATATGAAACGAGAGGATTTATTACATTTCAGGATAAGATTGTCTAATCAATTAATACCGTGGACGAGTAATTACACCACAGCGAGTCCTATCACCAAAAGAGCCACTCTGCCAGATGTATTAGGTGAATATGTAGATAGGTTATGTGGGTTATTCTTATAGTACGTAAAGTCATATTGCAGTGCTATTTACAAATACCATTTGAAGAGTAGGCTATTTTTTTTGCTCCAATACGATATAGGTGCACACGATTTACGTGTGTCGAGCAGTATATTATTAGGAGCTGCTAGCTATGCCTATACCTTCTTTAGGGGTAGTGTATTAAAATTGGTAGAATTTATGATGTTGTTTCTAGGTCGTGATTATAAATATCATATACATGTCTTACAATATATGTGTGATAATATATGCCCTAAATATTATATATGTAGTAATGTAGCATACTATGATTGGTTGCTGTTGTAGCTATTAATATTTATGTGTAGAGATTTGCACGTTACTATATGTCAGTGCCGTGTGATATATTAAGTATTTGATATAGGTGATATGTTCAGCAAACCATATGTTTTTATATCTTGTATTATTATATTTACAGCCGTCCGCTTTTGTTTATGATGTTTCTATGGTGATGGTGTGCACGTACATGACGTCTATACCCACGTGAGAGACGGGGTTTGATGACGTCATCCTATATGCGCCGCTGTTCGGGTGTGAGGTCCCGCAATTAGCAATGGTGTTCACCTGGTGCTTGCCTATATTAAGGTAGGACACATTGTTGTATATTGTCATCCTGATGAAAGTGCCACACTAATAAATAGGCACTGAAACGTTGCCGTATTATGCCGCTGTCTGAGTGTGTGATGTCGTCCAGGAGTGCCACACCGATGCGAAGTATATATATATATATATATATATATATATATATATAAATAAATGACAGGCTTAATCCACAGCACTCAACCATCTGGGGTGCCTTTGGCATGTGACCACACCATCTACATAAAAAATATCATACAAACTCGGCACTCACATGCTTTCAAACTGCAACTCCTTTGAACATAGGGAATGTTGGTTCAAAATATTGCAATAATTTGTTAAGCTGACCACCGCTTCACGGTCATTCCCATCTGGCCAGTCCCTACACTGATTCTCAGATAAATGAACTTGATCTGCCTCCTTTGGCTCAAGCTGCATACATTTTAAACATGGAACTGGGTCCTGCCTTAAAGAGACAGGACCACACCCAGGGCTATCAATTAATAAGCACCTGGAAAAAGAAAAAAAAGTTTGTCTTACATTTGAAAAATGTAGTAAAAAGCATGTAAGTGCCGAGTTTGTATGATATTTTTTATGTAGATGGTGTGGTCACATGCCAAAGGCACCCCAGATGGTTGAGTGCCGTGGATTAAGCCTGTCGTTTATTTAAATTTTGTGGTCACACTTGCTAGGGCACCCTGTTTTTAAAATGTAAGACAACCTTTTTTTCTTTTTCCAGGTGCTTATTAACTGATAGCCCTGGGTGTGGTCCTGTCTCTTTAAGGCAGGACCCAGTTCCATGTTTAAAATGTATGCAGCTTGAGCCAAAGTTGGCAGATCAAGTTCATTTATCTGAGAATCAGTGTAGGGACTGGCCAGATGGGCATGACCGTGAAGCGGTGGTCAGCTTAACAAATTATTGCAATATTTTGGAACCAACATTCCCTATGTTCAAAGGAGTTGAAGTTTGTAAAGCATGTGAGTGGCAAGTTTGTATGATACAGTCAGGTCCATAAATATTGGGACATTGACAGAATTTTCAGATTTTGGCCTCTATTCACCATCACAATGGATTTGAAATGAAACAATCAAGATATGCTTTAACTGCAGACTTTCAGTTTTAATTTGAGGGTAATTACATCCAAATCGGGTGAACGGTGTAGGAATTACAACGGTTTCAATATGTGCCTCCCACTTTTTAAGGGGCCAAAAGTAATGGGACTATCAACTCAAAAGCTATTTCATGGACAGGTGTGGGCTATTCCCTCGTTATTTCATTATCAATTAAGCAGGTAAAAGGTCTGAAGTTGATTCTAGGTGTGACATTTGCATTTGGAAACAGTTGCTGTCAACTCTCAATATGAGATCCAAAGAGCTGTCACTATCAGTGAAACAAGCCATCATTTGACTGAAAAATCAAAACAAACCCATCAGAGAGATAGAAAAAACATTAGGTTTGGCCAAATCAACTGTTTGGAACATTCTTGAAAAGAAAGAACGCATCAAAGAGCTCAGCAACACCAAAAGACCCGGAAGACCACAGAAAACAACTGTGGTGGATGACAAAAGAATTATTTCCCTAGTGAAGAAAAACCCCTTCACAACAGTTGGCCAAATCAAGAACACTCTCCAGGAGGTAGGTGTATATGTGTCAAAGTCAACAATCAAGAGAAGACTTCACAAGAGTGAATATAGAGGGTTCACCACAAGATGCAAACCATTGGTGAGCCACAAAAACAGGTAGACCAGATTAGAGTTTGCCAAACAACATCTAAAAAAGCCATTACAGTGCTGGAACAACATCCTATGGACAGATGAGACAAAGATCAACTTGTACCAGAGTGATGGGAAGAGAAGAGAAGGAAAGGAACTGCTCATGATCTAAAACATACCACCTCATCAGTGAAGCATGGTGGTGGTAGTGTCATGGCATGGGCATGTATGGCTGCCAATTGAACTGGTTCCCTTGTATTTATTGATGATGTGACTGCTGACAAAAGCAGCAGAATGAATTCTGAAGTGTTTTGGGCAATATTATATGCTCATATTCAGTCAAATACTTCAGAACACATTGGACGGCGCTTCACAGTGCAGATGGACAATGACCCAAAGCACTGCAAAAGCAACCAAATACTTTTTAAGGCTAAAAAGTGGAATGTTATGCAATGGCCAAGTCAATCCCCTGACCTGAATCCGATTGAGCATGAATTTCACTTGATGAAGACAAAACTGAAGGGAAAATGCCCCAAGAACAAGCAGGAACTGAAGACATTTGCAGTAGAGGCCTGGCAGAGCATCACCAAGGATGAAACCCAGCGTCTGGTGAGGTCTATGCATTCCAGACTTCAGGCTGTAATTGCCTGCAAAGGATTTGCAACAAAGTATTAAAAAGTGAAAGTTAGATTTAGGATTGTTTAGTTTGTCCCATTACTTTTGGCCCCTTAAAAAGTGGGAGGCACATATAGAAACCGTTGTAATTCCTACACCGTTCACCTGATTTGGAAGTAATTACCCTCAAATTAAATCTGAAAGTCTGCAGTTAAATCACATCTTGTTTGTTTCATTTCAAAGCAATTGTGGTGTTGAATAGAGGACAAAATATGAAAATTCTGTCAATGTCCCAATATTTATGGACCTGACAGTGTATATATATATATATATATATATATATATCCCTCCCTTATTTATAGAAGACAGACTTATAAATTATTTTTATATCTGAAATATATCATAGTGTATAATATTTTTTATATAAAAGAGGGGGATTGCCAGTCCCATTTTTAGTCTAACTATTCATTAATTGTGTTAACCTATAAATTACCATCATATGAATTATATATTCCTCATATACCTTTGTGTTAATAAATTTTAGATAAATTCATGATTAAAATATATTTATATTATCTTAGTGTATTATTATTTAAAACAATTCAATTAACTTATATAGTGTGTTCATTTGCACAGCATTAATGTAATAAGGAACCTTTTAATTTAGTTTTGGGTATATCACTAAAGACACCAAGATGAACACACTATATTACTTAATTGAATTGTTCTATATAATAATACACTAAAATAATATAAATATGTTTTAATCATGAATTTATCTCAAATGTATTAACAAAAAGGGATATTGACCTGGATACCCTGGTCGAGTGACCCAGCAATCCAAACCAGATAACTTGCAGAGTTTAACATGAGTATGACCTGTGAAACCCTGCAGTGGATTAAAGGGGCCTTTTTGTTTTTTGTTCTCAGTAATGACATAATACAAAAAAATGCATTTTTAGAGTAAAGGCCACAAAGTTTGTTTGTTTCCAATGTTTTTTTTATTGAAAACCAATACATTTTTACATTACAAAATAAAAAAATTATGAATATAGCCTTTATAAAGTTTTGATCTATACAAAGCCAAATTTTCACATAAAGTTAAACATAAAGGAATACACACTTAAATTAATTTACTCCCTAGCCATGTGGTCCGGATGCTTGCAATTGATTTCTTCTGCAGGTGTTCAGAACAGCCAAAAAGAAAGTTTTCTTAAAACCCAGGTCTAAAAACCTGGGTTGGATGCATTCACTCTGGAAAATACTCGGGTTTCATCTGGGAAATACCCTGGTACAAAGCAGGGTCATGTACCCAGGACTTCGACCTGTATGTTTTCTGTTCACAGAAAGCAAAAATCTTGTTTGATGCACGGTCTCGTCCAAAAATCTGCATTTTATCTTTATACCTGAAAGGGGAATTACTCTATTTCCAGGGCTGTACTAACTCATGCCATGTGCTCCCAGCCTAGACATTATATCTCCAGCTACTTCTCACTATGCTGCTCCACATACAGCATCTCCCTCTGCAGCAGGACACCATTTTGCAATTGGGGCTTCCTCAAAGAGTGGTCTTGAGGCATCCTCCACAACTTGGAGGGTTTGTCAGTTTAACCTTGTCATTGCGCTGTGAAGCTTGAAATAGGACCTGCCTATTTAAGCCTCACTCTGGCTGCAATATACAGTCAGAGTGAGGTTTATATAGGAGGATGTCCTCATACTCCTAGCCTCAATAACCCCTAGTATGCCAAACAATTGGAATGACTGAGTCGCATCTTATTCGCATCACAATAGCAGCAAAACACCACTCACTGTGTACTACAGATTATGACTTTAACCACAGAGGAATTAGTTTTAAACACTAATAAATTTGCAGATGAAGCACGGAACTTGGCATGAGAATAAGCATCATTGCACTTCGTATACAGATTCAGACTCATTTGCACACAAATGTACAAATACCGCTTATCAAATTTATCAGTGCCATCTAGCAAAGTAGTTATTATTATTATTATTATTATTATTATTATTATTATTATTATTATTATTATTATTATCATTTATTTATATGGCGCCACAAGTGTTCCGCAGCGCCTTACAAGGTACATATCCAAAAAGTGACTTACAGTAAAATACAATACAATGAAGGACAAGGACATGGATAATATACATTGATACATAGGTGGCCATAACACCCACATAAGCAGCAAAGCATAGGCACCAAGTGTTAGGTGTCCTAGTGGTGAGTAAGAGGTAGATGAACATATAGTAAGGAGAAGCACAAGAGGGTAGAGGGCCCTGCTCGCAAGAGCTTACATTTTCAAGGGGAGGGGCAGACAGATGGGTGTGATACAGATGGGGAAGACAGGGAGGAGAGAGCATGTAGTAGCAAGTTAGGATGAGAGCTGGAAAGCTTTGATGAAGTAGTGGGTCTTGAGAGCCCGTTTGAAGGATTGTAGAGAGGTGGAGAGTCTGATGGGGAGAGGGAGAGAGTTCCAGAGGTGGGGAGCGACACGGGCAAAGTCTTGGAGGCGGGAGTGGGAGGAAGTAATCAGCTGGCATGAGAGGAGGTGTGCATTTGTTGAACGAAGAGGGCGGACAGGAAAGTGAAGGGAGATGAGGTCAGAGATGTAAATGGGAGAGGAGTGTGTGAGGGCTTTGTAAGTGAGTGTGAGAACCTTGAATTGGGCTCTGAAGGGGAAGGGGAGCCAGTGGAGGGCTTGTAGGAGAGGGGAGGCAGATGTAGAGCATTTGGAGAGGAAGATAAGCCGTGCAGCAGCATTAAGGATAGTTTTGTTGTTTCCACTTGTTTTACTTGTATGAATAAGATGCACATTTTGAGATAAAAAGATGCTCAGTGTGGCTGATTGCTCTGAATCTGGCTCACTGAAAGGGGCTGTTTGGTGTGACTGAAGCCACGGTGTATGATGACACATCTGTAGGTCCCTTACCCTGCTACAGCTACTCCATGGTTTTCCATTTATCAGTTTCAGCCTGTCTCCTGGCCACACTCCTGTGCCTATTACCCTGACCTGTTTGCTTAATACCTCAATACTAGAACTTTGGTAGCGACCCTAACCTTTGGTGTTGTCTAACCAATCTCTGTACTCAGAGTTTGTACTGCGATTTTTAATCTCCATTACCACCTCCTGTTAGTTATGTGAAAGGGAACAGATTAAGGGCTGCCAACTGTGTGCTACTGGCAGCAAAGTCCATAACTGCCTCGCTGTGGTTCTTGGTGAAAATCCAGGGTGTCAGTTAGTCTCCACATCTCAATACTACTAGTGCTATCACTCAGTAGCTAAAATTAATGCTTTCCAGTGTAATATATTCTGTCCCAAAAACACTCAAAGACCAGGATTAGTTGCCTTGGCAAATCCAGTGGGGTACCTGAAAGGTGGTGGATAATTTAAATTAAAAGATATACCTTTTAAAAATATGGCCTCCTTCATGCATTATTACAACTTGTTTTGTTTTTTATCTAATTTAAAAACATAGCTATGTTACCTCTACAAGTAAAGTAATAGAATAACCATATAAAGGAAATTGAGTTATTAAATATGTTTTCTTTTTCAGTCTTTGAGGCTGATGCAAAGTTGAATGCAAGCCATTTCTGCAGATGGATCTTGCTTGTTTCGCATTGTGCATAATGCAGAACTGAGCACATGCAAGTATGCCGGTGAATATACACATCTTTCTTTGAGCACACATTGTGGTTTTAATTACAGCTGACTTACATTCAACACTGCATCAGGAAACAAGTTGTGTAAGAAAAGTTTAAGAAAATAATTACATGTTCCTTCTGTAAAATAGAAGGGAATACATTTATGTAAAAAAAAAATACTTTCCCTATTATTCCATGTTTCTGAAGTAAAACTCACCCAACCTCTCTTCATCTTTATTTTAGTCCCACTGCCCTTTAAAATCTGATGGAATGAGGTATACATAGTAGAGAAATGATTGGATTCCTATATTGTATATGGATGCCTAATATACCTGGTTAAATAGATTGGAGATGATTTGCTGATAATGTGAATGACTATGGATTAATTTGTACATGTGTTACTATGGAATCTGCCAGGACTGAGTAACTGGAAATTAAAGCTACTGTAGTACTGTACATATGATTGCCTTGCAGAGAAATATGGTTAAAACTAAAGACACTGATAAATAAAAAAGATAGTACAATTAGGACAAGTCTTCATGCATATGCTCACAAGAAGGAAAAAATGTCCCTGCACTAAAAAGAAAAGTGCAGATGGATTATTATTATGATTCCAGTTTCCGTGGAATTGGGCTGCTTGGTACTATCTGGCAAGCCATAATGACAGCTGTTTACCTCTTATTTCATGTAGGGAAAATGTACCTTTTAAATTTGATCGTAAATTGTTCTATGCAGTCTACTGCCAACTTCACATCTGTAGCAAATCCCCTGCATTATGGGGAATAATACAACTCTTGCAACCAAGTGTTTAAATGTATTGTGGTAATATTATTGTTTACTCAGTATTTATTGTGTTAAGATTATTGTGCAGTGTGCCTTAATCCAGTATTACTGAATCTTATTGTACAAACAGCAACATGATCAGTGCTCAGTTACTTTGTGAATATTTTAGTTAAGGGGTGTCTGCACAAAGAGGGATCCCACCTCTAAAAGAAAACTCATATATCAATTATCAAGTCACTTTTAGATGGTGTGGCTTGGCCAGTGAGCTCCCATAATGTCTATATCCGGAAAGTGAATACTTTTTGCCTTAAGTTTCTCCACTGGGGTGAAGCCAAAAAAACTGCAATCCATGTCAGTTTTGTAATTGAATACTTGTACTGTAGCAGGTTGGGTCCGCCATTGGTTGTTTGACTATTTGGATTCACATACATTAATTCATAGCACTCACTGAAGCATCCAAGCTGGCCAAAGATAATATAGTGAAGATTTACACTGATAGTCATTATGCATTCATCATAATTCATGATTACTGAAAAAGGCTGTGATTAACCTGATAAACTTGTTATTCTAAATTTTGTTAGCATACCTAATGAAAATGGTATGCTAACAAAAATTTTTGTATTATGCAACAAAAATGTGCATAATTAATTTCATTAATTTTCACTGGTTTGCGCCCAGAATTTTCCTTTTTTTTTGCTGCAAAATATTGTGATAATTGAAGCACTTTTTTTAAAGGTGATTGCAGACAGGTCTGCTTAACTCAAACCTAGCGAATTCTGCCTACTGAAGGGCCTTTCCAGAAATTGCAGATTGACTTTATCTCACTCCATAAGGTGAGATTGTTGAAGTATGTCTTGGTATGTGTTGATATCTGCAGTGGGTAGACTAAAGCATAAGCTGTTGTGACTGCAACAGGGTCAATTGCTGCTAAACAAATAGTACAGGAATTTGTGTGCTGGTATGGTATTCCACAGGTAATATCATATGAACAAGGTAATTACTTTACAGGAGGGGTCTTTAAGGAAATGTGTAAGAGCAGAAGCAGAGAAGGTTGCCACAATAAAAAGTAAGTTGTCAAAGGTTACTAAAGAGACTGGTTTACAGTTGTGTACACCTAGGGGGGCACTGTACATTTCCCCTTATGCGATTCTGCTTAGAAATCTTCCAATTTTGTGATGGGCCCCAAGGCAGAATTGGCCATTACAAATAATGTGACTGTGAACTACAGTATCTGATCAAATGACTAATCATTTGAAAGACTTACAATATTTGATAAGAAAACAAACAAATTTATCAGTCACCTGTTATTCCCTCATAGAAGAAAATATGTTCTAACTTCCAGGGCAAATATGATTGAAAGAGAAAGGATCTGTATATGGCACACAAACAAAATAAATACAATGTATTTTTTATTGATTTAGCTTAAAATGTATCCATACTTGTTTAAAAAAAGCGAAATATAAAAGAATAGCAATAGAGAATAGTGCTTATATATATATGAAATGTGCAAATAAAAAATGATAACACTATGGGCCAAATATAAAAGGGTGAGAGTTTAGAAAATGTGAGAGTTTAGCAGTAAAATATCACATTGGTCGAGTTTTATCTTCAAAATGGGAAAACATCTGGATGAGATTTTAAATCATGAGAGTTTTTTTAGTCTAAAAACATGTGACATTGCATTTTCTCAGACTCTATTACATTCATGGAGTTTAAAAAGTGTGAGAAAACTCTCACATTTTCTAAACTCTAACTCTATTACATTTGGCCCTTTAAGCCTATTTATTTTGTCTTCTTCTGGTGCACAAACAAAAGAATGGCATCTGAGAAAGTTTAAGCACATGCTCTTTTTGAGAAATTGCCATCTAATGGGTGTTTTAGAGCTGTGAGTTCTCGTCCAAATCGGTTGCACAATAGTTTTTTTCCTACTGCAGTGCGTATTTTAAATGACTGTAATAATTCTGATCGATTGCTGCTGTTATAATGTTTTTTTTTCTTCTTTTCTTTTTCTTTATTACTTTTAATAGTAGTGTCATTGCTGCCTGTCTTATTATGCAGTATAATGCTGCTTGGTTTTTTGTTGACATCACTTGTGCTGTTAATGACAATAAAGTATTACCTACCTACCTACATGTTGACACTGCAGCTTGTGTGTATGTATGATACAACATTATTGATGCTATTTAGTGAGAAAGTTGTTTGAATAATATACAGGCAGAATCATTACTGAGCATATGTACTCGCTATCTAACAGACAGCCAGTGATATAGTGTGAGACAAACTGACTGTAATTTTTAGAGTAATTGCCACAATTGTTGAAATGGAATTGTGTGTTGCAACATACTGTATGAATGTATGTAAAATCTCCTGCTAGATAGTAAGGAGATACTGGGAGAAAAATAATACAGGATATAAGGTCCATGAACATAAATATTAAATAGAAGACCAATATTGTATAAAGGTGGATTTGGATACACATGATGTTTGAGACTATGAACATCATACGTATTGATAAAAGAAATATCACTTATTATATGGACGGCCATAATTATACAATTGGGTGCCTACAATAAATATAGTTGTATACATACAAACCGTATTAAACGGGAGGTATTTTTCAGGTATATTAGGTCCATTTGATTGAAGTGTATACTATCCTTCTAATAGTTGATCTATAATCTCTGAGACTGACTAGGATTATCTCCCAGGATATGCAAATCTCATACAAAAATAGATGAATTATACAATATATTGAACAGAAGACAAAATAAATAGGCATATAGTGTTATCATTATTTTATTACACATTTCATATCTATAACCACTAATCTATATTGCTAATCATTTATATTTCGCTATTTTTAAACAAGTATAGATAAATTTGAAGTAAAATTGATAACAGTTACATTTATTTATTTTCTTTGTGCGCCATATACAGATCCTTTCTCTTTTAATCCTATTTGTACTATATAATATGTGGTAGCACCCCCTTTTCTTATATAAATAGTGACATATCTGAGCATTGGAAGTGAGGGTTTTTTCTTCCTGTTTTAGAAACTAACAAATAATATCACAGGTTCCTGAGCAATAAACTCCATCCTCCCCTTTTTACCTTGTTTTTCAGTTTTCTAACTTCCAGTGGAAAGGTCTATACCAAGTGTTGCTAATATAATTGACAGCTTTGAAGTTCAAGTAGAAATTAATATGGTTACATGCCTCTCATTGAAGAGGATAACTTATCCAACGCCTGCTGCCCAGCCAGAGGTACTAAGCTTTGGAGAGAGATAAAGTGTAGATAGATAAAGTATCAACCAGTCAGTGCCTAACTGTGAGTTTTCAAACACAGTCTGTACAATTACAGTTAGAAGTTAACTGTTTGGTACTTTATCTCTCTTTCCAAGACTTAGTACATCTCCACGTTAGTCCATTTACAGTAAGTGACAAATTGTATTCACAATAGGACAAACCAAGGGGATATAATAATGCCCCCTCTGGTCACTACCTTGTGGAGGTAACAGACTAGCCTGGGGGCTTTCCCAAGTCTTGCTGTGCTACATTAACCACATTATCTACTGAGGGATCTCATGACTGCCTCAATGGAACAGTTGACATATGTTTCTTGCAGTTTATTATCTTCATCTACAATAAAGGACAAATACAATTAGAAGCAGTTCATACAATCTCTCTGTGCAGGGGACAAATAGCTTTCATATAATGTGCAGGCCGATTATTGCTTTTTACAATCACTTTTGTGTGTATAATGCAAACTGTTTTGATCTCTCAATTCAAACAGGTAACTCAGGATGCAATGATGTAAATGACTAAAGGGGGGTATCCACTAGACGATAAAGTTGAACGATTGAATTATAATGATAAAATCGTTCGATAATCGTTCGATAATAGTTCGATAATCGTTCGATAATCGTTCAAACATCGTTTGAACATAGTTTGCAAATCATGCAGTAATTGTTTCTAACGATGTACGATGCGCGCTCCCGCTGGTCGTTTGATTGTCTCCTCCATCGACTGAACATGCAGGTCAATTTCACTTGATTGCTTACAAATCGTTTACACATCGTTTACACATCATTCACGCTGAACGTTCAAACGATGAACCACTATCTGCCCACTATAGCTGAAAGCTCTCAATCACAGATTAAAACAACATAGTTTATTGTTAGATCTTTTGCAAATCGTTTGCAAATCTTTTGCAAATTGTTCAGAGTGAAAGATCATATTTCAAGGGAAACTTCAAGGGAAAATCGTTAAGAGGTTGGACAGGGATAAAATTGTCTAGTGGATGCCCCCCATAAGACATGGATTATGATAATGACTCAGAGATATTTTTAAAATGCCAGGACAGGCAGACTACTTTAGAAGTAAAGGAGATAATTACAAAGAGGACCCATGAGACAAAACTTGGACTAGTAAGGTGAATAGTGAAAGCGGATTTCAAAACAACATTGGCATCGACACCCAGTACACTTATAGACATATGACTGCAGCATCCTTTCAATATAGACAAAATGCACTGTGAAGGAATGAAAAACAATCTGTGATGCAGCGGATGGTGGGAGGACTGAAAGTTCCAAATTTCCCACATCCTTGTAACCTAGAATCACCTTTGTTTGAAAAAGGTTTTCCCTATTCTAAATTGAGTACCTTGGTAGAAGATATTTTTATTGTGTCAATTAAACCCTACAATGTAGAAAAGGAGAGGTACTAAGATGGAAGAATATGTCCCCATCCTGACTTCCATTAACTCGGAGGCTCCCATATTTCAAAGCGGAGAGTCCACTTTTTCAAGTGATGTTGCCCCTTTGGAGTTATTTCTGTGATTACCAGACAATAACACCTTGCCTGTACTGCTTAAAATTGTATGTTTTCCAGAGATGGAAAACATTCCAGAGGTGTTTTGAAGAGTCCTATCCATCTCTAGCTGTCATGTACACACTCAGAAAAACATTTATTAAAAGAAGGGAGTCATATTTTGAAAAAAATATGCCCCTGTGTCATCAACAGACAATAACATTGTTTAAAATATTAGATTTTACAGGCATGGGGTGGCCCCAGCTCTACCCCATCTTTGGTTGAAACTATTTCCCAACTTCCCCATATTAACTCAAATAAAATGAAGGGTCCCCTCATTTAAGACTTTAGGTTTTCTAATTTTCAAAATGGTGTTAAAGTTAAATAATTGGATCAAGTTGTTTACAATTATTATCTATCGATACTGTTGTCTTTGTTTGAAAATATGTGAATGGCATGCTACGACGTGGAAGGGTGTATTTAACCACATCACATGCGAATGCATGTAACAGACATGTACACATACACATTCACTTATAAAATAGTTCCAACACATAGTCGTTCATAACTTAGGTTAATAGAGTTTTTAGTTAAAGTATATCTTATATTATTATATTTAAGGAGATCTAAGGTTCAGGATACAGAAGACATATCATATTTGGTATCATTCTAATCACCTATTTATCTAATCACCTCAGAGATCTGTTCCTATCGGCCAGGAGATCGCACCTTGCATATGCAAGTTATGGATTATTGGGAATTAATGATCAGAATGGTATTGTGTGTGTAATGTAAAGACCAGTTTGAACTAGCTTTTTGGAGGGAAGATACATATGCAGCTGTTGGAGATCTGACCCCCACCCTTGGAGGCCATCGTTTGAACTGACCTATGTCCTGCATTATATCAGACTGACCTGAAGCCTGAACCAATGGAAACATGCCCAATCATCTCTTTTGTTTTCAATGTACTGTAACACCAACTGTATATATATATCTGGGCTCTGGGGCTAGCATGCAGTCTTCTTCTGTTGACCACAGACTTCAGGATTGAATGACTGTATGCTGGATCCAGAGCGCTTGCGTATGTATCGGCTGTACTTATTCCATAAATTGTTACTCTGCTATATTTTATTATTAAATCACTTTGTGCTTTGGAACCACACTATTGGGATTGGAAAGCAATCATTGAATAGCTGCTAGACAAACTTAAGAATGGTGTGCCTTGTTGGGCTAACATATTATTCAGAGAAATGAAATCTTTAATTCAACACTGCAAAAACTTTCAACAACAAAATATATACAAATTGGAATAACACTAAAGAAGATGCATAGATTTATGTATTTATGTTGCATTTTCTCTCGCTAAATGACCTTCTAAAGAAGAAAATTGTAAAACACCTAAATTACAGTTACAGATGGTTGAATTGCTTAATAGCTTGCAACTTTCTACATTAAAAATCCCTTAGTATTTAGCTAAATCCTGTAAATATTTATAGATTTGATGCATCCATAAAAAATTGTAATTTCTATCTTATTTATATGCTGTGATGCTAATATTTTACGTTTGGTTGTGGTAGTACCCTTATGTTCATTTATGTATTTATTTTAATTTCAGTAAATATGAAATATAAAAGTCATGTTATACCAAGGAAAAATAATTTTGACAAATTAAAATGTGAAATTAAATATTTATAGTAAAAGATAAAGAGCTAATTGGTCATAAGAATGCACCTGTTTCACAGCATAAATGGTTGATAGCCCTGCAGTAATAATGATTTCATGAAATAACAGTACACACAGAATTTAAGTAATTCACCTTAGTTACAAATTAAAGAAATATAAACTTTGATTTAATAAAAAAAGGACATGGTTGTTTCTAAAGCACAGTGAAGATATAATGTAAAATACTTGGGTTTGTACTGCAACTACTCAATGTGCATGCAACCTCTTAACTTGGGTTCTGCCTCCACAAACTCAAAGTGTAACCTATTATACAGTATGAACTGGTGGAAAATAGAAATAGCTGTGCCTAGTAAGTGACAAACCAGCACATGTGCCCTATTGATATTTTTACCTCATTACAAAAACCTTGCTCTACAAAATGCAATCTTCTGCACCTGTGCCCGAACTCTGTCATTTAATGGGAAAGTCTTCACTGTGGCCAAATGGAAAATCTTGGCGCACTTGTACAAGTCACAATCTGCCGTTTATTTCTAAGCAATTTTTTAATATTTCACGAAACATTATTAGAGGGAAGGAATTCGATACTACAGAAGCTATAATTAATACCTAATAAAGAATTTGATTTAATCCAATATACTATAACAACAGATTGCCTGAATCTAGAATACTTATTATTCTTATTTTTTTAATTTAACACCTCTTTATCCTGAGGTGTGCCGTCCTTATATTAACAGTTATATTAATATCCAGAGAACAGGCTACAACTGGAAGTGTTTTCTTTTTCAGCTATGTATTGGGTGATAGTAGAATAGAGGATTTGGCAGTGTAGAAATCCATTTTTTAAAGAGGTACATGGGTACAAATCAAGGTGCATTGTAGGTCTAAATCTTTATGTGCTGCCATTTTGTGCTTTGAAAATAACCTCCATAGACACTTTACTTATAGATATTTTAAAGAAGAGAAAATGAGAAAATTGTACATGCAAAAAACTGTACTAACTAATAATTATAATATAATGATATATTACTGAAATGACAGAATCATCTTGCTTGCCACACCTAGCATAGTGCTTGTAAATGTAAACTGCCCAGATTCAGTAACAATCGTACAATTACCAACTGCAGAGAGCCAAAAAGTAGCACCATGTCCATAAGTACAAAAGCATAGAACTAGCACTGCATCTGTGCTTACCATCTACAGATGTAGCCATGCTCATCATTGCTGCAATCACACTATACAGGCAGCTTAGTCGCACCATAAAAATAGTGCAGGTTGGCACATTATGGTGTACTAAGGTGCACTTGTGTACAAGATAATGCACAGCATTCAATTACTAGCTTCACCGCTGGTTGGTTATTGCTCCACAAATGAAAACTTCAGTACAGTACACTGCTGTATAGCAGCGGATGGATATGGCATTACTGAATACGAGCATCATTTTCTGCAGTGCGCTTACACAATGCTTGACATACCTTACAGATGAATTCCGGGCCCAGGATTGCTTTATAAAGTCCTCAGTGTCCAAACTAAAAATGTCAACTGTTTGGGACACACGATGAGCAGTTGGGAGACACAAGAAGCAGGAAAATGAAAACCTTGGCATTCACTGACATCACCATATCACTGCAGGTGATCATCTCTGGGCCTCCGTGGCTAACTTGGCCTAGTGGTATTGCTGATTATTACCATGCCATTTCCTAGGGTTTGGTTCCCTCAAAGGACACAGGGTTTACACTTTTGAAAAACAATGCAGAATTCAGCTCTGTTATTAATTATACCCAGGATGCACTTTACTGTATGTTTTACACATGCAAATCTAATGTTATTACACACAGTTTCTGCAGTGCACTCGCACAATGCTTGATATGCCTTACAGATGAATGCCGGGCCCCAGGATCACTTTGTAAAGACCTCCGAACCCAAACTAAAAATGTCAACTTAGAAATAAGTCTGTTTTATTGAGCTGTCTCTGTTTGGGAGATGCATGCAATGACAGTGGAAAACACAATGAACGTTGGGAGACACCAGAAGCACTATTAAGACAAAAAAAAATATTCTTACAAATGCATGCACCATGTGAGCCATTCCTTTGCATACAGTACAAATGTGTTTATCATTTAAGCACCTGAACCAGTCTGTCAAATCACAAGTCTCACATTGGTGTGGGGAGGCTTCCTATGACACACCAGAAGCACTACTGTCTTAAAAAAAGACCTTGGCACTCACTGATATCACCATGTCACTGCTGGTAATCATCACCTGCCTCCATGGCTAACCTGGCCTAGTGGAATCACCGATGATTACCGTGCCCTTTTCCTAGGATTCCCGCAAAGGGCGCAAGGTGTACACTTTTGAAAAACCATGTCAAGCATTGGTGGTTTTCCCCTACTGTTTGTATAGATGTTATAAAAGATTTGGTGTTCCTTGGGTCAGACCCAAGCTGCTGTATTGGAGGCGCAGGTTACACAATATCTCTTTTTTGTACTACATGTCAAGCATTGCGTGAGTGCACTGCAGAAAATGGTGCTCATTGCTTGTTGGACCATGTATGATAACATTAGATTTGCAGTGTAAAACATAAATCACAGTACGGTAATACTTGTACTGTATTTAGTTGGAGAACTCACGTATGCGCAGTGGTGATTTACAAAGCGACATCTGGTGGACGAACAATAGTATTACACTTGCCGGCAACTCCATATGCCACACTAAACCTCAATGCGCCACTCCATGACACCCCATGACAGAATTCATCACCCTGCAACCAGGCACAGTGCGACTATGTTATTACACTATATGCCATGATGAGGATAGATGAGCATGACTACATCTGTACCTGAATCTAAGACTAGCAATGTGTTTATATATTTATCAACTGCCCAACACTAACTCACTGCCTGTGATTTTTAACTACCTGAAGCTAAGTATTAGGAAAGTACCTGTATCCACTATCCACCAACTCCCTGTAGCCAGAATTACAGTAGAGGCTGGATATGTGTGCCCATAAATAGCTACAATTGTAATTTTGCTATCCTTAAGATCAAATAATTCACCTCTTCTTTGATTAAAAGCTCAATTTCACAGTATCTTTTTTACCCTCTGTCATTGTATGTTTTTCTTTATTCACAATCCTATCAATATACAGTACACCACAGAGTACTATATTGCCACTTTTATATTATTATAAAGTGTGAGGATAATATCTGATAATAGTGTTTTTTATAGAATCCAGCACTTGCCTGTGTATGGATAAGATGATGTACTGGTGTGGCTTTCTGATGTAAAGTATATCAATTAAACAACAACAGGATACTTATAATAGTTTATTGTTAGTGTATACTGCACTGTAACATGGTTATTTTCTGCTCTCTACTGGCCATGCTCCCCCAAACATGGGATGTAACACCAAGGGGGTAGGGTTACTGGCAACAGGAAAAAGAACATTGCCTGGAGCATCCTAAGGATGCTTTAGGCTGATCTACACTCACTTTATTCTGAGATCTTCATGCGGTATCTGTGCACAAAAAACAGTGGCTGGTTCTCTTACTGGTATCCTGTCACCTCCTATCCTGGAAGATTCACAGCTACTGGAGCTCCCACTCTTTGAGTGATATTGTGTCATGTATTGCATCATCTCTTCCCAGGAGTTGGTTATTTGACTGATATGTTTATCCTAGATTACTTATCTGCACAGGATTTTAAGACCTTTTTTGTAATTAAAATAGTTCTTAACTTTTATACTATGGCAACTTGTAGTTTTGGTGTTAGGTTTTAATGGCTGACCTGCTAGTAGCTACTGTTTGCTGGAATAATTGTATGGTACAAAAGTTGTGACTTCCCATTTGCCAAGTGGAGTGATATCAGATAAGCCATCCCAAATGGAATACATACGATTTACCGCCAGCCACATGGCCAGTGGTTCTAATCCCGACAGCGGCATCCTGGAAGAGGAGGAAATCTCAATCATCAAAGGTAAGTATTTGCTAACCTAATTCAACCCCCTAACCCTAACCCTCCCTTAGGGGTGCCTAACCCTATCCTTCCTTAAATGACAGGCATCAGGATATCGACGCCTGTCATTTAACCCCTTGCCAGAATTAGACAGTCAGGAAGCAGACAGTTGGGATTCCGTCCATCAACTTCCCGACTGCTTCCCTCCAAATACAACATGGCTACCATCACAGACTATGAGCACTAGTGCTATAAACAATTTGGGTGGTGGGGAGGTTATTTTGTTTTTTTATTTAGAACATTGTTTAACATTAGCAATGTCATTGCTGATGATTATTGTTGTCAACATAAATCTCTGTACCATCCATTCAGTTTTCACAATAGACATTGCCTTACAAGCAGATAGGCTGCTGTGTATACTATAGCTCTAAGTCCATTACATTTATCCAAACATACTTGTACTGTACTGGGTCTGCATTCCCAAGCCAGCAGCAGTTGCAAGTTGTGTGATCCATGGTAAACCAAATGTGCTTGCATACACATTTTTGTGTATGCATCCACAGTATATAAAAGTATATTTTATTCTAAACAACAGGTGCATATCCTACTTAGCATCATCCCATTAATACCTAAGACCATATAACAATAGTTAAGAGTATTAGGGTATTCCCTGTTAATTCCAGCAAAAAAATCAGTGTATTAAGCATGATTACACATTTTATTGAGTAATTGAGAGTCTGCAAATACAGGAGCAATCCCTAGTTAGCAGATAACTGTTTTCATGTGTGCACTGGAGGGGTGAGAATCTTGTAGTTATCATACACTTCCAGTGGGACAGTTTGTGTAGCATCCAATTGCATTTGATGTGAAAACTGTAAGATAATTTGTACGTATAAAAAAATATTCAAACACAAAAATCTGTCACATGTAATAAAATGACACTTTTATTTTATTCATAATAGATTTAAGGCATAAATGAATCCCAGCCAAGCAGTATTTATAGTAAAAAATAAAGCGTTGAAATTAATGAGTGTTGGTCATAAATCAATACATAAAAGTGACATTTTAACTATTTCCTATTGGTGTTTTCATGTGTACTCAAAGTAGATGCATCCCGATATTATAAGGTACATTCTCAAAAGCTCCTTATCTATACATAGTGTATAATAAAGTCCCAGCTAGGCATCTGTCTGTTTGTTCGGGCTAATCTTGAGAACCACTGGATGGATTTTGATCCTGTTTTCACTACTCTGTTGAGCATTTATCAAGGAAGGTATAGTTGTATGAAACATTATAGTGAATGAAAAAACAGATGTCCAAGTGCTTTCTTGGCTTACTCTGCCTAAACCGTTAAAGATACATCACAACGATGGACTTTATTTTATACCATGTAAAGATTATACATAATATCTGGTTTCTCCACAAATTATGATATAAGCCCTATTTACTGATACAAAATTTAAGTTTTTCCCTTCTTGTTCTGTTCCTATTTCATTTATTTGAAAAACAATTCTTTAATTTCAAACAGGTCCAATTCCCGATAAGAGTCTGCTTTGGCATGACAATATATAAAGCACAGGGACAGACACTTAATGTGGTTGGAGTTGACCTAAGTGGAGACTGATTTTTATGGAAAGCTTTTGCATATCACATCCAAATGAAATCTTTTCATGTTGACGTCAGGAGGAAAAACGATTTATGTCATCTACAAGGCAATCTTATAAGACCTTGGTTAAACAAGACTATCACTGTAAATTCAAAATTGCTTCTGTTTGAAGCCGGGGCGGGTAGCTAGAGAAAGCATAATGTATTAGACACATTTTTTCATCATCATAAATGACTTTTAAAAAATTTGCATGGTCTTACTAGAGTACAATTATTACTGTAAACCAGTATTCCAAATGGATAAAAAGCGACATTGTCTAATATATCTACAGAGAGGTCTTGCTTTTGTACTTTGAGCTCAAGTTCAATATTGACTGGTGTGCTGCATCTTAAAAAGCCATCTGTCTTTTTATGTGCTGCATCCTCTGCTGCTATGCATATGTCTCAATACTGTACACTGACAAAACTGCCAATTTCATTGCATGGAATATTTTTGCACTGGGAATACTCCGTCTGATTGTTTAGTAAAATATCATTACCATCACATAATAACTTCTATGCTTATGGATCTATATAGCAGTTTTGAAAAAAAAATATTGCCCGTATTTTATAAATAAGAGAGTGTTATGTTTTCTTGAAATTTAAGCTTAAAATATCTATTAGTTTTATGAGTCAGACCATTAAATCACTGACAGGAAAGGAATTCTGATCAATTATCCACATGCTCTCTGAATAGCTGATAATCATATTCTGCAATATGTTACTTTTTTATAGGTAGGAACAGTGGATTGAGGTACTCTTGAGAATAATTTTGGCACAAAGTAGTATAATTCCTTTTATTAAAAAAATAAAACAGCATGTTAAATGGCAGCCTAAAATAGGAAGTCATGACCGCTGGCAGCACGCTGTCAGTCACCTTCCTCTAGTGAATACATTTGCCATAAACATTAGAAAAATCATTCTTCTTGTCAGAGGCAAAACCATTAGGTTTGTATCCAGAGGACGAAAGGGAACTACACAAGCAACGAGGAACTCTCACACTAATTATTTTCCTCCAAAAGTGAGTGGATTGAAATTCTAACTCATCTGTTGTGTGACTTGACAGACATCTGCCTTTTACATCTTTATTCCCAGAGTACATTTTTAAAATGCCAACAGATGCAAAGGAAACAAAATGGGAAAATGTTCTCAAGGCAGAAGGAAGGAATAGATATACAGACATATGAGTGTTAATATAATTCTATTAAATTATTATTATCTGTAGTACTTAATTATTAGTTTTTTAATCCACTATTTATAACATATTACTAGTAATATTCTGCTATTACTTCTATGTTACAGGACAGTTGACAGATGAAGATTTCAGTTTGTAGATTTTGTAGTTCAACATAGAGAATAACAGTCATAGCCCATTCATTTCAATGGTAATACTGTATTTATGATCTTGGTAATTGATGATATTTAATGAGCCAAGAATGTAAATGTATCCATAAAGACTGCCCCATCTGTATTGTGATAAAACTATGATGCTTTTCTAAAAAATGTTATGTTTTGCACAATCAACCAGAAGCTAACAAGCAAACAAAGCAGCCCATGTACTAACTTCACTTACTAACTTCCACAATAGTGATATTGTTTGGTGGTTAAATGTGAAAAATGCTATTGTTGTACCATGTGACAGTCAGTTATATCATTCATCTGAATTAAACATGCTCCATATGTATACTATAAAATAAGCCTTATTGTGAATAATACTTCTTAGTAAAACAAATAAACAATATTTATACTCTAACAACATTGGTAGACTACAGTATATAAATGTGCTTTCCCATATAAGGTGCATCTGGAAAGTTTAAATACTGTTCTATTATAGGCATGGCCAGGGGTGACGAGAGGGGTTGGAGCAGGATCTAAATAACTGGGCCTGTTGGAGGGTCCATGGGCAGTTGCTTAGAGGGACAAAAGTCCTCCTTTGCAGTGCTTAATGACATTTCACTGTGGCACTTAGGGGGGAGATTTAATTAGCTGCAGTAAATTACTGTGGGCTAATTGATCACCTTAAGCCATCCAATTATCCCCACTTAACATGAATCTTTTTCATGTCTCATGAGACTTGAAAATAAATCCTAGACAACTGTGCTGTTACCAGGTGATAACAGCCAGTTCATGCACGAATCCATGAACTTTTCACGGATTCAGTGTGTTAACGCTTGATAGCCAGTGTTAACTCCCATTGCAACATTCATTTAATGGGCATTAACATAGTTATTGGTGGGAAAAGGAAGCCTAATTGACTACTTCCCCTTTTCACCCCCGATAATGTATCAGGGCTAATTGAGTCTCCCCCATATTATTTTACTTTTCTTTTTCTGGAGGTGACATAGCCACACCCTGCAATCTTGGCCACATCTCTCAGTATAACTGATGCACCACAAATGACCTAATGGCCTGGTACATGGCTGGACTATTCATAATGGACGTGTTCCTTCTGCAATACAGATATGGTATGCCATCACACCCTGTGGTTAACTACAGATTCAGCAGTCTCACAGAGTGAGATTGCTGTCACTAACAAAATGGTGAAGCTGCTAATTCATTGTTGTTCACACATGCAGTCTATGCAACTGAGGTCTGAGCAGAAGATAGAGCTGCACAGATTGGATAAGTGTGGAGTGGATGGGGAAAAGACAGAGCAGTGTGGATGTGGACATATTGGTGTGGAGAGGGGGGGAAGATTAAGCAACACTGATTGAAAGGAGCCAAAGTGATGCAGATGGGTGGAAAACAGTGGTGCGGATGGCAGGGAGAAAGTGATGCAGCTGCATGTAAAACAGTGGTGCAAATGCAGGGCAGACAGAGTGGCATGGTTTGGGAGAACAGAGCAATGTGGATGGGGTTCCAGAGTGGCATGGATGTGGGAAGACAGAGCAACGCAGATGGATAAAGACCGATTGCTACTGTTGATGGAATACAGACTAGAAAATGGGAGAATACACATCAGTAGAGATTGGGGAAGACAGATTGGTGCAGATAGGGGGGAAGACAGATTGCCATGGTTGGTATTGAAAGAGTGGTGCAGATGGAGGAAGAAAGAGTGGCACAGATGAGGGGAAGACAGAGTAGTGTGACTGGGGGGAAGGTGGTGGTGCATATGGAAGGAAACAAAGTGGCACAGATGCAGGAAGACAGGGCGGCGCGGATGGGGAAAGACAGTTTGGGGCAGATGGGGAAAGACAGATTGGTGCTGATGAGGGAATAAAGAACTAGCACAGTTAGGGGAACGGAAAGCTAAAAGGATTGGGGAAGTTATAGCTGCATGGAGGTGAAGATAGTGTACATGCATAGACAGTGTATGATAGTTTTAGAATTTAGGGAGCAGAATGTGATAGATGTATGGAGTGAGAAGGATGTTGGAACCCACTGGTATTGTTGTGGTGAATTAATGGGAAGATTGTGGGCACTGAGTGGGATGTGTGTGTCACATAACTGCTCAGACCTCAGTTGCATAGACTACATGTGTGTATTCAAATGAGCACACAATTATGTGAATTAGCAGCTCCACCATTTTGTGAGTGACCACAATCTAACTGTGCGAGAGTGATTAATCTGCAATTAACCACATGGTGTGATGGCATACCAAATCTGTATTACACAAGGAACACATCCATTAAGGCATTAGCCTTAATGATCACAATTTCATTGCTTTTTTTAATTTGAGTGGCAAAAATTCTGTGGTTTTTGTGAAATTTCAGATCATGGCTAAGAAGCCTTAATGCGACATGTGAAACCATAAGGTTTTTTGTCTATGGAATAGGAATATATATATATATATATATATATATATACATACACTGTATACATATATATATATATATATATATATATATATAGAGAGAGAGAGAGAGAGAGAGAGAGAGCAAACAACAATACCCCCTTTGCGCTAATTTAGAGAAATCAAACAACCTGATGGATAAATTTTAAAGAGCTGCACCTTACTCCTATATCCCTGTTAGATAGATATAGTAGATAGACACAAAAACCAAAAGGAGAATAAAGGGTTCTTATAGTTAAAATAGAACAGACTTTTTATATATAAAGATCACCAATTGGTACACTCTACTGGAAGATAATAGATAACCAAAAAAAAGATCAGTCCAATATCAAGAGATGGAGTCCTATTTCACTTAGAGGAACTGTTGTTGTAAAACTCTTGTTTCTCCTTTATAGGAATTGTAGATGCACTGTTCTTTTTCCGATACCCAACAATTCTTTGCAGTTTTCACTGAAAGACACCCTCACACCAAAATACACCCGGAGAAGGGCCACAATGGCCACTATCAGTAAATGAAGAACACTTTCTTATTTAAAAAATGTATAATTTTAATAGCATAAAAGACTTTTATGCCTACAAAAAAGCTTACATTCAACGACAGCATACAAACAATGAAGAACCCAACGCGTTTCGTTCCTCAATGGAACTTCATCAGGGGTACATCATTGTAGCGATAAACCCACAGTTCTATTTGTGACAAGACAGGATCACACTACAAAAACCCAGTTCTCCTGCTACAAATTTTTTTGGGGGATGAAATGATTCACTTGACAATTTGTTAAAAATTCATGGACAGGATGCAAACAGTGAATAAATTTGCATTCCAATCCTTTATCACAGGAGCCAAAAGATATCTGGTTCAGCAAAGCTTTGCTGAACCAGCTATCTTTTGGCTCCTGTGGTAAAGGATTGGAATGCAAATGTATCTGGTGCACTTCCAATGTTTTTGTGATATGAATTCACAGGCATTATTTAAGTGACATTTCCGGAAAATAAGATTACCATTTCATCTTTAAAGAGATACATGTTTATTTTCATATACAGTATTGTATTTAGAGATGTCCACCAACCTCCATGTTTTTGTTTTGGTTTAGGTTCTAATTCACCATTGTGTTTTGGTTTTGCTAAAACTGCCCTCACGTGTTTTGGCTTTGGATCTGTACTTTTTCAAAAATTGGTAAAAACAGGTAAAATCACAGAATTTCGGCCTATTTTTGTTCCTACAGTATTATTAACCTCAAAACCATTAATTTCCAGTCATTTCCAGGTAAATTTAACCACCTCACAGCTCACAATATTGTTTCACTTTTCACCAATATAGGCCATAGGTTGCAACGAGCTGGCTGGCTAAAATAATCAACAGAGCAGTGGCACAAACACACAGCATTTTAAAAGAAAATAGGACAATTATGAAACATTGCCACACAGCAGTGGCAGATAGGATGGTAGTTTTAATAAACTATTTAAAATTTTGTTGTCTATGCAAAAAGACAGTAATCAATGCCCCAAACAGATCATATTGCAAATAAAAGATGTGCAAGATGAAATTATCCTTGATGCCAAATCACTGTGGACTTATATCGGATCCAAAGCACGCGAGATCCAATGCTGGGATGATATTATTTCACCTAATTTTGGAATCAGAAGATGGTAAAGAGATCTGAACAGAAGCATGGGTCAGCTCAGTTCAGGTAAGTTTAGGTGGGTTCGGTTTCCTAGAAACCAAATTTGCTCATCTATTATTATATTTTTATTTAATTGAAAAGGTCAGCGGTGAGGTATGATCAAAACATTTCCCTGGACTTTAATCTCTTCAGATTCCTGCTTTCCAAGGCCAGAATACTGTATCTCACCTTCCTGCACTCCAACAATTTCAGGTACCTAACAGCAAAGCCTCTGTTGAAAGGGATATGGATCCATCACCTTCCAGGTACATTTTTACTTTAATAGATATCTGTATAATTTCAGGGGGATATTGAAGTGCCCCTCAGTGGTGACAGAGATCAATCTTTGTTGCCCAGGATTTGTTCTTCAGAATAGGGGATGGTAGCCGGGCTGGGGAAGTGGGCACAGGGACTCTGGACTGAGCACCCTTGCTCTATGTTTAACAGATCAAATGTGAATTTTTGTTACAGATGCCCCCCGACCTGTGCCTCACAGGCAATTCAGCTGCCGTCTGAAGGGGTTGACTCCAGCTTGGGCTGGGTTGAACCTATCGCCAAGTACCCCCTCCACTGAAGAGACTCAACTGCTGCTTCCCTTTGCTGCTCTGCTCCTTCTCCCTTCTTCCTTCTCAAGATGTGGTGGCCAGCTGTGGTTTCAATGCTGTTTGCCGAACTTGCAGGTGTATGTGTCATGTGACTGCGGAGGAAGCTCTGGTGCTGGCTGATTTCAGCTTGGAAGCAATATCTACTATTCATTCATCTCTAAAATGACCACCATCAAATAGATAACTACATGTGCTTAAAAAGGAGTCCTTACTCCACATGATACTGCTTTGATTTGTACTGTGATTCAAATTGCATTGTATTTGTTTATACAATTTATTTCTAGAAAAAGGAATTGCTGCCAGCTTACCACAGCTGCACTAGCAGGAATCCTGTACTCCACATGTTACTGTATTGATTTAATTGTTTTGCTTTGTATTTTTTTGCACATTGTATGAAAATAAAAGCAACTATATACACAGATTGCATATAGTGAGCTTTTTGTATACGCCATTTAGTTAACCACCTCATCCAACAGCGCAGTTCATAAAATTATTATTTTTGTGCAAAAAGGACAGCATCCTTTTAGTACAAGCAGCACAACCAACGCAGTTCACTTATCCCTCAGTGCGCAGTTATATTATTTATTTCTATTTTCCTTGGAGGCCGTCTACTGTGCTTGGTCCCATCACTGACCCTGCACTCCTTTACATTCTATGTAGGAGTTATGGAATTATGCTGTTGTAAGTGGTACTTGAAAACTAGATTTTAAAAATATTGCTCTATACCTTCAAGGCCTATATGATCAGCTGAATGGGAATGGGAATCCTATGTATATTGCACCAATATTATTTTGTAGTGTATATTTTGTACAATATAATCTGTCTTTAGGCATTATAAATGGTTTGTTTATGATTATACTATATAATATCTACAGTACTGTGTATCTGATTCCTGTCACTTTAATGGTTTATTAAAATAAAAATGAGTCTCTGCTGAGTACATTAAGGTAAGTGAAATAACTTTAGCTTGACATGTTTTATATATCAACTTGTGATTTTAATGTCAGTGTACCAACTAAGACTTAGATCCAATGGAACCTTTATCTTATACATAAATTATTAAGATATTACCATCAATGTATTAAACGTAAATGAGAAATGTCTTCCAAATTCTTTTTTTTATTATTTTAAAGGTCATGTTGATCATTTTAAAGTAAAGTCAATGTGTTTGCTTGGGTAAGATCCATTTTAGATTCTCAATAAAAATTACATGCTGTGACTTTACCATCCGGATGTTTATTCAGAATGAAATCTGCTGTGCCCTGCTATTAATACAGTCATCAGTATAGTTAGGAAATATTACATTCACTTAGGAAAAATCTGCTCAACTGGATACACATAATTTAGATTTTTATTTGCATCAAACAAATGTGATATAACAATTTGTGGCACAGAGAAGGTCAATATTCTGCATTCTAAACTCAAAATGTATAAAGCAGTGAGATGCCTTTCCAGTGGTAAAACCAGTCCTTCAGTACTTCAATAGAGTTTCCCTTAAAACATTAATTATAGAAGAAACATAATATATATATATATATATACCATCCAAAAGAACACAGCACTCCACGGGCTCCATACAAATGTCACATAGCAGTGTCTTTATTGTCTACATTTCAGGGCATCCGCCCTTTCATCAGGACACACTCACATACATTACATAAAGCACTTACCCACTATTAGTACCCACCGAGACTGCCATCATCCTCCCACATGCACCGCAGGCTGTCCAGACATCCGCTCATGACACACTTCCGGGACCAGCAACACAGGACGCTGCTAAGCAACCAGCCAGCTTGTGGTGCACATCAGAAGCACCCACATGATTGAAGAAGTATAACACAGCCAGCGCTAGTGGGAGAAAAATGTCACAGTCAATATACCCCCAAAAAAACATTAAAAATACACATTGTGGCTATAAAACACAGCAGGATTACCACTACATCAAATCTTACCGCATTCAAAAATGAATGATATCAATGCGATGAACTCTAGTATTAAATATACCTATGTTTGTGGTGCAGAATTGGCAAATTATTTGGATGTACATATGGAGGTGATTGATGATCGAATAACGACTGATGTATATTCTAAGGATGTGAATCATAATTCATTTCATCACCCATTGGCCTTAAGAAAGGGCTACCGCTGTCGCAGATGATGTGGGTAGCGCGAATTATGAGTAATCAGTCACAAATTGGTGCTAGGCTAGATGTTCTTATCAAGAAATTTTTATCTAGAGGTTATAATTACAAACTGCTGCAACAACATAAAGCCAAAGTGTTATTGATGTCTAGGTCTCAGTTGTTAAAATCTAGATGTAATAAAACTCAGAAATTGCTACCTTGGTCTAGTAGCTTCACGGTGGCTAACCCCGTGATTAAATATGCCACTAAGGCATTATGACCATTACTGTCAATAGATTCCGATTTACCAGTTTTTAAAGATCTGAGACCTGTGGCTGCGTTCAGACGTGGGCATAATCTTAAGGATCGTCTGATGGTGATGGACATCATGGGTAGAGGTGTCCCTAAGATCCTGAATGTATATACTAAACCCCCTGGCTGCTACCATTGCCATAATTGTGCAACATGCAAATTCTTGATTCAGGGCAGATCCTTTAAACAACCTCACAATGATAAATTGTACAAGATGCGTCATGTGTTGAAGTGTTTGACTTCTTATGTAGTGTGCATCATATTGTGTCCTTGTGGCCTGTGTTATGTAGGCCAGATGATTCACAAATTCCGTGAGCGAATGGCCTTACATAGGTCAGCCATTAATTTATCATTGTCAGGAAGGGATATTGATCAATTCATGGCTAAGAACTTTAAGGCTGAGGGTCATGTGTTGTCAACTCTGCACTACATGATGATTGATCATGTCCCAGAATCTGCTAGAGGTGGTAATAGGGGCAATATGTTGCTCTGGTCTGAGGCACGATGGATGTTCAGGCTCGATACCATTCATCCCAGGGGTCATAATGATAATATTAATTGGAATTCTCTTATTTAATCATGACTATATGGTGGTGTATTGTGGTAATAACAATGGTGTTGTTCCATTCTTAACAATAATCTGCAGTTTGATTATAGCAGTATATTATGTGACATAGTATTGCTATCAATATTTTGAATGTGGTAAGATTTGATCTAGTAGTAATCCTGCTGTGATTTATAGCCACAATGTGTATTTTTAATGTGTTTTTTTGGGTGTATTAACTGTCACGTTTTTCTCCCTCTAGCGCTGACTGTGTTATACTTCTGCATACATGTGGGTGCTTCTGATGTGCACCGCAAGCTGGCTGGTTGCTTAGCAGCGTCCTGTGTTGCTGGTCCCGGAAGTGTGTCATGAGCGGATGTCTGGACAGCCTGTGGCGCGTGTGGGAGGATGATGGCAGTCTCGGTGGGTACTAATAGTGGGTAAGTGTTTTATGTATTGTATGTGAGTATGTCCTGATGAAAGGGTGGATGCCCTGAAATGTAGACAATAAAGACACTGCTATGTGACCTTTGTATGGAGCCCGTGGAGTGCTGTGTTCTTTTGGATGGTATGGATTACAGTTAATACTAGCACCTGGGCCAGTTGCACTGTGACAACGCTGAGTGTCGGCAGCTTTGGGACTATATATATATATATATATATATATAGACAATGTAAGCGGCGGCACTCGGGTCACAAATAAAACGCTTGTAAGCAGGTATGTAGTCACCGACGTTTCGGAGTACTTTATTCCCCCGTTTTCAAGGCACAATAACATACAATACATAAAAGACTTACTTTATACATCCAACACCACACCACGTGTAACGCGGCTCCTGGCTTCCGGTAACTCCTAATCCAACAGCGCCTACAATCGGCGTCATCAGAAAGGGGCCGTAGCCAAGTATCGGATATACCCGTACAATTATGTAAAATCATGAGTAGATCTCGTTTTGACCCTAGTTCTAGCAATGCAGCCATTAAGACCTTTGTATGCATGTCAGATTATGATGTACAACAATGTGTATCTAAAACTGATATATTGGCTAAACCCCACACCAACTTATCTGCTGGTGAATGGAAAGCACTTAAAAACCTGTCGGCTCATCCTGGAATTATCATTCGCCTGCGGATAAGGGGGGAGCGGTGGTGATACAAAATCTTGTACAATATAAGGCTGAAATAGCTAGACAGCTATCTGACAGTAAGGTATATAGAGAGTTGCAGGTTGATCCAACACACATGTTTAAACAGGCCTTAAGAAATAGGCTAACCAGGGCAGTTGACCAAGGGATAATATCAAAGGATTTGTGTGAAGCCTTATTACCTGAGTATCCCATTACACTGATACTATATACGGTACCTAAGATACACAAGAGTCTGGACAATCCCCCTGGCAGGCCGATTATTTCGGCCAGGGGGTCATTGTTCCAGGCTACCTCGGTGTATCTTGATGCTGTATTGCAACCTTATGTGACGGATCACCCTAGTGTGGTGTTGGATGTATAAAGTAAGTCTTTTTATGTATTGTATGTTATTGTGCCTTGAAAACGGGGGAATAAAGTACTCCGAAACGTCGGTGACTACATACCTGCTTTCAAGCATTTTATTTGTGACCCGAGTGCCGCCGCTTACATTGTCTACTATTTGGGAAGTCAGCTGAGACCCTAATCGGAGGGCACCGGGGATTCTACACGATATTATTGGAGTGCCAAACCAATTGGACATATATTGGAGGTGAGTTCACTGTGCAGTAGTGACTCACTTTTAGGGTTCAGGCACCTGATTTTTGAACTGTTACTATTACTGACAATACAACACAGCTTGCAAGGATTATTGCTGTGTTAGCACAGCGTTGTTTTTAACAGGTGGATTTAAAAAGTGTATTTGTGCACACAATGGCTGAAGGAAAGGATGATAGCCTGGATAGGGCTTTTGAAGCAGTTAATATTGCAATTCTAACGCAAGGAAGTACACACATGTACTCTGACTCTGAAGCAGAGTCCATCCTATTTAAAGATCAATTTAGTGATGACAATACCACTAAATCGCAGCAGAATCTCTTCCGGGAATGGCTTAAGCTTAAACAACGGGAGATTGACTTTTATTATCACGGAGTGACTTTGAGTGATTATTATAAACAAAAACGTATCCCTAGGGGCTTCAGAGTCAGAAATTGTCCCACTATAGGGATATACAATTTGGACTTCTGCAAGAAATGGATATCAATTCTTAACAAGTGTAGCTATGACCTAATGTTGCTGGTTATAGAAGAAGCCACACGTGAATTAACTATCACACAAGATAAAATAGAGGTATTTGAAAACTCCTACAATCCTATGTTTGAATCTGACACCAATAATGCCTGGTTAGACAAACTGAGTAAACAAATCTCAGTCTATAAACATGATTTAATTAAATTTAAGAGACTGAAGATGACTAAGGTAACGGCAGATTATGAGCAAAACCGCGTCTATAATTGGATACATGGGGGACGCAATAAATCTCAACGCCCTTACAAAAGAGGTAACAGAAGACCCAGGGATAACTGGGAGATGTCCCCCTATAATTATTCCACTAGCGACTCGGATAGTGTACAACAGAGAGACAAACGTCATGAGGGAATCCCTTTAGGAGCAAGTCATGGCAACATGGTGCCAGATCATGCAGAAAATGCACCAGATGCGGACATCAATGGACGCGCTCGAAGGAGAGTAGGACGACCACCGATAAACAAGAGGAGATAGTTTTCAATTTGTCATCTTACTCATTGTCTGACTCTGAAATGTCGATATTAAGGCGAGGATTGTCATTTGTACCCACTACCAGATTTGACGATCTAAAATGGGACATTGAGAAATATCAATTTCAACGCCAGTTAAAGATACATGAATTTTTTCATGGACCCAAAGCACCTGTTCCATCTAGTAACAATCGAGTATCGGATATACCCGTACAATTACGTAAAATCATGAGTAGATCTCGTTTTGACCCTACTTCTAGCAATGCAGCCATTAAGACCTTTGTACGCATGTCAGATTATGATGTACAACAATGTGTATCTAAAACTGATAAATTGGCTAAACCCCACACCAACTTATCTGCTGGTGAATGGAAAGCACTTAAAAACCTGTCGGCTCATCCTGGAATTATCATTCATCCTGCGGATAAGGGGGGGAGCGGTGGTGATACCAAACCTTGTACAATATAAGGCTGAAATAGCTAGACAGCTATCTGACAGTAAGGTATATAGAGAGTTGCAGGTTGATCCAACACACATGTTTAAACAGGCCTTAAGAAATAGGCTAACCAGGGCAGTTGACCAAGGGATAATATCAAAGGATTTGTGTGAAGCATTATTACCTGAGTATCCCATTACACCGATACTATATACGGTACCTAAGATACACAAGAGTCTGGACAATCCCCTGGCAGGCCGATTATTTCGGCCAGGGGGTCACTGTTCCAGGCTACCTCAGTGTATCTTGATGCTGTATTGCAACCTTATGTGACAGATCACCCTAGGTTCTTACGAGATACTACTATGTTCTTAAATAAAATTAAAGATCTGGGTACAATACTGATAGACAGTATATTATGTAGCATAGACATTACCAGTTGTATACGGTTATTCCAAATGATGATGGCTTGAGAGCGGTACGTAAGTTGATACTTGATGGTCAACGGCATCCAGGGCCAGATGTGGACTTGATCCATGATTTGTTGGAAATGGTCCTCACACATAACTTTTTCATGTACAATGGTAAACTCTATCTGCAACTAGTTGGTTGTGCGATGGGGTCCAATGTGGCCCCATCATACACCAACGCATATATGTATATGGTAGAGGAAGACATTTTCTACAAGGACGTCTATGTGTCTGGCAAAATTTTATGTTATGTTAGATACATAGACGATATCTTTCTAATCTGGAGGGGTACTATGGATGAATTGGTCAATACTATTGAAACGCATAACCAAACCGATAGTCTCGTCAAATTCACATATTGTGCGAGTACGGAAAAGGTTCATTATTTGGATGTGGAAATCAGTGTACAAAATTGGATAGTGTCAACTGCCCTATACAGCAAACCCACTGATAGGAACTCAATCTTACATTATAATAGTTTCCACCCCAAATCGACTAAATTGGGGTTACCATACTCCCAATTTATTAGGGCACGCAAATCTGCAGTGACGATGATATGGCTAGAAAACATATGGATGATATGAGAGATAAATTTTGGGCACGTGGATATGATTCTTCCATGTTGGAAGCAGCCATGATTAAAGCTATGTCTAAAACACGAGACCAATTGTTGGAAGTGAAGACAGTGAGTCCAGAACATGGGACTCAAGATGTGAGAATACCATGGGTCAAGCATTACAACCCGTACAGTAGGGATATAGAAAAAATAACTAAGAACCATTGGCCTATTATAAAAACAGATAGTGATCTAAAATTGCAACATGGTAGAATCCTATCAAGTTACAAAAGGGGACGTAGTATCTGGGATTGGCTCGTTAAGACAGACATTACAGGACTTGAAACAAATATGAATAGTCATTTTCTGCGGCCCAAGAATGGATGCTTCAAGTGCTGGAATTGTCTGACATGCCATTATCTTACTGCTACGGATAGCTTTTGTCACCCGTTTAGTGGTAAAAAATACTCCATCCGACACCGAGTCACATGCACCACTAGATTTATTGTGTACCTCTTGACATGTCCATGCGGTCTGGCCTATGTTGGCAAGACCGAATGGCCTTACACCGGTCTGCCATCCATGCAGCTTTGGCTGCAGGTGGCAGTGATCAACCGGTGGCACGCCATTATGTACAAGCGGGACACAGTGTAGCTACTATGAAATATATCATTATAGACCACATACCTAAATCGATTAGAGGGGGTGATAGATCTATGAGACTATTACAGTGTGAAACAAGGTGGATACACCGTTTGGGGACTATGTCTCCCAAGGGTTTGAACGAAACTCTAGGTTTACATTGCTTTTTGTGATTTGAATATAAGTGGAGTAATGGTTTATTGTCACATTTTGAGACATGTACCGTGCTACTAGCTTCTATGTAATCGATTTTAGTAGGATGGATATACTCTGGCATCGATATATCATGTATTAAGATACAATTGTTGTGTATGAATAGAGTTATTCTATTATAATGTGGAACACGATATGCTTATAGTAAAATTAATAGTCTAATGGAATGTGGGAGCACACTGTATTAAAGGTAGGCTTTTTTTATAGTCAGTGAACCAATGCATTAAAGCCCCTGATTAATGAATAACTTTATTTGTATGTATATACCCTTCCTGTCAGACTTGTATGCATGATCACTATGGTTTCTGTTTAGTGGTAACCTTGGCTATGGCCCCTTTCTGATGACGCCGATTGTAGGCGCTGTTGGATTAGGAGTTACCGGAAGCCAGGAGCCATGTTACACGTGGTGTGGTGTTGGATGCATAAAGTAAGTCTTTTTATGTATTGTATGTTATTGTGTCTTGAAAACAGGGGAATAAAGTACTACAAACGTCGGTGACTACATACCTGCTTACAAGCATTTTATTTGTGACCCGAGTGCCGCCGCTTACATTGTCTACTATTTGGGAACTCAGCTGAGACCCTAATCAGAGGGCACCGGGGATTCTACACGAAATTATTGGAGTGCCAAACCCATTGCACATATATATATATATATATATATATATATATTTAAAATTGGGGCCTCATTTTGATGATGTCATCAAGTTTGCATGTGTTCCTGTATATGCTAGATCTAACCTGCAGGACACCTGATTTGCGACCGAGATACCATTCAAAAATAGAAGATGTCCAATGTGCTCTTATCCCCAGTACAATGTCTCAAAGTTACCTATATAGTATATATTAAACACCACTAACACAACGAACATGCATGTGCAATAGCATGTAAAATGTACAGAAAGACCACAACTCCAGGCATGCATTACCAGCAGCATGCTCTCGTCATATAAGAGGCACAGCAATTGTATGTAGACTGCCCGATTCATGGAGGCAATGTTTCAAAGTCAAAATAATAGATTGAAGGGGCTGAAAAGCAAAAGACAGAGGTAGACAGGGGCAGGCTGGACAGAGAGGGGCAGGAAAGTGAAAGGTGTACAACAGCAAATAGTGAGAGAGAAATAAAGAGGGGAAGAGTTTTAAAAGAAGAAAAAGAAATAAGGGGAGGAGAGAAATGGGGAAGCGATAGCTCAGGAGGGGAGAGATGAATAAAGTAAAAGTGGGAGAGACAACCCGTAGGAGAAGGGGGGCTGAAGAGAGAGAGGAGGAAAAACGAAATTAAAATAGGCAAAACCTTCAGTATACATTTATGTATTTAGACAACAAAAACAATTGTAAAGAAATTATCAGAATCTGAATAAAAAAAAATAGAGCTGAGTGGGTTGGTTTTACAAAAATCTGAACCAGGGCCACCAAAAGGGGAGGAGAAGTGGGTACTAATTATCTGGGCCTGCTGCTGTGTGCTGGGCTGAAGTGGAACCAAGGAGACTTCTGCCACTGAGTAGCAGCAGCAATCTCCTCTCCTCTACCTGTGTGGAGGTAGGGGGCACAATCCGTGTGATCCCCACGATTTGCTCCTGGCTGAGGGGTTCAAAGCTCCCCCTTGTCGGCGTGCAGTGGCACTGCAAATATTTTTTTCAAAGGGGGCATGTCATGCCTTCTGTGATTAGGTTTAACAAGACCCATGCCGTCTCTCTACTGCCCTGATCTGAACAAACCCAAACTTGTAGTTTTTGAGGAGAACCGACTCCTGACTCAAGTCTTCCCAACAAGTTTGGTTCTCATACAAAATATAATTTTCCCAGAAATCTCAGATCTCGCTTGTTTTGGATTGCATATAAGAGCCCCTAACTCATTATCAGGTGTCATTTCACACAGGAGAGTGTTAGCTGTAGTTGATTTTCAAAAGACACCACTGGTGTTACTTGGGGGGTGCAGGCTGCACCAGGTGACACCATCCGAGGGGGTGACACCAAAATAGCAAATCTGCCAAGCTATTTCGGTGTCACCACATCAGATGGTGTCACAAAATGCGAACCACACCCCCCCTAACTCAGAGAGAGGCAGACAAGAGGCTGCCAAAGTGCTAGGTAAGCCCACTGTGTGCTGAGAATGGAAGGTGTGACATGTGGTTATGCCCCCAAGATTTGCACACATAAGAGGGCATGGCTCCACAAAGCAAGGCCACACCCCCCTGCAAGCAAAATCCTTCAAGCTGCACCTGATGTCACCCAAGTAAGTGACGCCGCTGAAAGACACCATTAGGATGCCATTAGATTAGATAGTATTGTAGTAGGTAGATGGAGGAGGTGGGAAGGGTGACTGCAGGCATCTTTGTCACTGTTTGTTTTTCTGACACACCAGCTAGCAACTACAATTCAGTGCACTGCAAGTTGCAAACAAGCTTACTGTGTGTTAGTTTGCAAATGCAAACAGGCTGTTGTTGTACGTTTGGTAAAATTTATTTTTTTCACAAGGATATTTTATCTATCTACAGTATATCATTTATATTTTCACTTGTGTATGAGGTCAGAAACAGTGTGAATTCAAACTAATTTGTAAAAAAAAGTTAGTGTACTGTCTGTGCTGTGTCTGAATTTGGTGCATCCCATTCCCAACACCTCTTTTCCTGTAAAAAAATGCAAAAAAGATAAATTTTTAATCTGCAGTCTATTATAATTCAATTTAAATAGAATTTAAATCTACCATCCCCAAACTGGTCAGTCTAGGGCTGGAATTCATCAGAATAAATTATATTTTTTTCTACTAGGCTTTTACTTTTAGGCTATAAGTTCTTGATTGAAATATTCTATAGGGTCATATAGTTTATTAAACTGCCATCCTGTCTTGCTCTTTTAACCATTTCTAAGAAAATGATTGTATTACATTGGAACAGTAAATCTTCTCCAACTCTTTCTGAGGTTAAACATAAAATGTTACAACTCCTCTACTATGATTGGAGCTCAAATCCTGTCCCTACTTTTTATATATGCCTATTGTAGTCATTTATTCATGATGTCCATACGTCATATTTTTATTCTAGATTAAGACAAGCTAATTGTTTATTTAGTTCTCTCCAATATTCCTTCCCTCTTCTTCCCTCCTGTGTGTTTGTTTCTTCATGTCCTCCCCCCATGTGTTGTCTTCTTTCTCTCTCCCCCCCTTCTCTACCAAATTTCGCTATTTGTCATGTTAGGTAGAATGGACATAGTTTTCCATATTTGTATAATACTACAATACTTTAGCAATACATTAGCAAGATATATATATATATATATATATAAATCGGTATGAGTTGCTGGCACTCAGGATCCCGACACCAGAATCTAAAAAGGGTTATCATACCGACACTTGTTGGTCGGTATGCGAACCCTCTCCCTACCCTAACCCCCCCTTTTTGGTGCCTAACCCTAACCTCTTACCTATTGCCTGACCCTAATTTCCCCCTCCCCGATTCCTAACCTTCCCCTCTTAATGCCTAACCCTATTATTATCAATGGGGACTACGATCTGAGCCCTATATACTAAACTCCAAAAAGCAAAGATTTTCAGAATTTAGCCCCGATAGTTTACATCATCTTCAGATGGCCTAAACTAGTAGAAGCCTATTGAGGCTCCATGGGCAGGAGAGTGATTTTTCGATCTCATCCAGAAGCTGACACTGTGCGCATATAATTCTTGGAATGCCGACATGCGTTTCGTGTTTCGCATTTCGCCTGGGTATGCTTTTTCAAGGCCACAGAGTGACAAATACCTACATAGCTTTGTTAATCACAAGACAACATTTTTAAGAAAGGAAATAGGTAGGCACTGAGGTAACCCACTGAAAACAATGGGTGACACAAATTCTAATAGAATTATTATCATTTGGTTATGTAACACTAGTTAAGAGGATCAAATTGACCGGCAACAACAGGAAGTTTTTGTAATCACTTATTCTATATATCTTATTCGCACTCTTTGCTATACTAATTGTTTTTATCCCATATTTCGCCATATGTTAGAACACCATATTTTAAGAATTAAAGAATAAAGGTTATATTTAATAAATACTACAGAATATAATATATAAAAAACACAATAGACCTAAGAAGTGCACTGGACCTGAAATCTTGTCTGAAATTATGTTGTACTTATAAAAGATGGTCTGAGGCACCTCCAGGAATTAACTGCTTAACCACAGTTGTAGGAATAAGAGTATAGAGGAGTCTTTTAGGTCAATAACAACATTAAGTAATTTACCTGGAATTGATAATTAATTGAAAATATTATCAGTGCGGGATCTCAACAGTGTTTTTATGAATTCCTGAAAAGTGTTAGAATATGGTCTCAGGGCCTGATTTACAAATGTGCACTAATGCCACTGCTGCTGCAAATTTGAACATAGCTACTGTGTCAAAATATGCAAATGTCACAGCGTCAGGATTTGTAAATGCTGATGGCTTTGCAATTCTAAATGACTGCGTACAAAGTAGGGATGTGCGTCGACTCCCATGTTTTGGTTTTGGTTCTGGTTTTGGATCTGGATTTGGTTTTGCAAACCACCCTCAAGTGTTTTGGTTTTGGATCTGAATTTTTAAATAAAAAATAGATAAAAAGCTTTAAAAACAGCTAAAATTATGTCATTTATGCAATCCAGAACCCGAAATTCGGATTTAAAATCCGAATTTCGAACTGCAAAAAGATCAGAACTGCGACCCGGATCTCCTCAGGAGATTAGAAAGGCGACTTGGATTTACCCGGGCTCATGAAATTTGGGTGGATTTGGATTTCTGGTGAACCGCACCGCACATCTCTAGTACAAAAACACAACACTGGTCGCAGATTCAGTTGATTATTGAAGTTCTAAGTAACCCTATGATTACTCAGAATGGCCGCCGGAACTGAGACACTGCAGACATTTGTACTGTGCATAGGATTGCAATTGCATACTGAGAACTGCCATAAAAATTGTCACAACATACCTGCAATAGAGTTACCACCCCCTGTTGCCACCAACAAACAATCCCTGGTCAGGCCTAATTTTCTTTGCAAATAAATCATCACTGTGTGCTACAAAACATGATGCATGCGCATGTGACTTAGACACAGGCACAGGTCATTGATAATCTCCCAACTGTGTTAGTATCAGCATTGTGTCCATCTCTGAATCAGGCCCTCAGACTCAACTGTTTTCTGAAATACCCTTTTACACAGAATCCGGTTACTGTCATTTTAGACTGCATTATAAAGTACTAATAAGCAACATACTGTGAGTTCCATGGGTTGGATAACAGTTTTATGTGGCAAATTTATCAAAAAATTACTGCTTTGTTGCATGTTTTTTTTAAATTCCATATTTATTGAGCAAAAATACCATACAATCACAATAAATACCCTGTTTTAAATCTAATGTAAAGCAAAATTTCCTCCAGATTCTCTACATATTAAAAAGAGCAACCTGCTAAATATTTAACTTGCACTTTCAAAAAATTTAAGAAATGCCCACTGGACAAACACACGTGATTATGACAGACAATAATGCTAATCATTTTTTGATGTGTTCAATTAACATGTGCATGTCTTGTCTTAAAATTCTGGGGCAGTTGATCAATATTTGGTCAGAGTGTCTGCGTATATATCTGTAATTTTGGTTTGGTTTTGTGTGATATGGTACCTTTTGTATATCTGTACATCTGTGATTGAAGAGGTAGAGAGACTTCTCTGAGTGTAGTCCCATAGTTATGTACTTTGTGTGATTTGTCCTTTTTCATGTTCAGAATGGCTATGTCTGTGAAATGTCTGAGTTCAGAGGTGTCTATTGACCATACCAACTATACCCACTATGAAGTACTTGTAGATAAGCCTGCACCCTCTGTATTTTCATTACTGTAGTACACTGTTTACTGTGAAGAAGAGGGACGAAGGTTATGATACAAAACTTGTCTGTATCTATTGTCTAAGATTTTGTTTACTCTAACAGTAGACAAATGAAGTCTGTTGTTAACAGAAAGTAGTTCTGTGCTCATTAACTTTAAGTCAGACTTCTCTACAGTCCTCTGTACTTTATTTTTATACTGTATTCTTTTCTATTCCCATTTAGAAGCACAGCGCTTTCCATAAACCATGGAGGTCTCTGAACCTTTTATAACCACTGCTAAAATGCTGTTTCACTGACCTGAACACATCATTCTTGGGCATTATTAGCCTTTTAACTGTTTTGTCATAATATTTAGGGTTTCTATCAGAAGTCCTCACACCAAAGTGCAGGTACCCCAAGAGGTCTGTCATATATTACAGTAGCCCTCTTGATACAGTGGTCATAGAACTTCCTGTTTGCTTAAGAATAATACAGATGTGTCCTTATAAATCTTTGCATAATTATTTCTAAACAGCCAAGACCAGGCAGCTTACTTACACCAGGCAAGTTGCGCTACAAAATGTACTGAGGCTAGATGTATGAGGACACATCTATAGCTAAAGTTGCCTTGTTGGTTAAAAAACAATTTCTGACAACATATTAGCCTCCCAACAGTGATAGGGTGCTGAATACCTTTAGGTGTGGAGATGGGTAAGATAGGAGAATTTAAGTATCCAGGGCAGGTTAACTTTTGCTTCTCTGTAATATCATTGCACTGGTAATTTACAGCCCCACCCTCACTCTACCAGGCCCAATGTGGGACAGACAATTAAGTCAAGTGGTAAACCTATTGAAACAATGTGGACTTGATTCAGAGTTGCATGTAAGTTTGTTTTGCTGATGGAACTTGAACAATTTCAAATTGCATAATTGTCCGGTCCAAACGTACGCAACTTTGAGCAACTACAGATGATTCAGAATCCTTCACATCTCAGCTGCAACTCTGCTTGTAGTTTAGTGAGTGTAACTGAGTTGTAACTGGGTGTTCGCACATAGGCTAAATGTCCATAAGGCATGTCCTGATTGGGAAATCAGAATTATGTGCTTTTTTTTAGATGAGCATATGCAGAGGTCCATCTGATTTCAGTAAGATTTATTGCAGCAAGGATAGGGCTGGTGAAAATGTGGGCTGGTAGTGATGATGATTATTTTCACAAATGGATGTAAAGGGATGATATGGCTATATATATTCTCTGAATACAGGCAAAGATCCACATTTATATAATTACAAGTACTCACATGCAACTCCGAATATGAACATATGTGTGTGGAAAGAGGAAAAAAATTAGATCATAGAAATGTCTTCAACTAATGCTGACTGTTTCCTCACAGTGATAGTTTACCATCAACTATAGAATCATGTTAAATTTTACACCTTAATACTGTAACTCAAAATTGGCAAAAGTTAGAAACATCATTTAAGCAAAGGCACATACTTTAGTTCAGAACAAAATTCCCATTTGAAAAAAAAAAATCCCATTTTATTTTTCAAATTGATATAACTTAAAATCATCTAAATGTAATATCTTGTCAGTTTAATGAAAAAACAACACGATTAATGCACATTAACATTACTTTACCTGAATTCATATTTGCCACTCATAACATATGGTTATAATTAGGGGTGTGCACCGGCCACTTTTCGTGTTTTGTGTTTTGGTTTTGGATCTGGATCTTTCTTCGTGTTTTGGATCTGGATTGGTTTTGCCAAAACCACCCTTCCGTGTTTTGGGTTCTTGGTTTTGTGTTTTGGATCTGTATTTTTTTTTAAAAAAGCATAAAAACAGCTAAAATCACAGAATTTGTTGGTTTCTCTGCTCCTATGCTATTATTAACCTCGATAACCTTAATTTCCACTCATTTCCAGTCTATTCTGAACACCTCACACCTCACAATAGTGTTTTTATTTCCAAAACGTTGCACCGAGGTAGCTGGATGACTATGCTAAGCGACACGAGTGGGCGGCACAAACACGTGACCCATCTAGGAGTGACACTGCAGTGGCAGACAGGATGGCAGTTAGAAAAACTAGGCCCCAAACTGTACATAATGCAAAGAAAAAAAAGAAGTGCAAGATTTAATTGTCCTTGGGCCCTCCCACCCACCCTTATGTTGTATAAACAGGACATGAACACTTTAACAAATCAATCATTTCAGCGCCAGGGTCTGCCACACAACTGTGGCTGAAATGATTGGTTCGTTTGGGCCCCCACAAAACAAGCTGGCAATTAATGTGTCCCTGCACAAACTGGCTCTACGGAGGCAAGATGTCATCCTCATCCTCCTCATTCCCCGATTCCTCACCCTCTTCAGTGTGTACATCCTCATCCTCACAAAGTATTAACTCGTCCCCACTTAAATCCACCACCACAGGTCCCTCTGTACCTTCTGGAGGCTGGTCTCCCTGGAAGAGCTGATAATTCATTTTGATGAACATCATCTTCTCCACATTCTGTGGAAGCAACCTCCTACGCCTTTCGCTGACAAGGTTCCCGGCTGCACTAAACACTCTTTCGGAGTACACACTGGAGGGGGGGCAACTCAGGTAAAATAGAGCCAGCTTGTACAGGGGCCTCCAAATTGCCTCTTTTTCCTGCCAGTACAGGTATGGACTTTCTGACATGCCTACTTGGATGCTGTCACCGATGTAATCCTGAACCATTCTGTCAATGGTGACAGTATCATATGCAGTGACAGTAGACATGTCAGAAATTGTTGCCAGGTCCTTCAGTCCGGACCAGATGTCCAAACTTGGTCCTGCCTGCCCTGCATCACCGCCAGCGGGTTGCTTAGGATACCTAAGTTTTTTCCTGGCAGCCCCAGTTGCGGGAGAAAATGAAGAAGGAGCCGTTGACGTGTCACGTTCCGCTTCAGCTGACAGTGTGTTCACCAGCAGGTCTTTGCACCTCTGCAGGCTTGTGTCGGCCGGAAAGAGAGACACCACATAGGCTTTAAACCTAGGATCAAGCACGGTGGCCAAAATGTAGTGGTCTGATTTCAACAGATTGACCACCCTGGAATCCTGGCAAAGCGAATGAAGGGCTTCATCCACAAGTCCCACATGCCGAGCGGAATCGCTCCGTCTTAGCTCCTCCTTCACTTTCTCCAGCTGCTTCTGCAAAAGCCTGATGAGGGGAATGACCTGACTCAAGCTGGCTGTGTCTGAACTGACTTCACGTGTGGCAAGTTCGAAGGGCTGGAGAACCTTGCACAACACGGAAATCATTCTCCACTGCGCTTGAGTCAGGTGCATACCCCCTCCTTTGCCTATGTCATAGGTGGATGTATAGGCTTGTATGGCCTTTTGCTGCTCCTCCATCCTCTGAAGCATATAGAGGGTTGAGTTCCACCGCGTCACAACCTCTTGCTTCAGGTGATGGCGGGGCAGGTTCAAGAGTGTTTGCTGGCGCTCCAGTCTTCAGCACGCAGTCGCTGAATGGCGAAAGTGGCCAGAAATTTTTCGGGCCACCCAAAGCGTCTCCTGCACGCCCCTGTCGCTTTTCAGAAAATTCTGCACCACCAAGTTTATTGTGTGAGCAAAACATGGGACGTGCTGGAATTTGCCCAGATGTAATGCCCGCACAATATTGGTGGCGTTGTCAGATATCACAAATCCCCAGGAGAGTCTAAGTGGGGTAAGCCACTGGGCGATGATTTCCCTCAGTTTCTCTAAGAGGTTGTCGGCGGTGTGCCTCTTACTGAAACCGGTGATACACAGCGTAGCCTGCCTTGTAACGAGCTGGCGTTTCTGAGATGCTGCTACTGGTGATGCTGCTGCTGTTGCTGCGTAAGGTGATACATCTACCCAGTGGGCTGTCACAGTCATATAGTCCTTAGTCTGCCCTGTTCCACTTGTCCACATGTCCGTGGTTAAGTGGACATTGTGTACAACGGCATTTTTCAGGACACTGAGGACACTTTTTCTGACGTTTCTGTACAGTCTCGGTATCGCCTGCCTAGTGAAGTGGAATCTAGACGGGATTTGGAACCGGGGACACACTACCTCCATCAATTGTCTAAATCCCACTGCACTAATGGCGGATACCGGATGCACGTCTAACACCAACATAGCAGTCAAGGCCTCAGTTATACGTTTTGCTTCAGGATGACTGCTGTCGTACTTCATCCTCCTCGCTAAGGACTGTTGGAGGGTCAATTGTTTAGTAAAAGTAGTGGTGTTCCTACTTCCTCTCTGGGATGATGAACGACTCCCAGCAGCAGCAACAGCAGCAGCGGCAGCAGTAGGCGTAGCAATGCAGGATCCTCCAGAGGAATCCCGGATAGGAGAGTCAGTCATGCCAGTGACATGGCCTGCAGGACTACTTCCGATCCTGACTAAGGAGGAAATTGACGAGGAGGGAGTTGACGGTGTGGTTTGCAGGCGCTTGGATACAACAGGACAACGGGATTTAGGTGTCCCTGGACTGCTTACGGTCTTAGCCAAAGTTTCTGAACTTGACAGTAACTTTTTATGAACGCGCTGCAGGTGCCGTATAAGGGAGGATGTTCCTAGGTGGTTGACGTCCCTACCCCTACTTATTTCACCTTTACATATGGTACATATGGCAAGACAGTTGTTGTCCGGATTTGGATAGAAATATTGCCAGACCAAAGAGGTGGAATGTTTGGTCTTCTGCCCAGGCATGACCGTGATGGGCTTTTCCATCCCACGGACAACAACTGTCTCCCCCGGAGCCTGATTTAAACAAACCACATCACCATCAGAATCCTCCTCGCCAACTTCCTCCTCAGCGCCAGCTACACCAGTATCCTCATCCTGTTGTACTTCAACAGTGACATCTTCAATTTGCATATCAGCAAGTGGACTGTGGGTGCTCCTTTCAGCACTTGCAGGGGGCGTGCAAATGGTGGAAAGAGCCACCTCTTCCCGTCCAGTGCTGGGAAGGTCAGGCATCGCAACCACCACCACACTTGGACTCTCCTTGGGGATTTGTGATATCTTCTTAGAAAGCACAGTTCTTCGCTGTGCTTTTGCCAGCTTAACTCTTTTGATTTTTTTAGTGGGAGGAGGGCTTCCATCGTCATGTGAAGCTGAACCACTAGTCATGAACATACTAGGGATCGACCTTAGCCGTTCCTTGCCACTCCGTGTCGTAAATGGCATATTGGCAAGTTTACGTTTCTCTTCAGCTGATTTAAATGTCTTTTTCAAGGTCATTTTCCTGAACTTTGCCATTTGGGATTGTATGTGCCCTCTACTATGACATTGGGCATCGGCCTTGGCAGACGACGTTGATGGCATGTTATCGTCTATGTCATGACTAGTGGCAGCAGCTTCAGCACTAGGAGGAAGTGGTTCTTGATCTTTCTCTATTTTATTTTTATCGGAGAAAGTTTGGTCCTCCATTTATGTTATATCGATTTGATATATACGTGCGGCTAAACACAGAAAATAATTTTTTTTTTGGTTTGGACTGGAGTGTACTTTCAGGGGTTACAGCACCCTTTAACGGTCAAGCCAGCCGGCCCTTTACTTAAGACACAGGCGCACGCTTGGCACTACTTTGTTGATGCACCTGCGGCTACTGCGCACACAATTCACAAACACAGAAAATTATTTTTTTTTTGGTTTGGACTGGAGTGTACTTTGGGGGTTACAGCACCCTTTAACGGTCAAGCCAGCCGGCCCTTTACTTTTGACACAGGCGCACTCTTGGCACTACTTTGTTGATGCACGTGCGGCTACTGCGCACACAATTCACAAACACAGAAAATAATTTTTTTTTTGGTTTGGACTGGAGTGTACTTTCGGGGGTTACAGCACCCTTTAACGGTCAAGCCAGCCGGCCCTTTACTTATGACACAGGCGCACTCTTGGCACTACTTTGTTGATGCACGTGCGGCTACTGCGCACACAATTCACAAACACAGAAAATAATTTTTTTTTTGGTTTGGACTGGAGTGTACTTTCGGGGGTTACAGCACCCTTTAACGGTCAAGCCAGCCGGCCCTTTACTTATGACACAGGCGCACGCTTGGCACTACTTTGTTGATGCACGTGCGGCTACTGCGCACACAATTCACAAACACAGAAAATAATTTTTTTTTGGTTTGGACTGGAGTGTACTTTCGGGGGTTACAGCACCCTTAACGGTCAAGCCAGCCGGCCCTTTACTTATGACACAGGCGCACGCTTGGCACTACTTTGTTGATGCACGTGCGGCTACTGCGCACACAATTCACAAACACAGAAAACAATGTTTTTTTTGGTTTGGACTGGAGTGTACTTTCGGGGGTTACAGCACCCTTAACGGTCAAGCCAGCCGGCCCTTTACTTATGACACAGGCGCACGCTTGGCACTACTTTGTTGATGCACGTGTGGCTACTGCGCACACAATTCACAAACACAGAAAATAATTTTTTTTTTGATTTGGACTGGACTGTACTTTTGGGGGTTACAGCACCCTTTAATGGTCAAGCCAGCCGGCCCTTTACTTATGACACAGGCGCACGCTTGGCACTACTTTGTTGATGCACGTGCGGCTACTGCGCACACAATTCACAAACACAGAAAATAATTTTTTTTTTGGTTTGGACTGGAGTGTACTTTGGGGGTTACAGCACCCTTTAACGGTCAAGCCAGCTGGCGCTTTACTTATGACACAGGCGCACGCTTGGCACTACTTTGTTGATGCACATGCGGCTACTGCGCACACAATTCACAAACACAGAAAATAATTTTTTTTTTGGTTTGGACTGGAGTGTACTTTGGGGGTTACAGCACCCTTTAACGGTCAAGCCAGCCGGCCCTTTACTTATGACACAGGCGCACGCTTGGCACTACTTTGTTGATGCACGTGCGGCTACTGCGCACACAATTCACAAACACAGAAAATAATTTTTTTTTTGGTTTGGACTGGAGTGTACTTTCGGGGGTTACAGCACCCTTAACGGTCAAGCCAGCCGGCCCTTTACTTATGACACAGGCGCACGCTTGGCACTACTTTGTTGATGCACGTGCGGCTACTGCGCACACAATTCACAAACACAGAAAATAATTTTTTTTTTGGTTTGGACTGGAGTGTACTTTCGGGGGTTACAGCACCCTTAACGGTCAAGCCAGCCGGCCCTTTACTTATGACACAGGCGCACGCTTGGCACTACTTTGTTGATGCACGTGCGGCTACTGCGCACACAATTCACAAACACAGAAAATAATTTTTTTTTTGGTTTGGACTGGAGTGTACTTTCGGGGGTTACAGCACCCTTTAACGGTCAAGCCAGCCGGCCCTTTACTTATGACACAGGCGCACGCTTGGCACTACTTTGTTGATGCACGTGAGGCTACTGCGCACACAATTCACAAACACAGAAAATAATTTTTTTTTTGGTTTGGACTGGAGTGTACTTTCGGGGGTTACAGCACCCTTAACGGTCAAGCCAGCCGGCCCTTTACTTATGACACAGGCGCACGCTTGGCACTACTTTGTTGATGCACGTGCGGCTACTGCGCACACAATTCACAAACACAGAAAATAATTTTTTTTTTGGTTTGGACTGGAGTGTACTTTCGGGGGTTACAGCACCCTTTAACGGTCAAGCCAGCCGGCCCTTTACTTATGACACAGGCGCACGCTTGGCACTACTTTGTTGATGCACGTGCGGCTACTGCGCACACAATTCACAAACACAGAAAATAATTTTTTTTTTGGTTTGGACTGGAGTGTACTTTGGGGGTTACAGCACCCTTTAACGGTCAAGCCAGCCGGCCCTTTACTTATGACACAGGCCCACGCTTGGCACTACTTTGTTGATGCACATGCGGCTACTGCGCACACAATTCACAAACACAGAAAATAATTTTTTTTTTGGTTTGGACTGGAGTGTACTTTGGGGGTTACAGCACCCTTTATCGGTCAAGCCAGCCGGCCCTTTACTTATGACACAGGCGCACGCTTGGCACTACTTTGTTGATGCACGTGCGGCTACTGCGCACACAATTCACAAACACAGAAAATAATTTTTTTTTTGGTTTGGACTGGAGTGTACTTTCGGGGGTTACAGCACCCTTAACGGTCAAGCCAGCCGGCCCTTTACTTATGACACAGGCGCACGCTTGGCACTACTTTGTTGATGCACGTGCGGCTACTGCGCACACAATTCACAAACACAGAAAATAATTTTTTTTTTGGTTTGGACTGGAGTGTACTTTCAGGGGTTACAGCACCCTTAACGGTCAAGCCAGCCGGCCCTTTACTTATGACACAGGCGCACGCTTGGCACTACTTTGTTGATGCACGTGCGGCTACTGCGCACACAATTCACAAACACAGAAAATAATTTTTTTTTTGGTTTGGACTGGAGTGTACTTTCGGGGGTTACAGCACCCTTAACGGTCAAGCCAGCCGGCCCTTTACTTATGACACAGGCGCACGCTTGGCACTACTTTGTTGATGCACGTGCGGCTACTGCACACACAATTCACAAACACAGAAAATAATTTTTTTTTGGTTTGGACTGGAGTGTACTTTTGGGGGTTACAGCACCCTTTAACGGTCAAGCCAGCCGGCCCTTTACTTATGACACAGGCGCACGCTTGGCACTACTTTGTTGATGCACGTGCGGCTACTGCGCACACAATTCACAAACACAGAAAATATATTATTTTTTTAGCACTTGGGGGGAGCACCCCTGTTGGACAGAGCACCCCCTGGACAACACTACAGCACCTCTTTAGGACTGGGACACTGCACAGGACTTTGGAGTGGACACAGCCCCTATGGAGAACTGACTGCACAACACAGTCCAGCCAGCCCCTATGGACTTTGAAGTAGTGGACACAGCCCCTATTAACAACAGCAGCACAGCACAACACAGCCAGCCCCTATGGACTTTGAAGTAGTGGACAACAGCAGCACTACACTACACTACACTACACAGCCCTAACTCCCACCCTCCCTCTTCACTGTCCACAGCCGAGTGAGAAAATGGCGCCGACGTGGGTACCTTATATAGGATCCAAAACCCGCGAGACTCGGAAGGCGGGATGATGACGTTTTGCCTCGATTTCAGATCCGAGTCAGGCGGGAAAAGTCAAGCCTGATTTGGATCGGACTCGGATCGGGGGGGCTCGGGGGGGTTCGGATTTCAGAAATCCGAACCCGCTCACCCCTAGTTATAATAGAAGGCTTCGTGAAACTTAACCACAGTGATGGCCCGCACCATTATGGTGACTCTCATCATAATCATATTCTTTATCATTTCCATCAAGTCAGCACATCAGATCAATAAACTCAAGTGATTGAAAACATATTCCTTATCCAAATGTTGCTGTTTATGTTGATATTTGACTTTATTATCAGTTATCTGCAATGTTAAAGTGTCAAATATAAAATAGCCAGCATGTGAAAAATGTTCACCATTAAAAACAGTTATATAACACAGCATTAATAAAAAACATGAAAAGGGCTGGTTTCTTAAAAACTCTGTTTTACATGATTTGTATATTTTTATTAAAGAAACTCAATTTTTTTTTGTTTGTACAATACTTAGCCTGGTAATGGTCATTTTTGTCATAATGTTGACAGTTCTTATTGTCGTTCTGCACCACAAACACTGATATTGTTCCTACTGAGATAGACCGTCTGCTTTCAGAAAAATAATCCAAATTGTTATAGATTTTATGCAAATATAGATGATTAAAAGGAAGATTTTCATGTACATGGAGTCACAAAAAGGTCAGAACTAGTTTTGACCATTAAATCGTATCTATTAATTTTAATGGTCTTGGCTTCACGGCGTACAATAATATATATTGATATAATTGCATTGTTCTAAGCTAATCTTGATGTCAACCCTGTCCTTTCAACATATGTAATGCTATAAAAAAGACATGTTGTCTAACAGTTTAATTTTAATAGAATCAGTCAGATGTCCACTAAAATTTGTATTATTTATTTTAAAACGTTTTATTGCCTGAACTATAACTCAAATATATGTATGTGTAATTCAACAGTAGGTGATTTTGTACATGAAAATGGCAATTTTATTGGTTATCTGGAATAATGTCATGGCATTATAATAAAGCAGAACTAAGTATTTAATATAATTAACATAAATAACATATACTTTATTGCATCATTTTATATATACTGCATAAAGGAAATATATATTGAAGGTTATTGTCTTCAAGGCAGCATTACGTTATATCTTAAATCCTTTCAAGCAGTGTGAAGTTGTATGGATTTTGGCTTGTAACAGTTCATAAAGAATATCTATTTTTATTCCTTAGTCTACCCATATTAGCTTTATTTTGTCTTTCTCATTGACATAGATGGCTTTGTTTGAATAGCAAATGTGAAGTGTATATATATATATATATATATATATATATATGTTGTTATTAACAGTTTCTTATATAGCGCAGCATATTTTGTTGTGCTTTACAATTGTAAACATTAATAACACAAAACTGGGTAATAACAGACAGATATATAGGTAAGAAGGCCCTGCTCGCAAGCTTACAATCTATAGGGAAATAGGCATTGATACACAAGGATAGGTGCTCTATATTGCATTTTGGTCCAGCCAGAATGCACAGTTTCTTGGTTGGCTGCATGATCCAGTCACACAGGAATGTCAACCAAATGTCATGAGGATGTGAGAGAAAGACGATGTGTGAGATTGTGTGTGGACTGTAAAAGGGGATGTAATTAGATATGGAAGCAATGAAGCTTATGTGGGAGGTTCTTGAATCTGATAAGCTTGTCTGAAGAGGTGAGTTTTCATGGAACACTTGAAGAATTGGAGATATGAGGAAAGTCTTATTGTGCGAGGTAGGGCATTCCATACAATGGGCGCAGCTTGAAGAAGGGAGCAAGTAATGCATGGGGATGAGAGACGCAGATCTTGTGCTGAGCAGAGAGGTAAGGTTGGGAGATATTTTGAGATGAGTGAAGAGATGTATGTTGGTGTGGTTTGGTTAATAGCCTTATGTGTAAGTGAAGGTATTTTGTATTGAATATGGTAGAAAACCGGCAAATATATATTTATATATTTATATATATATATATATATATATATAGTTAAAAGAACTACTATATATTTAAGGTTTTCAATTTTACTTCCTACCATATTTTGTAATTTGCAATTTTTTTAGGTAGTTTAAAAATATTTGATATATATATAAGTAGTCCATGGTTTACTCCTCCCCTTGACACTCCTCCCATGGACAACCACGATCATCAACACTTCTGCACATGAGGTTCCCCCTCATATAAAGCCCTTCATGGAAAAAGAGCCAAGAAATGTACCTAATCTTCAGCAGGACCCTCTGAGAGTTAATCATAGTCAGCTCAACTGAACACATATCACCCAGGTCTTTCAGTTATTGTGGGAGATCAAGGTAGGACTGTAGAATTATTAACCCCAACACCCTTCTGTTTGAGTTTATTAAATTGAGCACTTCCAGCCCCCAATGCCTTATCACCCTCATTCACAGGATCATGTAGATCGGGAGGTATCCATGACGGATTCAGAGAGTCTTTGCCTGACCACCTTCTATCCAATATTTGAGGACGGGCAACACCCATACCCTGAAAACCTCTACCTAGCAAGTCTCTGAGACCAGAATCCCAAGGTTGAGCTTTAAAAACATTGATACAAAAACAATCTTAGGGTTGACCATACTCAGTCCTCCCTCCTCCCTCGATCTGTGGGTGATACCTCTCTGATTTTATTCATCCTATTTCTGCACAACAGCAGGAAAAAAAGACAATTTATCAAGAAACACATCAGATGACCAACTGTCAGTAACTGTAATGTAGCTGTTGCTTAGTAATGTTGTTTTTTGGCTAGTCCATGCATTAGCACCAGTCTACAAGGACAGTTAGGAGATGGAGAACATCCAGTTCTACAGTAATTATTCAAAAATGCTTTGTGTTGCTGAAAGAATCTAATGCCCTACATAGAGACTGACACTATATATATATATATATATATATATATATATATATGTATAGGATTGTACAAAGGTGCGGCACTCTCGTCGAATAAAGAAATGACAACTATGTCAAATATAAATCGATTGATTGTTTTATATTTGACATAGTAGTCATGTCTTTATTCGATGAGAGTGCCGCACTTTTGCACAATCTTATCCTTATTATGTGAGGGCACCTCTAAAAGTTTGTTGCTGGGATTGCTGGACCTACCCTGGACTATATATATATATATATATATAAATATATATATATATACAGCAAGTAAAATAAGTATTGGACACATCAACATTTTTCTCAGTAAATATATTTGCTATGGGGCTATTGTAATGAATTCTTCACCAAATGTCAACAACAATCCATGCAGTACACAAGCAAAAAAATCAAACCATATATGTCCATAAATTAATAATGTGAAATGACACAGGGGAAAAGTATTGAACACACTTACTGAAATGTATTTAATATTTCTTATAAAAGCCTTTGTTGGTAATGACAGTTCAAGATGCCTCCTTTATGAAGAAATTAGTCGCATCATTGCTCAGTTGTGATTTTGGCCCATTCTTCCACACAAACAGTCTTTAAATCTTGAAGACTGTTTGTGTGGAATGTTTGTGTGGGCCTCTTCTATGAACTCTGATCTTTAGTTCTTTCCATATATTTTTTACTGGATTCAAGTCAGGTGATTGGCTGGGCCATTCTATCAGCTTTATTTTCTTTTGAAACCAATTGAAAGTGTCCTTGGCTATGTGTGTTTGGGATCATTGTCTTCCTGAAATGTCCACCCTCATTTCATCTTCAGCATCCTGGTAAATGGCAATCCACTTAACATTTTCTTGCATTAGCAAGGCATGTTCTAATGTTGGCAACATTAATGATTGTGGTGCTATAGCTCCATTTGTTTAATTATTTTTGTTCAAATACACTCTCATGTAAAAAATGTTCTTTCTGGTTTTTTGTTGTTTTTTCTTGGTTATTTATTTTTGTTTTGGTTATATAATATGTGGCTTTAATATTGTGATCATTGGGTATGCCCTTTGCTAGTAAATAATTAGCTAATAAATATGAGATATTGATGGATTTATATAATTTCTTTTTGTGCTATGGTTCTCTGGATACCCCAAGTGATTAGTGAAATGGTGCCTTTGTTTTGGTACTAGTTTAGAGACATTGTTTTTAAGTATAGATTATTAGTATTAGATGATTGGATACTTCCCCCGATCCGACTGTACCTTTGTATGTGGCCTAAGTTGGACACTATGATGAATATACACATACTGCTGACGACAGCCGGGTTGCTATGGTAATGGCCATCGGGCGGATGCAGATGATGTCAGCATGCCGCAGAGGGTGAAGTTCATCCAATTTGTCCTGGTCTATGGCGACTGGTGGTGACGTATGGACTCCAAATCACAAGAAGCACTGCCACGCTATCCCCGCAGTCCTCACATGCGGCTCACACACCGGAAAGAATGGTGTGATTATGCCATGCTACACGTGTGGACGCAATGGGGTAGGTGTTATGTGTTCTATTATACCTTTTATTGATGGCTGTCAGTGGTTGCTATTTGGCGCCTTTTTGCTGATTATTTCGGGTATTTAGTGACCTGGTGGGTGGTTGTTCAGTTTACATGAGATCTGCAGGGATTGATTGTTTTACTGATGTACATGATGTGCTGTTGTGCCTCTTGAAAATGGTCCTGATGGGACCGAAACATCGAGACAAGTCTGTTTTACCTGTCCGCTCAATATGTGAGGAATAAATTTTGATATCTTATGTGCTAAACTGGTGAGTGCCCCTTATTTTTTCTATATATATATATATATATATATATATATATACATATATATATATATATATATATATATATACAGCATGTAAAATAAGTATTGAACACATCAACATTTTTCTCAGTAAATATATTTGGTATGGGGCTATTGTAATTAATTTTTCACCAAATGTCAAAAACAATCAATGCAATACAGAAGCAAATGAATCAAACCATAGATGTCCGTAAATTAATAATTTGAAATGACACAGGGAAAAATTACTGAACACACTGAAATTTATTTAATACTTCTTAGAAAAGCCTTTGTTGGTAATGACAGTTCAAGATGCCTCCTGTATGAAGAAATTAGTTGCATGCATTGCTCAGGTGTGATTTTCGCCCATTCTTCCACAAAAACAGTCTTTAAATCTTGTAGGTTCCATGGGCCTCTTCTATGAACTCTGATCTTTAGTTCCTTCCATATATTTTTAATTGGATTCAAGTCAGGTGATTGGCTGGGCCATTCTATCAGCTTTATATTCTTTTGAAACTAATCGAAAGTGTCCTTAGCTGTGTGTTTGGGATCATTGTCTTGCTCAAATGTCCACCCTTATTTCATCTTCAGCATCCTGGTAGATGGCAGCAGATTTTTATCAAGAATGTCTCGGTACATTTTTCCATTCAGCCTTCCATCAATTACTGTATATTAAGTATGCCAGTACCATATGCTGAAAAACACCCCCACACCATGATGTTCCCACCTCCAAACGTCAGTGTTGGTATGGTGTTTTTGAGGTGATGTGCAGTGCCATTTCTCCTCCAAACATGGTGTGTATTATGACATTCAAAGAGTTACATTTTGGTCTCATTTGACCAGACTATATTCTCTCAGTATTTCACAGGCTTGTTCAAATGTTGTGCAGCAAACTTTAAACAAGCTTCAACATTTTTCTTCAACAATGGAGTCATGTGTGGTGAGAATGCAGGCTATGGCGGTTGAGTGCATTACTTATTGTTTTCTTTGAAACAATTGTACCTTCTAATTCCAGTTCTTTCTGAAGCTCACCACAAGTGGTCCTTGGACAACTATTCTGACAATTCTTTTCACTCCTCTGTCAGATATCTTGCAAGGAGCACCTGGTCTTGGATGGTTTATGGTGAAATGATGTTCTTTCCACTTCCAGATTATGGCACCAACTGTGCTCACTGGAACATTCAGAAGTTTAGAAACCTTTCTGTAACCAATGCCATCAGTATGTTTTGCAACAATAAGGTTGCAAAGGTCTTGAGAGAGCTCTTTGCTTTCACCCATCATGAGATGTTTCTTGTGTGACACCTTGGTAATGATATGAGATGCAGTCAGGATCCCAGTGGGCGCTATCCCACCCGCTGATATTCCAACACTGACAGCCTGACAGGGGACTAAAGATAGGCATCGAAATCCTGATGCCTATCATTAGCCCCACTACAAAATACTGAAACTCGGCATACCAAATGAAAGTAAGCCAGGTGTCTTAGCGTCTAGCCGCGGGGGGGGCAAGGTTAGGTTTAGGAACCCCCGGGGGGAACTTAAAGGTTAGACACCCCCTGGGAGGGTTAGGATTAGGGTAGGGAAAGGGGGAGTTAGCCACCCTCTCAGGAGTGTTAGGTTTAGGGTGCAGGAAGAGGGGATTAGGTTTAGGAATGAATGGGGGAAGGTTAAGGTTAGGCACTAGGGGTAGATTAGGGTTAGGCACCAATAAGGGAGGGTTAGCATTGAGGGGGAGAGGGGTGTGTTCAGTTACTTACCAGCCCCAGTCAGGAATTAGGTCCATCGGGGTTCCGCTGTCGGTATTTGATCCTAAATAGCCGCCGGCATTAAATACCAATTCCTAATGAGACACCTTTTTATAGACCATAAATTGGGACTTAACCAGCTTATAATAATACTAACAAGGGGCAGGATTTCTTTCTAAATACTGATAGATTTCAACTGTTGTCTTGACTTTCCAAGTCTTTTTGCTCCTCCCTTTCTTCATGTGTTCAAAACTTTTTCCCTGTGTCATTTCACATTATTACACATAACTTAAGTTATGGACATCTATGGTTTGATTTCTTTGATATGTGAATTGCATGGTTTGTTGCTGACATTTGGTGAAAATTTAATTACAATAGCACCATTACAAATAAATTTACTGAGAACAATGTTGATGTGCTCAATACTTATTTTACCCGCTGTATATATATATATATATATATATATAAAAAAAAACACATAATGTCCACACTCACATCTTATTAAAAATTAAAATACAATGCTGGGGTAGCTATCCCAAGCAAGGAAAGAACCTTGCCAAAAGACAATCTCCAAAAAATGAGGGTGCACTCACCAGGCTTCAAGAAATGTTCATCATAAAACGTTCATCCATCAACGTTTCGGTCCAGTTCAGGGACCTTTGTCAAGATATATATATAGAACAGGCAGGCATAGGAGTGGCAGTCCAGGCAAACATTTCAACTCCATGGGGCATCTTATGAGTCAATGTTTCAATGCTTTTAATACATTTTCATCAGGACATACAATATAAACAATGAATAACTCACCTTTAAGCCCATCATTAGCCATTGAGAACGCGTGCTGAATTTTTTTGTATTTTAGCCCTAAACTTCACCCTAACCCTCTCCTTGGTGCCTAACCCTATCCCTCCCCCCTGGTGCCTAACCCTAACTGTCAGGGTAGGTGCCTGACCCTAACCATCTCTTCTAGTGCCTAACCCTCCGGTAAGTGCCTAACCCTAAAAATCCCTCCTGGTACCTAATCCTAACTGTCTGGGTAAGTGCCTAACCCTAACCTTTGGGGTAACTCTCTAACCCTCCTGTAAGTGCCTAACCCTAACTCTTAACCTTAACCCTAACTCTAAAAACTGAAAAAAATTATGTTTATCATTTTTGTGTCGACCATTTTCATGTTGACATTTTGACCACATCGACCATTTGTACCTGTCGACCTCATCACATGTTGAACTTTGTTTGTCGACCTTTTGGCCCTGTGAACCTACTGACTGTCCAACATCTGGGGCGGGATGTAATAGAGATCGAGTCTGCCGGTGGTGTGGGATGCAGACTGATTTCTATCGTTTTTATAAAGTTGCAGTCATTTACAAGGCAAAGCCAGATCTCTATTACATCCCACCCCTGATGTCTATCTAGACATTGTCTATCTAATTACTGTCTATCTACATTCCGGAACCCAATGCACGGTGCCAGAAATAATTGGATGTAAGGGTCGAGCATAGCGCATACAGGAGCAGCGCTCTCCCTTGTATAAAGCATTCAGTGAAAAAAGAGAAACTTTTATTTAAAATTTAAAGGGACATCTACTATATAAAATTGAAAATTTGTCCTTCTGTCATTCTGTCCTTCTGTCTTTCTATACAAATACAGAGTTTACAAGCCAAGATCGTGAAATTTTACATACGAGTGTAATAAAACAGGGTGGAGGCAACTAAAAAAATGTGAAATCAAAATTAACTACTGTTCATTTTTAATTAATTAAAAAACACAATTTTTGCATAGCGTTCACCCTCTACAGGTCAGGTACGGAATTAGAAAATGATTTAGCTTATCTGCAATTTTTTCTTTTCTATCTCTACTATCTACTATATAAAAGGCAAAATTTGTCCTTCTGTCTTTCTATACAAATCCACAGTTTACAAGCCACAGTTTACAAGCCAAGATCTCTCATGGTACTACACCTAAAACACCAAAGAAGAATTAAAGCATTGTCCTGTTTGGTTTATTGTTAGATGCAGATTTGGACACCATTCTTCTTGGGTCATCTGCAAGGTCAATAATAAAAATATAAAAATTTTATATTTGTTTAATTTCATAATTTGATTTTATAACGTGCATTTTGCTACATACTAAGGAATTATGAAATTTTATTCTGTAACATATAATCTAAGTCTCTGAACATCATTTACTATGGCTCTCACATTGAGTTTACATTACCTTTTAAATGCTGTATGAATTTATAACCACTATTGATTAGGGATAATTAGGGATGAGCGGGTTCGGTTCACAGAGAACCAAACCCACCCGAATTTTGGGGATCCGGGGTGATCCGAGCCAAGCTCGGATCTCCCTGCCTGCCCCGGATCCCTCACCCAAGACAAAACCTCATGATCCCACTGACGGTTCGCAAGGTTTTGTATTGAGCGGGCTTAACACTGATTGGCTGAGAGAGCAGTCTGTCACAGCTCTCAGCCAATCAGTGTTAAAGCCATTTATTATGCACACAGGAAGCAAAAGAAAGTGGTGCCCACCATCTCCCACTGCCTTACACCACCTCCCCCCACTGCCAACACCGCTGGCACCCCCACTGGCAGCATCCCCCACTGCTGACACCACTGCTGCCGACACTGCCAGCACTGCTGCCCCATGTACTGAGGAAGCTGTCAGTGACCCCCACACTGCCGACATTGCCAGCACTCCCACACTGAGGACACCTCCCGTACCCCTGCACTGCTGACACTGTCAGCACTCATGCACTGAGGACACACTGGCACCCCCACTCTGCTGACACTACCAGCACCCTGCATTGAGAACACCCCTGCACTGCCGACACAGTCGGCAAACCTGCACTGAGACCAAAAAAGAAATAGATATATATAAAGAAAAAACTCTATATATAAAACCTCTGTGCTAATAAAAATCAACTAAAAAGTGTGAATTGGCAGATAAATCACAGCAACCTTTACTTATGCAGAAATTCTTCAGGACACGATCAATGAAATATAATATATTTAATCATACACATAATAAATGAAAATGAAACTAACAATTTACATATATCACATGATACCTCTAAAAAAATGCATACTGAGATAGCTTAAAAGTTGATAGCAATTGCTTAAAGTCACTCTCGTGCAAAGTTCCTTTTATAATAATGGTATTATATTGATTTGTTAAATACCACTATCCCTTAATTAAAATGTCCTGCTGCCATCTGTGTTTAGGCATGTAAGGAAATATAAATGAGGATTTTGTCCTGCTATTGATATAGATGATAAATTATCCTCATATGTGCATAGGGGTAGAAAATTGCAAATGTCCTGTATAGATGTTCAGTTCATGAACTGGCCAGACTGAACAGCAGCTAAGTTAATGCTCACCCTGCTGGTGTGCTCGATAGCCACAAGGCTTCCTGTTTGAGCCTGGCTGAAAACAAGACTTGGACATAGTGTCAGCAACTGCCTGCCTTCCACTAAGGAGGTGTCTTGCAAAGTAACAGCGGCCGCACTGTATAGATACACTGTAGCAGTGGCGTTATCACGTAACTGGCACACCAGCGTCCTGGGTGATCTGACCAATTGCTGCTCAATATCCTTTACTCAACAAAGTGGCTGGGGATCCCTCTGATGCATTTCACCCCTATATGCAGTGGGGGCTTTCTCAAAGAGTGTTGATCCCCTCCACCAGCCATCTTTTTAAATGGTTGAACTTACATCTGATTGGTCAGTCAATTAAGTGAATCATTTTCAGGTTTGTAATATCAGCTATATTTCTTCCACACCTATTTTATGTTTAACAATTGATTCAATGTTTAGATCTCACTATATACACTCAAACTTGTAGCAGCTTACATCAAAATAATAACATAAATATAAACAAATGCTTATGCACATTATAATTTTCACCAAAAAATATGTATTTACATATATAAAACAGTTTGATTTAGTCCCTACAAATACACTTCAATATACTATTAATACAAAAACAAATAGTGAATGAATAAATACATGAATATACATTTTAATATCTAAGGCAATAAATGATTTTATTACTATTATTATTACTGTGTGCTCCTGCGATTGAACTCCTGACCATCTGCGCCTTAAGGAAGGAACCTAACCATTACTCTATAGTGGTTACTGCTAGAAGCTCTTGATATAATGGTATTCATTACCTAAAATTCCTCATATATTTGTTTTAAGATGTTTTCAAGTCAATCAACACCAGATATACGATTATAAGAATCAAATGAATAACCATTGGTGATGGATGATCTTAGCTCCTGACCATCTGTTCCTTAGGTACTTCCCTAGCTACTACTCTATGTCTATTTACATCAAAGATTCAATAAAATTGTTGGTAACCATTATACATAAACCTACACATGCATGTTCTAATATAGCTAGACTACATAAACATTATAAAAAAGAAGAAAGAGAGAAGTCTGAATTATTATACAGTTATGAACAATTAATGAAAACTTGAATACATTAGGCAATAAATAAATTTATTAGTAACCATTATACATAAAACTACACATGCATATTCTAATGTAGCAAAACCACATGAATATTACAAAAAAAAAGAAAAATGGAAGTCTGAATTATCATACAGTTATGGATCTTTAATGAAACTTGAATTAAGGGCTCTAATACTAAAATATCATAATTTGAAAATATTCCCATGGATATATTTAATCTATAAATCCACAGAATATACATATTAACTAGTATAATGTGTTGTATATTGATCATGAGAAAGACTTGTCCCTAATATTCCCCTCTGCAAGTATACAAGATACTTGGCCCATTTTAATCCAAAAGGTCTGAACAATCATGGCCGATTAGATTACATGGCCGATTAGAGGGGAATATTAGGGACAGGTCCTTCTCAAGATCAATATAGAACACATTATACATCAGCCATGTAATCTAATCTTCCATTTTTCTATTTTTTTGTAATATTCATGTGGTTTAGCTACATTAGAATATGCATGTGTAGATTTATGTATAATGGTTACTAATACATTTTATTTAAACTTCAAGGTGAATAGATATAGAGTAGTAGTTAGGGAAGTACCCAAGGAACAGATGGTTAGGAGTTCAATCCTTAGATCATTCATCACAAATGGTTATTTATTTATATTTTCAGAATCTTATATTTGGTGTGATTGATTTGAAAACATCTTAAAACTAATAAATGAGGATTTTTAGATAATGAATACCATTATATCAAGAGATTTCAGCAGTAAATGCTATAGAGTAGTGGTTAGGTCACTTGCTCAAGGAGCAGATGGTCAGGAGTTCAGTTCCAAGAGCACATAATAATACAATTATTTATTGCCTCATGTATTCAAGTTTTCATTAATTGTTCATAACTGTATGATAATTCAGACTTCTCTCTTTCTTCTTTTTTATAATGTTTATGTAGTCTAGCTATATTAGAACATGCATGTGTAGGTTTATGTATAATGGTTACCAACAATTTTATTGAATCTTTGAGGTAAATAGACATAGAGTAGTAGCTAGGGAAGTACCTAAGGAACAGATGGTCAGGAGCTAAGATCATCCATCACAAATGGTTATTCATTTGATTCTTATAATTGTATATTTGGTGTTGATTGACTTGAAAACATCTTAAAACAAATATATGAGGATTTTTAAGTAATGAATACCATTAAATCAAATGCTTCTAGCAGTAACTGCTATAGAGTAATGGTTAGGTTACTTGCTTAAGGAGCAGATGGTCAGGAGTTCAATCCAAAGAGCACACAGTAATAATAATTGTAATAAAATCATTTATTGCCTTAAATATTAAAATGTATTTTCATTTATTCATTCACTATTTGTTTTTGTATTAATAATATATTGAAGTGTATTTGTAGGGACTCAATCAAACTGTTTTATAGATGTAAATATATATTTTTTGGTGAAAATTATAATGTGCATAAGCATTTGTTTATATTTATGTTATTATTTTGATGTAAGCTGCTACAAGTTTGAGTGTATATAGTGAGATCTAAACATTGAATCAATTGTTAAACATAAAATAGGTGTGGAAGAAATATAGCTAATATTACAAACCTGAAAATGATTCACTTAATTGACAATCAGATGTAAGTTCAACCATTTAAAAAGATGGCTGGTGGAGGGGATCAACACTCTTTGAGAAAGCCCCCGCTGCATATAGGGGCGCAACATGTCAGAGGGATCCCCAGCCACTTTGTTGAGTCCAGGATATTGAGCAGCAAATGATCAGATCACCGAGGACACTGGTGTGCCAGTCACGTGATAACGCCACTGCTATCTATACAGTGCGGCCGCTGTTACTTTGCTAGACACCTCCTCAGTGGATGGTTGGCTGTTGCTGACACTGAGTCCAATGCTCTTTTTCAGCCAGAGCTCAAACAGGAAGTCTTGAGGCTATCGAGCACACCAGCAGGGTTAGCATTAAGTTTAGCTGCTGTTCAGTCTGGCCAGTTCACAAACTGAACATCTATACAGGACATTTGGAATTTTCTACCCCTATGCACATATGAGGATAATTTATCATCTATTTCAATAGCAGGACAAAATCCTCATTTACATTTCCTTACATGCCTAAACACGGATGGCAGCAGGACATTTTAATTAAGGGATAGTGGTATTTAACAAATCAATATAATACCATTATTATAAAAGGAACTTTGCACGAGAGTGACTTTAAGCAATTGCTATCAACTTTTAAGCTATCTCAGTATGCATTTTTTTAGAGATATCATGTGATATATGTAAATTTTTAGTTTCATTTTAATTTATTATGTGTATGATTAAATATATTATGTATCATTGATCGAGTCCTGAAGAATTTCTGCATAAGCAAAGGTTGCTGTGATTTATCTGCCAATTCACTCTTTTTAGTTGATTTTTATTAGCGCAGAGGTTTTATATATAGAGTTTTTTCTTAATATATATCTATTTCTTTTTTGTTCTTTCTTTTTAGGCTGAGTTTTTTCACAGACTCATCCAAACTCTCTGCAGCTGAGATTCATTTAAATTTAAGTTTATATATTTATTTTCTATTAAGCGCCGGAGTTATTTTCTTTGTTGTTGAAACCTACACTGAGGACATCGCTGGCACCACCGCACTGCCGATATCGCCGGTACCCTTCACTGAGGACACTGCCAGCACTGCAGCACTGCCATTCCATGTACTGAGGATAATGTCAGCATCCCCTGAACTGCCGACACAGCCAGCAAACCTGCACTAAAAACACCCCTGCACCCCCGCACTGCCAACATGTATGTAATTTTAGCTGTTTTTATGATATTTTAAGAAAAAATCCAGATCCAAAACAAAAACCGAAAAACAAAACACCAAGGAAAAAAATCCAAAACCAGATTCAGATCAAAAACCAGGGGAGATTCAGATCCAAACCAAAACCAAGACACGAGGGTCGGCGCACATCTCTACGTATTGATATTAAGCCAGGCTTATTATGAGTCTGAATATGGTAAAAATTGCTATCTGCATCCATGAGGAAAGATCCATCTGATTTAGAATCAGGCCCATAAATATGGCAACTATACTGGGATGCAAAAACACAGCTCTGCAGCACAAATTTGTATATATACTTGCTCATGCATGAGCTTACACAATTAGATGGTGTCAACAGTAGCGACCAAACTTTTTTGTCTATCTCCTTGGTTGCTGGACCGCACTATGGAATGCACAGAGGCTACTTCTGGTTCATTCCTTTGTCAGACCCTGAAGGGTAAAACCAATTGGATGAATCTTATACACCGTGGTGACCCTGAATGCCGGAAACAGCTGCACAAGGAACTGGAAGTAGTTGCTGTGCATTTCATAGTGCGATCCAGCAACCAGGAAGTACACAGTCATCCTGATATCAGAGCAACAGAAGCTCTTGGTCGTGTTTACACTGTACATCTGACAAATTTTGAATGCTTCAATCTCCGAAGTTTGCTTTACACTGTTACAGGTCCTACTTCCTTCGAAGGCCTTAGGACTGTGGATGGGGAAGTTTGTCACATTTTTCATGTGGCCTGCCTAAGGAGAGGTTTGTTGGAAGATGATGTGTAAACAAACATTCCTAAAATCCTGGGCAATGCTAGGTACTCCAGCTAGTACACATATATATTGAAGTCCCAATTCACATAATACCTAGAAGCTCTGTCTGAATAATTTCTACTAAGAACTATCACAGTTAATATCTGAAGGGTCGGTAACAAGTAGTGGTGATATTATATATGTGTGAGTGTACAGTGATTTTATTTATGCTTGTGGTTTTAATAAATTTGATATCCTTATTATATGGTATGATAGTTGATATTAAATGTGCTCCCTAAGATGGAATATTAAACTACTGTACTTATTTTCTTATATTCTTGTTCAAGTTAATCCAGAATTAACAAAAAGGGTAGCAGCAGAATTATTTGTATATTTATCAGAAAGTAAAAAAAATTAGACAAATTAATAGCGTCTGATAAATTGTTTTTGTTTTGTGTGATACATAGATAATAAACTACTAAGAAGCAAAATAACAAAAAACTCTTTGTGGGGCACTCTTTGAATCAATAGAAAAGGAAAGTATTGTCCCATGTCCAACATTGGCGTTCACATGGTGACCACTTTTTCATGATCATTTTATTGTTCTAAACTAGAGAGTGTCACCAATTAACACTCTTTTTTATATATACGGTTTTCAATTAAAAGTTAACTTTTAACATCTATATCTTTAACAATTCTTTTCTATTGATTCAAATAGTGCCCCACAATTAGTTGTTTGTTCTTTTGCTGCTTAGCAGCAGAGGCGTCACTAGGGCTGGTGTCACCTGGTGCTATAACTCATGGTGACACCCCCCCTCCAAAAAAAAAAAATTGATATGCAGCTCCACGAACTCTCCCCAAATACCAGTCCAGCAATCACACTTACACAATGCCCCCAATAGTGGTGCCCCGTAGATTGCAGAGACCGCCAGATAATACAGAGAGCGTCGTAATAACCGCCAGATAATGTAGAGAGTCACAGTGAATGCCAGATAATGCAGAGACCATCATTGACCCACATATAACACATAATATGAATACACCCCTTATACACACAGAAACACAATAATTATACCCACACACATACATTAATCACCATCCCCTGCATAGACAGTATTACCTCCCCAAGTTAAAAACAAATACACCCTCCCCCATTGAATAAGTATATCATCCCCCTAGGTCTGATGGGCAATGTCGCTGACGAAACGTGGGAGCAACCCTCGTCAGTGACATAGCGGGTACACACTGGCTGATATGCCCGATATGTACATATCTTCTAGTGTGTACCTGGCATTAGGTTTAGGGAGGGGAGGTTAGGTTTAGGCACCAGGGGGGAGGGTTAGGCACTAGGTGGGGAGGGATAGGGTTATGCACTAGAGGTGAAAGGGTTAGGCACTAGACGAGAGGGTTAGGGTTAGGCACTAGGGGAGAGGATTAGGGATAGGCACTAGGGGAGAGTATTAAGGTGTGGGGAGGGGGAGGTTAGGGTTAGACACTAGGAGGGGAGGGTTAGGGTTATGCACTAGAGGTGAGAGGGTTAGGGTTAGGCGCTAGGAGAGAGTGTTAGGGGGTGCAGGTAGGGGGAGGTTAGGGTTAGGCACAAAGAGGGGAGGGTTAGGCACTAGGAGGGGAGGGATAGGGTGCAGGGAGGAGGAGGTTAGGTTTAGGCATTGGGGAGGGAGGGTTAGGGGTTATGGTTAGGGGTATGGAGAGGGGGAGGGTTAGGCACTGGGGGGGTTTGGGATAGGCACTAAGGGGGAGGTTTAGGGTGCAGGGAGGGGGAGGTTAGGTTTAGGCATTGGGGAGGGGGGGTTAGGGGTTATGGTTAGGGGTATGGAGTAGGAAATAAAGGACAGGGACAACAAAGCCCCTGCAGGCACAGATCTAACATAACAAACACACACACACAATGACAGGTAATGCCCCCCCTCCTCCCTCATTGAATTATTTACATCCCATTACACCTACTGTATATGCTGTGCTGGCTGCTGCTGTCTCCCAGTTCCTTCTCATCCTCGCTGACTGAGAGGTCAGAGGGTCACGCTGGGAAGAAGCAGGGACCGTGTACAAACTACTTGTCAGTATTCAAGTGTAATCAACAGTGTCTGAATACACTTGAACACTGGAAAAATGTTTTGCAGACTGTCCCTGCTTGTTCCCAGCGTGAAGATCTATCAGACAGCAACGAGGAGCAGAAGCTCAGCTGCCATCCATCCACCCCAGCGGCTTCAGCCAGGCTGATCAGTAATCAGCCCCCTGTCCTCTAGCGCTTGCACGCCTGCCCCACATGGAGGGGACTGCATGAGGAGCTCAGCCGCACTTACTGTATAGAAGGCTGCCGATGGCTGTCTCCGTGTGACAGACACAGCGGCAGCCGGCAGAAGCAAAAACTGTCTCAGCAGGCAGCTGCTGCAGGGAGAGCGCCTCTCCAGCTTGGCGTCTCCCTGCAGTGCAGGACCGGCTGAGCGGGGGGTGGGGATGAGTCAGATTTTGGTGTCACCCCCTTGGAGGGTGACACCCGGTGCGGCCCGCACCCACCGCACCCCCCTTGTGATGCCACTGCTTAGCAGTACATTAGCTAGCTGCTAAGTAGCTTCAGGAGTGTGGCGATGTATGATATATAAATGCTAAGTGTATGAAGACACACCTATATATTGCATATTAATTGAGCATCTGAGCTGAGAAAGAGGTGTTGCATAGTTTTGTGTGTGCAATGAGAAGTACACTTGTGTAAGCAACATCTAAGAGGAGAATCATTCAATTCATATTTTTCAGTGAGTTTTTTTATGATTTATCAAAGATAATGCATCTTATTGCATTAAATATTGTTGGGTACACAGTACTAAGCTACAGATTTACATAGTACTTAAAAACTCACTAAAACAAAAGAGGTGCCTCTGACAGTCAAGACGGCTCAAGTCACACACCATTGGCAAATTTGCATTCAGAAAGCTTACCCATACCATCTGGCACTTGTTGGAAAGGCAGTATGGAAGAGTTTGGTAAAATATCAGAATATTTAATTATAGAGATGTGCGGTTCAGTTTTCCTGAAAACCGAATACACACGAACTTTGGGGTTCCTAGTCAAATCAAATCCCGGCTCAGATCATTTTGGGAGTTCTGAGTAAAACCAAGTTCCAACTCTGGTTTGCTGTAAGTTTGGAACTCGGAGTTAAAAAAATGAATCTCGGGTTTTGGATTGCATGTAAACATGCCAACATTACTTGATTTTAGCTGTTGTTATCAATTTAAAAAAAAAAAAACAATGCACTTGAGGGTGGTTTTGCCAAAACCAAAACACACGTGGGTCTGCACACATATCTATTTAATTATTGAGGATGTCTTTATAACTGAGGAGGAGAGAGAGAAGAGGGATGAGGAACTTCATCATCAAATCCAGACCTGTGTCTGTACAGGTCTCCTGCTGTCAGTGTGTTTCAAGTTTAAATGGTCCTGGAATCTCTCTCAGATTGGGAAGTCAGGTGAATGTTTTGGCTGAACCACACAAACTTCCCTTTTAAGCAATTGAGACATGATTTACAACAAAACTGTCCAATACAATATCTGAACTTGACACATGATTGGTAAAAGTCTGTGGTTTTGTAGGGCACACAGTCTGTGAGCTAGAAAGTGATAGAGATTTCATATCCAGCAGGCACTTAAGCGAAGTGTTAAAGAATTGTGGCACACATGCAGGCTTTCCCCACCAGGAGTCTAAGTGGCATTACCTTAAGTTATGTTTCTATAGCGTATCAAAGATACCTAATGTTCCTGGACTTGGAGAACCTCACTTTCAGACAGGTATATATCAACAAACATTATTACCACTCCCTCAATGTACAGGTGTTCACCCACATAAATACCAAGATTACAGCATGACACACTGATACTTTTTCTTATTATAAATACCTGCATATTTAACATTAAGAATTGTATGTACATAGAGAGCATTGTGATTACTCTAGTAACATTTGTAAAACAAGAAAGCCATAAATTTTACTTTTCTTAGCAAAATAACCCAAAAAATATATTAGAATGCATAAACAACTTATTTTTATTTTTGACAAGGATGCCCTTATTATTTTGTTTTTATTTTGTGTACTTTTCCTCATGCTGTATTCAGCTCATCACAATTTGTTTTAAATGTAACAGGTTAGATTCATATAGTCCTTCTTTATGTATAAATTATTCTTATAAATATTTGCTTCATTCCTCAGCAGAATTTTGTACACTTCTTTTGAATGTGGCCTTAATATTCTAATTATCAGTTCTGTCCTGCCTTGAATTACCAATCCTAACCCAACCTTACCACCGAGAAAAATAAATTTACACTATTTACATTCAGCTACAATGAGCGTGGAATGCTAAATTTACAGATACAGCACATCATGTCAATCTGTTTACTTAAATATCGTTATGTCAGAAATTCAAACTTCTGTATATCAGCTTTGCCCATCTGTACTTTCCAGGCTTTGGGTTATTAATGTTTCTTTAGCCACATTGTATCAGTAAAGTTTGACTCAATGCTTTATTACACTTGATTTTTTTGTAGTGCATTCATATAATGTGAAATAGCTCTTATGTATTGGTTTCTTTGGAAACACCAATACACTATTTTATGTTAATGGACAGCACTAGGAGTGGCAAGTAGAAGGAGTTGGGTACAGGATGCCAGAGTTTATGAATCCGGCAGCCATAATACTGACACCGGCATCCTGACAAGGTTAGGATACCGACACCTGCTGGTAAGTATTCTAACCCCACCCCTTACTCCCTCCCCACACCCTAAACCTCCCCCTCTAGTGCCTAACCCTCCCCCCTCATGACTAGCCCTCCCCCTAACCTTACTACTTACAGTTGGGATGCCGGTTACCGGGATGCCTGTGCCAGGATTCTGACTGTTGTTGGGATTCTGGTGCCAGCATTGTGAGCGCTTCCATCCTGGCTGTTGGGATTTCAACTACCTCCCCATATAAGTATAGCTCAGAACATTCTGTGAACATCATTATGATGCTTTCACTTATTTTTACAACAATATGTTCTTAAAGAAAAATACAAATTTTTTTTATATAACAGTATTCATTTACTTACTGTACACATATTCCCTACAATCTATAATGAAGGGTTAAATGTTTCTGCATTAGGTATAGTAATTTCCAATGCCTGCATAATTAAAATGACAACTATATTATAAAGCAACATGAGAAATTATGATGCTCTCATTTGAGATTATATTCTTTATCCAGCTGACATAAAGTAACTGAATGAAAAGACATTACCCACATACACAAGGGTATAATTATTCTTATGATCCCAAAGTATATAATCTTGTTTAGCAAATAGATGTTTACTCTTGAGAAAATCAGTGAAACTACAGAATCTACATTAGTAGGATTACAATTCATCTTCACAAGTTTTTTTTTTCAGATTTACATTTGCTCTATTCCTGCTGAAATAATAAGGCATTCTATCATAATAGGGGCAATTAATTTCACTAATTACAGTAGTTACAACATTCTGTAATTTTTTTCTTGATGAGTGAAATAATAAAAAAACATTGTATATAAATTGCAAAATTAGTCAATACAATTTACAAACATTGTAAAAAACTATAATCTAATATTCTGTAACTTGAATTAATTATTCAAAGTTGTGCTGTTACTGCACAATGACTAGTATTTATTACTAGAAATTAAAAACAATTTTTCCTACAATATAACATTATCAACTGCAATTGCAATATTGTAGTTCTGCTAACAGGGGGAAATGTCTTATTTGCTGAATACAAATAATATTTAATAATTAATGTCCTATTTTACATACTTACTCTTTTGAGTAGGTAGTGGTTCATGCTCATCATTGACATGCAAAAAAAGAGGCTTATGCTGAGTTGGGAGTACAATTGCTTGCTTAGTGTAAAATCTGAAAATGGATAGTGCTCATGACAACAAAAAATAGCATATTCATTTGTTCATAATGTATAAATCTGATATGTGTTTCTTGTTAAGCTTGGGGAGGCAATAACTGGGATTTGCAAAATGAGACAGAGCTGCATAAAGACTGTCAGGACACTGGGGTTTTCCAGTTTCGGATTGGGGCCCATAGGATTAGTTAGGTTAGCAGGAGAATAAATGAAGCATGGGGCATAATTCTCACAGGGATTCAGAACTAGAACTTAAAGCAAGGGACTGTGAGCTGGAACCTGAAGCAAGGGACTTAGAACTGGAACCTGAAGCAGGGTACTCAGAACCAGAGCCAGTTATGGGGTACTCAAGACTGGAGCCTATCAAAAAGCAATCAGAACTGGAACCAGCTACAAGACACTCAGAACTGGAACCAGCTACAAGACACACAGAACTGGTGTAGGTGCAAAATTATCTGAAATGTATTTTGCACATCTACTAGATGATTTTATGATGACATACCTATATTATTATTATTATTATTATTATTATTATTATTATTATTATTTATTTATTTTTATTCTCCTTATTTTGACAAATATTCTATAGAGAAAAAAAAATATATTATTAGATGATCACCTCTGCCACCACCAGCAGCAACAACAGCAAATACACAAGGCCTTTATGTACAGGTAATGTGTAAGCATTTTAGGAATGCAGATATACTGTACTGTAGATGTGACACTTTGATTCAGAATCCCATGTCACTTTATAATGTGTAAAGTGACCATGAGCCTATGATCAAAATCTGAAGCGCAATACCAGCGATGACTAAATTGTTAGCTATGTTACATTTCAGTATATCTGGCTCAGGGGCCTATTCATTAAACATTAAAATTCTCTGGAGATAATTAGCTTTAGAACTCTCATGGAGTTCTAGCTAATTATAGGTGGAATTCATCATTCCACCTCTCCATAAGTATCTTTTCCGAAAAGTTGTCATTTTTGCGATGACAGCTTTTCAAGAAATAGATACTTTTCCCTGCCTACACTACCTTATCGCATCTGGAAACAGTGCTGCGCATGCGCTGTCACATCTGTAAAACCAGCGCATGCGCAGCACTGCCTACAGATGCGTTAAGTTTCGTACCCCCCCCGATTCCCCCCCACCCCCCTCTGCTCACCTTCCCCCTCCCCGACTTACCTGTCTGCGCAGCAGCCTCCTGCTCCGTCCTGCTGGTCTGTCATGTGGTTTCCCAGCAGACCACATGACAGATTAGAAAAAAAAAAAAAAATTCTCTTTTTCTAAACTTTCTTGTGCTCTGCTGGGGAGCACACATGACAGACCAGCCTCCGGAGCCTGAGGACGGAGCAGAGCGCCGGAGGGACTCGTCGGGGGACCTGCACACATGGATACAGGTAAGTGGATTCTGCTATTCGCCACCTCACAGTGGCGAATAGTAACTGCATCAAATTCCGAAAATTGATAATTTTTGGAATTTGATGGATACCACAATTTCCACATCCCCATACTAAAGAATGGGGAGTGTGGAAATTAACGCAGGGGAACTTAGCAAGGAGATATCTGTGATATCTCCTGTGTTAAGTCTGTTCATGAATACCAAAATAACGTTATTTAAGGAAAATGTCCTTAAAAACGTTATTTTAGTGTTGATGAATAGGCCCCTCATTCCAGAGTGCTTTTTATCATGTACTAAATTTATTGCTGTTACTTTTATTGCAGATAAAGAACTTTATTAATTTTGCATTGGGTGAGGAATCAATTTTGCTTCTCATGTAGCCCTGAAACTATTGAGATTAATGGCATATGTAGGAACTGTGAGTGTGATAAAATAATAGTCCTGTCTGTGGGGAGAAGCACAGCACAGATTGGTGTGATCTGTGCAGACTTCATGGGTTATAAAAAAAATGTGTGGGATCCCCTCCCAGCAAATGAGTAACCAGCCCTAGACCTCTCAGCCATGTCTGATACTAGAAAATCTGGGAAAAACAGCATGGGGTCCCCCCAGATTTCCCAATAATCAGCACCAGGCTGATCAAGCTGGTGGGCTTACACTATAGAAGGGGTTGAAATTTTTTGGAAAGTTGGAACCTCAAAAATAAAATGGGGCCCCCCGCCTGAGGATTAACTAGCAGCACAGGGTTATTCTCCTCATAAAAGTGAAAAACACAACCAGATGCTCCCAAAGTAATAAAGGTGAATCTACTAAATAACTAAATTGCTGCTACATCTGATAGGGTGAGGTTAGCCTCAAGGTTCTTAAACAGTGCAGAGAAAAATGTAGAGAGCACAATTAGTTAATATAAAAAATTACTTCGACAAAATGTAAAAAAATACAGACATAAAAATTAAATGCCTACATTAACAGTGTAAAAAAGTAATACATACTGTATACATAAAATAATCAATTGAAAAAAATGACACTTCCTGCAACACACTTAAAGGGCGATTCAATTCAGCGCAATGTTTAGTTTGTCAGGAAGCAGTTAAGTTGGAGAATGCTGGTTCTCACGACTTAACCTGGGTATTTAGTCACGAGAACCGGCTTTCTCCGACTAAAGTGCTGTCTGCGAGGCTGTTAGCACTGCGCTAACCAGGTAAACAGCCTTGTGGCTAACACTTTAGTTGGATTTCTCCTCGAGAAGACATTCTTTCATCGGACCAAACAGAGCGCTGAATTAAATAGCTCAGGTGCTCCCTCCTGTGGCTATTCAGCATTGTGCTGAAATGAATTGCCCCCTTAGAGATAACTGCATGTAGCAACTAAAGATTGAATGATCATAATGTGTCAAACTTGTTAGTTCTGAATCAGACACTAGTAAGTTTGTAGACTTATGGGTAAATTTACTAAGCTGCCGATTTCTAGTCGATGTCACCTGAGATCAAACTCAGATGACATTGTTCATATTCGTGTGTGATTTTTTCAAACAGGTTTCCGAATTTACTAACCTGCCAATTTGGTCGCATTCGTCTTGTTCGATGGTGTATTCATTCTCAACCATTCGTATTTTTCATTTGCATTATGCATTTGATTTTGATCATCTTGGCCAAACATGGCAGGATTTTGCATCTGTTCATATTGTCCCAATGCATACGCAATCACTGTAACTCGGACGATTTTGCAAGTTCCGAAAGAGACAGTGTGTGATTAGTTTAAAGTGTCATACCTGTGGGTGGCACACATTAATGTGTGGTGTTAGTTTGCTATTGTGTAATGTAATGATTTGTTTTTTTGTTAAATTAAAAACTATGGTTACTTACATATGTGTCCACATACATCTATCCCCCGCGAGCTTCAAGTCAAGCTACACATAAGGCAGGAGCTCCTTGTGTCTCTGTTGCACTGAGCATCTTTTTGCGTGAGTTTTTATTACCTTCAAATGCAACTTATTGGCACTGCAATTCGAATAGGTAGCACGAACAGCTTCTGCTTTTTAAATTAATATGTAGCATGCCTATATTCTGTGAGCAACACAGAACATAGGCTTTCTGCATATCATTTTAATCAGCAGAAGCTGCTTGTGCTACCTATTTAAATCACTGTGTCAATAAGATGCATCTGAAGGTAAAAAACATACAAAAAGATATGCTACAGAGCCACGCCACAGCATGGCGCAACTAGAAGGGTTTTTTGAGGCACAAGGAGCCTATAGATGTATGAGGACACAGCTGTATTATCAGTACATTGGAAAAAGGGAGTAATGGTTGATAAACTAACCACTGAAGTGTGCCTGTAAAACGAGACCTGCACAGCCTCCGTGGTACTTGCATAACCTGCTGACCATGCTCAGTTTCATGACCCTGGTTTGCTCCAGCCTGGTGGCAGAGGCTCAGGTATCTCACAGCCACCACAAGATCTCAATCCAGGACAAAAAATTCAGCCATTTATTTTTGTTACAGGAGAGAAGTGTATGCATGTGCCTAAACACGTTTTATTGTCCCAAAAAATTAGCTGTCAGTGATGGTTAAGTATATTCAGATATCAAACTCGAATTGAAAAAGGTGTTCTATTTGAGATTTATATTTGGGTTCATTTTTGTGTCTTTAACCGCCGATTTGCAGTATATTTGTGCCGCAATGATACATACGAATCCTTGGTAAATTTCCAAGTTCTATTGAGGTCTATGGCAATAGGCTGCTGAGTTGGATCGATGGTCTATTTGTTTGAACACCTGTTACCATCCAAGTTTCAGATGTTCTGGACTGACTTTTCCTAGTCGAGTGGGACAAGCATGGCTGATTTTAGCATTTAGTAAATTTCGAATATGCGTTTTCCGTGCGATTTTGCCGCATTCGAATGCATTCGATCTTAGTAAATTTACCCCTTAGTCTGAAAATAAATATAATGGGGGTATAGGAACTCCAAATAAGTATCCTTTGAAATAATGCAGTGTGCAGTGCTTTCGTGTGAAAGCCTATGCTGGCTAGGCATACTGACAAACCTGCAGAGACTTTGGGCGGTAGTTGCTTCTGGTAACAGCTCCTGATTTAAACAGACTGCAATCTGACCTTTAGTAAATTTACTTCTAAGTTTCCATTTCTCATGAACTTTAGTTTTAGTGAAGCAGTCCCTTTTAGCTAACTCAGAATCCATTTTACAGTTACCCAATGTTACTTTCCAGGATTAATTTCAAATTGGCTCACTCAGTGCACTGCATTTGTGATGTCAGGTTTAATGCATACAGTGAAGTTCCGACAACACTTTGGAAAGTAATTTCTCTTATTTCCTCTGTTTTCATTTCTAAAGTAATTTAAATAGCTTTATTTATCTTTACACTTTTGTTTATTGGTGTACTAACTTTCTTAGCATCTGTCATTCTAAACTTTGAAAGCATCCCTTCAATGTACCCATGCTGATCAATTGAAATGGCACCTGCTTGTCTGTTTGTGAGATTCTTAGACCTAACAGCTAGTATGATGGTACTACATCTTTCAGCTTTTATTTCTCACTCAACAATTCTTTGACATAAGTTATCTGGTTATCCTGACCTGCAAACAACAAGCCATTAACATACAAAACTATGATTAACAGTTTTCTGCTCACCTAGTAGAACAATAAATGGTCAGTGTCTGAATATATCAAGTCCATTTTTATCACTATGTGTATGTTGCAGTGCCCATGTCAGTAAGTTATGTGTCATAGCAAACATGTGAGTAAACTGTGTGTGAAAGCATCAATGTTTGTAATTTGTGTGTGGCAATGCCCATGTCAGTAAGGTGTGTGAGCACAGCATCTGTGTCAGTAAGCTGTGGGTGTGCACGGTATCTGTGTTAGTAAGTTGTGTGAGCACAGCATCTCTGTTAGTAAGCTGTGTGTGACAACATCTGTGTTAGCAAACAGTGGACCTGATGTAGACCCGGTCGCAAGTGCTGAGCGCTCGCAACTGGGTCAATGGTGGCCCACAGCGCATGCGCACGATGTAACCGGCTCCATCGTGCGCATGCGCAAGACCCGGCTTGCGATGGGCAATCCGTCGCTCCAAGTCTCGCACCAAAGGGGGTGAGCTGTCGATGTTCAGTGACATCTCGCCCCCTTTGGTGGGCTGGCTGGGGGAGGGCCGCTCAAACGGAGGTGTTCGCGAGGAAATGCTTGCCATTCAGGGGCGGCCCCACTGACATCACGAGTAATGTCAGTTGAGAGCTTCCGGCTCTGTTAGAGCCGAAAGCTCTCTGGGGCTTGCGATGAACGAGACCCTACCACAAGGGTCTCGTCGCAAGCCCAATAGTCGAGATGGTCAAGACCATCGCGACCATCATTATGGCCGCTCGCTATAGATGTGGGTGGTCACCAACAGCTATGCGAGCAGCCAAGAGGCCGCTCAAAAAAAAAAAAAGCCCGGCCCTGATTCAGAGCGAGCGACTCTGAATCAGGCCCAGTGTGTGACAGTATTAATGTAACTAAGCAGTGTGTGGCAATGTCCATGTAAGTAAGCTGTGTGTGACAGCATCTGTGTTAGCAAACGGAATCGGTATGGAATCCCAGCTGCCGCGTGACCGGCAGTTCGATTTCCGGCAGCGGCAGCCCGACAGATCAGCAGAGCCCGCAGCGGAAGCCCAACAGCACTGGAAATCCCGATCGTCCCTAAGGTAAGTACAAACTAACCTAAACTACCCCCCTAACCCTAACCCTCCTTTGGTGTACCTAACCCTAACCTCCCCCCAAGTGCCTAACCTTAATCCCCCCTCTAAGTGCCTATCCCTAACCTCCTCCCGGGGATGCCTAACCCTAACCCCCCCTTTCCCTAGGCCTAGCCCTAACTCTCCCGGGGGGGTGCCAAACCCTAGGTCCCCCCAGGTGCCCTAAAAACCTAACCCTCCCCCCACACCGGGAAAAAGCAGTCAGGAAGCCGGCTGTCGGTATTAAGGCAGCCGGTTTCCCAACTGCATACCTAGCAAACAGTGTGTGACTGTATTTATGTAAGTAAGCTGTGTGTGGTAATGCCCATGTAATAAGCTATGTGTGTGACAGCAACCATTTCAGTAAGCTGTGTGTGGCAATGCCCATGTAAGTAAGCTAAGTGTGTGACAGCAACCTTTCAGTAAGCTGTGTGTGTGCACAGTATCTGTGTCAGTAAGGTGTGTCAGCACAGCATCTGTGTCAGTAAGATGTGTTTGACAACATCTGTGTTAGCAAACAGTGTGTGACAGTATTAATGTAAGTAAGTTGTGTGGGTCAATGCCCATGTAAGTAAGCTGTGTGTGTGACAGTATCTGTGTCAGTAGGGTGTGTGAGCACAGCATCTTTGTCAGTAAGTTGTGTGTGTGCACAGTATCTGTGTCAGTAAGGTGTGTGAGCACAGCATCTGTGTCAGTAAGGTGTGTGAGCACAGTATCTGTGTCAGTAAGGTGTGTGAGCACAGTATCTGTGTCAGTAAGCTGTGTGTGTGCACAGTATCTGTGTCAGTAAGGTGTGTGAGCACAGCATCTGTGTCAGTAAGGTGTGTGAGCACAGTATCTGTGTCATTAAGGTGTGTGAGCACAGTATCTGTGTCAGTAAGCTGTGTTTGTGTGACAGCATCTGTGTCATAAGGTGTGTGTGCACAGTATCTGTCACTAGGCTGTGTGTGTGCACAGTATCTGTGTCAGTGAGCTGTGTGTGTGTGCACAGTATCTGTGTCAGTAAGGTGTGTGTGTGTGTGTGTGTGACAGCATCTGTGTCAGTAAGGCATGTGTATGTGCACAGTATATGTGTCAGTAAGCTGTGTGTGTGCACAGTATCTGTGTCAATAAGGTGTGTGAGCACAGCATCTGTGTCAGTAAGATGTGAGTGTGCACAGTATCTGTGTCAGTAAGGTGTGTGAGCACAACATCTGTGTCAGTAAGCTGTGTGTGTGCACAGTATCTGTGTCAGTAAGCTGTGTGTGTGTGACAGCATCTGTGTCAGTAAGGTGTGTGTGTGCACAGTATCTGTCACTAAGCTGTGTGTGTGCACAGTATCTGTGTCAGTAAGCTGTGTGTGCACAGTATCAGTGTCAGTAAGCTGTGTTTCTGCACAGTATCTGTGTCATTAAGCTGTGTGTGTGTGACTGCATCTGTGTCATAAGGTGTGTGTGCACAGTATCTGTCACTAAGCTGTGTGTGTGCACATTATCTGTGTCAGTAAGATGTGTATGTGTGTGTGTGACAGCATCTGTGTCAGTAAGGCATGTGTGTGTGCACAGTATCTGTGTCAGTAAGCTGTGTGTGTGTGCACAGTATCTGTGTCAGTAAGGTGTGTGTGTGTGACAGCATCTGTGTCAGTAAGGCATGTGTGTGCACAGTATCTGTGTCAGTAAGCTGTGTGAGCACAGCATCTGTGTTCGCTAACATCATGTGACAGCATGTCAGTAAGCTGTATGTGAGCACAACATTTGTGTAAATAAGTTGTGTTTGACATACTTGCCTACCCTCCTGGGGCCAGTGAAAGGCTTCTGTTTTTTCGGGTAACCTCCTGCACCCCCGGAAGAGTAGGTACTTCTCCCACATTCTACTGACTTACTAGTGAAGTGGACAGAAAGGGGAGAATTTCCTTGGGGATCAGTGGGTCCATGAGTAGGGGATGGGGCCTAATGATGCAATTCTTTTTTTATTATTATTATTAGTATTACATTTTATTTATAGGGCACCACAAGTGGTCCGCAGCTCCGTACATACAGTAAAGGGTACACAGAACATTACATTACAATACAGTAACCAAAATATAAACAGAACACAAGTAACAATTAGCAACACAATTCTCCATACACATTACAGCTGGGAAAGTGAAGGCTGTCATAGAAGTGCTAGAGAAGAGGGCTGTGAGACTATTCTTTGAGAATAGTTTAATTTGGCCCCGCCTTCTAGTCAAAATATGGGGGTGGGGATTATTTATGTGGATAGTATGACCCCACCCCCATCGACGCCCACCTGCATCTCCTCTCCGGCCATTCCCAGAGAGGAAAATCTAAATGTCGGTAAGTATGGTGACAGCATCTGCATTAACAATCAGTGGGTGACAACATCCATGTCAGTAAGCTGTGTTTGACAGCATTTATGTCAGTAAGCTGTTTGTGACAGTCTCAGAAGGTGACATGTTAGAAGACGGGATGGCATATAGGCCCTCATTCAGAGCTGTACGCTCTGAGCAGAGCACACGCTCTGAATGAGGGCCGGGCTCCATTTTCATGGAGCGTCCTCCTGGACGCTCGTATAGCTGTGGGTCACCACCCACAGGCTATACGAGCGTGCATTGTGATGGTCGCGATGGTTGAGACCATCGCGACCATCGAATTTGCGAGCCGGAGCCTGCGGTTGAGGTTTTCAACCGCAAGCTCCGGAGTGATTTTGGCTCTATCAGAGCCAAAATCACTCCCACTGACATCACTAGTGATGTCAGTGGGCCGGCTTCTGACGGGAGGTGTTCCCGTGGGAACGCCCCCGTCAGGGAGGCACGCCCCCGGCACGCCCACCAAAGGGGGCTTGCTGTCAATCAACATTGACAGCACGCCCCCTTTGATCGGACACAACGAGCGAAGGACTTTCCTTCGCTCGTCGCATCTGGCGCATGCGCACGACAGAGCTCCCTCCGTCGTGCGCATGCTCAGTCCATAACATCGACCCACTTGCAAGCGGATAGCCGCTCGCAAGTGGGTCTGAATCAGGCCCATAGTAGGATAAAATTTTGCGGCAGTTTTTTTTTATATACTGTATCTATCAATCTATCTATCTATCTATCTATCTATCTATCTATCTATCTATATATCTATATATATATATATATATATATATATTACAGCCTACACACACAGGGAATAGATCACAGCAATTTTGAAATGAAGCAACAATAAAGAAGTGTTGCAAGGCAGATGCACCAGAAAAACCCTGGTCACAGTAACATTATATGTCCAACCTTTTTGTAGTAAGTCAGGACCAGAAATGATTTTAGCCACAGGAAGGGCAGTGGCACACTGGAAGGCTGTAGGTATGGTACAGGGCAAACTGGCAGGCTGTGGATAGGGTATAGAGCACATTGGTAGGCTGTGGATAGGGCACATGGCATATTGGAAAGATTGGTTTTGGCTCGGATCTTCCCACCAAGTTTGGATCTCTGGACAAGGCAAAACTTCTGTGCCAAGATGTTTGTGAAGTATGAAGTTTTGCCTCATTATGAGATCTGAACTTGGCTGGAAGATCTGAGCCAAAAACAAACCACTCAGAAATAAAGTAAAAAATCATTATGATAAAATGCACAACATTGTGATACAGACAAGTTGCGATTGAAGGAGGGGGCAGAATCAAAGAGGATGCATAGACAGTGGATTTGTGGGATAGAAGAGATGATGATGATGATGATGATAATGATGATATTGTCAATGGACAATGAAAAAGTGGTAGGAGAGGGAACTCTGGAGTGTGGGACAATTATCTGTTCAGTATTAGATGTGTTAAGTTTAAAAAGACACTGAGACAACCAGGAGGAAATTTCTGTAAGTAGAGAGAGAGATTTTTTGGGGGGGCTGCAATAATCTGCTCTATGGGTTGTATACTTTGCTGCCAAGATGGTGGATTCACTATATGGCTCCAGTAAGTTACTGTACGTCATGTTCTCAGTGCTTACCCAAACAGAAATTAATCAACTTGTAAGCAGTTTTTTTTATACAGTCCTTTATTAAAGGGGGATTATAAATTGTATTAGAATAAAAAATTAGCATTTAATACTAGTTAAGACTTGTATGATATATAATAATGGTATACAACATAAAAAATAGTTAGACAACATATAACATAAACATAATGTGCCTTTGGTTGCTAATCCTGAATACACTGGACAGTGAGATACTCCCAAGCAGTTAACTCTCCCTGTCTAGATAGAAGTTCCTCGGATAGGTATCAAAAAGCTTATTAAAATCTCCCTCTGTGAACTATATGACTGTAAGAACACAGTGATCCACAATATAGGTAGAAAGAAACAGCCTAGAAAATTGCCCACAATAGGCTAGACGTTAGTCCATTTGGCCGTTATTGGAAAAAAATATAGGGCCAAATGTAATACGGTGAGGGTTTATAAAATGTGAGAGTTTATCAGTAATTCTCTGTTACTAATACATTGCTTGAGTTGTATTTTTAATACAGGAAACACCTGGATGAGACTTTAACTCATGATAGTTTTCTCAGTCTGAAAAACATGTTTTGTGACTTTATTACATTTGCTGAGTTTAAAAATGTTAGAGTTTTCTCTCACATTTTCTACACTCTCACCCTATTTGGCCCATAGAGTCACTCTGAAACAAAGTAGAACCACTAAAAGAATTAGAGAATTTCAAAAGGTTAGAAGCACTCACAAAAAATAAGCTTAGGAGAACAGAAGGGAAAGTGATAGAAAAAAAAAAAAGAAATTTGTCAGAGACTTGAAAGATTATAATCAGGATTATAGGAATTGTAAAGTAGAAAGAAAAATACTCCAACAGAAAGATAAAAGTCTAGGGAGGAACAAACATTATAGACTGTTTGTAAAAGAGGACTGACCCAGTACAGGACACAATCCGGTTCAGTATGTACGATAAGGTACTGGAACTACATCCAGAGGACAGAGAACATACATACAATCTAGATCCCCACCTACCATATTATCCAAAGAATAAGTTTACAATCTATTTGCCGGGAAGTGAAGAGAGAGAATGAGATGGACATGCAAATCAAAATCAAAGGAAAGAAAGTCAGAAACTAAGTAAGGACAGAAGATACAGAGAGAGGAGGAACCCGTAGAATCTTAATGAACAAGCTCTTATCAATAGCTTAAATCGTGGTGAAAAGGATATAGAAACGGAACTTGATACATCTGCCCAAATGCTGATGAATCGTATTCACTGTAGGACGGATACCAAATTTGCCCAAAAATAACCAGAAGAAGAAGCAGATGTATGGACGCTTTTTTAGAGTTACTTTACAACAATCATACATAGAGTACACAAAGATGGAGGCTATTCCGAAATCATCACAGTAAGAGAAGGAACAAGGGAAAAGAAAGCAAAGAATAAGAAGTTCAACTACAAGTATGGAAAGTGGGGTGGAGTCCAAACTATGCGGAAAAAGCAACAACAAAAAAAAGGAAGGGAATGAAAAATCATTGACAAAAGGCATATTCAACTTAAGTAAGTATGTGTTAAATGAAATGGAGTTAATTATCCTCCAGAAGGGTCTGAAGCTTGCACCCACAAATAAATTAAGTAAATTCAATACCTTCATAGCTCTTCATAAATTTTGAAAACAACTCTTGTTTTGTGTTGTTGCCTATTAGGAAGCCCCTTGCGTTTCTAGAGAGGAGGGGGTCCGTGTGCAGTCTCCGACATGGCCCCCCTCCTTTGTCCGGCGGCCGACAGCGCACTGAGCTGTGCGCGGCCAGCGCTGGAGCTATATAGACTGTGGGCACTTGAGTACACCCAGGGTCTATAGAGTATGCAAAGGTAACCAGGAAAATGGCCGCGGTGGCCATTTTCCTTGTACTGCGCATGCGCAACAACGGGAAAATGGCCCTGGCAGCCATTTTCCAGTCGTTTAAGAGCGCCGGACCCCCGCTCCGATGTGGGAATCTGGTGAGGTAAGTATGCTATGTGTTCAGGGTGTGCGGTGTGGGGCCCCCCTGGACCCAGGGGCCCATGTGCCCCGCACACCTTGCACCCATAATAGATACACCCCTCTTACCACTTTACAATAAGTGAGGGAGGAGGCTAAAACACAAAGAAGCTTCAATAGGGCAGAAGTGATGTCCTGTTCACAAATCCAGCATCATTTAAAGGAATGGATAATGCTGAGAATTGACAATCTATGATCCTGAAGAAGCCTGTTAGGTGAAACACATTGAGTATGAATAGCATCAATTCCGGAGTGTACCATGAAGCGCTTCATATAGACACTTCAATTGTCTGCCAGCAGATTTTAGCCTACCTCCCACTATCAAGTAAGAGCAGACGGAGATCTGACGAGACCTTGGGACGCTCTCTGGGGACAAATCATCTACAGTGGCTGCTGTAAGAGGTTATCAGGTGGTCAGCAACCCCTTAACCTACAAATGTACATAAGTATAGCAAGCCACATACTGGAGGAAGTGCCCAAAAGCTTAGAGTCCACACATACATATTGGGAAACTAGTTCACCAGTGCATCTCTAACTAATGTTCAGATGATTGTGGGTAATTGTATAGGCTTTTTCTTTATTCCTATATTGTGGATCACTGTTTTCTTACATTCATATAGCTCACAGAGTGAACTTTTAATAAGGTTATTGACACCTATCCGAGGAACTGTTATCTAGACAGGTAAAGTAAAATGCTTCGGCCTAGCTCGCTGTCCGGTGCATTCACCATTGACACTAGAACCAATGGCCCATTATGTTTATGTAATATGTCGTCTAACTGTTTTTTTATGTTATGTACCTGTATTAAATAAATCATGCAAGTTTTAAATAGTATTACATGCTAATATTTTATTCTGATATAATTTATCATTCACTTTTAATACACTTTTTTTTTAAATATGCTTACGGGTTGATTAATTTCTGTTTGGGTAGGACCCAGCAATTACAGTAAGACAGGTGGATGCATAAGTTAGAATTAATGGGGAACGGTCTGGGAAAAAGAGGTAGATATGAGTATCCTCAGCTTAGAGATGATATATGAAGCCAAAAGTGCTAATAATCTGATGAGGGAGGACTTATAAAAAGAAAAGAAGAAGGCCTAGAATGGATCCCTGAGGGATGCATACAGCTAGTAGGAGACCTGTAGAGTTGGAATAATGAGAAGACACAGATAAAGAACAGTAAAAAAAGAGTAGGAGGATAGCAGGGACAGGGTAATGTCCTATAAACCAAAGATGGGAAGGATTTGGGGGAGAAGTGGGTGGTCCAAGGTATTGTAGGTCACAGAGAGAACAAGGAGGATGGGTACTGGTCCTAAATTTGGCAGCAAGAAGGTCTTTACTGAATTTTGTGAAGGAAGTGGGGATGAAAATCAAACTGGAGCAGATCAAGGAAAGGGTAGGAGGAAGGAAAGTAATAAGGTGGCTGTAGAAAATCTGTTCATGAAGCTTGGAGGTAGAAGGGAAGATAGAAAATGGGCAAAAGATATAATTTCTAGATAATTTTTTTATAGAATTACACTATTGTGTCCTTGTACTCAATAGTGAGGGTGTCTGATAAAAATTAAATTGATAGGTTGGATAAATGGCTGAGATTGGAACAAGCAATTGGAGAGGAGGAGCAGAATAGATTGGAGGAGATATGATAAAGGGTTAGGTGGAGGGTGGACAAGATAAGATGCCTCATTGGAGAATGCCAGAGTGGAAGAAACAATTGAAGAAGGGAATCATATGGGGACAGCAAAGACTGATAAGTATACTAGGGAGCAGTTAGGTGGGCACCTTCAAATAAATGTTAAGTCCAGCTGATGGTAGATAATGGATCCCTTTGTACAATGTGCAGGATAGGACTAATCTCTCCAGGAGCCAGAAATAAATAATACGTGATATCAGCCAGTCATTGTGCATGTTATAATATGAGTCTGTCAGTGTATAAGATGCGAGCCTGTTAAGATATATTATAGAATATAATGTAAAACCAGTCAGCCAGGATAAATAATAATATGTTTTATCAGAGAGTGTACATTATATAATATGCAGTATCAGCTAGTAGTGTATATAAGATGACATTCAGTCAGGATATATCATATCATGTCATATATCAAAATATCAGTTAGTTTTAAGAACAAAAGGACTGTTTATAACACAAAGAAAAGTGTCTCCTATCTTTGTGTAGGCAACTGCTGCCTAGTCAAGTGAGTTCACAGGCCAAGATCTCTGGGTTCTTCTCAGAAAAACCCATCTCACAATCATCAGGGTTCCTTTTAGACTACATACCTCAACATCATTACTTAGCTGCACAGTATACTTATATCCTAGACCAGAGATTACAGTCCATATTTTAAGGATACTCATGCTTGAGTCTACAAGATTAAATCAAATTGACTGAGGTACTAATGTAGTCACCTGTGCTCAAGCATAGATATCCTTAAAACCTGGACAGTAATGGAAGAGTTTGGGAACCTCTGTCCTACATCATGGGTTCTCAAACCTGATCCTCAAGTACCACCAACATTTCATGTTTTGATAATTTCTTTAATCATGCAAAGGGAATGTAATCTATTTTGCTCAGTCATTAATTATCCATCCTATTTCCACAGACAGGAATACAGAAAAACAGAAATACACAAAAAAATACCTGTTAGTGGTATTTGAGAATAGTGGTTGAAAATTGCTGTCCTAAATAATTTGGGATAATTAGTTTGAAATTGTCCAAAAAGTATTCAACTTTAATAACTGTTTTAGCTTTTTTTGGTCTTTATTGTCATTTGTTAATCACATAATATTTATTTTATAAATAGTCTGCAAGTGGTCTCTCCAAGTCATCTCCTCCTGGGAAAAAGATAATAAAACACTTCCTCAAAGAAACCAACAGGGAAAGTAAAATTGTAAATTATGATATGTAACTTTCATCTTAGTCCTTAGTGCATAAAGAACAATGTTCAATTTCTTCCAAACACATATGTACTTTTACTCTAATGACAGATCCACTGCATTTGTGCTTAGTTGAAAACACTAGGAAAACACAATTGAAGAAAATATTATTTAATGTACTATACAGAAAAAAATGAACCCACATTAATTAGATGTTTGCAAGGTATTGCGCTGCAAGTACATTTTGCAATAACTTAAATTGCTTGCTCGCATGAGCAAACATTTTATAGTGATTTTTATTATTAAATATTACTGTAATTTACCAAAATACAATGGTTGCACATACAGATGTCGCAAAGCCCTTGACATCAGAAAAACACCACATTACTATTACTGTGCTGCAATGTAACATCTTGTGTAAATACATCATATGATCATCCTTGTAATATTGATATCGCTAATCATTTGCAGGTCTCATTTCTGCCTGTGTCCCTTTAGCCATCGCTACTAAAGGTGAGTTTTTCAGCTCAAAAGTCTGACACCAGCCCCCAGTATATGTTCAGAATGTTGACATTTACAATGTCGACACCAGTGGTGGCTCCAGAGGTGGGGCTGCAGTGCAGTCCAAAATTCAAAAAGGGGAACCACACCAACTGCCAGTAAGTCCTGGCTGGTGATGTTTGGAAGGGCAGTTGAAACAGAATGAGTACTAGCTAAGGAGACAGAAGGAGTGCCAGCTGGAGAGACAGAAGGGGGCTGGGTGGAGCTGGAGGGACACTGTGGGGCTGGAGTTGCAGAAACATGGGGGGAGGGTCTGTGTGATGGCAGCCCTGACTATGGTCTTTGATAATTATATGCAATTTGGAGATATTCTGTACTTATTGTGGCTGATTCAAATTTGGGAGCAAATACCTTGGCTAAATCATGCACTGCAGTTGGGACAGATTCAAATGTGCAGAATGATTAAAATTTTTGCAGATCATATCTTAACTCAAATCTAAATTTCATTGTAAGATTAAAGCGATATGCTTTTCGACAATCACAATGTTGACAAGCAATATGTGGACCCCAGAATGCCTGTACCATTAAGTTGAAAAGTGTAAACTGCGGCTTACAGAATTGTATTCATGTCAGCAGTACAAACTGAAGACATAATCATTTAGCATAACTTTGTGCTGCCAGTGTGCGCATCCAAAGGATAGATGCCATTGTAGGAAGTATAAGGTAGTGTAAGTATGGGAAAGGAGAAGCACATTTGGGAAGAAGGCCCTGCATATGAGAGCTTACAATCTAAAGGGGAGGAGCAGACAGACAGGGGCAACCCAGATGGGGTAGACAGAAAGGAAGGAGCAGTGCAGTGGGTTAAGATGAGAGCCGGATGGCTTTGATAAAAAAATTAGATTTGAGAGCCATTTTGAAGTTAAGTAGAGAGGTGGAGCATCGATAGGGAGAGAGAGAGAGTAAGATAGAGAGAGTAAGAGGAAGTAATCAGTTAGCAAGAAAGGCAGCATGCATTTGTGGAGTGAAGTGGGCAGTATAGGACTTGCAGGAGTGGGGAGGCAGATGTTGTGCATGTGAAGATGAAGATGAGCTGGGCAGCAGCACTGAGGACTGATTATGGTGAAGAGAGGTGGGATTGAGGTAGGATAGATAGAAGGAAGTTACAGTAATCCAATCTGGAAATGACAGTGAATGAATGAGGGTCTTACAAATATACCCAGCTATATTATTTCCCCTGGCATGGTGAATCGCGCAATACGTAGCACAAGCGTGCAAGTGTATATTTGCACTTCATACGTGGACACACTTTCATAGGAATGCATAGTGCTTTTGCAGTGCATGCCATAGCGTAGTGCATGCAGGGACAGGAAATCACATGGCGTGATGCCGGAGCACATTTGTGGTGTAATCAGCCAAAATGTAACTGGGCACATCTGTAGTTGCCTCCAGGGTGAGAAAGGGTCTTATCCTAGAAAAGTTTTGGAAAAATGGCAGGACTGTGAAAGATAATGAATGTGTGGTTTGAAGAAGAGGGAGGAGTCAAGAATAACTCCAAAACAGCACACTTGGGGGCTAGAAAAGAATGTTGTATTGCCAATATATAATGAAACTGTGGGAGGTTAGGTTATGTGGAGGGTGGGAAGATGATTATCTCAGTCTTAGGCATGTTACGTTTAAGAAAGTGCTGGGACATCCATGAAGAAGTAACAGAGATATAGGGTGGTATTCAATATGGGAGCGAAAAGTCCGTGCTGGACTTTTTGCTCCATATCAGAGGTTTGACGGGGATAAAATATTGGGCACACGTCCGCTTTATCCCCGTATTCAATTTGAAAGCTGCAAAAAACGGGACCCGACGGAAAAGTAAGTATCAGAAAAAACTCGTGATTTTTCAGAAAAGCATCCAGGGACCCCCTTAATGATGTCCTGACATGGGGGATCATTATGGGTAACCCCATTTTGGCCTGCGGAAGGTAAGTATGTTTTTTAAATAACCATGACAGGTGTTTTTCCCCGACAGGGAAGAAGGGGTGAAGTAGAGCAGTTAGGTTTTTTTTACAAAAAAAAAACTAGGTGCATCAAATTCGGGGTACATGAAAATGGGTGCAAGCCTATTTTTAAGTCCCTAAGGTGCATTTTTAAAATTCTTCAAAAATGCACCTGCCGCTACCACCAGCATTCTTTAAAACACCTGCAACATACTTTGGAACCCCCCTGAAATTATTTTGTTAGTTTAAAATTTGTTTTGTGGTGTCCCTATTTTTTTTTTCTAAACTTTCTCTGACACAGATCATTTTAAGGGAGCATTCTCAAGAGTGCAGGCTATTTTTTTAAGCCTGCACCCCTAAACCCCAATTCTGCACTTTTTTCACCAGCAAAAGGCTGGTGAAAAATTATCACCGTTTTTTAACATTGACTTTTCGCACCAGCAAAAAGTCAATGGAATTGAATACGGGGATATTGGAAATAAGCGAAAATGACATCATTGGCGATAAATTATCGCTGGTAACGGACTTTTCGACCCATATTTAATATGGCCCATAGTTGGGGATATGAGTTAAGAAAGAGGGGGAGAGGACAGGGGAGGAGATATAGATCTGAATGTAGAGATTATATTGGTGGCCAAAAGAGCTGATGACCTTACCTAGAGAGGATTTATAAGGAGAGTGGGAGAGGTCCCAGAACAGAACCTTGGGGGACACCTACCACTAGTGGAAGTGGGGATAAAGTGAGGTCCTGAATGGAGATAGAGAAAGAGCAGACAGAGAGGTAGGAAGACAGCCAAAATGCTAAAAGTAGCATTTCTCACTTGTCGACCTAATGGTGCTGGCTTTATGGCATCCATATACTGCTTGTCGACATTTTGATTGTCGACAAGACATATGTATCTATCTAGTTGAAAAATCAAAGCAGTCTTCACCTTTCATGCAAAAAAAGAGAATTGTGTTAGCACCATTTTCATTGCAACATGCTTTGTCCAGGTGCACAGTTAAACCTTTGCTTTCAAGACTAAATAAGCCCCAATATGTTTGCTCACTTCTCAAAATATTATATTATATACAGTATGCTAATGACAGTCTCTAGATACATATAGAATGTATTGCATATGTGGGAGGCAAAACCAATCAATAATATATTGTATTCACTTCCTCGTATGTGGGCTAGGTGGCAGCCTTCCTATGTACTGTTGTTTGCAGGTTTTTTTTTATAGGTTGTTCAGCTTTATAATACTATGTGTGTTACAATGATATGTGTGTACACTGCAGTTATGGTTTTATTATGGGTGCACTATTTTTGCTAAATTTTGCAATACTGCATGATACTGTAAGTTCACTCCTTGTTAGAAGAGTTTAATATTTGGATGTGAATTCAAGAATTTTGGACATTTCACTGTGTCTTGTACATTTTTATAAATCTCCCAACTCTCAGCTATTGGTCTTAAGTGCTTCTCTGTACTTTTTTTTCCAAATAGAATAGCTCCTCTGGGATTCATCAGAAAAACCCATTAGTGCACTCCCTGCTTTAAAATTGCATGAGACTGTAAATCATTTAACAAAATACTTTTGAAGATGTTTTTTGAAGGTAAGATGTGTTAGCTTAGCTTCACTACATGAACTTCAACAGAAGCCTTTATCATTACCCCTTCTGACATTTAATAAAACAAGCATAAAAAAGATGCCCTCAGAGACTAAGTTATTGCCACAAATGATAAGTGATATGAATGAAATATTTTTAGAGTGATCTCTGGTTTAAAACTAACCAAATATATTTCAATGGTATTAATATTTCAATATTAGCTTGTTTTGTGAGTGCCTAGCACAAAGATACAGTAAGTATTAGCACTAGACGATTACACTTGAGATATCCTGTACTGTATTTGCTAGTAATGAACAAAGGTATACAGAAAGAATTGTAGGTTTTACTTGTCTTTTAGAAAAATGTTACTAATTAAAAAAAATACAATATTTAAATTTCCATTCTTTTGGATACCTCAGTTTACAGGTCGTTGACAAAAGGCTAAGCTAATAAATCCTGTTGATGTATAGCTAACAGTTACCCATACCATAAACACTCAATATAAAAGTCAATAAGAACAGAAAATTTACAATGTCAAATAAACTCTATTGCTTTAGGCATACCAACAAAATAGAGCTATTTTGTTTAAGAAGGTGTGCCACAAGAACTCACAGTCAGCAAAAAAATTATTGTGGTACCAAAGAGAAAAAACATTGATCCAAATGACTGATTTTAACCTTAGTGACCACAGTCATTTTTAAGTTATATTCTCAATCACATTTACCATGAATCATAGTTTTAATTTTTTTACCTTGCCTAATCAAATTGTGCATTGATTTTCCAGTATCCATGTTATAGCAATGGGATTAAAAGGTGCATTTTTGTCTTAGACCTTTCAATGGAAATATACAATGACAAAAATAGTACACCATGGTTTTGTAAACAGTCCAAAGAATGAGAGACTTGCACATAGGGTCTTATTCAGAGATGTGTACTTACCCGATGGTTAGCACACAACTCCGATTTAACCTCCTCTGTGAAGGCACGTGACCCATACTGCACATGTGCTTAAGCATTGTGAGTGATGTGGATTGAAGCCAATTGTTAATATAAATATTTTGTGGTCACACTTTCTATGGCACCCCAATTTTCCATATGGAAATCAAACTTTGACAGCTTATTCCCCAGGTGCTCATTAACTGATATTTTTAGGTGTTGTTCTGTCTATGTGACCTGGAGCCAAATGAGGCAGAGCATATCTTTGAGTGTCAGTGTAGTATCTGAACAGAAGAGGAGACTGTGATGTGGTTGGTCATCTTGACAAATCATTGCAATATTTTGGTACTAAAATTTCAAGTACAAAGCTACAGGAAATATGTCCAGTTTTGGATATGAAATCGTATGTATACAGCACTCCCCTACAGTATGGGTGTCAGCTCATACAGAAGAAGTGCAGCAGTGGTGATCTGTTGTTGATAAGAACATGTAAAAATTAGAACTGTGTTAGAGTGCCCAATATGCTAGTATAACTGCTGTATATATAAATATAAAATTAAATAAATAATTGTAAAGTATTAAAATTTTATATTCAAAGTGCTGTCAAAATGTGCAGTAATTCGCTGAAATAAAAAACCTAAAATAACTTCAGTGTACTGTGTACTTGAAAAATGTGGTAATATTAAATTCATACAGTACCATCAGGTGCATAGTGCAAAACAAGAAACAAACCTCCAGTATTAGTGTGCAGCAATAATGTCACATAAAAATATGAATAGGAATTATGTAAACAATAGATCATAAAATAATTTAGTAATAAAAAGACAATTTATTTAAGACCAATTTTAAGCATATGAGGTTGGGTTAGCATTCAGTAATCAGGTACTGAGCATGATGATTTTAAAAAACATACATAAAGACATCACATGTATTAGAATAAAAATAAAAGGCTTATCTAGTAAAACAATAGTACGTTCATGAAAGTTAAGTAGAGCCTCCAACGCGTTTGGCTGGGTATCAGACTTGGGCGCTCTAACTTCTAATTTTTACATATAAAATATGTAAGCCCATAACCTTGGTCATGATTATGGTAAAAACCTCTATTGATTGCAAAATTTGATTGCAAATGTATTTGCCGTCAGGTGCATAAATATTGGGAAATTGACAGAATTTTCATATTTTGGCCTCTATTCACCACCACAATGGCTTTGAAATGAAAAAAACACAATGTGCTTTAACTGCAGACTTTCAGATTTAATTTGAGGGTAATTACATAAAAATCAGGTAAATGGTGTAGGAATTACAACGGTTTCTATATGTGCCTTCGGCTTTTTAAGGGGCCAAAAGTAATGGGACAAACTAAACAATCCTAAATGTAACTTTCACTTTTTAATACTTTGTTGCAAATCCTTTGCAGGCAATTACAGGCTGAAGTCTGGAATGCATAGACATCACCAGATGCTGGGTTTCATCCCTGGTGATGCTCTGCCAGGCCTCTACTGCAAATGTCTTCAGTTCCTGCTTGTTCTTGGGGCATTTTCCCTTCAGTTTTGTCTTCATCAAGTGAAATGCATGCTCAATAGGATTCAGGTCAGGGGATTGACTAGGCCATTGCATAACATTCGACTTTTTAGCCTTAAAAAACTCTTTGGTTGCTTTTGCAGTATGCTTTGGGTCATTGTCCATCTGCACTGTGAAGCACCGTCCAATGAGTTCTGAAGCATTTGACTGAATATGAGCATATAATATTGCCCGAAACACTTCAGAATTCATTATGCTGCTTTTGTTAGCAGTCACATCATCAATAAATACAAGGAAACCAGTTCCATTGGCAGCCATAAATGCCCACACCATGACACTACCACCACCATGCTTCACTGATGAGGTGGTATGTTTTGGATCATGAGCAGTTCCTTTCCTTCTCCATACTCTTCTCTTTCCATCACTCAGGTACAAGTTGAACTTTGTCTCATCTGTCCATAGGATGTTGTTCCAGAACTGTAATGGCTTTTTTAGATGTTGTTTGGCAAACTGTAATCTGGTCTTCCAGTTTTTGTGGCTCACCAATGGTTTACATCCTGTGGTGAACCCTCTATATTCACTCTTGTGAAGTCTTCTCTTGATTGTTGACTTTGACACATATACACCTACCTCCTTGAGAGTGTTCTTGATTTGGCCAACTGTTGTGAAGGGGTTTTTCTTCACAAGGGAAATAATTCTTCTGTTGTCCACCATAGTTGTTTTCCGTGGTCTTCCGGGTCTTTTGGTATTGCTGAGCTCTCCTGTGCGTTCTTTCTTTTTAAGAATGTTCCAAAGAGTTGATTTGGCCACACCTAATGTTTTTGCTATCTCTCTGATGGGTTTGTTTTGATTTTTCAGCCTAATGATGGCTTGCTTCACTGATAGTGACTGCTCTTTGGATCTCATATTGAGAGTCGACAGCAACTGATTCCAAATGCAAATGTCACACCTAGAATCAACTCCAGACCTTTTACCTGCTTAATTGATAATGAAACAGCGAGGGAATAGCCCACACCTGTCCATGAAATTGCTTTTGAATTGAAAAGTGGGAGGCACATATAGAAACCATTGTAATTCCTACACCGTTCACCTGATTTGGATGTAATTACCCTCAAATTAAATCTGAAAGTCTGCAGTTAAAGCACATCTTGTTTGTTTCATTTCAAAGCCATTGTGGTGGTGAATAGAGGCCAATATATGAAAATTCTGTCAATGTCCCAATATTTATGCACCTGACTGTATATATAATTAGTAATTTGGCGTTGTGCACCTGTAATCTGTTTGTTTCTGTGCCTACAATAAAAGTCTCACACAGGTAGCACCTCCCATTATATATATTCAGTGTGTGCAGTCCAGGAATCTTTCCTATATACTCCATTTAATGTGCTTTATTGCACACCTGAGGGAAAGGAGACACCTTCAGTCTGGACTAGCATCCCTCCTTTATTTTTTTAAAAGCATGGAGTCTGGTAATGTATATGCACACTAGTATTAGGTACAATTCTAGGTAAGTCCTACAAGTTATATACTGTAGTGCAACTTTGGTTAATTTTTGGGGCGTGGGTCCCCCTGGATTGCTTTGGTTGATTTGTTTCAGGGCACCACATTATAACACATTTTTATTTTATACCACATTTTAACCCTTCGCTGTTTGTTTATTATACATGTACTTCACCTTTTTATTTTCAGTTCTTTATATGCAGCAGTGGCTACTCTTAACTATCTCTTTTACACTTCTCTTTTCCTATTATGGCGGTACCCTGGGATGGCTCAGCTGGGCTAGTTTGTGGGTGTCCTGCACTTTGGATTTGAACCCTAGTATGTTAGGGACCTACCCAACAGAGGTTACCTGGATATGGTGGGTAGGCCCATAAACTTGGCCATGATTATGCTAAAATTTTATTGCAAATGTATTTATATATGATTAGTAATTTGGAGTTGTGCACCTGTGATCTGTTTGTTTCTGTGCTTACCATAGGGAAATCAGATAAAGTGAATGAGAAACAAGGTACTCCTGTTGGAGGGGCACACCTCTATTTATGCAATAATACACAAATCTTTATTGGTCAATTTAAAATTGGGATAAAATCACATTCTCAGAGTCAATTACCATTGTGGTTTGAGAGTTCTTTCGACTGTTTGCAAGATAGTGGTGTACTTTTTAATAGTGTCACTTTTTCACCTTTTCATTGCCACACATACTTCACCTTATTGCCTAATTCGGTACACTTCACCTCTATACCTCACTAATTTCTCCTTCATTTGCATCAATATAGTTTTAACTGTTATACATATCTATTACTAAAAATTGTACGGTATACTGTATATTTGATTCTGGCTCATGTATTACAATTTTCTGAGAATGTTTTTTCTATTCCCCCAATTTTAAATTGACTGATTAAAATCAGTCTTATTGTATAAATAGAGGTGTGTCCCTCCAATAGGAGTACCTTTGTTTCTTTTTCCCCAAAATATGATATACTGCAGGTTATTTGATATACCTTAAGGTATCATAATTGATCCATATTTCAGTGTTTAATGTTGCTTCAGTGTTACAAGTGGCTGGTTTATTTGTACCATGGCAAGTGGCTGGTTTAATTGTATCATTAGCCTAAATGAAATTTACAGTATACAGTTGAAAAAAAATATAATACATTTTGGTAGTACTTGTAACAAATAGTACTGTTATTATTTGTGATGTGTGCTAATAATCTGGTACAGGGACCATAATGAACATTTAAAAAATACAAATAAGGTAAGTTAATATGGCACTTTTTTCCTTTATTCAATCAATAATACATTGTCTTTGTTCTAAAAAAATAATATGCAAGGATCTTTTTTTATCTTTCTCGTTTATGAAATAATAATAATAATAATAATAATAATAATAATAATAATAATAATAATAATATCTCTAAACATCTCCTGGAAGGAGGAGACACAATTTATATGTTTGATACTCCATATTCCAATGTGGGTCTAGTAAATGCTACTATATTTAAAGTTAATTTCTAATCAACTTGAAATCTACTATTGCAGGTTTTTGCAGCTAAACGCATAAACATTCTTTGTATTCTATATCCCCCATGCTTATGAATTCAGGCAAGTGAGGAGTTTCTGAAGAAAAAAACAGGAAATTAAAATTGCAAACAACATTGAATGTAAATACATACAGTATATTTTATTTGTGTTTGATTTGTTTTACATTTAGCTGCTGTGTATGGTTTACATTGTATTTATTTTTCCCACTATGTTTGTAGATTAATTGCCTAATCCAAATGCATTTGTTTCAAATAAAATAAATGGTTTACAATTTGGGGATAAGTGGGTAAAATGAATGTAACTGGATTAGGCCTTTTTGCATTAGTAGTGACTAATGTCTGCTAATCCAACCAAATATAGCTAAAACGGAGGAGTTGAAGTCTCTGACATGAATAAAAAAAGTTACTTAATCATGTTTGAGGCCTCTTTTATTTCCAGCATCCCACCCTCCTTCCCTCAATTTTTGTTGTGAGTGGTGTTTTTTTCTTTTGCAAGGGGGAACAGCAGATCAGTAAATTAGTGATACATAGCTTGTATACTCTCCTTCTCAGTAGTGACTGTTATAATCTATCTGGAAATCAGCAACATCATCCACCCAGATACAGTAAGCATTTGTTGCTTGGCATGAAGGAATTGGGGATCCAGGGGCGTAATTCCCCAAGGCAGAATGCTCTCCTCTCTTAGTTACATTTTGAAACCTCTGCAGGATTGGAGGCAGGGCCAGATTAACAATGGGGCAGATGGAGCTGTAGCTCCAGGCTTCCCATAAAAATAGTCCCACAGAGTCCAGGAGAGGGCTGGCCAGGTGGGCAGAAGGGCAACTGCCCTCAGTTCCCACCTATACAGACTTTTTGTGCCACCAATGGAGCAGGGCTGCAGGAGTCAGGAATGTTCCAAACTCATGACCCAGAAAGGTGATGTCTGAGCAGGGGGGTGGGCTACATGTAACTGAGCAGTGCTGCAATCAGAGGGGGAGGATGGGCTGCAGCAGATCCTAGCCAGCCAGAGATAGACCTGCTTGTAAGGTAAGAGAGAGAGTGGAGGGAAACACATGAGTGGGGTTGGGAGCAGGGTGTGTGTGCATCTCTTGCATGTGGGCCTCTGAATTTCACTGTGTATGTGAGGGGGGTCGATTAAGATGCAGGGTGAAATGGATAGTATGAAAGGCTTTCAGAGGCATGAAGGGAGCAGTGTGGATGTAAGGGTGGCAGTGTGAGCTGTGATGGGTGCATTTAGAACAGTAGGGGAGCAGTGAGGTGTGGGGGGGAACAGTGAGTTGTAAGGGGCAAGTGATCTGCAGGAGGAGCAGTGAGGTGTGATGAGGCAGTGATCTGTGAGAGGGGGAGAGCTGTGAGGTGTGATGGAGCAGTGAGCTGCAGGAGTACAAGTGAGGTATAAGGGGGCAGTGGTCTGCAGGGGGAGCAGTGAGTTGTGATGGGGCTGTGGGGGCAGTAAGCTGCAGGGCCCATGGGGAGCTGTAAGGTGTGATGAGGCAGTGAGCTGCAGCAGTAAGCTATGAGGTGTTCATGTGGGCAGTGAGGTGAGATGAGGCAGTGAGCTGCAGCAGTAAGCTATGAGGTGTTCATGTGGGCAGAGAGGTGTGATGGGGCAGTGAGCTGCAGGAGGACAAGTGAGGTGTAAGGGGACAGTGGCTTGCAGGGGGAGCAGTGAGTTGTGATGTGGCTGTGGGGCAGTGAGCTGAAGGGGGAGCTGTGAGGTGTGATGGGGCAGTGAGCTATGAGGTGTGATGGCAATGAGCTGCAGTGAGAGGAGTTACGTGAGAGGGGTCAGTGGGCTACAAAGAAAGCATAAACATGTGATGGGACAGTGTGAGATGTGGGGGCAGTGAGCTGCTGAGGGGGCAGTGAGCTGTGCAGTGGGGAGAGCAGCGACTTGTGATGGGAATTATAGGTTGCAAGCGGAGCAGTGAGGTGTGATATGGGCAGTTAGGTGGGATGGGGAAGTGAGCTGTGGGGGGAAGCAGTGAGGTGTGATGGGTCATTGAGCTATGGGGGGGATCATAAGGTGTGATGTGGGCAGTGAGCTGAGGGGAGTAGTGAACTGTGACAGGACAGTGTGACCAGTAGGGAGGCAGTGAGCTGCATGGAGAGCAATGATGTGTGAGGAGGAGCAGTGAGGTGTGATGTGGCAGTGAGCTGCTGGGGGGAGGAATGAGGGGGCAGTGTGAGCTATGGGGTGCAGTGATATGTGTAGCAGGCAGTCTGATCAGTTAAGGGGGCAGGGAAGTGTGGGGAGTGGTGAGGTGTAATGGGGCAGTGAGCTGCAGGGGGGAGCAGTGAGGTGTGGGGGCAATGAGCTGTGAGGTGGCTAGCAGTGAGATATGAGGAGGAAGTGTGAGCTATGGGGGTAGTGAGATATGGAGAAAACTAAAACTGGGAGAGCTATGAAAGGAGTAATGACAAAACTATGGAGGGCAAAAAGGGAGATATGGAGGGCAGTTAGAGCTATGGAGGTGCAGTGAGAGATGTGGAGTAAGGTGGCAATAAGACCTATGCCTCCTAGTGTTCAACTGTATATTAAAAGTCAAAAATAACAGCTATTTAACCTTGATTCAGTATAAATTTATTAACAAATTCTGCATATTTATGAATTCAATTATACTGAATCAGGTTTAAATGATTATTATTTACAGGATCTGGTATTTTGTTTCCCCAAAATTGTAAAAATAAAATATCATCCAGTTAAATGGTTAAATACAGGTGTTTATTACCTACACTATCTCTTCCAGACATGCCAAAATTTAGACAAGCACCAATGAAACTTACATTACCAGCTGACATCTGGAGCAAGTTTTTAAGAATGCAAGTGCAGGTAAGACATAACATATCCTGGCCTTGTTTATTGTGAGTACTTTTTGTTGTTGAATGTTTGATCTGGTGTTTATTTTGTTAATGTCGGCACCAGGCTGATGGAGGGGGGCTAAAATGTTTGATCATTCGCTTTCTCACACAGCTAGCCACACCCTACAGTGCCTCTTGCACAGCCCACATCCCCAAAACACTGTTCATGCCCCCACATCACACTACTGCGATGCTTGTCCCTCCCCCTACAGCGACTCACCATAGGCCTTTCATAAATATCAGTTCCAGGACCATGTGGACCTTAATCTGGCACTGATTGCAGGGCCTGATAGTCTGATGCTGATCAGTCTGCCCCTTCTTTCTTGCTACCATTTCTTTTCCATTCACTCTATACTGTTATCAATAAATGATGATCATTAAAATTTCTGTGTATTGTTTTTATTATTTCATATTTGGGTTTATGTGCTGACCAAGATATCAACCCAGCATCTGCTATTAAGGACTCTAGACAATGTCTGTGATTTGTGCCTGGCATAAACCAGATGCATTAGCTGTTGAAACTAGCCAGAACACGTCTGGAATCTCTGCATATTATGGATGGAAATATGTTATTTTTACACAAGGTTATTTTAGAGTAATTTATGGCCATTGTATGATCTACTCTGTATTAGACCTTAAATGATGATTTCAGAGGTTTTTATTCAGGAAATAAAAATTGTCTATAGTTTATTTAAAAATGCTAAGAATTCCCATGTTTTTCAAAGGAAACTGAAATAAAATCTATATTTAGATATTTTCTATAAGCCCTATATAACATCTGTGGTCAACTTTGAATACTACTGGATTTTTTTCTAAAAAGATTAAATAACAGTGTATTTTTTAAAATTCATAATTAGAGTATCATGATTTGCTGTTGTGAATATGTCATTAGAAAAAGTTTTTTATTAATTTTTCCAAACTGTTTAAATTACACATTGAAAATCACATTCTGATCATAGTCTTGGTACAGGTAATATACTATGTATGTAGGAACTACATCCCTGCCCATATATGTAATATCATAGGAAACGAGCTGCATACATCACTTCAATAATTTATAATTTTAGACATAGCTTAAAATTTTCCAAGATGGAAAATATACCACATTGAATTAAAATAGAAGGAGCAATTAATATTATATTGCCATGCTATATTATGTTACTAAGCCAAATATAAATATGGATTGTTGTGTGCTCTATGTCAAATAACATTGGTCTTTAGTGAAGGCCAAATGACAGGTCAATGTTTTCTTTAATTTCCAGGTATTCAGTTTGTTGTTTAAATCATTAAGACAGTATTTATTTGTATATAGCTCAGAAAACATGGCCTATCAATGGCCTTTGAATATAAGATCATAAGTTCAGTATGAGCATTCAGCTCAATTAAATTTACATTTTTAATTTAACTGCACTGTTGTATACTAAACAGTTCATGTAGTACAGCACAAAAGGTTCAGTAAAGACAGAAACAAATTATATTTTATTTGTAATGTACAGCATACAATATATTAATTATATAATGACTGCAACATTCTGTATATACATTTTATTTATTTATTTTTCTACCATGATAATAATTAACAGAGCTTAGAAACATGTATGTTCACAAATATTTTTTTGTTTGTGAATAATGCAATTGTGTAATTTTTAGGAGTCTTTTTGGTCTGTAATATATATATAGTTTTTTTTTTAGTTTTGGTTTTAGATCTGAATTACTGTAACTTTTTTGTTTTGGTTTAGTTTTGCAAAGCCACCCTCACGTGTTTTGGTTTTGGATCTGTATTTTTCAAAAATTGATAAAAACTGCTAACATCACATACTTTTGGCTTTTGTTTGTTCCTAAAATACTATTAACCTCAATAACATTAATTCCCACTCGTTTCCAGTCAATTTTTACCACCTCACAGCTCACAATATTGTTTTCATCCAGTTAAGGCAAAAAAGTTGCACCATACTAGCTGACTGATTAAGCTAAGTGGCAGCAGTGGGCGGCACAAACACGTGGCAGTTCAACTTTCAACATGGCACATCAGGAAATAAATGTTTTCATTAATCAAGAGGCCTGAAGAAGTTGTAGTATGTATGTAGGTAAAGGCAGGGCAAGGAAGGGTTGATTCTTAGCAAATTGAATTGAATGATTTTATTGTGAAGCAAATTTTTGAGGAGGGGAGAGCATGGGTGAACAATATGTCCTTTGTTTTGCACATAAATCAACTTGGTGGTTCATAATATTGTTTTAAATGAAAGGGGCATGCAGGAGATGCTGTTTGTGACCATAAACATTTCTGGACATTTTGGCATTCAGCACCACATGTCGAATATTTCAGTGGCTGTGTCAGTACTACTTCCAACATGGCACATTAGGAAACAAATGTTTTTATTATTCAAGAGACCTGAGGAAGCAGAAGTATGCATGTACTTGAAGACAGGGAAAGGGAGGGTTTATTCATAGTAAATTTAATTTAAGTTTTGGATTCCAAAGCAAATTTATGAGGAGGGAGGGGAAGCATTTACAAAGAAATATTTTAATCATTCACATCAGTCCTTGCCCCAGTTGAGCTGTTTGGTTGTTCATTTTTTTTTTAAATGAAAGGGGCATGCAGGAGATGCTGTCTGTTGCTGTAAAATTGTCCAGACATTTTTGTCATTCAGCAACCACATGCTGAAGACTTCAGCAGCTGTGGGGCGTTCAATTACCAACATGGCACTTCTAGGAAAGAGACTGGCACTGCAGTGGCAGACAGGATGGCAGTTTATAAACTATAACAATAATGTTTGACATCTACACAAAAAGGCAATAAACAATGCATAATGCAAAGAGAAAAGGTGCAAGATGGAATTGTCCTTGGGCCCTCCCACCAATGGGAGTAATGCCGGTGTCACAATTGGCCATTTTGAATTCTGGAATGGGTGGATGAACTATTAATATGGCAGCACACAAAACTTAATCTCTGAACAGGAAGGGGCATAGGGATTTAAAGTCTGGAACAAAATATCTGTTATCATTGTGCTTCTGGGATTATGTATTGGTATGCTGAGAAGGTAGGAGGGAGTACATATCCAGATACAATCACAAAGTAGCCTCTCTCTTTGGTGCTTGAGTTGCAACTGACCAAATATGGTTATTATCATCAAGGAATGCTAAGCCCACCAGGTTGGTATCTACAAATCATGGTTGAAAATGGTATAAGAGTATTTTACAAGTATACCTATTTGTAAATTTAAGTTGAAATAAATACAAAATGAAATAAAAAACCTAAAAAGTAAGCATGAGCAGCGGCACAAAAGCACGCCACAAACAAACAGTGCTTAAGGATATACAGGGTCAGCGCTTACATTAGACAACTTTAGACAGCTGCCTAAGGGCGCTGAGACCTGAGGGGCAGCCTGCTGAGACTGCATTGGAGAGGGGGCATTGTCTTGCCTCTTCTAAGCAGACCCCTGAAACCTGCCTAACCCAGCAGCAGGTGTCCATCTACACCCATATACCGCAAGATGCAAAAAAAAGTCCACACAGAGCAGAGACACTACAGCAGCTGGGTCCAGCACTGATGACATCAGTGTGTCATTGGCTGGCCCACTCTGCTGCTCCGACCCTTGTCTACCTGACTTGGTATCAGGACCAGCATCTCTCCCACTGCTGCCTCCCACCCTCTGAGTATAACTTTTGGTGGTCATTGAGATTTGGCAGACTGGGTCCCTACTCTGGGACACAGAGCCTACTCTCTGCCCGGAGGTAATTTGCTGCTCTTCTGCACCCACACTTCTCCTCTTGTGCTCTGCCAGGGATTCCAGGCTGAAAGGCCTGCGAGCCAATTAGAGCACATGGACCTGTCAGCCTGGGAGCCCTGGCAGAGCACAGGACGAGAAGTGCAGAGCAGCAGCAGCTTACATTGGAGCAGCTTGGTGATGGTCTCCCAGAGTTGTAAGGACTCTGCACTAAAATTTACCCTCCCCACAACCCACTGGTTCCTCCTCCCCCTGCCGTTGCCACCCAGATAGAGACCAGCATCTTTCACCTGGCTGTTCCCTCCTACTCTCCAGTCCTTCGGCTCCTCCTGTTGTTTGCTGAGGGCAAAGGAGACAGTGCCCTGCTATCAATACCACCTGTCTTCTGCCTATTATCTGCTTGCCTGCCTACTACCTACATACCTATCTACCTGCCTACTCCTTACTTACCTACCTAAGTAGCAGCAGTCGGGCAGCACAGATGGTGTAATGGTTAGCAATACTGCCTAACAGCACAGCGGTCATGGGTTCAATTCCAAACTATGGCCCTAACTAGTAGGCGTCCTAATGTTAGGCTGCAATCACAATGTGAATGCAAGCATTTGCATAACAAACTACATTGTTTGCGTGTTAGCAGAATAGCAATCTTTGCTGAATCAGACCCTGAGACTCCTCCATTGGGAAAAACTTTTGTGATACCTGAGCTATGGGAAAAACTCAAGTCATATTGGTGTACAGAAGACTATAGAATTCATCAAAATATCTTATTGGTGGCCATCCATGAGAACAGATATTCAAACAATCATCGCCTCTTGTGTAAAGTGTGCTTAGCACAAAGTTCTACATCAAGCCCATGCAGGTCCTCTGCATCCTTTATCCATTCCAATTCTCCTTGGACCCATATTTCATGACTGATCTTCCACCAAAACGAAGGGATAAACACAATCTGGGTCATAGTTGACCTTTTTTCGAAAATGGCTCAACTTATTCCTTTGTCTGCACTTCCCTCCAGAGCTGATAGATGGATATATGTCCCCGGTCCCAGACAGTGGCAGGTGGGGAGTTTGACTGGGGCGGTACACCTGTCAAACCATAATTCAGGTGTCCTAAGGCGAGATCAGGGAGGACAGAAACCTCCCGTGGAGCAGAAGGGCAATATATATATATATATATATATATATATATATATATATATATATATTCAGTTATATATATATATATATATATATATATAAAACTAAAGTGTGGGTTTTTAGAAATTGAGCTGCTGCACATAGCAACCAATCAGATTCAACTTTTTTTTCTGGCACCTTCTAGAAGATAATAGTTAGAATCTGATTGATTGCTCTTGGCAACAACTGCATTTAAAAAAATACAGCTTTTTAGTAAAAATATCCCATAGTCTCAGGAGATGGCAAAACAGAATAACAATTATAATAATTTGTCCACTACTAACCAGCCTGATTTATTGATAGCAATGAGCCCCACATGGCCATTTCATAATACAGTGTATGACACCCAGTTTGCAGCCTTCTCTCTCTTATTAAACTAATTCAGTCACCATGTTTGATTTATCATCCATGTGTGGTCTACCAAGTTTTTGGCTTTCTAACACCATAAATAATGCACACCTAAAATATTTGCTTCTTGTCATAAGAGCCCCCTTGCCTTACAGTCCCAACCCCACACCTTCACTTAAAAATTAGGGCTTCATGCTGCTTGTTCAATGCTCTACAGAGCCTTGGCTGTCAACATATGGTGCACCCCCTCTGCTCGTTGCCCTTGTATGTGTGGGCTGCTGACAACCAAGACTTTTGAGAGCATTACATGAGCATCATGCAATTTTTTTAATTTATATTTATTTATTTTAAAAAAAGTAGCAGTCACAACAAGAAACTTGAATCTATTACAACTGCAAATGATGGTCAAGTTGAAAACTGTATACAAATGTGTCCTCACACATCTTTGCTGCAGTCATGATAAAAAGCCATTCACAGCACGGCAGTCCAGTGAGACTCTGCTAGTGCCAGGCATCTTTTTTGCATCTTTTTCTTTTTTTCAGAAAATGCATCTGAGTCACAATGCAATACGATGCAACTAGAAGCACCAGAAGACTATACTGATTTATTGATATGTGACACTTGTATATCTGTGTACAACTGAGTCTCTGAATCAGCATATGAAGTGCTACAGTGTAATGTGTGCAACACTTTTCCATGCCAAGCTCCATTTCCATTTGCACACAGATATACAAGTGTTGTATAACAAATTAACCAGCACAATCTCCTGATGCATCCTAGTAACATTACATGTGACTTAGATGCATTTTTTGGGAAAAAAGATACCCAGTTCTAGCAGAGTTGCATGGAACCTCAAGCCTGGCATGTCATTTTGTGTGGCATATAGAGGATAGATGTAGGAGGACACATATGTACAGTACCTACAAGTTCCAATTATACAAATCATAAAATGACCAATATGGAATGGATTTGTCATTGGGCCATCCTCCCACACTTTAAATTTTAAAAAGTAATTCAAATTTACATACCTCTAGACCAGTGGTTCTCAAACTGTGCGCTGTAACACCTTGGAGTGCCTCAGGACACCTTCAGGGGTGCCTCAGGTTGGTGCTCCAGCACCAAATCAAATTATTTATGGTCAATGTAATGTACATGTGTGGACAAACAGAAGTGCAAACCTCTCTACCACCACATAACTGACCCTAAGGATGATAGGTAAGCACAATTTACTTAAATTTACTAGTGCACTACATTTTTTTTTAGAATTTCTCAATAACAAACCTTTGGCTTAGGGTTGCCATGAAAACAATGCAAACACTCTAGGGTGCTGTGATTCAAAAAAGTTTGGGAACCACTGCTCAAGACACTTCTGTGACAAAGAGGAAGGATTTTTTTTAGGATTTCAAACAACATTTTTTATTTTCTTGTTTTATATTTTTGTTGCAAGGTGGACCAAAATGAAGTTAACCAATGTCCTATAATTGTTTTAGAAAGAGAATAAAAATATAATTTTATTTTTATTTTGGCCTAGGCCTTAGTGGTCATCATCATCACTGTTAAGTTTGACAATTAAAATATAAATTTCATAGGCATGTTCTTCGTCATCACTTAAGTCAAGCAGATTATAATTTTCTTCCACAATATTAGTTCATTTCTGCTGGAATTTTGACATGCATGTCCATTTTAAAGGATAATGAATATAGTGTTCCTTAAACAATTTGTAATTAATTTTGTTGAACTTAAATTTGTCTATATTATTGAATAGTAAGGGTATATTTACTAATTTGCAGGTTTTTAGAAGTGAAGGTGTTGCCCATAGCAACCAATCCGATTTTAGCTAATATCTTCTAGAAGGTGATAGATAAATGTTAAGTACAATCTGATTGGTTGCTATGTGCAACATCACATCTAAAACCTGCTCTTTAGTACATACTGGCGTTTACCTGCAGATATGAATCTCTGTTATTGCTCAGTAGGACTAATGTTACAAAGACAGTATTGGCATCTAATATTGTGATGTAAATTATATATTGTAGACATTGATCACTTAATGTCTTTGTAAACAAAATTTGCCACTTTTTCTTCAGGGATTAACACAAAAGAGATGATTGGAGCTACTAACTTGCAACCAAGCCTCTTAAACCTACAGTAACACTAAAGATTGCAAGTAACATGAGCAGTGACTCTATGATATGTAGTATTTGTCTTGGTGTGCCATCTACTGGACTGACATGTATACAGAAAATTCATGAGTCAAGATAAGCTGATCAGTGCTTAGTATATATTGAAATGTTCCTGCAAAATAGGTTGTATTATATATTTAATTTATAATACAAGGGTAACTAGAATACACTAAACTAAAAAAATATCTTAATTGTTCCTTCTTTATACCCTTATATTGGTTGTGGGCAGTTAATCTCCATAAAGGGTCCCTTGCTAGTGGGGAACTATCAATGTCAATGGGAGTTTTTTCTTTTTTGGAGAGTGCCTGTTAATATTAATTTACCAATATTCAATGGTTATAAATGGTTGTAAATTAATAAACTTATTTATATAATCAACTGCGTGATGTTCAGTGTCTGAAGATATAATTAGTATTTAATTTTAACATCTACAGAGTACACCCAAAACATTTTTTTAAATTCAATAAAATATTTTTAAAACCAATTTAATTGCATTAAAAGCAAAATTTAGAAAACAATTTCACATAATATAGAATTAACATCACCCTTGTAAGGTATAGATTTTACTCTTGTAATTTTGCAAATGGGGTAAGGTTCTGATGTCGACCAGTTTGAAACATTGTAAGTGACAAATGGTATCACCTATCATGTTTCGTCAATTGTGACTTCTTCAGGGGTTTTTGGTTTTAGTGGATCAGGCCTCTAAAAAAAGTGTATAATAAATGCTTTTTAGGTTCCTCTTTAACAAGGCTTAACTGTTACGTATTAGACTGATTTTGTAAGTGAAGCCTTCAAACTGAGAATAATTTCTTGCATAGTACAAGCTGTCATCCAAACAGCCTTAAATTCAGTTTACCATATTCTCAATATGTAAGGATTTGTCGCATCACGTCTGATAAAAAAGAGGTAATTGTTTTATGTAATGAATTAACGGTCAAGTTTCACTAATGTGGTTATAACTCTGTTACTCTTAGTGAGCAGAAACAGAAAGCATTATCCATCCCCAGAGATAATCTTCTTAAATCTACAATTAAATCTAAAAAGAAAATAGAGTCACATTGGTGAATCAAATTAATAATGTTAGTAACATAGTGCCCAAACAAACTAAACAATTGTGGCTGTTGATCACTAGTGACAACGCTTTGAAAGGTTTGCACAACCATTCTGTTATGCACTGTTATCATTGAGACAGCAACTTGAGAGATCTCTTGGTCAAAACAGATGTTACCATCAGCATCAAATTGGTCATTAGTTTCCTTCATAGGAAAAAGGGTTGCTTTAAATGTGATAATTGCACAACATGCAATTATATGATTAGCGGAGATACATTTTCACATCCGCATTCGGGCAAGATCATAAAAATATTACATCAATTCACTTGTACAAGTAAATTTGTTATTTATCTTATTAATTGTCCCTGTAGTAAATGTTATTTTGGAAAAACAGAAAGGATGGCTAAAGAAAGGATGGCACTCCACAGAAGTGCCATCAAATTAGCCTTAACTAAAGGTAGTTCCGACCAACCTGCTGTCAAACATTTTCCAGAAGCTAATCATAGCTTGGCATCATTGCGCTATAGGATCATTGATCATGTCCCTACTCTTAAGAGAGGAGGTGATCGTGACAAACTGCTCCAACAAAAACAATCCCAGTGGATTCATAGGTTAAAAACTTTGTTACCAAAAGGGTTAAATGAACAACTTGGCTTATATTGTTTTTTGCAACAGTGATTATACTAGTTGTTTTGTTTCTTAATGTATAATTTTTACACTTATTCTAGAGCCTCTCTCTAATGCGAGGATAGCATGGATGTGAAGTATATTTTTCATATTATTTACATTGTTTTATTTCTTCTTTCTTTCTCTGATAGTTTTGTGATGTATTCTACATATTGTGTAATTTAGGTGAAGGGTACACCTGTTAGTTTAATGACATCGTCTCCAGCCTTGTCTGCAATGGGCCAGGGGTGTCTCTTCACTCATGGTGTAGAGTTTATAAGGTAAGATATGTATTTTTTCATCTTTATATCCTGATGAAAGAACAAATTAAAGTTCTGAAATGTTGTCGCAACCACTGCAAGTCTGTATTTGTTATGCAATATGTCCTGAGTGCCGCCTAGAAACATTGCTATACATTTGTCCCTCACAGCGTGAGAGGTAAAGAGGAGGGCACCAGAAGCAGCTATTTTATCATTGGTAACACGGGAGTGCCAGTCCATACTGTTTGTTCATATTTCTGGTAGCTAAGTATCCCCGTGACTTTACACCAGAGACGAGGCACCCAGCACCTTTGATTATTAACTACAAGCCGCACACCAGGATTGGATTCTTTTTATTTTATTTTGTTTTATTAACTTTTTATATTTTTTCAGATTTTTGTCATGTTTGCATACATCATTAAGAACATTAGAATAAGATATATTTGTATCACATCCAGCCTAGGATTAACCATTTGTAATGGATCAAGTAGAAGGCACTTCCACTTTTGTACACTTACAAATTGGAGATACCGTCAGCTATTCAGAAGCCGAAGCAGAACAGATTTTACATACAGAACAACTGGCTGAACAAATCACTATTTCCAATCAGGACTTATATAAAGAATGGATGAAACTATAAAAACAGGAGATGGATTACCAATACCATTGCATTACATTATCAGATTATTATAAATCTAAGAAAATTCCAGGAGGCTTCCGCATTAAAAATATTCCAACTATCGGACGTCATGTCAATTTTTGTAAAAAATGGGTCGCCATTCTTAACAAGTGCTCATTGGAGAAGCTAAGTACACAATCAGTACACTAAAGATCTTAATAAGTTTAAAAGAAATAAAATGGAAAAGGTTTATAGAGAATATGATACCCATCAAGTTTACAATTGGCTTACAGATACCAGATACCATGTGTGACGACTAAAAAAATGGCAGATATAGGAAGTACATGACCAATACAGAGTCCTCTGCAGAATCTAATGCCACAAATAGTGACGTGGATGTGGCATCAACTCCTGCTCAACAATTCCAATACCCTTTAGGGATAACACCAAGGGCCCTTGTCTCCGGTTCAAGAGAAATCGTATGAGGAGGTTGCAACAGAACAAGAGGGACAGGAGGAAGGAAACCTCCGGTGCAACCGAAAATCTGATCTTTAACTTATCCAGCAGAATTTTATCAGAAGCAGAGGAAAAAGTATTAAACAAAGGTTTATCCTTTGTTCCAATTGTAGCATACAACCCTTTTCAATGGCAAATTGAGAACTTCAAACTCAATAGGTCGTTACACATCAAATATTTTTTTCCAACCAGCAACCATCTCTTAGGTCCCAGGTGGATGTCACTCCACCAAAATTAAAATCTATTCAACCATCTTCCAGGTTTGACCCGCTGTCAAATAATCCGACGTTGGCTACCTTTTCTAGATTGCTAGGTGATACAGTGCACCCAAACAAAGTATCTCTACCTGTTCCAAACACTCCAACCTGATTGTGGTGGAAAGAGCAGCAATTCACTCTCTCAGTAAAGTATAATATATAGTTATAAGAACTTTATTATTAATTATTATTATTATTATTATTATTATTATTATTATTATTATTATCCTTTATTTATATGGTGCCACAAAGGTTCTGCAGTGCCTTACACAGTACACAAATGAGCACACAAGAAAAACAGTTAATAGTAACACAAATAATATAGGACAAGGACATGTTTTATAAACATAGCTGTATAACACAAGCAGCAGAACATGAGCAACCAGGTGTTAGGTGTCACTGTGTGGAGTTAGGAATAAATTATACTATAAGTAGGGGGAGGAGAAGCATGTGAGTGATGAGCACCCTGCTTGTGAGAGCTTACATTCTAAAGGGGAAGGGCAGACAGACAGGGGGGACACAGATGGGGTAGATAGTGAGGAAGGAGCATGGAGCAGTGGGTTAGGATATGTGCTGCAGAATGTGTGTGTTTCAGATGACCTGATGTTAAGTCAAGATTAAGTCCTTCATTCATCTGTCTCTATGACAGAAAATAGATTTTGATTATGCGTTATTTACATGAGAAATGTACATAATAAAGTTGTAGCACTTTAATTATTGTGTTAATTTTAGCATCTATATACATCCTGAAAAAAATGGATATATTATGGGACTGTCCTGCCATCCTGCTACAGTAGTGACTACTTTAATCCCAGCTGCTGGGTGCTATGCCATGCTCCTGTAAGTGGGTATATCTGTGCTCCGCCCCCGGGGTAGGAGACATTTCCCTGTTCCTTCCATTGGAAGGAACACAGGAGATGTCTGTCTGTCGACCGCGGCTGGGCATACACTGCCCGATGCGGCCGACAGTTTACCATTAAATATCGCATCAGACGGGCATGCTGGAAAATCCGGCATGCCCGAGCGAGCAATATTTAACCCTCATGTCGAAGCCGGATGATTGGCAGACAGGATTTGCGTGACGCCATCTTGTGAATGGCGACAAGACTCCATCTTAGAAATAGGGCACACAGCGCCATTTTGTCAAAACCACATAGTACACAAAACATAACGTGCACACTTATATAAAAGGTTCCCTAGTCAAGGTTTATTCAGTAATTATTAAATAAAGACTATTTGATATCTAAGGATTTATACATGATAAGTAAATAGTGTTTGGTATTGTACTGACCTACACTTTCTCAACAGCTTTCCGGTATCATCAGGGTGAAGATCACAACATGCATTCTCAACTTATGGACCATAGAGAGTTAAAACACCAAAATGTACCTTGTAAAATGTTAGCAGCTTAGTTATGCATGAAGGGGGGAATAAGGAGACAACAAGCTTTTGGAGGCTGATCTGTGTCCATTTGAAGTGACTTGTTTAGCATTTGTATCACACTGTTGGGATAGGAGTTTCAAGGTGGAGGTTGGGAGGCCCTTTTCACACGTGAGTGGAGGAGTATGGCATTCTGAGAACACACAGGCCAGCAGACACACTTGGAGCAGGGAATAGGAGGAGAGAGGTTCTCTCTCTCACAAGACAACCAAAACAATGGGACTCTGTACCCCGGGAACATGGCTAAGTATATTGTTGTTAAACTGTACAGTAGTTAGTCTATTTGGGTATCTGTAGCGAGTTTTGTGTTAACCTGTTATTAGCTTATCTAGATTGTTTGTAATAAGTTTGTAGTTTGGTAAGGGAATTCATAAGTCTGTGTTAGTATACAGTGGATGATATAATGTGATCTAATCTGTAATATTATCATCTACACTGTAGTGTACAATAGTCTGTTCATACTGGTTGTTTTAGCAGCATGCAGGAAAGGGATTGATTATGGAGTTTTTGTAATATTTGTAATGATTGATGCTGGTTGATATAATTGTTTGAGATCCTCTGGTGAGCTGTGTTAGGGCCTTCCCATGTGCTTGAACAATATCACTGCTTGGGAGAGATAGGATTGGTATGTGTTGTATACTCATGAATGTAATCATAGGCTAGTATCAGTGTTATATTATGGAAGTTTAATTAATAACAGCTTTGAATGGTCAGAAGTAATTATCGTGTGGAAGAATAGTCTGCAGTTTGTTAAAGATGGCTACCTCCATGTTGGGTGAACAAAGGAAATTCCATGTGCTACACGTTTCCCCATTGAATCATGTGTTTGATTCAATGGAAGTTGTGAATTGCTAGTCTTGTGGTTATAGGTATAATTCTACCCAGTTTTGGTGTTGTATAGGTCAGATAGGTATATTGTAATTATTATAATTGTGATCATTAATGGATATATTATTTACAGAGTTACAACTTAATGTGGGTTTTCTTACTTTCAAAATGGATTTTGTCTACAGACCATGCAGTTTGGACAATAGGGCATGTATCATTCCCAAACCCCCCCCCCACACACACACACACACACCCTCACCAGCCATCTTGGGCATGTGCTCTCAGCAGACATTGATATCTCTCTCATTGTAGTTTGATCTGTCTATCTCTCTCTGTGTCTCTCTCTCTCTGTGTGCCTCTCTCTCTCTGTGTCTCTCTCTCTCTGTCTCTCTCTCTGTGTCTCTCTCTCTCTGTGTCTCTCTCTGTGTGTCTCTCTCTCTGTGTCTCTCTCTGTGTCTCTCTCTGTCTCTCTCTCTCTCTCTGTGTGTCTCTCTCTGTGTCTCTCTATGTCTGTGTGTCTCTCTCTGTCTGTGTGTCTCTCTGTCTGTGTCTCTCTCTCACTGTGTCTCTCTCTCTGTGTGCCTCTCTCTCTCTGTGTGCCTCTCTCTCTGTGTCTCTGTGTCTCTCTCTGTGTCTCTGTGTCCCTCTGTCTCTGTGCCTCTCTCTATCTGTCTCTCTCTTTCTCTGTCTGTGTCTCTCTCTCTGTCTGTGTCTCTCTCTGTCTGTGTCTCTATCTCTGTCTCTCTCTCTCTCTCTGTCTCTCTCTCTCTCTCTCTCTCTCTCTTTGTGTCTCTCTCTCTGTGTGTGTCTCTCTGAATGTGTGTCTATCTGTCTGTGTCTCTCTCTGTGTGTGCCTCTCTCTCTATGTGTGCCTCTCTCTCTGTCTCTCTCTGTGTCTCTGTCTCTCTCTCTCTCTGTCTCTCTCTCTGTCTGTGTCTCTCTCTCTGTGTCTCTCTCTTTCTCTGTGTCTCTCTCTTTCTCTGTCTATCTCTCTCTCTCTCTGTCTCTCTCTTTCTCTGTGTCTCTGTCTCTCTCTCTCTGTGTCTCTCATTGTATTTTGAAGTTTAATCATGCATATGTATATCAACTGTACCTTGTGACTGTATGATTTATTTGCGCTTATTGTACACAGATCATAGCATGTAACTGACTGTACTTTTACTTGAATAATACTTTGTGCTTCGGAACCACATGTTCTGAGTCTGGAGTCTCTATTTATTGTATGACTGCGTATGCAAATTAGCGTTATCCTTAGAGGTTTATAGGAAGGATTTTAGAAGGTACAAGGCAGGGGTATATAGAGGTTCATTTTAATATCATCACTTGGTCACCCCCCCACACAGACTACCATTATCGGGATGATCCGCGGATATCGGGCGGATCTCCCCGATAATTTTAGCGTGTATGGTCAGCTTTGGATAAACAATTTTTGAGAAGGGAGTGGACCATCACAGATTCACAATACATTCCTAACTTCCATTATAGAAATTTCTCTTAGTATAGCAGTAGTGATAATTATTGAGTATACATTTTTAAAAACTGTGCTGTGGCAATCAATGAAACAGCATCTGATGGGAGCAGTAGTGATAATTACGTGTGAAATTCAGAGAAGGAGAAGTCACATCAGTCTTTGCATGGTGCGCATATGGCTAATAAGATCTACGGCGTAACTCCAACTTAGTTATCAAATTGTAATTACACTTATAATCTAACACTTTTCATCTAACACAGCCTATGTCTATGTAGCCTTAATGAGCACTCCTGATAAAGGAGGCTCAATTGTTATCCAGAACACCATGGGTTACAAAGAGGAGATCTATCACCAACTTAGTGATACTGCAACATATACAGTATACAACTTAGAGGAGATTCAACATCGATCTTCAAAAAAGAATTGGAACTTTTATTAATATTGGCCGTCAATGAAGGTTTATTATCATCGGAACTACACAAAGCATTAATTTGTGAACATCCGACTATTCCAGTGTTCTACACGGAACCAAAGGTAAAACAAATATTTAACACTCCCCCCTGGCAGACCGATCATTTCTGCCAGGGGGTCATTGTTTTAACTTATTTCTATTTATTTAGACCATTATTTACAGAAATGTGTCCAAAACCAATCCACCTTCCTGAAGGACACTAGCACTTTGTTACACAAATTACATAATTTAACCCCATTACCACCGGACATTCTTCTATGTACAGCAGATGTTATAAATTTATATATCTGTATTCCACAACAAGCAGGGATTCAAGCTGTAAGTGAGTTAATCACCAAAGGAATAAGCCCACCAAAGACGTGGGCTTATTCCTACAATTATTGGAACTTACCTTATTAAAAATTATTTTTATTTTGACTGTAAATTTTTCCTTCAGGTAGCAGGGTGTGCAATGGGTTCAGCCATTGCACCCTCCTTTTCAAATAGTTTTATGTTTACAGTTGAACATGATGTATTTTTTGCCAATGAGAATATCAGTAAAAATCTGTTTTTATTTTTACGCTATATCAATGATTTGTTGATATTTTGGTCAGGGACCAGAGAGGATTTTCAGACCTTGATAGTTAACAATAATAGTAAAAATCATCCGATTAAATTTACTTTTGAAATTAGCAACACCAACATTAACTATTTGCATGTTTCTATTACTATAAAACAAGGTAAAATCCACACGACACTCTATAAAAACCAACAGACAGAAATAATTTCTTGCATAGTACAAGCTGTCATTCAAACCGCCTTAAATTCAGTTTACCATATTCACAATGTTTGAGGATTTGTCGCAGCACGTCTGATAAAAAAGAGGCCATTGCTTTATGTAATGAATTAATAGTCAAGTTTCAACAACGTGGTTATAAGCCTGTTACTCTTTAAGAACAGAAACAGAGAGCGTTATCCATCCCCAAAGAAAATCTTCTTAAATCTACCATTAAATCTAAAAAGAAAATAGAGTCACATGGGTGAATCAATTTAATAACGTTAGTAACATACAGTAGGAAACTAAACAATTGTGGCTGTTGATCACTAGTGACAATGCTTTGAAAGGTTTGCATAACTATTCTGTTATGCACTGTTATCAGAGAGGCAGCAACTTGAGAGATCTCTTGGTCAAAATAGATGTTACCACCAGCAACAAATTTGCCAAATGTTTCCTTCATAGGGTTGCTTTAAGTGTGTCAACATGCAATTATATGATTAGCGGAGATACATTTTCACATCTGCATTTGGGCAAGATCATAAAAATATTACATCAATTCATTTGTACATGTAAATTTGTTATTTATCTTATTAATTGTCCCTGTAGCAAATGTTATTTTGGAAAAACAGGATATTTAAAGAAAGGATGGCACTCCATAGAAGTGCCATCCGATTAGCCTTAACTAAAGGTAGTTCCAACCAATCTCTTGCCAAACATTTTCTAGAAGCTAACCATAGCTTGGCATCATTGCTCTATAGGATCATTGATAATGACCCTTCTCTTAAGAGAAGAGGTGATTGTGCCAAACTGCTCCAACAAAAACAATCCCAGTGGATTCATAGTTGGAAACTTTGTTACCAAAAGGGTTAAATGAACAACTTGGCTTATATTGATTTTTTGAAACACAGATTAGACTAGTTGTTTTGTTTCTTAATGCATCATTTTGACACTTATTCTAGAGCCTCTCTCTAATGTGAGGTTAGCATGGATGTGAAGAATATTTTTCATATTTTGTACAGTGTTTTATTTCTTCTTTCTTTCTCTGATAGGTTTTGTGATGTATTCTAGATATTGTGTAATTTAGGTGAAGGGTGCACCTGTTAGTTTAATGATGTCATCTCCAGCCACATCTGCGACAGGCCGGGGGCATCTCTTCACACGTGGTGTAGAGTTTATAAGTTAAGATATGTATTTTTTTTTTTTATGTATCCTGAGGAAAGAACAAATTAAATTTCTGAAACGTTGACTCAACCACTGCGGGTCTGTATTTGTTATGCAAGACATCCTGAGTGCCGCCTAGAAACATTGCTATACATTTGTCCCTCACAGCGTGAGAGGTAAAGAGGAGGGCACCAGATGCAGCTATTTTACCATCGGTAACACAGGAGTGCCAGTCCATGCTGTTTGTATATACAGTCAGGTCCATAAATATTGGGACATTGACAGAATTTTCAGATTTTAGCCTCTATTCACCTCCACAATGGTTTTGAAATGAAACAAACAAGATGTGCTTTAACTGAAGACTTTCACATTTAATTTGAGGCTAATTACATCCAAATCGGGTTAACAGTGTAGGAATTACAACAGTTTCAATATGTGCCTCCCACTTTTTAAGGGGCCAAAAGTAATGGGACTATCAACTCAAAAGCTATTTCATGGACAGGTGTGGCTATTCCCTCATTATTTCATTATCAATTAAGCAGGTGAAAGGTCTGGAGTTGATTCTAGGTGTTACATTTGCATTTGGAATCAGTTGCTGTTGACTCTCAATATGACATCCAAAGAGCTGTCACTATCAGTGAAGCAAGCCATCATTAGTCTGAAAATTCAAAACAAACCCATCAGAGAGATAGCAAAAACATTAGGTGTGGCCAAATCAACTGTTTGGAATATTCTTAAAAAGAAAGAATGCACAGGAGAGCTCAGTAACACCAAAAGACCCAGAAGAGCATGGAAAACAACTGTGGTGGATGACAAAAGAATTATTTCTCTGGTGAAGAAAAACCCCTTCACGACAGTTGGCCAAATCAAGAACACTCTCCAGGAGGTAAATGTATACGTGTCAAAGTCAACAATGAAGAGAAGAGTTCACAAGAGTGAATATAGAGGGTTCACCACAAGATGCAAACCATTGGTAAGCCACAAAAACAGGAAGACCAGATTAGAATTTGCCAAACAACATCTAAAAATGCCATTACAGTTCTGGAACAACATCCAATGGACAGATGAGACAAAGATCAACTTGAACCAGAGTGATGGGAAGAGAAGAGAAGGAAAGGAACTGCTCATGATCCAAAACATACCACCTCATCAGTGAAGCATGGTGGTGGTAGTGTCATGGCGTGGGCATGTATGGCTGCCAATGGAACTGGTTCCCTAGTATTTATTGATGATGTGACTGTTGACAAAAGCAGCAGAATGAATTCTGAAGTGTTTTGGGCAATATTATATGCTCATATTCAGTCAAATGCTTCAGAACTCATTGGACGGCGCTTAACAGTGCAGATGGACAATGAACCGCAGCATACTGCAAAAGCAACCAAAGAGTTTTTTAAGGCTAAAAAGTGGAATGTTATGCAATGGCCAAGTCAATCCCCTGACCTGATTCCGATTGAGCATGCATTTCACTTGATGAAGTCAAAACTGAAGGGAAAATGCCCCAAGAACAAGCAGGAACTGAAGACATTTGCAGTAGAGGCCTGGCAGGGCATCACCAGGGATGAAACCCAGCATCTGGTGATGTCTATGCGTTCCAGACTTTAGGCTGTAATTGCCTGCAAAGGATTTGCAACAAAGTATTAAAAAGTGAAAGTTAGATTTAGGATTGTTTAGTTTGTCCCATTACTTTTGACCCCTTAAAAAGTGGGAGGCACATATAGAGACAGTTGTAATTCCTACACCGTTCACCTGATTTGGATGTAATTACCCTCAAATTAAATGTGAAAGTCTGCAGTTAAATCACATCTTGTTTGTTTCATTTCAAAGCCATTGTGGTGGTGAATAGAGTCTAAAATCTGAAAATTCTGTCAATGTCCCAATATTTATGGACCTGACTGTATATATATATATATATATATATATATATATATATATTAGCATAAGTCCAGAACTCCAGATGACCAGCACACCCTTTCAAATGCAAAATTAGTTTTAATCCATAAAAACCATCAAAGAAGGGATAAATAGCCCAACAGCTAACAACATCCGTTCATATGACTCAAAGTACAAAATGCAGTCAAATAATGCAGATTCAGCAGGATGCTCATCATGTAGTAGAACCCTCGTTGTAGCAACAAAGTGTGGCCCAGCCCGACAGCTGTTTCAGCACCCTCCGGTACCTTCTTCCAAGGGCACTGCCACATTCACTAAGGCCACTTGTCTTTATAGCACCCTGATAGCCTGCACCTGAGACAATCTGCATAAATCAACAGCACTCACCTGTTGATGGTCATCTCGTCTGGAACCTCCGGAGTGTGGAAAAACGTGTCCAACGGGGAACCAGAAGTGACGCGTGCGTTCCACCGGAGCTTGCGTTCCACCAACTGGAAGTGACATTCCGGTTGTAGTGCGATGTGCATAAATAACTTGTGGCAATTAATATAACATGTAAATTAATTTTAGTGCATTACTTCAATGCCAGAAAGTTCAAGCCTGGTCTCAGAGATGCCATAAAGACAAACACACATAAATTAAGACAATACTAAACATAAAAGCAAAATGGAAAAAACACAGGGAAAGGTCATATCTAAATATGTGAAAACTACTTATAAAGACTGCTTATAAAAAGCAGTTCAAGTTAAGTTCTTCATTTAGTCCACCAGGTGAAACTCAACAAAATGTTTAGCAACTGGTGGAGTGTTGCTATCTATTCCAAAAAATGCTTTTCGTATTGAAGATCTGTGCAGAGCTATTCGCTCCTTCAGCATGTGAACAGTCTTACCTACATATAATAGGTTACAAGGACATTTTATCACGTATACCACATATTTTCTTTCACAGTTCAATCGATGTTGTATCTTATATTCTTTGTTGGAATGGGGCTCTTTAAAAATATCGCCAGTTATCATAAACCTGCAGTTGATGCATCTTGAACATCGGAAAGCACCATTTTTCAGTGTGAGCCAGGTATTCTGCTTTTAAATCCCAACATCGGATCTTGTTACAATATCTTTGATATCTTTGATATTGTTACTGCATTTATAACTGATTAATGGAGGCTCTTGACAGCTGATTTATAGGGCCGGGTCCATTTGCACAATGTGCCAGTGTCGTAAAATTGCCCTTTTGATGGTTTGTGAACAAATTGAAAATGTTGTATTAAAAATTAACCTTTCAGGTCTTTTGTCTTTGATCTCCTTTTTATTCAACAAAGTTAGTCTGTTGATTTGTAGACATTTGTCTGTAGCATTTTTTATTTCATTGGGATCATAGCCTCTTTCTATAAATTTCTTGCCCATTTCTTGCAAAGCTTTTGGTAACTCAGTGATATCAGATGTTATTCGTGCTACTCGCAATAATTGTGAATACTGTAAGCCTTTTTTTAAGGGCCATGGATGAAAGCTTTCGGCCGCCAATAAACTATTCTTATCATTTTTTTTAGTATAAACCGATGTTTTAAATAAACCAATCATAACGTCAAGATAATTTATACTAATGCTACTAAAGTTAAGTGTGAACCTTATAGTGCTGTTGATTGTATTTAAACAATCTACCAGCTCCAAGAGACTTTTCTCACCTCCAGACCACACCATGAATACTTTGTTGATATATCGTACATAAAATAAGATATATTTTGCCAAAAAATGACTCATGATGTTCTTCTTCTCATAAACATACATAAATTGGCATACGCCAGGGCCATATTTGAACCCATCACGGTGCCCCAGCATTGCAAAAAAAGGTGTTATCAAATAAGAAATAATTTTTATGTAATATGATGTCAATGAGTAAAATGACGAAATCGACTAGTGGTCCCTCATAGTGTGGGCTGGAGGTGATCATCTCTTTAACAGCCTGTATTCCTTCTGCATGAGGAATATTAGAATATAAATTGACAATATCCATTGTAACAAGTAACACATCCACATTTCTCAGGATGTGTTACTTGTTACAATGGATATTGTCAATTTATAATTTTTTATCAATAATTATGATCTGGCACCCTGAAGATATCAACCTGTTAGAGTCTACAGGATTTGCTGCTTTCTCTCTCTCTCTCTCTTGCGCACTCTCTCTCTCTCTGTGTATATATATATATATATATATATATATATATAAAATATATATAAATATATATATATATAGAGAGAGAGAGAGAGAGAGAAATTTTGATGGCCTGCTATAATTTTCATGCTGCTGTTAAAGTCTCCTGTTGTGGATGAGTGCACATTACTCTTTACTTATGATGGCTTTTTGTGATAATTTATTAAATTTGAACTCCTTTTCAAAATTCATACATGGTGGTGTGCTGGTTCCTCATTATTTACCCTGGGTGGATAACTTTTGATATTTTTGCTGGACTTACCCTTACCTGGAACCCACAAATCTACTTTTGAAAGTTTGTCTGACCTGTAATTCTGGACTATATATATATATATATATATATATATATATATATATAGTCATTTTTGACATGAGGAACCTGAGCAAAATCCATTAAAAAACGTTTGTCTCCATAGTTCTTAAACAGTCACTAAAAGTAAATTTGTCTGAAAGAATTATATTTATATACATCTAGTCATTTTTGGCTTGAGGAGCCTGCACACTGCACTAACCGAATGTCAAGCATCTGTTTTCTCTTTTATTGCTCCTCTCGCTGATGTCACATTGAGATAATATATACCTTAGATTGTTTCTAGGTTACTAAGCTATACAATATTTAATTCAGTTGCAAAGCATATTCACATATATGTCTCTCTATCCTTGACATAATACCAGCTTATCCAGAATTAAGACACTGTTGATGCATTTTTTTCAAATTTATTATTAACATAGTGGAGAGTGCTTTATGCATATTCATGCTATTGGCTGCATTACCATTGTTAAAATAATGATTTATTCTGGTGATTCTTGTAATGTATATATATATATATATATATATATATATAAATATATATATGTATGTGGATAGTGTAGCTAACAGTAATGGTTGTCAACATTTATAACTGTCTTAGAAATACTTATAGCTGAATTATGCACATTGCAACAATATTTTTTATATCAGCTGAACATTATTATCTATTCTTGATTATATGCTGTTTGGATATTGATATATGTAAAAGTTACAGTACACATATTAATGCAAATTTATTATTATTTTGATGGACACTAATATGGATTATGATATATTTTTGGGCATTTACATATCATATTTTGTTAGCTCAGTATACCCTACATAAGTAAAGTTATTGTATAAAGTTAGAGGGACATGGGAGACTATGTTTTTTCATACTGTATTTATTAGTATTACAGTGCATTATTAATACTGCATAAAACTCAGCCATGTGAAAGATTCGCAATAGAAAAGAAACATTGGCGGCATGTAGGCATGGTAAAAAACTTCAAAATAAAAATGTACAACTCTTCAAACAATCTGTACAGTGCGTTCTTTCTACAGGAGTAGAGTGCGATATATATATATATATTGTCATTTTGTACTTGAGGAGCCCATGCAAATTCCGCTAAAAAATGTTTTGTCTCCATAGTTCATAAACAGTCCCTATAAGTAAATTTATCTGAAAAAATTATATTTATATGCATTTCTAGGTTACTAAGCTATACAATATATAAAACACTATCCAAATTCATTCCGTCATTCTTGCTGGATGCTAAAACGAAACAAAATTTTTGTCCCCATAGTTCATACACAGTCTCAAGGAGTACATTTCTACAAAAATACTCTTTTAGACTACACACTGGAGGGTGGGCAGCTTAAGTTCTCCATGGCCAGTGTGTACAAGCTACTCTAAATTTCCTTCTATCCCTCTTGATATCTTGCTGTTGTTTCTCCAGTTGCTAAAGCATATAAAATGTGGAATTCCACCTTGTTAATACTTCTAGCTTTAGCTGATGATATGGCAGGTCATATTTTTTGCAGATGATATAATTTCTACAGGACATTGTGGAATGCCAAAAATTCCCCAAAATGTTAGGGGCAATGGGAAGCATCTCCTGCCAGTCCTCTCTTTTTTAAGGAAATTCTGAACCACCAAGTTTATTGTGTGGGCAAAGCATGGAATGTGTTTCAAATTGTCCCTTCAAATTGCATAATGTTGGCCCCATAACCAGATATGAAAAATCCAGAGGAGAGTTTTAGTGGGGTGAGCAGTTTGAATATAACATTACAAAGGTTATGAAACAATTTTACACTATTATGTGTTTTGTGGAGCCTGCAATACTTTCCTGTGAATTAGATGGTGTTGTGTGCTAGCACTGCTGTGCTGACAGAAAGAGGGTGATGATGAGGTTAATGATGATACTAATGCTGCTGATGGCAATACACCTATCCAGCAGTTGGAATCCTGGCTCCAGAATTTCAACCGCTGACATCCTGATGGTAAGTATTAGGCTTTGGGTTAGGGAAGGGGTCAGGGTTTAGGGTTAGGCACTAGGGGGAGGGTTTGGCTGTGTGATGGAAGGGTTAGGTTGCAAGAAAGGTGGGTTAGGGTTAGGTGGAGGGTTATTGGTTAAAGTACTTACCTACAGGCATTGGGATTCTGACTGTCGAGATGCTGCTGTCGGTATTCAGACCAACGGGATTCCCTACCCAACCCCCACACACACACATTTATAATATATAATTCTGTGACCAAATGGTGTGCTAGATAACAGCTGTTATTAATATCTGTATTCAGGGCTGGCTGTATACACTGTCCCTATAAAACCATATGTGAGAGCAGCATTATCAGGACACATTTGCATCAGCACATACCTTGGTGCAAGAAATCCATCTGAAATTGCCAGGTCTTTTTTAATCTCCCTTCTGTATAGGCTGCAATTTCTTATTTTCTTCTACATGCTCAGGCCATGCCCACAGCACATTTAACTTCTTATAACCTTTCTCCTTCCAGTTACACCAATTAAGCCACAAGTGGAAATCCAATTGATTTTCCTGCTACTCTGAATATTCTAGAAGATCTTTAGAAATGTGTAAGAATTAAAAAACAAAACTTCATAGATGCAGACACTTCCCATGCAACTCTGAATCAGGTGCTATATTCCATTGCATACATTAGTATGAGGGGCCGCTCAAGTCAAAATGACAGCTTTCTGGATATGTCATATACCTAAGTTATTGCTTTCCGGATATGACTAATGCTAAAATGGATATGATGTATACTGAAATGGATATGACTTATGCTGAAATGGATATGGCTTATGCTGAAATGGATATAACTTATGCTGAAATGGATATGACATATGCTAAAATGGATATAACTTATGCTGAAATGGATATGACGTATGCTGAAATGGATATGAGGTATGCTGGAATGGATATGACATATGCTGAAATGGATATGACGTATGCTGAAATTAATATGACGCATGCTGAAATGGATATGACGTATGCTGAAATGGATATGACATATGCTGAAATGGATATGACTTATGCTGAAATGGATTTGACAAATGCTGAAATGAATATGACATATGCTAAAATGAATATGACATATTCTGAAATGGATATGACATATACTGAAATGGATATGACATGATGAACTGGATATGACTTATGCTGAAATGGATATGACCTATACTGAAATGGATATGACCTATATTGAAATGGATATGATGTAAGCTGAAATGGATATGACATATGCTTAAATGGATATAACATATACTGAAATGGATATAACATATACTGAAATGGATATGATATATGATGAAATGGATATGACATATGCTGAAATGGATATGACGTAAGCTGAAATGGATATGACATATGCTGAAATGGATATGATGTAAGCTGAAATGGATATGACTTATGCTGAAATGGATATGACATATGCTGAAATGAATATGACATATACTGAAATGGATATGACATATGCTGAAATGGATATGACATATAGTGAAATGGATATGACATATGCTGAAATGGATATGACATATGCTGAAATGAATATAACATATACTGAAGTGGACATGGCAGTGCCAGCCAATCACAGCTCTCTTATATAAGCAGAGCTGCTGAGAGGGAAAAGCAGGAGTACAGTGTGGCATTCTGCACTGTCCCTGGGACCTGTTTGTCCTACCGCTAGGTGGAGAGATGTCTGTGGTGCTATGCATCATAAGGTGTGGTCGCAGATGCTGGCCAGGTGTTGTGTTGCACCTCTGCTAGCCCACGGGGTGCCTGGCAGATGGGCACCCATCGATGTCCTGCTGTGGGCTGTAGAGTGATGCGGAGAGCCGCAGTGTGGTGCTGCCCCATGGTCCTGTGGGGTCAGTCTACTGTGCTGTATGCACTGCCAGGGCAGGTAGGGGACCCAATGTTTGCCGGGTTGTACAGTGCAGGATCCTCTGCGGCCAGGATTAGGTGTAGCAATAAACAGTTGATGAAACCTCCACGTCTCCCCTCCTTGCTCTTTGCCACTGAGATTGCTACATATTTCACATCTAAAATTGATTCCATACATCAGGACATCATATCCAACCAGTCCCCCAGCTCAGCACCTCCTCCTTTCCCAGATCACCCCTCCCCATCCATTTTACCGACTCTGACATCCTTCTCCTTTGTGACTGGAGAGGAAGTTAAGGCCCTTATCCAGTCCTCCCCCCTTCCATCTTACCCCTTGACCCTATCCCCTCCCACCTCCTCCGCTACCTCTCTCCTGCCTGCTACCATCTTTCCCACCTCCTTAATCTCTCCCTCTCTTCTTGCACTGTTCCTTCTGCATTCAAGCATGCCCGTGTCTCCTCCATACTTAAAAAACCTAATCTTGATCCTAACATTCTCTCTAACTACCAACCAATCTCTCTCCTCCCTTTTGCCTTCAAACTCCTTGAGCATATTGTTTACAACCGCCTCACCATATTTCTTTCCTCCCACTCCCTCCTTGACCCTTTTCAGTCTGGCTTCCGTTCTCTCTACTCCACTGAAACTGCCCTCAGAAAAGTCAGCTACGACCTCCTTGCTGCCAAATCCAAGGGCCACTACTCCATGCTCATTCTCCTTGACCTCTCTGCTGCTTTTAACACTGTGGACCACCCTCTACTACTGTATATCCTTTACTCCCTTGGTCTATGTGACACTGTACTCTCATGACTGTCCTCCTACCTCTCTGTACATTCCTTCTCTGTTTCCTCTCATGACGACTCCTTCCCCCCACAGCCTCTTACAGTAGGTGTTCCCCAAGGTTCTGTTCTTGGACCTCTCCTATTCTCTCTCTATACGTCTTCTCTAGGTAAACTCATCAGCTCTTTTGACCTCCATTATCATCTCTATGCTGATGATACTCAGATCTACCTTTCCTCACCAGATCTTTCCCCCTCTCTACTGACTCGTATCTCTAACTGTCTCTCTGCTATCTCTTCCTGGACGTCCCAGCGATTTCTCAAACTTAATATGTCTAAGACTGAGCTGATAGTCTTCCCACCCTACCACATAACATCTTGTCCCACTATTTCTTTACTAATAGATGGCATAACTATCTCATCTAGTCTCAAAGTGTGTTGTCTAGGAGTCATCCTGGACTCTTCCCTCTCCTTCAAACCATATTCAGAACCTCTCGCAGTCCTGTTGTTTCCATCTCAAGAATATTTCCTAGATCAGACCCTTTTTCACCCAGGATGCTACCAAAACCCTTGTACATTCAGTGGTCATGTCCAGATTGGACTACTGTAAATTTCTCCTAGCTGGCCGCCCCAAATCCCATCTCTCTCCTCTCCAGTCCATGCTCATTGCTGCTGCTTGGCTCATCTTCCTCTCCAAATGCTCTACATCTGCCTACCCTCTTTTGCAAGCTCTCCACTGGCTCCCCTTCCCTTTCAGAACCCAATTCAAGGCTCTCACACTCACTTACAAAGCCCTCACCCATTCCTTTCGCATTTACATCTCTGATGTCATCTCCCTTCACTCTTCTGTCTGCCCTCTTCGTTCACTTAATACATGCCACCTTTCATGCCAATTGATTACTTCCTCCCACTCCCACCTCCAAGGTTTTGCTAATGCTGCTCCTCACCTTTGGAACTCCCTCCCTTTCCCCATCAAACTCTGCACTTCTCTACAATCTTTCAAATGAGCACTTAAGACCCACTATTTCATTAAAGCCTTCCAGCTCTCATCCTAACTTGCTGCTATATCTTCCTTTCTCCCCGCCTACCCCATCTGTGTCCTGTTTGTCTTCCCCTCCCTTAAAGAATGTAAGCTCTTTCGAGCACGGCCCTCTACCCTCTTGTGCTTCTCCCTACTGTAATTTAATTCATCTCTTACACCCCACTAGGGCAACTAACACTTGGCTGCTTATGCGGGCATAAAGGTTGCTAATATAGCAATGTTTATCCATGTCCAGTATTGTATGGTATTGTTTTGTAAGTCAATGGTTACTTATTTGTCTATGTACTTTGTAAGGCACTGCGGAACACTTGTGGTGCCATATAAATAAATGATAATAATATAACTAATAATTTGAAGCGTGGCCCACCCCTCTTACTTGTACAGTGTGGCAGAGCTGGAAAGTGGAGGTGAGTGCTAACACTATAGTCAGTGGTGTAATAACTTTTCATTGTCAAAAGAACAGAATATGACACAAGAGCTGTGGCGCTTTATATGATGTTACACAAATTTAACTGTGCAAATGAAATATCTGTATACATAAATATGTCTAAATAACGTCCTAAATGGTAACTTTCATGTTGAAATTTTTCTTTGATGAATTGGCGTACCCCAACTCACTTCTTCTCAAAGGTTGTGTAAACATATAAAGGAATCTTTTCCTTATGAACAGCCTTTCAATGTAAACACTTTTTGAAAAGTCGCGTACCAAAACTCACACTGTATGGTATGAGTATAATCATATAACAGTTTCTTTCAAATGCCCATCTGGAATTTTCTTATGAAATGTGGGGGTACATACCCCAACTTACATGGAGTGGTGAAATAATAATCCTATAAAGGTTTCTTTATTCTCCCCGACACTTTAAATCCTCCAAAGATATAAACCCATAAATTCCATAAAAAAGGGGGTTTATTTAAATCAAAGTTCCAAAACAAGTTTCCACAAAAAAGGGTAATAAATAACAATAAAAAACTAAAAGGTGCACATGAGGCACCATAGAAAATACATACAGTCCAAAAAAGTCAAAAAAAATAAATAAATAAAAATAAAAAATAAAAAACATAAAAAGAAAATCAAAATGAAAAAAATTCCTTCTGGTAGGGTTACTCACACCTTCAGTAATATGTCAACGCGTTTCAGTCCTTTGGGACCTTTTTCAAGACATACTGCTGGTGTGGGAAGCCAGATATTTATACAGAGACAGACCAATCAGTTATGCACAGGAAGTGGTCATTTACATAATTGTTCATCGTTTACAGGTGGAAGTAGAAGAAGAAAGAAAAAAAAAAACAGAAATAAATAAACAACATTATGTCAATGTTCTAACATCACTAACAATCGTTATCACTTTTTATAGCGATTTTATCAAATATATAATGCACAACTGCCCAGACATACAATTAATGCATCCTGGGAAATGTAGTTCTAACACAATTAAAAGTATTTAGGTAATGTGTCTTAATTATACAGTCTTTTTAACCTAAACCGTTACTTAGTTCTTATTCTATATTCTTTATTGTCCAACATCTCATTAAGTAATTGTAATCCAAATATGTTTCGTTAATAATATTAGATCTCAAACCGGAAATGACATAACGCTATTGAACTCAGATACTGTGACATTTGGAATTATGGGAAATGTAGTCCGGAAGTGACGCGCCGCCGTTCAACTCCAATGCTATGACATTGAGAATTGTGGGCTATGTAGTCCGCTTTTGTAGTTTTTAAGTTATACAAATTGGATTCTTGAATAGCGATTATGTATCCACATAACACCCTTAGTTGTCGCTGTTATAAGATCCTCACAAATCCATTGCAAATAAGATTACACACTGGTGATTCGCAGTCCTAGTGCGCTTCACTGCCGTTACTCCATCTGACACCGGAAATGACGTGACGCCGTCTCGAACACAGGGGCACCATATTAGGACTCATGGGATATGTAGTTCCCGCTGATAATTCTTTGATGATATGAATAAATTCTCTGAACAGCGTATTAGCGTCACCATAGCAACCGCAGTCACCACCGGTGTATAATCCTCATAGACACATCAGAGAACAGATGGATGTAAAAAAATAAACAAATAATTAATAATCAATATCCTATTAGCAACAAATGATGACATATACTCATAAAAAATACAATTAAGTATCTATATATTAAACAAATGCCACTAAAAACAACAGAATGTATATGCACAGAAGTGTTTATACTTAAGGATGCTCCACAATGGAGTCAAACAGATTAACATACCGATTATATTTGCGCATAAAAGATGCAGCAGAAGGGCTATTTATAGATATAACTAGAAGGTGAAGACACAGAAATATCAGTATAACAAAATGTCCCACAACAAAGTTAGACTAATTGACACACTGTATGTAAAAAGTCAAAACAAAAATCATAAATAGCTATATAGACACATATAGATAGAAACTATTAAATATAGTCAAAGCAGGACGTCTGAAGAGTAAGAGGGGTGGGCCACGCTTCAAATTATTAGTTATATTATTATCATTTATTTATATGGCACCACAAGTGTTCCGCAGTGCCTTACAAAGTACATAGACAAATAAGTAACCATTGACTTACAAAACAATACCATACAATACTGGACATGGATAAACATTGCTATATTAGCAACCTTTATGCCCGCATAAGCAGCCAAGTGTTAGGTGCCCTAGTGGGGTGTAAGAGATGAATTAAATTACAGTAGGGAGAAGCACAAGAGGGTAGAGGGCCGTGCTCGAAAGAGCTTACATTCTTTAAGGGAGGGGAAGACAAACAGGACACAGATGGGGTAGGCGGGGAGAAAGGAAGATATAGCAGCATTACCATTTAGGACGTTATTTAGACATATTTATGTATACAGATATTTCATTTGCACAGTTAAATTTGTGTAACATCATATAAAGCGCCACAGCTCTTGTGTCATATTCTGTTCTTTTGACATCGATTGTTTTTTAGAATTGTGGTGATATTCTTGTTAAGAATAAGATATTAGACTACTGGCAGCTGTTTGTTGCGCCCTTAAAAAAGCATCCTCTTTCTTCTTCCATTATATGGTGTAATAACTTTTGCTGTGCTGATGATGGTAATGTAACACATAACTACTACTGCATGTACTATTAGTTACAGCTGCAGATAGGAGACTGCCTATTTTCATCTTTTTTCTCCTGTGAGGATCATGCTCCTGCTGCAGGCAGGTTATGTATTAATGTTACTTTCACTTCCTGTCTGTCCTCATTCTCTCTCATCTCAGCTCTTTCTTTACTTTCCTTTCTCTTCTTTCTCTATGTCTAATTTCTTGCCAGTACCCAAGGTCCCTGCTCATACTAGGGAGTGCCCTGACTCCCAGCAAGATGGCTCCTTCATAATCCAGCAGGTGGGGTAGGATTCCCCTATTGTCTGGCTAGATGTACTTTACTGTATGCAGGCTGCTGGGTCAGAGGTTTATAGTCTGCCACAATCGGCAGTAGGCTGTGGTTTTCACACCCCATACATGCACAGCATTATTATAACACTTACATGGCTTTGTGTGTTTATTTAGTGCATATACTGTATAGGTACGGTATGTGCATGTCTACATACATTTCTATGTTTAGGGCTTTATATTGTGTATCTATGTATGTATACATGGGCGCCGAGAGGGGGGGAGCAGGTACAGTTTACCTGGGTCTTGGCTTGCTAGAGGGGCCTGGCATGGCCCCCCTCCCTCACAGCAGCTCAGCACAAAGCTTGTGCTGGGCTGCTGTGTGAGACTGCTTGCAGCTGCTGCAGCAGCTGGAGCAGTCTCCTATGGCTGTGGGGGGGAGTGATCACACTGATCGCGCCCCCCTGCTTAGCGCTGGGCTGATATATTTTTGTGTTTTTTCCAAGGGGGAGTGGCCACGCATCCCGCGATTAGACCATGCCTCCTCCTTTACCCGGGCCCGGCCAGGCTCTGTATGGCCCTTTATAAATGTATTTATTCTGCAACTCACAAGTTGACAGCGGCAGAATACATACATACATACATTCACAATATAAAGCCCTAGACATAGAATTGCATGTAGACATGCACATACAGTACCTATACAGTATATGCACTAAATAAACACAAAGCCATTTAAGTGTTATAACATACCTCCCAACTTTTGCAGACTTCCACTTGGGACATCCACGCGGCGCAGTGTTCTTGAAAAGGGGCGTGACCTATGTGAAAAAAGGGCGTGACCTAGTGGCACACCCTGTTTTACATTGCTAAGGGGCGTGCCCAGCATGTCAGAGATGCTGGGCTGCCCCCGGACTACCCTCCTTACAGTGAATAATATGAGATATGGTAAGAACTTACCCTTGTTATCTCTATTTCTACGAAGTCCATAGGGTTGCACGGGACTCCTGCCCTGTCGCACCTGTACTGCAGATGGGCTTTGTTCTGGTCACCGTTTTTTCCATCTCCTTCTGGTGAGAATGTGATTCTTGTGTGTTCCAGACTTTCTTCTCTCTCTTTCTTCTCCTCCTCCGGCCTATGGCTTGTTATATAACTGCTTTGCCTTGGCTAGGGGGCAGAGTATAGAGGGGACACCCCAGTCCATAGGGTTCCACAGGATACCTTGGGGTATAGGTGGATGATGTCAGACATAGGACACCACAGAGTTAAAGTTTTCAGTCTCCAGTCTCCAAGGATGCACTGGGATCCCCCTTCTTTACCCCGCCCCCAAGCCAAGGCAAACAAGTTATGTAACAAGCCATAGGTCGGAGGAGGAGAAAAAGTCTGAATCACATTCTTACCAGAAGGAGATGGAAAAACTGGTGACCAGAACAAAGCCCATCTGCAGTACAGGTGAGCAAGGACAGGAGTCCTGTGGAACCCTATGGACTTCGTAGAAATAGAGATATCAAGGGTAAGTTCTTACCATATCTCATATTATTCACTGTAAGGAGGGTAGTCCGCGATAACCGGAACTGGAAGTCATCATCAAAAGGGGTATTTAAGAGAGCCCAATCATCTACACCTCCAGGCTTTGATAAAGGTACACGGAGTACCGAAACGCGTTGGAAGGAGGGAGTTAGAACCACTGCAGCACCAGGATTGTGGAGAATCAATGGACCTGTGGATTTGAGGGACCCGGACTACCTCTCCGCAATTTTTTACACCTATGCCCATGACCTGCATAATTCTGGTAAAGCAGCCACCTTATATTATAAACACCGGGATTGGACTTATATGTATTATATATGTCATGCATCTGTGATTTCTTGGTGACATAGTTATTTACATCAGAGTTACCAAGCTGAAGTTTTTATGTGTCATATGTATTGTGTTTTATACTTATATGTTCCAAGTCAATAAATAGTGTACACCCTATGATTGTTTTAAATGTACCAGACATAGTTACATAAGTAATTCTACCATCTTTATCATCATCTATCATGAACTTTTTTGGTTAAAGAGGTAGCGCTTGTGTCAATTTTTCAATCAATTTTTTATGTGCAATAATATACCTTGTGGCACCAAAAAATAATTTTGCTTACCAAAAAATTTGGAGTAGAGCCGGCCCTGTCTATATATCCCCGATTCTACAAGCTGCTGGAGGCTGGGCAGGATAGAGGAGGAGACTTGTAAAGTTGCTGAGCATAAAGCAGCTGCTGATGGGACTTAGGATAAGCTAAGGTACTGTACCATATGCTTATTTATATATCCACAACATGTTCTATTCAATTGCTGCAACAGCCCTCTGAGTGTTGTTTACTGTGTGCCTTGGACACATTATAGCTAATGTGAACTATATATACACATATTGTTTCCCATATTTATCTCACTTTTCACCAAATTTTTTTGTTCATTAAAAATTGAGATTTTCATACTTACCCTCCCCCCTTCTCCCCCTAGCCCTCCCCATTAGTGCCTACACCATACTCTCCCCTCCCTTCATGCCTAGACCTAACTATCCACCCTTTATACCTAAACCTAACCCTCCCCCTATTTCTGTACTCCTTCTGCTCTCCAGCTCCATTATGCACCCTGTTCCCCTCTCCCCATATCTGCACATGTTCTGCTCTCCCGTGTACTCTCCCCTCCCACCTCTGTGTCCCCTGTTCCCCTCTCCCCATGTCTGTACCACTTTTGCTCTCCTGTGTAGTATCCTCTTCCTCCTTTGTGCCCCCTGATCCTCTCTCCGCTTTTCACACTGCGCTCCCACCCCCATTACCCATGTCTGTACCCCTTCTGCTCTGCTGTGTACCCTGTCCCCCCACCTGTGCCCCATGTTCCCCTCTCCCCATGTCTGTACCCCTTCTGCGCTCCTGTGTACTCTGCCCTCCCACCTGTGCCACCTAGTCCTCTCTCCCCATGTCTGTACCCCTTCTGCTCTCCCGTGTACTCTGCCCTCCCACCTGTGCCCCCTAGTACTCTCTCCCCATGTCTGTACCCCTTCTGCTCTCCTGTGTACTTCCCCCCCACTTGTGCCCCCTGTCCCTGTTCTCCTCATGTCTTTACCCCTTCTGCTGTTCTGTGCTTTTTTATGAGCTGCAAGCAATGAGGCATAAATTGTCATAAGACCCAGACACTATGGAGTAGGACTTTGGTGTGGAATAATTTGAATTGGAGGTACTATTGTGTGCTCACGCCCCTTCCCAGGGAACACACAACTGTTTTTTCAATGCATGCCTAGGCGCGCATACTACCAGATTCTTTTGTGATGGGGGACACCAATGCTCTTTATGTCAACAGGGCATCAAAATGTGTAGTAACAGCTCTGCTTTGGTGTGCATAGACGTGTACTCCTCTACTCAGCACCCCTGCCCTAAAAAATTCCTACAGTGAACACTATCTAATCCACTACAACTGCTAGGCTAGGCCTTGGTCAGTTGGGAAAATGCCTTCCCTTTACTTTGTGCGTGACATATACCAATGTAGCGCCAGCTTTACCTGACAGAACTAACCAAATACCAAATGTTTAAATATGGCACATGTTTAAATCCCCTGCAGGATGTGCTCTTTTGTGTGTATTTTAATACAGACAATGTTGTACAGTTTTATGTTCTAATATTAATTATATGTGTAAGCGCATAGACTAAGATGTGGGAGGAGTCAAAATTAGTAAGGGGAGGAGTCTATGCCAGGAGCCAGATTGCTGACAATGAGGTGGGCCTCTGTGCTTTAAAATGCCAGGGCCTATTTTTAGTCACAGTCCGGCTCTGCCCTTAAGTCTGTATGTATGTGTGTTTCTGTATGTATACATGCATCTGTATGTGTGTGTGTGCTATCGGTTCCACATTGAAAGTAATACAATATTTTGGTGCACACTTATAGTCTCAGAGGGTTGGGTATGGGATCCCATCGGTCAGTATGCCGACAGTAAGAATACCAACAGCAGCATCCAAAAACAATCCAGGCAGATTTTTGTAAGTATTTATACTCTAAACCACCCCTCCTGCAGCCTAACCCTCCCCTCCCTGCAGACTAATCCTAACCCTAAACCATACCCTCCCCTCCTACAGCCTTACCCTCCCCTCCCTACAGACTAATCCTAACCCTAACCCATGCCCTCCACTCCCGCAGCCTAACTCTCCCCTCCTGCAGACTTACTCTCCCCCTATTGCCTAACTCTAAGTCTCCCCTTGACCCCAATACTTACCTCAACAATCTATTGATATTCTGATAGTTGGCTTGCAAACTACATCCCGCTTGAAAGTGTTATCCTAATATCTGTTCACAGACAATGAAGATTGAATTTAAAATGTAAGAACACACTAACAATACAGAAAGGTCATTTAGTTTTTCCCCTAGACTGTAACTGATGTAATGTACATGAACTACATCAAAAACTTGATGATACAATTTAGTTTTAATCCAGAAAATAACATGATACATAATAACGCATTATGCTCTTTGTGTACATGGTAAGAGATTGTTATAACGTGACAAACCAACCTGTCTCAGTGTTGCCATACCGTGCAAGGGGTAAACAAGTGACATGTGCTCTCTATAATGCCACAAGGTTTATGTAATAGGTTGCAAGATCCCATAGATCCCATGAGTGCCAGCATTGGAAATTTTTAGATGAATGAGTACACTTGACCAGTCTGCAAATAGCCAATAAATAAATAATAGCATGGCTGGATAACCTTGAAATTAATGCAGATGATCACATTATAATTTTATTCTTCCATCTTTCCTGAGTAAATATTCGCAATGTCATGTTGGGTAATCCTTGATGATATTGCAAACTCATGCACAGAAGAAAGCAGAGACACTGACTAGTCTTATGCTAGCTCATGTGCAGAACTATTTTTCTGTCAACATCACTAGAAAGATGGAACCGCATAATGCTCTGTCGCCCTTTAGTGGGCCCCTAAATTAAATTCCCCCATGGGTTCTTCATGCCCCAGTCCGACACTGATTTACAGTATGGTAAAAAATGTAATCTTTACTCCTTCACTAGAAAATCCTTACATCACAAACTTTACACAACTTCTCTCTGCCTCTTCTTTTAATTGCAGCTCTCTTGTTCCATTAACTTGCCCTGATTTATATACTGTTGTTGTGCATTTGTGGAAAGTTTCATTTGCAGTGCAGAGAGGTCATTTTGCACTTTGTCTATAACCTCCAATTGGAGGTCCAAACATACTACTGTTTAGGTTACCTATTAATTACAATTTTACACTAAATAAAACAAAATTATTTTGATTAGGTATGGATAAAACATACTCAAACATAATCACATTGAAATAAATGGCTGTACATATAAAATACAATTGGAAGAATCTAGCCCTGTAAGCAAAACAAATATCCCCAAGCTATAGTACATGATTGCAATTTAATTAAGGTTTGCATTCACAGTTTTTATACATGCAGTTAGTTTATAAAAGGATTTTGTTGAGTTTGTACCATCTGTCAGCTCATTAAAATTCAGTTCGGGAATTACCACAAATTAAATAACATAATTCTCTACAAATTTCATTGTAAACAATTTTCATTCTGATGATAAAATCTTAGCAGTACTTGGATCACTTTAGTTGTGGGACAAGCATAAAACTGGATGAAGATATAAAATGTAGCCAGAAGTTTGGAAGTCAAACAATCTTTTTAACATAAGGTTTATACCAGATCTATAACAGGACCATGTGTTTACCCGTCATTTAATCACAATGATTGTTTACAATATGTGTCAAAACTAAAAGTGACCAGTTATCATAGAGTACCATTCTGTTATTTAGTAGTGAGCTGTATTATCTGCCAACAACTTGTTTGAAAATGTTCAAGTTTTAACCATAAAAATGTGTTTACCGTCTCCCTTTTCAGTGATAAAAATCCTTCCCACATACAAGTGAAATTATATGCAAAGGAAAATGTCAGGGCAATTATGGCAGATGTTTAAATATTTGTAAATGGATGGTGCATGTCTCTGTCAGAAAAGTAAGAAAAATGTCAATAAATTAAATTTTCTCAATATCTAGTTTGCTGAGAGAGATGTTAATAGTTTCCACATATATTTCCAAAACTTAATTTGAGACATTAATCTAATACTTACATTTGTGTTAAATCATATGCTTAAATGTTTTATTGTGATTGAAATGATCAAACTAAACCACTACCACACTACATAAAGACATAACTAGGGGCATAGCATGCAATCATAAGAGTATTTTGCAAACTTTTAGGGGAAAGTCCAATTACATGCGTCAATTGCCTCCAAAGGTCCCACCTATATATACAGTACATATACATACACCAGACACAAAAGGCACATAGGTGAACAGCTAAAATGATGTAATATTTAATTTAGGCTTTTGTAAATTTGCATGTAATTGCACAGGTAGTGCTGGGGTGGTGACAGTTAATTAATTATATGGTATGGTTCTATTAGGATTGGAGATGATTATTCAGAGACAATTTTTGCAAATGGAGTAAAAATGGGTAGGCACACAAGAATCACTAGTGCAGTGACTTCTGGCTGGGACTTCACATACTGTATATACTATTTTGCCTGTGTTGGAGATACAGACACTCACACCCGGGCACTCACCAATGTGTTCCGGCTGCTCTGCTCTCTGCTGTGCCTGGCTTTCTTATGCACACTGTCAGGGAGTAACCCAGATAGTGAAAGGGTGTCTCACACACACTGATAGGAGGTCTCACATACACCAATAGTGACAGGAGTCTTACACACACACGAACAGGGGGTATCAGACACACTGACAAGGGGGTCTTACACACACCGATAGTGAAAGGGGATCTCACATACACTAAACTGAAAAAGGTCTCACACATGTCAGGGGATCTCACACAGGATCACCTCCCGATCTTTTGACTGTGAATTTTTGATGGAAAAGAAGAAGCTGGGTCTCATCACAGACTGTTTTCCCCTTTGTCTTCCTGTGGAGGGCTGGAAGTTGAAGGTGGATGGCATCATAGCTGACACTGAGCAGCTCCAACCTGCCAACCAGTGCCCAGGCTATGGAATATTTTAATTACTTTGATCTGATGAAGGTTTAAGTGAAGAAAGAGACCAACCACATCATCAGCCAGTCTGGTTGCTTAATCGCAGGGGGAATGATATCTCTCTCCCTGATGAGCACGCTTGGTGCTTACTTCCCCAAGCTTCTCAGCCCCCAGCCCCAGCTCCCAAAGTGATGAGAAGAGCCACCAGGAAGACTACTACTGGAAAACTGGCTGCTCCCAGCAAATCAACCTTGAGGAGCTTCGCTTCAGCCCAGAGATAGTGAAAGGTGATCTCACATGCACAAAGTGGCAGGGGGTCTCACACTGAGGGAATCTCACACACACACTATGGAAAATGAGGAGAAAGACTTGAGTGACTTCAGCATATCGGGAAAGTAGATGAGGAGCACAGTGCTGCTAGAAGTTAAGGTACTTAGACTAATTACACTCATTTGAAACTTTCAATTGCTTAATTAGTCATTAGGAGGGGAGGTGTCCAATGGTTTCTGAAGAAAGTTCCAACTATTTTACCTTAAAACAATGATATTAGAAAACAGTTTTGGACTTGCTCTGAAGCTTCGACAAAATAGCAGTATTAATTCAGTTCAATTGAATAGGAAAACGCTGCAGGGTTTTTCAAAATATTGCTGCTGGCAATTGAATATGCCCCTTAATGTGTGTACAGTCTTGGTATACAGATGTATACTTATACACTATTGCACAAATCATGCCAAACAGCCCTTCTTGGGGCGGCAGGTCCCCTGACTCTGCTTGTGCCAAGTGACTTCCTTGTTCAAAAATGAATCTTACTGTAGTTGCAAATGGATGCAACAAATTGCTTCACAAGACTGCACTGATTAATTTGATATGCAAGACTTGTAATCTGTGTGTGACTAAGCCTTAATCTATATACGAAGAGCTACGATGCAGTTGCCATGGCTTTTTTCCATGCTAAGGTCCCTTGTGCTTCATAAACAGATTCAGTCGCACACAGATATACAAGTGTTACATATCAAAATAATCAATGCAGTCCTATGAAGTGGTTTGTCGCATTGCAGATACTTTTTCGTGCCATTGATGGATGTGATAAAATCAATCCTACATAGTAAATACTGTATTTTATACACTAAACCACTGGCTCATGTGCAAACCAACACTTAGTAAATTTATTACATTGAATCATTAATTAACTTTAATTCATAAAGAGAAATCCATTTTCAATGTTGGTGCACCTGTGTGTTTTGTTACTCAGCAAAGAACACGCCTGATTGGCCTGTCCTCCCATTAGATGATGCAAACATTATTACTCGCAGAGACACTAGCATCTTGGCTCATAAATCAATGTAGTTACTGTATCTGTAAAATTGAGTGTATTTGCACAAAAGTAAACATTTGACATCCCAAAACAGCTACTTATTCGTTATTTTTAATTACTGAAAATGTTGTTTTAGAAGCTTTTAAAAACACTAGAATGAAAAAGGTCACAGTAACAGATATATGTTTATATTAAATGTATATTTGTATAGCATCTTTCAAAAATAACATATTTATTTAAATACACACTGGATTTTAATTAAAACTTTTATTAAACGTGTATTTTTTATATATACAGTGCGTGTGTTACTATTTTTTTCCTAACTTAATTTAACTAAGTTTCAAGGTCACCTTTTCTTTATGTGTAAGGCTGTAAGCTACCGAATGTTATAGTAAAGCCTGTGGGCAGAATTTCAGTTAACACAAGGCATCTAAATCACATCAATTCAGCTCCTTATCAAGTCTACATTTATCACCACTATACAGAGAAACTGAGATTACACAGTTCTGCTTAACATAATCATGGTTTTCATTTCAAGGAAAGTAGGATGCTCAAATTCTTATCAATAATATATCTGCAATTGGGTGTCAAAATTCTTTTTCACTTTCTCTTATTGTTCTAACAAAATAACAAATACAATTTTACTATATTCATGTACTTTCAGAAACAATTTAGGCAATTATTATATTCACATCTGGATGGGATGTTATGGCTCAAATACAAATGATACAAATACATTTTCAAAATTCATTTTTTATAATGCTAAATTTTTGGAAATAAACTAAACATTATTTTAATTTTAAAGAAGGGAATTAAAGATTTTGGGCAGACAAAGAGGTCTTAGGACTGTAAACACACAAATGATTTTTGAATATAGAAAAAAAGTTGAAGCACACTACAAACTATGGGCCTGATTCAAACATGTTAGTGCACATCTTCAATGTTTGGGCGTGTGCACTTGTGCAGGACCCATTCTGTGCATGTACAGAATGGTTCCTACGATCAAGCACACAGTTCCTACAAAACTGTACCTTTAATGGGCAGAAGAATTTGGAGGGCAGAGACAGTCTGCATTCCTTGAAACAGGGGCATGTCTTCCACAGTTTTTGGGAATGCTGAGGCCAGGGTCGGCATACTTGGATGTAGACTTCCTGGCCTCACAAGCAGCCAGAAACTGGCAAGCCTGTGTAACCTGAGGCTTACTCAGCTGGCTGATGCTGGAGAACATCGTGACCATCAGTCGAGATGGTGATTCCAGTATTCAAACTCGGTTGCAGCGCTGGGATCACAGATGCTGACAGGAGGCATCTGTAGCATTAGCATTATAGATGGACAGTATTGCTAAGCCGCTTGTGTGCAGGCTGTGCAATACCGTCCATTTCTGAATCAGGCCCTATGTTTTTTTCTCCATTATTGACAACCTACACCTTTTTCTGAACATTTCTGTCCAGTTCTATATGCATGGGAAAGTGCAGCAGGATGGCAACATCGAAGATTTGCTCAACATCATGTGAGATGTTTGGTTGAATAGTCCTATAGTCCAAACAATTGTGTTCTATTCTGCAGCAAAATATTATTATTATTTAATTATTATCCCTTATTTATAAATTCCGCGGTGCTTTACAGAGAATAATTCTGTCCTTTACATCAGTACCTGCCCCAATGGAGCTTACTATCTTCTTGAGATGTGCAGTTTGGTTTTCCTGAAATACAAACACACCTGAACTTAGGGGTTTCGAGTTGAGCTAAGTCCTAGTTTGGAATCACTTTGGAGATCCGAGTTGAGCCAAGTCTCAGTTCAGATCTGCTGTCAGTTTGGTACTCTAATTAAAACTCAAATTTGGGTTTTGGATTGCATGTAAACAGGTTCAAATTACATGTTTTTAGCTGTTTTTATTGATATTTATCAATTTTAAAGGGATCCAAAACTGAACCAAATCCAAACCAAAACACATAAGTGTGATTTTGATAAAATGAAAACCAAAACACGATGATGGATTAGAACTAAAACCAAAATATGGGGGTCCATGCACAACTCTACTATCTACATTCCCTGTCATATGGACATACAGTTATTTTTTTTTTAAATAATCAAATGTATTGATTTTTAAATATGCATGGGGCATAGAAATAATAAAATGGGGGAAATCAAACAGGAAAGAAGGGTTCTTTTTTGTCAGTAGCCAAAACTACTGGTATGTGTTTGGTGTTTGGGAGGAAAACCATGCTAACATGCAAACTTTGCAGAGATGGGCTATGACTAATAATTGTACTCATAAACTTAATATTTGGAGTCATTAATGCTAACCAGTACATTATCTGTTCTCAGGGCCGTAGAGAACGCCACCAGGCCTAGTTAAAGAGGCCTAATCACTGGAAGCATGGCCATGCCCCCTTGAGAAGAAAAAAAAACACCTTTGCAGTGCCGCGTAGTGGCGCTGTGCACTGTGAAGGGGGCACTGTGAGCCCCTCAGCCTGGCGCAAAGCCAGGGGGGCGCGATCAGTGTGATCGCTCCCTTCCTCAAGCATAGGAGTTTGCTGTGGCTCTGCTTAGCAGCTGCCTGCAATCTCCCACTGCAGCTCAGCACAACGGCTTCGAGGGAAAGAGGAGGGAGGGGGGATGGCGCCAGATCCAGGCCCCCACCAGGCCCCTCTGGAAGCCCTAGCCCAGGTAAATTGTTCCCGCTCCCCCCCTCTTGGCGCCCCTGTCTGTACTGCCCATTAGCATGTGTTTTTGGGTAGAATATCCTTATGCAAGTGCAGGGGTGTGATGCCTCACAGCACTGAGGTTGTGGGTTTGATTCCCACTGTATATTCTCCCTGTGCTTGCATGGGTTTCCATCGGGTACTCTGGTTTCAAAAATATAATGATAGGTTAATTGGCTCCAAACAAAAAATAACTCTAGTGTGTATGTGTGCATGTGGTAGGGAACATATAGGACCTCATTCAGAGTCGGTCGTAAGCGGCCGCTCCGTTGTATGCATCCGATGTTTCCAAACCATGCATACACATGGTTAGTTGTGCGGATGTGCGTACGAGACCTTGCGATCCAAAATGCTGTCGATGGTATGGCTTAAGAGCAGGAAGTGGCTTCCTAGAGTTGATTGAGATGAAAGGCCGTTTGTGGATGTTGACGGGGGTGGTGGTCTAAAAACGCAGGCGTTCCTCACCGTTTTCAGGGCGTTTTAGTGGCGTACATAAATTACCTGCTACGACCGACATAGAAGGCCGGAAGTAATAAAACATCACTCTGCAAGCAGGGTAGAGGCCTGGCTGATTGTACAGCTTGAGGTATGTGCTCTCTCAAGCCCCAGAGTACAATCAATACTATTGAATGTTATTGATGTTAGGATTGATGTTTCTATTTTGAGCCACACAATGCAAGCAGCCAATAATCATTTGTTGTAGCTAATAACACTGCTAATTGGCTTGTAATTGATTCAGCTGCATCTGCATTAGCGAATAATAAGAATAAATATATTTCATGGGGATGGCTTATTCTATGCGTTTTTTTGTTAATTTTTGGTGTCATTTGCACACAACACAAGAGGCCACAACCTTCAGAAAAAAATTAACATACAGCGACTGACAATGACTGACAATGATTGACTCGATCGCTTGCTGTTATCACTCACTAGCTAGAGGAGGTGCATTGTTCACATATGGGCATCACTTTGGTTGCGACCGACCGACCATGCGATCGCTTCCTTTTTTAGCTTTGCGGTCGTTAGGCGTACGACCGAGCAGCCGCTTACGACCGACTCTGAATGAGGTCCATAGATTGTAAGCTCCATTGGGGCAGGGACTGATGTGAATGGCTAAATATTATCTGTAAAGTGCTGCAGAATATGTGTGTGCACTATATAAATAACTAAAAAATAATAAATCACTTGTGAACTTTTACAAATTATTTCACACTGTAGGAGAGAATTGCACATATTTCCTCTTTAAGGGCCTTAGTAATCCATTTTGCTGCTGCAATATGCCTATGGGCCTGATTCAGCAAAAACTGCAACTGCAATTACACACGCAATTGGCCAATTGTTGCTTTCTGCACATGCGTGTGCATCGCAGTACGCATGCGCGGACACTCCATTGTGATCAGGACTGTGATTGCAGTCACTATGCAGACCCATCACAGAGTGATTGAGAGGCAGTACCATTTGGGGGTGGTGACGGGGGGGTTGGTCGGTGAAACACAGGCGTGCCAGTGCATTTGAACGCCATTACATGGGCGTGCATAAATTATCCACTGCAATGCCATATGCAGCTTGTGTACTTACTGCGTGTGATGAGGTTAGCAATTCTTGAGTAAGTTCAGAGCATGTGCAAGTGTGCATGAGTCTGCGATGGTACTCAAAGTTACCGATGGTTTTGCAGTCTTGCTAAGTATTACGGATGTGTGTAAGGTAAGATGGGCGTACTTTTGTTGTCCTGCAATGGCATAGAGATCGCAGTAGAATAACATATCATTGCAGTGAGACTGCATGAGTAATTGCAGCTACGATCTGTACTGAATCAGGCCCAATGTCCGAAAAGTAGTATCGCATCTGACTCTTCATAAATGGTGTAGCTTCATGTGTTTTGTCCTAGGTGTCCAAGAATGGATCATTACAACTTTAACATGTGACCTGATGCCTTAATATTAGTCAGCTTATTACTTTTGACATAAAAATATTATCAGCTTCATTGCGAACTATCAGGACTGGACCCTGAAGTGCACCTGCAGCCTTTATATATTTACCTTGTCCATGCCTATAACCCCATTCCAATGTTCTACAAAAGGACACCACTGTTTGCTAACATGCTTGCAAACAGTGGTGTAACTACTGTGGGTGCGGCTTCTATGGTGCCCGAGCTAACTCTGTGGCCTGCTGCTCCCCCTGCACCTAGCCATGCACACAAAGTGGTCAGTCCAGTCAGGGCCATCAAGGGGAGCCCGGGTGTTAGAAATTGTGATTTGTGCTAGCCTAGCAGCTGATTACAGCTGGCGACTGGCAGGAAGTCATGGAAAGACAGCGCCGCTGGTTGCTAGAAAATCAAAGCTTGCAGACAGGAAGCCAATCAGCAGTGTCATCTCCTGATTGGCCTCTTGTTCACGAGCTTTAATTGGCATAAAGCTGGTACCAGTTTGAATTTGCACTGATGCTGTCTGTCCATGTCTGCCGCTGTCTGCTTGTGTGCCAGCCGTAATTAGTTGGTGGTCCAGACCCAAATGCTCACCTGCTGGCTGCTCTTGGCACACAGGTGAGAGGCTGCTGGAGGGACATGGGGAGGTGAGTTCCTCTGGGTGTCATAATGTGAAAGGTGGCACTACTATTGTATTAAAAGGATACTTTTGTAGCTTTTCACTGGTTTTTGGCTGACTGCCAATTTCCACTGGAACCAACTGTGGAACCTGTGTAATTTAAGAGTGTCCCCATTTTTAGGGATTGTGTGAGAGTGTGTGGCCCTGACAAAGTTCAACTTCAGGCAAAACCCTAATCCTGGTCAAACTACACCACCATGCCAAATTTGGTAGAGTTAGGTCCAAAACTCTGGCCATGCATAAAGGACAAAAAGACGGACAGACAGACAGATAGACATGCTTTCTCACTTATTATATAGATAATAATAATATTTTTATTAGAAATCTTTGTTATGCTGTGAATTTGGAACTTGACTATGATGTCAAAACCAGGTGCCACACTCCTACAAATACAGAGGGATTCCCACCTTTTAAGATAAGAAGCAGCAAGACTAGATGTGTGCTGGATTATCTGCTGGTTTTGGTTCTAATGGGTCATCTGGTTGTGGTATTGCAAAAGCACAGTGACTGGTTTTGGATTTAATCCAAAAATTTGCAGAAAAAGATCAAATCACATAATCTGGGTCTATTTTTTTCCTACAGTATTATTAACCTATATTAAGTTCCAGTAATTTCCACTCATATTTGACCAACTCACAGGTCAAAATATTGTTCACCAATATAGGCCAAAGACTATCTGGCTAAACTAAGCAAGAGAGCAGTGGCACAAATATAGAGCAATTTTTTCAGTTTAAAACTTTTTGCAAATTTGTTATGTATTAACAATAACCAATCAAAGCAACTCACAAGTGTTTTCAATAGAAAACAATCCAAGACGGAAATTTACTAAGAATCGTGTGTGGAATATCATTGCTATAAATTAAAATTAGTAGTGGTTAACAAACAGCAAAAAAAAAATAAAAAACATCTAAACCATGTGTAAAGTAGCAATAGCAGGCATAGATGACCCCTACACAAGTGCACAAGCAACCAGAACATACCAAGACTGAGTGCCCAATCTGTACTAACCTCCTGGGCCCTGGGCCACTGACGATTGTCACTCTGTACCCATGGAAAGCCCTGATCAATCAACCTTTTTGTTTTTCTGTTCCCCAAAATCTCCCCAACCATAAAAATAGTGTTCTCTAATAGCGGGTCGGATACAGTGAAGGTTGCAGAGCGGGTCGCATACAGTATGGGTTGGATACAGCGCAGGTCATATACAGCATGGCTCAGACACAGGGCCTGACTTACTATGGATCGCAATTACAGCAGCATACACAGATCGGCAAGTGGTGTGTACTGCATGTATACTCACTGCAGTGGGCGTGCATGATTTAGTACTTCACACTGTAATAACTTACGCAGATACAAAGAAATTGCCGATTGAGGGACAGGACATCAGCATTTGGGGGTGGTGATGGGGGAGTGGTTGGAGTAACACAGGTTTTCCCTTTCAATTTGAACATTGTTTCCTGGGCGTGCATAAATAAGCCACTGCGATGGCATACACAGCTTGAGTACTCACTGCATGCAATGACAGTTGCAATTTCTGAGTAAAGTCAAACCTGCTGTAATTGTGCATGGGAGTCCGATGCTACTTGATGGTACTGATGTATACGCAGGTGTTCAAGTTCTTACGGATGTGAGATAGCAGTAGTGGGTGTCTCTATGCTGCGATCGCAATAGAGATCTATAGTGAATCATGCCCACACTGTGGGATACAGTGTGGGTTGGGTACATTGCTGGTCGAATATAGTGTGTGTTAGATATAGTACAGGTCAGATACAGTGCTGGTCAGACACAGCACATGTTGGATACAGTGCAGGTTGGATACACCAATGGTGCACTTAGTGTGACATAGGGTGCCAGCATTGTCCTCAGTGCAGGGGTGCCAGTGGTGGTGGTGTCCTCAGTGCAGGAGTGCCAGTAGTGTTCTAAGCATGGGAGTGCCAGCAGTGTTGTCAGTGCTGGGAGTGCAAGGTGCTGGTGGTATCCTCTGTGTGTAGTTACTGGCAGTGTGGGGTGCCAGCGGTGTCCTGTGTGCTGGAGTTATGGTGGTGTCCTCAGTGCAGGAGTGCTGGCAGTGTCAGCAGTGCAGGAGTGCTGGTAGTGTTCTCAGCATGGGGGTACCACCAGTGTTGGCAGTGCAAGAGTGCTGGAAGTGTCCTCAGTGTTGGAGTGCCAGTGGTGTTGGCAGTGTGGGGGTGCCAGCGTTGTCTTCATTGCAGAGTTAGTAGCAGTCTTGGAAGTGCGGGGTGCTGGCAGTGTTCTCTGTGCTGGGATGCCAGTGGTGTCGGCAGTGTGGGGGTGCTGGTGGTGTTCTCCATGCTGGGGTGCTGGTGGTTTCGGCAGAGTGGGGGTGGCAGTGGTTTCCACAGTGTGGGAGTGCTGCCAGTGCAGGAGTGCCATTAGTGTTCTAAGCATGGGGGTGCCAGCAGTGTCTACAGTGCATGAGTGCCAGCTTTGTCTGCAGTGCTGGGATGATGTGATGTCAGCACTGCAGCTCCATTGTCTTCGGTGTGGTCGGGGCTGCCATCTTGCATCTGTCTGCCCCATTGAAGTTTATGGGGAAGAGCTGAATGGCTGAGAGCTGTGATAGACTGCTTTCTCAGCCAATCAGCAGCCAACCTTTTGATTTAAATAGGACTTTTGAAATTGGCATACAAACCAAAACCACGAGATCTGACAGTGTGATACCAAAAGTTCAGTTGTGCTTGGATTCCAAGAATCTGAACTGCTAATCTATAAACAGGATGATGGTTCCATGTCTGAAAGGTAGCACAATTCCTGAATCTTGGGGAGTAATGGCTACATTATCCCTTTTTTCTACTAGTCCTACAGACTGCATATAGAGAGGTGATATTTCAATTTAGAGTTTAAGATGCAGCATCATACAACACTTCAACTGCATTGAGGTATTACCATTAGAAGTGAATAGTACAGATTACCAGGGGGTTGGGTCATACCAGCATTAAATATTGAGTACTATTATCTTATTCTGTTTATTTTATTTGGAAGTACTATCCAAATATTTGTTTTTGCTTTTGGTATAAAACCTCTTCAAATCAAAACTTGTGTGGCCAAATATGCATTTTCAATTATTGTACAGTATGAGCTGCATATCTATAGAGCATTAGGTAGAATTGTATTACCAGGGCAATAATCTGCCCTGTGTTGACACCACCCTCAAAACTGTGGCATCACAATGTTATGACAAAGACAACAGAGATTCCAACATGAGGAATTAGCTAACCACTCTTAGGATGCTCTGGAGCTGCTTTGTGGCAGTTTTCTATGCTGCAGGTTGCTGTTCAATGCACATTGCAAGCCTAATGCAGGTGACACTGGGGATATACATTTCCCTAGGCCCTGCTCTCAGACCAGAGACAGCGGTCACCCACCCCTAATCATGGCCTTGTATATTACCAATTTGCAAGCAACAAATTTATAATAATTAGACTCCCTATCTGCTTCCTTGTGACAATGAACACAGTGCCAGATTAAGGTCCTATAGTGGGTCGCTGTAGGGGGAGGGACAACCATTGCAGTAGAGTGATGTGGGGGCATGAACAGTGTTGTGGGGATGTGGGCTGTGCAAGGGGCACTGTAGGGTGTGGCTAGCTGTGTGAAAATAGTGAATGATAAAACATTTTAGCCCCCCTCCATCAACCAGCCACCAACATTAACAAAATAAACACAAGAACAAACATTGTAAAACAAAAAGTACTCACAATAAAAAAGGCAAGGATATGTTATTTCTTACCTGCACTTGCATCCTTGACAACTTGCTCCAGATGTCAGCTTGTAATGTAAGTTCCGTTGATGCTTGTCTAAATTTTGGCCTGTCTGGAAGAGATATTGTAGGTAATAAACAACTGTATTTAACCACTTCAATAGGGATGAGCGGGTTTGGATTTTTGAAATCCGAACCCTCCTGAGCCCCCCCGATCTCAGCCGGGAACCGAGTCCGGCTCGAGTTTTCCAGCCTGACTCGGATCTGAAATCGAGGCAAAACATCATCATCCCACTGTCGGATCTCACAGGTTTTGGATTCTATAAAAGGTACCCTTGTCGGCACCATTTTTCACTCTGGCTGTGGATAGTGAAGAGGGACGGTGGGAGTTAGGGCTGGCTGGGCTGTGTTGGGCTGCTGTTGTCCATAGGGGCTGTGTCCACTCAGTCCATCACGACCATCTTCCTGGCCTCTCGCTGTAGCTGTGGGTGGTCACCCACAGCTATACGAGCGGCCAGGAGGCCACTCTAAAAATGAAGAAGGACGGCCCTGATTCAAAGTGAGCGCTCTGTCAGAGCATCTGGCTCTGAATCAGGGCCTGTGTCTACTCCAAAGTCTAGAGGGGCTGGCTGGGCTCTGTTGTGCAGTGTCCCATAAAGGCTGTAGTCCTAATGGGTGCTGTAGTGTTGTCCAGGGGGTAATCTGTCGATCAGGGGTGCTCAACCCAAGTGCAAAAAAACAATAATTTTTTTCTGTGTTTGTGAATTGTGTGCACTGTAGCCGCACGTGCATCAACAAAGTAGCGCCAAGCATGCACCTGTGTCATTGATCAAGGGTCGGCTGGCTTGTATGTTAAAGGGTGGTGTAACCCCCAAAGTATGCTCCAAAAAATATAAAAAATTCTTCTTTTCTGTGTTTGTGAATTGTATGCGCAGTAGCAGCACATGCATCAACAAAGTAGCGCCAAGCGTGTGCCTGTGTCATAAGTAAAGGGCTGGCTGGCTCATCTGTTAAAAGATGCTGTAACCCCCAAAGTGCGCTCAAAAAAAAAATTCTTCTTTTCTGTGTTTGTGAATTGCATGCGCAGTAGCCGCATGTGCATTAACAAAGTAGCACCAAGTGTGAGCCTGTGTCATATATAAAGGGCCCGCTGGCTCATCTGTTGAAGGGTATTGTAACCCCCAAAGTGTGGGAAAAAAAAAATATTTTTTTTTCTGTGTTTGTGTGTGCCTTAGCCGCACGTGCATCATTATCACATAAATGGAGGACAAAAATTTGTCCGATAAAAATAAAATAGGGAAAGATCAAGAACCACTTCCTCCTAGTGCTGAAGCTGCTGCCACTAGTCATGACATAGATGATGAAATGCCATCAACGTTGTCTGCCAAGGTTGATGCCCAATGTCATAGTAGAGGGCATATAAAATCCCAAATGGCAAAGTTCAGAAAAATTACCTAAAAAAATAAATTTAAATCTTCTGAGGAGAAACGTAAACTTGCCAATATGCCATTTACAACACGGAGTGGCAAGGAACAGCTAAGGTCCTCCCCTATGTTCATGACTAGTGGATCAGCTTCACATGACGATGGAATCCCTCCTCCCGCTACAAAAATCAAACAAGTTAAGCTAGCAAAAGCACAGCAAAGAACTGTGCTTTCTAATTCTAAGAAGATATCACAAATCCCCATGGAGAGTCCAAGTGTGGCGACGGTTGCAATGCCTGCCCTTCCCAACACTGTATGGGAAGAGGTGGCTCCTTCCACCATTTGCACACCCTCTGCAAGTGCTGGAAGGAGCACCCACAGTCCACTTGCTGATATTCAAATTGAAGATGTCACTGTTGAAGTACAACAGGATGAGGATATTGGTGTAACTGGTGCTGAGGGGGAAGTTGATGAGGAGGATTCTGATGGTGAGGTGGTTTGTTTAAATCAGGCACTGGGGGAGACAGTTGTTGTCCGTGGGATGAAAAAGCCCATCACGGTCATGACTGGGCAGAAATCCAAACATTCCACCTCTTTGGTCTGGCAATATTTCTATCCAAATCCTGACAACAACTGTCTTGCCATATGTACCATATGTAAAGGTGAAATAAGTAGGGGTAGGGTTGTTAATCACCTAGGAAGATCCTCCCTTATATGTCACCTGCAGCGCATTCATAAAAAGTTACTGTCAAGTTCAGACACTTTGGCTAAGACCGTAAGCAGTCAAGGGACACCTAAATCCCTTTGTCCTGTTGTATCCAAGCGCCTGCAAACCACACCGTCAACTCCCTCCTCGTCAATTTCCTACTTAGTCAGGATCGGATGTAGTCCTGCAGGCCATATTACTGGTATGACTGACTCTCCTATCTGGGATTCCTTGGGAGGATCCTGCATTGCTACGCCAACTGCTGCCACTGCTGCTGTTGCTGCTGGGGAGTCGCTCATCATCCCAGAGAGGAAGTAGGAACACCACTACTTCTTTTACTGAGCAATTGACCATCCAACAGCCCTTAGTGAGGAGGTTGAAGTATGGCAGCAGTCATCCAGAAGCAAAGTGGATAACTGAGGCCTTGACAGCTATATGGTGTTAGACATGTGTCCAGTATCCACCATTAGTGCAGTGGGATTTACACAATTGATGGAGGTAATGTTTCTCTAGTTCCAAATCCCATCTAGATTCCACTTCACTAGGCAGGCGATACCGAGAATGTACAGAGACGTAAGAAAAAGTGTCCTCAGTGTCCTAAAACATGCGGTTGTACCCAATGTCCGCTTAACCATGGACATGTGGACAAGTGGAACAGGGCAGACTAAGGACTATATGACTTTGACAGCCCACTGGGGAGATGTATCGCCTTATGCAGCAACAACAGCAGCATCATCTGTAGCAGCATCTCAGAAATGCCAGCTCATTCCAAGGCAGGCTACTCTGTGAATCACTGGTTTCAGTAAGAGGCACACCGCCGACAACCTGTTAGAGAAACTGAGGGAAATCATCGCCCAATGGCTTACCCCACTTAGACTCTCCTGGGGATTTGTGATATCTGACAATGCCACCAATATTGTGCGGGCAATACATCTGGGCAAATTCCAGCATGTCCCATGTTTTGCTCACACAATAAATTTGGTGGTGCAGAATTTTCTGAAAAATGACAGGGGTGTGCAGGAGATGGTTTCGGTGGCCCAAAAAATTTCTGGCCACTTTCGCCATTTAGCGAATGAATGCCAAAGACTGGAACACCAGCAAACACTCTTGAACCTGCCCTGCCATCACCTGAAGCAAGAAGTTGTGACGTGGTGGAACATAATGCACTATATGCTTCAGAGGATGGAGGAGCAATAAAAGGCCATTCAAGCCATACATCCACTTATGACATAGGCAAATGAGGGGGTATGCACCTGAGTCAAGTGCAGTGGAGAATGATTTCCATGTTGTGCAAGGTTCTCCAGCCCTTCGAACTTGCCACATGTGAAGTCAGTTCAGACACTGCCAGCTTGAGTCAGGTCATTCCCCTCATCAGGATTTTGCAGAAGAAGCTGGAGAAAGTGAAGGAGGAGCTAAGACGGAGCGATTCCGCTCAGCATGTGGGAATTGTGGATGAAGGTCTTCATTCACTTTGCCAGGATTCTAGGGTGGTCAATCTGTTGAAATCAGACCACTACATTTTGGTTACTGTGCTCGATCCTAGGTTTAAAGCCTATGTGGTGTCTCTCTTTCTGGCCGACACAAGCCTGCAGAGGTGCAAAGACCTGCCTGTGAAAACACTGTCAGCTGAAGTGGAACGTGACACATCAACAGCTCCTTCTTCATTTTCTCCCGCAACTGGGGCTTCCAGGAAACAACTTAGGTATCCTAAGCATCCCAATGGTGGTGATGCAGAGCAGACAGGGCCAAGTTTGGACATCTGGTCCGGACTGAAGGACCTGGCAACAATTTCTGACATGTCTACTGTCACTGCACATGATACTGTAACCATTGACAGAATGGTTCAGGATTACGTCGGTGACAGCATCCAAGTAGGCATGTCAGACAGTCTGTACCTGTACTAGCTGGAAAAAGAGGCAATTTGGAGGCCCCCGTACAAACAGGCTCTATTTTACCTAAGTTGCCCCCCCCTCCAGTGTGTACTCCGAAAGAGTGTTTAGTGCAGCCGGGTAAATTGTCAGCGAAAGGTGTAGGAGGGTGCTTCCACATAATGTAGAGAAGATGATGTTCATCAAAATGAATTATGAATTCTTCCAGGGAGACCAGCCTCCAGAAAGTACAGAGGGACCTGTGGTGGTGGATTCCAGCGGGGATGAATTAATACTTTGTGAGGATGAGGATGTACACAACACTAAAGAGGGTGAGGAATCGGTGGATGAGGAGGATGAGGACAACATCTTGCCTCCGTAGAGCAAGTTTATGCAGGGACAGATTAATGGCTAGCTTCTTTTGTGGGGCCCAAACAAAGCAATCATATCAGCCACAGTTGTGTGGAAGACTCTGGCACTGAAATAATTGGTTTGTTTTAAATGTGCATGTTCTGTTATACAAAATAAGGGTGGGTGGGAGGGCCCAAGGACAATTCCATCTTGCACCTCTTTTTTTCTTTGCATTATGTACTGTTTGGGGCCTAGTTTTTCAAAATGCCATCCTGTCTGCCACTGCAGTGTCACTCCTAGATGGGCCACGTGTTTGTGCCGCCCTCTTGTGTCACTTAGCATAGTCATCCAGCTAACTCGGTGCAACCTTTTGGCCTATAAATAATATTGTGAGGTGTGAAGTGATCAGAATAGACTGGAAATGAATGAAAATAATGTTATTGAGGTTAATGAATGCATAGGAGCAGAAAAACCCACAATTTCTGTGGTTTTAGCTGTTTTTATGCTTTTTTCCCAAAAAATACAGATCCAAAAAAAAAAACCCAGAACCCAAACACGGAAGGGTGGTTTTGGCAAAACCAATCCAGATCCAAACCACGAATAAAGATCCAGATCTAAAACCAAAACACAAAACACGAAAAGTGGCCAGTGCACACCCCTACACTTAAATGGATGATATTTTTTTTTTATAATTTTGGTGAAAATAAATATCAGATCATGTAAATAATAATCATTTAACCTGATTCAGTATAATTGAATTAATAAATATGCAGAATTTGTTAATAAAATTATACTGAATCAAGGTTAAATACATGTTATTTTTAAAAAATATAAAATTTTTGAGACATTTTTGGATTTTTTTTACACAGTTGAACACTAGGAGGCACAGGTCTTATTGCCACCTCCCTCCACATCTCTCACTGTGCCTCCAAAGCTCTCACTGCCACCTTCCTAATATCTCCCTTATTGCCCCCTCCATAGTTTTGTCATTACTCCTTTCATAGCTCTCTCATTGCTGGTTTTCTCCATATCTCACTACCCCCCATAGCTCACACTATCCCCTCTCATCTCACTGCTACCCACCTCCGCAGCTCATTGCACCCACACCTCACTGCTCCTCACTGCAGCTCACTGCCCCATTACACCTCACCATTCCCCACACTTCCCTGCCACCTACTGATCAGACTGCATGCTTCACATATCGGTATGCAGTCAGGAAGCCGGCAGACGTAATCCCGACAGCCGGCTTCCCAACTTCTTAATCCTGGCGAGGGTTAACTGGCAGGTGTCTAAATGTAGACACCTGTCATTTTACCAATGCCGGAAGACCAGTGCCTGGTATCCCGATCGAAGTGATGCCGGGCGCCCCTGCGGACATCCGTGGGCAGTGAGGGTTAGGTTTAGGGCTCCCAGGGGGGACTTTGGGTTAGGCACCCCCCTGGGAGGTTAGGGTTAGGCTAGGGGGAGGGAGGGTTAGGGTTAGGCACCCCCGGGGGGGCTAAGGGTTAAGCACCTCCTGGGGGACTTTGGTTTAGACAGCAGGGAAGGGGGGATTAGGTTTAGGCACTTAGAGGGGGGATTAGGATTAGGCACTGGGGGGAAGGTTAGGGTTAGGCACCCCTAATGAGGCTTAGGGGGGAGGTTAGGTTAGTAAATACTTACCTGGGGATGATCAGGATTTTCACCCATGTCGGGCAGTCACTGTTGACTTGCATCTTGTGGTAATGCATACCGATTTCCACATATCACTGCACCCTATAGCTCACACTGCCCCCTCACTCCTCCTCCCCAGTAGCTCACTGTCCCATCACACCTCTCTGCTCCTCTTCACATATTGTTGCTCTCCATGCAGCTCACTGCCTCCCTACTGCTCAGACTGTCCCATCACAGTTCACTGCTCCCCTCAGCTCACTACCCACATCACACATTATGCTACCCCCCATAGCTCAATGACCCATCACACCTCACTGCTTTCCCCCCACAGCTCACTTCCCCATCCCACCTAACTGCCCATATCTCACCTCACTGCTCTCCTTGCAACTTATAATTCCCATCACAAGTCAATTCTCCCCCCACCGCACAGCTCACTGCCCCCTCAGCAGCTCACTGCGCCCACATCTCACACTGCCCCATCACATTTTACTGCTTTCTCTGCAGTCCATTGACCCCTCTCACCTAATTACTCTCCCTGCAGCTCATTGCCATCACACCTCATAGCTTACTGCTGAAGCTCACTGCCCCATCACATTTCACAGGTTCCCCTGCAGATGACTGCCCCACAGCCCCATCACACCTCACTGCTCCCCCTGCAAGCCACTGTCCTCTTACACCTCACTTGTCCTCCTGCAGCTTACTGCCCCATCACACCTCACTGCCAACATGAACACCTCATCATAGCTTACTGCTGCAGCTCACTGCTTCATCACATCTTACAGCTCCCCATGGGCCCTGCAGCTCACTGCTCCCACAGCCCCATCACAACTCACTGCTCCCCCTGCAGACCACTGTCCTCTTACACCTCACTTGTCCTCCTGCAGCTTACTGCCCCATCACACCTCACTGCCCACATGAACACCTCATAGTTTACTGCTGCAGCTCACTGCCTCATCACATCTTACAGCTCCCCATGGGCCCTGCAGCTCACTGCTCCCACAGCTCCATCACAACTCACTGCTCTCCCCCACTCACAGATCACTGCCTCCTCAAACCTCACTGTTCCTCCTGCAGATCACTTGCCCCTTACACCTTACTGTTCCCTACCATACCTCACTGCTCCCCTACTGTTCTAAATGCACCCATCACAGCTCACACTGCCACCCTTACATCCACTCTGCTCCATTCATGCCTCTGAAAGCCTTTCATGCTATCCATTTCAGCCAGCACCTTAATTGACCTCCCTCACACACACACACACAGTGAATTCAGAGGCCCACATGCCAGAGATACACACACACCATGCTCCCAACCCCACTCACATATTTCTCTCCACTCTCTCTCTTTCCTTATAAGCAGGTCTCTCTCTGGCTGTCTGGGTTCTGCTGCAGCCCCTCCTCCCCCTCTAAATGCAGCACTGCTCAGTCCCATGTAGCCCGTCCCCCTGCTCAGACGTCTCCTCTCTGGGTCATGTGTTCAGAACATTCCTGACTCCTGCAGCCCTGCTCCATTAGTGACACAAAAAGCATGTAATAGGAGTGGCCTGGGGGCAGTTGCTCTTCTGCCCACCTGGTCAGTCCTCTCCTGGACTCTGTGGGCCTATTTTTATTAGAGGCCTGGAGCTAAAGCTCCATCTGCCCCATTGTTAATCTGGCCCTGAATGAACATACCCTAGTAACAGTACAAAAAAATAATAACACAGCATATTATTAATTTGCACCTCAGCTGTCAATGTAATTGCTAAATCATGCTGTTACATAATTATCAGTTAGATATATAATTTTCAATGTTAATTAACTTCAATAATCTTATTGTTTACCAATGCTGTCAATAAAATACTGATTATATATATAAATTGTCAGGGTTACCAGACAACTATTGTTCCTGACGTATGGGTTAAATACACAATTAAGTAATAATAGTTAAAATTTCCTGATTCTATTAGACCACTTATCTTAGTATTACACTGTAACTCTGGTAAACGCTACCACATAGTGAAAAAGACCACTGTGAGCCTATAACTTAATTACAGAATAGCACAACTCTGCATCAATTTTGTAACCAGATACTGTAGTATTTCTCTCACTTGCATTTCATAAGATTAATGTATCAATATACCACTTCTAAAAAAGTCTTTGGATCCATAAGGAGAATTTAGAACATCACTTATTAAAGTAGTATTTAATCTAAAAGTCACAATAGTTACAGAATAAAAGTCTATGGAAAATGTTATAAAACAGACACAAAAACAAAGGCAAATTCAAAATATAATGGAAAAAAACACAGAATAATCTACTTACAGATATTATTCCTGCTTATTGCCAGTGACTGGATAGAAAATCTGGAAGAGAGGCCCTAATTCTGAGCCGGACGCTCTGACAGAGTGCTCACTCTGAATCAGGGCCGTCCCTCCTACATTTTGGAGCGGCCTCCTGGCTGCTCGCATAGCTGTGGGTGACCACCCACAGCTATAGCTAGCGGCCAAAATGATGGTCGAGATGGTCAAGACCATCATGACCATTGGACTTGCGATGAGACCCTTGTTGTAAGGTTTCATTGCCGCAAGCCCTGGAGGGCTTTTGGCTCTATCAGAGCCAAAAGCAATCCCACTGACATCACTAGTGATGTCAGTGGTGCTGGCCCCAGATGGTAGGCGTTCCCATGGGAACGGCTCCGTCTGGGCAGCCACACCCCCAGCACGCCCACCAAAGGGGGCGTGCTGTCAATCACCATTGACAGCACGCCTCCTTTGGTGCGAGACCCATAAAGACAGCTTGGCCGTCGTTATTCAGGTCTCGCGCATGCGCACAACGGAGCCGCCTCCGTCGTTCGCATGTGCACTTGGGCAACATCGACCCACTTGTGAGTGCTCAGCGCTCTGGAGTGGGTCTGAATCAGTCCCAGACTTCCCAGCTGGACAATGACCACACAGAAGAAACAATTCCTTCAAGTATTTCAAGTCTTCTTAAAATGTCCTTAATCCTCAGCCCCCTTTAAAGTCTCAGTTCTCAGGAATGAGCTGCATTCTTTATAAGGGAATCATTCACATGTTACCCAATTGGAGTGAACTACATGGTAAAATCTATAGTATAATTAACCTAGTTTTATCTCTGAATTCTTAAGCACAAAGGCATTGATTCAGATATGGATGCATTGCCTACGTTAGCGCAGTTCAGTGATTATTTGCTTATGTACATGTGTAAATAAAATGTAAAACCCCTATGACACATCAATTCCACTGTGTGTATACTGTTGTGTATGGGAACAATGGACATGATTCCGATTTGTACAGTATTGCACAGCCACAGGAAAGTGGTTGTGCAATACAAATGCAAATTCAGCATGAGGTGTCTGTAGGAAATAGACACCTCCTGCATGCATCGGCGATCAGAGTACAGCATCTGTAGATGCTGCTTCAAATCATCATCTTGACTATTGGTCGCAATGATCGCTGCCCTCGGCCAGTCTGCATAAGCTGAAGCGTACTCAGCCTGGCCATCAGAACCCCTCTGCAGGGTCCAGGAAGTCTGCATTCGCCATTGTAGACCCTGGTCTCAGCATGCTGATAAAACAGAGGTGACTTGCTCCTGTTTTGTAGTATGGTCATGGTCATTGCCCCTGCTTTGCCCCACAAATGTTGCAGTATCACAATCATAATAAAATAGCAGTAATATCCAATGGCACTGAGGTGTTTACTTGATCTTTTATGATATATATATATATATATATATATATATATATATATATATATACTGCAAAAAATGGCCGGCACTCCACAAAAAACTGATACTTGCCCGGGTGCCATCCAAAGGAAAAACTGCCAAACATGTATGGAAATAACGGCGGCACTCACAGGACTTGTGTAAAGAAGACTCACGACTCAGGAAGGTCAACGTTCAAAACTTTGACGTTCCTGAGTCGTGAGTCTTCTTTACACAAGTCCTGTGAGTGCCGCTGTTATTTCCATATATATATATATATATATATATATCTCAATAGACTTATAATAAGTAAAAATTCTAAAAGAACCATGTGAATACGTCAAAGAATAAGATATTTATTATTATAAATCTTGATCAAAAAGATTTTATAAAACATTATTAAGATGTAATTTAATAATCCATATTCAAAAAGGGGGAATTATCATAATGCGAAGTTGGTATTCCTTGATGAAGTCCCATGGATGAAACGCATTGGGAGAACTGCCTTCATGACTGAATGAACTATACAGATAAGCACTTTTTGCAGAAATTTCCCATTTATATTCTTAGAAAAAGTTTTTATACGTTTTAAAGAATTTTTAAAAATATTCTCTTCACTTGGTTTTATCCACTGATCTCTTTGTGCTGTTTGGCCTTTTAAATATTTAAATTTATATACTCCTTTTGTTTTTAAGATGTATTTTTGAGTATGAAATGTATTTTATAACGTCATCTTAAATATTTATTAGCACTCTTTTGCACATTGTGGTAACCTGTTATTTTGAATAATCCGTGCTTGTATGCACAGGATTAAGAAAGAGAGAGATATATATTCTTTTAAAATTTATAACAATAAATTGTGATTATATAGTTTTCACTGTGTATTGTATATTCACTGGTTTATGTTCACACACTTTTCACTATACGTCAGTCGCTGGTCAACTAACACATTTACAACATATAAATACCTCCCTCATTACCACAAATCAATTCACCTAGGAGAAGGGGGATGGATTCAAGCGTATCTAATAAAAATAAAGAATTCACATGGTTTCAATAAAGTATAGATAATAGACAGAGACCATACTAAATGTAGAGTTTGGATCTCTATTAATATATAAAGCACATTTAAAATATCTTAGTATCGGCAAACATGATCCATGTCGTGGGCACATGGCTTGAAAGTCATGTGATCGGGTACTCTGTTCGAAACAGTTCTATCTCATTACCGGTGTCACCAGTGTGTGGTAGTCTTGGTAAACCTGTGACCCTATTGTACGTCATAGTCACATGTTTTACTAGATCATGTGACTAGGGGCCATATCAGGGGCTGTTCTCATTATTAACAACATTGGTGCTTAGTACCTGTAGAAAAATGCGGCATAAAGGGACATAGTATCTGAACAATCTCAAATACTATTAAACTCAGAAGTGCTGTTAATCCATAAATCAAGTATATATAAAATATTTTAAAGATTATAAAGAGACTGCATATATATTCACATATAAAAAAGCACACGTATGCACCCTAAAAACATATAAGATTTTATTGTGCAACCTTTAGATATACATTGTGTGAATATAAATCTATAGATACTGTATATATATATATATATATATATATATATACATATATATATATACACACATATAAAAACATATAAAAATATAAAATATACCTTGTTATTTTTATTATGCATGAAATATAGAAGATCTGTTTATGCTATTATAAGATATTCAGCAATGGAATTTTATCTAGAATATTATGCAAAAATAGAATTAAGAGTTGTACCTTATTCTAAAATATGCATATTTACTAATTTAATTTAGATATTTAGGTATAGCATTATAGGTAAATAGCTGAATATATAAATCTGATATAGGGACCCCCTGTCACAATCTGTGCTGTTCCTCCTCCTTGCCTCTGGTGTTACTCTCTGCCTAAGGCCTGTATACCATATTCCACCCTAGCTAGTCTAAGAGTTGGTGCCTGATTACCTAATCAGGCAGCTGTGGGCTGCACCTGGGAACAGGCTATTTATCTCTGCTCACATTTTTGTAATCATTGCCAGCTCATCAGGTCTACTACTATGACTGTGCTCCAGGTTAACAGTTCCCAGATATTCTCTGCCTGATTGATGCTTTGGAACCTGGCTCACTGCAACCCAGTTTCCCCCTAGTGCTTCCCTGTGTAAGTTATCAGGAACAATATTTCACACAATCATGATTACTTACATTCAAGCAACTTACCAGGACTTTGTTTTTATCAGTATCTACCATGTCTGCCTCACACCATCTGTACCTATTTATGTGGTGCAATCCTACCTTTACTTTTTTAATTTTATTCTGCTATGTGTCTCCAGTCAGATTCCAACCGGTCCAGCCAGTATACATTCGTATTGTGTTCAGAGACTGCCTGTTATTATGCACATTCAGAACTCTCTGACTGTTTTCTATATCAGCAATCAGAACTTTGTCCATTTTTGGATTCCTGAGTATACCCTTGTATGCTAAGTAAATCTTAGTTCATTACATCTGGCATCAGTGTAACCTCATTTCAAGTACTTCATAGACATGCACACAGGAAAACCTTGGGAATTGTGACACTCTCTATATAATAAGGGCACACTGATCCATCCTACCACTATAAGAAATTAAACTTCACACTCAAAGAATAGACATTCTGTAATTGAATACACTTTCATGAGTGACAGCTTAAAACCTTTCAATAAGGCAGATAATACAAAGAGAATATACTTTTGTTTGTCTGATGTAAGACTACATATCCTCGATGATGTGGCACCTGTAGATAGACTGTCACAATCTGACAAGGGTGTGGCAAATTTTGATTGGTCCCTTCTGCAGATATATGAAACCTTGGGTCCTAAGGCTCTGGCTTGCCTTGTTAAAGCTAACAGAGAAATGTGATTGGCAGCCCACTTTGTGTCCATAAACCCTCCAATAGAAGGTATAACCCCAGTGTCTCATATGAACAGCATTATATATCCTTATTATTGGGTGTATTTACACTGGATTTCTCTGTTAATATAAACTTGTGGAGTATAATCACCACCTACAGTAATTATAACATATGGAGCCAAATGTAATAGGGTGCAAAATTTTTAAAAATGCAAGTTTAACACTAAACTCACATTTTTTACTCACTCACAAATGTAATAGGGTGCGACTATAGTAAAACTCACATTTTTTGGGCTTTACTATAACTTGCAAAAAAGCCACATGCATCCAGATGTTTTCCCATTCTCAAGATAGAACTTGGGTAATGTAACAGAGTGCAAGTGCTTCACTTGCACATATTACTGTCTAAGAAAGTGCAAAAACAATAAGCTTCAAGGTTAGTGAATTTATCCTGAGCAGGTCCGAGTAATACAGAAACATGCACATATCCATGCGATACATGCATATTTCTATGTGTACATATAAAAAAACATTTAAAAATGACATGCACCCCCACAAGCATAACCAACCCTAGGCACTGTAGAACCTGTGCTAGATTTTAAAATACACGGAAATAAAGTGTGTGGGTCCCCTCCTAAACACATACCCTTCCTCCTGTCAGTACTGGATCTGGACTTTGCAATTTGTTATTTTTAACACCCTGGATGCCTACATGGAACAGGTAGGATGTGATCCACCCATATGAAGAGGTAAGTATGAATTTTTTTACAGGTATCCAAGGATTTCTACATGGAGACGTGGACATGAATGGCTTCAAGTATATTAGGTACAGTAAGCATGTGTGTTAGTGAGTGTGTATGTGTGTGCATGTATGTTTGAAAATAATTGTACTGTCATGGTGTGAGTGTCTTGTAATTTTTTTAAATATTTATTTTGCAGTAAAACTACAGGGACCAGCAGGCCAGTAATTCCCTGCATGTTGGTAGTTGTGGTTCTGTAAGTACCAGAATGTGGGGTAGGCTTGCTGAGACCTGTAGTTCACCTGCAAAAGACAATATTTTCACTTCTGTTTTTACACCATTTATACTAAATGGTGTAAATGTGCTGGGGATATCCCCTGGCTATCAGCCCAGAACTGAGGTGCCCTGGAGAGGGGGACCCCTTTATTGGGGGGTCCCTACCTCCCCAGGGATCCCTGGCCTGGGATGAATAGTTGTCAGGTTTAATGCTTTGGCCATAGGACCAGGTAAAATGGTTACCCTGGCTGTTGCATTATTCCCAAGATAGAAAGTGTCCAGTACTGATTATGGAAAATACAGGGGACCCCTACTCATTTTGTCCCCTATATTTTCACAACCAGGGTCAGCTCTGAAAAACCCTGTGCTGGTTCTTAAAATACAGGCGACCCTATGCATTTTGTCCCCTGTATTTTAAAAACCAGCACAAGCTCTACAGAACCCAATGCTGGTTATGCTTTTGGGGGAGGAAGCATGTCATTTTTTTTTAGAAATTTTAGTGTCACTTCTATTTTTTAACAGACAGAAGCCTTCACGGATCTCACTAATCTGTGAAGGCTTTTGTATAACTCACACATTTTAATGCTAGTAACATTAAAAGGTGTGGATTTAAATGGGAATTACTCCCACACATTTGCATAGTGTAGTAGCCTCGATCTTAAAAGTTTGCAGGCTATTACATTTGTGAGTCCTGGCACCAATTACACCTTAAAAAAATGTGAGAAGGTGCAAGTTGAATTTTTACTAAAACTTGCACTCTATTACATTTGGCCCATTGTCTTTCTGGCTATTGGGCTTAACATAAGGGCAATACTTATACTATAATAATTTGGTTTAGTTACTTTATAACCAAACATGCATGCATATAAGGAATATATCAAATAAATCAATGTTTTAATCTTCAAGATTATTTAATCTAAATTTGCATTATAATTACATTAAAAACAATGACACAATTCATATTAATGAGTTAAGAAGACAACTGAGACACAGTTGATATTTTATTTTCATTTTTTTCTCTAAGTACACTCTTATTAAATCTTATTTCTATTAATTTGCTGCTTGATTTTAAAAATATGATCCAATGATCAGTTTACTGTAAAGAAAATAATTTTAGTTATATTTTACTATATAATAGTGCAGCGTATATAGACCTTCTTTCTCCTTGTTTTTAAATTGTATACAGAAAGATTCACAGTGCAGTTGCAAGAATAACCTTTATAAAACTGAGAGGTTTAGAGAATTACCCCATGTGGAAGTTCCCTATGGAGATTCAGCTGAAGTGGGTGAAGCTGTGGAAAATATCAAATGATCCAGTTGACATTCCAAATCCTAATGAAGTAGATAGGTTCATGTAGACCATAGGCCTAGCTGTGGAGCAGAATGTGTATTCCATAATTCTCTGGAAAGTGTCAGCACATGACATGTCAGTAGCCCTGTGGGTAGCATATGAAGGAAACGATCTCATGAGGAAAATAAACCTGATCAATACACTGTACAGTACCAAACTGAGTGCATACAGAGACTTGAATGAGTACATGGAGAAGATGTTATCCATATCTCAGCAATTGGCATCTGTAGGAATCCAGGTGGATGATGAGGAGGTTGAAATGTCAATGCTTAGTAGTGGCTTAAGAATCCAGTGTGACTAAGCTATCAATTGAATTTGTGAGGGCTAAATTGCTGCAATTTCAAGATTGCATACCAGTTTTACATTACTCAAAAAAGACATTAAGTCTAAACAGCATAAGTATAAGTGAATCATAAGTCAAAAGATTGGACATAAAGCTTTTGAATGCACACTGAGAGACACAAGCATTGCACAGCAAAAGAAGCACGACAAAAGAAACAAGTCAGCTTTAAATGGAACACACATTTGCAGGAAGGATTGCTGGTACATGGACCCAGGAGCCATGCGGCATATCAGATGCAACCAAGAATAGTTTACATCATTGAGCACATGTGATCCTATAAAACAGAGGGATTGGAGTCAAGGACCTTGCAAACACAAAAGTTGGAACAATCATATTGTTTTTGTGTACCAGATTTGGTTAAAAATCTCATTACAATAAGCATCCTAGAAAATAAAGGCTTCAAGGTTAAATTTGTAGAATGCAAGCGTGTTGTGAAAATTAAAAGAGGGACTGTGATAGCAACAGCCACCTGGTGCCAGCAACTATATGTGCTAGATACAGAAGAGTGTTGTGCAATGACAGCCTTTGAGACAAGTCAGTCTATGGAACTATGGCACAGATGGCTAGGTCACCTGGGGATAATAACATTAAAAGCTTCTTTATGGAATGGTGAATGGAATAGCTTTGAGTGGTGCTGAGAGACCAGTGTGTGAGAGCTGTTTAATTGGTAATCAAACCAGCTGCCCCTTCCAAAACTCAGCAACAAGACCAGAGGCACCATTAGCACCGGTGCATATACAGTAGACATGGGTGGTCCAATGAATGTAGACTCAATAAGTGGGTACCAATATTTTCTAACATTCAGCAATGATATCACAAAAATGGCAAATGTTTACTTTATCAAAACCAAAGAGGGAAGTAGTGGCAAAATTAGCAAACTACAAAAGTCTGGTGGAAACTAAACTGGGTCAGAAATTAAAAATCTTGAGTTCTAACAATGGCAGGAAATACAAAAACAAAAATGTAGCCATACTCCTCTCAAGATGTGGCATCAATATGTACAATCCAGAACAAAATTGTAAAAGTAAGCATGCAAACCAGTCAATAGTGGAGAGCATGTGGACTTGGCTGAGTGATGCAGACCTGTTATAGTGTTTTTGGGCAGAAGCAGTGTTTGCGGCGGAATGGTTAAATAATTGTGCACCAACAGTTACTGTAAAAGGCAGAACACTGCTGGTGGTGTAGTCTAGAAGCAAGCCAAATGTCAGTCATCTCAGAGTGCTTAGATTCAAAGATTATTATTATTATTATTATTATTATTATTATTATTATTATCTTTTAAATATATGGCACCATAAGGGGTCTGCAGTGCCGTACAAAATCCAAAAACAGAAAGTGAACAAAAACAGGAATGAAATTGAAATACAATACAGAATATTGAAGAACATGGATATTGTTTATAAACATTGCTGCATGAACAGTAGTAATAATCAAATAAACAGCAGAGTGGCAGAACCCAAAGGTTGGGAGCTGTTGTAGGCAGTGGTGAAGAGATGTTTGCAGAAGTGAGTGCATTAAAAGCAAATGAGGGAGAGAGCCCTTCTTTAGAGAGATCATAGTCTTAAGGCAGTGGGCAGAAACACAGTTAACACAGTTGAGAGTGGAGAGACATTGAGCAAGGAGTATGAGGCAGTGGATTAGGATGAGATCTGGAAGGCTTTAATGAAGAAGTTGGTGTTAAGAGCCCATTTAAAATTTTGTAGAGAGGTGAAGAGTCTGAAATGGAGAGGGAGAGAGTTTCAGAGGTAAGGAACAAGACTGGAAAAAGATAGGTGAGATTCGGAGGAAGTAATCAGCTGGCAGGGGATGTGACATTCATGGATGGAGCAAAGTGGGTGGGCAGGGGTGTGAAAGGAGATAAGGTCAGAAATATAAATAGGAGAGGATTGAGTGAGGGCATTGAAAGTTACTTGAGAAGTTTGAATTGAGTTTTGAAGGGGAAGGGGAGAAAGTGAAGGGCTTGCACAGTTAGAGAGGGCAGGCATATATAGTGCATTTGGAGAGGAAGATAAGCTGGGCAGTAACATTGAGGACAGATTGTAATGGATAAAGGTGGGAGTTATGGAGGCCAGATAAGAGGAGGTTGCAGTAATCCAGTCTGTAGATGATCAGTGAGTGGATGAGGGTCTAAATTGCCTCCAGGTTGAGAAAGGGTCTAATTGAGGAGATATTTTCTAGGTTGGAAATGGCAGGACTGTGAATCATACTGAAAGTGTGTTTTGAAGAAGAGACGGGAGTCAAGTTTGACTCAAAGACAGTGCACTTGCAGGCTAGAGGAGATGTTTGAATTGCCAATAGATAAATAAATTGTGGGATATGAGTGTATTTGTGTGTGTGGGAAGATTGTAATCTCAGTCTTGGACAAGTTGAGCTTAAGTAAGCACTGAGACATCTAAGAGGAAATAGCAAAGAGACAGTTGGAGATATGAGTGAAGAAAGAGGAGGAATGGTCAGGGGAGGACAGGTAGATCTGATTTCCATCTGCATAGAGATTATGTACTCACCTACAGAGAAAGTATAGAGGAGAATAGGAGAAATCTAAGAACAGAACCTTGGGAGACAGCTACTGGTATAGGAAGTGGGGGGGGAGTGTAGGTATGAGAGAAGACTAAAAAAATGGTCAGAGAGGTAGGAGTAAAGCCATGAAAGGACAGTATTATGCAGACCAAGGGAGTGGATGATTTGCAGGAAGAGAGGATGTTCCACAGTGTCAAAAGCAGCAGAGAGGTCAAGAATAATGAGCAGAGAATAGTGGTCCCAGTCCTTGGTAGCAAGGAGGTCATTTCTGGCTTTAGTGGGTAGTTTCTGTGTGGAGAGGCCAAAACTCAGACTGAAATGTAAACAGCTGGTAGTAGAAGGGGAAAAAAAGTCGATAAGATGGTTGTAGACAATATGCTCAAGGAGTTTGGAGACAAATGGTAGGAGGGAGATGGGGCAGTAGCTAGAGAGTGCCAGGAACAAGGGTGGGTTTTTTAAGAAAGAGGAGATAAGTGCATGCTGCAGAAGAGAAAATGCCTCATGTTGGAGACACTGAAGAATTGGGTGAGGTGAGAACAGGCAGCAGGAGAGAGGTGGTGAAGAAGGTAAGAGGGGATAGGGTCAAGAGGGGAGGTGGTAAGAGGGGATTATTGGATTAGGATCATACAGCAACTTAATCTCCAGATGCTGTGGAGACTGAAGTCAATGTTGTTAAAGTGGATATGTATGTGTAGAAGTGGATATGTATGTGTAGAGGCATGTTGGGAAAAAATGGGATGGGGTGCTAAAGATTTGGTGGGATGTGATGTTCTGATGTATTGCTTCAATTTTAGATGTGAAGTGGGTGGCATAGTCAAGGGCGGAGAGAGAAGAGGGAAGTCAAGGGTGGGTTGGGAGGAGGGAGTTTAAAGTGTCAAAGAGGTTGGAGGACTAGGAGGAGAAAAGTGACTTGAAAGTGAAAACGGCAGTAGTGTATGTTGAAAGAATAAATTTGAAATGGAGGAAGTCAGCATTGGAGACTGATTTCACCCACTGATGTTCAGTGGTATGTGAACACATTTGCAGGTATATTGTGCTCTTTGAATGCCACAGTTGAGGTGTGGATCTGCAAGGGTGAGTAGAGACCAATGGAGCAACAGAGTCCAAAGCATAAGTTTGGGAAACATGGTTTATGGAAACCAATTGGTCAGGTCAGGAGAGAGACAATGAGGGAGAGAAGTGAGTTGAGCAGGGAGGATAAGAATTGTGTCAATAGCCTCAAGGATATGCTTAGTGATGGGAGCCATTGCAGTCAGAAGTGGAGAAGGGATGAGGGATATGTTAATAGAGAGAAGATGCTGGTCAGAGAGAGGGGAAAGGGAGTTGGTGAAATCAGAAATATTACATTGGTGAGCAAAGACTAGATCAAGTGAGTGTCCACTCACATGGGAAGGTGAAGAGGTCCATTGAAAGATACCAAATGATGATGTGAAGGTGAGGAGTTTAGAAGCAGATTGGTCAGTAGGGACATCAATAGGAATACTGAAGTCTCCTAAAATGATGGAGGGAATGTCTGAATAGAGTAAGTGGGAGAGCCAAGAAGCAAAGTTGTCAAGGAGTTTGGATGGGCCAGGGAGAAAATAGTTGACAGCTACACGAAAGTATACAGGTTGGAAGAGGCGAATATCATGAAATCTCAAATGCGGATAATGAAAGGGATAGTGCTAAGGCTAAGACTTGATATAAGCAACTGAAGGACAGAGAGGGGGGAGGTCCAGGCCTCAGTGATGGCAAGGAGGTTCAGCCAGCTGGAGATGATTGGGGACCAGTTTATTATAGACAGATCTGGCATTCCAGAGGGCACTGGAGAGAGGGACAGAGCGAGTGGGAAAGATGCTCCCGTTAGCTCTGCCCTTAGTAGGAGTATCTCTTCCACTAGCTCTGTCCCTCTAATGAGATTATCATCACTACAGTCTCTTCACCTCTTTCCTCCTACTGTAATTAATCCTACCTCTAATGATATTATCTGGGTTGCTGTAGTGTAGAGGTTTATTAAGAACAGTAGGAGGAAAAAGGTGAAGAGAGTATAGTGATGATGTTGGCTCCAGATTGAGGAAAGGAAACTGCAGGTGGTGGGTAAGGAGGTAGTTTAGTGATGTGAATGGTGGTAAGGGGAGAAGACAGACAGAGACAGGAGGGAGTGGGGCTTAGTGGTGTGGTAGTAGGGCCTTGGCAGGATGGAGGTGATTTAGAATAGAAGTAAAGAGGAGGTGGGGAGGGAAGCAGATGGGAGGAAGGGAGACCAAGGAAGGGATAGAGAGGAAGCAGGAATTGGAGGAGATTTGAGTGGAGGATAGGGGTGGAAACATGAGGTAAAGTAAATAATTATGTAGACACTGAGTAAGGGCAGTGGTTAAAGTATGGTCATGGTGTGGATAATAGAATTAGGGGGATGTTAACTAAAGTTGAGGTTGTATGATAAAGATATGGAGACAATGCAGTTACATTAGCAAAAATACATGAAAAAGGACAAAGTTATGTTTGCTCATGTAGACAGTCACAGAGTTCTGAATGTGGATAATTAAAGGCGGTTTTTGAACACCATAAGAAGATATATTGACTGGCCCAGATGGAACTGGACTAGATACACACAGCAGAATTAAATGCAAAAAGTCCAAGGTAGCAATGCACCACATAAATAGGTAGTGATGGTGTGAGGCAGACGTGGTAGATGCTGATAATGACAAAGTCCAGAGTAACTGAAATATAGTTATATATCCAAGTCCTGGAAATCAAGTGAAATGCAAGTAATGACAGTGTCCCAGATAACTTACACAGAAAAGCACAAGGGAAAACTTGCTTGCAGTGAGCCAGGATCCAAAGTAGCAAACAGGCAGAGAATATCTGAGAACTGTAACCTGCAGTCCAGTCACGGTGGTAGACCTGATGACCTGGCACTGACTGAAAAACTGAGCAGAGATAAATAGCCAGTTCTCTAGGAGCAACCCACGGCTGCTTGATTAGGTAATCAGGCTGCAAATCATAGACTAGCCAGGGTGGAATATGCTAGAAAGGCCTGAGAAAGAGAGTGACACATGAGGCGAGAAGAAGGAACTATACAGATTGTGACAAGATCTTTCAATTATAATTTATTGATGTACCCAATAGATTTTAAGTTAGCTTTCCTAAATGGAAATTTAGATGAAGAGATTGATATGGAACCTCCTGAACATTATAATGACATGTTCCAAGAAAAAAGTCTGTTTATTAAAGAAAGCATTCAACAGTACTGTTCCATCTGAAGCAGAACAGTCACTGTTGGTATGTTATGTTTGTTGCAGTACTTTTGTAAATAGACTTTATTCATTCAGAGACTGATGACTGAGACTGATTCACTAAGGATCACTATTGCAATCGCAGCTGTGATTACGCACAGAGGTCTGCTGCAAAAATTTGCTAATGATTGCAATCACAAAGCCATGACAGCCAGCATAGAGATGACCATTACCACCCAGTCCTACATATACATATCAGTAACACTGAGTAACATCAGCCCCTCATGCAGAATTACAGCAGGTCTGACCTTACTTAGAAATTGCAAATCTAGTTGTATGCAGTGAGTTCACAAGTCGCATATGCTGTCACAGTGGCTAATTTATGCATGCCCATGCAACGACGTTCAACCATCCAGTCACGCCTGCATTTTACCACCCCAAAAGGCTTACTGCCTGTCAATCATTCTGCGATATCTCTTAGCAGTTTGCGTGATTGCAGTGCAATAACAATGATGATGCATGCACAGTATGCAAGAATTGGCTGTCTGCGTACTATTTAGCAGTTGCAATCCATGATGAATCTGGCCCACTGTCTGTACCACAAAACAATAGAGCAGATACTGTTCATTATTATTGTGTATGTGTATCACTTGTACTAGCAGGTCAAGAAAAGCACATAGCCAATGTTAAGCATATATACCAGAGCAGAAGTTCAAGTTGAAAGACTTATGGCTTGCACGTCATCTGCTAGGCTTAAGAATCTTGCAAAACTTTACAAAAGGAACTGTCACAGTTGATCAATAAGGATATATTGATGCAGTGCTTAACAAGCATGCAATGTCAGATGCAAATTCAGTAAATAGAGGATTCCTTATCAGAGAGCTGTTGGGAGCTTAATGTATACAAGTATTGGAAACTGATATTACAAATGCCATAAGCCAAGTGAGTCAGTTTTGTCATTAATTCAGGGAAGCAACCCTGACTGAAATTAAAATAATCTTGACATATATAAAGTGTTCAAATTCCTTGAAATTAGGGTTTTCAAAGAATAGGGAATTGAAATCTTTATACCTAGTACCATTTATGTTACTGCTGTTATCAATTATACCCATTTTCCACCAAAGCCCAGGTCTGACCTAGATTTTTGGACATGGTTCCAACCCAGGTCAGACCCAAGTCAGACATCATTTACATTGTACCTTTGATCTGGGTTATTCCCAGGTCCGCCCTGTTTACACTGAATCCAGGTCGGCCCTGCTAAACTTTTGAGGTAATAAAAAGTAGGAGGTGAGTTCTCCACAACCACCAGTCAGCTCATATTAGGCATGACCCAGGTTGGATAACCTGAGTCACACCATTTACACTGCACCATTACCAGGGTCCATCCTGGGTCCGACCCTGGTAGTTACCTAGGTTGGATTCCAGGGTCACTTGACCCAGGTTATTTTTATGGCACTCTTTTCCACTGAGCTGCAACCCTGGTAGACCTGGCAATATCCCACATTCTGCCTGACACCTATTGTTACCACCACACCAATTGGTTATATCAATATTTTCTACAACACAAAATTGTACCATTTGTTTTACCTCCTACTATAACTCTACATTTAGACCTATAGGTCCTTATTCTAAATAGTATGCACAGCGGCTGTAGTTGAGGCCTGCCTTATTTACTACCTTATAATTTGTTGATGTGAGTATCTGATCATCTGTACTTAAACAGGTCATCAGATTGTCCACAGAAGTTCACAGTATTTCAGGAGATCCTAATTGTCTAAGGGGTGAATGTAAACCATTAATATTAATTAATTCATTATAGACATTTATTTTTTAATGTGATTTTGTTATTCTGTTTGAAACAGGCATTTTGGTATTTGTGAAATATTATCTTGTTTTGGTATCTTAAAGGAGTTTATTAATTGTTTTCAATCACTGTTTTTTTATTGTTTGACCTCATCATTAAATTAATATTGATTGCATAAAATTGAATGAGTTTAATAGCCTCATTTCATCTTTAGGGTCTTTTTACCTTTATACATCAGGAAAACAGTAACTGTAGCTTTTAACTTACTCATTAACAGTATGAAACAGACAGCTGGACAGCAGAGCAAAGTAGTGAGTCCTATGTATTCAACATTTATCTTCTTCCTTTATATATGGCTTAAAGCTATTATGTCAAATATGATGAAGACACCTGTCTACTATTAAATTGAAAGACTTTAAACTACTAAATGCCTGCAACAGTTTTGAATTGATACCCTGGAGGTTTATTATAATGAAAATGCTTTTCTATTATCTAAAAATTTCAAAATATATCATTATGTCTTACAAGTGGAATGAGGTACGAGCAAAGCACACAAAAGTATAACTTTAATACAATTTCATTATATGTTTGTTTTATTCACCTAAGGATACCACTACGTTTAAGGTAAATGGTGCTTTGATGTTTAGGAATAAACAATAGCATTAAATGACAAGATCCTGTATAACATAGAAATTTGTATTTTCTATTTATTTAGTTATCAAATAAAATGCTAAAAATAATAACAATTTTGGCCTATGAGCGTCTTCAAAAAGAGACTCATTACCCATATACTGCTATAAGAAAAACGTTTGCAGCCTATTTTAATGAATAAAGTTTATAGTGTTTTGACATTTTCAGAACATTTTCAAAAGGAATTTTAAATGGAAGACAAGTGCGGTAGAAATTGTGTATAAGAAATGCAGTTTTTGAAAATTGCAGCATTTCCTTATAGTCAATTGGTGGTTTGGAGCATTTTGTTGAACCATAGATTGTTGGAGTCCAGGGGCAGGTCATTAGAATGGGGATCCTGTAAAACTACTACTGTAAGTTTTTTTCTATAATACAGTTGTGCCAAAAGTGTCATCATTTGACATATGTTGTTGTGGTTTTGGAAAGAAAAGTTTGTTTTAACTACAGTAACTGTAAAATGACAAGGTGTTTATGTGAAACATATCACAAGGTCATGTTATATACAACCCCAGCCTATAAAACATGCTTAAAAAGGTCTAATTGCTCAAAATAATGTTTGTAGTGTTTTATGGATATAATATAAATTGAATAATGAAATATAAGCCAAATAATCACTCTGCATTCATTTTATTTTTATTTCCTAAGCCACTAGTTTATATTTTTCCTATACCTTTATAACCACCTTTTTTAACCTGCTTGTTTCTATATATTGTACTTTTCAAATTTTTTTAGCATATTAAATTTACATGATTTTATCATGTACTGGTTATTCTGTACTTTTCATTTTGTATTCTTCATCTTACATATAATGGTATTCTATTTCCTAAGTCATGGAAGCCACCATCACCACTTGTTTACCCACCACTAATGCAGCTTGTATATTTTAGAACTTTTCTTTAAGCATGCACAAGCCCATTGAATGCTTAGGCTTTGATTCTAGGAGTTTCTATTGGTCAGTATGTCTGGCACTTCAAATAACATAATTCATATGTTATTTGTGAACACCTCAGTATCAAAGCCACCATACATTTTGTATTTTCCCTCTTGCATTTTAATTGTTTATTTTATATAACAGGATTTAAATCCATGAGCGATGAAGTTTACCACCACTATCTGTATTTTCCCTCTTGTATTTCTTAATTTATATAACAGGATTTAATTCCTTGAGCCATGGAAGTTACTACTATTATTTGTTTTCCTACTATTAGTGTAGCATGTAGAACTATCCCAAATACAAGTACAAGCCCTGTGAACTCATTGGCCCAGATTGAAGATGTTTCTATTGGCCAGTGGACACACCCATTGCCTAGGGAGGCCATATGATTGGAAACTTTGATTGCATTTTAGTTCAGCAACTGATTAGGCTGATATGGTGAACAAGCCCACACTTGGAGGGTGAAACACGCGTCCAGCAGTTACTTCAGTCGGCGCCGACTGAAACTTTCTACATGTATATTACAGAGTTATTGGGAGCACCTCTGAAAAGAAATATATCTATACTCTATTGAATTATAATTATAAGAAATTCTAAATATAATGAGTTTGGGTCAATTTTACATTTCTCTCTGTGAAAAAGGAAATATATAATACTTAATCTACAGTATATTGGTGGGGGACCAAAAAGAGTATAATAAAGAATAGAGGGGAATTGGAAGTGGGGTTGGGAATGCACACTGTGCACACTAATAAGCAACCCAGCTGCTGAAAATGTTAATACACTAAAGATGTGTCCTGCGTGACATGGCGTGGCATACTGTATGCCACAAAAGACTACATGCCATGCAGTAAAATAGCATAAAATGCAGCATAAAATGCAGCATACTGTGGCATAGAAATTACTATTGGAGGGAAGTTGGGATCAATGTATTGAGTTGCTAAAAAATATTGAACCTGAATTGGTCTGTCTTAATTTAATACTGGGCATGTATCTTCTGGCCAATACTGATATGTAACTCATACACCAAATGATTGAATTATTTATTTATTCATGACAAAACACAGTTCAATACTGCTATATAGTGTAGTGAATTACAGCTTTCATTAGCCAATCAGCAGATGCACTGTGAGGTTTAGGAAAGGCGACATCTGCTGGACAGAAAGTTGTATTACATGCTCTGGCTTTTCCAGCCCTTCAGTATGTTACATTGCACCTTACTCATCAAAATAACTCTGGAGCTTGTAGTTTTTTAATCCAATTAATACATACAAAATTAGCCTAAATTATATTCACAGTTGTAGGCTTCTTTCATAAGCTTGTGAATGCTCAACAAATATTCAAAATAATACAATCACACAGCTGGACACTGCAATAATAAATATTGTGAAATGGCAAAAAATAATCAGGACTCGATCATAAATGTAAAAAATATTTTATATATCTTTAATTCAGTGTAGCCATTATAACAATAATTCTAACAAAAAATATTACACATAATAGTATCACTAAAACACTGCTAAATGTCCGATGTTTGTTAAATAATAAATTACAATTCAAAAAACATGAGTATTTTGCTTAAATCCGTTTGCTGATGGAATATTGCAAATTTGTAGACTGGTGCCGTCAGCTGTTTTATACTGTGTAGACTCCACACGTAGTGATCACTGGTAAATAGCAAAGTTACTTGTATAGGCAGCCCAATATTTAATAGAGATGTGCGCTGACCCCCGTGTTTTGATTTTGGTTTTGGTTTTGGATCTGGATCTACCCTGGATTTGGATCTGGATTGGTTTTGCCAAAACCTCACCTCCATGTTTTGTTTTTGTGTTTTGGTTTTGGATCTGGATTTTTTCCTTAAAAAAATCATAAAAAAAGCTACAATCACATAAAATGGGCCTGTTTTTGTTCTTACAGTATAGTTAACCTCAATAACATTTATTTCCAGTAATTTCCAATCAATTTTGACCATCTCACAATTGTATTTGTTTCATCTAGTTAAACCAAATTGTTGCATCCAGCTAGCTGGCTGACTAAGCTAAGTGACACAGTGGGCAGCACTAACATGTGGCAGTTCAGTTTCTAATTTCCAACATGGATACAGTGTGTTATACAGTGTGGGTTGGATACACCAATAGTGCACTTACTGTGACAGCAGTGTCGGCAGAGCGGGTTTGCTGATGGTGTCCTCCTCAGTACATGAATGGCAGTGCTGCGGTGCTGCCAGTGTCCTCAGTGAATTGTACCGGTGATGTCAACAGTGTGGGGGTGCCAGTTGTGTCTTTAGTGCAGGTTTGCTGGCTGTGTTTGCAGTGCAGGGTGCCAGCAGTGTCTTAGTGCAGGTTTGCTGGCTGTGTTATTAGTGCAGGGGTGCCAGCATTGTCTTAGTGCAGGTTTGCTGGCTGTGTTGGCATTGCGGGTGTGCCAGCAGTGTCTTTAATGCAGGTTTGCTGACTGGGTCAGCAGTGCAGGGGTGTTCTCAATGCAGGGTGACGGCGGTATGGGCAGAGCGGGGGTGCCAGTGGTGTCCTCATTGCAGGTTTGCTGAATGTGTCGGCAGTACAGAGGTGCTGGTGGTGTCCTCAGTGTGGGAGTGTTGGCAGTGTGAGGGTCTCTGACGGTGTCCTCAGTACGTTGGGCAGCAGTGCAGGAGTGTTGGCAGTGGTAGTGTCGGCAGCGGAGGATGCTACCAGTGGGGGTGCTGGCAGTGTCGGCAGCGGTGGATGATGGGTGCCATCTTATTTTCTTCTTTTGTGCTGTTTTCAATGGGCTTACTGCTGATTGGCTGAGAGCCGTGACAGACTGCTCTCTCAGCCAATCAGCATTAAGCCCACTGAAAACAAAACATCGCGACTCGACAGAGGGGTCACGAGAGTTTGCCTCAGGTAAGGGATCCAGGGCAGGCTGGGAGATCCAAGCTGCACTCGGATCACCCGAATCTCCCAAATTCAGGTGGGTTTGGATCTCTTAGATCCGAACCCGCTCATCACTAACATTTACACCATCCAGTATACAGTCTCTGTCCCAGAATGGTGATACCACGTCAGATGAATCTCTGTCCTGGAGGGATTTTCTTGCAGTTCATCTGAGGGCTGCCTTTAGTCTGTGGATCATAACTAGCTGCCAGTAGGTAATACATGATGTCTCACAGCAGCATGTCCAGAATCGTGATAATAAATAAAACAATCCTCAGATTGTTGGACACTCAGACATCAGTGAATTAGCTTCTCAACCATGGAGGTAGCAACTGGGGGATACTTCTTAAGAGTTTCGCTATGGGGATGTGGTAGATGCCAATAAATCTACAGTTAGCCCATTGCTGTTTCAGGCAGTCACTGATATTACATCTCCTTTACAGACATCAACACAGCATGTTTCAGACACTTGAGAACAGGACAGCGGTAGTGTGTCATGATATGGCTGACTTGCAGTGTACAGCTAAGAGACTTGAGAATGATAATTTCCACCTATGGAACAAATTAGATGATATTGAGAACCACTCCTGCAGAAACAATATAATGCTAGTTGGACTTCCTGATTCTATTAAAGTGCAAGCATTGGTGCACTGTGTCCTCAACACCTTACCCTCCATTCTAAATATATAGGAGGGATGTAAAGATTCAGTAGTAGAGCAAGTTCACAGAGTCAGCTCAACACCAAGATCTGCAGATGCACGTACAAGGTTTTACACTTTTTAGATGCATTAATTTTTTGCACAAGTTGGCCTTTTGCATGATGTCCAGAAAAATTAATACTATCACCTGGGAAGGTAAAATATTGCTCTGTGGAGCTAACAAGAGTGCATAAGGTGTTCTCCCCAAGATGTTCCCAGCTGGTGAATAAAAATAAATAAATTGCCATGATCTACCTGGCCAGGCTGCATCTCTTTGAAGGCGATTTCTTTAAAGACTTTACCTTTCCTGGTGATGCATACACATACCTCCATGAGGATCGAAAAGCAGGCTTCCTTGTCATATCTGAACATTTCTGAGTCATCTCTTAAATACTCTGTTACTTGCCATGGATACAATTACAGTAATTCTGGGTTCCTGAAAACTTTTCTTGTGAGTTTACTGGCTGAATCATCCCAATATTACTTATTTGTATGTTTCATTATCCATATGTTACCACAGCATAACTTATGATGTAGAATATTTTGTTCTAACTGTACTTTTGCATTTTGTTATAGGGCCTTTTTATGGGTGTTAGAGAGCATTACTTATGATCTCGCTGGGTTCATTTAGATCTGAGCTTGCTTAATTTCTCTCCACTAGGGTAACATATTTCTGCCGGACAGCATCATGGAGCTTTCCCCCAGAAATACATCATAGTTTTTCTGTTGCTAGTTATTGAATTATACCTGAAGTCCACATTTACACTGCTATGAGATTTCCCTAATATGGGACTTTTTTTCTGTTTCCGGTTATTTTTTGCCCCCTCCCTCCTCCGTCTTGTTTGACTTTTACCCTATTGTATTTACCTTACTCCCATTTGTCTTAGCATTCTTCTACCTCACCCCCCTCCTCCTAGGGGTATATTTACTAAAGTGTGGGTTTTTAAAAGTGTGTAGTTGTTGCCTATAGCAGCCAATCAGAGTCTAGTTTATTTTCTAGAAAGTGGTAGATAATGATAAATAGAATCTGATTGGGTGCTATGGGCAACAACTCCACTCCTGAAAACCCACACTTTAGTACATATACCCCATAGTGTGTTCCCAGCTTGTTTCCTTTCCTTCCTTACTTGATATTTTAATTTCTTTATTTTATGCTACCTCCATTGTCATGCTATTTTAATAATTATTAAAGGATATTCTTAAGACATGATGCCCACCTAGCAATCTTTCTATATCAGAGAATGTCAACTTAATTCCTTTGAAGACTTGCTCATTTATTCATATTTTATTTATGTACATGCAATGTAAAGATGGCATAGGTTACACCTCTGTATTAGCAATTAAAATTTAATCCCACAATATAATCCTAAATAAAAAGTATTTAAAAAAATGTGCCTATACAGTGCAAAAAGTAGCTGATTTACAGTAATTACCATTAGTAATTGATTCCTTACATGTCAAAAATGTCTAAAAGAGCTTTGCTAATCCAAAATAAATCTTTCTCAGAACTGAATATATTCTCTATTATGTATATGTCCCTCCTTGATTTGCATTAGGGTATAATTTTTCATTAAAGAAAATCACATTTGCTTGCCGAATCAGACACCTCAATCTGGTTTGCTTGAACTAACTCTAGTATGGCTTAATCTCTCCAGTTCTTACGCTTTACACAAAATGGGGTTATGAGATCTCATAAAGGAAACTGCATCAGTGAAGTGCCATCACATTTTTTTATCATTTAGCATGACCTTTGTTTTGGTTCGTTTTTTTGCCAGAAAATACACAATGGTTTATTTTCATGCACAAAGAAATTGTTAACTCATGAAATGTATGTTAAATGTCTTTGTATTAAATATTCTGGGACATACAAGAGTGCAAACATGCACTTTGACATTTGTTTTGTATTTTTTTCTGAAAGGGTGTTATTATATGTGAAATATTGAATTGTTTGTCACTTAGATGACTATTATGGGCTCTATTTATTAAAATTATTTTTACTAAAATAAAGTGAAAAAGGGTATTTTCACACGCTTTTCACATTATTTTTGTTTCACCTACAGTTACTATAGGGCAATTGGAGTAGAATTCATAAAATTCTACTCCAACCCCTAACTATCACTTATTTTTAGTAAGCAGATCGCATTTCCCATAATTGTAATGGGAAATGTGATCCGACCAAAGTTACTAAAAATAAATTGTAAAAAAATACAGGAGAAAGCCCTATGATAATAACGCTACCTGGAGGTGGCGTTATCCAGGGTCTCCCCCGGTTACCGGATGCTTGCCCTGCTCTAATGGGGAAAGCAAAGCTGTGAGCCAGCCCCAGTGATCAGCTGTGTGGTCTAAACAGACCACAAGCTGATACAGTGTACAAAAAAGTAAAAAAAAAATTAACTTACCTGACTCCAGGGACCGGTGGTCGGGGCTCTGGTGATGTCTCCCCTCCGGTCAGCTGGTCTCCCATGCTGCACTGCAGCCCGCTCATTAGGTGATTGGGTCCCAGTGCAGTATGGGATATCGATTTCACCTGACCGGAAGACATCACCGAAGCCCGGATCATGCAGGTAAGTGTAATTAAGGGAGAAGGGGGGTCGCGGGGGTCCACGATTGCAGGGGCGGGACTTAATGACTGGGGCGGGGCTTAGCACCAGGGGGTAGCAGCGGCGGCCATTTGGCGCATTCACGGGGCACTAGTAATGGTATTTTTTTGCCAAAATACCATCACTAGTGTGCGGATGGGATTCACAGGCACCGAGCTTTCTCGCAAGCTCTGTCCCTGCAAGGGATTTGTAGTAAATCCCTGTGATATTGCCTGAATTCAGTTGATAATATCACACTACAATCTGCATTACAAATGTGGATTGTAGTATATAGAGCCCTATGTGTCAGAGATTAAGTTAAGTAAATATGTGATCCAGAAACAGTAGCAGAGTTTCCTTTATAAAACTCTGCAGTACTACTTTACTTCTTTAATCTCTCTCAAAAACCAAAACAGAAATGTACCAAGAACATTTATTCATTAACTCCTTCACATACACAGTAAAATATAACTCCATGTAAATAAAGTACAATATCTTGAAAACATTTTTTTAAGGTTTAAAAATAGAAAAATAACTATATACCAAATGTAAATTGCATTCATTATTTTAACTGTATATTCTAATGTAAAGTACATGTTTATCACTCCAAAATGCTGAAGGGGTTCCATCTTAAAGGTTACCTAATGATAAATATACTTGTTCAATGACCTGCAATAATACTGTAGCTTTGAGACATTATACTGTAATCTTGGTTAACAAAATTAAGGCATTAAGGGATGGCTTTATTTTTATCTTCAGTGTGAAAACACTCATTTTCTGAAATGACTTGTAAAATCAAGATCCCAAGGGAGTTTTATGAAGCATACAGCATTACATACAGTGTTGACTTTTGCAGTTTACTCTTGACTGAAAAGCATGTTCTTTTGTCTACCCATTATATTTTAATTAATAAAATATTAAAGGAAATTGAGCCTTTTGGTTTACAGCAATTACATTATGGAAAAGGAAAGATGGTGCGCTGTAATTCAAATGTTTTCCAGTATGGGAACCAGCTGCTGACTGCTGACACCAGAGGGGTCTTGCACAAACCCTCACAAAAAAACACAATATGTAAAAGAGGTGTCTCCGCTAGTTTGAATACAAAATAACCCAAGACTGTATGATTATAAAAATGTATTAAACATATATTGGTTAAACATGTATAAGAGAACTGCTGTTCAAACTAAAAACATATACATACATTAAGCATTAATACACAGTATAAATTAGAGATGTGCGCTGACGCCATGTTTTGATTTTGGTTTTGGTTTTGGATCTGAATTTTTTTTAAAAATCAAAAAAACAGCTAAAATCACATAAATGGGCCTGTTTTTGTTCCTACAGTATAATTAACCTCAATAACATTTATTTCCAGTAATTTCCAATCAATTTTGACCACCTCACAATATTATTTGCTTTATCTAGTTAAGGCCAAAATGTTGCATCAAGCTAGCTGGCTGACTGAACTAATTGACACAGTGGGCGGCACTAACATGTGGCAGTTCAGTTTCTAATTTTCAACATGGATACAGTGGGTTATACAGTGTGGGTTGGATACACCACTAGTGCACTTACTGTGACAGCAGTGTCGGCAGAGCAGGGTTGCTGATGGTGTCCTCCACAGTACATGGAATGGCAATGCTGCGGTGCTGGCAGTGTCCTCAGTGAAGGGTACCAGTGATGTCGGCAGTGCGGGGGTGCCAGCTGTGTCTTTAGTGCAGGTTTTCTGGCTGTGTTGGCAGTGCAGGGGTGCCAGCGGTGTCTTAGTACAGGTTTGCTGGCTGTGTCAGCAATGCAGGGGTGCCAGCAGTGTCCTCATTGTAGGTTTGCTAACTGTGTCGGCAAACAAAGGGGTGTTCTCAATGCAGGGTGCAAGCGATGTCGGCAGAGCAGGGGTGCTGGTGGTGTCCTCAGTGCAGGTTTTCTGACTGTGTTGGTAGTGCAGGGGTGCTGGTGGTGTCCTCAGTGTGGGAGTGTTGGCACTATCGGCAGTGTGGGGGTCGCTGATGGTGTCCTCAGTACGTTGGGCAACAGTGCAGGAGTGTCAGCAGTGGTGGTGTTGGCAGCGGGGGATGCTGCCAGTGGGGGTCCTGTTGGTGTCGTCAGCGGGGGGTGACAGTGGTGGGGGATGATGGGTGCCATCTTTTTTTCTTCTTTTGTGCTGTTTTCAATGGGCTCTCTCAGCGTTAAGCCCGCTGAAAACATAACCTTGCGACTCAACAGAGGGGTTACGAGGGTTTGCCTCGGGTCAGGGATAAGGGCAGGCAGGGAGATCCGAGCAGGCAGGGGCAGGCAGGGAATCCAAATTTGGCTGGGTTTGGATCTCTTAGATCCAAACCCGCTCATCTCTAGTATAAATGTGCCTCCAATCAATATGACCTGTTGCAAAAATAACTAACACAATGTGTCAATGCGACACTTCAATAGAGTATTTGAGATCAGTGTAACATTCAATCCCCTCTATATACCTTATATGGAATAGATCACATATACATAAGGAAAATAGGCTTTAGATGTGAAACGATATATTGATATATAGTCACCATACGAGATTATTTGTGGAATGAGCCACATGTCCAATGCAAAAGCTCATGACATAAATGACTAATAGCAAAGCCATTTTCTTCCAAATAAACTCATATTACATCCAAGGTTGACTTTCACTGTGTACTTAATTAAAGTGATACAAAATTCAAGGTGTTATTTTTTCATATTTAAATTTTTAAATATCTCTACAAAGCATAAAACCATTTTCAGAACTGCACATATTTCTACTATACAATGGCACCTGATTCAGAGTTGTACGCTTTGCTGATATTTTTGCAGTTGAGCGATTATGCGTCTAAACTGCACTGCGTATGTGTCATAGTACATTACCATAGTTGCTCACATAGACTATTTACTCACAGTGTGATTGACAGCCAGGAAGCATTTGGATGAGATAAAGTGGAGTGGTGGCAAAGAACGCAGGTGTGTAGCAACCATTTTGGGGGCTTGTCACATCCTTGTCTAGAGATGCATTTTATCTATTTATTATTGTGATCTTGTTTATAGTTTAAACTTCCTGGAAAATAGAAAGTAAATCACTCTTCTGTTTCCACTCTCATAACTCCAATACAAGGTTATACTGCATTATTTTTTTTATTTTAATACCATTTTGTCAAGCCATAATATTTATTTTCACTGGAAATAGTTTTACATAAAAAAAAATAATGCATAATGTCATTCTACAGTATGTTCATTACATTTATTTATAGAACATTAATTTTTCTATGTGAATTTAATGAATAGATAAAGTTGGGTACACTCGTAAAGATTTTCTGTCCAATCATCCAACTAGTTGATTGGTTGGAATGAAAATCTGGTAACGTATTGGAGTAAATGATGATCAGCAATTTGCTCCTAAATGCCAGAAAACAGATGAAAATGGTCATCAGACAAGTTTATTAAATGTTTGATCAAAACAATTTGTTCAAACAAGAGTTTTTATAAATTTTCTGGTGTTTGGGGGCAAACTACTGATTGTCATTTGCTTTCGAACCTTACCAGATTTCCATTTCAACTAGTTGGATGGTTGGACGGAAAATCTTTAGGTGTGTACCCAGCCTAAGAGATATTTTTGTGACAATGAAATTCTTCTATGAAACTACCTGGAACACCCAATGTAACCATTAATATTCAGCTTTTTCAGATCGTGTGGTAAATGTAATTAGGAGATAGCTAAGTAACATTGTCCACTGCAATTCCTGGACTGAGTTAAAGTAAGTTAAGCAAATAATGGTTTAGTTAAAGTGACATCTCCACTTCTCTGTGCAGAGTGATGTGGAGTAAGTGCAATCAGAAGTCAGATTGAAATCTTGCCTTCAGGGCAAAATACAATACAATTTATACACAACATTTGCAGATCATTAATACAAAGGTGTACATATTTATATCACAATAAAAACAAATGATTTATAGAAACATAATGACAGGGAGTAACGGGGACTGGTAATGGATGGTGTAGAGGTGTATTTTGGGGGTGGGCAAATCCATGGAAAAGTACATTTAAAATTGTGGAGTAATCCCTTTAAGGGGTAAACAAGAGTTCAATATACAGATGTGTCCACATATATCTGTCCTCAATGCGCTAATAGTCGCGTCACACAAAGCGGGAGCTCTGTGTGCTTTGATAGCTTTGAGCATCTTTCATGTGACTTTTTACCTCCAAATTAATCTTATTAACACAGTGATGAAAGTAGTTAGCACAAGCAGCTTCTACTGATTAAAATGATATGTGGCATGCCTATATTCTCTGTGCATCTGTGGGAGTATCTAATATGTGAAAATGCTACAGTATGTTACAGTATCAGTGGCTGTAACATAGCATTTCACATGCAGTAGGCTCCCTACTAGATGGCAGACGTACTGTATATGGTAAATCAACAGAAAGTCTTTAAGCTCTAGAAGGAAAATTGTCATGATCTGGCTAAGGTGATTCTCTGCCACAGGATTAGAAGTCATGGTCCAGTTTGTGGAGGGAACAGGAGGTGAGTGGCCTGAATTAGTGACTTCTTCATCCACCAGTACCAGATGTTGGTATGACCTCTCTAAGTGGAATATGGGCTTAAGCTGCACCCAGCAAGCAGGTCATGGCCCTTTGGTCAGGTATCCGGCACAAGTGGGAAAATAAAAGATCATTATGACAGGGAAAGCACAGGAGACATATATTGGAGGTTTGTACTGAAGTGGTGTATTGAGTAAACAAATGCAGGCACAGGAGATAGCACTAGGGGATAGTACTTGGATAATGTACTGAGTACACACTCGATGGCTTCAGGCACAGAGTTGGCACTGGAAAATGATATTAGTAGATGGTACTTGAATGATGTACTAAGTACGCACACTATGGCTTTAGACGCAGCACTGACACAGGAGACTGGTATTATGAACTGGTATTTGGAAGTTGTACTAAGTATGCACAATGTGGCTTCAGATGCAGCACTAACACACGTGACTGGCATCATGAGATGGTACTAAGTACACATGCTGAGGATTCAGCCACAGAGCTTGCACAAGAGATGACTAACAGATTGTACTCAGAAGACATTCTGAGTACACACACCATGGAAAACACAAGGATCAAGTCATTAGAAGGAATGGAGCTTGGAACCTGGAACGCTGCAACAGCAAGTTTACACTGGAGGTGATGATATTGTACATGCAACTTCCTGTTGTTCAGAGCCTGGTTCTATACCCTAAGGTAGCAGTTCATTGGAGGACACTGTTAGCTGACCGCAACCAATGCTACCAATGGGTAAAGGGTTAGTCATGTGAAAACAGACTATCATTGCTACTGCCATGTTGGTTTCTGCAGAAACCACATCATGGAGCTAGCACATGGATGTCTTAGCAGACCCCAGGTATAACCCTCAGCGCATCACTTGTGCCTCACCTGACATCTGACTGATCTAAAGATCAGTGGATGCAAGCAATGAGATGAGTAACAAGTGATGCTAGGCCACAATCTGACACAAAATAATCTGGATCCTAATGTTGAAGATCCTCTGATCGAAGTCAGCAACTCCACTAATACATTTTGAAGAGAGAATTTCTTTGTCAAAATGTCTGGAAAGGTTGACAATATGCAGATGCATGCTTGTTATAGGATAGGATCATCATCATCATTGTTTATTTTAAAGGCTCCACAGATTCTGTAGTGATGCAGTCTTCTTACAATATGGCATACATGAATACAATAAATACAGCAGAGTTTCAAATACAAATAAAACCAGAGACATGAAAGCAATTAAACATAATAAACAATTAAGCATAATGCCACTCAATAGATTATAGATAGATAATTGATACATAGATAGATATTGTAAACTTTATAGTAAGATCCCACATGCCATTTCAATTAAATTAAAGTTGATCTTAGGTAAATATTGGGTTGATATCCCTGGAAAAAATGGGTTTCTTTTTATAGCAAACCCTACCACCTCCTCAAGATACAAAAAACACTCCCATCCCCTCAATAGAATCCTATTATTTTTGGTGTTGAGTCATATATCTCAAATTTGTATAGTTTTCAGATTCTATTACTTGTCTTCACATTGCCTTCCTATATCAAATACATTAACAAAATTTTAAAACTTATTATTGATAATAAGCAGAAAGATTTCTGTTTTTTTATCTTGAGGCTATGCATCTATAGACATGTAGTTTTTTTTATCTTGAGGGTATGCATCTATAGACACGTAGCTGATATAAAAGTAGTAAGTGAAGCAAAGAATTTGATGTGTGGCACAACAAACTATGTCAATGTCTTTTTTGGTAGCAGAAAGCTTTCTGATTGCAAAAGGCTTAAGTACAACTAAGGCTTACTGGTTACATATAGGAGGCATCTGGCCTTGAACACTTTCCATGCATGTTGTAACTGTAAACAAGAATTCATAGTCATTTTGTCTCCTCAGCAGCCGCGCTTTAAAACAAAACAAAGTTTTTGTACAAAATGAAACAAATAAAAATACAGGTAAGAGGGAGTTTGGCAGGATTACAGAATACAGGATATTCAAATATCATGTAAGTATGTGAATCACTGAAAGAACTATCTGGAACAGGATGATGGGTTGACATGACTATATCTGAGATTCTATTTGATTTTAAATTATTTTGGAGCACAATTATATTATTTCTCTTTATGGATATTACCTTAAATATGCAGGAATGCCATGGTTTTGCTAATTTTTATATATTTGAACAACTACATATTTTCGGTAACATGGTACTCTATGGATCCAAAAGTCAGTGTCCTAACCATGAATAAGAGAGAAATTTAAGTTCAAATGGCATTTATTATTCAACATAGTCTCCATTTACTTCAATACACTTCTCCAATCGATGCTCCAAACTCTTGATAGCATTCAAGAAAGATACTGGTGATTGGTCCTCAAAGCAGTTCTGTACAGCAATCATGACATCATCATCAGATGCAAATGTCTTCCCACGAGTGTGTACCTTGAGCTTGAGGGTACATCATCTTCATTTGCAAATATTTAATGATGACTTGAATTTCAGTTTTCTACATTTTGTTCCAGTAGTCTAAATTTTTTCCATTTTTAGTGAGTTCTTGTGCTTATTACTCAATATCTGCAAAAAATAAAAGAATTGTGCTGTATTTTTCCACAATGTTCTACTAAGACCTCTAGTACATACTGTACTTACATAAAATCGATATGGTGCAACATCTACTACTACTTCAGGACACAAAATTTTGGATCCACCCTCATATATACAGTATATATTAATTTGAATGTTGCTCTAGTCTCTATTGTATTGTTTATTCCACACCCTTATAATAATACTTTTTTATTATGTTTCAAAGTTTTCATGATTTAGCTTCTAAATCATAAGACTTATATCTAGACTTATATACCATTTTCTGAATGTCACACATTTTGTACAAGAAAATGTGATCACTACTGGGACCTACTGCCAAAATTGAGACTCCAAAAACTATTTGACCTTTAGGATCTTCAGCATAGAGAAACAATATCACTAAGAGAATGTTAATATGAAACTGTTCCAATGCAAAATCTTTTTCAAGACAGATTACATAGATGTTGTTAGCAGATAAAGGTCAGGGTTATTGGAACATCTTTTAACTCTTTTAACTCTAAATCGAGAGTTCTTTATTTACATCTAGAAATACATGCAACTTTATGAACTCTAAGCCTACTGAGGAAGACAGAACACGAGTTTAGTAAGATATTACGGAGTTTACTTACTAAATGGTGGCTTCTAAAAGATTATGCTTCCTTGCCTGCTTAAGCCTGACATTCAAAAGGGCAATGTATTTAATAGTAAAGCATTGAATGTAATTTTGGGGCTTAATCACAATGGGAAATGTCATCTTGTAAAAAATATACGTAAATAAACTCCTGTGACACCAACTGTCAAATAGAGAGAAGAAAGTATGATGGTCTGGGTCTCTTTTGCTACAGTAGATCCCAAATCAGCAATTTGCAAGAGTGACTTGCACCCTGTATCAAAGAGCTAGCATTGCTTTTTGCAGCACTATGTAAACCCTCTGGTCTACAGTATTTCTACTTCATCAAGGATTCATCCTAAATCAAGATAAATCAAAACATACCTCAAAGCTATATCCGAATGAGGAAAACAGCAAGATTGTAGTTAAAATCATGGGATAGACAGCACAGACTCCAGACTTATATCCCATCAAGCTGATTTGGGATGAAAGGTTGAAAGCAAAGCAACCTGTAAATTCAACACATTTGTAGGAACTTTTGCAACAGTGTTGGGAAGAACTCTTCTGGACACTGTTTGATTTCCATTGTAGAAAGAATGCCATTAGGATGTTCAGCTGTTAAATTGCAAAGCTGGTTACTTGCATGAGTAAATATTTGAATTACAATTTGTTAAAATGATTTTTTAATTTCAACTTTATCTCAAATTGTACATTGACACATAAAACTGTGTAAATTAAAAAATAAAACATGGGGGTGTTCTATAACTTTTGACTGTTATTGTACATCAGACCCACAATGTCAAAGAATGACATTTAATTTATACCTTCACTGCAGAGGATGAGTGGGGCACATATGTTATGTATCTGAATATTTGTAATGACAGCTGTGGAGTGATGCTTGAACTAGACTAGAACAAAAGACTGGAACTGGACTGGAACCTGTGGTAAACAGAAACTTGACAGTGTGCTAAACTGGATACAAACAATAGCTATATGCTGTAGAGTGGATGAGTCAGATTCAATTAAAACAATAGGAGGAACAGCTTGCAGAGGCCCAGCTGGCTGGAGATGCACAGATTACGGCATGGAGATATACAGACAGCAAACAAGAAAAGGCAAAAAGTTGCACAGTGGATGAGACAGACTCATATACAGCAGTAGAGTTGCAGGTTACTTAAGACCAGTAAAGAGGAGCACAGGTTCAGTCCTTGGAAAATAATCTAGGGAAAACAATCAGGTGCATGGTGAGGGGCAGGAATAAATAGTCTGTGAGGCTGATGCAGGTGATTAAACAGGTAAGCGACATTATCCTACATATGAGGAGAAAATGTCAGAATACGTCAGCAGCACCTCTAGTTGCACAGAGGTACTGCAGGCCAGATACCTAATAAAGGACAGATTTCTAACATAATCATTTGTCAATACCTTAAAACTGTGCATGACTAGTCCCTCTTGTCTTCCACAGCTACTGTAAGTTAATTTCTACCCACTGGTACTTCTCAACATTAGGGATTTCTGAGCATCAGTGAGGTCATCCTGGAGCATTGGCACACACAATGATTTTTGTGAGGTCATCCTGGAGCATTGGCACCAAAATGATTTTTGTGAGGCCATCCTGGAGCATTGGCACCAAAATGATTTTTTAATTTCTACTTTATCTCAAATTGTACATTGACACATAAAACTGTGTAAATTAAAAAATATTAAATGGGGGTGTTCTATAACTTTTGACTGTTATTGTACATCAGACCCAAGATGTCAAAGAATGACATTTAATTTATACCTTCACTGCAGAGGATGGCACACATGCATGGCACACATGCAAACCAATGTCAGTTTAAAGTAAAAAATAATTCCAAAGAATGAGAAAGAAAACTAAAGTCTCTCTATCTCACCAACCCTTACACCTACAGAAATGAGGGGCCCCTTGTTTTAAAGAGAGAATTCTTGTCTGGTGATCAGTGTTACCACCAGGCAAAACTCCCTGCACTACAGATAGATCAGTGAGTCCCCTGTATGGGGTAGCATTTATGTCCCCCATGTTGTGTCATTTAAAAGTGTCCCTGTTGCAATAGGTTGCCAAAGTTATATAATGGTAGGCCATTTTGAGCTACATTATTTTTCCTGACCATAGAAAATGCTTCAATCAAGACAGTTTAATTAAAATGAAAAAAAACAGCATTTTCATTTGAAGTGCAGATTGTTTTGACAAAACCTACTCATAGAATCCTGTTTCATACTATTTGAAATGGTGGATTATTGTTGAAGCAAGAACCACATTTATTTATTTGTTGTGCTTAAAAGACAAAAAAAATCCCCTTTGTTTCTGGCTCCCTTTCTTGAAACTTCAATAATGAACACTTTTTGGGCAATTGAGTTTAAAAAAATGTCAGTATGAGTAAAATACTCGTACTAAAGGTATTTTCTAATAATACAAAGTCTTATGAAAAAAAGTAAGGTACATTATAATTTATTTGGAAGCCACATGTAAAAATCATTGATACTGATGTTGGAATGTGATGAGCGATAAATATAGAAAATGGCTTTAGCACAAGCAGCGGGTCATGCTTATGTTATCGAGATCCTCAACTGGAGGCTTGGAGCCGGGGTCCTGGGGAATGGTTATAGCAGGAGATGGGGGGCCTGTATATATGTCTTCCTCATCCACTAGCACCGGATGTTGATGAGACCTGACCAAAGGCGCAGAGTCTAACTTACAGGGAGGTGTTCACCAGTGACTCCTCCAATTGGGATTTGGGCTTAGCTGCACCCGGCAATCAGGTCATGGGCCTTTGTTCAGGTATCCGGTACTAGCAGGAAATAAACAAGGACACAGGAAGACACAGGAGTGGTGCTGGGAGAGTATAATAGCTCAGAAACTCAGGGAGCATCACAGTCACAGGTAACGAACAAGTGCACTGGGGATCCAGATGAAAATAGAAGTTTTAAGTGCACTGGGGATTCAGATGCAATAGATGTAATAAGTGCACTGGAGATCCAGACGTAGGTAGATGCTGTAAGTGCACCGGGGATTCCGATGCAAATAAGTGCTCTGGGGACCCAGGCACAGGTACTTGTTGTAACTGCACTGCGGATCCAGGCACAGATAGAGTCCTGCCGAAAAGGAGTAGTGAAGCCGCTCACAGGGACAACTGATTTTTCATCAGCTATCACCGCGCTGAATTGCTCAATGATGAATTGCTCTGGCAGCCGCGGCACATTAGAATATTTATTATCGCGTCCATATGGACCCCGATGATTAACATCATGAATAGGCCCCTAAGTCACAAAATATGTCTCAAAAGATGAATGAATAAAACAGTATGGTATCAGATACTTTTAACAGAGCTTATTTTATTTTAGTTATTCTATCTAACAGCCTAACATGATTATATTATGATATTATTTATAAAAGGAGTTCTTTAACCATTTTCATATTGTGCAAATTACACAAGAGGAGTAAGATTCCTGCTGAAGCCTCTCTAAAACTGTTTGTTTAAAATTACAGTGCCAGATGTTTCAGCCTTTGCTAACTGCAGCTCAGAAGGGCACATGCAAGACATAATGAAGAAGCAATGTACAGAGGAATATTAAACTCAGAATTTTTTTGCTGAAATGTCAGTCATCAGCATTAAGCCCCATATGCTCAAGTTCTCTTAGAATGACTCACTATGTCATTTGGTCATAGAAATGATTAAGACATGTTATTACTTTGGTTTTCCATAAAGTGTACATTCAATCATTATAATAAATCAGACATGAAATTAAACTATGCTATTATCCATTTTCTTTTACAATTTTGTGGATAACATTTCATCAAGAATAAGATAGTTAGAAACCATTTTTACAGAAGCTTAGTAAATTTGTTTTAACAAAGCAAGCAATGGACCATAGTTAGTAACTGTCACTAACAATATATGTTGCATTTGTGTTTGTGATTAAAAACAAAATGCTGCCACGAATAAGCATATGACATACTACTTACAGCATTGGAAATGCATATAGCATATTAAACTATAGCAATGTTTTGAACAGGGAATGGAAAAATGTGTATTTTTTAAAATTGAACTTAAATACCCCAAACACTTCCCTGGAAAAATAATTAATTGCTTTTCCATGGTGTATTTGCAATAAACACTTCTCCATCTGTATGGAGCAAAATCAGAGCCTATTGTAAATTTTAATTGCTAAGAAATTCCACATTTGATTCATCATTATACACAATCCTTGGACCACGGTGATCAATTCATTTCACTGGAACATGGGAGTGGGATAGGACTGGTAACATTTATGGCCAAATTGCACTAGAATAATACACATTGACTATTTGTAACAAAATATGACATAATCATTTACTTGTTTCTAAATTGTTTTATATATATCAATGTTGTCACAAAAAACAACTAGAGTACTCTATTTGTACATACTATATATACTATATTTTGTTACAAAGAAACAATTAAGTATACTACTATATATAAAAGAATAATGGAAGGTAGGGATTAGATAAGGAGGGAAATCTTTCAAACCTTCTTGACTGTTGGAGAAGTTGCCCATAGCAATAATTTAGCTTTTATCTATTCTACCATTATATATATATATATATAATATATATATATATATATATATATATATATATATGTATATATATTTGACAGATAGAAACTGATTGGTTCCAGTAGGCAATTTCTCTATCTGTACAGTTTAGAATGCTTGATAAATCTACCCCAAGGTCAGATAATACTTCTCACTCCGGAAATATGCAACATTTCCTGGACATTCACCGGAAGTATACACTTATAGCAGAAATATTTACACTTATCAAAAAGGTGAAGCAATGCACATATAGCCTATTTATTTATTATGTATTTATTAAAGTTATACTGTAGGACACACATATTATTCAGTGCTTTACAGAGAACATTTAGTAATTTACTCAGTATCTGCCCCATTGGAGATTGTAATCTATATTGTCTGCCACATGTACACACATACACAAAATAATTAATATTTGTCAGAAGACAATTTAACTACCAGTCTGTTTTCAGAGTGTGGGAGGAAACTGGAGTGCATGGAGGAAACTCATGTAAACAATGAAAGAGCATACAAACTCCTCACCAATGGGGCATTTGTTGGAATTTAATTGAACCTATTACCCCAGTGCTGTGAGGGTCAGGAAAGCTAACTGTAGCACCACAGTGCTGCCACATAACCAATAAACAGTCACTGCTCTCTAATGTACATTTATTCATATAAAATTAGTGAAATGTATTTTTTTATGCTTACAGTTTCTCTTTACAGACTCCTCTAGTATTAGACATATTTGAAATGTTTTAAAAATAATGAGTTATTGTTCACAGGAAAATTAATGACTAACTTACTTTTAATAATTTTCCTCTGAAACTTAGCCAGGAGGTCAGACTGTTTCTGCCTCAAATCACTACACCAGCATTCTGACTTCCCCAAAAAGTATTTACTGGCTAAATATTTTTTTTACAACATTCCTTCTTCATGGCACTGCCATGCAAAGTTTTGTGTGAGATGCAGTAAGAGAGTCAAACTTTCTAAAAAATATTATGGAAATATATGATAATATACTGTACACTATGTCATGATTATGTTATGGATCAATCATGAGCTATTAGACTACATATGACCCTTTGTGTTTATTAAAGTATATTTCTATAATTGCCAGCATGGTGACTTGCAAATTAACTATTATGTGACCACTTTCCAAATGTATGGTTTCTCTCACCTGATCCGCTTGGAGACAGATATGATTAGGTACCAGATAATGGTTTATGAGAATGTCAATGTTTGTACAGTGACTCTTGTTACAAATACATCAATGTTCACATGACATGTTAATCTACTCCCTAGATTCCTTGAAGATCTGTGAAACCTCACATACCCTGAATCTATATTAGGAAAAAGGTGCCATAAAACATAAATAGCATCTTCACAAAACAGCAAGCCAGCAGAAGAGGGGTTATGTCACAGCCCAGACAGGCATAAAATACCATGTAGAATTCTAAAATTGTGTATAATTCTAGGTACGCCTATAATTTATCAATTTTTATTGTAGCTCACATCAAAACATGTATATATATATATATAAGTTTACATCCAAGCGGCGGCACTCAAGTATAAATCAAAAATAACCACACGGAAGATCTGTATCCAGTCAATGTTTCAATTCAATAAACAAATTTTCATCAGGACAGAGAACAAGTAAAAGTGACTTACCTAAATACATCCCCACACCAAAGACACCCAATGTGCAGACCAGCTCCGTCTCTCTGAGCAGACCCCGTCAGCGTCCGCGCGGCTCACCGTCGCTGCCGAACGTGACTCTCCTGAATTGTCAGTGTCCAGAGGATAGCATCTATTCCGTCTGTACCTAGAAAATTGTCTTGATTTGTTAAAAGGTGTAGTGGCCCAACTGTATACACGTTTTTCTTTGTAATCTTTATTCACCGTTGCTAATTTATTCTTTTTAAATTGAATCAAATCTTTTTTATATTTATTCACCTGGCTTTGTAGTTTTTCCAACCAATTGCAAGAAGTATCCGCTAAAAAAAAACACCGGTATGTAAATCTTCATATGCCTTAATTTTATCCTTAACTAAGTTCAATTCCCTCGTAGACTCTTCAATAACAAGGAGAATCAAGTCAAAAGAAACCTTGTTAAGAATAGCTGCCCATTTTCTGCAGAACACCGAATTATTACGTCCAATAGTCGGAATATTTTTTATCCTAAATCCAAGTGGTATATTTTTGTTTTTATAATAATCGGATAAAGTTACTCCATGCAGAAAAAAATCCAATTCACATTTTTTTAGCTTCAAGAGAGAAAAATAATGTTCTTGTGCTGTTTCATCCCCTGCAGTAGTTTCCAGATCTTCACTTCTCAATATTCTGTTAACTTCATCCTCTGAAAATGTGTATGTGTCTCCTAATGGGAGATCCAAATCATGTACTCCTGAAGATTCTGGTACTGCTGAACTCTGCGACATTACCACCAAAATAGATAATATAAAGGTATAATGATTCACTGTGGTCACACAAATCTGGTCCGGTATAAGATGTATATAAACAGCAGTCCGTGCCTTAGTAACAAGTACCAACTTGAGTACCTGAAAAATAGAGTCCAAATACTCGGCACTGGGCTATATGTATATCAACTGCTGCTGGTGCCCTCCTTAATAAATTAATTACATCTGGCATGTAGTATTCGCTAGTTAGCCAGCCATGCATGTATGTTTATTATGTAATTGTTATTATACTATGCAGGCTTTTATTTACCTATAGATTAATACCATGTAACTTTTTGTGCATCCCTATGTTACCTTTTGACATTGCTAGGTTTATTCATGTTAATTCATTTTTGTGTATTTTGGTTTCCCAGCAACCGGGCTCTGACAGACTGACGTCATACGGCAGCGACGGTGAGCTGCGCGGATGCTGATGGGGTCTGCTCAGAGAGACGGAGCTGGTCTGCACATTGGGTGTCTTTGGTGTGGGGATGTATTTAGGTAAGTCACTTTTACTTGTTCTCTGTCCTGATGAAAATTCGTTTATTGAATTGAAACGTTGACTGGATACGGATCTTCCGTGTGGTTATTTTTGATTTATGCTTGAGTGCCGCTGCTTGGATGTATACTTGTTATTTATTAAGGAGGGCACCAGCAGCAGTTGATATACATATAGCCCAGTGCAGAGTATTTGGACTCTATATATATATATATATATATATATATACAAACACAGATTATTTTTGTGGAAAGCTTTAACAAACTGAGTAGTGTGAATGTATGTAGAATCAATCCAGACTCTTTATTCTGTGCCTTAGCCCCTCCAGTCAATAAGATATTGCAGATGACCAAAACGTTGATGGGAATCCAGAATTTAATCAATTTTAAACTCCACTCCTCTGCACGTTTTGATTTTAGAAGTCTTACTGTAGGTGCTGAGGACTGGACTCTATTCATAAACAGAGGTCATAGAAGATATATATGGAATGAGTTGGGTTTCCGTAAGTGTGATGGTAACTCCAGTTTGTAGGCTACAGGATTCATACATGAGAAATCAGAAACTGTCCAATGTGACAAGGAGCAAACTTCATACTGGGAACTCTGAGTCAAATATTCTGGGTAGAGAGACAAACATGGTCTACATGTTTCAAGGAAGGAATGGCATGATGTTTCTGATCTGCAAACTTTTGTAATTAACAGAGACTTTCTTAAGAGAAGAATTAACTGCCAGTTGTACTTGTACTGCCAGTTGCCGGAATGTCCACAGAGGGTAGTGATTGGAAATCAGGAACACGAGGGTGTAAACTAAGGACTGTTAAGAATGGAGTAGTATTGGTAGCAGTATGGTAACTGAAGTTGTGGGCAAACTCGCCCAGTGTAGTAGGTGTTCCCAGTTGTCTTGGGAGGAAGTCAAATACACGCAAATGAATGTCTCTAGGTCTTGGTTTACCATTTCTGTTTCCCCATTGGTTGATGACAGGAAGAAGATCATTTTAATATGACTTGGATTGCTGAACATAATGCTCTTCAGTACCTGGCCACAAACTATACACCTCTATCTGAGACTATTTATTTTGGAAGACAATGGAGTTGAAAAATCTCACATATGAACATGTGTGCCGGTTGAGGTGCCTATGGAAGACCAGACAGAGGTGTAAAATGATATTTTTTTTAAATGATCCACCACCACCAAGATTGTATAACATCCCTTGGCAAAAGGTTAATCTGTAATAAAGTCCATTGATAAATGGGTCCAAGGTTGCTTGGCATTGACAACAGTTGGAGAGGACCTAATGGATTTTGATGTGGATTTTTATGCTGGGTACATTTAATACAAGAGGCGATGAAATCCAGAAATTTTAATTTCATGGAAGGCCAACAGCGTGAGCGAGAAAGAATTTCAAGAGTTTTCCAGATACTGGCAAGTCCAGCAAACAAGGATGCATGAGCCTAGGTTAACAACTTTTAGTGAAGTTCTGTATGCATGAACATCTTACGAGGTGGTGGTACAGGAGCTTACTGTGAATTAAAAAAGAAAAGTGGATTGAGGATAGGATGACATACCTGTAGAGTAGCATCTTCCACAGTAGAGCAGGCACAGGATAAGGCATCTACCTTTCAATTTTAAACATCAGGATGGAAGGTGATTTTGTAGTTGAAATTTGAGAAGAATAAATCCCAACAAGACTGCCAAAGGTTAAAGCATTGGGCAGACTTTAGATACAACAAATTTTTATGATCAGAAAAAATAGTAACAGGATGTTTATCCCCCACTAAAAGGTAAACATATTGTGACTAAAGCTAACTTGAAAGCAAAAAAGTTCTTGGTCTCCGATTGCATAATTCTCTGCAGGAAAATAATCCACAATGATGAAACTTGCTATTTTTCATGTTCTGTGATAAGACAGCACCTACACCTACAGGTGAGACTTTAAGAAAAAATAGTTTCTCTAGATCAGGCTGAGGAAGGATTGCTGCAGTGATGAAATCTGGTTTTAAGGCATGAAAGGCAGAGGTGGCTTCAGAAGACCAGTGTGAGGGATTGGCTCCCTTTATGGTTAGAGCTGTAATCAGTGTTACCACAGAAGAAAAGTTTCTTATAAACTTCCGGTAATAATGGGTGAATCCTAAAAATCTTTGGACCGCCTTCAAAGTGAATGGTTGTGGCCAGTATCAAATGGCACCTAATTTTTCAGGATCCATCTGCAGATTATTTGGGGAGATAATAAAGCTGAGAAATGGAACTTACATCACTTCAAAAATACACTTGGACAGTTTATCGTAGAGGTGATTGATACAACTGCACTACAAAACTTCCTTCACATGCTGCCAATGGGACTCCAGGTCTCAAGGGAATAAGAGAATGTCATGTAAGTAGACCAAGACAAGACAATTTAATTTACAAAATGCTGGAATATAGTGGGGGCAATGCAAAAACCAAATGGCATAACTAAATATTTGTAATGATCATACCGGGTATTAAAAGCCATCTTCAGCTCATCGCCTTCATTTATTCTGATCAGGTCATAGGTCCCTCTTAAATCAAGTTTGGTGAAAACAGTAGCTCCTTTCACTCTGTCAAAAAGTTTAGTAATAATTTTATAGATTTTTGATGGTAGTCTATGCAGGGGTGAAGACCTCCATCCTTCTTTACAAATTAAAAGCTGGCCCCAGCAGATGATGAGGAAGATCTGATCCTTTTTTCTAAATTCTCACCAGACTGGGTTAGTCATAAATGAATCACACAAGACAAGCAAGGCTGAAAAACGAGGCACCCCAAGACTTCAGCTGTGATGTATGCCAATCAAACTGAGCGTTATGGAGTTGTAGCCAAGGAAGGCCAAGGACTAGTCAATAAATGGCTTTAGGAATCACTATAAGTTCTATTTGTTCATGATGCAGTGCTCCAACTCACATATTCAATGGATTAGTAGAACAAACCCATTTGGAATGCAACTTCCATCCATCACTGTAAGGAAGAGTGGTTTAGGCACATCCTTGAAAGGGATGGATGTTTATTGATCTAATGATAATATAAAGAAACTCCCAGCAGCTCTGGAATTTACCAAAGTATTCAAGGATTCAGGCCCTTGAGAAGTAGTCAGTCACATTCAATAGACAGTCAGACTTCTGGGAGGATTTTACTGAAACCCCCAACCTGATTTCCACAGAACAGGTTAGGGTCTTGAGTTTCCCAGATGTACAGGACATGTTCCAATAAAATGATTTGGGCTGACACAATATAGACAAAATTTGTCTTGCTGACAACTCAAGCATTCCTCTGAAGAAGAGCAAGTGATTAACTTGCATAGGCTCATCCACAAGGCAAGAAGAAGACTGAGTAGTATAAGATATGAAAGGCAAAACATGTTCACTTTTGAACTTACATTCAGCTCTATCTTGGAGGCATAGATCAATCTTGATACTAAGAGAGATGAGTTCATGCAAGGCTCCAGGAGGATCACAGATAGCAGTTCATCCATAAGTCTTTACAAGAAGCCATTCCAGAAGTCTGCAATCAGAGCCTCATTGTTCCACTCAAGCTCTGCAGTGACTGTTTGGAACTGGATCACATATTCACCTACTGTTCGAAAACCCAGACACATTTGCAAGATATCCATTGAGGTGGCAGCAGAATGATCTAGTTTATCAAATATCCTCTTAAAATTTGCAATGAACTCTGCATAATTGGATATAAGAGGATATGCACTCTCCCATAGAGAAGAAATACATTCCAAGGCTGAACCAGAGGGAAGTTAAATTATATAAGCTATCTGAGATCTTTGTGTTGGAAAATTCTGTGTAAGAGCTCAAACTGAATTTTACACTGATTGATAAAGCCACGACAAAGTTTTGGGGGTCCATGAAATCTATGGGAGTGGGAAGCTGCATACAAGACTTTGGAGTAGTAGTAAGTGGAGGAGTAGGTGTTGGCACCAATGACAGAGCATTGAATGCATGTACTGTCATTCCCAGGGTGGTTTGAATGGTAACCAACCAAGAAAATAGTTCTTGTAGATACTGCATAACTTGTTGTTGGGCTGATTCTTAATTTTCCAGCCATGATGCCAAAGTCTGCAGGGCAGTGTCCAGAGTTGGCAGAAATGCCGCCGGACTCTGAGCCCCCTGAAACCACCACCACACTGGGAGCCCATCAGCAGTGCTGTCAGGAGTCCGGGTGTGCTATAGCAGCACCCAGTATCCAGAGCTGGTTGGAATGCCACCAGAACTCTGGGCCCATGACAACACAACTACATTGGGGACCCATAAACAGCACACTCAGAGAGCCCCCTGGTCAGGATCCCCACAAAGACAGAGCAGTACTATCCTGATGGTGAGGATGGTTCCTGACAACAACTAATGTTGACAATAAGGCTTATATATTAGTGATTACTGATATTTAAACTAATAGATGGTGGTGTTCAAACCTTAATAAGGGTTATTTTAAGAATGTATTTATGAAGTGGTTATGCAACATTGTAATAGTAATTATGATGTGTAAGTTAACCATACATCTTTTTGTATAACTTAAATATTGAAAATCAGTGAGGTGTCTTTAAAAAAAGAGCCTATTTGAGGCTATACATATATTTACATTCCAATTTAACTGAAGTTTAAACTTAAATATGTCACAAAAGTGGTGAATATGCATATATATGCTGCTCTGCATATAGGTGTAAGGAATCTATAAAAAAGGTCAAGGTAATTAGCAAAATTGAGAATTCTACTGTGGCACAAGTAGGTGTTGGCTGTTTTTATTTTACTCTTTTGGTATAATGGGCAGGGATCCGAACCAACATTTTTATACTGTAACCATAGGGGCTGGAAAGTTGCTACTACAAGCCTCCAATTTGTTAATAATTGCCTGGGTGGTCAGGTAGAGCCTCAGAACTTTTCAGTAAAGGGCTGTTAGGGCTTAGCAGCGCTGCCTTATTTCTATACATTTTTTATAGACCTCTATAGAGCTAGGGAACAAAATGCTTGTGCTATCCCTGTTTTAGTGAAAACTACTGTATCTCAAATATTCTTGCATTTGGGGACTAATTCAGAGATGCACATCATTCTTGTCTCTGCTACAATCCCATACGCAGCAGACATGCAAAATTCTGCTAATGAGTCTTGAGCACAGAGATGTTAACCTCTTGTTTCTGTCATTTGTTACTTATGTATCAAAGTGGGATCATTGATCGCACAGAAAACCTCGGAGCAAGTGTTACATGTGCCACTGCGGCCCTCTGCCTGATTGGCTGTCAGTTGCTATACTGGCTACAGTACCTGGACTCTGGCTACTATGTGCAGCTACTCACCTGTTGATAGTATCGTTACCTGACTTCAGCGTGAGTGACCAATCACAGGAGACCTCTCCCTTCATTTGGGATTCAAGTCAGTTCCTGCCTGCCGGTGATATTACTAAGTTTCTGCACCTAGTGGAGGTTCATGTGGTCGCTGCATGCTGTGCAGTTCCTAGCTCCTGAACCCTTGTTCCTGTGTCCAGTATCCTGCCATTGTATACTTTTGCTCCCAGATTCAGTCCTCAGTTTCCTGTCCCTGCCAGTCCTACTCCTATGTGCTCCTGGATTTTGCCCTGTTCCTGTGTCCTTCCCAGCAACGTTTCTGTGCCTTGCCAAGACCCTCCAGCTTACCTTTTGTGTTGCCTCTGATTTGTGTCTAGTCCCTATGTGTACCTGTGGATTCGTTCTGACAAGTTCACCTATATCAAGTACAAGTTCTGCTGCAAACTTCAACCTGCATCCGCCTGTCAGCTCAACCATATCAAGTACTGGTTCTGTTACAAACTCCCACCTGCATCCTGAATAGCTGGCCTGCCACAATTGAGGCCATATCCAACATTGCATGTAGAACATTATTCATACCTGCATCCTGAGTAGCTGGCCTGCCACAACCAAGCCCAAATCCAGAATTGCTGCTTTGGCATTGTTCCATCCTCCTTCCTGAAAAGGTGGTCCGCTACAATCCAGATCTGCATCTTAACTGATTTTGTTTATGTCCACCTGTGCCAGTTGATTACTTCCAGAAGCAGTCTCCAGCACGCACCTGCAACAGCTAATAACCCCTACCTTGTCTGCTGTCATTACTCCAGGTAAATTTTCTGTGCTTACTGGGTACATCCATAACAGCAAGCCTATGCTGACTCAGAATGAGCATCTCACCTAAGATGCTGGGGCCTCTTCAACTGTGGGCCTGATGCAGATTGGAACGCAATTGCTAATATGCACACAATCGGCCATTTGAGGCATACTGCGCATGTGTATGCATTACAGTGCACGTGCGCTAACAAGCTACTGTCATCAGGACTGCGATCACAGTGACTATGCAGATCCATCGCAGTGTTTGACAGTAAGTACTGTTAGGGGGTGATGACAGGGAGTTGTTGGTGAAATACAGGCATGCCAGTGCATTTGAATGCCATTGCTTGGGCATGCATAAACTATCCACTGCAGTGCCTTACGCAGCTTGAGGACTCATAGCATGTGCTGAAGTTAGCAATTTCTGAGTAAGGTCTGACCTTGTGCAAGTGTGTGTGAGGCTGCGATGGTACTCAATTTGTAACAATGGTTTTGCAGTCTTCCTAAACATTAGATGTGTGTAAGGTAAAGTGGGCATCTACATGTTGTGCTGCGGCAGCATAGTGATCATGAAGGATTAGCATACTATCGCAGTTGAACTGCGTGCGCAATCGCTATTGCATTTGCAGTTGCGATCGGTAGTGAATCAGGCCCTGTGTACGAATTTGCAAAGGTTCGCCAGGGCATTCCCAGAAAATAGTCCTGACCCTCCTGCTTTTTTCAAGCCACCCCCAAAAGCTGACTATCTTTCATGCACTTTGTGAATAAATCCTATTTGCAACCGCCATCACTAACTAGTCACTGAGCGTTTTTGGCACATGAGCACTAGCGGAAACAATTGCTCCACTGTATCCAACATCAACATTGTATGCATCTCTCATTCAGGGCATTGGTCTGGTTGTGGATCTGGGGAGAGATGCATTTTACATATATTTTTTAATTATTATTTATTTACATCAATATAAGCGGTGTCAGTTATGTGAAGATGGTACTGATATTAAAGTACATGGGCAAAGCAAATGTTTGATTACGTTTTTTGCTGTAGAAGTACCCCCAGGAATCAGGTAAAGGGTTGCACATTTCTCAGTAGATGTGATCTATTCACTTTTTTTGGTGAATTGGGAATTAGGCATATTTATTATAATTATCAACAAAAATATCAAATGGAGCAAACACACAACTATCACTCAATGAGCTATAATAACTGTACCATATTCAGGGTATTTTATATTTTATTGTCATATGTTTGCTTACTTATTGTGATAATGACTAATTTTATGTAGTATTCAGTTTCTATTTTGGAGAACTTTTGCATTTTAGCATTGGGGCACCTTTAGACCTCTTCAATTAGTACATAATCAATAATATTAGGCAAGGTTGGGCAAATGCAGAGTTAATAGTAAAATGGGCATACAGTAATCTGCACAGTAAAAATGGAACACAAATATAACAACTCTCCACAATATGCAGCGCTTTACACATAAATGTTGTGCAACTGCAAGCTATGGATGTAAATTTATCACACCCTTAGAGATGCTAATGTAAAACACATTTCTCAAAGTGGTGAACAAAGGCATATTTTGTGGCACTTACACCTTATTAAATGACATCTTCTGGAGAATACAAGTAAAACCTTTGTAAGTCTACTCAAAATTCCATAGGGACATGTGCTCCTAAGAGTGAGAACCATATTGCAACCTCCAAGAAACTTTTAGTATTATCAGGAAACACAACAATTTAAGTGACATACTGTAGTTATTGATTAGGACTGGTAGAAAAATAATGGGTATTCAAATAGTTTTTAAATAAGCTTTTGATTTTACTGTTCATGATAGTGATATCATTGCTGTATTGTATTTATTATACTTCATAAATGACTATACCTCCAGTATTTTTTTGTAAGACATTCTTTTTTTACTCTATTTTTTCTGGGAACTTTACTATATTTTCAATTTTGAAAGTGATACACTTGCTCATAAAGCAAATTCAGTGATGTTTCCCAAATAAACTTAAACTCCTACTTTAAATATCTCAAGGATGCAGGAAATTACAGACTGTAATGAGTAATGCTTTTGTGTAACTCCATGGAAACAGACTAAGACTTTGGGCCTGATTCAGAGCCACTCATAAGCGGCCGCTCGTTTGCTCCGAGCGATGTTTACCCAACTGCGCATGCGTACGGATCGTTATACGCATGCGCGAACCAGTCAGTGCGGCCGAAAATCGTGTGCTCGCAAAATAGCGAATGCCTGCTATTTTGAGTGACAGAATGAGGTGTATGTGGGTGGTAACAGGGAAGGTGCTTGAAAACGGGGAGTGGAGATCCGATCGCAGGCGTGCTTAAAGGTCAAAACGGGCGTTTTATGGGTGTGCATAATTAAAACATCAGCGTCATTGACAACGTCACTGGGTTTTTTTTAAGCCAGAACTGCTCGCAAAATTGTGGTAGCAAAAACCAACCACAAGAATAGCGAGCAGCTCATACCCTGTTCGATGTACTCGATTAATCTAATAAATAGCGGACATGACGTAGGATGCGAGCAGCCAGGGGGCGTAGTTTCCCAAAAAACGACCGCAAGTTTCGTTCAGACCTAGAGGCGTGAACAGACCGCAAACTGCGAATGTTTCATTTGAATAGCCACCACTATTTTCTTGACGAGCGAGCGCAAATAGCGTCCGGCTCTGAATCAGGCCCTTTGTCTTTTCTCTTTTTTATTTACTTTCTACATATAGGACAAGGCAGTTCTATGGAAGTTAAAGGTTGGATGTCTCTGATTCTTGGTTACTTAGACAATATAAACAATAAGTGATCATTGGTGTGATTCAGCATTGGACGGAATTGCATTTACGTATTAGCAAGGACGGAATTGCAAATTTGCTTGCAGGCAGCTTTGCAATTCTGTCCTTGCTAATATGTAAATGCAGTAAGAGGTGTTTGACACCTTCTGCTGCATTTTTGATCCCAGCACTGCAACATGTGATCACCAACGCGACCATTGATGATGCTGGGCCGCGGGCCAGCTGAATGAGCCTCCGTTTACTCAGGCTGGCCGGCTTGCAATGCCAGGAAACTGCCCTGTACTTGCCACTCCCAGAAAACAGGGGAGACACACCCCCATGTCTGGGAACAACAGCCGACACCCACCCTCACATCACCCCTTAAATGCATCTGCCTGTCAATCAGGCAGAGGCATCAAAGGAGCTGTATGTGATTATGCAAGACCCATTCTGCACACTCGCACATTCCTGATAATCGGGAATCTGCATTCAGTATTGCATTTGCGTGCAATGCTGAATCAGCCCCAGTGATTGCTTGTTTAAAAGCTTCATAATTGTGAAATATTTTCAGCACTGATGTAACAATTTCCACCCCTTAGTTGTCCCGTTAAAATGACAGGGTTCCTTAAAACCTCTGATAATTATACAAAAAAAATTTAATTGAATAAAAAAAATAATCACACATGCACAATGTTTTTTTTTCCATATATATAAATACTCTATAAAACCCTCACCGTATTAAACATACAAGAAAATGTTGTTTTCCCTTACCCAATACAGTTCAACCTAAACGTGTTCATAAAAACTGCACACTACATATGACTAAGGGAAAGTAATAGGAGTCCTTAGGAATCTCCTTCATCACCAGGCAATTACAAGTATTGTACACCCATTTGTGTTTTTCTGGCAGTGAAGAAGAGGGGTTGCACATTTTTAGGGATGATAGAGCTTGAATTTCTTCCTATACAACATACTTGCCATAAACAGTGTTTGGTGTCATACAGTAAAATGTTGAAAGAAAATAAAAAATGTCCAATATGCTCCCAAAATCCTCATCCAGCCTAGGAATGACCATCCTAGGGCTGATATTCATTATAATAGTAATCAGGCACTACACTTCTGATCTCCATGTAGTTAGTATGTTTGAAGATATTTGGTTTATGCTATTGGTACAGTGCATCTGGAAAGTATTCACAACGCTTCCCTTTTTCCACATTTTGTTATGTTACAGCCTTATTCCAAAATGGAATAAATTCATTTTTGTCCTTAAAATTCTACACACAATATCCAATAATGACAACGTGGAAAATTTTTTTTGCAAATTTAATAATAAAAAGAACTAAGAAATCACACGTACATAAGTATTCACAACATTTGCTCAATACTTTGATGATGCACCTTTGGCAGCAATTACAGACTCAAGTCTTTTTGAATATGATGCCACAAGCTTGGCACACCTATCTTTGGGCAGTTTCACCCATTCCTCTTTGCAGCACCTCTCAAGCTCCATCAGGTTGGATGGGAAGCGTCGGTGCACAGCCATTTTCAGATCTCTCCAGAGATGTTAAATTGGATTCAAGTCTGGGCTCTGGATGGGCCACTCAAGGACATTCACAAAGTTGTACTGAAGCCACATCTTTGATATCCTGGCTGTGTGCTTAGTGTCGTTGTCCTGCTGAAAGATGAACAGTTGCCCCAGTCTGAGGTCAAGAGCGCTCAGTAGGAGGTTTTCATCCAGGATGTCTCTGTACATTGCTGCATTCATCTTTCCTTCTATCCTGAGTAGTCTCCCAGTTCCTGCTGCTGAAAAACATCCCCACAGCATGATGCTGCCACCACCATGCTTCACTGTTGGGATGGTATTGGCCTGGTGATGAGCGGTGCCTGATTTGCTCCAAACATAATGCCTGGCATTCATGCCAAAGAGTTAAATCTTAGTCTCATCAAACCAGAGAGTCCTTCAGGTGCATTTTTGGCAAACTCCAGGTGGGCTGCAATGTGCTTTTTACTAAGGAGTGACTTCTGGCTGGCCACTCTAATATACTGACCTAATTGGTGGATTGCTGCAAAGATGGTCGACCTTCTGGAAGGTTCTCCTCTCTCCACATAGGAATGCCATAGCTCTGACAGAGTGACCATCGGTTTCTTGGTCACCTCCATGACTTGGGCCCTTCTCCCCTGATCACTCAGTTTAGATGGCTGGCCAACTCTAGGAAGAGCCATGGTGGTTCCAAACTTCTTCCATTTATGGAAGATGAAGGCCACTGTGCTCATTGGGACCTTCAAAGCAGCAGATATTTTTCTGTACCCTTCCCCAGATTTGTGCCTCGAGACAATCCTGTCTCGGAGGTCTACAGACAATTCCTTCATGATTGGTTTGTGCTCTGACATTGCACTGTCAAGTGTGGGACCTTATATAGACAGGTGTATGCCTTTCAAAATCAAGTCTAATCAACTGAATTTACCACAGGTGGACTCCAATTAAGCTGTAGGAACATCTCAAGGATGATCAGTGGAAACAGGATGCACCTGAGGTCAATTTGAGCTTCATGGCAAAGGCTGAAGCTCATGTACATGTGATTCCTTAGTGTGTTTTTTTTTTATTAAATTAGCAAAAATCTAAAACAAAACTTTTTACATGTTGTCATTATGGGGTATTGTGTGTAGAATTTTGAGGACAAAAATGTATTTATTCCATTTTGCAATAAAGCTGTAACATAACAAATGTGGAAAAAGTGAAGCATTGTGAATACTTTTCGGATGCACTGTATCATTGCTTTATTTCAGTTTTCATTTTAAATTTATATTAATTGAGATTCAACTATATTAATGACTATAAAGTCAGATGTACTAAGCTCTGAAAAGTGATAAACTGAAGAGTGATAAACCACAGCTAATCAGCTCCCAACTGTCATTTTTCATACACAGCCTGTAACATGACAGTTGGGAGCTGAGAGGCTGGTGGTTTATCACTCTCCCGTTTTCAGAGCTTAGTACATCTCCCTGCATATTGTTTGAATGTTGCCTTTTCAGGTAAAAGCTACTACATCAGTTTTTTTCCAGATTTCTATAGCAGTTTAAAGACTATGGGCTCTGTTTACTACAATCCGCATATTGAATGCAGATTGTAGTGTGATATTAATGATTGAATTCGCATTGCGAATTCAGGGCCTGATTCAGAGCCGCTTGTAAGCGGCTGCTCGTTCGTAGTAATTCGATGTTGTACAACCACGCATGCGTCGTTGTAACAGTGCGCATGTGCGTAAATCTGATTGCAGTAATTTTTCAGTCGATCGTAGACACAGCGAACAGGAAGTGACATGTCAAATGTGATTGACTGAATTGTCCGTTTTGGGGTGGTGAAGGAGGTGGAGATGAAAAAACGCAGGCGTGTCGAGGCGTTTTTTGGGCGTACATAAATTATCTTATGCAAGTGCCAAATGTGAACAGAACAAGTGATACGTCACGGTCTCATCCAATTTCCATTAAGTCTGCTACTCAGCTTGTGGTCTGGTATAGTCTACCACAATGACGATGGTCTCTTCGTACTTCCCTGGGCTCATCGATGGTGATTCGATTTATCAATTGTGGCCACAAAAACAATAATCTTTTAATTGCAAATCTGCTTGTAAGGTGTTTAGGAAATAGACCTTTTTTAGTAGCTAAAATCCGAACGCAGGTGAACTACTTAGCTGCTAATTTCGGGGTCATACAATCAATTAGATATCAATTTTTATTGTTTTTGGTACTTTTAAAATATTTGTAAGTGTTTCTATTTTGAGGGAAACAATATTGTACTCATGTTTGTTTATTTGCTTATTTTTTTGGAGGACAAGAAACCAAACGTCCTTTTGTTTTTTGCTAAATGTTAATTCAAACTCATAAATTGTTTTTAACCCTTGTTTTGTTTAACAAAATTAAATGTTTCTATTTCCATTGTATTGTTTCTAAGTTTGCTTAAAGGATTACGTTTTAACCAGTTTTGGAATAAATCACCAATAGAATTGTGCCGTTTTTTTTCATATTTTTATTAAAATGATTGTGTAAATTTTTTATTTTTTTTTATTTTTGTTTGCCATAAACATATTTTTTATAAGGATAAAAAAATTAAAATTGATTTGGCCCACACACACAAAAAATAAGTGGCATTTGAACTTTAACAAATCAAAACAACACAATTCACAAGAAAGGAGAGGGAGGTTGTTGTCGTGAAGGAATATGGGGCAAACACAGAGAAGGATTGTGGGGTAATTAGCCAGTGCTGTCATCACCTTTTAGGCCTTTTGGCTGGGGGTTGGAGGGAACCGGAACGGGCCCGGGAGCTCCTTTGGCTGGCCTGGCCAGAGTCAGATGTTGTTGCCTCTGGACTAGGCATAGGGCTAGGCACATTTGTAGGGATGGGTGTTGTTGTGCCAGAGGTGGAGGGTCCTCATGTTCTGGCAGGAAGGGAGGCCAGCTACAACATGTGCTGGCGAACGAGCTGCTCCAGGGCATTTGCAATTCTTACATTTGCCCCAGTATTTTCCGCCAGGGCATTTGCAATTTTCATGTTGGCCACAGTATTTTGCTCCAGGGCGTCCGCCACCCATAGCAGATTGGCGTCCATCCTCAGCAGAATCTCGGTGTGCAGATCCATTTTAACATTGAGATCAGTGAGGAGGGCCACTACCTGTGAGGGGGAATGCCATAGGGTCCCCAGCCAGATCTACTGCTTCCTCCCCTGCAGAGCCAGAAGAAATTCTGCGGCCGAAGCTCTCCTCTGGAGCAGACTCATCCGCCTGTGTCTCTGTGTGAAAAAAGAGAAAAGATTAAAAATCAGAATGAGATATTGTTCAAAACACATTTCTGAGTTGTTAACATTACAACATTTACCTGGGGCAACATGAGGAGCCGCAAAGTCTGGCATGTCGGTATCCATGTTCGACACGCCAAACACCTCCTCATCCTGCACACACCCCTGGGCCAGCTCCTCCAAATCCATGAGCTCAAGTGACACAGGGGTGGGACCCCCACCTGTTCCCCCTGCCCTATCAGCCATTTTTTGTTTAAGCCAATATTTGAAGTCACTCCATCTGTTGGTTAAAAAGTTGGCATTATTACTGCAGTATTTGGCCCTGTAACCATTTTTTAATCAAATGTAGTTTTTACGTACCGGCGTTTGACCTCCCAGGTTGAACGTTCAAACTCACCCACCCCATTGACAGCACTGGCTATGTCGTCCCACAGTTTCCATCTCTGGGTTGCACCCATATTCCTTGGTGCCTGTGCCAGGTTGTCGTTGCACATTTGCACCAAAACCTCCATCTCCTTCCTTGTGAATTAAGGCTGTCTTTTTTTTTTGGCCCAAGTTTGCCTACTAGGCCCAGCAGCCTCTTCCATGGCATCCTCCACACCTTTTTTTTTAATGATTGAAAAATTTTAAAAGTTAATTGTTTCAAAATTTAATGTTAAACATAAGCATTTTCACATAATTTAGAAAATAATTACATGGCGCCTCTTGGCTAGTACTTTGCTGCTCTGTACTCATTGTCTTTTCTCAATGTAGCAGACCAATTTTGACCTTCAGTGACATTTTTATACATGCATCAGCATTATTCGACCACATCATTCCTTGTGCGCTCCCATTGTCCGTCCTTAATTTGAGCGGGAAAAAAAAGCCTATTTATGGCTTGGTGTGACTTCATTTGAGGTGGCATTTTTGGATTGTTGTATGTTTTTCGGTGTAGTGGTTTGTTCACGGTTTCTGGTTTTTTGAAGTAGTTGGTATTGTTCTTAAGTTTGGTTTTTTAGTACTTTGTTTCTTTACGTTAGCATTTTTGTGTTTTTTCTTTTCTATTTTTATTTATATTTTTGAGTAAGTATTTCATAAATTCTCCTAAAAAATAATTAGTAAATAGTGTTCATTTTTTTCTTTTTTTTTTCTTTGTTTTTTTTAAGTTATTTTGGCAGTGACCAGGTGACAAATTCTAACTTTGCGATATTTGTCTGTTTTTGATAAGTTATTTTGGTTTTATGAATTAACAAATTCGATGTGTTGGTCTTAGCATATGATTCGCTAAGTAATGTGTGTTTTTTCAGTGTAAAATCATGTTTTAACTCTAAATGTAGCGTACTATTTTGTGAACTAATGTGTGTGGTTTTTTGCAGTGTAAAATCATGTCTTAACTCTAAATGTAACGTACTATTTTGCGAACTAATATGTGTGTTTATTTTCAGTGTAAAATCATGTCTTAACTGTAAATGTAGCGTACTATTTTGCGAACTAATGTGTGTGTTTTTTTTCAGTGTAAAATCATGTCTTAACTCTAAATGTAGCATACTATTTTGTGAACTAATGTGTGGTTTTTTCAGTGTAAAATCATGTCTTAACTCTAAATGTAGCATACTATTTTGCAAACTAATGTGTGCTCCCTTCTCTAAAATTTTGTCAAATATATTTGGCTTAATTGCTAGTTTCTTAAATTAATCTTAAAAATATTTTCTACTTTTGAAATGTAGGTTGCTTTTCACATGACAAGACCCAGGCCTGTAAGAATATTTGGCTTTCTTTGAAAAGATAAGTATATTTTTCCTAACACATTTGTCTAAAAAAATAACTACCTGGCTTAACATTTCAGGTTGATGTTAGTCGTATTATATTGGCCATGGTTCCAGAACCCAACCAACCTCAACTTCGTCCCAGGCATAGGCCTCGTAAGCATGCAAGGCCCCAGATATATAGAACACATGTCACCCTTTTTGGAATACCAGATGATGAGGTGTTAAGGTGCTACCATCTTCCGCCACAAATCATCATAGACACTATCTCAATAATAGAGAGTGATCTTGAACGGCAAACTGACAGTCCTACAGCAATACCACCACTTATGCAATTAATGTCGGTGTTACATTTTTGTGCCTCAGGATCCTTTCAAACCACCATTGGAATAGTGGCAGGAATATCCCAATCCTCCTTTTCAAGGATCCTGAGGGCAGTGATGGAGGCACTTTTTAAACACCTCCATCATTTTATTAAAATGCCATTGGATATGGGTTCCCTTAATGTGGTGAAGGCTAATTTTTACCAAATTGCTGGCTTCCCACACATCATAGGGGTTGTGGATGGCACTCACTTACCACTTCAGCCTCCAGCAAGGCTGGAGGCTATATTTAGAAACCAAAAGCACTTTCACTCGATGAATGTAATGGTGGTATGTGATGCCTCCCTCCAGATTCTGTCCTTGAATGCAATTCCCAGGCAGTGCACATGATTCCTTCGTCATTTGGCAATCAGGGATTTGGCACAAATGAAACAACCTACAAAATGGTGATGCGTGGCTTCTGGGTAAGTTGACACCTTCAGTTGAAAGCAATGCAAAGCTTGGTACACAATGGTCCTGATGTTGTTTTTTATATTTTCATAGTAGACAGTGGTTACCCTTGCATTCCCTGGCTGCTCACTCCTTATTTGGTTCCCACACCAGGGCCACAAAGTCAGTATAATTCCGCACTTTCAGCCACCAGGCAGGTGGTGGAGTGCAGTATCGGCCTTTTAAAAGGCCGATTCAGATGCCTCCACCACTCTGGTGGCGACCTCATGTATTTGCCGGCTATGGTTTCCAAAATTGTGGTCCTGTGTGGGATTTTTCACAACATCGCCATAAGGAGTGGTGTCCCAATGCAGCCAGAGGAATGCCTTGCCTGAGGACGGCCCCCCCGAGGTTGGTCGGAGGTCAGTATGTGGGGGGCCATACACGATGAAGTTGTTGCAAGATTTTTTAGGTAATTATTTCAACAAATTTATTTAATTGACACAATGTAGACATGTAATATTTTAATGTACACTTTTAACTTTTTTTTTTTCCCTAAAATGACAATACAAATCCATGCATACTACCTGATCAACAAAAATGACTTTATGTGGACACATTGGATATAACTTTGGGAACACTGATTTCTTCTCCTCATTTGTGGATTCATGTTGGCATGTTACTTCTTCAAACAGTTCCTGATTGTTTATTTTTGTGGGTTTTGGTGATTTTTGGACTTTTGTGTGTGCGTTTTCAATGTTTGAATTTATTGTGCCAATTCACTTGGTGTTTATTATTTGTGTGCATTAAATTTATTTTTTACGTTACCCAACCATTTCCATTGTCAATTACAACCAAGTGTAACCTGTTTCAAAAAATGCAAAGTTGCGGGTAATTTGTGATTCTCTGGTCCATCACTTCAGTGAGGACCAGGAGTTCACGGCGACAAAAAGCGGAGGCTCTCATGATGGCAATGATTTTTTTTACACAAAACAGTTTTAATAAAGGTCCTAGAAAAATTTGATTGGCTAATGTACTTTGTAAATTAACAGGAACAATTTTATTGGTTATTGTATGAGTCATGTGACCTACACCCTCACAAATATAATGTGAGTTATGATAGGCTTGATGCAGTGACATGCGTAAGCTAATTTAAATATCAAAATTAAAGTATTTTAAATATGCCTATAAAAAAAAACGCAAAACAATACCAGCATTCTAACAAACTATTAAGTTCGAAAAACCATCCCCTTGGTCAAACCGTACGTATTCTGCTGAAGAAATGACACACACTAACAAGAATAAAGTTTATTGACAGTGAAAAAAAAACCACGATTGCAAACATGTGAATAACAATTAAGGTAATTAATATAGTGATTGCCATTAATCGATTCAAGTATGTTTGCAGAATGAAATAGCAGGCAATTGAAAACTGACAGGGCCACTTCCAGAATTGACTTGTGCGAGCGCTCAATGCAACCAAAGAGGAGACGGACGCTTGCTATTTTGAATGCTCGCTAGCTAAAGGAGGGGTTGGGAGAATATGGGGCGGAAGGTTAGCTATGAGCAAACATATGAGCAAGCGCTTAAATTAAAAAATTTTTGTTCGTTCGGCGGACGAGCGAACGGCCACTTGCGTCCGGGTCTGAATCAGGCCCCCAGGCAATATCACAGGGATTTACTACAAATTCCCTGCAGGGACAGAGCTTGTGATAAAGCTCTGTCCCTGCAAATCCCCTCTGCACACTAGTCATGGTATTTTCGGAAAAAATACCATGACAAAGTGCCCACACATGCGCCAACTGGCAGCTGCTGCTACCCCCCTGGTGCTAAGCCCTGCCCCCTGGTGCTAAGCCCAACCCCCAGTGATCATGGACCCCCCGCAACCCTCCTCCCCGTGACACCCCCTCCCTTAATTACACTTACCTGCATGATCCGGGCCTCCAGTGATGTCCTCCATGCCGCCTATCAGGTGATCACCCATACTGCACTGGGACCCAGTCACCTGATGACTGGGCTGCAGTGCAGCATGGGAGACCAGCTGATCAGAGGGCAGGCATCACCGGAGCCCCGATCACTGGTCCATGGAGTCAGGTAAGTGAATTTTTTGTTTTTTACTATTTTTTTTTTGCAGTGAATCAGCTTCAGGTCTGTTTAGACCACACAGCTGATCACTGGGACCGGCTACCGGCCCTGCTCTCCCCGTTAGAGCAAAGTAGGAGTCCGGTAACAAGGGGAGACCCTGGATAACGCCACCTCCAGGCGTTGTTATCACAGGGCCTCCCCAGGTATTTTTTCACAATTTATTTTTAGTAACTACCATACAGATCACTTTTCCCATTACAATTATGGGAAATGCAATCTGATTACTAAAAATAAGTGATACTTAGGGGTTGGAGTAGAATTTTACTAATTCTACTCCAATTGCCCTGTAATAACTATAGGTGATACTAAAATAATGTGAAAAGGGTGTTGAAACACCCCTTTTCACTTTATTTTAGTAAAAATAATTTTAATAAATAGAGCCCTATATGGTGAAACAATAATCATCTGATGTTCAGTTTACTAATAATACTTCCAGGTTATATAAAGCATCTCCATTATAATTTAGATATCCCATATACATTTATTAAGTTTATAGCTTTAAATGCATATGATGTGAATATATAGTTATCAGAAATATTTATTACTGGTTATTAACAATTTGATTGTTTTATATCATAATTTAATTTAATGCAGGATGACTATTATTTAATTGAATTCTGAGGCACCAATTATAGAGCACACTTTTGACATCAAGGGGTAAATTTACTAAAGTGAGTTTTTAGCAGTGGAGATGTTGCCCATAGCAACCAATCAGATTCTAATTAACATTTAACTAGCACCTTCTAGAAGATAATAACTAGAATCTGGTTGCTATGGGCAACACCTCCACTTCTAAACCTCTCATTTATTACCACATGTTTAGACATAATCAGCTTTGTCGGAAACACAAATGGATTAGTGGTTTGCAATTTAAAAAACATGGGATGTGATTTGAACTTTCAGCCTCTAAACCGCTGGATAGTAAATACTATGGTTTGCATTTGAAAGCTACTGTCCATGTGATGTGTGATGATTTTCAAACTTCACAAAAACATAAATTTACCCCTAAATACTTTATATATTTTTACAATGTGTATATTTATAACAAAACAAACAGATATCAGAGTTCTGTGGTCTAAAATTTAGCAATATTTCAGGACTAAGTTATAATCCTGACACATTTATCCTAAATAAATGACAACTTTTATACTAACTTTCATTATTTTTTAGATGTAAGTCTGTCATTAATTATAATACTAGCTGAACATCATATAGATTCCTCTTTACTTTATTTATCTACATATACTTCATATGGTACCATAAAAAAGGAGAGAAGCTGGATTGATTGTTTATAGGTTACTGACCCATGGATGCTTAATTTGTTGCATAGAGACAGCAATACAGTTTAAAGGGGTTGCAACTTTGTATAACACCAACATACTAAATCTATACAAATCAGAAAAGATATAGTGGATAATCCACCTTAGGGAGCACATTTGATATCAACCATCATACCATTTATCAAGGATAACAAATTTATTAAATCCATAAGCATACATAAAATTACTATACACTCACATACTATATATATAAAATAGCCACTACTTGTCTCCAACCCTTCAACTATTGACTGTATTAGTCCTTAGTAGATATTAGTTGGACAGAGCTTCCAGCAATTATGTGAATTGGGACTCCAGTTTATAGGTGTATCTCCCATTAAATTTTAAATAAAAAGTGTTCCTTCTCTGCTGGATAATTTATGCAGGGCAGAGTGCTGCTCCTGCATGCGTTATACTCTACCCTAGTCAACTATTGCTGGTACAGTTTAAAAATATTTTATTAACACATGATGTTAACACATGATGTTAACACATGATGTTAATAAGAGGGAGAGCGCCTGCTCTATTTCATAAACACCCGGCTATATGCTCAACCTATATTGAGTCTTTGCTGAGTTACCGCAGTTGTAATTAGGGCTTATATGGGGGATGCTTGCATTCTTACCCCAATGCATGCATCGTTATGAAGTGCGGCAATGTAATGGGATAGCAAAAGCCATATGTTATTCATTGTCTTCATGTGTGTGTCAGGCTTTAGTTGGTGTAAGGAATGTGGAAAGTAAACACGCCATAAATCCTTAAGAAATTGTCTTTAGCTATATACGTGTGTGTTAGGTTTAGAGGGTCTTTTTCAGCAGTTTTATTTATGTTCATAATGTCATTTGGTAATTATGTATATGGTTTGTATATAATAAGTTTAAGAAGGGTGGTTTGTGATACAAATGTAAATGGTGTATTTTAGGGGACAGTTGTGGTGAAATATGTGTGTGTGTATATATATATATATATATATATATATATATATATATATCTGTGTATAAACTAATCTTACAGTGTTTTTAAAAGAGCGAAAGTTAAGAAAGGACAATGTTTACTGTTACCAGACTTAATCCCAAATAAATGTTGTGTTACCTTCAATTAATCTGAAAACATACACCATAAATAGTTGTTGTTAAGATTTCCAACATTTATAATTGAGGCAACAGTGCCCTCTACTGTCTATTAATATTTATGTATATTTCCCAAAACATACCTCTTTATACTTAAAACGCTTATTCAGGAGTTTTCAGCCTATATAAACTGTAATTTCTAAGCATAGAGGTAGCCTTTGCTTTTGCTTTTACCTTGACCTGATCTGCAGTTAGTGACCAGAAGGTTTTGACTTTGAAATCCAGCTCCATTTTATGGGGATTGAGGCTCCTGGATAGAGAGTGTCTAACCATTTATATCATGAAGCTATGTAATGTATTATTTTTATTTGTTATTTTGTAATAATTAACATTATTCTAAGATATTATTTTGTGTGGCTTGATTAACTCTTTGTATCCAAGAATCTTATTTTGTTCCACCGAGAACATTAAAGTGGTATCAGAAGTGGGATACAGAGATATAATAGTCATAAACATGCTAGGGATGTGTAGCCGATGGTTTAAAGGTCGTGAAGACCATTGTAAATTACCTTCATGGTTCAGTTGTTCTGGACACAATACTATTCCATAATGAGGGAGTGTGTCTATGTGTGTGTGTGTGTGTGTATATATATATATATATATATATATATATATATATAATATTTCAGCCTGTGAAATGCCTGGTGAAGATTTGCAAGCAATTAATTTAACTGTGTATTCAAAGTATGACCGTTGAGCTGCTGCTGCAGTATTAAGCATAGCTGCACAGGCTCTGGAAGTGTGCCATCAGACACAGCTGGATTACAGAGCATATTAATTTGCAAGAGCAGAATGCAATATTAAAGTCTTTCATTCATGTTCAAGAAAATTACGCGGAAACACTGAATCAACAGTTCAAAACATTTGTTGTAAATAAAAAACAAAAGTGGAGTGGGAGAAAGGGTGTGCCCTCAGCAAAAATCTGCACATTGATTGTACAACAGTATTGGGAGAATTTGCAGAATTTTGAGGTGGATTCTTCAGATGATGAATTTACAGAGGGAATTGCTGATGAATTGCCTATTGTGACACAGTATAGAGCTAAAGATGAGACTGTAACTGAACAGGTAGTGGGTTCTACCAGCTCCCAAAGGTCAAATTCCGCAGCAGCTGCTGCACATACAGTAAATGGACAGAGGAGCAGTGGTAATATACTGCTGCTAAGTTAGAGTTTAGGTAGTCGTTACAGACAGAAATCACGAGAGCCCCTCCTTGAGTGGTTGTTACGTTTATGGGAGGAGGGGGCAGATAGTGTCCTTTTGGATAGAAAGGAAGCTCCCCAGATGGGGTGCTGTGCATTGATCCAAGAGTATGATTGTACATGCAGCATACAAATACTACACAGGGAGATTTTTTATTGTTGTATTTGATACGATTCCATCAGAAAAGTGTGCATTCATGCACATTCTAATAGAACACAGAAAGTCTCTTGTGCTAGAAATTGAAAATGATTGGAGATAGCTTAGAAAGGTTTAGAACTCTTTAAAGATCACCCGCTATTCCAAGAAAGAAACCTACTAGTTAGCAACACAGTGCAGAGATATGAACAAGAGATCATCAAAACCAAAAATGAGAAATTTTTGAAAGACTCTGCAGATTATGAAAATTCAATTTATACATATAAGAAAAAATCAAATAGTTAATTTTTTTTCCTCCACATAAACAATATCCAAGGAACCAATATAGAGAGAATTCACAAGTCTCCAGTTGCAGAGATCATATTCCATCCAAACCTACACCCCTTGTGGAAGAGCAAGATATCCAACTAACTCCATAATAGACATACTACCCATAATACCCCCAGCACCTCCAGATGGTTAGGAGCTAGACCTAAAAACCTAATTTGTACCACAATACAGATTTTCAAAAATCAAACACAGATACCAATTACCCAATAAAACGACCCTTCTCCCTGAACAATCGATATGAACCTCTACAGACTCTGACACCAAAAAGGAGAAAAAGTAGAGGAAACATAGGAGGAATTAAAATGCACACAAGAAAAAATGCAAAGTTACATTAAAACCTAAAGGAATTTATAACCTATCATCCAAAACACTTCACTCACTTGGTCTGCATGACACTGCCCTCTCCAGGCTATCCTCCTACCTCTTTGACTGATCCTTCTCTGTCTCAACTCATGACTCCTCTTCTCCCCCACAGCCTCTTGCAGTGGGTGTTCCCCAAGGTTATGTTCTTTGACCTCTCTTTTTCTCACTCTATACATCCTCACTAGGTGAACTCATCAGCTCATTTGACCTCCAATATCATATCTATGCTGATGATACTCAGATCTACCTTTCCTCCCCTGACCTCTCTCCTTCTCTCCTCACTCATGTCTCCAACTGTCTCTCTGCCATTTCTTCCTGGATGTCACAGTGATTTCTTAAAAACTTAATATGTCTAAGACTGAGCTAATCATCTTCCCTCCCCCCTACATAACCACACTTCCCACCATTTCTTTATCAATTGATGGCACAACTATCTCCTCTAGCCCCAAAGTGTGCTGTCTTGGAGATATCCTGGACTCCTCCCTCTCCTTCAAACTACATATCCAGAATCTCTCACAGTCCTATCATTTTCATCTAAAAAATAATTCCAAGATTAGACCCTTTCTCACCCAGAATGCCACTAAAACCCTCATACACTCATTGGTCATCTCCAGATTGGACTACTGTAATCTTCTCCTAGCTGGTCTTCCCAAATCCCTTCTCTCCCCTCTCCAGTCTGTCCTCAATGCTGCTGCTTGGCTCATCTTCCTCTCAAAATGCTCTGCATCTGCCACCCCTCTCCTACAAGCACTCCACTGGCTCCCCTTCCCTTTCAGAACCCAATTTAAGGTTCTCATACTCACTTACAAATCCCTCAGCCATTCCTCTCCCATTTACATCTCTGATCTCCTCTCCCTTCACTCTCCTGTCCACCCTCTTCATTCAACAAATGCACGCTGCCTCTCATGCCAATTGATTACTTCCTCCCACTCCCGCCTTCAAGATTTTGCCCGCACTGCTCCCCACTTTTTGAACTCTCTCCCACTTCCCATTAGACTCTCTACCTCTATTCAATCCTTCAAATGGGGTCTGAAGACCCACTATTTCATCAAAGCCTTCCAGCTCTTGTCTTAACTTGCTGCTTCATACACCTTCCTCCCTGCCTACCCCATCTGTTTCACACCTGTTTGTCTGTCCCTCCACCTTAGAATGTAAGCTTCTAGGAGCAGTGCCCTCTACCCTCTTGTTCATCTCCTTACTCTACCTTAATCTACTTCTTACTCTCTACGAGGGCACCTAACACTTGATTGCTTTGCATTGTAGCTTATCTGGGTGTTATGGTCGTGAATGTAGCAATGCATATTAACCATGTACTGTAATGTATTGTACTCTACTGTACTGTAAGTCACCGTAAATCAATTTATTTGTTTATGTACTTTGTAAGGTGCTGAGGAACCCTTGTGGCACCATATAAATAAACAATAATATATATATATATATATATATATATATATATATATTAGTAATTTTATCTATGCTTATGGTTTTAAGCATAGATAAAATTACTAAGACTAAATTTGTTATCCTTGATAAATGGTATGATGGTTGATATTAAATGCGTTCCCTAAGGTGGAATATTCCGCTAAATCTTATCTAATATTCTTGTTTAAGTTAATCCAGAATTAACAAAAGGGTAACAGCAGACATATATATTTATTCTCAGATCAGAAGGTAAACAATTTATTTTATAAAAAAAATTTAGATAAATTTAACAGCGTCTGAGAAATTGTTTTTGTAATGTGATCTATACAAATCATTTATCTAGATACCATTGTATCGCACAGTGAACAAATATTACAAAGTAAGGGCAATAAAATTGGGAAAACTTGGGATTTGTATAGCAGTACAATACTTCAAACTTGTTCCTCCGATAGTTACACTAAGTACATTTCTACTAACTCTAAGTTAGTATAATAATGCAATATCTGTGAGGATAACTTTCAGTTATAAACAGAAAACATTTCAAGGACAAGACCTTCTGTAATATATCCATATGCAACAACACTAATTGGTTTCCCAGATCAACAATGTTTTTATTACTGTGCTTTTGAAGCAGATTGATATTTTATTTTGTGTGATTGACCCATGACATTCTAATTACTGGTGACTCCAGATCAATCCTTTTTCTTCGCTGCTACAAGACAGCTCATCAGTATTTAAAATAATTGATTGCTCTGCTAATTATGTGATTTTTTTTTCTTGTTCACTTGCTTCTATCTTTCTTATGTATAATAATGGAGTTGAAAATAAATTGAAATATGTATCCCATATGGTTTACTCTTCCACTATCAAATTGTATTACTTTTAGTAATGAGTTTTGAGAATTTTAAGTATCCCCAGTGGAACTTCAATATGCTACATGGACACTGGAATGATAGATTTGTGACATCATATTTGAGTAATATGATATAATTGTATATCAATAATACAACAATTCGGATCTATAATAATAATAATAATAATAATAATTATTATTATTATTATTATTATTATTATTATTATTATTATTATTATCCTTATATGGTGCCACAAGTGTTCTGCAGCACCTTACACAGTACATAAATAAATAGGTGACCAGTGGCTTACAGTACAAGACAATACAATGCAGGACAAAGACATGGATAATATACATTGCTACATTGGTGACCATTACACATAAATAAGCAACAGAGCATAAGCAACCAAGTGTTGCATTGCCAAATGTGGATTGAGAAGTACAGTAAATGAAAGTATACATATATAATAGCATTTTTCAAAAAAATACTAGCATAGCATTTCCAATTTTTGTTTTAACTAATTTTATTAACTGATTAAACATTTATGGATTGGAAGTCGATCAATGTTTTAATTAGAGATGTGCAGGTTCAGATTCTTAGAATCCAAACACACCTGAACTTAGAGGTATGTGTTGAACTGAGTCATGGGCTCGGGTCTTCCTGTCTTGTATGCATCTCAAAACTAGGCAAAACATCACCTTCCCAGTGTCGTATATCTCGCGTGTTTAGGATTCAATAAAAGTCACTCCCTCGTGGTCCAGGCACTATTTCACACAGGACACTGGAGGGTAAGGGTGTGTGGGATGGGTTTCAGCATGTCCATGACTTTGATTAAGTATTGTGGGCTACTGTATGTTACACTCAGTGTCATCATTACCAAGGGCTGTGTGTAGCAGCATTGTCTGTGACTGTCAATGTCTGTCATCAGTAAAGGTCTGTGGGCTGCAGTGCAACTGTTATTAAGAGATGTGAGCTACTGTGTGTCACACAGAGTGTCATCATTATCAGTGAAGGGCTGTGGTCTGCAGCACAATGTTAGGCAAACATTCATTATAAAAATAAGTGTGTGTTCAGGACAGGTTCAAGCATTGTTGAAAATTAATGTTCAGTAGGTGCCACTGTTACTTCAGTGTTAACGTGTGTGGTGTTCAGGCACTGTACTTGTTCAATAGGAGACATAATTACTAATAGCTCTGTGAATCAGTGTTTTAAAAAAATAAGTGTCTGTTGTTCGGGCACTGTAATTAAAAATAACATTTAGTAGGTGCCACTGTAACTAATAGTGCTGTGAGTCGCAGTTTTAAAAAAAATATAAGTATGTGTTGCTCAGGCACTGTACATAAACAATGAAGTTCAGTAGGTGCCACCATTACTTACTGCAGTTTTAAATAGAATAAAATGTGTGTGTAGTTCAGGTGCTGTTTTTAAAAAATAGGATTCAGTAGATGCTACCATTACTACTAGTACTGTAAATCACATTGTTTATTTTGTTTTTTAAAAGTGTGTGTGTTGTTCAGGCACTGTACTTAAAAAATAACGTTCAGTAAGTGCCACCATTACTTACTACAGTGTTAAAAAAAATAAACTTGTGTGATGTTCAGGCACTGTACATAAAAAATATTATTCAGTAGGTGCCACCGTTACTAACAGTGCTGTGCGTTGATATGGATCAGTTGATAGAAGAGCAGGAGCAGCAACCCAGTACTAATGCTGAGGCTGCTGCCAGTCATGATAGCACTTTAACTTACTAAAGGTGGTCCAGGAAACACAAAGAAAGGGCACCTGAAGTTTAAGTATTTCACAATGTTAAAGAAAACATCACTTCTAAAAATAAAGAGAAGGTTTACAACAACAAAAATACAAAATTACCATCATGCCATAAACTCTATTCAGTAGCTAGCGCTACTGCTGTTTAATGCACTAGAAAAATGTTTATTGCAGAAACCGGGGCCAAACACAGTAGGTATCTTCTTCTGTAACCTCTAATGATGATGATGATGATGATGATGAAACACTTTCTTGTTCTGAGTCTCATAAGTCTTGTAAAGGTGTCTACTATAAAACAGACAAATCAGTACCCCAAAAACAAGAACACCACTTAGGCTGAAGAACAAACTGGGGGCCTGATTCAGAGCCGCTCATAAGTGGCCACTCGTTTGCTCCGAGCGATGTTCGCACATCTGCACATGCATATGGGTCATAATGCGCATGCGCCAACCAGTCAGTGCAGCCGGAAATCGAGTGCTCGCAAAATAGCGAGTGCCTGCTAATTTGAGTGACAGGATGAGGCGTTTGTGGGTGGTAACAGGGGAAGGTGCTTGAAAACAGGGCGTGGAGATCCGCACGCAGGCGTGCCAAATGGTCAAAACGGGCGTTTTAAGGGTGTGCATAATTAACAAAGCAGCGTCATCGGCCATGTCACTTGGTTGTCTCTTAGCCTGAACTGTTCGCATAATTGCGGTAGGAAAATCCAACCGCAAGCACTGCAAGCAGTTCATACGCCTTTCGATGTACTCGATTAAACTAATAAATAGCGGAGATGATCTAGGATGCGTGCGGCCAGGTGGCGTCTTTAGAAAATAGCGAGAGCATTTTTCGTTCGCTCGCTCAGACATAGAGGCGACAACAGACTGCAAAGATCGAGCTTTCAATTTAAATAGCCGGCCCCTTTTTCTGAATGAGCAAGCGCAAATAGCGTCCGGCTCTGAATCAGGCCCTGTGTTCACAAATCCATGAGGAGAATCTAGGTGTGTCCACATTAGTTATGTGTGAAACTGACATTTCTGACATTGTTCTCATAGAGAAGCCTCTTTCCACTATTTCTGCAACTTCTTAAAATGTGTACAAGTAAGGATTGTCACATAATAGAAATTGAGGATGCTAGTGTGGATGTGCAACAGGATGATGAGCAGGGGTATTTGTATACTGTCTAACTCTAATGAGGATGTTGATGATGAAGATGTTGTTTCTGTAAGTCAGCTTCCAGTGGCAGCAGTTCTTGCTTGTGATACATAGAAAGCCACTGTCATGTCTGGGCATAAGACCAGAAAAGCCATCTTTTGGGTGTGGAATTATTTTTACCAAATCCTTGCAACATTTATGAAGGCATCTGTACCATTTTTTTAGGCCAAAGTTAGTAGAGATAGGGATGTTAATCATCTAGGCACCTCCTCCCTGTTATGTAATTTGCAGTGAGTTCATGCAACTTATTTACCAAAATGATAGTAATTTGTAAAATAATAACAATCAGTCTAGTATCAGCTTCCAGCAGTTTGGACCAGAACATATCAACTCAACCACCAACATCCTCATCATCAACCTCCTCATTAATGATCAGAGGTAGTCCTTCCAAAAATTGTTTTGTGCAGACCCAAATAAAACAAAGCAATCCAGCAATTAAAATGGCAGTCCCTGTTGCTAAAGTGCTTGGTTTATTTAACTGTGTGTATGTATGTATGTGTGTGTGTATATATATATATATATATATATATATATACATACATACATAAGGGTGGGTGGGAGAGCCCAAGGAAAATTTTAATTGTGAAAAACTTTTTTTGTAATGGGCTGCATTTTTGGGGGGCATTGTGGTTGGTCTTGTTATGCTTTGAAAAAAATTTCAGTGGTTATTGTTCTAATACATTATTACTCATTTTTTAAAGAAAATAATATTAATACAATGTTAATAGCCAATGATTCCCTTGAAAGGTTAGATAACACAAATATTAGGAGGCTGACCTGCTTGCCAAACTACTGACCTCCCCTCCTCTCTCATAAATTTAATTTAATTTTTTGATTGACTAACTAAGCAACCCTTCCTTTCTTTTACCTGCCTTCCACTACATACACACCATCTCCATTTCTCTTTACTGCCCTGAGAGCTTTAATTTAGTTCTAGATTTATGAAAATATTATTGGTTTATATGGGATCTTATAGTTTATTAAACTTCTACCCTGTCTGCCACTGCTATGTGGCATAATGATATAGTCTTTTAAATGGCCATGTGTTTGTGGTACTGCTGTGTTTGCATAATGTAGCCAGCCAGCCTTCGGACAATATTAGTAAACAATATTATGAACTGTGAGGTTGTCAAGATTGACTGGAAATGGATGTTGTTAATTTTAATAATACTGTAGGAAAAACCAGGCCCAAATCACATGATATTAGCATTATTTTTTTAAATACGATCCGAAACAAAACCAAAACACGAAGATGATTCCAGATCCCAAACCAAACATGGGGGTTAGTTCACATCTCTAGTTTTAATAAATATTTCCTCACCTTGTGATTTAAATGATTTGGCTAAATGTAGAAGAGAACTTGTATTTACCACCCTACAAACCAAAGTCATAGTAGCTCTTTAAAATTAGGTCTAATCAAGTTCTCTTACAATACTGAGACAGGTATTACTTCCTATTCTCAAACTTAATCCCACTACAGACCCAGTGTAATTCATGTGCATCAAATATCACTTCTCGGGATGTAGTGATGAGACTGACGGTGGAATCCCGACAAGGGATGTAACATAGATATTGAAATACTGATGCCTATGTTAATCCCAATGTTGGAACGCCGAGGATGCCAGCCCAAATGAAGGTAAGTCCGGGGCACCCTTAGTATTAGCCACAGGGGGGAGGGTTAGTAATAGGGAGTCTAGCATGGTTAGCATTAGGTTTGGGGGGGGAGATTAGGGTTAGGCACCCCCTAAGAGGAAGGGTTAGAGTTACTCATTACTGGAGGAGGTTAGGTTTAGGCACCCAAAGCAGTAAAAATAGATTGAGGTGAGTCAACCAGACACCCTCAGTTTCCTGGTGCTGAGAAGAACACTAATAAGGTAAATGATTGAATTCTTAAAAAATAAAAAAATATTGAATATTTGTAAAATAATACAGGTCACAGCGCTGCAAAACTTGTGTCAGTTGCTAATCTCACATAACTACACCTAGTGAACAAAAGAAAGAAAAAGTTGCGCTGATGTGGCTGTATAATTGGTAAGTACTTGATTGATTTGAAAAAACATCTAAGCATCTCTGAATCATATGAAAAAATTATTGAACAAACTATAACATGTAATTAGTTGGAATATATTTCTTGAACACAATTAAAATCACAATATTGTTGCAACAACTCTGAGGACAATTAGAAGATTTTCATGGCATATAATAGTTCCACTAATATCCTTTAATTTTAATTGGTGTCAATAGGTAAAATAGGATTCAAATGCTCACCACCATATTTCGACATAGATGATAAAAAGTGTCCAGCAGTGATGTTGTGTATAGGGGAAGTCTGGCTGCCACTTGTAGTGCTCCGGAGCTTATGCTGGAACCAGCGTGTGGCTGTGTGGGAGTCCCCCACTGCAGCATAGAAACAACTAGCGGAGCCGCAATTACTTCTCAGCACACGAGGCCAGAAGGCAGCTGTGAGGCGACCGGTGTCCATCTGACACCTAGGTCTGCAAGCGGTCTCCTGATTCCCAGAAGCAACAAATATAAATGGCAAGTGCCACATCCTGGCTGTCGGGTTTTGATGAATCCAATGCGGTCCGGAGCTTACGTCTCACTGCTTGGAGATGTAACCAGTGGTGATGAGCGGCAGCAAGTGAAGAGTTGCTGAACACTGACCACAGTGTGTGGTTATAACCCCTTTGATGCATTTTCACTCCCCTCTTGGAGCTTTTTCAAGATAGGTTTAGGCACCCCCCCTGGAGGATTAGGTTTAGGGTGCGGAGAGGGGATTAACAATACTGGATCAGAACCTCATATACCCCTGCCTATACCTTCTAAAACCCTTCCTATAAACCTCTAAGGATGACGCTAATTTGCGAACACAGTCATACAGTAAATAAAGACTTAAACCTGGAATCTGTGGTTCCAAAGCACAAGTGTTATTCAAGTAAAAGTTCAGACAGTTACACGCAATTGATCCAGACACAATTTAGGTGCAAAAGGAAATTATACAGACCCAAGTACAGTATACATATGCAACGCTTCCGGACCCGAAGATAGGCATCAGCAAGAGACCCCTCGTCATACAGCATTCAGCACGAAGACTAAGAACCAGCATTTGAGCACACATATTTATCCCCCCCAGAATAAACAGGACAATAGAGAAGTTTGTTGCTGATGTCAATGGTTCCCAGGGGAGAAACATCTGTTACAGGGCAATTAACAGGCTGGTTCAAATAGACTCTCCCTGCCTCTAACAGCTGGGGATCTTTCCCTTCCCGCCCCCTGCAACATCCTAACAGTTGTTCATGAAATATACATTTTGTTGCTTGTAGGCTCTGCAATCCATAACTCGAGAATGCATGGTGCGATCTCCCCACCGATAACACCTTAGTTATCAAATATCTTTATTTCTCAGCATTTAAACTAACTGAACAAACTTAAATCATACACTTTAAAGCTTATTAAACATTATGTGTGAATATGTAATGTGTGAGTATTCGGGGTTTGATATAAGGATGCTAGTTAACTAGGGGCAGATGCGTGCGCATAAAGCTAATAAAACAGCGGTTTCATACAAAGTCCTATGCATTCGCTAATATGCGACAAGCTAACAGTGCAATTGTGTGTATTAATGTGTGCATGAGAAATGGTGAAAGATGCAATCGCATGGTGCTAATAGTATTATCTCCACATGTACTAAAATGTGAGTTTATCTAAAATGGCGCTTAGGCGGCCATTCGCAAAATGGCATCTTGCGATCTCATTTTCAAGATGGCGTCTTGTGACCAGTCGCAAGATGGCGTCGCCGCGATTAAATTTTAAACTGAACTTGTCTCAGCCAATTATTCTGCTTCGACAGGATGTTAGGTTTAGGAATCCCTGGGGGGAGGGTTAGGATTAGGCACTAAGGGGGAGGTTGGGGTTAGGTACCACTAAGGGATGGTTAGGATTGGGGGGTAGGGGAGGGTGCCTACCCCAGTCGGGATATCCTCATGTCAGGCTTCCGCTGTTGGGATTTGAAACAGCGGCTAAAGATCAACCGGCATTTCAATCCCATTCCCTCTGCCCTCTAAGGAATTTACTTATTAAACTAATTTTGCAGGAAACCATCTGAAAACATCCATTTTCTGGGGGTACCCACAAAATGTAAACATCAGCAGAAAAATATGTTGCATTTCCCTCATTTCTGTTCGCAATAGCATAGATTTCTATGTGAGCTGCTATTTTGTGAAACTTACCTTATACCCATTAGCTAACAACATCTTGAGACAGTGTTAGCCATTGTAGCCTACAGGTTACATACAATATTGCAGATTTTACTGAAAATGGGATTCTCCAGATCCCTCCCCAGTAATAGCATGAACTGCTGGGGTCCCACAGCTAAAAGAATGATGTTTGCTGATGTAATCACTTTATTTTATACTTTGCAGTGATGGGTTCTATCAAAGACCCTGTCCCTGTATGTGATTCATAACACATACAAGTGGTACACAATTTTGTATTGTCATGAATTGGATCTGGTAGTTAAGAAATGGGCCCCAAATACTGCAATATATTCAACTTTGTGGCATTTACATCTTTATGCAGTATGGTGAAGCTGGAGTTAAGATTATTTTATTAGATATAAGGGGATCATTACTATAATAAATTTTATGGGTAGCTTTGGGTTACAATACTTTATAGATGTACTTTTGATTCAATATCTTATGGAAGCAGACCACTGTTTTGCTGCTGTATTTCTGCATATCCTAAGCTCCGATTTTCCACTGGAACCCAGTGTCCATTAGCTATGCCATAGAACTGTGGGCCTGATTCAGAGCCACTCACAAACAGCGAGTGTTCACTCTGAATCAGGGCGGGTGCTTGTTTTTTAAGTTGCAGCCTCCTGGCCGCTCGCATAGCTGTGGGTGACCACCCACAGCTTATGCGAGCGGCCAGGTGATGGTCGCGATGGTCAAGACCATTGCAACCATTGGGCTTGTGACGAGACCCTTATGGTAGGGTCTCATGGCCGAAAGCCCCGGTGAACTTCCTGCTCTAATAGAGCAGGAAGTCCACCTACTGACATCACGAGTGATGACAGTAGGGCCGCCCACAAACGGCAGGCATTCCTGCAGGAATGCCACCATTTGCCCAGCAACCCCCCCTCCCCACCTTCCAAACAGGGCGAGCTGACGATCAACATCGACTGCCAACCCTTTTGGATGCGAGCGCCAGTTCAGGAGCTTTTTGCGCTCGCTCAGGGGCTCGCGCACGCGCAGTGCGCTCTCCTCGCGTGCACACTGGCCCACCATTGACCCACTTGTGAGCGCTATGCGCTTGCCAGCGGGTTTGAATCAGGCCCTGAGTTCATATGTCCATATTTTATAATATAATACTTTTCATGCTCAGTTACAAAAATTTCCACAGAGTACTTAATCACAAGGTGTTTTAACCTTGAAAAGTGATTCACACAGTAATGCTCTTGATGTTTTGTTGACAAGCAAAAGGTCAACAGGTACCACATGTTGATAAAAATAATGGCAACATGTTCTGAATATCAACAAAAACTATGTCAACTTTAAAATATGTTGACACTGCCAAAATGTCAACATGTTCAAAATGATGAAGGCCAACATGTTGACAGGTACATACAGGCATATTTATTAATATTATTTTTAATAAAAAATTGTGAAAACTGGTCTTTTAACACCCTTTTAACTAGAGATAAGCAGTTTGGTTTTCCTCAGTTATGTTTGTATCTCAAAAATGTCATCATATTGGCTATCCTGCTTTCATATATATTTCTGCAGCCAGGAAAAGAGATTCTAGTATTCCAAAACCTTTGAAATATCCAGTAGGTTTGGCGATATAAGGGATTAAACTGTCCTACAAACAGCAGTTTGACAGTCAAAGAAGTGATACATCCTTATGAGTCAATAGGCATTACAAACCCTATGCATTGATTTAAGCTTCTTAAGGGTAATAGTAAGACTCTAACATTACTGTATATTGACAAATGCAGAAATATACAAACAACAATATTTCATGGTACATTATTGATGACACATTAAGATACAAACAATGATTTCTAATATAATAAGTTCAAGACAAGTGTTTCAAGTGCATTATGTTTAATATAATAAATTGGGAATCCTGAATAGATAAGTAGGCAACAATAAAATTCACTATGTAAATTAACATTGTTATAAATGACAGTATATGAAATAAACATTTTTAAATACTGAGCAAATTAACATATTTAATGGGGATATCAAAAAGGGCACTTTAATTTATATATACTGTGTAATATATATATATATATATATATATATATATATATATATATAGAAATAGCAATAACACAAAGTACATTTAGCAAGTAGAGAAACAAAAATTAGGACGCTAAAGAGTATACGTTTATAATGTTTTGCATGTGTTTCAATAATATGTAATTGAGTATGAAATGCGGATCTGTCCTCCTACATCTATCCTCAATACTGCATGCAACGTGACATGCCTGGCATGATTGAGCCGTCAGGTCCTATGCAACTCTGCTTGCATCAGGCATCTTTTTTTTTGCTGAAAATGCATCTAAGTTGCAATGAAATGCAAATAGTATGCACCAGGAGACTGTGCTGAGTAATTTGATATGCAACACTTGTTTATCTGTGTATGAATGAGTCTGTAAACAGAAATTGGTGTGGAAAAAGCTGTGGCTGCTGCATCGTTGCACTTTGCATGCTGATACAGAGACTCACGGCTTCATTCAGAGGCGGCCGTACGGTCTACTGCACAGCCGCCTCGATGTTTGTCCAGTGTGCATGCGCACGAGGGAGCCGGCTCCTTCGTGCGCAATGCGTGAGATCCGCTATGACCAACACCGCCGGTCGTAGCAGGTCTCTTTCCAAAGGGGGCGAGCTGTCGATGTTGATTGACAGCTCGCCCCGTTTCAAGGCGGGCCGGGGAGGTGGCAGCCCAATTGGAGGTGTTCCCATGGGAACACCTGCCGTTTGGGGGAGGCCCCACTGACATCACTAGTGATGTCAGTGGAGAGCTTCCTTCCGGCTCTGACAGAGCCAAAAGCTCTCCGGGGCTTACGACAAGTGAGACCCTACCCTAGGGTCTCGTCGTAAGCCCCGACGGTCACGATGGTCTATGACCAGCGCGACCATCACCCTAGCGGTCGTTAGAGCTGTGGGTGTAAACCCACAACCTAATGACTGAAACAGAGGCGGCCAGTCAGGATGCAAGTGGCCGCTCTGTTTCTGAGCGACTGCTTGCATCCTCCGACCGCCTCTGAATGAGGGCCTCAGTCACACACAGATATACTGTACAAGTGTTGCATTTAAAATTAATCAGCAGCCTCCTTGTGCATCCTAGTCACGTTGCATTGTGACTTAAATGCATCTTTGGAAAAAAAAGACACCTGGCACTAGCAGAGTCTCAAAGGACCTGGTGCGCTGAGATGGGCTATTTGGCATGACTGCAGCAAAGATGTACGAAGACACATCTATAACACAGAATCCATACATAAACTCCTGTGAAGAATCACAAATTTTGTACAAAGTGGGTATATTAAAATAATAAATTTACCCAAAATCTTAAAAATAAAAATTATAGGAAGGGGGCTATCTCTTAGGGCTCATTAAGTCGACAGACACTGGGTCTGATTCTGAGGTGGGAGGAAAACCAAAAGAGCAATATATATAAATATATATATATATATTTAAAACCATGTTGCGCTGCAGATGGGACAGATGTAAAATGTGCAGAGAGATTTAGATTTGGGAGAGGCATGTCCAAACTCAAATTGAAGTATGTAAAAATAGAGCTGTCCAGCCTTTGCGGGCTGCATGCAAAAGCACACCTTGCATTGCAACATGGTTTGTCCAGGTTCACAGTAACTTGCTATTTTTTGCTTTACTCCCAGCTCAGGATGAGGATAAGTGTATTCAATGAAAAGATTCAGTATATTTATTGTTGAGATGATTTTGTAGATAAATCAGTCATCTCCTCTTTGTCCCATTTGAACTTTCTCAACTGCCTGAACATGAAATATGTGGAGTTTGCATTTTATTAATTAAGCCGCAAGTATCTTCAATACTTGCGGAGGTATTGCAGTGCAAAATATCTGACTGTACATTTGGTATTTGCACTCATTACAATGGCCATATTTGTACAACCCCACACATTTGGTACTTGCATTTGTTAAATGCAGTATAATTCATCCTCCAATCAGAACTGTAAATAACTACATCATCCAAATAGGTGGCAGCATTATTTTATGAGGCTGAATAATTTTTATGTGGCTGAATAACTTTATATCTGAAAGGAGGCAGGGGCTCCATGAAGTTCAAAAGGAATAGTGACCAATTGAAGCAGACTCTACAGAGTAGAAAATATTGTGTTTTCCATAGACTCAGTAGTCAGCTCAGTCTACCAATACCCTTTTGTGAGATCAAGGGTTGAAAAGTACTTGGTTCAGCCAAGAATCAAGGAGTTCATTTAATTTTAATCTGGGCATGGGATATACATCAAACTTTGAGACTACATTCAAGCAGAAATTAATATTCCCATTAGCCTTAAATACCAAAACAATGGGACTATAATAGACAATATTAGAGTTCTCTATTACCAGTGCATTTAAAAATTAATTTCAGATGTTTTTAATAACTATTTGTCTAACTGTATCTTAAAAGGCACTTGGTAAACCAAAACACCATAAGGGGTAACATTACTATGTTGTATCAACTTAGTTCTCCCTAGAGTATCCAAAATTACAAACTTAATGTCAGACACAGGATTTAGAGAACATTACTGTTCAAAGGGTAATGAAGAGTCATCCACATTCTGAGCTCATGGTATAACTTTTTTAGATAGTTGAAGACCTAAATCACTTCTATTCTCAACAAGATGAGTAAACGGCATTTCCTGTTATTTATAATCTTCCAAAAGATTCACATGATAAATATTTTCCACTTCAGTTATTTGGTTGGGAAATTTTATAATTTACATCTCCTGCACAATGATTTACTACAAAAGGACCATGACAGTGTGCTAGTACTTTACTACTTAGTGTATTTAATAGCAAAATAACATTCTCTCCTGGTGCAAAAACTCAAGCCCTTGCATTACAAATTTTTAACCATTCTTATGCCTGATGGGAGTTTAACAATTTCTCTCTGGCTAACTGACCAACCAAATCAATATTATTTTGCCTGTCCATAACATACTGTAAAACATACTGTTTTTCTACTGGCTATTCCTCCCAAGATTCTTGCAATAGATGCCGGACTCAAGGCTTCAATCCATAAAAAAGCACAAAAGGTGAAAACCTAATAGAAGCTTGAGGTATAGCTCAGACAGCAAAGTAGGGGAAATGTTTGTCCTAATTTATCTTTGTCTCCATATACAGTATCATCTCTACATTGATGTTAATGTTTGATGATATTGCACCAACAAACCCTCTATGTGATGTCCTTATGGATATAATCTTTAGAAGTTTAAACATTTAACCAAGTGGGACAAGAAATTATTTTTTGATTCGTAAACCATTAAAAATGTGGATGCAAGCTTTGCTTAAGGAAATGCTTTGCTAACTCTGGGCCTGATTCAGAGCCAGACGCTCTGACCAGAGCCCTCCTACCTTAAATTGGAACGGCCTCCTGGCCACTCGCATAGCTGTGGGTGACCACCCACAGCTTATGCGAGCTGCCAAATAGATGGTCGCGATGGTCAAGACCATCACGACCATCGGGCTTGCGACGAGAGCCTGCAGTAGGGTCTCGTTACCGCAAGCCCAGGAGTGCTTTTGGCTCTATCAGAGCCAAAAGCACTCCCACTGACATCACTAGTGACATCACTAGTGATGTCAGTGGGGCCGGACCCAGACGATAGGCATTCCCATGGGAACAGCACGCCCATCGACAGCACGCCCGCTTTGGTGCGAGACCCATAGCGACATCTTGGCTGTCGCTATGCGGGTCTCGTGCATGCACACGACGGAGCTCCCTCCGTTGTGCGCATGCACACTAGGGCACCATCGACCCACTTGTGAGCGCTCAGCGCTCACGAACAGGTCTGAATCAGGCCCTCTGTTTTCTCTTAAACCTGAGATAATGGTTAGGAATACCCATAAGAAACAAGGGTTTATTAAACCATACCATTTCTCAGATGGACCAGCAACCTATGTGTGATAACTTGAGAAATACCCTGAGGTCTGTGATGAATAATCTAGATTTAGTAATCTGCTTGGCAAGTAAGTATGGAGCTGTTTTACTGCTAGATTTTAAAAATCGATTTCCAACTTGCAGATGTACTTACAACAAATGTGTCAAAAATCCATGTATATGATGAAAAAGAACTGGTAATCTAATGATTAGAAGAGTTGTTTGTAATGGTTGGTTGGACAAGGCCATGAGATTTTTTTAACTGATCATCCTACAGATGTGTCCTCATACACTATTGCTGAAGTTATACCAAACAGCCCTTCTCAGCTAGTGTCTTTTTCTCTTATTTTTCTGCTTGAAAAGGCATCTTAGTAACAATGCAATGTGATAAAACCATGAGACTGCACTGATTAATTTGATATGCAACATTTGTACATATGTGTGTAAATAAATCTGAATATGAAGTGCAACAATGCAGTGGCTGCAGCTTTTCTAAGCCAAATTCTATTGTGCTTCACCTGGAACAGTGTACATGTTTATAACTAATTCCTGTGCAATTAAATTTGCAGACTGGCATCTCTGGTACAGATTGAGTAGTGATTTGCTGTGTCTGGGAGGGATGCGAATAATAACATTTTTGTTAAATTTGTGTCTTAACTACACTGCTTGAAGTGGTTCACTTACACCAGGCATCTCATATCACATGGCGCATTGAGGCTAAATATATGAAGACACTTCTGTATATAGCTAAAGTATGAAAGACCCTAAAAAATCCGCCTAGCTGTTATATCGTCAAAGCAGTTTGTGAATAGCTTCATCCAGTTGTAACTAACATTCCAAGCTATTCCAAGCTGTTTGAGGGACAATGGAGATTTTTTGGATAGATTGCAGTATTTTTCTTTGATACAGCTTCTATCACAGAAGCAAATTGCATCAGCTGATTTATCTAGCCACTTGGAAGAGCGCTGCAGCTTGAAATAGTCAGCATTGTTACAAGCCCTGTAACTTTGGAGTGGAGGAAATTCAGCCTACTCACTACTAAAGATTAGGCTGGTGAGATACAAATTGCATTAATACCTACAATTCTTTGCAATATAAGGAGCTGTTTCACCAAAGCTGGAATCCCACTGGTAATTAAAGCTCCATGTCTCCTTTGCATAAGTAGGAGCTCCTGCTAATCTATCGCTTGCTTTTTTCCCCCACAATTATACAAGGACTTAAAAAGCACAGTGGGGCTTCATTATTGTTTTTTTTATCTAGGTATAATATATTTATGCATTATTATATAGTGCTAAATTATTAATGAATTATATCATCTATGGAGTATTCAGTATTGTTATATGCATATTTGTTGTGATCTATCATTTTATTATATAAAGTTTTATTAATATGAGAGATGTTCTGATCAGTATTTTTCCATGCCAAGACTGTGTATGTTTTATATGTATCGGCACAAATGGAGCAACACCATCTTTGTATAAAGATTGCAGTATGGTCACCAGACTCAATAAGGCTTTTTTTTGTCACCATGGACTTTAATTCTTTATATAAATGATCAATGCACACTACTCAGGTCTCATGGAAGTCAGGAATATATTAGTTTAATGTGCCACCCTATTGAAAGAAAATCACAATTTTTATAGGGTTCATTACTAAAAGCAATTAGTGGGTACCGCTGTTTACTCAAATCTTGTGCATGTCTATGCAAACACCTACATGTTGAAATATGACAGTTCACATATTTTGCCAGTCTACAGATGTAATATATTACATTATTAATACTTCATGAACTATATGTTTCTAGTGGGGGTTAAAGTGGACGGAACAGGGTGGAACTGCGTTCCGTCACTTCTATTTGGAGACAAAACCAGTTCAGCCTCCTCCGACCCACCGTAGACCAGCGCTGCAGGGAGGCTCCATTTGCTGGGTGCCCATTGAGATTTTGCTACCAGCGTGCACCCGGCTCCCTCCCGGCTCTTTCCCATGGGCACTATTGGAGAGAAGTCATGACGTCTCTCCCATAGTAACTTCAGAGGACTTGGAGCAGCCAGGTGGACCAGAGCTGCACAGAAGAGGCGCTTAAGGAAAGTATTGTTTTTTTGTGTGTAAGCGGAGGGGGCATTACTACTGGGGGCATTACACAATGGGATCTACTACTGGGGGCATTACACAGGGGGAATTACAACTGGGGGCATTACTACTGAGGGTATTACACAGGGGGCACTACTAGTACTTAGGGCATCACTACTGGGGGCATTACACATGGGGCATTACTACTGAGGGCATTACACAGGGGGCACTACTACTAAGGATATTACATAGGGGACACTACTACTGGGGGCATTACTACTGAGGGCATTACACAGGGGGCAATACTACTGGGGGCATTATTACACAAGAAACATTACTACTGGGGGCACTACTACAGGGGGCATTACTACAGGGGGTATTACACAGGGGGCACTACTACTACTGGGGGCATTACTACATGGGGCATTACTATTTGGGCATTACTACAAGGGGCAACACTATTGGGGGTACTGCAAAAGGGGTACCCCTCCTGGGGCACTGAATAAGGGGCACTACCACTACTGTGGGTTCTGCATAAAGGGCACCACTACTGGAGGCACTGAATAAGGGGCACTGCATAAGGGGCACCACTACTGAGGGCACTGCATAAGGGGCACTACCACTACTGGGGCCACTGAAAAAGGGGCACTACCACTACTGTGGGCATTGCATAAGGGGTGCCACTACTGTGGGCACTGCATAATGGGCACCACTACTGGGGACACTGCATCAGGGGCACCACTACAATGGGCATTGCATTTGCATAAGGGGCACTACTGCAGTGGGCACTGTTTAAGGGGCACTACTACTGTGGGCATTGTGTATAAGGGTCACAAATGTGGGCATTGTCTAAAAAAGGCACTGCTGTGTGTTATACATGAATAAGGGACAATACTGTGTGGTGCAATGTAAATCGAGTGAATCAAAATTGTGATACTGTGTGGGGTAATTTGAAATGGGAAAACTATTGTGTGACCATGCCCATTTATTTTGAGACCATGCCCCTTTCTTTGAGACCACACCCCTTTTTGCCTTTTTGCCGCACTGTCATTTTTTTAGAAGGGGGAGGGTGAGTTCCCCCACTTCTCTAGGACCACTTTAAGCACTGGTTTCTACTATACAAAAACAATGAGGAGAGTTTTTTTTTAGATAGAATTAACCCAATGGATTACTGAGCCCTGTTAAATTTACTTTCCAAATAGACCGTAATACCCATCTCTATGCCACCAGTCACCAGCCAACTATTGTATGCTCCAATAAAGTCAGACAATTTCACAGTTTCTTAAGAGCACATAAGGAGAAGGATCTAGCTAAACCACAAACAATAGAAAGGAGTGTTATAAACAGTGAGGATATACAAGAAAGACCATAGAGATGTACCTTGTCAAAGCCATATAAAATAGCTAAGACTATGCCAGATACTAAGGAATAGTTAGGCTAGAGAAAGATCTTCATAAGTCACTATGACAAAACATCAAACAAGATACAAAGGGGCATCAAACACCATTGTTTGATAATTACAAAAGATCATACTTTGAATAAAATATTAAGCAACAACCATTGATAGCATACCATCATGGAGAAACTTGAAACAATTGTTCATGCACCCTATGTTGCAGCCTAAACTTGATAACCTACTTGGCTATAGTTACAGAAAACAGGGTGCTTCAAATATACTAATTGTAAGACCGTTAGGTCCATGATTTTGGGTGCACATTTTCCATATAATCATTGTCGGTTCCCTTTTTAAAATTAAGTACAAGTTATATTATATCATGTTGTCTACATGTGGATCTTCCCATGCAGCATGTTGTATGTCAGCATGGCTACTGAAAAATTCAGAGAATGCATACCCAACCACAGGAGTTCAATTCACCAGGCATTCCCTTCTGGCTAATCAAAAAAACTGTTGCCAAACTTTATTTAGCAATATTTAATTAGGTCTCAACTATTAAATGGTGGTGACCATGAACTGTCCCTACATAAGCTGGAGGCAAAATTAATTAATGTACTGGATACAGTGGCCCCAGGGAATTAAATTAACATAATCCATTGACATTTTTTCTATGATAGTGTATAATGTTGGTCATTTATGCCCACATCTGCTTGTAATATTTGGTTTATTTAGTTTTGTTCTTTGTCTTTTGTTTTTTTCAATTTTATTGGTATACTCTATGTGATCTACTGTACACATGGTAAAATTACCTAGATATTACTTTTTTGGTGTTACTGTATGTCTAGCAATTTTTCATGGAGTTCTGACTGTATAAACTGTGGTACCTGTGGTAACCTGTGGTATGTACTAGGAGATTACACTTATTAAGTGACATCACTAAAAAAAATATATTGGAAACTTGATTTTTTGATTTGTTTCTCTTTAAATGTTCATTACTTTTTAATATTTCATATTTTGCTCATAAAGTGGCCCATACACCTACACGATCAACTTCCGATCTGTTTTACATCTGATTTCCCTGCAGTTCTATTGGCACATTTTAATTTTTTTCTTTGCACAGGATCAGTCATATGATCGATCGTGTGCCTCACGCTCTCATTAGGGTTTAGGGACAAACAGTCATTGAAATGACTGTATTGCCACACGATGGATCGTATGAAAAAAAAGACACCTTCTGAACACGATACAATGGAACATATGTGCTGCACATATGATCATAAGATATGATTGAAGGACCCATGGGAGCGCGCATCGGATGAAAAAATGCACAATTTCCACAAGACTGAACGTACGTTGAGTCGAAAATCGTGTGATCGTCTAGAAATTGTGTAGGTGTATGGGGGCCTAAAGTGTGCTTCACTGAGTTCTGTTCTAAAGCACATGCACAGTAAGGAGTCTATTTACTAAGCAGTGTTTGGAGACAGAGTGAAAAGTGATAAGGTGCCAGCCAATCAGCTCCCAACTTTCATCTCACAGGCTGTTTGAAAAATGACAGTTGGGAGCTGATTGGCTGGCACCTTATCACTTTCTTATCACTTTTCACTCTGTCTCATAACACTGCTTAGTAAATAGACCCCTAAGTCTTTGATAACAGTCATTGTTACCTCATGAAACGCAAATGTAATGTATATCTTTGGTAGCTTGTGGCCTCTTCACTCACTTGTCTGTGTATCTTTGTCTTGATATTTTTAATGGTTTATCCAACTTGCAACAGGAATAATCAAACATGTAGATAAGAGACATGTAGTTAAGAATAACAATATATGGTAGAAAATATTTTTCAAATATTACATGTTTGTGAAATGTGTTACACCATTATTAATATCGGCTGTCATCTAAGAATTTGTTATTGAACTTAGGGCCTGATTCAGAGCCGCTCGTAAGCGGGCGCTCGTTTGCTCTGAGCGATGTTTGCCCAACTGTGCATGCGTACGGATCATTATATGCATGCGCAAACCAGTCAGTGCGGTCGAAATTCATGTGCTCACAAAATAGCAAATGCCTTATAATTTTAGTGACAGAAAGAGGCATATGGGGTGGTAACAGGGGAAGGTGCTTGAAAATGGGGAGTGGAGATCCGAACGCCGGCGTGCTTAAAGGTCAAAACGAGCGTTTTATGGATTTGCATTATTAAAACAGCAGCGTCATTGACCACGTCACTGGGTTATTTTATAGCCCGAACTGCTCGCAAAATTGTGGTAGCAAAAACCAACCACAAGAATAGCAAGCAGTTCATACGCTGGTCGATGTACTCGATTAATCAAATAAATAGCGGACATGACGTAGGATGCGAGCGGCCAGGGGGCATAGTTTCCCAAAAAGCGACCGCAAGTTTTGTTCGCTCATTCAGACCTAGAGGCGTGAACAGACTTCAAAGAGCAAATGGTTCATTTGAATAGCCACCCCTATTTTCTGGACAAGTGAGCGCTAATTGCGTCTGGCTCTGAATCAGGCCCTTAGAGCCAACCATAGAATGATCTGTCACTTTATCAGTTAATTATATATAATTTGACAATGTCTGTCCTGCATCAGACATGTGCAGTGGGAGCCAGCTCCCATTTCCATATCAAATTTGGGTCTCCAATTTATTCCAGCTCTGTATTAATGTACTATGCAAGTTGCGGGCAGAACTGTTCTGTTGGCTCTAGACAGGATATTCATGTCTACTACAAGCAATTCCAGGGGACAATAAAATATAATTGGCTTAACAGGCATCCCTGTGAGAAAACCATATAATTTGTATTTATTGTATTTAATATCAACTTACCATAATATGGAGCAACTGAACAAGTAGATCAAAGTTTTACATAAGAATCTGAGGTAAATTTGTTATATTGGCTAAATTATTTCTCATTCCCTTTGAAACATCATTTTCTGAGATGAGGGAGAAGTATTAAATACTGATATATCCAGTTACAAGTTTCTTTTAGGAGTCAGAGGAGGAAAGGAAGCCTGGCTAAACAAAATCTAGCCTCAATGTGCATTTCAGTGTATCTGAAAATGTTGCCCTGGTAAATTCCCTAGTGCCCCATTTTGATGATCTTTTAGGGTGGTACTGTATGCTATATGTACCTCCTCCAGGTGCAAGTAGAAGCTATGAAAGGCAGCAGAGGATGCTGTTAATGCGGTGGGCCAATTTATAAGGAACCGGGATCATTGTGGAAAGCGCTTTTCAAACATAGGCCTGTATTCAATTTGAGGCAAAAAGTCCAGACTTTTCGCCTGCTGGATTTTTCGGCCCCTTCGCCTGTTTTCCAGGTGGAAAAGTATTGTGCACGTGCCTGCTATTCCCCGTATTCAATTCCAAAGTAGGTGAAATCGGGAATAGGCAAAACTTTGATCTGCTAAAAAATACGGGAATTTTCAGGAAATAATTGTAGGACTCCAATACAGAGGTCAAGACATTTTTCCTGCAGAAGAAGTTGGGTTTTTAAATAGCTGCGGCTGGTGCATAAATACAGCTTTGAAGAAGGTGATGCAGAAGAGCATTTGAAGATTTTTTTTGGAAAGAATAACTATGCCCATCACATTTGGGGTACTTGAAAATGGGTGCAAGCACATTTTTAAGTTCCATAAATGATTTTTAGAAATTCAGCAAAAATGCACCTGCCGCTAATCCCTCAATGAAGAAAACACCTGCAGCATATAAGGGAACCCCTCTGGACTCCATTCCACTAATTTTGAAGTGTGTTCCCTATTTTTTTTTTTAAACCCCAAAATGAAAACGAAAATTGGGCTGTCCCTATTTTATTTTTACTTTTTTTTAACACAGATCATTTTTAGGGACCATTCCCGGGGGTGTAGGCTATTTTTTTTTAAGCCTGCACCCCTAAACCCCAATACTGCACTTTTTTTCGCCTTCTAAAGGCAAGCAAAAAATGATCCCCGTTTTTTAACAATGACTTTCGCACCTGCAAAGTCTGTAAAATTGAATACGGGGATAATGGAAATAGGCGGAAATTACATCATCATTTTCACCGATACCGACATTTCACCTCAAATTGAATACGGCCATTATGATGAAAAGTTAAAGTGTAGAGGAATCGTTTCTATATTTTATATATTTATACCATGGGTGCCAATCATTGAAGATGAGACTCCAATAATATTATTTCTTTACTATATTTCTAAAGATATTATAAATATAGATAAAGTTTAATTAACATGTTATATATTTATTTGCAAATACATGCATGCATATGAATTAATGATATTATGATTCCAGTGAGTTCAGACGTGAAGTTCAAACTCTGATTTCTGATATTTATTTATAGGCAATTCAAATTATACAGAATGAGATATACACAGTAGTGACATATATACTAGTATATTTATGCTTCCTAAGACATAAAACTTAATAAACAATTAACAAACTTAGACAATTAATAACAACATAGATTGCACAAACTTTATGTTCTTCTGGACTCTGTGTTACATTGTGCTGACCTCTCTGTTCTCCTCTGTCCTTTCCCTGTCCTCCTTCAACTAACTAAGCTGTACTTCCTGTGCTGACTTTTATCCCCAAAATCTTTAAATGCTTTTTTGCCATGTCCCATTCTGTCCAATGTGGCAGATAATTACAGGTTAGCCAGTGAAACTCCAATGGGTTGTAAATCATGGCCCAGGTTGGATATTTCTGCTCAAACAACCATGGTGTCATAAAATGTGGTATTTGTTTATTCATCAAAAGATTTACCTTTGATTATTTGATGTGCGAACAGAGCTGTTTTGCCTAAGGTGATAGCATCAATAGATGTGACCTCTTGATATTAAGCCTGGACAATGGATGAACTGGTTTTATGATTACACACCTGTGCATACCAATGCCCATTCCATTATTTATGACATAAACAGGAAAACTTGTTCAAACCATCCTAACAACAGTGCTAGATTTGATGTACAGTAATTCCCTATTTGACACATATATACATACAAACACACATGAACTCCTTGCTACGAAATGTATACTATTCACTATGGTGTAAACCACATTCAATTATTAATGTTATTTTAATTCAGGCAATATCTCTAGTCCTCATATTATTTTAATCCTAATGTTCAAGTATATTTTATTTTACTTACATAATTAATTTCCTACATCACATAAGGTAACAGTCGCCCCCTTGTGGCCATGAGAAATTAATTTTGATTGGCCACACATGAATCTAAAGTAATTATTCCCAATACATTTTGAAATATTTCTTCAAATCATACTTTTCCTTCCCTAATCATTATTTTAAACCATAAAGATAACTGTAATAACCATTGTGATGGTTGAATATATTTTTTAAGTCTTTAACATAGCTAGTCTATTTACCCTATTATAATTAAATATTCAGTATTCATGAGGAAAATATTTGATCAGTCATTTAAAATACCATAGCATAGCTTGATTGTAGATATGATATCTTGATCTCTTTCTGTGCTGATGTCTTTAAGATACGTCTTCTGTCTTGTGCCAACAATTTTGCTCCTGTTTGGTCTGTCATCTCTGTGTCTTGCATGCCATTGTAGATGCGTTACCTTTGCAGTATGAGGCAGTAGAATTCTTTGTGGAAGCTGCCATTTTGCTTGCTGTGCAGAGGGCTGTGTACTTTGAGTGCTGTGGTCTTTATTCATTATTTCCTCTTCACCACAATGCTGTAACACTCATTACCTTCTGAGTCACCTCGGTAATGCAGTCTTTCGCAGATGTGCATTGTGCGTCCTTTACGATTATCCAATGATGCAGTTATGACAAGTGTCCATATAATAGTCTTTTAAGGTTTTGGTGTTGAATAGAGAGCAGGTATATATACGAAACAAAGTCTCTTCTCCTTTCTTGGTTGTAAATAATCCATCTCAATTTTCTTTGGCCAATGGCATTCCAAATGACTGGGGTAGATAATTTCTACCATATTGTATTTATTCTTGATAATTTTCCTCACTGAATAAACTTCCATACTGTAAGGTCACATTCTTACAATGTTCCTACATAATATCTATTTTCTAACTTAAAACTAAAATAAGGTGTGACTACTTTTATTCTTGTTTATTTTAAAACTAAAATAACCCTACACCAGAAAAACCCTATTCAATGGCTTTCTATATTTAACCTATAATAAGATTAGCAATACTATTTTTGGAATGCTTTGATGTGTTTATCATAACATTCTATCAATAAAATAAATGACTATACATATATGCTCCAAACAGGCATTAAATATCTTGGCTTTCAGGTATGTGTAACCCCATTCAACATTATGCAATGTACCGCAATGTGCATATGATTGCAATGACCTTTTTTGTGCTAAAATTACATTCTCTTAGACTCCATGCGATCTGTATTAAGAGAATAATAATTTCTCCCAATTAATAAATTTGTCCCAATGGGGTATACCATCTTCACTAGATACTTAATTTATGTTTGAAGCCTTTAAGACAGAAGCCTAAATATACTACTGTGTAATACACAAAATAAAACAAAATAAACTATTTACAAAGTATGCTCTGATATAAAATGTACATTGGGCATGTATACTGGCATGTGATTTCAAAGGTATATGTAAAAATAAAACAATTTTGTATCATTTCAGTGATGAAATGTACACTGTAATTGGTGTGTACATGTATGTGTTGAAAACAATTTGACATAGACAATTTCAAATTATTGTAGTGATGAAAGGGTTAACGGAAACTTCCCCTTCCTGGAACTGAAAACTGCTTTTGGGATTTGTCCATGTGTCAGTATTTATGGCAGGTATCAACTGCTGTGCTAATGATCTTCTGTTGTGTCACCAATCACCGACATCATGGGTTCTGCAGCGAAGCTGAATTTGTAAACTAAAATTCAAACAAACAAAGAAATACAATGAATATAATGGCTATTTACAAAGCGATTTAGCATTGCTTGCTATGCGTTCTGTCCTGTCTCCTGCATGTTATATGAGGTACAGAATTTACATATATGGGTATTTAAAGATTTACTAACATCCAGTTTCTTTTATCTCTGTAATATTGTGTGTCATTGATAAAACAAACAATGCTGTAGATAATCTGCAGGTTGTATTCAATCATGAAATGAGAGATTATTTTACCATGTGGGATATCTATAGGGAAATTCTAATTTCAATCCCCATGGTGGCTGCATTTGATGCAACAAGAAAAAGAAGTAAAGAAGTGATACTACCGTCCTTCCTTGTGGACATACTCCCTTGTGGATTAGTCACGATCCAGCCATTCTCCAGTCATGGATTTTTCTGGTCAGAGGGACTCCTTAGCCATAACAAATTTTGGATGTCCTGGAAAATATTCTCATGCAGGGAAAAACTTGTTAGACTGGGCCATATATCATTTGATGGTTCCAGGGTTTTGTCAAGAACCGCAATAAAATGATTGTGGCCCAAAGGCGCAAAAATATTTTTCCCCTGGTGATTCTTTTTGTCATTTTTGTCATTTGGTGTGGTGTTTTCAGAATGACACTCTGCATGTTGTCTCTCTGAGAGACTGCAAACATTTGCTCCACCACAAGATGGCTCTAAGTACAGTGTGGGTTTTACATAGATATTATTGGAGCTGTTTGTGTGACTAGATGTCTGCACTCCTGAATTAATTTCATTGTTCAGCTTTTTAAACACTTTTGTAGCTGAACTCATTTCAGGTATCTGCACTTTAGAAAATGTAACTACCCCTGTGTGCACTTCTTTGCTCTTGTCTGTGTTTAAGACTGTCTGTTCCATTTTTCCTAATGGTACAACTAATTCTTCCATCTTATTGGGGCCTGTGAGTGTGTATTCAGTAGAATCACTCCCCTTCTCATAATCTGAGCTCCATTGATCACTCACTTCAGCAAAAATTGTATAGGAGACATTTGACATTGCTCCTACCTTCTTTGCTTCAATTTGTTCATTTTGGATTAATACATCCTGCACCATGAGTCTCTCTTTCTCAATTACTGGAACCTGATTGATTATATTAATCCTGACTCCAGTAGACTCTGTGTACAACTACAAAGTCTCAAATAAATCTATAATATTTTCTTTTGTAGTTTTGGGTGTTTCTATAATCTCCTCCTCAGATGTCTTGACAGTTTGAGTACAAACTGACAGGCTTTTCGCTTCCAAATTCTTCAGTTTATTTATCTTCCCTTTGCCCTTGAGGCATTTTAACAATGAATGCATCGTTGCATTAACAGTCAGGCATACTTTATAAAGACTTGAGCCTGATTGCTCATTGCATTTCTGTTTAGCCTCTTTGGCTGAATTAGCACTTCGGTGCATTTCACTATATGCCTCAATAATTTTGTGCATATTTGAATTAGCATTAATTTTGCAATGCTACATTTATTTATTCCCTTTGTTTTACACATATATCCTCCCCATAAGATTGCCGCTGTCTTAATGATTACTCTAATATATGGTAATTACATTAATTTATTTGGGAATATTCAACTTCAATATTTTTAATAATTTTTAAGCGTGATATCCTCCCTCATCTGTTCGCTAGCCTGATGAGTTAAACTCTAATATCCGCTAATCATTATTCATTTCTTTTTATCCTAGGCCTTTCTAAATTATTTTCTATTCATTACAACTTATTCCAAAGTGATCTTATAGCTTGCCAGCCAGCTTATAGCCTTACGCTGCTCCAAATAACTATTGTATTTAGTTAAAACAGAATATAGAATATTTCCATGTCTGGTGCCAAATATTGATAAGGTATCATATAGTTTTATAACCAGCTCTATTTCACTAATACATCTATTACAGGAATACAAAATACAAGATAAGATAAACACAATGATAATAAGTCTTATATTATTATGCTTAAATATATCCCCATTGTGATTCTGCAAATTTGGTAGCTAGCTTACAGCATGTGCTACTGCTTAATATAAATATTACAATCAGATACTGGAATCTAACACATCCCTTCATGGTCACCAAATATGTAGAGGAATCGTTTCTATATGGTACAGTTTATACCATGGGTTGTCGATTATTGAAGATGAGACTCCAATAATATTATTTATTTACTATATTTATAAAGATATTATAAATATAGATAAAGTGTAATTAACATGTTATATATATATTTGCAAATACATGCATGCGTATGAATTAATGATATTATGATTCCAGTGAGTTCAGGAGTGAAGTTCAAGCTCTGATTTCTGATATTTATTTATAGGCAATTCAAATTATACAGAATGAGATATACACAGTAGTGACATATATACTAGTATATTTATGCTTCCAAAGACATAAAACTTAATAAACAATTAACAAACTTAGACAATTAATAACAACATAGATTATATTCTTGCAAGTATTATTAGTTACCGTAATTCCTCCTGCACAAACTTTATGTTCTTCTGGACTCTGTGTTACATTGTGCTTACCTCTCTGTTCTCCTCTGTCCTTTCCATGTCCTCCTTCAACTAACTAAGCTGTACTTCCTGTGCTGTCTTTTATCCCCAAAATCTTTAAATGCAATTTTGCCATGTCCAATTCTGTCCAATGTGGCAGATAATTACAGGTTAGCCAGTGAAACTCCAAGGGATTGTAAATCATGGCCCAGGTTGGATGTTTCTAATCAAACAACCATGGTGTCATAAAATGTGGTATTTGTTTATTCATCAAAAGATTTACCTTTAATTATTTATTGTGCAAACAGAGCTGTTTTGCCTAAGGTGATAGCATCAATAGATGTGACCTCTTGATATTAAGCCTGGACAATGGATGAACTGGTTTTATGATTACACACCTGTGCATACCAATGCCCATTCCATTATTTATGACATAAACAGGAAAATTTGTTCAAACCATCCTAACAGCAGTGCTAGATTTGATGTACAGTAATTCCCTATTTGACACATATATACATACAAACACACATGAACTCCTTTCTATGAAATTTATACTATTCACTATGGTGTAAACCACATTCAATCATTAATGGTATTTTAATTCAGGCAATATTTCTAGTCCTCATATTATTTTAATCCTAATGTTCAAGTATATTTTATTTTACTTATATAATTATTTTCCTACATCACATAAGGTAAAAAAAGCAAAAATAGCACTGGAGTGTACAGCAGCACAAAGAACTGTAGGTGCTCCCTCTGCTTGTTGACTATCAGGATTATGAGGAGCTGTGCAAGGGAAAATGCCAGTTGAAAAATTTGCTGCTGTCAATGTAAATGACACATATGCTACACTGCAAGAGCCTGGTGAGTATTACTATAAATGCCAACATACACCACAAGTTGTTATTATTACATTTTATTTATAAGGTACCACAAGTGGTCCACAGGACAGTACATATGTCATTAGTATGACAGTACAGAGTATACAGAATATTATATTACAAAACAGTAACCAAAACATAAAGAGATCACAAGTAACAATTAGCACCACAATTCTCAATACACAATACAATACAGTTGGGAAGATGAAGACTGTCATTGAATTACTAGAGAAAAAAAATGTGAGAACAGTAGAGAGGAGGAACTTGCTCTTAGGAGCTTACAATATAGGGGAGAGGGGAGACAGATGACATGAGGCATGAGAATGGGGATCTGAGGACAGGAAGTAAGTGCGGTAGCAATTAATGAAGCAGGAGGTGGGAAGAGTGACCATGGAGACAGGGTGGAAGAGTATGCTTTGATGAACAGGTGGGTTTTCAGTGCATGTTTGAAGCTATGCAAGTTTGGGGAGAGCCTGATGGAGCTAGGGAGTGCATTCCAGTGAAGGGGGGCCACATGGGCAAAATCTTGGATTCCAGCATGAGATTCAGTAACCAGTGCAGAGAAGAGGCAATGGTCAATAGCCGACCGGAGTGGGCGGGAGTAAGTATGTAAGGAGATAAGGTTGGAGATGTAGGGAGCAGAGAAGTTAGAGAGGGCCTTGTATGTGAAGTTGAGGAAGAGGATTCTGTAGGGGAATGGGAGCCAGTGCAGGATTTGGTGGAGAGGAGTGGCAGAAGTGGAACAGCAGGAGAGGAAGATAAGTCTAGCTGCAGCATTGAGAACATATTGGATTGGAGGGAAGAGAGATGGCAATGTGGAGAGCCAGTGAGGAGAAAATTTCAGTAGCTGAGCTGAGAAATAATTAGTGAGTGAATAATCAGTTTGATAGCATACTGTGAGAGTAATGGCATGTCCATAGCTGACCACAAATTCCTCTAAACCCCTTAGGACACATCCTATACCAGGGGCTAATGGAAACTCTCTGAGGAGCCCTTAAACTAAAAATGTCAATCTTCCTGAGTTAGGATAACATACAAGCCATTTGTCAATAGCATCCAAATTTACATAAGAATTGGCTCTACTTAGGGACAGTTCAAGCCTGAGGTTTACCAGCAGAGGCTCTGACCACATGGTGACAGTCTTTTGACACATGGACCACACTGTAACAAGAACAGGAGTGGTGAAAGGTATAGTGACTGCCCGGCCATCCCCCCCCAAGGATGAGTAACATCCATCCATACCTCCACATCTTTATAGCCAAACTGCATCACCTCCTTCCCATCATGTTTCTGCCTAAATTGATTATCTGCAACAAGATCAGGAGTGGTGAAAGGTATAGTGACTGCCCGGCCACCCCCCCAAGGATGAGTAACATCCATCCATACCTCCACATCTTTATAGCCAAACTGCATCACCTCCTTCCCATCATGTTTCTGCCTAAATTGATTGTCATAAAAATGTCAAAGCACTCCTTTAGTCTTCCTATGCAAATCATTGAACAGATGTACAGTATATACCTCAAAAAGTTAAGGAACTCTCCCGAACCGGTTTCAAAGTTACCACCCACAAATATGTAAAACCCCATTAGCCAGTTATCATAAGAACAAAATGCTTCCTCACTTTTCCCTTTTTAGATTTTGCCTTGCACAGAGCCATGGAAGTAAAAGAAAAAAACATATACTGTCCTTTCTTAATCCTGACACTAGCTTTTAGCCGCAATCCCCTGATGATAGTTGTATTTGAACAATGTACTAAATCCGCTGGATCCCTCCTGGCTCTCAAGTCTGATGACAGTTTGCTATCACTACCATCAGTTCTGGTGAAGAGCCAGGAGAGGAGGAAGTTGAAGATGAAAGACTGGACTCACCAGAATCTATTCAGCAAAAGCCTGTAGGTGTCCAGGGTTACTCCTCTGACCTCTAAACCAGACCAATCCTCTGAGACACCTGAGTACCATAATTGGAAGACCAGAACTCTGCCCATCTCTGTGACCACATTTCAAAACAACCTCTGAAGAGACAACCAAAAAAAGTATAACCAGCCCCAGGACCTCAGCCAGTCCTGGTTCCTAAAAACACAGGGAAAAAAATGTGTGGGGTTTCCCTGTATTTAAGGAACCAGCTTTAGGCATCCAATGGGTCTTGGGAAAACAAAAAAACGAGTGTCCCATAGCACCTTGGAGAAGCATAGGTATATGGGTATCACATATACCTATACTATGCGGATTGACAGATGTTACTCTTCTGAAATTATCACGGCCTGCCAGCCAATTAGAGGCTGCTCTACATGTAGTGGCCGCTGTTTGACTGTGATTCACATGCTGTAGAGTGACAGGCACATTGGTCACAGCCAATCAGCAGCTGCTACATGTGGAGTGGCCTCTTATTGGCTCGCAGGCCATGAGAATTTCAGAAGAGTAGTGTCTTCTATCATTCCACGTAGTATAGGTATATGTGATAACACATATACCTATGCTTCTCTAAGCTGGTAGGGACACTTTTTTTTACCAAGACCCATTGGATGCTACTGAAGAAAAGGACAGAATCTATGCCAGGAGGTAGGTGACTATAGGATTTATTTTACAGGTAACCCATTGGATTTCTACATTGAGAAGGGGACCAAACATCTGGCAGTAGGTAAGTATGTGTGAGTGTGGTAGGTGTGTAATAAAATTGTAAAATCTATGGTGTGTTTGTCTTGTGGTTTTTTAACTATTTTTTTACAGTGAGAGTATGGGTGCCAGCAGTCTGCTAGCACCTGTAGTTCCATTGTAAAAAACAATAGTTTTTTCAACACTATTATCCCTGCACCCACTGCCCTGGGGTGCGGGCTTAAGCCTGGGAATAGCCCTTTATTGGGGAGGTCCCCACCTTCCCTGAGATCCCCGGCTTGGGCTGACCAGCATGGGGTGATAATGCTTTGGCATGGGTGACCCGGTGAAATGGTCCCCTGGCTGTGGCATTACACCCTGGCTGGAATTGAGTCTGGTATTGGTTTTAAATATAAGGGGAACCCTACCCATTTTTCCTCCCCATTTTTAAAACCAGGTCTGACTAAGCAGCCCAGTGTTTGTTCTTAAAATAGAGGGGAACCCTACTTGCTTATTTTTCCATATTTTAAGAACCAGGACTGAGTCAGGAGCCCGGGGATGGTTATGCGATTGGGGAGGAACCCCATGTCATTTTTTTTAAAACATATTTTAAGCATTTAATTTACAATAACAAAACAGAAACATACACAGATCACACTGATCTGTGTAAGTTTCTCCTAGACATACTGCTCAGGAGGGGGTCTGTTTGAAACATCTATTTGGATACTGACTATGCTAGTATTACATCCGTGATTATAATCACAATTTTTGGTAAATTGCTGTGATGTATTCCTGTCTACAAAAAGTACTGTCATGCTGATATGATGGTGTATTCATTTCTATTTGTATTTTTGGCTGCATTTCAACTATGATTTCACCCGTGATTAACTCTAATAATATGGGAAATACTCCCATTTTTGCAATAGTAAATTCCTGTATTTGAAAAAATTACTCAACACTCCCATATAGCCACATTCTGGCAAACACGATTATTAGTAAACTTACCCCTGAAGGTTCAGATAAAACTAAGCAATTCTGCTAAAAATGTTGGACTTTTAGATCAAAATATCTATTCACTTCACCAGGACAAAAAAGTTTGCAAAATCTTGCAATTGGATCACTATATTTTCAGAACCATGCTTGATACTTGGTTAAGTCTTATGAAATGTCTTTCTTTCCAACTGACTCAGTTCTTAAGAGATGCAAAGAGCTCTGTGAGCAAGTTGTTAGTTCAAGTAGCACATGACACATATCCACTGCTTCATTCTCTCCTGCACACCAGAGTGACACATTACGTGGTGAGGCATAAATGAAATGGCCATTATATAGTGACACCTCTACCATGATTCAATCTGTTACAATAAACATCAATGGAATGGCAGTGAATGACTTTAATGATTATGTACAAATTAATATCTCATGAAGTCCCTTTGTATACTTGTAAAAAAAATGCAATTTGGAGCCACTTGTACAAACTATGGTGTACTTGAGGTGCTCATCCTCCAGTGTGTACTTGGAAAGAATGTTTGTCACAGCCGGGAACCTTGTGAGCAATTGGCATAGGAGGCTACTTTTGAAAAATGTTGGAAAACTGAAAAAAATATAACTCTAAATTCTATGAGGAATAACTTTTCTGCCAAATACAAACATAAACTATAATGGTGGATTCCATTGGAGGAGAGCTAATATTGTGTGATGATTATGCTAACAACAGTGTTGAGGATAATGATGAGGATGATGGCATCTTCAACTTTGAGGATATTAAAACTGTTTGCCTTTAGTCCATTTGTAGCTTGGTTTTACCAAACCACCAACATGTTTTCTTTTGTGGGCATCCAAACAAACCAAGCACTTCAGCTTCAGAAGTGTCCAGCCCTGTTGCTGAAGTTCTTGGTTTGATAAACCATGTATGTCTTTTTTAATATACAACATAATGGTATATGAAAGGGTACAAGGACAATTCCATAATACACAATTTTTCATTATGGGATTTGTCCAACTTGCAGTATTGATGTAAAGAATAGTAGCCTGCTACTCCATTTTCATTTACCTAAACTGGCCTCAGGCCTTTGATTTGCTTTTTGTAGAAGTTTATTATTATCTTCTCTTCTTGGCTGTAACTCTGGCTTGAATTACCACTATTGGCATGAGGCCTGTGATTTGCTGTTTGGATTCAGTTTGCAATTGAATTTCACATCTGAATGTTTGGTTTTTAATAGTTTGTTCCATGTTTCTGATTTACATTTCCTTATAGTAATTAATGCTTTACCCCTAAATATTCCAATCACATGTACTTGCATCGAGCCTATGATTTGCTGTTTTGAGTAAGCATGAACATGATCCAGTTTTCTCCAAAGTCTTTACTTTAGCAGCTATTACCTATACTGACCTAAAGCCTGTATTTCATTTTTTGGATTCAGTTTGCATTTGATGTCCACATTTGGATGATTATTAATATTTTGTTTCATGTTTCATATTTACTTTTCCTTATAGTAAATAATCAATGATTTATTTTCCACTAAATACATCACTTCCAATAACCTGTACTGGCCTCAGTCATGTGGTTTGCCATTTGGAGAAGTGAGTTGGTCAAATATTATATTTTCTACTGGTCTTTTACATTTTGTTTATTCTTGATTAATGAAAACATTATATGGTGTTATATACAGTCAGGTGCATAAATATTGGGACATTGACAGAATTTTCATATTTTGGCATCTATTCACCACCACAATGGCTGTGAAATGAAACAAACAAGATGTGCTTTAACTGCAGACTTTCAGATTTAATTTGAGGGTAATTGCATCCAAATCAGGTGAACGGTGTAGGAATTTCAACGGTTTCTATATGTGACTCCCACTTTTTAAGGGGCCAAAAGTAATGGGACTATCAACTCAAAAGCTATTTCATGGACAGGTGTAGGCTATTCCCTCATTATTTAATTATCAATTAAGCAGGTAAAAGGTCTGGAGTTGATTCTATTTGTGACATTTGCATTTGGAATCAGTTGCTGTCGATTCTCAATATGAGATCCAAAGTGCTGTCACTATCAGTGAAGCAAGCCATCATTAGGCTGAAAAATCAAAACAAACCCATCAGAGAGATAGCAAAAACATTAGGTGTGGTCAAATCAACTGTTTGGAACATTCTTAAAAAGAAAGAACGCACCGGAGAGCTCAGCAATACCAAAAGACGTGGATGACCATGGAAAACAACTGTGGTAGATGACAGAAGAATAATTTCCCTGGTGAAGAACAACCCCTTCACAACAGTTGGCCAAATCAAGAACACTCTCCAGGAGGTAGGTGTATATGTGTCAAAGTCAACAATCAAGAGAAGACTTCACAAGAGTGAATATAGAGGGTTCACCTAAAGATGTAAACCATTGGTGAGCCACAAAAACAGGAAGACCATTTAGAGTTTGCCAAACAACATCTAAAAAAGCCATTACAGTTCTGGAACAATATCCTATGGACAGATGAGACAAAGATCAACTTGTACCAGAGTGATGGGAAGAGAAGAGTATGGAGAAGGAAAGGAACTGCTCATGATCCAAAACATACCACGTCATCAGTGAAGCATGGTGGTGGGCATGTATGGCTGCCAATGGAACTGGTTCCCTTGTATTTATTGATGATGTGACTGCTGACAAAAGCAGCAGAATTAATTCTGAATTGTTTCGGCAATATTATATGCTCATATTCAGTCAAATGCTTCAGAACTCATTGGACGGTGCTTCACAGTGCAGATGGACAATGACCCGAAGCATACTGCAAAAGAAACCAAAGAGTTTTTTAAGGCTAAAAAGTGGAATGTTATGCAAAGGCCAAGTCAATCCCCTGACCTGATTCTGATTGAGCATGCATTTCACTTGATGAAGACAAAACTGATGGGAAAATCCCCCAAGAACAAGCAGGAACTGAAGACATTTGCAGTATAGGCCTGGCAGAGCATCACCAGGGATGAAACCCTGCATCTGGTGATGTCTATGCGTTCCAGACTTCAGGCTGTAATTGCCTGCAAAGGATTTGCAACAAAGTAGTAAAAAGTGAAAGTTAGATTTAGGATTGTTTAGTGTGTCCCATTACTTTTGGCCCCTTAAAAAGTGGGAAGCACATATAGAAACCGTTGTAATTCCTACACCGTTCTCATGATTTGGATGTAATTACCCTCAAATTAAATTTGAAAGTCTGCAGTTAAAGCCTATCTTGTTTGTTTAATTTCAAAGCCATTGTGGTGGTGAATAGAGGCCAAAATATGAAAATTCTGTCAATGTCCCAATATTTATGCACCTGACTGTAGTTTGTTAAATTGCCATCCTGTCTGTCACTGCTGTGCCATTGTGTCATAGATGTGCTACAGTATTTTTTTAAACTACCATGTGTTCATGCCATTGTTCTCTTGCTCAAAAATAATATTATAAGCTGTGATGTAGTCAAAATTCACTGAAAAAACTGAAACTTAATGTTGTTGATGATAACAATACTGTAAGAACAAGAACAGGTATGCATTACATTATTTTAGCAGTTTTTACAAATTTTTAAAGAAATCCAAAGCAAAATTATTTTAAAAGTTGTTTTGCCAAAACCATACCTATAACCAAAGCATATGGGGGTGGTTAATGATGTTGATTTAGAACCAAAAGCAAACACAGGTGTCTGCGCTCATTTAGTTAATACAAAGGAAGACAAAACAGCAAACGTTTTCAAGCAAGTTTTCTAAATTATGACATTTTTATTCAAACTTCCTAAAAAAATCGCAGTATTCACTAGAAATTGGAGACATTGCACTCCAAATATTAACTTTCTAAACCAAATATTATATAAAAGAATATTTATTATTTTTAGGTACAGGTGAAAGGACATTTAGAAATTGTGAACATGACAGTAATATTTGATAACATTTTCAATATAAAGGTTTTTAAGGGATCTGCAAAGGCTATGTTTATACTGTAGACTGAAGCTTATACTTAGACCAATAAACTGTACTCTTAAAATTACAGAATAAAATTGGAAATAGCATCAAGTATTTATACAAAATTCTGATGTTGCCAATATCATACGGGCTAAACATTTATAGCAATAAAAAGTGATTATATATTTTTTGGAGGTGATTATTGAATAAATGGATTTAAAATAGTTAAAACTAACCGGGAAATTCATTATGGAAATATAGAAAAATGTGTGGTTACCAAAACTAAAGAAAACAGTCTATTCCCAAAATATTTTACATGAAACAAAAAAGCTAGAAATATAACATTTTAAAATGTATGTTAAGAAATACATGACCATAGCCTTTCACCATTAAAAGTTACCTAAACCAGATGGTATCTACAGGAATTATGTTTTGTAATTGATATACCAATATATATTATATTTATGGACTCTCTCATAACTGTGTCTATAACACATAACTGGGTAAAGCAGATGTCCCCTTTTTAAATATTAATACCACAAAATCAGAGCCAGGAAATTGTATGCAAGTGAGCCAAACATCAGTGGGATGCTATCCAGAAACATATAAATGAAAAAAATCTCCTAACATAGTGTCAGCATAGATTTGTCATGCCAAACTAATCTCATTAGTCTTTAAAAGGATGTAGGTTGTAACTTGAACTTGGTATTGCAACCTTTATATATATATATATATATATATATATATATATATATACATATACACAAAATAGATAACATTCTAACAAAACATCTGAAGAAAGTGTTAAAACTGCATCGTTGAAAGAAATTACAGGCTCGGCATCTGACCCTATATTTTTGTACAAGTCTGAGAGTGCTGTAATTCTCTCTGTTGTATTCGAAAAGAAAAAAGCATTATCCAAAGTTGTGTTAGGTGCTCAATATACTGCCTGATCAATGTTAGTAATATATTATACAGTGTATTTTTAAAACCAAATAATAAGAAAACATATTCTCTCCATAGAGATATACAAATTTGAAGCATCTGCAAATAAAAAAGCTGAAAAGAATGCTCTGGCATAGCCACTACAGAGTATATAGGAGATATATCTGCAGAATACAAAATTTATATGATTTGGTTACATTGGCAAATCCAGAATTTAAAGAATACATTTTTGCTTTTAGAAATGCTGTGTAGAAGAACAAAATGTTTTGCATATTTCCCAGAACAGAATCAAAAAAGTTAAGTGTCTCCTGTAGTAGATCAACTGCAGGTGACAACAGTATCTCTCACCATCTATCAACTAAGATGACACAAAACTATAAAGGTCAGTGTTTGGCACAGTTTTAAATTAGATGGATGGGTAAGGGAAAGCAGAGCCATAACTAGACTTTTTGGTGCCCTGTGCCAGAGAGAGCATTGGTCAACCCCCATTTTTTAAATAGGGGCATAAGATGAACAAGGGCCATGTCCTCATAGGAAAAAGGCTTGGGAAGAGATAGGGGAGGCTAGGAGTTGCTGGGGATCAAAGAAGAGGAAGCTACAAGTGAGAATTAAAATAAACAGGAAAATTGACATGGCCAAACAGGGCTCCCTGCCCTGCGGTGCCCTGTGCCATAGCACTGGTCACACTACCCTAGCTACGGCCCTGAGGGAAAGACAACATGGGAGGAGATTGCATCAGGCAAGATGATAGATATGAGAAAAAGTGATAAGGAATTTGTAAATATCCTGAGTGAGAAAGAGGCATATTCTGGAAACATTTTGAAGGAGTAGGCGACATGACTGTGAAAGGGATTGAAAGTGTGGATGTAAGCTGAGAGGAGAGTAAAATGATGACAGCAAGGCAGTGTAATGGTGACAACAATGAAGGAGAGTTAGGAGTAGTGACATTAGGTGTAGGGAGAATGAGGAGCTCCGTTTTGTATGTAATGGAGTTACATACAATGGATAGTGGAGGTTGTTAGTTTACTGCAAATATAATCACTTGGTCATCAACTCTATTTAAGGGTAAGGAAGGTACAAACATTAGAGGAGTCTACTGAAGCAAGTCAATTAAAGACATAAGCTGCATACTCCCACAATACTGCTGCACATATAGCATACAGATTTTCCACAGATAATCTGTGACCACACATCTAAAGCAGAATGCACCATGCTGCTGACGTGCAGTTAGATCCTTCATTGAAAACAATCACCAAGACAAGTTATTACTATGTCCTTAAAAAATGTATACTTGCTCTGATCCCCCAAATAATATTATTTTACTCGTTTTGACTTTATCTGGACCTAAGCTGTTTATGAGCTATTCAGTGAGACTTTATATCCACTTAGTGAACAACATACCAAGAAATGTTGCAAATATAAATTTTAGCATAATAATGTTTTTATCAGCACAGTACTTTGGCCCTCATTCAGAGCCGTTTGCTATTTGCGTTCGTTCGTTCAAAAACAAGGGGTGCAATGATCCGTTCGCACATTGCAGTCTGTTCACACCTCTAAGTCTGAACGAGGGAGCAAAACATACGCTCTTTTATTTCTTAAAAACGCCCCCTGGCCGCTCGCACCATATGTCATGTCTGCTATTTATTAGATTAATCGAGTACATCGAACAGTATATGAACTGCTCGCTATTCTTGTGGTTGGTTTTTTCAACCGCTATTTTGCGATCAGTTCTGAGTTAAAAAAAAACAAATGAGGTGGTCTTTGACGCTGCTATATTAATTATGCACACCCATAAAACGCCCATTTTGACCTTTAAGCACGCCTGCGTTCTGATCTCCACTCCCCGTTTTCAAGCACCTTCCCCTGTTACCACCCACATACGCCTCATTCTGTCACTCAAAATAGCAGGCACTCGCTATATTGCGTACAAACGATTTTCGGCCGCACTGACTGGCTCGCGCATGCGTACTAAAAACCGTACGCATGCGCAGATGTGCGAACATCGCTCGGAACGAGCGTACTGCCGCTAGCGAGTGGCTCTGAATGAGGGCCTTTGTCTTTTAAGTATAATAGTTTAATAAATAGATATACAACATATCAATGTTCTGCCACTCTCTCTACGGTACTTACTGCTGAGTCACATATCTATATTTATTGCACTGGTTTAAGTTATTATTATTATTATTATTATTATTATTATTATTATTATTATTATTATTATTATTATTATCATCATCATCATCATGTATTTATATGGCCACCCCAAGTGTTCCGCAGTGCCTTACAAAGTACATAAACAAATTGTTAACCTGTGACTTACAGAACAATACAATTCAGGACCAGGACATGGATAATATACATTGCTACATTAGTGACCATAACACCCAGATAAGCAACAGAGCATAAACAACCAAGTGTTGGGTGCTCTAATGGTAAGAAGAAGACAAAACAAAAGTAGTTAGAAGCACAAGAGTTTAGAGGGCCCTGCTCATAAGTTCTTACATTCTAAAAGGGAGTGGAAATGAAGTGCATGTATATGGGAATTTATACTCATATCTTTACATTTGGACTTTAGATATTGTTTTGCAATTTAAGTGGATGGGAATAAAAGAGAGGAATAAATACCAGGGGTTGAAAGGTAATTGTTAAAAAAATCGAGTCCCGGCTTTTCACTTTGGGGTTCCAAGTAGAAATTAGTCCCAACTATGGTCTTTTTGCCAAGTTCATACCTTGGATGTAAAAACTGTATCTTGCATATTTTGGTTTGCCAAAACCAAAATACGATGATTTAGAACCAAAACCAAAATACAGGGGAAGGCACACATCTCTAGCAATCTAGTATTTATACAGTGAACTGCATAAAGATGGTAGTTGAGCAAGTAAAGGGGAGAAGGTGCCAGAAGTAGACACATGAAGGAGCAATTACAAAGAAAGTTTTAAAGAATAGTGTCATGTACAAAAAATCATAAATATCCTTTAACATCATGCAATGCAGATTGCATGTTCTAAGTAAGAATTATTAATAAGAATCAACTGTACAGGGAGCAGGAATGCATATTATCATTTCTACATATTACTGGATTACAGAAAATCACATTTCCTAAAAATGATACATATATTTAAAATTATCTACTGTGCATAAAATATTCACAGCTTTTCTCTCAATTAATGTCACTATTAATTGATCACTGAAAATAGAACTAAGCAGTTATTTCAAAAGTGTTACTTTAAGCAGCAAAAATAATTTACTATCTCATTATTCATTAAAAAGTTTTAAAGAAAATTCAAAGTAGAAAATTGGACGATATATTTCTCAAGCACATTAGTAGTAACTTAATTCTGCCTTTCTAGTAACCATTTATCAGTGCTTGAAAATATATTCCTTGTAGATTTTATGCTCTCATATTTTAGAATATAGATTAAGTCTTAAGTTACAAATGTTCTTTATTACTTCACAATCATTGTGATAGCTTTATAAAGGGAATGCCGCTCATAGTTCCCTTCTTTAACTTATAACTGACAATTGAAAACAAGACAATATTAACTATTATGATTTTGTTATGTCAACATATATTTTTTAAAAATTTAATTTATCTCTTTCAGATTGCCACATGTGGCATGAATCAACTATAGTCTCCCACCCTACTATTCCTATTCATCTAGGTGCAAAGGGCATGTAATCTCCTAAAAAAAGCATTCTACATGGTTTCAAAGGCAAAAACAAAATGGAACTGTCCTTGTAATCTAATATAAAAGAGGACTCTATCCGATCTATATTTTTAATACAACAAATTTCCAAAGTAAAGGAAAACACAATAAAATAAATAATATACTAATGGCATATGCCAATATAGTAAACAGTAATCAACATAGTATCTATAGTAGGAATGTTGTGCACCTCGCAAATAGAAAAGTCAAACAGCTTGTCTTGTCAAATGCACCACCAATGGAGGCCTTTGCCTACCCATCTTTGAAAGGTATTACCATGCTACACAGTTAAGCCACACTATATCATGGCATGTGGACCTCTGACATAAAGAATGGATGTATATCAAGAATGCTTTCATCAGAGATCAGCAGGTTGGGATCCTCCCGTGGCTTAGCCCAAACCTCCAACCACACAGTTCCTCTGTGAGATTCACTTTTTCTGTGTGGAACAGGTTGAACAAATGCATAAATCTGGTATATAACCAGGATTGTATGACTCCCATTTGGCAACACCCTCATTTCCTGTGGCGAGGTGAAATTGCTCTTGTGTGAAGCAAGGGCAGGTCACTAGATGGCTTTTATTTAAAACTGTTAACTTTATATGCTTCTAGGTGCAGCATTAAATGGTGTATTATCAGAGAAAGGACATTTTCAAGGCCATCATAGAGGTGAGAATAGGTACAGCTAGTGGACAAAAACAAACTCATTGATATAAAATTAATGAATAAACTCACCAAGGTCATCCTGTATAGTCTGTGTGCATCATTACATTGAGTCTTCCAATGCTTTGACTTCTGCAGAATGATGCTGGAGCATTCTTCCACATGAAAGTCACTTAACTAATACTTTGCAACTTTTGACCTAGGGGAAATCACAAGCTGGTGATCAATTAAAAAATGAGTGTGATTAAAACTGAGAAGGCATTTATATCTATAGCCTAAAAAATGGGAAAATAAAATGTTTTGTCTACCACAACCATCTGAATACTATTCAATGCAGAGATTATTCTAGTATCCTCCTATACAATAATAGGGGTAATATAAGTTATTTCTATTTATTTTTTATTTGTATAAAATATGTATTTATGTACTGTACATGCAGATTTTGTGCCTGATTCATTATGGATTGCTATTGTGATTGCAGCTGCAATTATGCACACAGACCAACTGCGAAAATGTTTGCAATCACAATGCTGTCATAGCCCAACATAAAGATGCCCACTTCCCTTAACTCATATCCATAATACCTTGCAAGTAGAGACCCTCGTGTTTTGGTTGTGGATCTGGATCTCCCCTGGTTTTGGATGTGGATTGGTGTTGCCAAAACCTCACAACCATGTTTTGTTTTTCATGTTTTGGTTTTAGATCTGATTTTTTTCTTAAAAAATTATAAAAACAGCTAAAATCACACAAAATGGGCCTGTTTTTGTTCAAACAGTACAATTAACCTCAATAACATTTTTTTTCCAGTAATTTCTAATCAATTTTGACCACCTCACAATATTATTTGCTTCATCCAGTTAATGCCAAATGGTTGCATCCAGCTAGCTGGCTGACTCAGCTAAGTGACACAGTGGGTGGCAGTAACAAGTGGCAGTTCAGCTTATAATTTCCAACATGGATACAGGTGTGTTTTACAGTGTGGGTTGGATACAGCAATAGTGCACTTACTGTGTCGGCAGAGCGGGGTTGCTGACGGTGTCCTCAGTACATGAAATGGCAGTGCTGAGGTGCTGGCCATGTCCTCAGTGAAGGTTACCAGTGCTGTCGGCAGTGTGGGCATAGCAGCGGTCTCTTTAGTGCAGGTTTGCTGACTGTGTTGGCAGTATGGGGGTTGCTGGCAGTTTGCTCATAACATGGAATGGCAGTGTCCTAAGTGAAGGGTATCGGCGGTGTTGACAGAGAAGGGGTGCCAGCAGTGTCCTCTGGTGACTGTGTCGGCAGTGCAGGGGTGGTCTCAATGCAGGGTTGCTGACAGTGTCCTCAGTACATGGAATGGCAGTGCTGCAGTACTGGCAGTACCCTCAGTGAAGGGTAGCGGTGATGTCGGCAGTGAAGGGGTGCCTGCAGTGTCTTTAGTGCAGGTTTGCTGGCTGTGTCGGTATGTGGGGGTGCCAGTGGTGTCTTTAGTCTAGGTTTGCTGGCTGTGTTGGCAGTGCGGGGGTGCAGCGGTATCTTAGTGCATGATGCCAGCAGTGTCGGCAGAGCGGGAGTGCCAGCGGTGTCCTCAGTGCAGTTTTGCTGACTGTGTCAGCTGTGCAGGGGTAGTCTCAATGCAGGGTGCTGGCAGTGTCAGCAGAGTGGGGGTGCCAGCGGTGCCCTCACTGTGGGAGTGTCAGAATTGTGAGGGTCACTGACGGTGTCCTCAGTACATGGTGCAGCAGTGCAGGGGTGCCATCAGTGTCGACAGTGCTGGTGTCGGCAGCGGAGGATGCTGTCAGTGGGGGTGCTGGCGGTGTCAGGCGGCGGAGGATGGCGGGCGCCATCTACTTTTTCTTCTGTGTGCATTTTCAATGGGCTTAATGCTGATTGGTTGAGAGCCGTGACAGATGGCTCTGAGTCAATCAGTGTTAAGCCCGTTCAATACAAAACCTTGCAAACCGACAGTGGGGTCGCAAAGTTTTGACTTTGGTAATGGATCCGGGGCAGACAGGGAGATCCAAGCTTGGCTCCGATCTCCCCGGATCCCCGAAATTTGGGTAGGTTTGGATCTCTGAGATCCGAACCCGCTCATCTCTACTTGCAAGTATGAGATACCATCGGTAACATCGAGTACCATCGGAGCATCATGCACAGTTACAACAGGTCTGACCTTACTCAGAATTTGCTGACCTCATCACACACAGTGAAATCTCAAGCTGTGTATGGCATCGCATTGGCTAAATTATGCACACCCCTGTAACAGCGTTCATACGTACTACCACGCCTATGTTTTCTTGACCTCCCCCATCAACACCCTTAAATGGTCACTTCCTTTCAATCATTCTGCGATGGATCTGCGTGGTCACTACGATCGCAGTGAAGCTTTCACAAACACGCACTGTGATGCTTCCACATGCACAGTATGCAACAATCATCCATCTGCATGCATAATGGCAATAGTGACACATAATAAATTGGGCCCTTTGTTGCATCTTACACTTGGATCTCATTACAACTGGAAGGGCTGCAAGGGGTAGTTGGGACAGTGAAGCATAAGTCAAGTACAATGAGGACATGTTTATGTAATTTTAACTGGGTAACACTTTATGCAGAAATATATTTATACAGAGGTGTCATCATACACTTGGTGTCTATGCACCATACAGCACAAGACACCACACTTGAATTAGTTTTAAATACATACAAAGTCGCACAGAGCCAGCCCTATGCATAGGCAAACTAAGCATATGCCTAGAGGCATCCAGAATCTGTGCTGGGAGAGTGGTGTTGGGTACTGGTACCTGTAATGTGCTGGGAGAGGGGTGATGGGTGGTGTACTGTGTTGGGTGATGAGTGCTATGATCTGTGCTGTGCTGGGTAGGGGTGCTCTGATCTGTGCTGGGAGAGGGGTGAAATGTGTTGGGTGAAGGGTAGAGATGTGCACTGACCCCCATGTTTTGGTTTTAGATATGGATCTCCCCTGGTTTTGGATCTGGTTGGTGTTGCTAAAACCTCACCTGTTTTTTGCTTTTGGATCTGGATTTTTTCTTAAAAAATCATAAAAACAGCTAAAATCACATAAAATGGGTATGTTTTTGTTCCTACTGTATTATAACCTCAATAACATTTGTTTCCACTCATTTCCAGTCAATTTTGACCACCTCACAGCTCACTATATTGTTTTCATCCAGTTTAGGCTCAAAATTTACACCAAGCTAGCTGGCTGACTAAACTAAGTAGCAGCAGTGGGTGGCACAAATACTGTACATGGCAGTTCAGCTTCAAACATGGCACATCAGGAAACACTTTTATTATTAAAGAGAGGCCTGAGGGAGTTGAAGTATGTATGTAGTTGAAAGCAGGGTAGGGACAGGAAGGGTTGATTGCTAGTAAATTTAATTTCATTTTTTCATTCCAAAGAAAGTTTATGAGGGAGAAGGGGAGGGGAAGAGACATTTAGTTTACAAAAATTTTTATACATTCACATCAGTTCTTGCCACAGAATAATCCTTCAGCATGGCTGCTGCTGCTGGAAATGGATTTTCTCATCCCAAAAGGGGACCAGGAAGACTTCTAGTAGTGTTTTCCACTTGAAAAAGCATTTCCCAACCTGTACAGAGACATAAAAAAACATAGTAAGTTAGTGGCCTCAAGTGTAAGATCTATGATTTAAGGCAGGGGTAGCCAACCCTGGTCCTCGAGAGCTACCAACAGTGCATGTTTTCCAGGTCAACAACTGTAATAATTAACTCCACCTGTGGATCTTTCCAAATGTATTGGTGAGTAATGAATACACCTGTGCACCAGCTAGGTGGTCTGAAAAACATGTACTGTTAATAGCTCACGAAGACCGAGGTTGGCTACCCCTGATTTAGGCCTTACGTTGTGTCTTTCTTGAGAATCCTGTGCCTGCTTCTGTGGCTAGGAGTGGACTTTAACCCCAAAAGAGGACCAAGAAGAGTGCTTCTAAAAACAATTGACTTAAATAATCCTTTGCAAACCTTCCATAAAGTCATTTCCCAACCTGTATAAAAAAACAGTTAGTTAGTGGCCTTCAAACTGCCATTGTTTGCACTGTCCACTTAACCATATTACTTAGATATGTGAACAAGTGGAACATAGCATTAAATGCAACTTTTCAGTTTAATGTTTAAATTTTACATTGTGTCTTTCTTGGGAATTCTTGAGCGCCATACCTGCATGCTGGGAGTGGATATTCATCCCTGAAGGGAGGAAGAAGATATTGTTTTTTCTTCCCAATGGACACAGATCTGATGAAAAAGAGATACATGTACTGTAAATAACTACTGGCAGGAAAAAGAGGCAATTTGGGGGTATATTTACTAAAGTTTCTAAAAATGAAAAGTGTCCATAGCAGCCAATCATATTGTAGTTATTTCTCTATTGCATTGTAGAAAATGATAGACAGGATCTTATTGATTGCTATGAGCAACATGAACACTTTTAATATTTAGAAACTTTATTAAATAAATATACCCCTTGGAGGCCATTACACAAAACAAATTCCTTTGCTTTACTTGAGCTGCCCACCTTCAGTGTGTACTCAAAGAGTTTTCAGCACAACCAGGAACCTTGCAAGTGATTGATCACTACTTCCCCAAAATGTGGAAAAGATGATGTCCATCAAAATTAACTACAAATTCTATGAGAAAGTCATTTACCATCAATTACCTGCAAAAATTACAGAGGCACCTGTAATGGTGGATTCCAGTGGGGACAAATTAATATTGTGTGAAGAAGATGATTATACCATCAACCAAGCCTATATCATCATTCCATCCTGTGTTGTGTATAAATTACAGCTGTGCTCCCTGTTAGATTGGGGATTCAATGTCCACTTCAGTAGACGTGAGCTCCATTTTAGTCCATATCATCACCACACCCCCTACACATATTCTGACCTGGGCTACAGGAGAAGCAGCTACACTCTGGAATATGGTTGCATGGAGTTGCCCCTCTGACTAACTGAAAGTCAGGTAGAGGGGCCATCGGTACGGAGTAGGGACACTATAATCAGAGAACACAGTCTTAGCTGAATTATTCAATTTTTTAAACCATATCCTCTATTCTTTTTAATGTTTATGCAAATCTCAGCAGAGGCATTTGTGGTGCCAGGGCTAGTGCGCACACACACACATACACACAGAAAAAAACACATTGATTGATTGAATACAATTTTGGGGGGCACTTTAGAGGGAGAGCACTCAAACGAGGTAGCAGCCTCTTGATAAACAACAAAGGCAGCACCCCTGTGCACATACACCGATGACAGGTGTGGCTAACACGCATACAAAAAATTGTTTATTTTTAATTTGAACACTGGGGTGAACCCCCCAAATAGGGAGCAGCCCCTTGACAGACAGCAGCACAGCACCCCAGCACACCTACGTCAATGAAAGGTGTGGGTAACACACACACAGAATTTTTTTTTTTCACACTGTGGGGTGGGTGAAGAGCATCCCTGAAGGACAGAGCACCCCCTGGACAACACAGCACTACAGCCAGCCAGCCCCTATGGACAGGACAACAGCCAGCCAGCCACTATGGACATGACAACAGCCAGCCAGCCCTTATGGACAGGACAACAGCCAGCCCCAATATGGACAACAGTAGCCAGCCCCAATGCACAGCATCAGCAACAGCACAGCTCCCAGCTCCCTCCTTCTTCACTCTCCACAGCCGGAATGAAAAATGGTGGTGATTGCGGGACCTTTATAGAATCCAAAACCCACAAGTCAGGTGGGAAAACTCGAGTCAACTCTGATCTGAATCAGATCCCCTAAGTTTGGGTGAGTTCGGATCTCTGAGATCTGAACCAGCTCATCTCTAGGGAAGAGTGCTGTGCTGGGAGAAGGGTGATGGGTGCTCTGCATGTGCTTTGCTGGGAGAGGGTTGATGGGTGGTGAGTGCTATGATCTATGCTGTGCTGGGAGAGGGGTGCTGTGATCTGTGCTGGGAGAGGGGTGATGGGTGCTCTGATATGTGCTGAGCTGGGAGAGGGGTGCTGTGCTGAGTAAAATGTACTGTGATCTGTGCTGTGCTGGGAGAGGTGTGCTGTGATGTGATCTGTGCTGGGACTGCAACTCAATTAGGGATCCTTTTCAGGATCTGACTGGTTGGGGTACCACGCAAAATCCATTCATTTGGCTAGGGCCGGGTCTGAAGTCTCAGATAAAGCACTACAGAACTTTGGGCCTGATTCAGAGCCGGACGCTCTGAATGAGCACCCACTCTGAATCAGGGTGTTTTTTTTTTTGGTGCATTCTCCTGGACGCTCGCATAGCTGTGGGTTACCAACCACAGCTTATGTGAGCATCCATGATGATGGTCACGAAGGTCAAGACCATCGCAACCATCGGGCTTGCGACGAGACCCTGCGGTAGGGTCTCGGTGACCACAAGCCCTGGAGTGATTTTGGCTCTATAAGAGCCAAAATCATTCCCACTGACATCACTAGTGATGTCAGTGGGGCCGGACCCAGATGGTAGGCGTTCCCATGGGATCGCCACCATCTGGCAGCCACGCCCACCAAAGGGGGCATGCTGTCACTCACCATCGACAGCACGCCCCCTTTGGTGCGAGACCCCGAGCGACAGCTTGGCTGTTGCTATGCGGGTCTCGCGCATACGTACGATGGAGCTAGCTCCGTCATACGCATGTGCACTAGGGCACCATCGACCCGCTTGCGAGCGCTCAGAGCTCGCGAGCGGGTCTGAATCAGGCCCTTTGGCTTGAGGAAAAGCTGTTGCTTCACTGCACAGATTGAGATTCAGTTGCACAGAGATGTACAAATGTTGCATATCAAATTGATCAGCATTGTAGTATTGTCACTTCTAAAGAGAAGTTTGTGGTGTGGTGCTGTGCTGTGCTCCCCCTTGTACTTTCTGTGTGTATACAGTTTAGATTTAATGCTGCTGGCAAGAATGTGATCCTTTTTCAAATTCTCAATTTGTATACTATTCACAATTGCAGTGTTTGTGGGTACAAAATAAAATAGCCATTGGTAAATGTTTATGTAATAATATAAGTACATTTTAAATGAATGGTTCAAAGTTTTAGGCTTGGAATACTGTATGTTGTTGCTAAGAATACTTGAAATGGCTTTCACTGTTTGTAGCACCCTTTTGTGTCCTGAAAGTTAGGTGCTGCTGGAAAGGTGGTGTTGTCCCATTCCTTTCTACAGTATATGCTTGGCTTTTTCCTGTACAGGTCTTTCCTGGAGTGGACGGAGGTGGTAGTGGATGAGCTGTCATGCCTAGCACTTTCTTGGCATTTCGCTGATCCCCTCCAGCTTGCGGGCTTAGCTCGAAGCTGAACGGACTTCGAGGAGGAGTGTAAGGAGGTGTGGTTCAACACGTTTTTGAAGAACCTGCATACATGTAATGTCACTTATCTTTAATTGATATATGCTACTGATTGCAGGATGCAAAAAAGAATGTATATTAATTTGTGTTGATGGTGCACTGCCATAAGTCATCTACAGTATAGGTGATGTAGCAGTGGATGCTCACACTACTGCTGGACAGTGACAAGAGATGCCCCAGAAGAGGAGTACAAGTGACAAGCAAAGAGAAAGCACCCCATGAATAAGCCACAATATTAGATAATACTTTCGTATGCTGTATGTTTGTTTCGTTGTGTGTTCTTAGTTGTGATTGATCGAATTAAAACAAATGTTATTAATTTTCTATCAAGAAAATATCAGATTATTTTAAAATAGCTTTTCACTATGACTATATTACTAATGTACATACAGTATAGTGCAAGTAGTGTAGCTCAAAAAATAGAGCTAGTAAAAACATTCTGAAATCATTTTAGTTTTTCTTGACCTCAAATTATCAATGTATGACTATTTTTAGAATGGAAACAAATTAAAAGTATTAATTTGTTGTACAGTGTTATTGATGTTGCCAGTGCACTGTTGCCTTGTCATCTTTAGCTGGTATTGAGGCATATTCTTATGTCTAGTGATATATAAAGAATATAGAAAGCATTTTTGTGACAATTATACAAAGCAGAAAACTTTCTAGTGACCTATATGTAAATAAGATAGTATAAAGATCTCAGCATTATACAGAGACGTGTAATCACATACAATATGTACAATGCAGAGAGCAGCCTAGTAAACATATACATTTAATACAGAGAGCATTTTAAAGATAACTATACAAGAAAGACCATCCTGGTTACAAATTTATAATATAGAGAGCATTCCAATGGGGTGTGGCATTTAAGGTTGACATTCATCATGTAGACAATGCTGAAATTCCTGGTGGTCTAGCAGTTACTTACCTGGCTTTGGCAGCATCTGTGACTCCAGTGGCAGCTTTTGTGTCTCAGAGGTCACATGGGAGCAGTTCTGGTGCAGTCATCTGACAGAGTGGTGGTTCCTGTAAGTATTATTCCCCTATTCCTAATCACTACCACTTACTCTCCCCATAGTTCCTAATCCTACCTCCCCCTCAGAAGCCTAACCCTAACCTCCACCTAGTGCTTAATTCTACCCCCCTCCTGTCCTGCAGCCTAACCCTAATATTGATATTCTGAGAATGTCAGGATTTCACATGTCAGTATTGTGAATGTCAACATTCTGAGGATGTCAACATGTTGCCTGCTGGCATTTCAACAATGTCAACATCATAACTGTTGATATTGTGGTGTCAACATTAGCATTGTCAACATTGTGAATGTTGACTTTATAACTGTATCCCTTCCGATAACACGAGACACAATGAATACTACTTGCTAATATTCAAAACAAAATTTAGAGGTCACTATGACATACATGTCTCCCAAATCTATAGTGGTTTCACAATGGGACAGTCACAAAATATATTCTGGTAGTGAAAGAACCTAACATTTCGGGTGGCTTTTTAATGCATCACATTGAGTGTTGTGCCCACAACCACACCAGACCCTTCTACTAGCAGAAGTCTAAATGGAGAAATAATTACTATTACAAAGACTTATAACATATTGTGAATTATTTGCTGAAATTGAAATATATAAAAATTTGGCAAACAATCCTAAAACTAAAATTTCCTTGATGTTTATCAAAAGTAGCCCATAGTCTGACCAGTAAAGAGAGAAAGGATTTGAGAATGTTAGAAAATAATAAATACATATAAGTAATAATTAATAAACTCGACACATAATATAAAGTTGCTACAGTATTTTTAAAAATATTAATCCGGGCCACACTGGAGGCTTAGCCAATTCAAAAGGTGTGGCCACATCCCATTCCAAAAAAAAGTTTAAAAAATATTGTGTACAGTGCTGCAAACTCAGCAAAGGGGTGGCTCTGGGGCCTTTATGCAAGAACTCACAGCAACAGCTTTAGCTGATTTACTAATGACAGAGGATTTCATGTGCATATGCTGCCCATCAGTAAATCCATGCCTTGTAAATCCATCCCTATATAAGGTATGTCAGCTATAATCCCACAGCTGTGAGATTAATCAAAGAGAATAGAGATGTCATCACACCACTGAGCTATAGAGCAAATATAACAAGGGTAGCTATGTAGTGACCTTCTGTGACTTTATGGGAAAGACTATAGAACTGGAACACCCCATGTACTCCTCAAAAAATGAGCACCATGTTACTCAGTAATGTATATATTAGGAGTGTGCACCGGCCACTTTTCGTGTTTTGTGTTTTGGTTTTGGATCTTGATCTTTCTTCGTGTTTTATATCTGGATTGGTTTTGCCAAAACCACCCTTCTGTGTTTTGGGTTCTGGGTTTTGTGTTTTGGATCTGTATTTTTTTTTTTAAAAAGCAAAAAACAGCTAAAATCACAGAATTTGTGAGTTTTTCTGCTCCTGTGCTATTATTAACCTCAATAACCTTAATTTCCACTCATTTCAAGTCTATTCTGAACACCTCACACCTCACAATAGTGTTTTTATGTCCAAAAGGTTACACCGAGGTAGCTGGATGACTATGCTAAGCGACACGAGTGGGCGGCACAAACATGTGGCCCATCTAGGAGTGACACTGCAGTGGCAGACAGGATGGCAGTTTGAAAAACTAGGCCCCAAACAGTACATAATGCAAAGAAAAAAAAGAGGTGCAAGATGGAATTGTCCTTGGGCCCTCCCACCCACCCTTATGTTGTACTATAAACAGGACATGAACACTTTAACAAACCAATCATTTCAGCACCAGGGTCTGCCACAAGACTGTTTCAGAAATGATTGGTTCATTTGGGCCCCCACAAAATAAGCTGGCAATTAATCTGTCCCTGCACAAACTGGCTCTACGGAGGCAAGATGTCGTCCTCAACCTACTCATCCACCGATTCCTCACCCTCTTCAGTGTTGTGTACATCCTCATCCTCACAGAGTATTAATTCGTCCCTGCTGGAATCCACTGCCACAGGTCCCTCTGTACATTCTGGAGGCTGGTCTCCATGGAAGAGTTGATAATTCACTTTTATGAACATCATCTTCTCCACATTTTGTGGAAGCAACCTCCTACGCCTTTCGCTGACAAGGTTCCCGGCTGCACTAAACATTCTTTTGGAGTACACACTGGAGGGGGGGCAACTCAGGTAAAATAGAGCCAGTTTGTACAGGGGCCTCCAAATTGCCTCTTTTTCCTACCAGTAAAGGTACGGACTGTCTGACGTGCCTACTTGGATGCTGTCACCGATGTAATCCTCCACCATTCTGTCAATGGTGACAGTATCATATGCAGTGACAGTAGACATGTCAGAAATTGTTGCCAGGTCCTTCAGTCCGGACCAGATGTTCAAACTTGGTCCTGCCTGCCCTGCATCACTGCCAGTGGGTTGCTTAGGATACCTAAGTTTTTTCCTGGCAGCCCCAGTTGCAGGAGAAAATGAAGAAGAAGCTGTTGATGTGTCACGTACCGCTTCAGCTGACAGTGTTTTCACCAGCAGGTCTTTGCACCTCTGCAGGCTTGTGTCAGCCGGAAAGAGAGACACCACATAGGTTTTAAACCTAGGATCGAGCACGGTGGCCAAAATGTAGTGGTCTGAGTTCAACAGATTAACCACCCTGGAATCCTGGCAAAGCGAATGAAGGGCTTCATCCACAAGTCCCACATGCCAAACGGAATCGCTCCATCTTAGCTCCTCCTTCACTTTATCCAGCTGCTTCTGCAAAAGCTTGATGAGGGGAATGACCTGACTCAAGCTGGCAGTGTCTGAACTGACTTCACGTGTGGCAAGTTTGAAGGGCTGGAGAACCTTGCACAACATGGAAATCATTCTCCACTGCGCTTGAGTCAGGTGCATACCCCCTCCTTTGCCTATGTCATAGGTGGATGTATAGGCTTGAATGGCCTTTTGCTGCTCCTCCATCCTCTGAAGCATATAGAGGGTTGAGTTCCACCGTGTCACAACCTCTTGCTTCAGGTGATGGCGGGGCAGGTTCAAGAGTGTTTGCTGGCACTCCAGTCTTCGGCATGCAGTCGCTGAATGGTGAAAGTGGACAGAAATTTTTTGGGCCACCAAAGCATCTCCTGCACGCCCCTGTTGCTTTTCCGAAAATTCGGCACCACCAAGTTTATTGTATGAGCAAAACATGGGACGTGCTGGTATTTGCCCAGATGTAATGCCCGCACAATATTGGTGGCATTGTCAGATATAACAAATCCCCAGGAGTATCTAAGTGGGGTAAGCCACTGGGCGATGATTTACCTCAGTTTCTCTAAGAGGTTGTCGGCAGTGTGCCTCTTACTGAAACCGGTGATACACAGCATTTCAGTAAGAACAAGCTGGCATTTCTGAGATGCTGCTACTGGTGACGCTGCTGTTGTTGCTGCGTAAGGTGATACATCTACCCAGTGGGCTGTCACAGTCATATAGTCCTTAGTTTGCCCTGTTCCACTTGTCCACATGTCCATGGTTAAGTGGACATTGGGAATAACCGCATTTTTCTGGACACTGAGGATACTTTTTCTGACGTTTCTGTAAAGTCTCGGTATCGCCTGCCTAGTGAAGTGGAATCTAGATGGGATTTGGAACCGGGGACACACTACCTCCATCAATTGTCTAAATCCCACTGCACTAATGGCGGATACCGTACACACGTCTAACACCAACATAGCAGTCAAGGCCTCAGTTATATGTTTTGCTTCAGGATGACTGCTGTCGTACTTCATCCTCCTCGCTAAGGACTGTTGGTGCGTCAATTGTTTAGTAAAAGTAATGGTGTTCCTACTTCCTCTCTGGGATGATGAATGACTCCCAGCAGTAGCAACAGCAGCAGTGGCAGCAGTAGGCGTAGCTATGCAGGATCCTCCGGAGGAATCCCGGTTAGGAGAGTCAGTCATGCCAGTGACATGGCCTGCAGGACTACTTCCGATCCTGACTAAGGAGGAAATTAATGAGGAGGAAGTTGACGTTGTGGTTTTCAGGCGCTTGGATACAAAAGGACAATGGGATTTAGGTGTCCCTGGACTGCTTACGGTCTTAGTCAAAGTTTCTGAACTTGACAGTAACTTTTTATGAACATGCTGCAGGTGCAGTATAAGGGAGGATGTTCCTAGGTGGTTAATGTCCCCACCCCTACTTATTTCACCTTTACTTATGGTACTTATGGCAAGACAGTTGTTGTCCGGATTTGGATAGAAATATTGCCAGACCAAAGAGGTGGAATGTTTGGTCTTCTGCCCAGGCATGACCATGATGGGCTTTTTCATCCCACGGACAACAACTGTCTCCCCCGGAGCCTGATTTAAACAAACCACATCACCATCAGAATCCTCCTCACCAACTTCCTCCTCAGCACCAACTACACCAGTATCCTCATCTTGTTGTACTTCAACAGTGACATCTTCAATTTGCATATCAGCAAGTGGACTGTGGGTGCTCCTTTCAGCACTTGCAGGGGGCGTGCAAATGGTGGAAAGATCCACCTCTTCCTGTCCAGTGCTGGGTTGGTCAGGCATCGCAACCGCCACCACACTTGGACTCTCCTTGGGGATTTGTGATATCTTCATAGAACGCACAGTTCTTTGCTGTGCTTTTGCCAGCTTAACTCGTTTGATTTTTTTAGCGGGAGGAGGGCTTCCATTGTCATGTGAAGCTGAACCACTAGTCATGAAGATAGGGAAAGACCTTAGCCGTTCCTTGCCACTCGGTGTGATAAATGGCATATTGGCAAGTTTACGTTTCTCCTCAGATGATTTAAATGTTTTTATCAAGGTCATTTTCCTGAACTTTGTCATTTGGGATTGTATGTGTCCTCTACTATGACATTGGGCATCGGCCTTGGCAGACGACGTTGATGGCATGTTATCGTCTATGTCATGACTAGTTACAGCAGCACTAGGAGGAAGTGGTTCTTGATCTTTCCCTATTTTATTTTTATCAGAGAAAGTTTGGTTCTCCATTTATGTTATATTGATATATACATGCGGCTAAGGCGCACACAAACACATAAAATATTTTTTTATTTTTGTTGGAGACTAGTGCACTTTGTGGGTTACACCACCCTTTAAGAAATGAGCTAGCCAGCTCTTTACTTATGGTACACAGGTGCATGCTTGGCGCTGCTCCTTTTTTGATGCACTTGCAGCTACAGTGCACACAATTCACAAAGACAAAAAAAAAGAAGAAATCTTTGTTCTTTGTGGAGCGCACTTTGAGGGTTACACCACCCATTAACAGACAGATGCACGCTTGGCACTGCTGCTTTGAGGATGCACGTACAGTGCAGACAATTCACAAACACAGAAGTAAATGTTTTATTTTTGTTGGAGTGCACTTTGGGGGTTACACCACCCTTAAACAGACAGATGCATGCTTGGCGCTGCTGCTTTGAGGATGCACATACAGTGCAGACAATTCACAAACACAGAAGAAAATGTTTTATTTTTGTTGGAGTGCACTTTGGGGGTTACACCACCCATTAACAGACAGATGCACGCTTGGCACTGCTGCTTTGAGGATGCACATACAGTGCAGACAATTCACAAACACTGAAGAAAATGTTTTATTTTTGTTGGAGTGCACTTTGGGGGTTACACCACCCATTAACAGACAGATGCACGCTTGGCACTGCTGCTTTGAGGATGCACATACAGTGCAGACAATTCACAAACACAGAAGAAAATGTTTTATTTTTGTTGGAGTGCACATTGGGGGTTACGCCACCCTTTAACAGACAGATGCACGCTTGTCGCTGCTGCTTTGAGGATGCAGGTGCAGCTACAGCCCACACAATTCACAAAGACAGAAAAAATAGGACAATTTTTTATTTTTTGTGGAGCGCACTTTGAGGGTTACACCACTCTTTAACGGAAAAGCCAGCCGGCCCTTTACTTATGGGACACAGGTGCACGCTTGGCGCTGCTCCTTTGTTGATGCACGTGCATCCACATTGCACACAATCAACAAACACGGTCAAGCCAGCCAGCCCTTTACTTATGACACAGGCGCACGCTTGGCGCTAGTTTGTTGATGCACGTGCGGCTACTGAGCACACAATTCACAAACACAGAAAATATATATTTTTTTGTGCACTTGGGGGGAGCACCCCTGATGGACAGAGCACCCCTGATGGACAGAGCACCCCCTGAACAACACTACAGCACCCCTTTAGGACTGGGACACTGCACAGGATTTTGGAGTGAACACAGACCCTATGGCAATTGTCTGCACAACACAGTACAGCCAGCCCCTATGGACTTTGGAGGAGTGGACACAGCCCCTATGGACATCAGCAGCACAGCACAACACAGTACAGCCCCTATGGACTTTGGAGGAGTGGACTCAGCCCCTATGGACAACAGCAGCACAGCACAACACAGCCAGCCCCTATGGACTTTGGAGGAGTGGACACAGCCCCTATGGACAACAGCAGCACAGCGCAGCACAGCACAACACTACACTGCACTACACTACACTACACTACACAGCCCAGCCAGCCATAACTCCCACCCTCCATCTTCACTGTCCACAGCCCAGTGAGAAAATGGCGCCGACGCGGGTACCTTATATACATCAAAACCCGCGAGACCCAGAAGGCGGGATGATGACGTTTTGCCTCGATTTCAGATCCAAGTCAGGCGGGAAAAGTCGAGCCTGACTCGGATCGGCCTCGGATCGGGGGGCTCGGGGGGGTTCGGATTTCAGAAATCCGAACCCTCTCACCCCTGATTTATATGATACAACATGCCTAGTATACAGTAAATGCAGTCAATACAAATATACAATTAATACCACATTTAAAACTACACGTCATGAGAAGTTTGGGTCATTCAGAAAGAGGATTAAACATCACAGCTGCAACTATTTGCTGCTACTGTTACATTACCCTCTAATGTATTTGCTAAGAGAAGGGAGCTTCAGGATGGACACATGACAGCTCTATACCTCAGATGCATTGTCCAGTCTCCTGTCTTCCCAGCACAGGCACAACTCCCCGTACAGCCTATACAGCAGCTGGACACATAATATGACATGATAAAACACTTCACCATGCCAGGTTGTAGAACATAAAGAGGTAAGGTGGAAGGTGTTCCTGGACACTGTGACTGGGTGTTGGGGACTACAAGACCATCCTCAGTGACAGCATCTGCCACTCCAGCTGCCCGGCCTACAAAACCAGGACTATTGGGCATCCTGAAGACTTACTTTTGGACATCGGGACACATACCCCAATTCCGGTACAATCAAGGGAAAACCAGGAGGTATAGCAACCCTAACATAATATATAAAATACAATCAATACATGATGAATATTGCTTATCATTGTGGTATACTGTATATGTTTAATGTGTACTGTTTGAAATAATTGGTAGTATTTCGTTTTTAAATGCATTAATGCTAAGACAGAAAATGTTGTTCATTTTAAATAGCTAAATATTGAGCTACAGATTAACCTGTGTCACTACCTCCTGCTGTTAAACTAAGGATATTATAAATCCTTGAGTAGCCTGAAAAAGTAAAGTATTTTTTCAATGTCAAACTGTCAAACCATCACTGTTAATTCTAGAAAATGAGCTACGGCATCACACTGGTTGCACAATTAGTAATGTGGATTGGAGATCAAGAAGAAATTAGACAAATTAAATGTAGTTTTGAGTATGATTTGCACCATTTAAAATTCAGTAATAAGCAACATAAGGAATTGTAGATACATATATTTTAATTTCATGCCTAACTTCGCTTAGGGACCTGTTTATTCAAATATGTTTGGAGCATATCATCTGTTTTCTGGGGGCTTAGGTGCCTGCAAATATGAAGTATCAATGAGATGTAAAAAGGAAGGACCACAGCAAAAATATCCATATCTACAGTACATATCTACTGCATTTCCTCCATTTTTGACAGCAACAGCAGCATCTATAGGTTTCTATGGGGACTGCTGTGCTGCTGGATTGCCAAAGCCCTGGCTGCTGCTACAATCTCCTGATGGGCTTACCTTACTCATATTTTTTTGGTTCCAAGATGGTTTTAGCTTTTGCATGTGTGGACCTCCATCAGGGCATGCGCAATTGCACAGCTGAGAGAGCAAAACAGGAAGTACTGTAATGTGTTCGAAATGCAATCACAATAGTTCTCACTGTTCATATGAGCCAGTCCCAGTGACTCATCCTGGCTAATAAAGACTCCCTATTGCCATGAATTGAGACAATGAGGATTTTTTTTTCAGAGGTTGGCCGCAGATATATAAATAAAGTAGAGAAATGTGGGTTTGGTTTCCTGGAAAGCAAGCAAACCCAAACTTATGGGTTCCAAGTGATTCCAAGTACCTGCTTTATTCTTCCCACCAAGTTTGCATCTCAAAACAAGGCAAAACATAATTTTAGTTTAGCCAATCAGCTTGCTGCAGCCTTTGGTCACTATACCGAAAACAATATTGTGAGCTGTGAGGTGGTCAACATTAGCTGGAATGACTGGAAATTAATGTAATTGAGGTTAATAATATTGTAGGAACAAAAACAGACCAAATCATATGATTATAGCTGTTTTATTAATTTTTAAAGAAATCTAGATCCAAAACCAAAACACTTGAGGGTGGCTTTGGCAAAGCCAAAACCTTTGAGGGTAGTATGTACCACTCAGTGCCAATGTGACATCTGTTTGACTTGTGTATATTAATCAAGTGCATCAGGTGTGTGATATCAGTGTGACCATATGTGTGATATCACTGTGATCTATATAAAGTGTGTAAGTGTAATTTTTATCTGCATAATACTGGAAATCCTGCTTTTATTGCCTTTTTCCATTGCTTCACATCTATCTCCTTTAAACATTCTTTATTTAAGTAACTAATTACTGCACCCACTACTTCTCGAACACATCACTTTATATTTCACTTTTGCAGCTGTGCTCATACATGTAGCAGCTCTGTTCTTTATCTGTATTTTAAACAGTTAACTACACTGTTTCTATATCACACATCCTCTGCTCCAGTTTTCATCTCCCTTATTACCTAATGCACACCATGAACACCTTTACTTCAACCACCCTCTTATTCAGTGTCCATATAATCCTTTACATTGCCTACATTTTCCATCCCATTCCTCCCCCTCTAGTCTCCTCCACTTGCTGTAACCCCTTTCTTACATCATCTGCCTCCCTTTCAACCCTCTGCTTCTCTCCCCCATCTTTCTTGTTCCTCTTTTCTCAACTACCTCCCTCCCTGGCCTTGCTACCCCAGCACTAAGCCGCATGCCCACCTGTCTCAGCTTGTCACCTCCAGGGCTTCCAAGAGAAATCCTGGGCCCTGGTACAGCAACCTCTCGAGGCACCCCCTGGAGAGCATGTTGGGCATGGCTGCACCTCTTTGTGGGTGTGCCTAGCATGTTAGAAGCACCCACCCACCCACAGAAGCCCCTGTGGTTCACTCCATTTCATTATCAACCAGAAAATCTGCATTATATATCTCATGGACATTCTAACATTTCAGTTTGCAATAACTTGTTTATTGCCATATCTTGCAAGTCTGTAATTTTCCAACTATTTCATTATTGACCCGCAGTACTCTGTAACATTATTCAATAAATCTGTTAATACCTATTAAGCAAGTATCCTCCATATTTAACTATTGCATTTCCAAGTGTAACCATGAGGTTTTCCTTGTCCATCCCTTATCGAAGAAGAGCTCTCTCATATGACAAATTCAATCCCTGCTTGTATTGTGCCAACCAAGAATATTTCTCTTTACAATGTCCTCACTGTAATTTTGCAAAATTCACAGGGGCTCTTGCAACCAAGTCTACATCAGACTTGTTTTTTTTGGTCAAGTTACCAGTTTCAGATTTCCATGCTAAGTTACCAGTCTCTCTACTCTCTACCAGTATTCTAACTCCAGTAGTGTCTGCTGCCATGTTAGTGTTTCCAGCTGCATTTACTAGATACATCTCAACCACCAGTCTGTGGATCTTATGTCTGTTGCTATTCCACTGGTTTCTATGTCTGCTGCTATTCTACTGGTACATCTGTCTGTCCCCATTCTGATGGTTCATGTGTCTGCCACCATTACAGTGATTCCTGTGTCTGCTGCCAGGTTGGTGGTTGCTGTGTCTAACATCAGTCCATTGGTTATTGTGTATCTGCCATTTCAATTGTACTGAGTCCTCTACCAGCTCGAATCTCTGAGTTCTTGCTCTATCTTTGCTGTCTGTAATCCTAAAGTGCTGTCTAACTTCTCTACACACAGAATTTAATATGCATAGAGGTTATTCAGTCAACATTCCTGAGGAGTCTTGTCCACCAATTACTCCTAAGAATAAAAGTTTAGGCTATTTAAGTCTCAGCCAAATAAGCTGTTTACAGACTTTATTCCAAATATGGCCAATCCAGGCTACCTTCTGAGTTTGGACTATCGTGGCATATTGGCATGTCTTGGGGCCAATCTGGACCTTCTGGCATGTCTTGTGGCCAATCTGGGTCTTCTGACAAGTCGTGTGGTCAAAATGGGCCTTCTGGAAAATCCTAGCCATCAAAAACTCCAGTCCTAGCCATCCAAAATGTATCTCCAGTTTTGGCCATCCGAGACTTCTACCCAGTCTTAGGGCCTGATTCAGAGCTGAACGCTCTGACCAGAGCACTCGCTATGAATCAGGGCCCTCCTACCTTTTTTTGGAGCATCCTCATAGATGCTCGCATAGCTGTGGGTTACCACCCACAGCTATAGCGAGCGTCCATGATGATGGTCGCGATGGTCTTGACCATCGCGACCATTGGGCTTGCGATGGAGACCCTGTGGTAGGGTCTCACTGCCACAAGCCCTGGAGTGATTTTGGCTCTATCAGAGCCAAAATCACTCCCACTGACATCACTAGTGATGTCAGTGGGGCCGGCTTGAGATGGTAGGCGTTCCCATGGGAATGCCTCCGTCTGGCAGGCACGCCCCCGGCATGCCCACCAAAGGGGGCGTGCTGTCAATCAACATCGACAGCACGCCCCCTTTGGTGCGAAACCCGGAGCGATGGAGATCCCGTCGCTCTCCGGGTCTCACGCATGCGCATAACGGAGCTCCCTCCATCGCGCGCATGCGCAGTGGGGGACATCGACCCGCTTGTGAATGTACTGCCGCTCATGAGCGGGTCTGAATGACCCCCTTAGTCTCCTGTCAAAAATGCTAAGTCTATTTCTGAGTGCCCTGTTACAGGCTCCATTGTTCAAGTTCTTGACTATGCTTCTAAAGTGGAGCTTCAAGGAACTTCTTCCGAGTTGAAGATCTTTGTGTAATGGTGCAAACCCAACCTCCCAGTGTTTAAGCTGCTGCCCTGACTTATTTTCTAATGTTTAATTCTGTCCATACCTCCTGGAAAACATCCTTCTTAGTCCAAACCATTACTTATAGTCCCCCAGAGCATACTGTTGTAATATCCAAGGGCACTGCTACCCATTCTGGAGGGTCCCTGTGCTTACTTCTTCCTAGTCCATTGTTCCAGAAAAGTCTATAGCCTAGCCTGGGCTGTCTGAAACATCTTTTTTCAAAACATGAAGAGGAAATCACTATACAGACCTTCTGGGCTATGGGTCAACCTATTTTTTAATTACAAGCCTGCATCTAAAGGTCCTGTATACAATCCTCCCAAGGTTCACAAGACAACTCCTCTATCATCAGAACTCTCCACATCTGATTTGCCACCAAAGATTTAGTTTATACTGATAGGAGGATCATCTATCTGCCTTAAACAATAGCATGCTTTGCTATTCTTCACTTCAGCTGAGCAAAAGAAATTCCTGCATTGATTGATCATGTGTTGAACAATTTGCTGCAATCCTGAGAGGGGAGGGATTGGATTGGCCAAATCTCTTATTTAAATCCTATACTTTATGTAAATTCTTTATTTGGTGCAGTCATAAAAAGTTGGTCTGCCACCACTGAATGCTTGTGGAGATTTTCCAGTGTTGTCTACATTTTCTTTAGATTCCAAATCTACTCCAGTACCTAAAACCATATCAGCAAGAACCACATTTTAAAGGGAAAAACTCTTTAATATGACAAAAGCCTCATCAAATCTCTATCTTGTCTGTCAGTATAGCTCTAAATATCAGTTGCCCTCCTGGTTAAATAATCTACATACTGTATGAAGCTCCAGTCTATTTTGAAGTAATTTCAATACTAACCCTGGATTTAGGATTACATTTACTAAATGTCAATTTTAGATCAATTTTAAAATTAATCTTAATTGAACAACATTAATAGTATTTACAATGCAAAATCCACATAGTTATCATTCATTGGGTTTCAACTTTAATTGAAACCTGATGTCAATGTCAGTTGGATTTTGGAGGAGTAAATGCCATCGCTTTTGATCTTTTAACTCAAAGCTGATGGAAAATAGAACCTAAAACCCAACAGAAAACCCATTCAAAAAGAAGCACTGCACAGATCACTGTAATTTGTGCAGTGTGTCTTATGGTTAAAAGATAATAGTTAAAAAAAAATTTAAAAAGTGGCATGGGGTCCCCCCTTAATCAAGAACCTTCCCTGGACCTTGAAACTTGTTATGTTCATGGAAAATCAGGGGGAAGGGGGAAACCAACATGAGGTCCCTAGGTTTTCATTAACCAACAACAGACTAAACCAGACAGGTTGCTTATGAAATAACAGGGAGACACACATTATGGGGTCCCCCTGCCATCATATAAAGTCTGCCCCAAACTAGTCAGTCCAGGTCCAGAAATCCTCAAAGTTAGGACCCCAAAAATAAATTGTGGTATGCCCCTCTGAGGATCTACCAGTTCTGGACTAAAAGCCCATGGTTATTCACTGCACCCCTGGTGGCAGTAAGTGCAGGGGTAAAGGTGTAAAAAAATGAAGGGCCCACTGGCACCAGTAGTCCCATTGTGAAGAAAATAAAAAAAAATAATGACTGGATGCAGTGATCAGAGGTTGTAGTCCTTTCTAAAAAAAATCTATACTCACTAACCCCTTGGATTGGGTTCTCTTAGGTTTATATAGACAACCATAGGTCTTCATAAAAAGTATAAATCCAGATCTCCATGAATTCACACAGTACCTGGTACAGTGCATAAAGCATAATGACCGGTTAAGCTACGGTCATTCCCATTGAAGCCTATACAGAAGTGCTGATTGGCTGAGAGAGCCACTCCTATGGCTCTCTTAGACAATGAACACTTCCCCATTGAAAAAACACTCATCTGACTGTGATGAGAACCTACGTACAATAGCACCAGTTTTTCATGCCATTCTGTTCATCTATAGATTTATTGGTATTGGGTGATAGAAATGTTTGAAAGAAGGCTGCTCATATTGTAAGAGTGCAGGTGGTTTATCTTATATATTGTATTGTTAGTTTTTCACCTTTTTAATTCCACTCGGGAAAAACAAAATAGGTTAGACCTTTTCAAATAAAAGTTTGTTTTGATGGATGAAAATGTAGAAAATGCTATGGGGAAACCAGAAAAAGATTATTTATGCTTCACAGGGAAATTTTCTTATGTCTAATGCTGGAAGCACACAAGCACCACAGAATAAAGTAAATTGAAGGCTTTATTGAACACAGGGTAATGCAAGCTGAAGCCAGCTTTAAGGAGGCTAATAACCAGGCAGATACTGGAGTTTAGAATATAACATTAAGTAATCATTAAAGTTCAGCACAAAAGGACACTGGGATAAAGCAGATAGTTACAGTAGCATAATATCCATAAAACAGTGAAGTGCTGCACACATGGGGATATAGCAGGTACAAACACCAGGGATTAACTAGATGCTCTGGAAAGGAAGTGTCAAAGCTGGATAATTGGCTGAGACAAGATCAGTTTAAAATTGGATCGCAGCAATGCCATCTTGCGACTGGCCGCAAGACGCCATCTTGGAAATGAGATCACAAGATGCCATTTTGTGACTGGCCGCCTAAGCGCCATTTGAGATAAACTCACACTTTAGTACATGTGGCGATATTACTATTAGCATCATGCGATAGCATCTTTCTCCATTTATCATACACATATAAATACGCACAATTGCGCTGTTAACTAGTTTCATATTAGCGAATGCATAGGATCCAGTATGAAAATGCTGAATATTAGCTTCATGCACATGCATCTGCCCCAAGTTAACCAGCATCTTTACATCAAACCCCACATACTCACATATTACATATTCACATACAAGGTTCCATAAGCTTTAAGGTATAAGATTCAAGTATGTACATTTATTATAATTGCTAGGAAATAAAGATTATTTCGTAACTAAGGTTTTATATGTGATAAGTAAGCCATGTTTGGTATTGTACTGATGTGTACTCTCTCAACAGTATTCCGGTAATATTGATGGAGAGATCTCAACATGCATTCTCAACTTATGGACCGCAGAGACTTCAAGCAACAAAATGTACACTATATGAACAACTGTTAGGATTTGCATGAGGTGGAAACCAGAGACCACCAGTTGTTAGAGCTGGATTGTGTCTATTTGAACCAACCTTTTAAATGCCTTGTAACATATGCCCTCTCCTGTAGGACCAATGGTATTAGCAACAAACTTCTCTATTGTGTTGTTTATTCCTGGGGGTATAAATATGTGTGCTCTGACCCTGGATTCCTAGTCTTCATGCTGAATGCTGATTAACTGGGGTTTATTGCTGATGCCTACATCTGGACCAGAGAGCGCTGTGCATGTATAATTGTACTTGGGTCTGTATAATTTCCTTGCACTAAGATTATATGAGGATCATAGCGTGTAACTGCTGTACTTTTACATGAATAATATTTTGTGCTTTGGAACCACAGGTTCTAGGTCTGGAGTCTTTCTCTACTCTATGACTGTGTACGCAAAATAATGTCATTCTTAGAGGTTTATAGGAAGGATATTAGAAGGTATAGGCAGGGGTATTCATAAGGTTCAAAGGCAGTATCGTTAGTTGGGGCTCGTAGTGAAGTCACTTACCCACTCACACGGCACTTATGGTTATCGATTTCTCACCAAAGGGTGGAGTGGCCACATGTAGGGTTTACCTGCAACCACTCAGTGCTGAGAGATCGCTACCCATTTTTGTGTGAGCCAGGGACGCTGACTAGAATCCAGGGACAAGAGAGGAAAAAGTTTATTTTCCTTTATTGATAGAACCTAACATTTAAAGGGTTGCCGCAGTATTGAGCACGTGGCTGAGTCTCAGTTTTGCGCACAGTAAAGACGCACTTTTGTGTACACAGCTAAAGGTTGTCATACGGTTGTGTGGTAGTCGCATTATTGTGTATGCGACTGGTCACACAATATGGTATACGCACTTCTGGTTGTGCTTCCATGTGTTTAAACAAAGCCATTGAGGTTTACATTCTTTTCAATTGATGTCAATATCTGGGTTAACGTGTATTTTTCTGTGCAGGAAAAAAGTGTGTAATAGTGAGTATTTGTTGGTAGGGGTAACTTGTTCCCTAAAGTTAGAGGTACTATATGACCTTTAAGGGCTAAGTGCTTGCTGCTTGGTATGCAGCTTACCGTTCTATACACAGTAGCAGGTGTACATGTTGTCTTTGTTGTAGAGAGGTACATGGAAATAGACAACTTAAACTTCCATAGGTGTGGAAGTTGCCTTCTTAAATCTTATCTGGGTGTGTGGAGTAGCCTTCTTCAAATCTTCACAGGTGTGTGGGTGCTGCTGTTTAAATCGTCCACAGGTAAGTGAAAGTATCTTGACTGTCTTTCACCAGTTTAAATCTTTATTGAAAAACATAGGAGTTGTCTCAGAATGGGAGCCATGCAAACAATAGAGATGTTAGAAAATGATGTGCTGCTATTGGAAGCGCCATTTGGATCGGCCCGTCGCATTATGCATACTAAGTACAGTACTTATGCAATAAGGTATTGTGATGTATGGTTTAAAATGACGATGAAGAGTGTAAGACCGTTTCCCAGAATTGGTAGTTTTGAGAAAGATGTATTAGATAATGTCCGGGATCACATAAGTTTGATGTGCTCCCGAGAGAAAAAGGTCAAATATTATGAATGTTTAAAGTTGTGGTAGCATGAAGGGGATGCGTGGCTTAAAAATGCGCAAGCAACACAAACTAGCGTTGCGAGCGCATTGCCAGAGAATACATCCGCGATGCTGAATTGCAATACGGGTGAGCCGCAAAATGGCACTCACGTGCAGCAAGGTAGCATTGCGGAAGGTATTGCCAGCAGTTCACGCCACCACCCACACCTTATGTGGATGGAGGTGCAAGTATTGTTATCAAAATTACCAATAAAAATGTAACAAGCAATTTGTACCCACTCTTAAGCAACTATAAATAAAATGTTCATAATGTGGATGATGAGCCTATTGTAATGTCTGCCATTTCCCTTGCTGTACAAATTATAGATGCTATGACACGACAATCACGAGTGGTGCCACCATCTCCATCGGTAACAGCAAGGGAAGTGCGAACACCCTCTGCACCCGTAGAGGAAGTTGTTAATACTATACGTAGCAGCAACAGATTAAACCCCCAGCCAGGTAACAAGGTCAAAGGTAGCAGCGCTACCAGTCTGCATCCCATTCGGACAATAACTGTTCCGAATGGAAATGCAGAACGGTGTAGTGCCCACGAGGGAAGTGGTAATGCATTGTCCTTGGACAAGAGCATAACTAAATTCCATCATAAATGATTTCCCCAATCCCAAAAAGGAAATAGCCAAATGTCAGAAATTTTTGAGGAATTTGGGTAGTTCTCATGAGCCAACTAATAAAGATTGGCATGTGGTGTTAAGGGCCTGTCTACCACGCAATACCGACGTGACAAAATTTATCACGGATTGTGTATTGGATGGTGACGTTCCCTTAATGGACCAAGTAAACCAAGGTAACATTTCCTGCATTGTAACTCAATTGGGTATATATTTTCCGGTAGCAGTTAACTGGAACAAAATTTTCACCATAAAGCAAAAGGAGAGTTAATCTGCAGAAGAGTATTGCAACCGGGCTCTGCAGGCTATCACCCAGTACACTGGGATTGAAGATATTAAAGATAGCACTCACCACAGGGGAATGATAGTCACGGTACTCATGGACGGTCTTAAGGAAAACTTAAAGACTTGGGTTCAGACCTCACAACCTGGCTAGAGGGGAGTCACCATAGATACACTCATAGAATCTGCCATAGAACATGATAAGAACATCTCAAAGAAGAGAGAGACCCAGAGCAAAAAACTAATTGCTGTCAGTATTCAAGCTCTGGAAGGAATTACGGTAACATCACAGCCAACAGACACACTTGCATCTACACACACACCTACACCTGAACAGTTATATGCCCTCACTAATCCCACACAACAGTAAACACAGCTCTATTCTACTAATCCTACACAACCACAGGTCCCACACTACTCACAAACTTCATATCCCCCACAATACCCTTATCCTCCATATCCCTACCCTTAGCCAACACTTTTTCCCCCTTGCTCAAACCTCACAACAACCCATGTCTTCATCCGATCCACAAACATGTTTTAATTGTAAACAAACAGGACACTTAAGTAGAACCTGCAGAGTAAAAAGAGTAGGAACCCCAAACCAGAGAGTACCTGGTTCTCCCCATCAGGGATATGCACAGAGACCAGCAAATATCCAGCAAGCACCAGCTCCAACTGTGGCCGTTAATGCTTTAATTGGAGAATGGTAGCCAACATTAGGGGTCAGGTCATACCTGTAGTCTACAGATAGTCAGGTTAACGGGGCGTACTAGGGAAGAACCAGTCATGATGGTTGATGTAGCTGGTACTGAATATCCCTTTCTTGTAGACATAGGAGCGACCAGGTCAGTGATAAAATCTCCCGTTAATTTACAGGTGACCAATGAGACAGTACCAACAATGGGTGTAACAAGTAAAGTGCAACATTATCCTTTAACAAAGTCCACAGAGGTTACTATTGGGCCGTTGCATACCAGGCATTCTTTCCTTCTGGCTGCTGTGGCTCCTACTAACCTGCTGGGTAGAGATTTGTTATGTAAGATGGGATGTGTCATATATTGTACCCCTGATGGTGTATTTCTAGATATCCCAAAGAGAGTTGCGCATGAGGTGCGGTATATGTTGGACACTCCCCAAAGGATAATGTATCACTCTACCAGTTTAAATGAAAATCCGTCTCAGGTAGATCAAATGTTGTCCCAAATTCCAGATTCCCTTTGGACTAAGGATGGACAGGACACGGGACTAATGGCAAACATAAGCCCCGTAATGGTAAATTTAAAAGGCGGTAGGCAAGCTCAAAAAATTCCTTAGTACCCACTAAAACAGGAGGTAGAATTAGGGGTTTTTCCAATAATTGAGTGATTATTGCAACAGGGAATTTTAGTTCGTACAGCTAGTGTAGCCAACAGTCCCATCTTTCCAGTGAAAAAGAGTGGTGGGAGGGGTTATAGGCTGGTACAGGACCTTAGAGGTGTTAATAAGGTAGTAGAGAGCCAATTCCCCGTTGTGCCAAATCTAGCTGTCATTCTTATGCAGATCCCTCCAAATGCAACCCATTTCACTGTCATTGACCTCTGTTCTGCTTTCTTCTCTGTGCCTCTCCACCCTGACTGTCAGTATCTATTCACATTTACATACAGAGGTGTGCAATATACATGGACATGGTTCCCCAAGGTTTCCTAGACAGCCCCAGTATCTTTCCCCAGGCATTGCACGACTGTTTACAATCTTTTCAACCTGCAAATGGATCTGTTCTAATTCAATATGTGGATGATTTATTGCTGTGTTCTGATTCGTTTATGTCATGTTTGAATGATACTAAACTTTTGTTGCTTCATCTCTCGCATACAGGACACAAGGTGGCTAAGGACAACTACAGCCGTGCCAATCCAGAGTAAAATATTTGGGACACTGCCTAATCCAGGTGTTAAGACATCTCACAAATGATAGAATCCAGGCCATACAGAACATGACACTGCCGCAGAATCAACAGCAAAATTCGTACCTTCTTGGGAATGTGTGGATACTGTAGAATGTGGATCCCAGGTGTTTCTATTATGGCTTTGCCTTTGCAGTACTTAGGGCCTGATTCAGACCCGCTCGCAAGCGCTGAGCGCTCGCATGTGGGTCGATGGTGCCCTAATGCTCATGCGTACGACGGAGGGAGCTCTGTCGTGCGCATGCGTGAGACCCGCATAGTGACAGCCAAGCTGTTGCTATGGGTCTCACACCAAAGGAGGCATGCTGTCAATGGTGAGTGACAGCAAGCCCCCTTTGGTGGGCATGCTGGGGGCATTGCTGCCCAGTCGGAGGCGTTCCCATGGGAATGCCTCCCGTCTTGGTCCGGCCCCACTGACATCACTAGTGATGTCAGTGGGAGTGCTTTTGGCTCTGATAGAGCCAAAAGCACTCCTGGGCTTGCAGCAGTGAGACCCTACCGCAGGGTCTCATCGCAAGCCCAATGGACGCTATGGTCTTGACCATCGCAATCATCTTTTTGGCCGCTCGCATAAGCTGTGGGTGGTCACCCACAGCTATGCGAGTGGCCAGGAGGCTGCTCCATTTTTAGGTAGGATGGCCCTGATTCAGAGCAAGTGCTCTGGTCAGAGCGTCCGGCTCTGAATCAGGCCCTTAGTCTCTTCCTCAAAGCTCGATCGTGTCATACACACAGAGGAACCAGAGCCGGCTTTCCTTAATCTTAAGGATAGTCTGACAAAAGCACCCACATTGGGAATACCTGATTATGAAAAACCTTTTGATTTGTATTGTATGGAAGCCAATGGTTGTGCTGCAGGTGTCCTCACACAAAAACATGGTGATGCCAGTATGCCTGTAGCATACTACAGTGCCCAATAGGACACTGTGGCAAGATCACTCCCCACCTTTTTGAGAAGTAGCAGCTACCGCTTTATTGGTGAGTAAAAGTGAGGATGTAGTATTGGGTCATGATATGATTGTATACTCTCCCCATGCTGTATCTGCTCTGCTGAACTCTGCTCAAACCAGACATGTCTCTTCAGCTAGGTTTACCAAATGGGAACTAGCTCTAATTGCACCTGCAAACATCACTGTTAAACATTGCAGCACGCTGAACCCAGCAATGTATTTACCATATGTACAACATGATGTACAAAGGGTGGAAGGAGGCGAGTTGCTGGCGGAGGGTGAGTTCAGCTGACATAATGATACACATGATTGTATGGAATATCTGAATCAGACCTTTACTGCTAAACCTGACATACACGACACAACTTTAGAGAATGTAGATGTGATTTTTACACGGATGGGAGTTGTCATAGACAAACAGACACAGGTGAATTATGTACACGTTTTGCTGTTGTAAATGACACAGACATCATAGAAGCCAAACCTCTTGGTCCTCCTCACTCAGCCCAGGTGGCAGAGTTAGTAGCACTAACTAGAGCGTGTGAACTGGCAGCAGGCAAATCTGGTAACATTTACGCTGACTCAAGGTATGCGTTCGTGGTGGTGCACAATTTCGGGGCTCTATGGCATCTGAGAAATTTTGTGACAGCAGCAGGCACACCAGTTGCACATTCCCGACACATAAAACATCTTTTTGAAGCAATCCAACTGCCCAAAGTGGTGGCAGTAATCAAGTGTAAAGCCCATACATGTGAGGATGACCCGTTGTCACTGGGCAACAACAGAGCCGATGAAGCTGCAAAATGGGCAGCAGGGTTAAAAATGTTTTCTCCCATTGAAAAAATGATGTCTTTCCAAACAATTGATATGCTGAAATTAATTGAGATGCAAAATTTGTGTTCAATCCAGGAAAAGTCCATTTGGAAGTCCAAGGGATGCGTGCAAGAGTCCTCTGGGTTCTGGAGGGATGGACAAGGTTAGCCAGTAGCCCCCAAGGCATATTACCCTAGCCTGGCTGAGGCAGCACACGGTCTGACTCATCTGGGAAAACAAGGTATGTGCAAGTTGGTGAGAGCATACTGGTGCGCACCAGGTTTTTCTTCACAAGCAGAAAAGATAGCAATGTCCTGTCTGACCTGCTTGAGGAAGAACATAGGGAAAGCGATCCCTACCGAACCATCCCACATTCCACCGACTGATGGACCTTTCCAAGTGATACAAATTAATTTCATCCAACTACCACCCTGCAGGAATCTTAAGTATGTATTAGTGTGCACTGATGTATTTTCTAATTGGGTTAAGGGCTACCCAGCGGCCACTAATACTGCTGTGTTTACTGCCATGAAAATAGTTCAGGAATTTGAATGCAGATAAGATATCCCTAAAATCAGCGAGAGTGACAGGTGTACTCATTTCACAGGTGATGTTTTTCAAAATATGTGTAAGCTGATGGGTATTAATAGCCGCCTTCATACCCCCTACCGACCGCAAGCCAGTGCCAAGATAGAGAGAATGAATGGCACTATTAAAAATAAATTGAGTTAAATCATGGCAGAGACTGGACTAGATTGGCCAGAAGCATTACCGTTGGTCCTGCATAGTATAAGGACCACTCCCAGACCTCATCTAAATCTGTCTCCCTTTGAAATACAACCTCATTTGATTATAAGTCCACAGGAAAACTTGAAGGGTAACAACAAGGTAACTGTAAAGTAAAACAACAGCAGCAGAAACAGAAATTGTTGTCCAATGATATGCCTGAAACTAACTGTCATGATGTTGAACAAGGAGAATATGTTATGATCAGAAATTTCTTGCATTCAGGTTGTTTGACTGATCGGTGGGAAGGTCCGTACCAGGTGCTGCTGACAAGTACTACATCTTTGAAGGTGGCTAAGAGTGATACCTGGGTCCATTCCACTCACTGCAAAAAGGTCAACCAACCGGTGGAGAAATGAGTCGGAGACAAGGCTGATAGCGTGAACCTGTCGCTCATGAGCTTGTTCAGGGAGGATTGAAAAGATTGTAGTGAGATACATGAACTAAATGAAATCTGCAGGTCTTGTTGTGGCAATGGATGGGCCTGCTGTGTTCATTTTCTCTTTTAGAGTGTTCACCATCCTGGTCAGTTTAGGAATGTCCGGTTTCTGTGAAGGGGGACCAAATGTGGACAGGGGATTTGATGGCAGTGCTGATGGAGTGGAGTCAGAAGGAGTGCAATGCCAATCAGGGGAGTGTCTGACCAATCTTAGTACTGTTATTGTTAAGAGAGCTGTTATTCCTGATACTCGGGGATGGTGTGGAGGTTTATTGTCTGAAGATTCCTGTATTTGTGAGCTTTGTGTGTCCCTAGTTGATGAGAATTGTATCCAATGGTGCCAGCCTAAATATAACCCATACTGGGGTGGGTATCCTCTAGAGGATTATCATAGCATGGTAGGGAAAGTGTTAAATCAAACTGATTGCTTGGTTTGTTCACATGTGCCACAGGGACAGCATAATGCAGGGTTGGTGCCATTTCTGCTGAATATCAAAGAAATTTTAGAATTACAAAAAGGGAAAACATTGGATGGAAAATTCCTCTCATCCAAACCAACTCATTTCAAACTCTATCAATTCCAAGTAGATAGATCACTTTTGTGTTTAAACATAACCAACTCCAATAAACCCGGGAGTTGGGAAGTGACAGGGAATAATCAGACCATGACCTTCTCACAAAGAGCTGATAATGAGTCCATAAACCATGATCTGTTACACTCAATTAAATTTAGTTGGAGACATTTTAGGTACCGGTATGCATTGAGTTCCACCAAAAAAATTATTGGTAAGGTGCCAGATGATTATTGTGCTAGAATAATACAGCCAGAAACTTGCATGTACCAGATGGAAGACCCAGAAATAGGGTTGTTTGCAAGGGAAATGTGCTTAATGATAATGATGCATACCATTCCTTATGTTCTCCCTGATAATGTATATTTTATATGTGGAAGAAAAGCGTATAAGTGGCTCTCTCCGAGTTCTGAAGATTTGTTTTACCTGGGAAGAGTAGTCCCAGAAGTTATGACCCTCACACATGTTGAAATGCTTGGTATACATAAAAACACACCATCACCATATCTTCACATGCAATATGAACACAGAGGCAAACAAAATATGATACCTGGTGACATGCATAAAGCCACTCAGTTAATTAGAGAGACAACTGGCTTTCAAGTTTTAGTCACATTGGATCCCACCAGGATCGCTCGGGGCACATTAAACTTTAGATATATTCAGGAACTTGCTAAATTGATAGATAATATCACCGAGATGTACGATGACACATTCAGGTATACAGGGAGAGAATTGCAAGTGTACAAGAAAGAACTGGTGCAGCACAGGCTAGTGTTAAATTATTTAACTGCTGTTACTGGAGGGTATTGGCCACCCAATTTGGAGTAAAATGTTGCACCTATGTCACCCATAGTACCAGCGACACCAAGGAGGTGATAGACCGAAAGATGGATGAAATTCTGCAGCAAAAATGGGAATTTCGCAAGAACCATAATGTTTCAGTGGCTGAAATAGGGGAGAAGATAGAAGGATGGGTTTCTTGGCTGAACCCAGTGAAATGGTTCTCAGGTCTAGGGGAATGGTTCCAGGAAGTGATCACCAGCATAGGCAAATTCTTAATCCTTATACTGATTGTCATCATAATAATTGGTATATGTGTCTGGTGTGTTCCTATTGTGTTGAAGTGTAGAAAATGTAAAAATAGAGAAAAACGAAAGAACAAAATTATGATGGTGGTCAGTATGAATACAGTGGTAAATACAGAACTGCATTACAACCCTGAACTAGGAAATACCATCATTTAATGTATTAGATTTAGACATGCATAGAATGTATTATTGAAATGTTATTTTAAAACACCTCAGATAATGTAAAGTCTCAAATTTCCCCTTCAAGACTGCCTTTATAGGACTGGTGTATCCCCACACCTTTCACAAATGATCTTCCAAGGTCTGCGGTCTGCGTATAATAGTAGTTTTATGTCCCCACTCAGCAACACATTATTGATGGATTAAGAATCACCTTGTGCCATCCCATAACACTAAATAGTATATAAATGTAAGCCTAAATTAAATTTTAAAAATCAGATTGTGATAGCATGTTGTTCGCTATCAAAGGGTGGACTGTCGAAGCTGGATAATTGGCTGAGACAAGATCAGTTTAAAATTGGATCGCAGCGATGCCATCTTGCGACTGGCCGCAAGACGCCATCTTGGAAATGAAATCACAAGATGCCATTTTGTGAATGGCCGCCTAAGCGCCATTTTAGATAAACTCACACTTTAGTACATGTGGCGATATTACTATTAGCATCATGTGATTGCATTTTTCACCATTTCTCATACACAAATTAATACGCACAATTGCACTGTTAACTAGTCGCATAGTAGTGAATGCATAAGATCCTGTATGAAAACGCTGAATATTAGCTTCATGCACATGCATCTGCCCCAAGTTAACTAGCGTCTTTACATCAAACCCCACATACTTACACATTACATATTCACATACAAGGTTCCATAAGCTTTAAGGTATAAGATTCAAGTATGCACATTTATTATAATTGCTATGAAATAAAGATTCTTTTGTAACTAAGGTTTTATTTGTGATAAGTAAGCCATGCTTGGTATTGTACTGATGCGTACTCTCTCAACAGTATTCCGGTAATATCGATGGATCGCAACATGCATTCTCATCTTATGGACCGCAGAGACTTCCAGCAATAAAATGTACATTATATGAACAACTGTTAGGATTTGCATGAGGCGGGAAACCAGAGACCACCAGTTGTTAGAGGCTGGACTGTGTCTATTTGAACCAACCTGTTAAATGCCTTGTAACATATGCCCTCTCCTGTAGGGCCAATGGTATTAGCAACAAACTTCTCTATTGTGTTGTTTATTCCTGGGGGGGTATAAATATGTGTGCTCTGACCCTGGGTTCCTAGTCTTCTGGCTGAATGCTGATTGACGGGGGTTTCTTGCTGATGCCTACATTTGGACCAGAGAGCGCTGCGCATGTATAATTGTACTTGGGTCTGTATATATTCCTTGCGCTAAGATTATATGAGGATCATAGCGTGTAACTGCTGTACTTTTACTTGAATAATACTTTGTGCTTTGGAACCACAGGTTCTAGGTCTGGAGTCTTTATTTACTGTATGACTGCGTACGCAAAATAATGTCATCCTTAGAGGTTTATAGGAAGGATATTAGAAGGTATAGGCAGGGGTATTCATAAGTTTCAAAGGCAGTATCGTTAGAGGGATCTATCAAACTGGTTTACAGTATATTAGCAAGTCACAGGTGCAGCTACAGCTACAAAATTAGGCAATTATCTTAAGCATAAAGGGTGGTTGGTGCACCTATCAACCAATCAATATACTTTTATTTCAAACTGGAAGCTCCAAAATGCAGTGAACTGGCTAAGATGGAAATAGAAAGAATTTATGATATGAGAACTTTTATACCCAAGGGAATTAATATTTCAAAACAAGTGGTTTTTTTTAGCTAACAACTAAAGTTCTCCTTTTTCATATATAAACTATTTGTGCTACAATGTGTTCCATTGAGTATTGACAGTCTATTCAATAGCCACTCATTATGATGGGAAGGAATTTTGCCAATTTTATCAAAGTTTCTTCCACCCTTTATGGCTGCGGTTACTGTTTTAAATCTGCCTGACCAGAGCCAACGAGTTATATTCTTTAGTGATGTTATCATTATTAAGTTGATAAGTGTTTACACATTTTTAAAAGTTATACACTGAAATGATTACCATATTCCACCAAGCGTACCAATATAACAAGTGGAAGTCTGAGGGATTATGATCACATAATGCTCCACCTCTAACTACGCATATGAAAATCAATATGCAGTCACATGATATGCTTGCTCCAGTATTTATATGTAAGAATACAGCTTGATAAAGAAGTCACTAGCTTTGAAATTTATTTTTACACATGGCTGAGACAACTTTTCCACTGTGGTCTCCTTATACATCATCTCTTCATCATGTACTATTGTAGATTCCTAGTACTTTAACACTGGAGTTTGTGGACAGCTCTGTCATTCCCTTAGGAAGCCAGTCTCTCCAGTGTTGGGGAGTCATTTACATAATTCATGAACGTGTCCCAATTTGTGGTAAATAAACTTAGTTTTTATGAAAATTAGCACAAAGATTTTAATATGTAAATATAACTTTATGCTAGAATATTATCTGTAATTGTATAAGTAAGCAATATAAAGGGATCTTACACTCTTTTGTGGTTGCAGTATTACACTATATCTTTTTTAAGATTTTTTCCATGTAACATACTGGGGCGGAAAAAGAAACTACTACCGATGAGCACCCCACTATAAAAAAGACCATGATTTATGCCTACTGTAAAGAAATTGAGTGAATTTAAATTCCTCCATTTCGATGTAGTTTCCCTACAGTATGTGTATTTTTATATAATCCCAATGGAAAAGTTCCTTAGAAATGTATATAGTTAGGTATTTTTTTCTCCGCACATACCGTATTGTACATGTTGGAGATTGAAGCTTATTCACCTACATTAGTTAAAGAGTTCTATTTGGATGCATAGTGAATCCTGCTGTTGTTTTGATTTCATCAGTGGTGGTACCCATTTGGAATCTCAGCTTTTGTCCAGAATACTCATTAAAACTTCTCCTGTTGTTTTGTATGATTTCATGAGATGTCTACCACAAGAGTGACCACCATTCTCTTTGAATATTTCATGCTGCATCAAAATTTGTTCTGTGTCTTTCAGCAGTATCCATTGGGATGCATGTGCAGCATAAAAACAGGCACAAGGTGTTACAGAAACATCACACATGGGGGCTGTTACTTCCACGGCCAATTTTCTACAAACTCAGGCTCCCTCTTGTAGTGTCTTGAGATTGTGCATTTCCATCTCATGGTGTGTTTAGAAGCACCAACACCTGCACCAACCCTAAGGCAGATGCAGTTTATCTGTCTGAGTATGACTGAATTCCTATGTGAGCATTTCCGTATCTTTGGATGCAGCCACTATCGACGCTACAAAGGTGACATACCCACATCTGCTAAACCAGCCCCCTTTTACATCACAGGTATGCCCACTAAAATCTACTGGCTTTGTCCATTTTCATGCAGCATTGTGACTGTATCCACCTCTGAATCAGGCTCAAAAAGTGACAGCACATAGCTAGCAAAATGTAACGTGCCCCAGAATGGATCTAATGCCAACCAGGGGAACTGAGTGAAATCTAACCCAGTTTTCCTGTAGGTGTCACGCAAAGCAGAAGACCAGTAGGTGTTAAATCCACTTGCAACAAACACAACAAGAATGGCAGCATTAGGATAATGAATGCAGGCTAACATAACAGCAAAGTAGAAGTATAACATCCAACCTGCTGTCACAAAATGCAATGTACTATATGCCAGGTACACACATACAGTAAGGAGAAGGACAGAGACAATTATAATTACACCATCCAGCAGTGCACTTGAGCCAGGGACTAATAGTGCCAGCTTTGCATAGAGACAACACATAACCTAGGAAAAGGCAAATCACTGAAAGAACTGAAGCAGTTATAAAGTTGACTGAATCTCAGTATCTGAAAACCAGACCCCCATTACAGACTGATATAGTATTCTGGAAATTGAACAGACTATAGGGCAGAAGAAATAAGTGGTGAATCCTGCCACCGAGTGCAGTAATAGAAAAGTCAGCCCCTATATTAATATAGCACTGCCATTGCATTGACAGAATATCAGACACATTAATTGCAGGGGGCATGATTCATCAATAACATGAACATAGCTGTCCCATAGGCACATTTAATAATGCATGTAGTAAGCAAACTTTCAATGGCTCTGTTTATGAATTTATTGAAATATAGATTGCTATTTGATATATTCAATCATTGACAACATTACAGTATATTACATAAAGATAGAAAACAGAAATAAAAGGTGCAGCAAAAAGGAAATAGCTTCCCATCTGCCCCGAAGAGTAAAGGGGAATTCAATGAGGAGTGGGTTTGCAAAAGGCATTAAATTTGCACAATTTGCCTTCATGCGCGCTCCCAAGATGCACACAATTCAATTAGAAATGCCAATTCATACTACGCACGGTGAAAGTGTACTAATTTTGTCCAAAAAGTGAACAGGATAAATAGCATAAAAAAATGGGGAGACTTTTCTAGACCCCAAAAAAGTGACAACTTTGTTAGCAGAATCATATTGGCGAATGTAAGTGGACATAAGGAAAGTACTGTATTATTTTAAAATGTGTCAAATGGCTGATTTATGCTTTTTTTATAAAAAGTTAAATAATGTAAAAAGCTGTAGAATGTCATTTAATTACAATGGAATTAAATGGAAAATGCAAAACAAATAAAAAAAAGATGCTTTTGATAATTAATAAAAAATTATAAAAGGCAATTATTTTTTCTTTGAAATAAATATTTGTATTAAATTTGGGGTGCATTATTTAGCTAAACAGCTTATTTTGGTGTATTCTGAGGTCATTTATTTTTTTCACCCCAAAAATGACATGCACATAATTACTGTCACAATTAAGCTAATTGAAAACTAAACTTTACATTTTCTCTACCTTTTCACCTGCTCAGGGGGGTGCAAAGAAAAATAGGTGATTCAATTCTCAAAAAAAGAAATGCGAGTTTGGAATTGATTTATAAATGTCATTTGCAATGCGAATTTGCTGTGAATTCACCTCACGGACCAAACTCGCAGCTAATTGAATTCCCCCTAAATGCAATATTTGCACAACACAACACTGATCCCGCAATCAGGAAAATATGTATTCCTGCAGAATCCCCACTACTCAAAGGAAACTATAGAGGGGCATGCCAGATGAACACTGACTCCACACTGTACAGTGAGTGATAGTGACCATTAGTAGAACCAATGCACATGTGAGTATCACCAAACAATATGCACAAAATTGGGAAATTAAGAAGCTTATACAGTAGATGGGAAATTGAGATTTGGATAATACATTTAACTAGCAGAGTAGGCAAACATGCAAACAGCCACTTCATGCACTATCCTTCCACTTCAGGCCCAGTCTTGATGTACTGTATAACTGATTTGTGTCCAACTGTAAGCTCAATGAAATATGCAGTCATTATATAATAGGAGAGCAATAAAATTAAAAATTAGGCAAAATTATAAGGCAACTGTGGAGATTAAAAGCATGGCACCAAATGACAGCTACAGCTGCTAAAGCACTTGGTGGTAGTAGAGCCAAATGCACAATAAAAATGACTTCAAATCCATATGAATATCCTAGATTATGAGCCTAATGTAAACTCTTGGAGGATACTGTAGCTCCTCAAAACCTTTAACTAGCCTTGGAAAATTGGGTAAGGGATCATATTGATAGCACCAATCCCAGAAAACACAACATACAGTGTAGCAGCAGGCATAAATTAAGCCACACACCTGTCAGAGAAGTCAAGTCAACAGGAGGGATAATGGAAGCAAGATCAGAAAACAAACAAAGGCCTTCCAAAAGCCACAAGGCCCCCCGGTTTTAGGAAAAGTAATAAAAGAACCTGCCCAGGGCAATGCAGCATTCTAACTAGGGATGTGCACCGGACCATTTTTGCCGGATTTGGATTTGATTCTAATTCATCATCCAGATTTGGATTTGGATTTGCCAAACTGCAGTGCCTGGTTTTTGATTTGGATTTGGATTTTTTACAAAAATTGACAAAGAAAGCTAAAATCACATTGTTTTTTTTTTCTTCCTAGAGTATTATTAACCTCAATAACATTAATTTCCAATCAATTTAGACCACCTTACATCTTATAATATTGCTTTTACCATTATTGGCCAAAGATTGCAGTGAGCTGACTGGTTACTAAGTGATAGAGCAGCGGCACAGCGCCATAGACACCACAGTTTAAAGCACATCTATATAACTTTGTGACACAGCAGTGGCAGAAATTAAAAGTAGTGCGAGGTGGAATTGTCCTTGGGCCCTCCCACCCACCCAGTGGGGTATGGCCAGCAGAATCACAGTACTTGTTTACAAAGTGGGCTACGGCCCAAGGAGTCACAGTGCACAATCATTTTCACATTACACTGCACATATAGCCCCTGATTCACATTACACCATAAAGTAGTGTCTATTATTTATATTATTTATGTTATGACACACAGTACTGCCCCTTTTACACAATGCCCACAGTAGTGAGCCTTTTACACAATGCCCACAGTAGTGACCCTTATACAAAAAGCCCACAGTTGTAATGCCCCTTATACAATGCCCACAGTAGTAGTGCCACTTATACAATGCCCACAGCAATAGTGTCCCTTACACAATGTCCCCAGCAGTGGTGCCTCCTATGCAGTACCCTTAGTATTAGGGACCCCTATGCAGTGCCCCCAGTAGCAATGCATCTTGTAGTAGTGCCCCCTGTAGTAATGCCTCCAGTGGTAGTGCCGCTAGTAGTATGCCCCCATTAGTAGTGCCCCAGTATGCCCCCATTAGTAGTACCCCTAGTAGAATGCCCCCATTAGCAGTGACGCCATTAGTAGTGCCCCCAGTAGTATTCTCTCATTAGTAGTGCCCCAGTAGTATGCCCCCCAGTAGTATGTCATCCAGTAGCAGTGCCCCCATTAGTAGTCACCCCCAGTAGTAAGCCCCCCATTAGTAGTGCCCCTAGTATGCCCCCATTAGCATTGCCACCATTAGCAATCCCACAGTAGTATGCCCCCATTAGCAGTGCCCCCAGTAGTATGCCCCCTTTGTAGTGCCTCCAGTAATGTGCCCCCATTAGCAAGTGCCCCCAGTAGTATGCCCCCATTAGAAGTGGTGTGTTTGTTTTTGTGTAGGACAGAATGCTATCACTGCATTCTGCCCTACACTAGTAACCCTGATGTTGGATTCTCTTGCGAGAATCTGACATTAGGAGGCCGCCGTTTGGCCTCAAAGGGGGATCCGAGTCAGGCGTGGAAGACCCGAACAACGTTTGGGTGGACTCAGATCCCCAATGTTCGGAGCAGTTCGGATTCCACAGAATCCGAACCGTTCACCTCTAATTCTAACTAACATGTAGTCTGGTTGTTGCATGGAGAGCAGAAATGAAAACACTACATACTGCAAACAAATGCAAATGGAAGAGCACACTACTAAAGGGATATTCATCATGAAAAGCAAGCCAATAGACAGGCATGAGAACAATGTTGTGCAGTTAGCATCAAATGTGGCCATTAAAATGCCATTAGCCTACAGTGAATAGCAGGAGGAACAAAAAGTTACACTGAATAGTGAATAATTATCCACCTAATGCAAGACTAAGTGCCTGATTCAGAGGTGGATGTTAATGCAATAGCAGCTGCAACTTTGGTCAACCAAATGCCGGAGGTCTGATATAGAAGTAACAGCCAATGACCACCAGGACTTTTTAAGGGACTGCCAGGACAGGTAAGTTACTACTGTGCCACCAGGGACAATATGTTGACATTCTAACAGGTCGACATTTCATCTCTGTCTACATGCTGAATGTTGACATGGTCAATGTTGACATTATGAACATGTCAAGATTTTCTAGTTGACATGATGACTGTCTACATTATGACTGTTGACATATTGTACCCAATGCCTTAAAATGCACTGTTTGCCTATGTACTTTGATAATGATAAATAAAAACCTTAATATTTATAGCCCAATACTTTTCATTGCTGCATGTTGAACCATAAGGCTAGTTAGTGTTTTTGTAGCATTTAATTAATTCCACTATATACTTTTGACATATACAGTAGAGACATGCGCCGACCAACGTGTTTTGGTTTTAGTTTTGGGTCTGTATCTACACTGGTTTTGGATCTGAATTGGTTTTGCCAAAAACTCACCTCCGTGTTTTGTTTTTGTGTTTTGGTTTTGGATCTGGATTTCTTCTTAAAAATCATAAAAACAGCTAAAATCACATAAAATGGGCCTGTTTTTGCTCCTACAGTATAACTAACCTCAATAGCATTTATTTCCAGTAGTTTCCAATCAATTTTGACCACCTCACAATATTATTTGCTTAATCTAGCTAAGGCCAAAAGGTTGCATCCAGCTAGCTGACTGACTAAGCTAAGTGACACAGAGGGCATCATCTTTTCTTTCCTCCTTTGTAGTTTTTTCAATGGGGTAAATGCTGATTGGCTGAGAGCCATGACAGACGGCTCTCTCAGCCAATCAGCGTTAAGCCAGCTGATAGCAAAACCTCGTGACTCGACAGAGGGGTCACAAGGTTTTGCCTCGGGTCAAGGATCCGGGGCAGGCAGGGAGATCTGAGATGCACTTGGATCGCCCCGGATACCCGAAATTCGGGTGGGTCCGGTTCTCAGGGAACCGGACCCGCTCATCTCTAATATACAGTATTAAGTGATATCAATTTTGTTAAAAGTTTTGATCTTTTATTTTATTTAACACACAGGAAACCTACAACTAGGAGAAAATAGAATTCTAGGTATGAGAGAAAATTGTATTTCAATTACTATGCAAAGTCTAAAGTCAACTCACCCATAAAATATGTTGATTTTTTTTTATGGTTTACATACTTCAGGTTAAAATGACCAAAGTTAAACACCCAATTTTAATTCTGTTTCCTATCTTATGTTAACATTGCAGCTCAACACCTCGTATATTTTATCTCAGTGACCATCATCTTCTCCTGCACTTATTAAATTATAAATGGGATGCAAGACCTGACATGCAATCTTTAAGTGGTGAAATAAATTTAGTAGAAGATTGATGTATTTGTTAGACTCTGCTTCAGTAAATAATATAAGGTTGTCAACAGCATCCAACAAAGATCAGAAATGTAATTTCTTCACCTACAGGGACATTTTTATTGCTGATGTCAGACACTGATCTCACTTTTTTAATTTTCTGCAACATAGGTTTTTTTTACTACTCTGATCAAAAGAGCTGCTCACATCAGAGTATGTTGCAAAGCACCATGTGTGTGTTTGTGTGGTTGCTGATAAGGAATTTATATACAAGCACTAGAGCAGGTATATAAATACAAAATTTCTCTTTTTATTCCTATGTTCCAGTGAGATTCCTTCTGCAAATTTAGCACTATACTTGCTATTTGTTGTTTTTATATTGCCAGCATGTTTGGGGTTACTTATTAATTATCAGGACATGGTTCTGATAATTATAATATCTTATTTCTACTTATCGCAGCAGTAAGAAATTAAGGATTACAGCCACTAAACAAAAACACATCCAGGATCAGGGGCTTTAATAGGAGCAGTCTCTGCGATGTGTTATATAATAGTAAAGTTACTGCCAATGTTATTAATAATTTCTGGGTTCGGCACTATTGCACATGTCCGGTAATCAGAAGCCATTGCTTGAAAGGGATCCTATGGATCCCTTTACTTGAAATGTTTGCAAATTGTAACCAGTAATCAAATGCACAGTGTTTGGTAAGTGGGGCCAAGCTCCAAAATGCTTTTGCGATTGAAAATGGATCACAGCAGTTAGGCTAGATATATGCTGTCCCCCATACATACATTCTGGAGATCCCTAGTATTTGCATGTAGCACCCAAAAATGGGCGTTTTCTGGGGATACCCTGCAAATATGTATGGATAGATATGCAACTTTATATCCTAGTAAATTTAAAGTGCTTTTCAGGACCAAAAGATGCCTGATGCTTGCAATGCTGCATGGGACCTGATAGCTCACTCATGCCAGGCATATCATGCTGCATGGTGTATTAAGGCTAGATGAGCAAGGACACATCTGTTGTATGTCCGACAGCATCACCATTTTCATTTGTATTTTTCAGCAGTTAGCTTGTGCATCGATTTTGGAGATTCAGTTTGAGCCAGTTAGATTTTCAGCTCTAGGTTCAGAAAGTGGGTCTTCCATGGTTCATTGTGATAACAGTGGGGTTTTTAATGGAGTGAAGACTAGTGTAATTGAGAAAATTAGGCAAAGGTGTTTTGTTTATGTATTCACCTTAACAGAGGAGGCCAAGAATGAACTGAATGCTGCCATGCAGACAGAGGCTTTGGAGAAGAGACATTCAATTCCTAAATTATTTAGTTGTCTTGCTTGCTTGAATTTATGTAATTGTATTTGGAAACCCTTCAAAACACATGAATGTTGCTCAGGATAAGACATATGGACTCACAACCTGTCTATCTTATCTAGGTATTAAGGTAGATACAGTAGCCAACTGATGTATGGAGGTTTACATAGGATTATATTCAGTTTCTACAGAATCAACAGGGGTAGGTTATGAAGTGAGGCAAGGTTCCACTAAAAAGGGTCCACTCTCTATTGAGTATATTTAATTTTTCAAGACAGGGGATTTAATTGGATATCTTTTTTTGGCACATCATGGAGAGGGCCAGAGGTGGGTGAAAAATGTCTCACTTTGGACTGTTGTTATTTAAAGAGATCAGGGAAGATTTGCAGGTTTGGGTTGTGTTTTTAGAGAATTTGAATGGTACCCTCATTTAGCAGTAAATAATTTTGGACAATTGGATCCTTCAGCTCTTTATAGGTTCTTCAGGATCAGTATTTTTTGTTGCATTTCATGAGAGAGCATGGTCTGCTTTGTCTTGGAAGCTGGTAGGTCTAATGACAAATGTATTGCTTTCACTATAGATGTTGCATTGGATCTATAGTCAAGAAGTTTGCATGGAAAAGCATTTTTTCTTCTGTTGTGATAACTTTGGAATGGTTCAGACTTTAAACAATGTTTTCCTGCACGCTGTTGCTATGGCTGCTTCAGAAATTAATATAGATTTTTTTTGCAGGAAATATAAATTTTTGGTTAGACATGTTCCGGATGTGGATAATTGGATGGCTAATGCTCTCTTTCATAATAGGGTAATGTTGTCGCTGCAGCTTGTCTTACTTATGTTTGGCAGTTTATCAAACCAGCATAGATGAAATGGCTTGTAAAGCATTGACTCCTGCTACTGTGAAGTCTTTCTTGATGGCATGTCAAGATTGGCAGCCATTTGAAGCTGGTCAGGATCAAGTTGGTAAGACCTTGTATGGTACCATTATGTTTAGGGCTTTTGCTTTGTTGTTTTATCCAAAAACAATAATAAACATTAGCATTGTTTTAAATGCAAAGGCCATGATTCAGACCCACTCGCGAGCGGCTGTCCGCTCGCAAGTGGGTCGATGTTCTGGACTGAGTATGCGCACGATGGAGGGAGCTCCGTCGTGCGCCTGCGCCAGACGCAACGAGCGAAGGAAAGTCCTTCGCTCGTTGTGTCTGATCAAAGGGGGCATGCTGTCAATGTTGATTGACAGCACGCCCCCTTTGGTAGGCGTGCCAGGGGCGTGCCTCCCTGACGAGGGCGTTCCCACGGGAACGCCTCCCGTCAGAAGCCGGCCCACTGACATCACTAGTGATGTCAGTGGGAGTGATTTTGGCTCTGATAGAGCCAAAATCACTCCGGAGCTTGCGGTTGAAAACCTCAACCGCAGGCTCCAGCACGCAGATTCGATGGTCGCGATGGTCACGACCATCGCGGCCATCAAAATGCACGCTCGTATAGCCTGTGGGTGGTGACCCACAGCTATATGAGCGTCCAGGAGGACGCTCCATTTTCATGGAGGGCGGCCCTCATTCAGAGCGTGCGCTCTGCTCAGAGCGTATGGCTCTGAATGAGGGCCAAAGTTAATTAAATGGTTCAGACATAGTAAAAAGATGCAGTGACTTTTCAGTAAATTCTATTCATGTAATAATTCTCTTAAACTGCACAGCAAAATCACATAAAATATATAGATGTCATGGTTCAGTCATTGAGACATCATAGCAGAATTATGAATTTTAGTGTTTATTCTCATTGGGTTGAAGGATCTCCAATTTATGTCAGCTCCTGTGTTCAGTCCTTTGCCAGAACAACATCAATCCCCTGTCCATTACTTGGCTCCAGGCTGCTCTGCAGTTCTGTTCACCTGTGTGGTTATCATCAGCCCTGCAGTTCTGTTCCTGTTCAATCATCTGTGTGGTTATCTGCAGTCCAGCTTTGTTCTGTTTATCAGCGTGGCAGCAGTCAACAGGGCAGACACCAGTACTCTTTGCCAGAGCCAGCCTTAGGCATAGACATTCTAAGCAAATGTCTAGGGCATCTGGAATGCCTGGGGGCATTCCATGGGTCTGCATCTCCTCATCCACCACTACCACCAGTAGTCAGTCTGTCAGGTGACAGCCAAAGACAGGTCAGATTGAGCTTCTGCACAGAAGCTCATTCTGGCTACAGGGGACAGGGAAGATGGCCACGGCTACAGATGGGCATGCTGTGCATGCCCAGCCATGGCCACTCCTCCTATGGTCCTTTGCGGAGTAGAGCCGTGAGTGACAGCTCATGGGTCTGCCTTCATATTTGCTGCATGCCACCAAGTGCCCATTGGATCACAGGGCACTGCAGTACAGGCATAACCCAGAAGTCAGGATGGTCCCAGCGACTCCTGCTCCAGCCTGGCTGACCAGGGACTTCCAAACCAGAGTCTCAAAGTAAGTTAGCATTTGTATAAGGATTACAGAGTGTATTTATTTGAGCACGTGTTAGACTTGTTTGTTCGTCAGCTTTTTTCAGGTTAGGCTTGGTAGGTTTTGGGCTCAGCTGGTGACTGGCTGGGGTTTAGACCCCAGCATTGATGGAAAAGCTCTGGTAACCAGTGGCTATATTTGGCAATGAAGGGGATGTGTGGTGTTTCCTATTGCCTCAGAGCATATTTTCACCTCTACCTCTAGGATTCCATGTTTATTTGAAAATGAGGAGTTGTTCCCTAGCATATCCAGGTAGCATTGGGGCCTGGGAACTGCCCCAATTATTTAATATGATTTCAATGGGCTTCTGCCAATAGCTTCAGTTTTTTCTTGGCATCCTTATTTGCAATTGTTTAAAATAAAGGTTGTGCCCATTTCACGTCAATCCTTTTATCATTGTAGTTATTTATTTATGGTAACTTTGTTATGATTTATGGTTAAGGCCTTAATGGTTTCTTTATCTACATTTAAAGGTTTCCAAAAAATAATATAATAGGAGACTAAGGTAGGGAGGGTCAATTAGACATAAGCACATTATGCTCATAGTTTTGTGAATGGTGGATATTTTTCTGTAGATGGTTGACAGTTGGAATAATCCTAATTGATCCAAAGGGTACTTTAGGGTAGGATTTTTCAGGTTGTCATACTTTGAGCACACAGGAAAGTCTACCTCTTTTCCTTTTGGATTTCCCTCCCACCCATCCCTTTGGCTTTTTAGGTTGTGTCTTGTCTGCTTGTTATTGTTTTGTCATGTTTGTTTCCTTTTAACTTTTGCCTTGCAGATCAGGAAAAGCACTGTTCATAGTTTCCATATTGGGCTTTAGAGTGGATGTGGGATATTCCTTTTGCTCCATGGCATGCCTTTGTCTCTGCCTCATTATTGGGCAGACACTTTTTTAGGGAACGGTCCAGGGTCAAGTGAAGAAAGGGGAGTGGTTCCCTGGTATACCCATGTAATGTCATGGATCAGGGATCTGCCCCCAATTATATAATTCTATTACAGATGGGCTGGTGCTGGTGGATTATGTGCTTTTCTCGCCACTCTCATTTTTAATTAATTTTAAATAAAAGCTGTGTCCATTACAAGCCAAGTTTGTTGCCAGTTGTTGTTTATTTATATTTATTTCGTTTTATGTCATATGACATTATTTGAGCTTTTAATTTGTCTGGTTAATTTGTAGACTTTTAAAGGTTTCATAGACATCAAACGATATGAGTCTTAATACTAACATTGTCCTCTGTTGACTTTGTTTGAATATGAAGATAGACATTGGGTGGTCAAATAATATTTCTAATTTGGAAATGTTCTTGAATTAAATGCAATCATGCTCAGGATGAAAACTTATTCATTAGAACTGATATATTTTATCTGTATATATCTGTAATCTCAAAATGGGAATTGTAACTTCAATATATTTTATTGTAATATATTTGTATCAAATTTAAACATCAATGTATATAGTTTTTTTAATTTAAAAGACAGTCATATGAAATAATTGTATTATATTTTTTAAGACTGAAAACAATATCACATTTTTCATTTGATGGTTTGTCTTTAATTCTTTTTTATACAAAATCCTTACACAGCATTGTGAAATAAGGGGATATGTAATATATTATAAAGATTATAAGCCAATAAAAGCACAGGATGATAGTAGCTCCAAAATTACATAGTACTGAGTTAGAGTTGACTACAGTTGCACCACAAAAATACAATTTGCATTCACCTAAAATGCTGCAATGTACATGCAAAGCTGCAAATATTTTAAAATATATGTAGGTCTGCATTAGCACAAGTAGCACTTGTACTTTATTTTTGCTAGGTATACACCACATAGTGTATATATAATATTACTTTTGTTTGCAAAATTCATATTTACTATTAGGCATCAATAAAACCTAAAATATTTCTCTATCACATCATATAAATCCTATGGATACATTTATCAAGGGCTTGTTTTTGGGGGGCAGTTTTGAAATTGGTACATGAATGACTCCTCCTTATTGGCTGCCCTTCTATAAAGTAACTAGGCTAGCTGAAGTTTAACTAATTTGCACTGTATGCTTATGGAGATTTTTTTCCCAATTGATTTATTAGATCAAATTAATAAAATGAAAGCTAATTACTAAATTAAACACACTATAAAAACAAGAAAAAAACTTTTGCTAAATAAATGCAAGCATATAGTCCTGTGTTCAATAACCAAGCATGTTTAATGAAGGATAAATGCTATATATATTTAATAGCTCCATCCAATATATAAATGTGTGGAAGGACAGGGTTTATGCCTATATTTTAATTCACTGAATTCATTACTTTTGTTCACCTCTTTATAGTTTTAAAATTATTTTCGCTGCTCCTCTTGTCCTACGGACAATATTAAAAGCAACAATAAAAGTTATATTTTAGATACCCCAGTGCACCACTTCAGGCATTTCTTTCTCTCTTCTCTATTATTTTGGTCTAATACCCATTGCCTGTGGTAGCACCTCCCAACCAACAATAATAAATATTGGGGGTCACCATTGTCCCTTACTGCGGGGTACAATGTATTTCTGGTGCAACTAGATAATGCTTTTCATTGACAAATACTTCCATGAACATGGGGGTTAAAAAATTTTTTTTCAAATCTGCATATACATGTGCCCGCAGATCAGGTGGCCATCAGACTTCTCAATAATTCTAACATGCCACAGACATAGCCTGTATCCAGACATGAAGAGGGCTATCCTGCTTCGATCAAGAACTATACACTACAAGACAAAACATCATCCTCCTGGTGTTGGATCCTCATGGGTTTTGGATTCCATATGACACTGTGGGCCATTTCACTCTCAGGCACTCTGTTATATGCTGCACTGTACTCTGCTGTATTGGCTGCGCTTTGTCCATACTCACAATCTATACTCTGTATAGTCAGTGTGTATAGGGGCATGCTTTTGTATGATGCACTTTACTCTGCTTTAAATTGGCTGAGCTGTTTCCAGACTCCTAACAAGTGACTCGGCTCTGTATAGTCAGTGTGTATTGGGGCAGGCTGCTGTATGCTGCACTGTACTCTGCTGTATATTGGCTGTGCTGTGTCCATGTAAAGTGGTTGTTTACAAACAGCACTGCATTGTGTATTGTCACTGTCAGTTGCGAAAAAAGTAAAAAAATAAGTTAAAAAATGTATTATTTTAAGTTTGCACAACCTGTGTGTGCTTTACCCCTGTGCATTATTATTCACATACATAATAAAATAAAACCCCTTTTGAATTGCCGCAGTGAGAAATAATGTTTTCCTTTCTTGTTTGAACTGTTTGGTGCACATTACCTTAGTGCGCTTTGTTCACATGCATATAAAAGCCCTGTGACTCCATGTAGTGTGAGCCACATGCCATGTTTGAAGTTGAACTGCCACTTGTGTGTGCAGAACGCTGCTGTCACTTAGCTTAATTTGCCAGCTAGCTCAGCACAACCTTTTGGCCTAAACTAAATGAAAAACAATATTGTAAGGTGGTCAAAATTGATAGGAAATTAATGTTATTTAGGTTAATAATACTCTAGGAACAATAAAGGCTCAAATTATAGTATGTGATATTAGCTTTTTTTGTAAATTTTTGGAAAAAAATTACAAAACTAAAACCAGCCAAAATTTAAAAAATTACAAAACTAAAACCAATAAATACTATCTACAGCTTATAGATTGGTTTGTTTATACAATAAGCACATTCTAAAAAAATAATCAGTACATTTAAGAAAGAATTGTGAAGAGGAGGAAGATTTCAAGGTGCAAATGAAGGTAATGCTGGACAATTTTAGAAGAAGGGGTTATACAGAACCCCTCTTCCAGGATGTGAGCAAATATGTCAGCACTATCATGAGACCAAGGGTGTCATCAGTAAATGGACCCATAGCAGCTAAAGAAAAAACTGAGATGCCAACTAATGAACAAACATAAGAACATCAAAACCAATGTTAAACAAATGGGTGATTTCATCCCATTTATTTAAAAAATTATTATAAATCTAACAAATTCAAGAACCTTATTGAAACAAGACTCAATCTTATCAAACTGAATTAGACAACCACCTACAGTTGTAAAAAAAAAAGGAACGCAAGTTTGTAAAACATTCTGGCACCCGCCAAATCAAAATAATTATCTAGTACAATCAAATTATTACGACACAAACCATCAGGTACTGCTACAACAGACATGCAAGTCTGACTTACATGTCTGTCTGTTAAATCTTATTTTAAAAAATCAGTGGTCTGTTTGTTTGTTTTTTTATTTGTCCCAATATGCAATCGGACACCCCTGCACCAATTGGGATGAAACCCCAATTGAGTGATGGTGTATGAATGCAGAATGCATAATGGGATATGTGCCTTGTATAGCTATGTAAACAATTTCCTTTCTGGCTCAAGTTCCCCCAATTGAGTAGTCAGTACCACTTCTACTAAATAAACAGTTTATTGAAGATTCGTAGTATGACATTAATACAAACATGTCTTGATCATCTGGTACAGCATGTGATAAATTGCATAAATCTCCTTACAAAGTTTAGTAGAATAATGCAAACATATAGTCTAATTTAACAGGATTGTATAGTACCATGGCTAGAGGTGTGAATTTTGTCAAACACACTGAAAAAACTTCAGGGGAAATTTTATAGGGAAGATTTGCTGTGTTTTAATAGATGTTAAAACTCAGCCTATTTTTTCTTCCCTCTTTCAGGAGATACTATACAAGCAGTGATTTGCTGCACAGCAGACACTGGGTGATGGTGCAAGGATGCACAGTAGCTGGGAGTCCCCTCTGTGATTGATGGTTGCTGGAAGATTATCTTCAGGCAGCCACCCCATGACATTTCTCACTAGTCACTGTGTTTGCGACCAGGTCGGGAAATTGACAGCCTGGCGTGGTTGCAAAAGATGTGGCCACACCAAGCAAGTGAATTATTTAATTTTAGGAGAACTACAAATTAATTAGCATGGCTTGCAGCAATTATGTTAACCAAATATATTATATTAAAGATCATTTATACCAAGTATTAAGTTGTTGTAGGTGATAAATGCTGCAAATATTTTATAAAGATGATGAGCAGTGCCATCATTGATGCATGTTACCAAAGTCAAGAATGGAATGTAACCAGTAGGGATAATGTTAGCATGAAAATTGTTTCACATTCATTTGTTGTTCATATTTTGTGTATGTCCTTGTAGTTAGAGCTAAATTTTTGCTCTAACATGTTGTTGTTCAACTCTGTGTAGGTCATGTAGTGACATGTGCAGACAAGATGTTAAATCTTAACAAGATGTGCTGAATAATATATTTCTCATATTAACAAAAGCTGGTGACCTTGACTTTCATGTAGATAAACAAGCAAATTAGTATGTATTCACAATTGAGGCAATACTGCCCCCTGATGTTGAATACAGTATAAAACAAATGCATGTATTCTGCACATTCCTTTAAAAAGTCCCAGCATTCCAAAGGACGAAACATGTTGACCAAACACACTCCAGTCACTTCTTGCTCTGGATAAGCTGTAGATGCCAGTGTCTACCCAAGAGCTAGACAGTTAGTGGCAGGGAACGACAGCACTAGCGGTCCCACATTGCCGCATACACTGTCTCCCTCCTCTATTGCCAGATACCATTTCCTGCATGGACACTACCATCCGGTCCACGGGAACGATAACAGCAGAAGCCACCTATTGCCGCACACAGCATGTCCCCTCTCCACTATCAGTCATCTGTCTCTACACGGAGGAAAGTATCCAGTCTATGGACCTCTCTGGCATGGCCATGTGAATACAGTGAGCCGTGTTTGTTAAACAGGTGCAACATTATATCTGCTTATTTGGACTTAGCTAACAAAAAATCTATTATTTAAGCTGTGGGGACAGTGAGAGTGGAACTGGGATACCACAAATTTTTTTGGTCACATATATCAGGCGCTAATTAGTTGTTTCATATCATCAGGTATAGCAGGAATAAAGGTCTTTATAATGTCTCTTATTTCATGCATATAACGAATGTCCATCCAAAATATTTCTGTTGCTCGTTGGACAGATTCACTTCCAAGGGTATATAGAAAAAAGAGAAAAGAGCTGTATAGTGTAGTAGATTTTTTAAAATTTTAATGACACATACATTCACAGGTAAATATAAAATTTGGACTTCTTGCTATCAAATATAGCCAAGTCTCACTTTTTCTGAGGACATGTAGTAGAGGAAAATGCAAACCAAAAAATAAAATAAAAAAAAAATAAAAAACAAAGAGGCAAAAATACAGTATTCGCTATAGATACTGTCACATTTACAAATTTTCTCAGTGTTATCCAAAATTGTAAAAAGTTTGAACCGTACCATGGTTAGCACCTAATTTGGTGCCCTTTAGAGAGTATAGATGGGAGAATATCCGGATATGCTGCCCAGCTCCTCCTGAGCTCCTGGATGCTGCCCATGGTCACAAAATTTCACCAGCAGATAGATCCCAGCTACCAACGCATTTCGAGTGATGTCCACTCTTCCTCAAGGCTGTATGGGCCCACATTTTATATTTACCTGTGAATTTATGTGTCATTAAAATTTTAAAAAATCTACTACACTATACAGCTTTTTTCTCTTTTTTCTATATACACTTGGAAGTGAATCTGTCCAACGAGCAACATAAATATTTTGGACGGACATTCGTTATATGCATGAAATAAGAGACATTATAAAGAACTTTATTCCTGCTATACCTGATGATATGAAACAACTAATTAGCGCCTGATATATGTGACCAAAAAAATTTGTATTGTGTGCTTTAATTTTATTAGCTGTTCTTGGTGGGGACAGTGGGTCACGTGTGGTGGCTGCTCTATATTAGATTGCACCCGTGCTTTATCCCAAATAATACTTTTTAACTGGGATACCAGTTCAATCATTAATAGCTGCTGATTATATTTACTGGCTTGTCTTTCTATCTCTCATATGAGAACACTGGAATTGCAACAAATCCGTTACTTATTTCTAACTAGATGCTTAACAGCTACATTAAGGATCCATTTGTAGCAACCCAGAATTTAATGAGATTTGGACTTTGGCTGCTTTTATACAATATTAGAGGTCCAAAAGCTCTGTTTACAGTGCTCTACATTTAATTCTACTTTTATATATGGACATTTTGTTATACTAGGGATAACATTGTTTTCTGTGAATTATGCTGCTATATTAAATTTGTGATTTGATTTCATCACTTTTATATATGCTTATGTTTATTACACCTATTTGGTGTACCCATAACAAGCCTCCTGTGTCTGAATAGAAAGCAAACACTGATATATCTATTAAGAATTGGATATAATACAAATTTTATATCACTATGCGCAGTAATTATTGTTTTTAGTTTTTTCTAGTTTATTTAGGGTCCTAACTAGACCCTTATTACTTGCAGTAGGTGTTATTTAGATATATTTTTTTACATTTATTAGTAGCACTATGAAGTGTAGTGGTTTTCACTACATTATCAGGTTCTCTCTTTTATGCCACACATATTAGCCTTTGTGACTGAATGGATGGTGTCCAGTATCCTTGTTCCTCCATCTAAGGTTTTGATTAAGTCAAAGGGGGATTTCCAGGGATCATTGAAGTAAAGGCATTGAACTTAAACTTTAGCTAAGTGTATATTTTGTTTATCTTCTGAGTATATATATATATATATATATATATATATATATATATATATTGTTTATCAATAAACTGTGGTTTCAATATAAAGGGAAACTTCAATTAGCCACAATAATATGATAACTTAATGCACATTAAGTTATAACACACTTCCCGTGTTTTTACTGCTTATTGCGGCTATCCACATCCGTGTTTTTCAAGTAATCCTATTACAAAAGTCACAAAGTGTCATTTGTACAATATTTTTTTTATGTTTTTTGCCACAATAAGTTTTGCTAAAAATTGAAAAATCTGACTGTACTACAAAAAAAGCCAAACTGATATAGGATAACAATATAAAAGTGTATTTTTGGCCATAATAAAAAGTATTTGGGTTTTTTAAATGTGTCAAATGCATGTTTCTAAAACAGTTAAATAATGATAGAAAGCAAGTGTTTTTTTGGCAAAATAAATGTTCTTTTTAAATTGGGGATGCATAAAATTGCCTATAAGTATATATTTGTGGCATTAAAAGACACTTTTTAAAACCTTTCAAAATATGCCTCAAAAAGCCACCTGTAATCTTAAAAACACCTGCCCCACTCTTATAGCAGTCCCATATACCTACCCCACATCAATAACCAATTTTACTGCATTTTGTACTTTTTCACCCTAAAAATTACACGTCAATATTGGTCAAATTAAGCTAATTAAAAAATATTTTTCATAATTCATAAAGAAGTGGGTGTCCCAGTGATTCTGAACTATTTTAATACAAAAATAGGGTGTTTGCACAAATTTTCACCTATTATAGAGGTGGTGAAAACATTTCATGGCAAATGGTATGGAGAATTCACACCCGCGCAAAGTCACGGCTAACAGGATTGCACACTAAGTACAAATTTGTGCGATAAGCTGTTTTTTTACAGAAAAGTTGCTCATCGTGGCTATTTGGTTATCCCCCCAGAATCTTCCATCATCTGATTCTGTGTGCTTTTCACTGTCACAACCAATTTTCACTGATAAATATGTATGGGTTTTCTCCCATAATTCCCATAAATACTCCTATATATTGTATCTTGTCAATTTGCATATGAATGCAGAATGCATAAAAATATGTCTCTATGCTTTTCTTTAAGAAACACTAGTCGGTAAATTTACAGTACTAAAGGTTGGTTTTAATTTATACACAATATCGATGTTGATCAATTTTTATTGACTAAAATCAACATTTACTCTAGTAAGGTTTTGGAGGACATATTTACATATTTCTGAACTCAGCAGCAAAAAAAAAATAGTATTTTTAAATATGTAATAAAAAATAACAAAATACTTTTGGATGCAATTTAAAATGAAAGTTTTACTAGATGTTATATAAAAGCTTTCGATTTTTACTGTTCAGTTTATTTTATTTTTAGCATTATGCTCTGCAACAATAGAGTGGACTACTTTTACTGTATATTTTCTATTTGTTCTTTTAATATAACAATTTCAATTCATATTACTATTACTTGAAGTTCAATCTTTGCTTGCAGCAAATATCACTTTCAGTATATATTTGTTTTCAGCTAATAAATGTGTCCACTGGATTCAAGTATTCTACTTTTTCTTTTTCCTTATTTCTAACAGATTAGTTTCTTGTGCTTATCACTTATGGCAAATTGCCACTTGATCTACTGGTCATCATAATTGTGTGGTTATTTGGTTTGTATTTGTTTTTTATTGATGTTAAGAGTCCAAGTTTATTTGTTTTTGTGTTTCTTTTGCTTGGATGTTGTGTGCATGCACCAAGAAGATATTTGCTTCATCAATGTCCTCCACTTCAACTTGTCTTTCACTACGAAAAGTGCAATATTTTATTCAGTTCCAATTAGGCTTATGATAGTGTCCTTTTTAAGCTGATTTGCAGTCTATATCACAGCTGCATTAAAAATAGAAAATATAGTACTAATTTGTTATATCTGTATTGAGATAAATTACATTTAATGATCTGGTATTTCTAGATTTCAGGACATGGATCTATAGCTCCACAGCTTCTGGAGCTTGGCCCCGATAGTTAATGCCACTTTAAATGACATTAGCCATTTCAGCCTATGGGCTCCATTATTCAAAGTTTTTCTCAGTAATGTCAGCTAATACTATACTGTACATGTGTGGTATTAATACTGTGAAAAGCAGTAAAAGTGTTAGGAAAGTATAGTGATTGAATTAGCAATCACTTTTCTTTTTAAACATTGCAGGGATAGGCTCCTAATGCAGCCCTAGTTCCTGCATGTAATTTTTAGTAAATTCCAATAATACTTGCATTTCTTGTTGCCACGGTAAGTGACAATAAGTAATTATAATTATCCAGACTAATTCTCAAAAAAATTACTTTAAAAAATATACACTTAAAGGACTGCATGATAGGTAATCAAACCTACAAAGGGGCCACACATGACACTTAGAGGTTTGCCATCATTTTGAAAACAATGGGCATCACTAGTGGTTTAAGGGGTCAAAATACAGAATTTTCTCAGCATTAGTTTTGTCAGAGTTTTGAAAACTGATGTAAATGTCCATTTTTTGCAGAAGTCACAAAGTCATTTCAGTTTTCTCATTTCTGATGGAAACTACTGTACCATCAAATGAAGCTATAAAACTGAAGGAAACAGCACAATAGCTAATAGAAACTGATGAACACTTTCAGGATCTTTTATATTGGTTTTCACATACCACTTACTGTTTTGACATCACAAACACCTTGTAAAATGCCCTAAAGAGCCAAAATCATTAGCAAAGGGTGAACTGAGGTAATTTTCTTATTTTAGAATTTGGTGGAAGTTTCTAGGGTGTGTCTTGGTGATATCTGTGTTGAGGTACTTTATCTGTGGTATTGTCATTTAGAGTCTGTGATGGGTTTACTTGTGGGGTCTGTGGTGGGTTTACTTGTAGTGCCAGTATTAGCATGAACCATATTTTTATGTGTTTGTTTGTATTTTTGATTTGTGCAAATATGGAAGTATAGAGGAGACATAGTGTTGAGGAAAGAGAGAGTTAGAAGAGACTGTGGAAAACCAGGAGTTTGAGAATTAGGCAGGGGAGAAAATATAACCTTTTGAGGTCAAGACTAAGGAGAAAAATATGTGGTCCTAGTTTCAGCATTGTCAGTCAGTATGACCAATGTTTAGTCAGGCAGGCTGCAACATATGTAAAGCTCAAACACCAATTATGGGGTTCCTTGATTCAGGATTTCAATACATTCAGGACCTTGAAGTGTTTTGAAGCCCACTGCAGAAATCACTTCTGGTGTATAAAAGTTGCTTAAAAGTCAAAGCAGCTGCTAAAACTGGTAGTGCTCACCCACTTCATACTTGAATATTCTACCGGTATGACCAGGAGGCTACCAAAGCTTCTCCTGGCTGCCTGGTAGAGCATTCAAGTCTCCCAGTCCTGCACTGCGTGTATCTGGCGCCATCCTTCTCATGTGTAAAGTGGCTGATCCAGGCAGCTGATGATAGAATTTACACTGAATAGCATCATCATTGTCACACATCACTTTACAACGCTAGTATTCTCTGAATTGTATAGTGGGAAGTGGGGACACAATGATGGAATCATCTTGTCATGTCTCTGAACAGCCCATCTATGCTGTGCTTTACCCTGCATGCCTTACCAGGGGCCCCCTCACTGCCTGCTGTGCAGACCTGGCTACCTCCTCCTTAAGAGAGCAGTCAGAAAGTCAGCAAGTATATAATAATAATAATAATAATAATAATAATAATAATAATAATAATAATAATAATAATATTTATAGAGCATTTTTCTCCTAATAGGACTCAACATGCTTTACTTCTGCCTTTTACAGCTCAAATGCTGCAGAGAGTTACAGAAGGATAAAGATTGAACAGTCACCTCTGTCTCTTGCCATCGGAAGATCATTAAGAACACATACCAGGCATGTTTCAGTGCTAAGTCTCCTGATTCCTGACTGGAATAGATAATAAATATCATCAATAACTTTTCCTAGAAAAGGAAGGTTTGATACCGCTCTGTAGTTAGACATTCAGTTGGGGTCTAAATTAGGTTTTTTAATAAGTGGTCTAACAATTTATTCCTTTAGTGGTTCAGAACAAATACATGTCTGCAAATAGCTTTTGACTATTTTTGCAAATACTGGGCCAATCATGTCCATAGACCCTATTTGAAGCTTGGTTGAGGCAGGATCCAGATCACTGGTGGCAGGATGCAACATTTGGATAATTTTAGCAATGTCTATTACTGTACATCCATTATGTCAAAGCTGTTCCATGGAGACAGGCTTTGTAGTTTGGCACTCCTTTAGTGGCATTCTGGCGATTCCAGCCCAGATGGAGGATACTTTATCTGCAAATAATTTTGCAAACTCATTGCATCTTGACTGGGAGAGGTTTTCATCAGGCTGCAGGCATGCTAGTCTGCAAAACATATTTTCAGTACTTAAAACCTGAACTGGACTATATTTTGCTGCCATGATCTTATTTGAAATTAACTCTGATTCTTATGGGTGGGTGTTGATTAACATTTTTTTATATTTTTGAATAGTTTTAACTTATAATCTACTAGGTTCATCTTCCTCTATTGTCTTTCAAGTGTGCAACACCTTTTCAAGGAGGATCTTCACAGGCTCCCATTACAGCAGAGAGATTCACATTTGCTGCAAGAGCCCCGTGTAGTCATACTCCTCCTTGGATGATATCTGGTCAACTACATGAGTAAATTTCTCTTTCGAGGGGTTGCAATCAAGAACCAAATTGAGTGGTGGTCTGACCATGTGACTGGGTTTAATTTTAGGTCAGAGATTTATATTCCAATCTTAAAGACAAGAGCAAGATTATGGCTACTTTTATGTGTGGCAGAAGGAATGACTTATGTAAGTCCCAGAGCATTCAGTGTGCTCAGTAAGACTTCACCGAGTTGTAAGAGCTCATCATCAACCCATGCTATGAAATTCCCAAGGATCAGCTATCTTTGATGCTCCACAAATAGTCCAGAAACAATATCTTCAAATTACTGTAGAAATATATTTCCATCTCCAGGAGGCTAGTAAATGAGAAGTTCTCGGAATCCTAATTCTATAGAATTCCAAGCAGCAATGCACTCAAATGAGTGATTCATTTTCATTGGGTGGACCCTAAGTTTAAGTGCATTTTTAAAGCAGATGGCCACTCCATCTCCCCTGTGGTTCAGTCTTGGGTTGTAAATGACAGAGTAATTTGTTGGAACTACAGCTTCCAAGATAGGTGCTGCATTTGTGTATGGCCAAATCTCTGTAATACAGGGAAGATCTTAAGATTCAAAAAGGTATAAGACTGCCACTAGAGCTGCATTACAAAGGAAGGACCTGATTGGGAATACCAGAGGGTCTGTAGTTTTTTTTATATGGAGGGTGGGGGCTCTGGGGATGTCAGTAAAAAAGTGAGAATTTATAGATCTGTTTGTCCAAGCACAGGGCCGTCTGTTAGGTACCACTTCTATTTGTCTCCTATATGAACCTGTTGAGCCAGAAGGCAAGGGACTTAGGTGGTTACATCATATAAGAGATTTTCAGCCTCAGTTCCCATGACCGACAGATTAGCTGTCAACCTATTTGGGAATATTTATTTCTATTTTGGTGCTTAAATATTTTTATGAATATTTCACCATCACATTTTGATTTATCCTGTCTTAAATAATTCTTTACAATATGATGCCTTATTTATTTATTTATACTTACTTATTTTGCAATTTCTGTTTGAATGTATGTATGCGTTGAATTATGTTACAGATGTTATTAAATTGTATTAATAAAGGTTTCATTTGAAATTATATTGAGACATAGTCTGAGTGCTCTTAAACCAGAGATTACATTTTTCTCCTGGATAATTGTATGTTACTGTTTTGACTCTCAATGGAGCACCTCCGCAGTCTATATCACCTTATTTTAGGATATTTAATTGTGTATTTATTATCTTGCAACTTATTAATTCTGCTACCAGTGACTTTGTGCTTTGGATCCTCCCCTCCCATTTTCACCTGTATATTAATGTTGTCAAAGGTTTCACACAAATTATGATATTTCAAATATACACCATTTTAAGATAAATCATGGGCTATATTGTGGCCATTAAGTCACAGGTCAATACTGGAGGAAGCGACTGGGACTCCACACACTTCCATGCCAACATCTTTAGCAGGGCTGGTGCAAGGTTTCTGGACAGCCTCAGCAACATTTCACCCACAGCCCCTGCTCCTCCAATTCATAATATGCCATTAATTAGTGACCTAAATTTATAATATTCCACACAACAGTGTCACAAATTAATTATATACCACACAGCTTTATCCCCACTTCACAAATATTTCATATGTCAATGCCTCCAATATGTAATATGCCACACATTTGTGTCCTCATTACATTATATGCCACACATTTGTGCCCCCAATATATATCCTACACAGCTTTGCACCAAATGTACTGTATGCTACATAGGCATAAATTATGCCATGAAATGCCCCAATAAAAAAACCACACAAAAGTAAGTATAAATAAATAAATAAGGCATCATATTGTAAAGAATTATTTAAGACAGGATAAATCAAAATGTGTTGGTGAAATATTCATAAAAATATTTAAGCACCAAAATAGAAATAAATATTCCCAAATAGGTTGACAGCTAATCTGTCAGTCATGGAAACTGAGGCTGAAAATCTCTTATATGATGTAACCACCTAAGTCCCTTGCCTTCTGGCTCAACAGGTTCATATAGGAGACAAATAGAAGTAGTACCTAACAGACGGCCCTGTGCTTGGACAAACAGATCTATAAATTCTCACTTTTTTACTGACATCCCCAGAGCCCCCACCCTCCATATAAAAAAAACTACAGACCCTCTGGTATTCCCAATCAGGTCCTTCCTTTGTAATGCAGCTCTAGTGGCAGTCTTATACCTTTTTGAATCTTAAGATCTTCCCTGTATTACAGAGATTTGGCCATACACAAATACAGCACCTATCTTGGAAGCTGTAGTTCCAACAAATTACTCTCTCATTTACAACCCAAGACTGAACCACAGGGGAGATGGAGTGGCCATCTGCTTTAAAAAAGCACTTAAACTTAGGGTCCACCCAATGAAAATGAATCACTCATTTGAGTGCATTGCTGCTTGGAATTCTATAGAATTAGGATTCCGAGAACTTCTCATTTACTAGCCTCCTGGAGATGGAAATATATTTCTACAATAATTTGAAGATATTGTTTCTGGACTATTTGTGGAGCATCAAAGATAGCTGATCCTTGGGAAATTCATAGCAAGGGTTGATGATGAGCTCTTACAACTCGGTGAAGTCTTACTGAGCACACTGAATGCTCTGGGACTTACATAAGTCATTCCTTCTGCCACACATAAAAGTAGCCATAATCTTGCTCTTTTTCCCTCATTTTGGATTACCATAGGTGGAAAAACCAGAGCCTTACTAAGATTCTGTTCATATCCATTATGTTTGGGTGGCTCTGGTTCTTAGAGAATTGGACCCGCTGATCTATAAATTATTGTACATCATTTCTGTGATATACAGATGTCATACATCATTGCTGCAGTCATGCCAAACAGCCCCTCTTTGCGTGCCCGGTCTTGTGCTAATCTACTATTGCTGGGCATCTATTTTTGCTAAAATTGCAATGTGACTAGGGTGCTCCAGGAGACCGTGCTAATTTATTTGATATGTGACATTTGTATATCTGTGTGTGATTGAGTCTCTGAATCTTTTATACAATGTGCTATAATGCAGCTGCTGTGGCTTCTTTCCATCCCAAGTTCCATTGTGCCTTGTATACAGACTTAGTCGCACACAAAAATACAAGTGTCACTTATCAAATTAATCAGCACAGTCTCTTAGTACATTCTAATACATTGCATAGTAACTAAGACGCATTTTTTGGCAAAAAAGAAGCAAAAAAGATGCCCAGCACTAGCAGAGTTCACAGGACATGGGGTCTCACTTGCACTAGGCATCTCATACCACATGGCGTATTGAGGTTAGATGTAATAATACAGAGGTGTCCTCATACCAGTAAAAATTGCATATTATTATTAGGATTGAGTATAGTTACTGTAACAATCCACACACAGGCATTCTTCAAGGTGTTTTAGGACCTGTTTTGAAACAATGCTAACACTAAAAAAAGCTGGAAAGATGTAAAAGCAGGTAAAGTATGTAAAAACTTGAAGAAAGCAAACCCAAAGAAATGTTATTTATATAATTGCATAGTAAAACAACATAAGCATAAACAGAGAACAAATAGTTACACTTAAACTAAATACTGGAGAGACAAACACACAAGTAGCACAAGACATAACTAACTAAACAAATGCACGGGAGACTCCCAAATTTTGGGGGTAATATCTGGACCCTCCAGAAGAGTAAGCAGCTGTCTTGCATCCTGGCCACTTCCTAGTGAAAAGGATGGGACAGGAAGGATAATGCCATGTTTTGCATGTCCTCTCAGTTTCTTTGAAAATCGCATAATTTTGGAGTGTCACTCTTTATTGGCCAGTCATTCATGATATTATGCTTTGAGGGGTTGGGCTGAATGGTGAGAGGCACTCTGCCCTACAACAATCAGCCTTGAGGCTCCTCCTCTACAGCCTTTTTTCCAGAGCTGAGAAATTAAAAAATGGTAAGAAAGATACAAATTAAATTAAAGGAAATTCACTGGAAAATAGTATAGGAGCAAAAGTTTCTAATCAATAGAATCAAAATATCAAGACGAGAATCCAAAGGTTTTAAGGGTCATGTCCATTAGAGAGAGTAAAGCAAGGCAGAGCAAGAAAATTGCAGCAACCATACCCAATAGCATGTCCATTATTTTTTTTAATCAAGTTTTTTTATTAAAAGGTTTTCAATAACAAAATAGTAAAAATAAAAAAATAAAACATTAAATTAAATAAAACAAGATATACAAGCAAAAAATCATAACAAAATACTGAAATGAGGAAAATACAGCCACAGAAAGCAACTGCGGTAAACAGGCAAACATTAAAGGTACAGCAAAAAATACATTATATTCTAATATCTATAAAACTAGCAATCACATTAAAATAATAGCAATATTATAACAGAGAATGAGGTGCTGTCTGATGGAGGCATAGGAATAAGACATACAGTATCCTAAAACATCAAAGCCTGTCAGAAGGAGTAGCAAGAGTATAACTAGATTCTTGCCAAAGAGTCCAAACTTTATAAAATTTTAAGGGGCATTTTCATTTTTGAAACATAAATCGCTCATGAGACACAGTTACATTAACTAATGCTACAGTGAAAGGAGGAAGTATCAGAGGCCATACAGGTTTTAGCAATACTAACTTGAGCTAATGATAAAATATTATTCATATCAAGACCAAAAATACAAATGCGAGGATATAATAAGGGAACACATACACCTGTATTCTGAATATAAACTACCACCCTAGACCAAAAGAAAGTTACACAGGGACAATTACAGAGTAGATGCCAGAAATCTGAAGAGGAAGTGGCACATTTGGGGCATGAGGCCAAAGATGACCCACTAAACTCATGAAGTTTAATTGGAGTCCAATAGACTCTGTGCAAAATATACAATTGAATCTGCTGAAATCTGGCATATCCAGTTGCATTCCGGGGTGAGTCAAAACAAGTTTTCAATCATCATCAGACAGATTAACTAAATCTCTAGCTCAATGAGATTTAAGGTTGCATAAGCCCCCCACCTCATGAGATGTTAACAGAGAAGAGTAAGTCAGGTATATAGATCTTCAAACAGGGAGAGTACTAACTAGAAATTTAATAAGAGATTCAGAAAGGATTGGGGCAACCCACTTCCACTGTGCACAGAGAGTGAGATGAAACTAAAGATATCTGTAAAATAAATGGGATGGAATACCATAAGTAGAGGATAAATAAGCAAATGAGTGGAGAGTCCCATTATGATACAATTCACCAATGGTGGCTAATCCATAGGACAGTCACAATAAGCTTCGCTTAAGCTTGCAACCCTCTGTAAAAGCTACAGTATTCCAGAGTGGAGTGCAGAGAACTATCATATATTTTCTCAACACTTTTTCCATGCCATGCCATACTCTGTATGCTTGTTGGATCAAAGTGGGGCAATGGAAGAACAATGTGTGGGCCAATAAAATTTGCAAAGAATCATAAGTCAAGCCAGCCTTCTCTAGGATTGCCAAGGAAGGGTTCTCATGATCCTACAGGGTAAGCAATTCGGCCAATTGAGCTGCAAGATAATAAAGATGCAGGTCGGGCAAATCTAAGCCTCCCTTCCCCTGTGGTTGACAAAATGTTTTATAAGCTATATGAGCTCTCCCATTCCCCCAGACAAATGAGGTAATGCATCTAGTAATAATGGCAAACTGAGATAAAGGAGCATAGACAGGTGAATTTTGCATAATATATAAAAATTTGGATTGAATTATTGTTTTCACAAGGTTAACACAATATGTAACTGAGAGTGGAAGTCTTTGCCACTCATGAGATTTGGCCTTGAAATATTCTATTTGGGGGTAAGGTTTATAGGCATGAATTTAGCCGAAGAGTGGGTGATCTGTTTACCAAGATATTTAAATTGCGTGCACCAATTAAGGGGGATATTATATGCAGGTGGTTGGAGAGTAGTATGAAGAAGGGGGAAAACCACTGACTTATCCCAATGAATATGTATGCCTGAGTATAGTCCATGGCCATTCACCAGACAGAGAAGGGCAGTCAGGGAATTTACCATATTTGCCAAAAATAAAATCATATCATCAGTATATAAGCCAATTTTCTACTCTTTAGCCATAATCTTTAGGCTGGAAATGACAGAGGACTGCCTAACTGCACAGGCCAATGGCTCTATTGCTAAGGCAATAGACATTGCCTTAGCAATAGAGCCAGACATTTCCCTCCCCAGTGGAAATGTCTGAGTGATAAAGCCATTTACATCCTGGTAGCCAGGCAGGAATATAGCAATTTAATCCAAGATATGAATCATGGCCCCTTACCAAATCTAGAGCACCTCCCAAAGGCCATTCAACAGAATCAAATGCACGATCTGCATCAAGAGAGACAACTATGGCATCTACCATCTCATCACCAGCCACCTGTAGATATGAAAACAATCTTCTAAGATTAGAGGCAGTAGATCTCCCTGGCATGAAACCCATTTAATCAAGTTGACTAACTTCAAGTACAACTTTATTAAGACAGAGAGCCAGAAGTTTTGCCAAATTCTTAATGTCAGTGGACAGCAATGAGATGGGACAATATGAATCAGGTTAGAGCGGGTCTTTGCCTGGCTTTAGGATTACTACAATTAGGGCCTCATCCATGGAGGAAGGCATAGGCAAGGTGTTTCCAGTTCCTGGAAACCCCCCTACCCAGCCCATAACCACAATAATAATAAAATAGAATTTTACTAAATGTTCTTCTCAGAATCACAAATGAAATATTTGTGTCAGCCAGTATTAAATACACCTGTGCACCAACTAGGAAATCTGGAAAACATGCACTGTTAGGGTCAATCATTAATACAGTATAATACACTATTCAATGCATAAGAAGACCAATATGTACATATATGCCCAGGGTAGAGCTAGGTTCTTCTGCTGCACCCACAGACTCCTGGACATGCTCCAATGCTCTGGAATGGAGCACACATCAGCATGAATTTTACTGCATGTTCTTCTCAGAATCACAAATGAAATATTTGTGTCAGCCAGTATTAAATACACCTGTGCACCAACTAGGAGATCTGAAAAACATGCACTGTTAGGGTCAATTATTAATACAGTATAATACACTATTCAATGCATAAGAAGACCAATATGTACATATATGCCCAGGGTAGAGCTAGGATCTTCTGCTGCACCCCCAGACTCCCGGACATGCTCCAATGCTCTGGAATGGAGCACACATCTGAAATAAAAACATTTAGCTCAGGCAGGTTGGCCCTACTGCCACATTTATTGGCTTACTGGGATCGCTGGTCTTGGATATGCTGGAATTATGATGCACATTACACTTGGTGTGACACATATTAAAGATGGTTAAGTGCTAATTATTCATTGACTGTCCACACTCACTCTAAAATCAAGCATTTGGAAACCGCCCTCTAAAAACCCTGCATTTGTCACTGGAAGATAGAAAGCAAAGCCTCAAAAATCTCCAGCACCTTGGGTACAAAGAAACACAAATGGGTCTTGTATAGTTCAGTGGGAGGTCCATCAACACCAGGGGCCTTACTACTAGGAAAGAATTTAATAGCTTCCCCAATTTCATCAATTGTAATAGGTGAATCTAAATACTGTCATCGAGAGGTAGAAAAAGTGGGGAAAATAAACTGGTCTTTTTAGGAGGATAATTCAGAGTGAGAATAATTTGCTTTAGTTCTATTTACATCGACATACAGATGTGCCCACATATATCTATCCTAAGTGCTCTACAAGTTGCGCCACACATAACGTGGGAGCTTAGTGTGACTTGGTAGCACCAAGCGTATTTTTGAGCATCTTTTTACCTTCAAATGCATCTTATTCACACAAATGTGTGTAAAGATATCACAAGCAGATTCTGCTGATTAAAATGATAGGCTGCATGCTTATATTCTGTGTGTGACTGTGGCTGTATCTGCATGCTAAACACTACATTACAGTGTTACAGCCACTGACACTGTATTGTAGCATTTCACATGCAGATACACCCGCATTTGCTCAAAGAACATAGGCATGCTGCATATAATTTTGATATCAGCAGAAGCTGCTTATGCTATCTAGTCGCATCATTGTGTATATAAGACACATTTGAAGGTAAAAAGACGCACTCAAAGAATCTCGGCACTAATGAGATGCCACGGCATGGCGCAACTAGAAGGGCTGTTTAGCTCACAATTAGGCTAGATTTATGTGTATCCATCTGTAGTTGGTGAAAAATATAGAAGCTATAGACTACAAGTCCTCATGAATTACTCTATAAACATCTTGCAATCCATGTACAGTAGAAGGGGAAACCTCCACTCTAGCTAAATACACCAATAACTTGACTGTGTGATCACCTTGAATATAATAATCATGGGCAGCAAACAGGAGATGCTGTTTTGACATATCTATTATCTGCCATTTTTAATTATCTAATAAAAATCCATCCATTGTTTGTGTACAACCAGCAATTCCACCCTATCTACCAGTATACTATTCATATATACTAGAGATGTGCAGGCTCGGATTAGTTAGGATTTTCCACCAAATTTGTTTTTTTCATGCAAAATTTCGGGTCTTAGAAAGAGACAAAATGTCATCTCTCATGAACATACATCATGTTTCATGGACAATTGTCCATAAAAGTTGATGTTTGTTCATGAAAGATGACATTTTGCCTCTTTTTGAGAACCAAAATTTGGCGGAAAAATCTGAATTTGGTGGAAAATCTGAACTAATCTGAGCCTGCACATCTCTATTATATACAGCCTTAAGGGCTCTACTTTTGCACTATAACTCTTCCTCTCATTTTTTATTGAAGGCTTTTAGCTGTGCAACCATAGAAATCAAGGATCCCCTAAAAAATGCCTTGAAAGTATCCCAAGTTAGTGGGGCCAAGTTAGAAACTGAGGGCCTGATTCAGAGCCGGACGCTATTTGTGCTCGCTCATTCAGAAAAAGGGGCCAGCTATTTAAATTGAGCGCTCGCTCTTTGCGGTCTGTTGATGCCTCTATGTCTGAGCGAGCGAACGAAACATGCGCTCGCTATTTTGAAAAGACGCCTCCTGGCTGCTTGCATCATACATCATCTCCGCTATTTATTAGATTAATCGAGTACATCGAAAGGCGTCTGAACTGCTCGCAGTGCTTGTGGTTGGATTTTCCTACCGCAATCATGTGAACAGTTCAGGCTAAGAGACAACCAAGTGACTTGGCCGATGACGCTGCTTTGTTAATTATGCACACCCTTAAAACACCCGTTTTGACCATTTGGCACGCCTGTGTTCAGATCTCCACTCCCCGTTTTCAAGCACCTTCCCATGTTGCCACCCACAAATGCCTCATCCTGTCACTCAAATTAGCAGGCACTAGCAATTTTGCAAACACACGTTTCCGACCGCACTGACTGGTTGGCACATGCGCATTACGACCCATATGCATGCGCAGATGTGCGAACATCGCTCGGAGCGAATGAGCGGCCGCTTACGAGTGGCTCTGAATCAGGCCCTGAGTTCTTATCACAAAACCTTCCCCATGCAGCAAGAAGTTCAGAAGCCGCTCCCATCTGTATCAACTAACATGGATTTAGTCTCCAAAAGGATGCACCACTAGAAAATTTAGTGTCAACATCAATGGGGAGTGGTTTGAGACTCCTTGTGATAAATATTCCACCACAGTAACAGAAGGGAGCAAACAATGAGAAATTAAACCCATATCTATATGGGAGAAAACATTATGGGAATCAGAGAAACAAGAATAACAACAGGCCAGTGGGGAGTGAGGATGCCATACATCAATCAGGCCCATTTCAGATATCAGATGAGCAAAAGAGGTTTGATTACCCTCTCCTCACCACTGGGCACCCTCCCTCCATCTATCCAAGGATTCATCCATTACAATATTGGAATCCCCAATGCAAATAACAGGATTATTTGGAAAATTCAAAAGGAAATCACAGGCTGTAGTGAGAGTAACTGAATTAAAAATAGCATGTCCATTATTATATAATTTGCTTGTTATCAATAACACTAGCACCACTGTCAGATAACTCATCCTTACAAAGTTAATGCTCGGATTGCAAAACTGATTTAAACTAGTATTACAAAAACAAATCTGTTTATCAATGTCGCATACATGGGATGAAAGTATACCTTGTACTGTAAATTGAGTTTCAAAATAATGTTATTTTTTAATTTTTTTCCGTTAAAAATTGATTTTATATACTGTATAAAGATTTAACTTTTTTCCATCCAAAAGTGAAATTAAAACAAAAATTCAATTTTCAGACTATAGATGATACACGTAAATTACAAAATGTATGTACATTCAGTGCCTGACAATGCTTTTTTATTTATTAATTACACAGTTTTGACTCTTGCACAAATATATAATATATTGTGTAAAGACCTTACAGTGTATGGAGATTATCCCGTATGTTCAACATAATAAAAGAAAATTAATTTTGGTATACATTTCTATAAATGCAAATTGTTAATACAGCTGGAAGCAAAGTTTTTTATGAATGTGCCATTCTAAAGGTGACTTTTCTCATGTATTGTATCTTTCTTTGCACATACAGTGTATGGAGCTATTTCTACCGTGTCTGAAGACATATCGTTTGCATACATCTTTATCATTGCTGACTATGTTACTAGCTAAGAAATGAATAGATGAAACACCATAGGACTGTACTACAGAATCCACAAATAGTCAGAGCACTTGGTAATGTCCTCCTGGTCCCAGATGGTCAGGTCAAAGCTTGGGCAGCACTGCTGAGGCAACTTGTATTTTTCAAGTGCAAGTGACCTTGCAAATGCAAAATATGCTGGGGAAATGAAGTTTATTCTAGTATAATACAAAGAAACTTTCATGTACTGTCAATGAGCTACATTGCAAAAATACTATAGCAACACTTGTTTTAAACTCAAAATGTACAGTAGTTGTTTTCATAGTCTATTCAAGCAAGAGGACTTGAAAACATGTTCATGAGAAGATATAGCACAAAAGTGCAGATCATGAAGAGTGTTGAGAGCACTGCATGATATAATTGGTTACTATACTTTATTAAATGATAGTTATAAAATGTAATGGCTCCATTGTAATTACAAATAGGACATTTTTTTTAAAGCAAACAAAACTGGCTAAAAGGCAGCATAAATAATGCACCATTGATTTAATTTACAAAAAGTTGAATATACTGTAAGCAAAATATATCTGAACCATTGATGTTGTTATGTTTTTTTTTTTCAAATGATAACCAGTAGCAAATCTAGTCATTGTTTCTAATGTGGACTATTATACACTTTTCAGAAACAGATGATAGTGCTATGTTTTTTCAAGAATATTGTTAGGGCGCTCACACACATGTTATGATATCTATGAATGATATGAACGATAACTATATCGATCAATGATATATCGTTCATATAGTTCATTTGTATGCACTGAACGACCAACAATGCACTTTCCTGCATGAACGATAACGATATCTATGATCGTTTGTACATGCAGGCCAATCTGGACAATATCGTCAACTTTTCCTGTTCAGAGATGTGGCAGGGTGACTTCACTGAAAGATATCTTTGAAAGATATATTTCAAGTTGTTGGTGGTACAGATAATTTCGTGTGTACCCAGCATTAGAAACACCACTTCAGCCATTGCCTCTTTAAGGAGTTGGTTCATTAAAAAGAAAAGCAAGTAAATTAATGTACATGAAAATGTTCTAAAAACAACTCCAGTTGATGGATACATTTTTGAATAACTATCCATATATTCCATTTTAAAAATCATTAAATATAGGAATTATTCTATTTAAAAAAATATGTAAACAACTTTATTTTCAGAAAATTGTTTAAATGAAGTTCGGTATTAACACAAAATGATTTTCATTATAGACTTTGTGTAATATGAATAAAGTACACAGTGCAGCTTTAGGATAATATTATTTTCATTGTAAATTGTGAAAAGAGCTTGCAAACTATAATAACTTTACAAAGTCATCATACAAATGTTCAAAACTATCAACCTTAATCACGGTTGACACAGAAAAGGTTAAAAAGTACAGTCAACAGCAAGTTATGCCTGAGTAGGTACAAAGTTATTTGGATTTTGAATGCATAGGATGTGTTGCTAGGTTGATTAAAAGAGTGCTGGGAGATGTATGAAGAAGTATAGCAAGGATGGAGAGGTGGTAAAATGTAATCTTTTTTTCAATCTGGAAACCAATAAAGGACAGAGAACCAGTAGGATGTGATTTTCCTGTGTAAGATATTTTTTTTTCAATATTATGTCAGAAGCAGTAATGTTGATATCACATTTTCATCTAAAGTATTACACTTTTACAAGTATACAGCAGAATACAATTATAGATTTAGATCTAATATAAATATTGAAATGTGATTTAGTACTTACATACTGTACTTAATTTTGTATATACCAAGAATTATTCAACTAAAAGGTAGTAAATAAATGGCATTACTTTTGTAATAATGGGTAATTTGAGGCTAGCCAATGTGCTTTATGTCAATTATAGTATGTGCTTACATGGCATGACTGGCAAACATAGCATAAACTAATTAAAATGCATTTAAAGATGAAAGTAAACAATATGTGAAATAAAAAATGCTTCAATGATTGCCTTAACATAAAAGAAAATTATGAAATAATATTATATTATTTTTATATCTTTATCAAGCAATGGGGTCACACTACCCATGAGTATGAAAGAAAATTTTCCATTATGATGCAATGATTGAACTGTTGTAGCTCAAAGCAATTGGACACTCATTTTAATATTGATTAAAAAATACCATTTACTTGTATATTTCTTTTAGATTGAGGAAATGTATAACTGAACACAGAAGGAAAGGGAACGCCGACACAGATAGCAAAGCAATCTAACAAGTCTATAAAAATGGAAATGAAAGCATGTGTAAGCTGAGCCAGAAACTTATAACCTCTATCATTATGTTGTTAGGTTTGGATTGGGAAAATGCTTGGTGACCAGAATGTGCAGAAAATATTATGAGTAATAGTTGACTTTGAGATCTGACAGTCATTATAGGAATAAATATAAGAGAGAGTCACATGTCACAAGTTGGTGACTGTTCATTTATTATAACAAAGAGGCAAAAAGGTAGGCTGGTCCAGGTGCCACAACCTTTTCAGTTTTGCAATAATTGCAAAAATGTTTGATTTAGGATGGCAAGTTAGGGATGGTATTTTTATAAAATGTTGCTGAAGATCTCAGGAGAACCTGGTGGCATACAAGAATCAAAGTTGTGAAGAAACAAGTCATTCCAAATGTATTTTTAGAATTTGATGAGGAAGCAATGGAGTAATATATATATATCTATTTCTGTATTGTGGCATGGCTCAATATCTCACTGGAAGTAGCCATTATAATATGAGTAGTCTGTGTGCATTCCCCACACCATTATACCATGGCCACCAGCCTAGACCATTGACATAAAAGTGGATGGCTCCTTGGATACATCTATTTGCTTACATCAAATTATGACCCTGCCATCTGCATGAGGCAACAGTAATTGAGATTTGTAAGATCAGACAACATTTTTCTCATTTTAAACTGTCCAGTTTTGTTGAGACTGTGCACACTGTAGCCTAATTATTATTATTATTATTATTATTATTATTATTATTATTATTATTATTATTATTATTATTATTATCCTTTATTTATATGGCGCCACAAGTGTTCCGCAGCACCTTACATAGTACATAGAACTAATAAGTGAATAAGAAACAAGTAACTTACAGTACATTACAGTGCAGGACAAGGACACAATTTATATACATTGCTGCAATAGTGATTAAACACTCACAATAAGCAGCAGGGAGTTGGCAGTCATGTGTTGGGTGCCCTTATCGGGAGAAATGAGTCAAGGAAAATGTAAAGAGAAGCACATGAGGGAAGAGGTCCCTGCTCATGAGAGTTTACATTCTAAAGGGGAGAGGCAGAGAGACAGGTGTGACACAGAAGGTGAAGATAGGGAGGAAAGAGCCTGAAGTGGGTTAGCATAAGAGCTGGTAGGCCTTGATGAAGTAGTGGTTTTTGAGAGCCCATTTGAAGATTTGTGGAGAGTCTGATAGGGAGAGGGAAGGCATTCAAAAGGTAGGGAGCAGCACGGGCAAAATCTTGGATGCGGGAGTGGGAGGAAGTAATCAGTTGGCAAGAGAGGCAGCATGCATTTGTTGAGCGAAGTGGATGGGTGGGAGTGTGGAGGGAGAGAATGTCAAAAATGTATGTGGGAGAGGATTTGGTGGGGGCTTTGTAGGTGAGTGTAAGAACCTTGAATTGTCATCGGAAGGGGAAGGGGAGCCAGTGTAGGGCTTGATGGAGAGGGGAAGCAGATGTAGAACATCTAGAGAGGAAGTTGAGCCAAGCAGCAGCATTGAAAAATGATTGTAGTGGAGAGAGGGGAGAGACTGGGAGGCCAGCTAGGAGAAGGTTACAGTAGTCCAATCTGGAGATGACCAGTTAGTGGATGAGTGTTTTAGTGGCATCCTAGGTGAGGAAGGGTCTAATCCAGGAGAATTTTTTAGGTTGAAATGGCAGGACTGCAAGAGATGCTGAATCTGTGGTTTAAATGAGAGGGATGAATCTATGATAGATCCAAGACAGCGCACTTTGGGGCTAGAGGCGATAGTTGTGCCATCAATAGATAAATAAATTGTGGGAAGTGAGGTGGTGGAAGAGGGTGGAAAGATGATCAGCTCAGTCTTAGACATGTTAAGTTTAAGAAAGCACTGGGACATCCATGAAGAGACAGCAGAGAGACAGTTGGATATACGGGTGAGGAGCGAGGGGGAGAGCTCAGGGGTGGAAAGGTAAATTTGACTATCATCAGCATAGAGATGATATTGGAGGTCAAAAGAGTTTATGAGTTCACCTAAAGAGGATGCATATATGGAGAAAAGGAAAGGTCCAAGAATAGAACCTTGAGGAACTCCTACTTACTGTTAGTGGAAGTGGGGGGAAGATGAGTCATGAGAGGACACAGAGAAGGAATGATCAAAGAGGTAGGAGAAAAGCCAGGAGAGGTCAGTGCTACATAAACCAAGAGAGTGAAGGATTTGCAGGAGATGAGGGTGGTCTACAGTGTGAAATGCAGCAGAGAGGTCAAGGAGAATGAGCAGAGAGTAGTGGCCCTTGGATTTGGCAGCAAGGAGGTCATTGCTGACTTTTGTGAGGGCAGTTTCAGTGGAATGGAGAGAATGGAAGCCAGATTGAAATGAGTCAAGGAGGGAGTAGGAGGAAAGAAAGGTGGTAAGGCGGTTGTAAACAATATGCTTGGAGTTTGGAAGCAAAAGGAAGAAAAGAGATGGGTCGGTAATTGGAAAGTATGTTAGGATCAAGGGTAGTTTTTTTTAAGAATGGGGGAGACAAGAGCATGTTTGTATGCAGAAGGGACAGTGCCAGATGATAGGGAGAGATTTAGGAGGTGAGCAAGATGGGAACAGGCAGAAGGAGACAGGTAACAGAGGAGACATGAATTGATTGGGTCAAGAGGGGAGATGGAAGGAGAGGAGGACTGGATGAGGACCATTACTTCCTCTCCAGAACCAGGGGAGAAGGATGTCAGAGTTGGTGAGGCAGAAGGGGAGGGGTGGTCAGGGAAATGAGGGGGAGTAGTGTTCAGGGTCTGATGTGATATGATTTCCTCATGTTTGGAGTCAATTTTAGATGTAAAGTAGGTGGCAAATTCAAGGGCAGAGAGCACGGAGAGGTGGAGGGGAAGGGCAGAGGAGGGAGTTGAAAGTGTCTAAGAGATGCTGGGGGTTTGAGGACTGGGAGGAGATGAGGTTCTTGAAATATGTTTGTTTGGAGAGGGACAGGGCAGCATTGTAGTATGAGAAAATAAATTTGAAATGGAGGAAGCAAGCCTTAGAGCATGATTTTCTCCACTGAAGCTCAGCAATTCTTGAACACTTTTGCAGGTTCCTGGTGCATTTGGAATACCAGGGTTGTGGTGTGGATCTACGAGGGTTAGTAGTTATTGCTGGCACAGCAGAGTCAAGAGCAATAGTAAGGGAGGAATTGTACAGGGAAGTACTTTGTTCAGGGCAGGAGAGAGAAAGGATAGGGGAGAGAAGAGAGTCCAGCAGAGAGAAAAAAGCAACAGTGTCAATAGTCTCAATGATATGCTTAGTAATGGTAGCCTTAGGAGGTCGAGGAGGGGAAGGAGAGAGGGATAGGTTAAAAAAGAGAAGGTTATGGTCAGAGAGGGAGAATGGGGAGTTGGAGTAATCAGAAATATCACAATGGTGAGTTAAGACCAGGTCAAGTGAGTGCCCACTCACATGGAAGGGTGATGAGGTTCATTGGGTTAGATCAAATGAAGAGGTGAGGGTAAGGAGTTTAGCTGCAGAGGATTCTGTGGGAATGTCAATAGGAATATTAAAATCACCTAGTATAATGGAGGGAAGATCTGAGGAGAGAAAGTGAGGTAGCCAGGAAGCAAAGTTGTCAAGGAATTATGAGGGCAAGCCAGGCGTATAGCATGAACCTCAAATGTGGAGAATGTAAAGGATGTTTCAGAGGGTATTAGCTGGTAGGAATAACTGGTGGATAGAAGGACCCCAACACCACCACCATGGTGACCCCCAGGCCGGGGAGTGTGGGAGAAGGTGAGGCCCCCAGAGGATAGGGCAGCAGGAGAAGTGGTGTCAGAGGGTGAGATCAAGGTTTCAGTAATGGCTAGGAGATTCAGGGAGTTGGAGATGAAAAGGTCATGAGTGGGGACCAGTTTATTACAGACTGACCTTGCATTCGAGAGGGCACAGGATAGAGAGATAGTGTTTGTGGGGGAGATGTGAATAAGATTATCTGGGTTGCTGTAACATGGAGGTAAGATAATTTTGGGGGACCGATATGAATAGAGTTTAGTGATGGTGTGGGCACCTGAGCTAGAATGGAAACCTGTGGGAGGTGGGCAGGGAGGGAGATGAAGATGACAGTGGGGTGAAGTGACAGGGAGAGGAGTGTAGGAGGAGGGTTGGGGGTGGGGTAGTAGGACAGAGGGGGGGTAGAACAGGAAGATAGAGGAGTAATGGGAGAGAAGGGAAGAGTAGGCAGACAGAGGAGGGGGGAGAAGGGGAGGAGGAGGAAGAGATAAGGGGGAAAGAATAAAGGTGGAAGCAGGGGGCAGAATAAAGGATAACGTAGAGACTGAATGAAGGAGGGAGTTGAAGAAAACCTTGTCATGGTGTTTATATGTAAACAAGAGTAATGAAATTTGGAAATGTAATTGAAATATGAGTGCAAGAGATTTGTAGAAGTGCAAGTGAACGAACAGTGATGGTAAATATGTATGCAGATTAACAAGTTTGTTATTGAGAGGATTAAAAGTGGGGATCTAATGTGTGCAGAATTTGAATAATAACGCAGATTGTAAGCAGATAGAGGATGTGAGGCTAGGCAAGAGAGCTAAGATAAAGGACATAGTTTCAAAGAGGAAAGATGTAAACTGACATGGGGACAAGAATGATAAGCATAGAGATGTATGTGAGAATCAGAAGGCCAGCAGTATTCACAGTAATCGAAGTGTTGTGTTCTTGCCTTGATTGTGCAGGGTATCCAGTGTAACTGTCCTGATTCTTAAGACCGTTATGGTTAAGGTGTTTGTTGGATCTTAGAGTTTCCTCCTTCTGTTTAACCTCGGTTTAACGCAGGCATAATGCTACAGTTTTGGCACTTAAAAAAGCCTGCACTTTGAAAACCTGCGCCCCATCCAGCAAGCTATCCAGCTAATTGCTGACACTTATTAAGAGATGCAGGAAAGTGTGGACACTAATTAATTAACCCCCCATTGGCCAGCCAAAAGAAAGCTAGCAATAAAAAGCTAGCCTAAGATTTCTGTTCTTAGCTGAAATAAGTGGAGTTGCTGTAGCCCATTCACTTTAAGCTATGCATTCAGAGATGCTCTTCTGTATACTACTGTTATAATACATGAGGGGAGATGTATGAACAGGTAATATGGGAGTTTAGTGGTATCAGTGAACATTAGTATTACTAGTTAAAAGAGGAATTAAAGCTTAATGCTGTTTTAAATGGACTGTACAGGCAATATGGACATGAAGTACTTGAAAAACAGGGGAAAGGGGGATTTTGGACTTCATACCCTTAATATAGACAGTATAGACTACTTATCATTCATGCAAGTATTAACATTTTTTCAAAGCAGCAACCAAGCCCGCTCGCACTCTATTACATTTAGCCCATTATGTTTTCTAGGAACAACATAGCACTCTAGATTATTTAAGTCTTTACACCTCTCTGTAATGAGATACTGTAACAGGACTTTTTTCCATTACAATGCTGATGGACATTGGGATTATAAATGAATGTCCAAGGTGAATAACTCTTTATAAAGGGTGAGTACGATCTTGAAGGAATAATTTTGTCCAATTCACCATACGTGACAGTAGACACTATGTTATTTTTTTCTGTAAGCCTTTCTCAGCATTCTAAGGAATACCAACCAGAAAGTTTGCAAGCCACCAGTGCAATCTGAAATCACTGGCAGGTAAAGGAGAAATATTACCCTAGGCTTAAGTACTTTCAAGAATCAGTGAGCAGACATCATATTGAGTGTATGTTTTTGGACTCACACAGTATACACTATATTAGCTTTCCTCCTTTTTAGTAAATAACCAACACATCTTGAAAAAAAGGGTGGAGAAAGGCAGGAATAACCCCCCTCCCCCACCATTTGATCCCGCTATCTTCTAGGACCTTGTTGGTTGATTTCCAAAAAGTTCAAGCTGTATACTCCTAAACTCCATTGGACATTTTTCATTGGCACAAGTTATCTTCACTTAACAAATAGTATACCGACTTTCTGCTGACAACCATGACTCTGGATTGACTTCTTATTTAGACTGTTTGTCATATTCCCTCATATAACAAGTCCTTGCTGTTTCCAGTATTTGCCTATTCCCACCAACTGTTAGCAATTTGTACTGTTTCAATCTCATACACTTTACAACCTATAGTGCTTCTTAGTGTTCTGTCTATCTTTTAGCCTTGGCAATGCCTTAAGGTGATAACCCTTTGCTCTCTGAATTTGAAGACATTGGGGGGAGAGATGCATTATATGAAGTCTTGGAGAGAGATAAGTGTAAATAGATAAAGTACCAACCACTTAGCTCCTAACTGACATTTTACAGGCTGTGCTTGAAAAATGATAGGAGGTGATTGATACTTTATCTCTCTCCACTTTATCGCTTTCCAAGGTTTGATATATCTTCCCCTGGCTAATCTGAGTCTCATTATATTATATTAAGTGTCTAGATTAAAGAAATATGTCTTGTTATAGGTAAAGATCTCAAAATTCAGCTGTAAAGGTATTAAAAGCCCTCTATTGGTATTTCCTGAAAATTCCAAAATTCTGTAGCATAGATAAATAAAGGGAATATAATAAAATTATTTTGTTTCCTTATAGGTCACAGAAAGGCCTCTTTTGCTATGTATGTAAGTCAAATTATTAAAGATTAGGCATATAGCAGAGCTACTATGATAAACTAGTACATAGTAATGTACAATATGAATCTTAATAACTTTGAAAGTCAATAATAAGTCAACCGCTCCTACGGGTATATTTACTGGGTTTTTAGAAGTGGTGATGTTGCCTATAGCAACCAATCAGCTTTTACATAACATTTATCTAGCACCTTCTAGAAGATAATAGCTACAATCTGATTGCTTGCTATGGATAACATCTCGACTTCTAAATACCCATACGTTAGTAAATATACCCCCTAGAATCAGTATTTCCAGGTTTCCCACATTTTTTTTTACTAAAAATATTTTTTTGTAAACGCAGATTTATGAACTGTCAATAAAAGATATACAGTATGACTAAAGCTTCATCTTTCTTTTTTTAGACTCCAACTTGAATTATCTTCTGATGTATAGAAAAACATACGGACAGTGATCATAAATAACTTTGATTCTTTTTGAGTGATGTCTGTTAATTAGAAAAAAAATACAATTCAGATATGATAGCCACACATAAATATAGATGTGTGTTTTTTTGGCTTTATCAAACAAACTATATACAAAAATCCTACATAGCTAAGTAAGAAGAGCCACACAACAAATACACTAGACCATGTAATATATTCACTAATTATATGCTTGTATTTTGCAATATAACAAATTTATCATGACACATCTCCCAGTGGGCCTAAGCTGCATTCATTAAATCACACTGATAAAGCTTCCATGGTAATTATTATTTTTTTGCTCAAAATTCTTACAACAAATACTGTAAGCAGGTGCAGTAGCACACTTTATCAACATAATAGGTGAGTATTACTGTATCTGTAAAACATACAATATTAGAATTCTGTAAAACATTTTGCATGTTGCAAACATATTTAATCTGCATATAGAAAAGGTAAGAAATACTGCAATTGTGTAAATGAAAAATAAAAATATTCAATATCTTTTACAATCGCATTTGCAGCAACAAAAGTTGATGGCAAATATATTTTCATTAAAAAATAATCTGTTAGTTACATTTTTCAATATAACCTTTTTAGATAATTTGCTATGATAGTCATTTAACAACATTCATTTACCATAACTTAAATGTAATCAGGCAAGGCAATTATAGTCATTCATAGATAATAACACAGAAGGTCCGCAGAGACAAAATCTAATTTTCAAATAGAAAATTAATGCTATAAACATAGTGAATGCAAGTACGGAGAAGCAGTTTTGTATTAATACAATGTTGCTTGAGTTGACAGTACGGACAGTTTAAAATGCATCATATTAGAAAAAGTAGATTTTGTTTTAGCATGTTCATCAAAACTAAATATTTGTATATGAATATAAAATGATGTGTTTGAAAGATGTCCTAAAATATTAAACTTCAAATATGAAAGAAACATATATATTAAAACATGAAAATGACTCATAGAAATTTGAAAATCAAATAATGTTTACTGTGTATGTTCTCTCTCTAAACACATTTATATCTATAATATTGACACCAACTGTTATGTCCTTTTCCTTAAACTTAAATGAGATGTTAGAATCTAGGAATAATTTAAAACAAAGAATGCAAAATAACACACTTTTAAATATCTGTTAAAGTTTACAATGTACATTTCAGGTGTTGCAATAGGTTGTAGTGTCTACTACTGTATAACAGTTTTTTAGATCAGAAATGCCTGTGATCTGTGCAAACACATCGTAAGGACAAGCATTTGATCACTCAACTAATGGTGCACTGTTAAGAGCATTTTATTTAAATATCAAAATGGCCCTTGGCAGAAAATAGGTTCCCCACCACTGATATAATAATATGGCCAAAATGTATCAATGAGTGATATTTTTGTTATCACTCATCACTAATTTTAAATGGTGATCCAACCAATCGGCTCCTTACTGTCATGTACTGGAAAAATGACAGTTAGGAGCTGTTTGGAGCACTATTGAAAATTAGTAACGAGTAATAACAAGAATATCACTCATTGATAAATTTGGGCCATAGTATTAAATCAGGGGTGGGGAACCTATTTTCTGCCGAGGGCCATTTTGATATATATAACATTATTTGTGGGCCCGTTGAAGGCCATGCCCACTCAGAGTGACATCATAAGGGGTGGGCCACATCTGCAGTATGCTATGGGAAGCTGTAAGGGCAGTTGTGTGACCATCTGAAGCATCCTAAGGACACTCTAGGTGGCACTGCTGCATAGATTCTGGTTGTAGGGTGCCATTCTAGGCACCCTGCAAGCCAGATAAGGAAACAGAAAACATCTCAGAAGGCCAGACCAAATTATTCCGGGGACCTTATATGGTCCCCGGGCCTGAGGTTCCCCATCCCTGTATTAAATGAACAGCACAGTAAAACAGCTAATCAAGGGAAGAGAGATTTATCTAAACCAAAGGGGGATTTTTGAAGGTGGAATGTGTTAATCACCGTATTTTTGCATGATTTTGAGGGATTTATCAAAGCACAACTTCTGGAAATAATCTAAATATAGAATTACACATTATTTTTCATTTATTATTAGAATAAAGAGAGCAAATATTTATTCTAAAACATATAGGAGTCACATAAATTATTTAGTAATGGAAAGAAGACACTAATATTATTTATTGTGAGAAAGGGGCACTAATGTAAAAAGGAGCACAAATTAGATTTGAGATGTAGTTAATTTTCCAACATTCACAATGTCAACAATTAGTTTGTCACCAGCATGATGTCGAGCACATTATGGCGATGTGGTACTAATGTTGTTCAAGCCATTATAAACATGTAGGCAGTATACTGTAAGTTTGCTTTACCGCCATGTTTAAATTTATACTGCTGGCATGGTTACAATGGTTTACCTAACATTAGTACTCTGAAGGCTAGAGATGTGTAGGCCCCATTCTCAGGGAAGCGAGCCCACCATAACTTCAGGGATCCGAGGGGATCTGAGACACAGCATGGATCTCCCCACCCTCCCCAGGTTCCTATTGGAGGCAAAACCTTGAGATCCTGCTGCCAGATCTCAGAGTTTTGCCTCAAGCAACCATTTTCTAAATCCCATTGAAGTATATGGGCTTGCCATTGATTTGCAGAGAGTGCTGTCTGCTTGCCCATAGACTTCAATGAGCACAGAAAGAGGAAGAAACATGCCACCCATCACCCCCGCACTGACACTGTATCCGACCTGCACTGTTTCCAACCCACACTGTATCCCGCACTGTATCCAACACTATATTCAACCTGCACTGTATCCAAACCACAATGCATCCTGCACTGTATCCAACACACACTATATCCAACTTGCACTGTATATACAACTGCACTGTATCAGACATGCACTGTAACCAAATCACACTATACCCCACACTGTTTCCAACCTGCACTGCATCTGACACACAATGTAAACCACACTGTAGCTGGACTGCACTGTATCCAACCTGCAATGTATCCCGTGCTATATCAGACCCGCACTTTATCCAACCTGCACTGTATCCAACCCACAATGTATACCACACTGTATCTGGCCTTCACTGTATCCAACCTGCACTGTATCCAACCCACACTGTATCTGGCCTGCACTGTATCCAATCCAGACTGTTTCCCTCACTACATCAGTCCCACACTGTATCCGACCCACATTGTATCTGACCCGCTCTGTATCCCACACTATATCAGACCGGCACTTTATCCAACCTGCACTGTTTCTAACTCACACTGTATACCGCACTATGTCAGACCCACACTTTATCCAGCCTGCACTGTATCCAACCCACACTGTATACCACACTGTATCCAGCCTGCACTGTATCAAACCTACACTGTATCCCGCACTATATCAGTCCCGCACTGTATCCTACCCACACTGTATCTGGCCTGCACTTTATCTGACCTGTACTGAATCTGACCTGCACTGTATCTGACCCGCACTGTATTTTGCATTGTATCTGACCCGCACTGTTTCTGCAGGTATGGAATACTGTTTTTATGGTTGGGGAGATTTTGGGGAACTGCTCAACAAAAAGGCTGATTGAAGAGGGCTTTACATGGGCATAGAGTGCCAGTCATCAGTGGCCCATCTCCCCAGGAGGGAAATACAGATTGGGCACTGAGAATAGGCATGTGCTGTGGGCATGTGCACTTGTGAAGGGTGAATTTGTGTCTGCTGTTGCTATTTACACATGGTTTAGGGTGTTTTTTGTTTGCTGCTTGTTAACTACAACTAATTGATTTGAGCAAGGATAATCCATGAATGATTTTTAGTAACTGTCTGTGTTGTATTGTTTTCTATTGAATGTACTTACGAGTTAGTTAGATTGGTTATTGCTAATACATTACTGATTTGCAAAACAGTTGTAATTAGAAATAACTGCCGTGTGTTTGTGCCGCTGCTCTGTTGGTTGCTTAGTATAGCCAGCCAGCCTTTTGCCTATGTTGGTGAACAATATTGTGAGCTGTGAAGTGGCAAAAATTGACTAGAAATTACTGGAAATTAATGTTATTAAGATTAATAATACTGTAGGAACACAAAAAGGCCCAAATTATGTTATTTTAGCTGTTTTTATATTTTAAAAAAAAATACAGAATCAAAACCAAAACACTCAAGGGCAGTTTTGTAAAACCAAATCCAGATTTAAAATCTCGAAGGAGATATAAATCCAAAACCAAAACATGGGGATTGGTGCACATCCCTACTGTAGGCATAGTGTGCTCAACATCAAACTGTTTGTCAATATTGTGATTGTCAGCTAAGCATAATAATCACTTTGATCTATTATAGTAAATTAGCTACAATTCCATTTTACTAACCCTGGTACACGCCAGCAATGTGTGCCAGTGCGGAGCAACTTTACTTAGCCTTGGCCTTGGCATACCAATGTGCAGGAGTCCAAATGTACATATCTAACACCTGACACTTGTTAGACTGGCAGCGATTTTCAATAAATCATCTACAATTTAGAAGATCTTAACCCTGCAATTTGGAATATAAGTCTGGTGGTTTGGCAATTTGCTGTGATATGCTGCAATTTCAAACCCACTGGGAAACCAGCATTTAATAAATTACCCCCAACGACAAAAATTAGAGACCTCAAATACAAAGCAAAAACAAGGTGTTGTGCAGAGAAAAATCTATTTGATATTACAGGGCTCCATAATTTGTTTATGTACACTGCAATTGTGGAACAATATGGTAATGTTTGTGGAACAGTAGAAATTTGCTCAAGTACTTAAAATACTAAAAGAGGAGCTTTGTGAAAAATTTGTTGTACAGATTAGTTTACTATTATGTAGTTTTTGGAGACAAAGCAAAAATTTAATTTTAAAATGCAGAACAAGATTATTGAGATGAGTTGAAGCAGTTGAGAGGAAGCAGTCTTCACTTTGCATTCTGCAAAACAATTATGATTTGTTTTTGTTTTTTTAACCAGCCCCATGACTTTTCTGTGGTGTAGGAGATTAATGTCTGTTGGTCACACTGTTAATCAGGCATTAACTTCAAATAAATACAGATATGTCCTCATCCACTGTAGCTCAATTGCTGCAAATAGTCCCTCTCGGCTCACCAGGACCTGGATAACTCAGCCGTGACAATCATCTCTCTCACTCAAAATGCCCGTCTTATTCATGTAAATACACCCGAATGTAAGCAACAAATCTACTTTGCTAGCTTGCACTGATCAATTTTATGTGCGACATTTGTACATCTGTGTGCGAATGAGTCTATGTGTACAAAGTGCTGCGATGCAGTGGCTGCGGATTTTTCTCATGCCAAACTCTGTAGAGCTACATCTGAAACTTTGTACATTTTTACAACTAATTCCGCTGCATTTAACGTCACAGAACAGCATCTCTAGTACACTATGTGCAGCTTTTCTCTCTCTGCAGCTACAATGTAAATATGATGCAAAATTTAAAGAAAAAGCTGGTACTCTACACCTCATTTGCTCCGAGTGTCTCATGCCATATAGCGTATAGATGCTAGGTGTACGAGGACACATCTGTGGTTTGAAAGAGGGGATTCCTCTATTTAAAACAATGTTTCCCTCATCTTTTTAGGTGTCAAGGTTAGAGTTATAGAAGGCCTTAAAGTCTCTCACACATACTGTACTTTCATTTGTGCTAACAACAGTAACAGGAATTCCTTCACCAGCTACAGTAGCTGCAAGTCCACACACTTATCCAGACTGATAAGGAAAGTGATTATTTGTTTGTTTCTGTGGGACCTGGTCAAAGAGAATGATGTGTGGGACTCATCATTTGCAGTCTCGATGTATATGCGGAAGATGATTGCCACTCTGCAGCAAAGGGATTCATTATATTTAACTAATTTTTAAAAGACCTAGAGAGTTGACATTTTGCATAGTAGTTTTTAGGTTACAAATGAAAAGAAAAATAATAAATATTTGGCCTTTAGGTTGGAGTCTACATAGTATTCGCTGTTTTTCTGTAAAGTTTGAACATTTTCAATGCAACTAACTTTTCTTTTGAAAAATATCTAAATAATGATTCTCAGTGTGACTATTAAACCAATCTATACTTATGAACATCAGATATAACAGAACAAAGTAGCTATTGTAGTAGAAACTATGAGAATCACAATTACACTGTATCAAAGAGGACAAAATGCTTACTTAAGGCCTTTAGAGAAAATAAGTTGTCATGTCAAATTTGGGGAACCTGAAAATGGGTGCTAGCATATTTTAATGTCTCTAAAGTGCAGTTTTAATAATTGCAAATTTCCACCCGCATAAAAGCACCTGCAATCCCAAAAACACTTGACCCCTTCTTAGAGCGCCCCCAGAACCTTATTTCACTAGTTTGCAAACTTGTCCCCCCACTTTGTGCTTTTTCGCCCCCAAATTCAAAGTACTTTTTTGGGGTGTTCCTCACTTTATTTTAGTATTTATTTATGCAGTTATCCTTTTGTGGGGCTATCCCAAGGGTGCTGAGAGGTTCCCCACCTTTGCACTCCAAAATAAAAATGGTGCACTTCTTTCTCCTGCTATTCAGAGGCAAATCTTTTTTGCCTATTACATTGAATTGACATTCCACATACACAAAAAGTGGATGGAATTGAATATGGAGATAAGTTTCCGCCTGTTGAAAAGTCGCAATCGGCGATACTTTTTCACGGATCTCGACTTTTCGCTTCTAATTGAATCGGCCCTTAATATGCATTGGCACATGTATATGCACCTTCCAGCAGCTATAGATGATTCAGAGTCATATGCATCTCAGCTGCTCCTTTGTTTACAGTTTAGGTAATGTAATGTACTGTAGCTGGGCTGCAACAGGATGTCTGCACCACCCAGTGTAACTTGGTTTTATCAAGGTGCATAGTTACATGCTCTTTCTTGGTCCAAACTTAGAATCAGACCCTTAGTCAACTGCCCAGTGAAATTCCTTAACTATCTCAACCCTCAACTGTCTACAGTATATATTTCTAATAACTATTTCATGGGGCACATTTCTTCACTGCAATGCACTAAATTGACTGTACGCTAATAACATAGTTTGGTGCCATTTATTCAGAGATTCCAGAACACACCTTGTTCAGTCACACTTATATTAGAAAAAAATATTGTTTCTGTTAAATCCAACAGAGCCAAATTTTTAGCCACTACTCCATGGCATATGGTGAATAAATATATTAGATACCAGAGTAGTTATACATTGATGTACATTTTTAGGTGAATGAAAATGTTTCCAAATCTACTACTGCTGCATGTCATTCCTTAGCATTTTATGTCTCCACCAAAGTCTACACCATACGTGTACAGGAGCAGCCAATAGAGGAACACCTTACTGAAGTTATTGGTAGTTTCCCATAATCTTGCAGGAGTAATATAATGTATTTGCTGGAAAACAAATATATATATTTTTTCTATATCAATGGCAAATGTTCAGTTTTAATATTATGTCTGCTTATAATTTCCAATCCAAAAATAATACGTGGCAATGATTGATTTAAATATGTACACCAAATACTGTATAAGACATTTAACTACAGTTATTTGCATTCTTACTTTACATGCCAACAAACTGAATGATATCACTCCCTCCTCTTTCATGTGTGCTAAAAAAACATGTTTGTCTTAATTTTTACTGCCATGTAAAATACTAACAGCAGCATACATGTCTAACAATGCAGTGCTAATAATATTGTATTGGGTCCCTTGCACACTGGATGAAGTGGTAGGTTAGAGGTTACTTGGGTGTGCTGCTGGTAAAAAAGAGAGAGGTTGCCTTTCCTCTCTTATCAATGGAGAAGTGGGGAAAGAATTAACGCGCTCACCCTTGATGTATTGTGTGCGTGTCTGTTTAGCACTGTCTCTATGAGAATAATCAATGATATATATATATATATATATATATATATATATATATATATATAAAGCACTAATCCACGGCACTCACCATTCCTAGTTTTGGGGTGCAACATGGTATGTGACCACATTGTTTAAATAGAAATCACAGGGGCTCTGCACTCACCATAATAACTAATAATAATAATAACAATAATAATAATAATAAACATAATAAACAGTGGGGTTTTGGTTCATGAAATGATCAGTGCATTTAAACTTGCAGCCCATCGTCACGGGACCCCACTTTACTGCAAGTCCCTACTCTATTGCTCAGACTTATAACAAGGACATAGCCATCACATTAGTGTTAAACTCAGGGTATGCTATCAAGGTTTAAAGCTCACAGCAACTTTGCTTTTAAATGTGAGACAGTTACCAAGCACACCTGTTGCAAAGCACCTAGGAAAACAGCTGAAACAAGTTAGATAACTAGTTAAGAGGGGTGCATGAGAAAATGTGATCACAAAAATGATTAATTATAAAAATGAATCATAATAAACAAAAAGCACTAATCCACGGCACTCACCATTCCTAGTTTTGGGGTGCAACATGGTATGTGACCACATTGTTTAAATAGGAATCACAGGGGCTCTGCACTCACCATAATAGCTAATAATAATAATAATAAACATAATAAACAGTGGGGTTTTGGTTCATGAATTGATCAATGCATTTAAGCTTGCAGCCCATCGTCACGGGACCCCACTTTACTGCAAGTCCCTACTTTATTGCTCAGAATTATAACATGGACATAGCCATCACATTAGTGTTAAACTCAGGGTATGCTATCAAGGTTTAAAGCTCACAGCAACTTTGCTTTTAAATGTGAGACAGTTACCAAGCACACCTGTTGCAAAGCACCTAGGAAAACAGCTGACACAAGTTAGATAACTAGTTAAGAGGGGTGCATGAGAAAATGTGTCCAACCGTGAACAGAACCAACCAATGGATAGTGACCACTAACTGTATCCATTGCCTATATTATTTAAATTATTTATATTGTGTTTTTATGATGCAGTAGGGGATATTGATGACCATTCAGATTCTTTGATTTGTTTCAATCAGTTTAATAATTTTTTCATTGTATTGTTTATTTATGGTGACAGTAAAATATTTGAAGCACCATCTTTTCCTCTTCTCTGTAGTATATTCAGATCCTCCTCTCTCAATCTCTCTCTCTCTCTCTCTCTCTCTCTCTCTCTATATATATATATATATATATATATATACCGTGTTTCCCCGATAATAAGACCTTCCCTGAAAATAAGCCCTACCCTTACTTTTGTAGCTCGGTCTAAAATAAGCCCTACCCCAAAAATAAGACCTAGTTTTTTTACTTTTTGAGCTGGGAACGCTGCAGAGACCAGCGTTCCCAGTCATGCAGTGCGCGGGTGACGTCATGATGTCACCTGCGCGCTGAGGATCCTGTGCGGCCACGCCTGCTGGATCATATTAGATCCAGTCAGTGTGCAAGTGAGAGGGACATCCCGGACAGCGGTGACTCAGGTAAGTACCGTAATTGCACTGCAATAAGGGGGCCTGCATAAAGGATACTGCTACAGGGGGGGGCCTGCATAAGGGGCACTGCTACACAAGGGAGGCTGCATAAGGGGCACTGCTACAGGGGGGGGGTCTGCATAAGGGGCACTGCTACACAAGGGAGGCTGCATAAGGGGCACTGCTATAGGGGGGCCTGCATAAGGGGCACTGCTATAGGGGGGGCTGCATACGGGGCACTGCTACAGGGGGGCCTGCATAAGGGGCACTGCTACAGGGGGCCTGCATAAGGGGCACTGCTGTAAATGTTAGTTAAAAAAAGACCTACCCCGAAAATAAGCCCTATGGTGTTTTTTGGAACTAAGACAGTGTCTTATTATCGTGGAAACACGGTATATATATATATATATATATATATATATATATATTCTCATTGATTATTCTCATAGAGACAGTGCTAAACATACACACACACAATACATCAAGGGTGAGCACGGTAATTCTTTCCCCCCTTAACAATGCAGTGCAATGAAAGTTGGATTTATCTATGCCAAAACATGTATATCAATGCATGGAGCTATGTATCTCTGGACCCAAATGTGTGGCCATACAATCTTTTTTAAAAGTGCTGCAAGTGCACAAACACACACACAATCACATAACACAAACCACCCACCTCCTCCACTTTCTCTCTTCTAACAAATTCCCATATCCCTATTTCTATAAGCATTCCTTCTCCATGACAACCTACACATCCTCATCCCTCCCTACTCCGCCTCCTGGTATGTGTCCCTTGAGGTTCATTCCTAGGACCCCTACTCATTTCATCTAAAATCCTCATTTGGTGAACTTATAAACTCTTTTTGTCTTCATTACCATCTTTATGCAGATAACACCCAAAACTACTTGTCCTCCTGCGACCTCTCCCCTTCCCTCCACTTCGCATTTCAAACTGTCTATCTCCTATCTCCTCTTGGAATGTCGCAATGCTTTCTCAAAATTATTAGGTCTATCTATTAAGCCTTGGGGAAAGATAAAGTGTATGGAAATTAAGTACCAACCAATCAGCTCCTAACATTTTTCAAACACAGCCTGTAAAGTGACAGTTAAGAGCTGATTATTTGGTGCTTTATCTCCATCCATTTTCCCTCCCAGGCTTAGAAAATATACTGCTATATGTCCAAGACTGAGCTCCTTGCCTTTTAATCTACGTGTGTCTCCATCCCTCCAATTCTCACACTTACTGTCAACAACACCACTACAGTATCTCTTCTGTTCATTAAGGGGTCCATTTACTAAGCCTTGGATGGAGATAAAGTGAATGGAGATAAAGTACTAGCCAATAAGCTCCTAAATGCCATGTCACATGCTGTGTTTGAAAAATTACAGGAGCTGGTTGGTTGGTACTTTATCTCTGTCCACTTTATCTCCATCCAAGACTTTGTAAATAGACTCCTTAATGAACTGAAGAGATAGTGGTATTGTCAACAGTAAGTGTGAGAATTGGAATCTCTCTTGACTATTGCAACCTTCTTCTCTCTTGTCTTTTCCTCAATCAGCTTTTTCCAATATCTCCTTAATGCTGCTGCTAGAATAATCTTTCTATCATGCCCCTTTGTCCATGCCTTCCCAATGTTCCAATCCATGCACTTGCTCTTAATTTAATAATGAATCATGCGCTCCCTGTGATAAGCAGCTTTCTTTTAAATGGCCAGATCACTGGCAAGGTAAGGGTTAATGTATGCTAAAGAAGCGCTTGTATAGTGGATAGTGCTTAAATGTTATACCAGCAATAGTGAAACATACACACAATAACACTCAATACATATAACGTAGATAAATGTTTAAGCGTTTTCAGTGAAAAATGAAGTGTCCTGAAAAGGTTTCCCCATTAAGACGTGGGCGCTGGATACCAGGGTAAGTGGGATAAACTGACCCTACCTTTCCCTGTGTAAGATCTTCTCCATGCGGGGGCTGGGTGTGTCCAGGCGGCTACAGTATAATCAGCTGTATGACAATTCCGTCTGCCGCTTGTATTATCAGTGGCTCGCCGGAGCAGCGTCTTTCTGCACTCTTCTGCCTGGTGGAAATCTGCCATTCTCATGGAGAGGAATTCGCGCTCACTGGAATAGTGACGTCAGGGGTAGTCTAAACACCAACGCGTTTCATCCGGTAGGACTTTATCAAGGTGTTGCTGTGAAGCCCTTGTTCACTTTTTATCCTTGTGCTAGCCTGGTAATTGGCTGGTTAATTATGTCAATTAGACATGTCTCAATCCCGCATATTTAGCCGGATAACGGGATAAAAAGCTGGGCAATCTAAAAGTGTGCTTTTCTTTAATATGTGTATACAATAAAAATGATAAATGAATTTTATTAATAAAATCTGTTTAAAAGTAGTGTGCAGTTATAATTGGTATAATAATAAGCCAATTAATGAATGTAAAATCACAGAATGCTAACAGACAAACATTTACATTACATTATCAGTAGAGTGTATCATGTTGTTCCATTTGTTGCTGGATTGTATCATATAAACAATAAATAAATAAATATAAAATCAATCAGTCTTTAAACGAAAAATTGATACAGATTATAATTTGAGAAAAGCTTCTAAATGAAAGTCTATATTTAGACCCTTGGGGTGTAGGGTTCCAATTCTGTATATCCATTCAGTTTCTGTTCTTGAAATTTTTTCCATTTTATCAAATGCTTTAGAAATGGGTTGTTATTCCATACATGGTCATCCTCCCACTTGGCGACAAACAGGTTCGCATAACCAGGCGCAAAGCGACTACCCATTGCAGTCCCAGTCTCTTGCTTAAAAAAGTGATCCTGATACCAAAAATAATTATGATCCAATATGAACTCAATACTACTCATAAGGAAGTTTATTTGTTGGTTGGGAAGGTTAGACATACAGTTCAAATAATGATATGTATGTGCGCATCCATCAGCATGGCGGATACAGGTGTATAAAGATTTGACATCGCAGGTTACCAGGATATATGACTACTTCCATAAAATGTTATTCAGTTGTTGAAGTATGAATGTGGTGTCTTTTATATAGCTCCTTTGTTGTACAACTAATGGTTGCAGAAAGATGTCCTCGTATCCAGAAAGATTAGAAGTTAGGGATTGGATGCCAGATGCTATCGGTCTCCCAGGTGGATTCTGTGGGTCCTTATGAATTTTAGGAAGTTGATAAAATACTGGTGTTCTGGGTGTGCTGATGTTTAAATAGTCAAACTCTTTCTTGTTTAGAATGCCCAAATCTAATCCCTCTTTAAGATGTTCTTCCAATTCTTTCTTATAAGTTTCTAGAGGGTCCCTTTCAAGTTTTTTATATGTAGTGTCTTCTGATAAAAGTCTTTCTGTTTCTGCTAGATAGTTACTTTTATTCATGATCACCAATCCTCCACCTTTGTCCGCTGTTTTGATGATTATTTCTTTATTCTTCTTCAATTCTTGTAGAGCTTGAATTTCTCCTTTATTTAGATTCATTTTGATGGTGGGTTTCTCCGGCATATTTTCTATGTCTCGTTCCACTAGTTTTTGGAATGTTTCTAGGACTGAACCCTTCATAAAACTGGGAAAAAAGTTGCTTGGAGGTTTCAAATTTGTATGTTTAATACTTTGTTCATTATTTCTTTGTTCCACATTGGTCCTTAATATGGGATTTTTTTGAAAATATTTTTTGAGGCAGATCTTCCTCATAAACTTATGTAAGTCAATGTACATCTCAAATTTGTTTGGTAGGGATTGTGGTGCGAATTTAAGTCCTTTTTTTAAAAGTTTTTGTTGATCGTCAGAGAGTAATGTAGAGCTCAAATTAAATATTCCAAGAGACTGGGACTGCAATGGGTAGTCGCTTTGCGCCTAGTTATGTGAACCTGTTTGTCGCCAAGTGGGAGGATGACCATGTGTGGAATAACAACCCATTTCTAAAGCATTTGATAAAATGGAAAAGATATATAGATGATGTCATATTTATCTGGGATGGAGAAGAAGCAATACTTACCAAATTTCTGACCTACATTAATAACAATTCATTGAATCTGGAGTTTACTCATGATTATAGTAAACAGAGTATTCCATTTTTGGACCTGGAGATATATATAGAGGACAACACATTACAGACATGGACATTTTTTAAAAAAGTTGATTGTAACAACTATCTTCTGTCCTCCTGTAATCACCATCCAAAATGGATTGGTAATATCCCAGGGGGACAATTCCAAAGAATCAAAAGAAACTGTACGGATAATGTAACCTTTACAGAACAAAGCAACTTTCTCAAAAAAAGATTCTTGGAAAGAAATTATTCAGAAAAAAACATCGATCACAGTTTGAAAAGAGTAGAAGAAATGAAAAGAGAAGATCTGCTACTCTACAAAAATAAAAAAGAACAAAGCCCGCCTAAGACCCTTTTCATCACTCAATACAATAGCTACACTAAGGGATTGGAAAAGAGTCTAAAGAAACATTGGCACCTATTGGAACTTGATCCAGAGATAAAAAATGAAATTACCAGCAAGCCCAGTATTGTCTACAAGAAAGCACGAACTCTACAAAACATACTTACAGAAAGTTGTATACCTCCAGAGAGACTGAATTTTACACAGAAACAAAAAGGATTTAATCACTGTCTAAATTGTAAAGCCTACAGGGAAACAGGCAAGAAATCCACCAAAACGATTACAGAATTTTGTTCCAATACGAACAAGAAAAAATTCAACATCACCCAGAGTTTGAGCTGCCACACCGAAGGTGTGGTTTACCTACTGGAATGTCCTTGCGGACTCCAGTATGTGGGCCGAACAATAAGGCAATTAAAAACAAGAATAGGAGAACATGTTTACAACATACATAAAGGTCTAACCACACACAGTGTCTCCAATCACTTTTTGATGCACCATAACAAAGATCCTAAAGGAATGAAATTTATGGCAATTAAAAATGTGGAAAAAGATTAAAGAGGGGGCCAATATATAGAAAAAATTTCAAGAACAGAAACTGAATGGATATACAGAATTGGAACCCTACACCCCAAGGGTCTAAATATAGACTTTGATTTAGAAGCTTTTCTCAAATTATAATCTGTATCAATTTTTCGTTTAAAGACTGATTGATTTTATATTTATTTAATTATTGTTTATATGATACAATCCAGCAACAAATGGAACAACATGATACACTCTACTGATAATGTAATGTAAATGTTTGTCTGTTAGCATTCTGTGATTTTACATTCGCATTAATTGGCTTATTATTAAACCAATTATAACTGCACACTACTTTTAAACAGATTTTATTAATAAAATTCATTTATCATTTTTATTGTATACACATATTAAAGAAAAGCACACTTTTAGATTGCCCAGCTTTTTATCCCGTTATCCGGCTAAATATGCGGGATTGAGACATGTCTAATTGACATAATTAACCAGCCAATTACCAGGCTAGCACAAGGATAAAAGGTGAACAAGGGCTTCACAGCAACACCTTGATAAAGTCCTACCGGATGAAATGCGTTGGTGTTTAGACTACCCCTGACGTCACTTTTCCAGTGAGCACGAATTCCTCTCCATGAGAACGGCAGATTTCCACCAGGCAGAAGAGTGCAGAAAGATGCTGCTCCGGCGAGCCACTGATATTACAAGCGGCAGACGGAATTGTCATACAGCTGATTATACTGCAGCCGCTTGGACACACCCAGCCCCCGCACAGAGAAGATCATACACAGGGAAAGGTAGGGTCAGTTTATCCCACTTACCCTGGTATCCAGTGCCCACGTCTTAATGGGGAAACCTTTTCAGGACACTTCATTTTTCACTGAAAACGCTTAAACATTTATCTACGTTATATGTATTGAGTGTTATTGTGTGTATGTTTCACTATTGCTGGTATTACATTTAAGCACTATCCACTATACAAACGCTTCTTTAGCATACATTAACCCTTACCTGGCCAGTGATCTGGCCATTTAAAAGAAAGCTGCTTATCACTGGGAGCGCATGATTCATTATTATATTGTCAATACGTAATTGTATAAATCCTTGCTGCACGCAGTACTTATACACACCTATATATCCAAGTAAAAACATGTCTGAGATTAGGCACATTCATTGGAACTTTAAGAGTGCTGATTTTTTTAGCATTAACTTAAAGGCTAAAGATTTACCCAATAAAGAAAAGGGTATTTGCTCTAAATTTTTAGAATTTGAAAAACTCTGTATATCAGAAACAAAACAATGGTGGGAAATCACCACATTAGAGAGATATACAGAATGTAACCTTATTCCTAGAGGTTTGCAATTGCAAAAGAATCCCACGTTTACACCTAAAAATAATGATTTCCACCAAGAATGGAACGGAATCCTGGATGAGGCATCTATGAAACTGATCAGATTAATCATTCAAGACAGAAAGGAATCGTTACAGGACATACAGGATTGTATAAAGAAATATGAAGAAGAATTTATTCCAGTTAAGAACATGGAAGATTATAAGAAGCTAATTCAGTTCACTAACACAAAAATTGATGAAATTGAAGGAGACATAAAGGAGCGGAAGAGAAGGAAATTTTGGAGAGACCTTGAAGATAAAAAACTTAATGATCCAAGCATCTGTAAAACCAAGTTTCATGCAGAACAGAAAAAACATCTCAAAGAAGAACCACCCAGACAACAGGAAAAGAAGTTTCAGAAGAATTACCAATTAAAAACCCCCAGAGAACAACCTAGAAGCAGAACATATCTACCATACAACAAAAGGAATTTTTGCTATCAAAATTTCAATCAATCCACAAGTCATCAAAGAACTCACAAATCCCAATCAGCTCACAACTCCTTTGAAATAGGAAGAAAAGAAGCATTGAAACTAAATGAACAAGAAGCTTTCCAGCTCAGACAAAGAATCACACAAAGAGATACAGAAAATGTTATTGTTGATTGCACTAGTCTTAAGAAGAGATCCAGAAAGAATTCAACTGAAGATTTTTTAGAACTTCTGGACAGTTTGGACAACTCCAATATAAGTCCGCAAACAAAGAAACTTCGAAAAAATGGAATGGAAGAGGAAAGAGAGGAAGAGGGTTAACACAGAAATCTTCCATAAACGGGACCACTTCTACTGTAGGAAATAATCAGAGTGGAATATTTAATTTGAGCTCTACATTACTCTCTGACGATCAACAAAACCTTTCAAAAAAAGGACTAAATTCGCACCACAATCCCTACCAAACAAATTTGAGATGTACATTGACTTACATAAGTTTATGAGGAAGATCTGCCTCAAAAAATATTTTCAAAAAAATCCCATATTAAGGACCAATGTGGAACAAAGAAATAATGAACAAAGTATTAAACATACAAATTTGAAACCTCCAAGCAACTTTTTTCTCAGTTTTATGAAGGGTTCAGTCCTAGAAACATTCCAAAAACTAGTGGAACGAGACATAGAAAATATGCCGGAGAAACCCACCATCAAAATGAATCTAAATAAAGGAGAAATTCAAGCTCTACAAGAATTGAAGAAGAATAAAGAAATAATCATCAAAACAGCGGACAAAGGTGGAGGATTGGTGATCATGAATAAAAGTAACTATCTAGCAGAAACAGAAAGACTTTTATCAGAAGACACTACATATAAAAAACTTGAGAGGGACCCTCTAGAAACTTATAAGAATGAATTGGAAGAACATCTTAAAGAAGGATTAGATTTGGGCATTCTAAACAAGAAAGAGTTTGACTATTTAAACATCAGCACACCCAGAACACCAGTATTTTATCAACTTCCTAAAATTCATAAGGACCCACAGAATCCACCTGGGAGACCGATAGTATCTGGCATCCAATCCCTAACTTCTAATCTTTCTGGATACGAGGACATCTTTCTGCAACCATTAGTTGTACAACAAAGGAGCTATATAAAAGACACCACATTCATACTTCAACAACTGAATAACATTTTATGGAAGTAGTCATATATCCTGGTAACCTGCGATGTCAAATCTTTATACACCTGTATCCGCCATGCTGATGGATGCGCACATACATATCATTATTTGAACTGTATGTCTAACCTTCCCAACCAACAAATAAACTTCCTTATGAGTAGAATTGAGTTCATATTGGATCATAATTATTTTTGGTATCAGGATTACTTTTTTAAGCAAGAGACTGGGACTGCAATGGGTAGTCGCTTTGCGCCTAGTTATGCGAACCTGTTTGTCGCCAAGTGGGAGGATGACCATGTATGGAATAACAACCCATTTCTAAAGCATTTCATAAAATGGAAAAGATATATAGATGATGTCATATTTATCTGGGATGGTGAAGAAGCAATACTTACCAAATTTCTGACCTACATCAATAGCAATTCATTGAATCTGGAGTTTACTCACGATTATAGAAAACAGAGTTTTCAATTTTTGGACCTGGAGATATATATAGAGGACAACACATTACAGACACGGACATTTTAAAAAAAGTTGATTGTAACAACTATCTTCTGTCCTCCTGTAATCACCATCCAAAATGGATTGATAATATCCCAGGGGGACAATTCCAAAGAATCAAAAGAAACTGTACGGATAATGTAACCTTTGAAGAACAAAGCAACTTTCTCAAAAAAAGATTCTTGGAAAGAAATTATTCAGAAAAAAACATCGATCACAGTTTGAAAAGAGTAGAAGAAATGAAAAGAGAAGACCTGCTACTCTACAAAAATAAAAAAGAACAGAGCCCGCCTAAGACCCTTTTCATCACTCAATACAATAGCTACACTAAGGGATTGGAAAAGAGTCTAAAGAAACATTGGCACCTATTGGAACTTGATCCAGAGATAAAAAATGAAATTACCAGCAAGCCCAGTATTGTCTACAAAAAAGCACGAACTCTACAAAACATACTTATGGAAAGTTGTATACCTCCAGAGAGACTGAATTTTACACAGAAACAAAAAGGATTTAATCACTATCTAAATTGTAAAGCCTGCAGGGAAACAGGCAAGAAATCCACCAAAACGATTACAGAATTTTGTTCCAATACGAACAAGAAAAAATTCAACATCACCCAGAGTTTGAGCTGCCACACCGAAGGTGTGGTTTACCTACTGGAATGTCCTTGCGGACTCCAGTATGTGAGCCAAACGATAAGGCAATTAAAAACAAGAATAGGAGAACATGTTTACAACATACATAAAGGTCTAACCACACACAGTGTCTCCAATCACTTTTTGATGCACCATAACAAAGATCCTAAAGGAATGAAATTTATGGCAATTAAAAATGTGGAAAAAGATTGGAGAGGGGGCCAATATATAGAAAAAATTTCAAGAACAGAAACTGAATGGATATACAGAATTGGAACCCTACACCCCAAGGGTCTAAATATAGACTTTGATTTAGGAGCTTTTCTCAAATTATAATCTGTATCAATTTTTCATTTAAAGACTGATTGATTTTATATTTATTTATTTATTGTTTATATGATACAATCCAGCAACAAATGGAACAACATGATACACTCTACTGATAATGTAATGTAAATGTTTGTCTGTTAGCATTCTGTGATTTTACATTCGCATTAATTGGCTTATTATTAAACCAATTATAACTGCACACTACTTTTAAACAGATTTTATTAATAAAATTCATTTATCATTTTTATTGTATACACATATTAAAGAAAAGCACACTTTTAGATTGCCCAGCTTTTTATCCCGTTATCCGGCTAAATATGCAGGATTGAGACATGTCTAATTGACATAATTAACCTGCCAATTACCAGGCTAGCACAAGGATAAAAGGTGAACAAGGGCTTCACAGCAACACCTTGATAAAGTCCTACCGGTGGAAACGCGTTGGTGTTTAGACTACCCCTGACGTCACTGTTCCAGTGAGCGCGAATTCCTCTCCATGAGAACGGCAGATTTCCACCAGGCAGAAGAGTGCAGAAAGACGCTGCTCCGGCGAGCCACTGATATTACAAGCGGCAGACGGAATTGTCATACAGCTGATTATACTGCAGCCGCCTGGACACACCCAGCCCCCGCATGGAGATGATCTTACACAGGGAAAGGTAGGGTCAGTTTATCCCACTTACCCTGGTATCCAGCGCCCACGTCTTAATGGGGAAACCTTTTCAGGACACTTCATTTTTCACTGAAAACGCTTAAACATTTATCTACGTTATATGTATTGAGTGTTATTGTGTTTATGTTTCTCTATTGTTGGTATTACATTTAAGCACTATCCACTATACAAGCGCTTCTTTAGCATACATTAACACTTGCTCTTAATTCCCTAATGGATTTACCTTAAACTTCTCATCCTAACCTGCAAAGCTCTCCCCTTCCTTCCTACTCTCTATCCTCAGTTCCCACAACACCCACTCCTGCCCTCTCTAGTTGGTGTGTTATGCAACATTTTCCACCATTCATTACCACCTCTCACTCCTGACTCCAAAACTTCTTCTGTGCTGTCATCAAGTTAACGGCGCAAAATACCTGTATGTGCATGTCTTCACAAAGTCTCATAGTTCCCAAAATGTCTAGGAATTACTAATTCTTGTGACACTTGTTACTAATGCATTGGGACACTTCCTGGGGTGTCTCAGCTTGGTCTTCCAGCACCAAATCAAATAATTTATGGTCAATATAATATAAATATGTGGACAAACCTGTCCACCACCACATAACTGAACCTAAGGATGACAGATAAGCACATTTTAATAATTTTTCTCTACATTTTTCATTAACAAACTTTTGGCCTAGGGGTGCCTTGAAAACAATGCTGATACTTCAGGGTGCTGTGATTCAAAAAAGTTTGGGAACCACTGCATTAGTCTATTGTACCATGGAGCTATATGACCTGTGTTATGTTTTTTTACTATGTGAATTAATTCCTATTAAACAAGATCATAACAAAAGAAAATTTGAAATTAACCCAACAAGAAAAGATTATGATAAATATTAAAAATATTTTTTGCATAAATATATTACAGTTCTAAAAAGGCCATGTGTTTAATAATGTGATGAGTAAAATATACTTATTATTTGTTTAAATGCACATAGGACCATTGCAATGAATGAAAAGAATTTAAATTAATGATTAGGAGGATACATAAAAGCCATATAACAAAGTGCTGCAATGACTTTAAATTGAAAAATTCTCCTTGTTGACCTCTATGCAGCATTTTCAAAAAGAAAAAAGAATCCTGCAAGAACAAGCAACAGAAATCTAATATGAAGGTCAAACACTATTTGAAAACATCAGAGATGAAGCCACTTTCATTTTATTACTTGTAAGACATGCAATAAGAGAATAAACAATAATACCAGCAACATTGTTTGCTGAATGGGACAGATTAAGAAATAAAATAAGACGTGAGTAGATATACTTTACAAACACTATTAATTAGGAGGCATAAAAGTATGCACTGTATAGCTGCTACAATACAGATCTTAGAAATTGCCTTTGGATTTTATGTCTTTCCTCAATAAAGCTGAGCAATTAGCCAAATGTTCACTAAAGTAAGCCTTTGCAGCAATAATGACTACATTAATGTCCCCTTTTTAAGACAAAAGTAACAGGTTGAACATATACTGTATAAACCAAATGGATACAATAAAATAATATATTCACTAAAACAGGCATAGCAGAATAATCATAAAAATAAAAAATATAAACATAAGCTTCAGTATCGAAATTGCCAGATGAAATAAGAGAATAATACTGGGGGTACATTGAAACATGATGCTGGTGATATAGGTGCAGCTTGAATGGATAATTATATATAAAAAAATACATAGCCTATCAAAATATTGCCAATATACAATTTCATTTTTGAAGATGACTTGCTCATTGGGAGAAATCTGACAGCAATATAGCATAAAGTGCTAAATGTATGGTGTCAAGAAGTTTTTAATTTACAGTTTATTTTAATTTCAGTCCTTTCTAGATATTTTACCAATGAACAATGCATGTTGACAAAATTAAAAATACCCTTTTCAAAGTCCTTAATCATTTACAAGTTTTAGATTTTGCCCCTAAAATTTGGCTCAATTTAGCAATTTTAAATAAATAAGCATAGCAAGTCAGGGGATATTTCTTTCATTTGTACATTTTAATTTTTTATCATGTTTTTTTCAATTGATACTTTTATGCCTATACAGTAAAGACACTTTCAGATAAAATTGTACCTGGCTTATTGATACTAATAATCTCTAGCATCAGGAGAAGAAATTGCTAGGAGGTGTAATCTATAACTGAGCCCCTCTAATAATATAATTGTTCCAATGTAGACTATGGACTTGATTTAGAGTATTATATACATCTGTTTTTCTGCATAAGAGGCACCTTTTTATATGATTTGGATACAGTATGTCTGGAGAGTTGGAATGGTCAAGCATATGTGGAGTAAAATAAGTACATGTTCATGTGACTGCAATTAACTTAGATGGTTCCAAATATGTTTAGACACCTCTAAGGAGGCATATATAATGCTGGGGCTAGAGGACTCTTAATACAATATGTCTTGCCTCAATTTACACAAGTTCTTATTTTACCACTGGGAGTCTGTATGGAAGGGCCTAAAATATGGGAAAAAATATAAATTAAAAACATAAAGCATAGTACAGTACATAACATGTAAAGTCCACAAGACTAGGACACACAGATGGACAAAGTGGCTGTGGACAACAAAACCAAACCAAATACCAAAAATGATCTGCATCTGTGCTTGTGCACTCTGGGTAGCATATCTGTATACTGTATATCTATATCACCAACTCTCTTAATTGTGTGATGACCAGTTCATGCCAGTGCTGTTCACTCCAGTTGAGTCAGATCCAACTGTATTCTTGCCCCTCCAGCATATTATTATTGTGATCTTAGGCTTGCAGCACCTTTTGACTACATTATTTTCAATTATTTCCACTTAAGCAAGCTGAAACTGAGCTATTCATTTTGTTTTTGCCGTACTGCCCAGTGATTGGTCCTGGTTGTTTTTTTGATAGCTCTTGACAGTCTCTTTGAGTTTGATAATGTAAATATACCACATTGTATGCATGACACAGTCTTTCAGGTCACAATTTGCACTGTTAGGACTGGCATTTTGATTTGGTGAACATAAGTGGTTGACTAGGAACCAAAGTTTAGAGGTGCCTAAAAAACTGGCTGAGTGGCATAATGACACTCAAACTCATAAATGCACATAAGGAAGCGCTATAAAAATAATTACATATTCATTTAATAAGCATAATTTGAAAAAACATACATTACACCATGAATACAATATTAAAACCACTTAATATGGCCAAAGAGTGGAAGGACAGTACCTCAGTGGATTACACTCCCTGTGTGATGTAAAGGTGCCCACCTGATGTATTGATGGAGTGGCGTCCGTGGGAGCAACACATCATTGGACAGTTTAGGGGAGGGAGATATGGCTCATGCTGAAGTAAAAGGTCTGTATACTTAAGTCCTCAATGTCCCAGTTGGTCCAAATCAATCACCAAGGTATCTAGCAATAGTGGGCAAGCCTGCAGAAAGTCCCTTAATGCGTTTCTCTATTGTAACAGTATAACTCCTGATGAAACCCTTATACTGTTACAACTGAGAAATGTGTTAAGCTAAACAGCTTTATGTATATTTAAATCATATTTTATTATTTTCTATATACTGTACTTAAATACTCCTCTTCAATATCACACATTGTTCTATATTAGTGCTTATATTCTTTATGACTCTTGCGCAATTTACCACATAACACTGTGGTAATATTGCACTGCAATTTCATGTAGAAATTATATTTGATTCTGCAAGTGATCACAAATTTGTGAATATTTGTTTTATTCAAGACTGTAGTTACAGTTGTATGTTAAATGCATATACTCCCAATAAAAACCTGTTTTTTAACTTTAACTTGATGTATCTCCCACTCTAAGTGGTGATCACCTGAGGACAAAATCACACGTGGATATGACAACAATGACACACAAACAGAATCAGGAAGGCAGTTGATACCATGACCAAATGCATTGTTTTTATCTGTAACTTATTGTCTAGTAACCACATCATGCAGTGAGTGGTCTTGATTGACAAATATGGTAGTTCTAAAAATTCACACCCAGGGAAGAGAAGAGTTGATCTACTGAATATAATCTAAGTTCAACTGTTGTATCTAATGAGTATAACTGTCACTGCTGTCAACTGTCACTGCAGTCTGTTCAGTTTTTGTTGATCTACATTTTCTCTTTAATTGCAGCAGCTGCCACTAGACATAGGGAAAAAGTCACCTGACTAAAAGCTCACACCAAAAAAACAACAGTATTATCATGAATCAGAAAAGGTGGTGTTTCAAATAATATAAATAGTGAAGGACAGCTATGGTCCCTAACATTACTATTTTTTTTTTATTACAACTGCATAATTATACTGGAAACCGCACCTAATGAACAGTCCCCAGTGTTGCAATATGATTATTAAAATAAGCACGCACACTCTTCAGTGGCCTTTCAAATTGCTTTTCCACTACCTACTGCATACTTCCCAATGAATAAAAAGCCACATCTTTGAGAGTACAAGAGGGGACAACCATGTCCCTGGCGGGTGTGGTGCCTGATTACACCCCTGATCTTCATAGCCAAAACTTGCTACATTTTATAGCAGGAAGCAGGGGCCATGATGATGCAATTCAATCAAACCTCCTGGTTACCAACTTCACTCAGGAAGTGGGCATCATGTGGGAAACTAGCCCACTCTCTCAGGAGTAGGAGAGAGCCTCCCACAATTCAGGTCTCTCCCAGGCATTCTGAAAGAGTTGGAAAGCATGACTTCATCTATCATGTGTTATATCATCTATTTCATTACAAGCTGATTTAGACAGAGCCTTTTGTAAAGATGTGTCCACAAACATCTAACCTCTGTGCACTACAAGTCACGTTAAACATAATGCGAGTGTGTAATGTAACTAAGTAGCACAGAGTGTCTTTTTGTGCAATGTTTTACCTTCAATAGCACCTTATTTGCAATGCGACATACCTATATATTGTTTGTGACTGTGGGTGTATCTGCAGCGGCTGTGACACGGTAATGTTGCATTATACATACAGATACAGCCACAGCTGCACACAGAATATAGAAATGTTTCATATAATTTTAATCAGCAGAAACTGCTTGTGCATCCTGTTTGCATTGCAAAAAATATGTATTTGAAGGTAAAAAGTCACATGTAAAAATGTTCACTGCTACCAAGTCATGCCACAGTATGGCACGACTAGAAGGGTTGTTTAACACGTGAGGAAGTAAGATGTATGTGGGCACTTCTGTATTATGTTTTCTGTCATTGTAGGCAATGTGTTTGAATCATGATACTTTCCATGTGCAGCACTGTGTAAAATGCCAGTGCTTTATTAATAATAATAATAATAATAATAATAATAATAATAATAATAATAATAATGTAAGGAAGAAGGCCATTCATGTTTGTATCTAACTCCATCCTCACTGAGGGAATACATCTCACTATATTTAAATGTTACATTCCTTTCTAATGATCATTTTTTCCAATATTATTAGAGATGGTTGACAAACTTAATTTTTTTTTTAGTTGTTTGTCTCCTTACCAGAGGTCTAAGCATTTTATGTTGCTTTGCCAGGGGTTCAAAATGTGTCTGTCACCATGCCAGAGGTCTGAGAGGTGTCTGACCATCTCTCAGAGCTCAAGAATGGTACAATGTCTTGAAAAGTACCCATGCCTCTGGGCCCAAATTTCTGTCTGCTTTTGTCTCCTGGCATAAGGTCCTACTTGCTCAAGATGCCAGTCCTGATGGGTGTTTCGAGGTACCAAACCTCTCTCTTTCTACCAAGATGTGTGCACTGTCTGGGTTTCCTGCCAAGTCAAGTGCATGGTCCAGGCCTCTTGCCAAGTTGTTGGTCTGATCCAGGCTTTCTGCCAAATTGTGTGTCCACTCCAATGGCCTAAGGATGACTGTTTCCCAGTTTGGTGTCCCAAGATCTGGTATACAAGGGGTGTTTGCCAACAGTCCAGTGTATGCCCAGCTCCAAAATCCAGTGACTGATGCCCAGTTAAGTGTCCAGGGGATGTATGCCCTCAGTCTGATGGTTACAGTTTCTGTTACTGTCTCCAGTATTGATGGTTCCAGATCAGAGGGTCTATCTGCCAGCTGTCATTCAGATTGTTTGGTCAATATTAAGCCTCCAGATTTGAATCTAGAATTAAATCAGGCATTGATGTACCAATTCTGCTGGACTGCATCTTTTAATTGTGCAATAGCCTTTTACAAGTCTTAAGAGTTCGCACAGCACCAATTCCCCCTCAGAGTCATTTAAGCCTCCCTATATCCCTCCTTTACTTCTGATGATGAAGTCATGGATGACGTGAAATGGCAGAAAGGGGTGCCCATATTGCCTAAATATGTTTTTTGCCAGGAGGAAGTCTGGGTACGTCCAGACTGGTCTGGAAACTCCAATAAAAAGGCAGAAGGAAAAAATTATAAATTACCTTAAGGTGTATAGAATCCACATTCAGGAAAGTGGCATGTTGTCAGAACTATGTCAGTTAGGCATTGTCCCCATACAGTATGCCTCTGATTATATGACCTGCATTACTGGTTCATACCAAAGGTGCTGCTCTTTGGACTCTATTTTGTGCCCAGGTGTCAGGTAATTAAGTACTCAATTACCAGCATGGACTACACCTAACAACTAACTATTTAGTCAGTATGAGCCCAGGATGTCATTGCTGGGTTAATAATATTTCCTGTGCTGGAATTGTGTTCTTCTGATGCTCCTCTGCCTGTTTAGATTGATTGCCTTTTTCTCCAGCCTGCCACAGATCCTGCAAGCAATTTAGATTACTTTGTCTTATGTCACAGCCATCTGTCTGGATTCTGGATTTATCTATTTGCAACTTGCTTCTGTTCTCTTCCAGGAACTTGGACTATATTCACCTGCTGCCTATTTCTGGCCTAGTTTGTATTTAAGTTTTTGCTATTTTGCTTGCCTGGAATGAAGTGTACTTTGAGTTTTGTTTATATATGCTGTAGAAAGGGATTGAAACACCGGTGGCTGTTTAAAATCCCGACAGCGGATCCTGACTGGGGCAGGTAAGTACCCTAACCCTGCTCTGTCCCTCTGCTAACCCTCTCTTTGTGGTGCCTAACCCTAGCCTCCCCCCTAGTGCCTAACCCTAACCTCCTCCTGGGGGAGCCTAACCCTAACCCCCTCTTACAAAAACCTAACCCTCCTCAGGGGTTACCTAAACCTAACCTCTCCCTACGTGTGCCTAACCATAACACTCCCCCCTAGGGGCACCTGACCCTAATTTCCCCCCAAACCTAAACCTAACCCTAACCCTGCTAGACTCCGTAATCCTAACCCTTCCCCCCTGCAGCTAATGCTAAGGGAGCCCCAGACTTACCTTTTTTTGGCTGATGTCCTCGGTGTGTCAGCATCGGGATTAACATAAGCATTGTTAAATCGATGCCTATGTTAAATCCCTTGCTGGGATTCCGCTGTTGGGATTGAGACCGTTGACAATGCGGCCACCAGTCTCCTAACTACATCCCTATGCTGCAGCATGTAAGGTCTTAGCTCAAAAACCTGTATTCACATGTGCTTATTTAAAATAATTATTTTTGTGCTCCTGTAACTGGTTCTGATTTATGCACATTGTGAGTTCATAACAGCAAATCAAATACATTTGGTAAGGCAAGGGTAATTATTAATAAATAATAAAACAAGGCCACTGCATAAAGGGGAGAGAGTCAATCTCAACACTAGAAATGCAATATATCCAATGAAACACATTTAATATAAACAATAACTAAAATTGAATATATAAAAATATTACATACTGTAAAATATCAACATATACAGTATGTAGGCCTAAATTCAATGGTCAGCAATTGAAGTAATACAGACTGTAAATATCAAATTCTTAACCTGCAAAATTGCTTGTTAATTGTGAAGTACATGAACCTGTGGTGGGTGTATTGCCCTTAAAATAAACAAGTAGATATCCAGGTTGGGTAATAATGTTACCAGTTCCATGTAGATTGAAACGGGCTCCTTAAATAGTGAATTAGTTCAACGCACTGCAGAGGAATCCCACGCAGGCACAATGTGAATATACAAACTCCACACAGGGCCATAGTGGGAATCGAACCCACGACCTCAATGCTGTGAGGCAGTTATCTAAATTGGTTCCTTTTACTAATAGTTTAGCATTTCTTGTGTGTGTATGTATATATATCCTGCCTGTATCCCACTCTACATTACAACCTGGGGGTCGCTGTAAATGTCATGCATAGTGATATTTGCATATATTTGTTTTGGGAGGGGGCATTTCTCCATTTGATAGTGGTAGCTGTGGAACATCATTCAGAAGCCACCTCCACACTTTCCTCTGAGTGGCTCAAGATTGTGGGGGGGAGTAGGCAGAAGCTAGAAGGTTTGCCTAGGGTGCAAAAAAACCTTGCACCGGCCCTGTGTGTACCTGGAAAAAACATGTTGCAATGCAAGGGGTGCAAATACATTTTTTTTTGCCTGCAGGGTAAATACTAACTGCCTTTGCATGTAGCCCACAACTTTATTTTTACACTGCAATTTAGATGTCAGTTTGGACACGCCTCTCCCAAATCTAAATTTATCTGCCCATTTTACATCTGCCCCACCGGCAGTGCAGCCTTGTTTTACCAAATGCAGTTACTTGGTCTTTCTTACTCTATTCCCAAATCTTAATCAGGCCAGTGTCAACAAAAGTAGGAGCAAAGTCAAATACAAGTGCATCTGTCATTGTAAATTTTAAAATGGTATGCAATTTCACCATGTGTGTTTTGTGTTATTTGCACACAAAAAGCAATGTGGATTAAACATGAATACTTTCACTTTGACCTTTGTCAATCACAGTACGAATACAGTACACATTTAGAAACCAAACACTTTATTTATGTAAAAAAAGGAAAATTTGAGCTCTCATTAAATTCTCATAGGATCACCCAGAGCCAATCAGGATCATAACAGAGAGATAAGGTAACAAACTAACCTTGGAAGTACACTGAGCAAGTCAACTCATACAATGTAAAAACAAATACTCTTGTGAATGCTCATGAATATTTGATGACACTTGCCTGAACACAGACGCTCTTATTATTGAACCTTCTTTATGTAGACTTTGTAGAGTGTTAGAATAGAAAAAAGTATATATATAACAGTAAGAGTTAAACATGTTTAATGGTGTTTGTTAGGATACTGTACATGTTTAGAGGATATTGTCAATTTCAATTTCATGAATAACCTCAAAAGTAAACTATAAAAGTAAAATCCTTAATATTAAATCTTAAGTTTCTGTATTAATAAAAAATGAGTCGATATTAAATTCAGTTCATTACCAGCAATTAGTATTAGTGCTGGACCTTCAAATTGGTGCTTGTCCTTCAAAAAAGATCTACACCTGCTGAGTGTCACTGTGTTTGGTGAGCTTTGAGTTTAACATTTAATTAATTTAGCAAAATATCCACTTTGGACATTACAAATTATGGAAAACTCAAGAAAGGTAATTAAATATATCTTAGATTGGAAGTAAATTTAGAAACAAATTAAAATGTGGTTAGATGGTATGATGACATTGCAAGCAATATTTTGGGAATACTGAATATACAATGTGATTAATATCATCTTTCATTGCTTGATAAAGTATGCTGCCCAAAAGCTCTTACATGTTAGAGAATCAGGATATACAGAAGGAAAGATAAAGGGAACATTTAGAACATACAGTATCAAATTTAATTCAACAAAAGAATTAGCACATTTTTGGTATAAAGGGGAGGGTGAAGATACTGCTCAAAATTCTTAGAAGAGGTGCCAAGTGTCTTTAAAGAAAAGTAATGTAACAATTAGCACTCCTTGATACTTGCATGAATGTGAATCACGGGTTAAACACTTGACAAATTATAACCCCATTCATACTGATTGTAACTATTATCTTTCATAAAAGAATTTATCATTAATAATGACAATTCTGAAAATAAATGAAGTCATGAAAATCTGACTTATTCTACTATATTAAAAGCTGGAGTAGCCACACAGCACAGATAATAAAGCACAATTATAAATTATAATAATAATAATAATAATAATAATAATAATAATAATAATAATAATAATAATAATAATTTTATTTATACAGCACTATTTCTCCAATAGGAATCAAGGCGCTTAACAGATAGTTTGAACATAATAGAAGGATTTAAATTTCCAAAACAGTTCAGAAACTATCAACATATTAAGGGGTTAAATACATATGAAATACAGAGATCATGGCGGCAATACAAAGGGTGTGGTAGCCATTTTGAGTCATCAGCTTTTATTCATCCCATTCACAAAGGATCCAGGTGAGGCAGCCATTTTAGGCACACTACATAGGCTTACACTGGGCAAAATTAGCACTGCCTGAAACCAATAACACTGCCTGAAACCAATAACACACAATGGGAGAGATTAAAGTACTACAGATGGAGCCAGCCTCATTGTTGCCGCGATGTGCCCACACGTGCCCACATCATGGCATAGTGCAGCAATTGCCACGCTGCGAGCACTTGCAGCCAGTGATTACTCCATTAAAGTCTATGGTGTGCACGTGCAAACGCACGCAAATGCCATAGCCACCGACAAGCTAGTCGTGTCATCCATATCGCATCGCAGCATAAATGAGCATCGCTACATCTGTAGGTAAGATCCTTGTAAGTCCCTCTGAACCATGTATTGTTCTCTGTACACAGAGCACCAGGGGAGGCAGCCATGTTGGATGCAATACATTGGTTGAAATGTGTGAAATATGAATTTATGGAAGAGTCATACCAAGATAACATGAGCAGTGTGCTAATGTGGATACCCACTGCAAAGATACATCAATGGTTGCCTTGAAGGTACCACGTGACACAGCACTCTATACAAGCATAGCATAGGTTACAGTGGACAGGATGAGTGAATCACAGAGACATAACATATGGTGCAAAATTAGAGACAAGAGAAGGAGTGGACACCATGAAGCAGTGGTAAGGAGAAGAAGTATCTGTTTTTGCAAGCAGAAATACAACAGAAGAAATGATAGATCTAGAATAAATGTTGCAAATGGCAGATTGTCATAAAACAGTATGCTAAATCAAATGTACCAAACAAAGTGGGCAGCATAAAGGTGAGTCCCGCAGTAAGCCACCATCTGCAGGAAGAAGAGCCGTGCAGAGGCCAAACACCAGTACTGTTGGACGGAATGGATTTGTAATGCCGGCTGTCAGGATGCCTCCTGTCAAAATACTGACAGCAGCATCCTGATGGTTGGTATCATGACAGGGGTCGGGTAAGTATACTTACCTCCCCCCTTCTCCCCCTAACCCTAAACATTCCTTCTTGTAGCATAAACCTTCCCATAAGTGCCTAAACCTAACCCTCCCCCCTTCATGCCTAACCCTCCCCCCTAGGGGTGCCTCACTCTAATCTCGACCCCAAAACCTAATGTTAACCACGCTATGCTATCTAAACTTAATGCCCATCCCACTGCTAACAATTACGGTGACCAGTCTCATAACTACATCCCTGTCCCACTGCAATAGCAAGGGGCCAGGTAGGGATGGCCGGAGTGGGGGATAAGCATAGGACCCAAAGGCCATGGATGTTCATCTGCAGCAGCAGGAGATCAGAGAGAAGATCAGCCCCATACAGTGTCCTGGGGCAATGGCTGTGGAACATAGAGGCAGTGATGGCCGGAAGCAGCTGGGATCCACAGTAGCAGCCAGGTAGCAGATAGAGATGCTCGTCAATGCAGGTTCACTCAGCAACACATGGAGGGCCCAAACACAGGCAGGGCCTAGCAGAGAATCATGCTGGCGGCAAAACATCAGTCGTCGCAGGAGGACACCCACTGACATCTTCAGCTCTTCAGTGTCCTTCTTCGATGTTGGTAGTGTTCCGAACACCCTTATGATTGGGGGTCTCAAAGGACAGTGAGGCCGGTTCTCACCTTGGGGCTGAATGGGCCGCACACTCTAGTGGTTAGCAACTTGGTTGGTGGCAGCATACAGAGCTAGGCCTCTTGTGGGGGTCCATGATGCTGCTGTATTTGGAGGACTTTAGCTCCCAACAGTGGTGCTGGATTTGCAGATGGTGCTGCAGTGGAAGCAGCGGTGCTCAGCCCTCTCCTTGATGTGTTGGTGTTGGAGAAAATATTCTGGGCATACAGGCTAATTGTGGCTTGTGGAGCCAAGGTTGGGAGCCTTGTGAGCATGCAGCCATCCCCTGTCCTGCCCCCTACCAGATGAACTTGTCATGCAAATGCTATACAGGAGAAGAAGCTGCTGCCCCTGCATCTCAGAACTTTGTACACAGATTCAGACCCAGTTGTGCAGTAATATACATATGTAGACCCTTCTACATGACCCATTCCACCAGGTAAACAATGGTTTGCTCCAGGACTTCTCTCTTAATGTATTATTGCAGCCAATTAGGTTGGAAGTCCAGGAGCATAGAATTTTGTACCTGATGGATGGGGTCATGATGGAGGGTCTGCAAATGTCACACATCAAACTGATCAGTGCAATCTAGCAAAGTAGTTGTGGGACGCCTACTGCTGCCTACTCATATTCATCTAATGATGTGCAACAGTGTAAACATTGGTAGCATTGTCGCACAATGGGCAGTCATGCAACATGTAAGTCAAGTCTGACCAGCCGCCAAACACTGCAGCTCTCCTTGTAATGACTAATTTATGTAATGACTAATTTATGCACACACATAAAATGGCATTTAAATGGTCAGATATGCCTTCATTCTTCTAATGTCCCCCCTGGTCACCACCCACAAATACTGACTACCTGTCACTCATTTTGCAAATTGTTCCTCTGTACAAGCGTAGTCGCAGAAAAAAAAAATTGGCTGCACGTGCACAGTGCAGCATTCAGTGTTTCCTGTTTAGCTGATATAAATCTACTGTATATCAGCTAAGGACACACAGTTTATCTATATGTGTATATATATATATATATATATGTAATATATATAGACACACACACATACTGTATATATATATAGAGAGAGAGAGAGAGAGAGAGAACCAAAACAATTTGGCACTCACATAAATAATACAAACAATTCCTGCTCGGGTGCCCTCCTTGAAAAGACACAAGTTCTTGACCATATATATACTCATGAGGCGGCACTCAGAATCTTAAAGATACGTGAAAAAAGTAGATTTAATCAATCATACGTGCTGGTTACATCGACGTTTCGGGGCCTCTCACCCCTTCATCATTCGTGTCATCCTGATGAAGGGGTGAGAGGCCTGAAACGTTGATGTAACTAGCATGTATGATTGATTAAATATATTTTTTGTGGTGCAGTGATTAGGTGCAGAATCAGTCTCCACAAATGGCATTCCAGTAAAACAAATGAACGTGGTTCTTTACTTCCAGCATAACCAGGAACAAACAGAAAATATTAAATGCCTAGCTCTTTCTTAGGGCACTAGCTCACTTCTTGAACCCTCTCTACAGAATCAGCTACTCTGCATGAAAGTCTCTCACAGTCTCTGAGATTGGTGGTCCTTCCAGCCACATGCAGGACCGGACACTTGCCTCCTGGTCAGGTATAGTTTCCTTAACTTGTTGGCTGCCGCCTCTCACAGTGTGGCCTGCTTTCTTGCAGGTACTATAGCTCAATCCCAGAGTTGGATAGCCTTCCATGTATCTCACAGGTCTAGTCTTGGCCTCCTGGCCCTCACTGGCTTGCTAGCACAGTGAGCTCTTTCTGACTGGTCTACCTCAGTCCTCCCTGGACTGAGTTCCCTCGGCAGCAATTAGGCATCTTCCCACAAAGCCTTTCTAGTCTGTGTGGGCGGATCTCCCCTGCCCCACACAGAATCTGCTGCTCACCAGTGCCACCTCTGGTGATACTGCCACAATATATATATATATATATAAATATATACTGTCAAAGGATACCTTGGTCACATGCCGATGACATCTTCTGTGGGGTGGCACCAGCCGGAATGCGGAGGAAATGCTGGGCTGTAACAAACTGCTATGTTTGTATAAAGGCATGTATTTCTTGTATTTTCCATTGTGTTCTTGATAAAAGTCAGAGCAACTGAACGAACGTGCCCTTAGGTGGTGTGGTTCGACCTGTGAGTATCGCTGCCTTTGTTAATTTGAGAGTATATATATATATATATATATATATATATATACTTTTTCGGTGATTACGTCATTTTCGCCAGTTTCAACTTATCCCCGTTTTCAATTCCATATACTTTTCGTCTAGGCGGAAAGTCAATGCAATGGACCTGGCGAAAAAGTTTTGCCTATGAATAGAAGGCGGAAAAATGTGCAGAATTGGGGTTTTGGGGTGCGAATGTAAGAAAACCACCCAGCACCCTTTGGACAGCCCCCTAAAGGTAAACTGTGTAAAAAAAATTAAAACAATTATTAAGAACAAAGTACTTTCATTTTGGGGCCAAAAAAAACAAAAGTTGGGGTACAAAGTTAAAAATTAGCAAAGTAGACTCCAGGGGGGTCTCCAAGTACGTGGCAGGTGTTTTTATAATTGCAGGTGATTGCTGCAGGTGAATTTTTCATGTTTTTTAAAGCGTCACATTAGCAACTTCAAAATAGGTAGTACCTATTTTCATGTACCCAAAATTTGATCGGACTAGTTATTTTCTCCAAAAAAAACTCCAAAATGCTATTCTTCACCACTTTTTAAAACACACAAAATAGCACCTATTGAGACCATTTAAAGTGTCCAAATACTTTCATGAGGGCTATTCGGGGGTATCCAGAGTGATCCCCCATCTCAGTACATCTTTTGGGGGATGTCAGGCTGATTTCCCCAAAATTGACAGAACTTTTCAACTATTTAGGTTTCGCCTGGTCCCGTTTTTGCCGATTTGGAATTGAATACGGGGATGGCAGCAAAAAGTCCAGCAACTGACTTTTCACTTCTAATTGAAAGCGGGCCTTAATGGGGAACTGTACCTCCTTCCTGACCCAGAATAGGACATACATCTGTTGCCAGAGAGTTCTTTGTTGCATGTTTTCACATTGTAAATACCCTGGATTGGTACAGTATGTGTACTGTATGTATATTGTTATGACATTATTTTGGAAAAAGACATATTAATACATTATTAAAAATACATCCACTTTCACAGTTGTCTTACTTTATTAGCATATTGATTTCTAGAAAAATATCAGTATTTTTTAAACATTAAGTGCCTTCTCAAAATGTTTATTAAATGTTTATGGCACATCTTTGCTTTTATCATTTATACTATGTAATACATTTTATATTGTCTGAAGTGTAGTCTAGAATATATTAATTTATGTGCAAATATTCTATTGCATGGAGTCTGTAAACAATCTACAGGGAGAGATCTGTCTTTTTTAACTTGATCCAATCTACTAGAGGTTGCAGTTATCTTTTATGTAGGATCTGAGCCCTCTGAAATGTATTAATCTGTCACTTTCAATATACATCTTAGTAATTGATCACAAATTGATCGGACAAAACTGCTACTGTGCACAATGGCTACTTTGGAGTACAGATTTTTGTATTGTCCCTTACAAATTGTTCATCTTGCTTCAATTATGAACATATATATCTGTTGGACTATAATTATTAGGTGGAAATTTATACATCTATATTTTATTCCATTAATAAGCACTCTCACCAAGATAAAAAATTAGACATTTTTTACACTTCTACATTACATTGTATCCACAGGACTTCATACAGCATAAGCATTAATACATTAAAGAAAACAAGTACAATGACATAAAATGCATAGCAAAAATGTGCTGTAAGGGTTACATTTGGTGGCAGATCTTAGCTAGGGGCTGTAGGACTCAAGCTCCCACCCAGAAAATTCCACCACTCCCAGTGAAGTATCCAGTGAGTCTGAACACTGGGTGTCTTTCATAACAATGGCTTCCTATTGGAAACACTATCTGTTGAGAAAATGCCAGACAGGCAGTGCCAGTGGGAGATGTTTTCTCCTGCTGAGACTGCCAGTCAGGACCACATTAGTGTTTCAAATAGGAAGCCACTCTATGCCTTTCTGTCAGTCCTAGCCAGCTTCTAGATGCTGTAGTTGATGAAGTCCATAGAAATCGGTGTTTGCAGGAATGCAACAGTCACTGCACCTGCCAGATGCACTGCGCATGCATATTGCACCTGGCAGGCACTGCAAGTGCAACAGTCAGGACCTCGCCAGGCTCACTCTGACCAGACTGCAGACAGCCCCCCCTCATAGAACATGGAAAGAGCAGCCACTGGTTACAATTTTTGAATATGTTGTAGAAGCATATTTAGGAATAGCTTTCATCCCCTTTAAGTATGGTAAACCACAACAATTTTCATATTCATTCATAATAACTATAACCTGATTGGCTGTTTGTTCAAAACATCTCAAGATTTTTTGCTGTAGATATTTTGAAAAATATTTAAAAAATAATGTATCAAATCCCTTAACAAAACACAAATGGCATAATCTGCATTACATTTTCAGAAATGTGTTTGCATTGTGTCTGTGATGTCTGTACATATATAATTTAAAGACAAATACAAACTGTATTAATATTCTTTTTTATAGGCATTTAATATACATTTATCATTTACTTTATTTGCCAAGATTGTTAGTACTCTTGTTACTCTCCCAAAAATCATGCTTTGCATTTCAGCCTTGCTAGCATGGGTGCTTGGGATATATGTACTTTTGAAATATATGATGAGGTTAAATATTCTTTAAAAAAAAAAGAAAAACGATAAGCATAGCTTTATAATTTACATAACCAGTCATAGGTCTTTGTCAGTATTCCTCAATATAAAAAACAGCTACCACGTACAACTTGTTTAAGAAACACAGACATTCCTATTTTATTGTGTAACAAAAAATAAATATACACTGTAAGTAAATAAAAAGCCAGAAAATGTAGGTATAATTTGAAGAAAATAGAAACAGTTAAAGATTTTTTTTTTTTACAAAAAAGTAAATGAAGATCTGAAAAATTTCAGTGCAGACAAAAATATGTTATTTTGTTTATTTTTTAATAAATCCTTTATAATTCAGCATTGTTTGTATTTCACATTTAACAGATTTTTACTTTGGTAATGTGCTTGAAAACTTGCATGTGTCTTTTTTAAACACAATGTTGCTAATTGTATGCTTGAAAACTGTACACAAAGCTACACATTTATAGCTGTAAACATTCTTCTAATTATTTATCATGACCAGCATGCAGCTGGAACATTTATTTTCTGCAGACATTTGTTCTAAACTAGATGTTGCACCTAAAAGTTCTGCAGTGATTCTTTGAATTATTTACAGAACAACAGTGCCACCTGGTGGCAGAATAAATAGACCTTCAGCTCTCATATTCAGTTTAAATGGAGACAAAAAGAAAAAAAATATGAAAATGTTGTTTAGCTATTCAGAGACTATATAGAGGTATAATATACATTAAATCAAGTTTACAACATACAATTAAGTTAAAAAGACTAGTTAGTGATGGCTCCCATCTGTCCAAGGTTTCCAAAGATGATCCAAATTCTGTAATTTGGTATGTTTATTTTCTCTTAAATAATGTATGTCCTTATAAAGCCAAAGAGACATGACAAGTAAGAGCCATTACTGTACATTTAGCTATATAACCAACCAGGCACAAACATATAATTTTTAAAGGAAAGTTTCCAAATGCTGAACTCTTGAAAAATCAAAAAGTGTATTGTTAATTTCAATTCTTCCCCCACCATCGTACTCAATATCCCAAACCCTTTTTACCTTATCTTGGTCCTTGATTTTCCTTGCTTTCCTCTTTCCTTCACTCTTCCTTTTTTTATTTCTCTTACTTCTCTCCACCATTTCCCTTTATTCCTACAACTAAACTTCCCCCACTCAATGGTGTAGAAGATAGGCATGCAGTAGACATTAAAAGAAAATTCATTATGCTGCTACATGCATGTTATGTCATATGCTCCTAGTGATTGCAATGTCACTCAGGTTACAGTCATTGCACTGGCCCTGACATCCTTCACATTCACAGTATTGGGCCTATAGAAGACATATAAAGGTGCGTACACATTAGACGATATGCTCACAGTGCAATATTGTGAGCAATTTCCCTTGATGACATGATATGGTGCTAAATAGTGTCCAATCTAACCAACGATCTCATGATCTATCGTGCATCATGTACGATTTCCAAATAAATCTTTAGTTCACCAAACACCTGACAATGATCTTGAAGATTTCAGCTAAATTGAAAAAATGGGCGGCCTTAACTAGGGGGTATATAAAGCAGGAGCCATTTTAGGTTTGTGTACTTCTGCTCTGTGACCAGTGAGGCTTGGAGTATACCTGCTGAATGATGTACATTGCTATTGTGCTCTGCTTTGTTTTGCCTGGCTTAACATTCTATCCTGCATTCTGTGCTGATTGATCCCTATCAGTATAGAGACCGGTGTGGGAATTACCCTATGTGCAGAAATTGTAAATCTGACCAATCCAAGATTACGGAATGCAATCTAGTTTGAATAAAAGAAGACGACATAAAACAGTTTATAGCATGCAATAGCAAAAATGTAGTATATCTTCTTCAATGTTCATGTGCTAAACAATACATAGGAAGGACCACACGTAATCTTAAGGATCGGATGGGCAAACATGTTAGGAACATTAGAAAAGGCCTTCCAAAGTATAGTGTGTCAGCATATTTTGATAAGGTTCATGGTCAGGATCCAGCTCACATTGTTTTATTTTGTGGAATCATTTTGGGTTCCTCCTTTTTGGCAGAAAAATGATGAGGAGATTAGCCAAAGCTGAGATGAGAGCTATCTTCAATATGGGAACTTTGGACCCTAAAGGTCTCAACTCAGATTTTGAAATTAAATGGTTCCTTCATATATATCCTTCTCTCTTTTTTTATATTTATATACCCTTCCTGTACTGCATTTTTAATTTAGGACATATTGTGTGTTTTTTATACTCCTAGAAAATTTATATTGTGATGTATTATTGTTAATTGTATCTTAAATGTATATTTGTGATATGGTAGGTGTCGATACCCTTGCCATATGTGTGGGGAAACATTGACAGAATTCCCTATTGCGATTTTAATTTTATTTAAATTATCCTCTCTTGTTCATTGAGCTGATTTTGGGATAGATTTTGGAGTGAAAAATGTGTTTATCATTGTGGTGCTTGTAAACATAGTAACCACTGTTTTACTCCATGGGATCTAAAATGTACCCTTGATAATGTCATAGGACGGGACTAGGATCCAAGCGGACCTACACTGGAATGCAATCAGCAGCGTCATACATAGTGAGACACAGAGATGCACACTAGAGACAGAGATGTTCTGCCTCTAGTAAGAATAGAACTCATCTGAGATCAGAACGTAATTTCCAGCGGAAGTGGATGCATTCCAGCGGATGGAATGCACCGCAATGCTATTTTGCTATAAAGTGTATTTAGAGGTAAGATAGACCATTAGCATTAATATACGCAGAGGTGAATACATGTTTTATACTGATCTACTGTTGTCTTGATATGTTTAATGGTGTATATTAAAGTATATACCGCTTGGACCACTAATTGGTTAATTTCCGCCCCTATCCATGAGGTGGTGAATAAAGAGAGGACAGATCCCCAGGTACAGTAAACCTTGACAAAGACCTTTGGTCGAAATGCATTGGTTTGGGGACTGTTTCTTACTTTTGTGGAACTCTTGGACTGTTCTAATCACCTTAAGGTATACCTGACCAATTTTTTTATGCCAATCCGGAAGGCACCATAAACTGTTAACCATCTCAGGAATTTCCTGGTGATAGACTTCCCTGTAGTCCTTTATGTTTTTAAATAGCACATTGTGAATAAAAAATTCTATTATCTACCACTATCTTTGGATTATTTGCATTGCATCTGATAAAGACACCTTGAATAAGAAGGAGATCGGATGTCCTGAAGTGAGTATGGTACGCTCACTTTGAAAAAATTTAATTTTCATTTGCATTATTATCCTGCATTTTGAATTAGTGGGGTATGTACTTTGGTGACTTGCTCGATTTGGGTTAATTTTTATCCATCTGGTAAGACTCCATATATCATTCCCCCCTAAGCTTATGTTTCCCACCATATCAATCAGTGTCATCTGGGAACATTATCAGGAGAAAATCAGACTGTGAGGAAAGACTGCCTTTAAATAAACCATTATATGTTTGAACCTTCTTCTGTTTAAAGTGGGTGGGGTACGTCACTGTGTGGCTTTGCTTTCTTTGATGATTATACTGAATAAAAGTTGAAAAGAAACCAGTGTAAAGATACCAATTAAAGTTTATCCATTCCCACTTTGAAAGTGAGTGTGGTACGTTATAGCTGGCGAATTGGCATTTCACCTGTTCGATGTAGACTGATCTTGATAATAAGGATTCTACACATCATTTTCTCCTCTTTGTTTCCCCCTCTTTTCTTGGAACCACTGACCTGAGGGGTTACTTAAGAAAGAAAGAAAAAGGAGAGGACCAATTGGTCGAAAATTCCCTTGGGTCTTTTACGCTTTTAGCGCTTACCTCCAGGAACCTCACTGGACTGTTTTTTTGTGCAGTGGTGTGTTTCTAATTGTATCGTGTATTACAAGTAAAGAGATCTGCTAGCCTATGCTGGGGCTAAGGTGGTGAAGGAGGGGGCCCAGCAAAGGAGGAAAGCATGCTAGACCAAGGAGTGACTACTGTAACAGGATACTCACTCTCACATGTCCCTGCTGATGGAGATTCGGGAGAACAATCCAGATGACTACCTGCATCTGATGACCCCCTATATCAGAGGTAGGATACTAAGCTGCGGAAGCCTATCCCTGCAGCGTAGAGGCTGATGGCTACCCTGAGGTACCTGGCTACAGGAAGGTTCCTGGCTGACATGAAGTTTGGGTCCATCATTATTATTATTATTATTATTATTATTATTATTATTATTATTATTATCATTTATTTATATGGTGCCACAAATGTTCCGCAGGGCCTTACAAAGCAACAAGTTGTAGACAAGCGACTTACAGAACAAAACAATACAGGACCAGGACATGGATAATATATATTGCTACATTAGTGACCATAACACCCAGATAAGATGCATCATCTCCTCTCATGCTTTGGGCATAATCATCCTGGAGACCTGCAAGGCTATTGTCAAAGATCCAGTACCAGTTTTGCAAGTTAAGACAAAATACACTGCACATTAATTTCTTGTGAAAGAAAAACATTTTTATTTTTTTGTTTTTCTTAGAAATGTAGGAAGCTGGTGTAAAAATACTTTCAAACAGTGTAAAATTTGCAGCCAACATGGCTGTATGTAATAAAAAAGTCTTTAATTACAAAACTTTAAAATGTGTAATCCAAACATGGAAAAAACAACTTTTAAAATGCATTTTTTTCAAACTTTATATGCTTTTTTAATGTAAAATCAATTCAACAAGTTGCATCAGTCCAAATAGCTATGCTGCTCTATGATATATGTTGAGTCAATTGCCAGATTGAATAAGCCAAGAAAAATATGGATCAAGTACAGATTGTCACCAAGGCTTCCAACAATCTGTCCTTACACCATGTGTTTAGTGACCATGTTCAATCAGCGTCATCACCAACATATACCATAGAGTAACTATTGGGAAAGGTAAAACTTGTAGATACTGAAGGCAACGACAGCATTAAAACTTTTAAATAAATTATAAATTTCTGGAATATATGTAAACACTTGTAAAAGGCAATTATCAACAAGTTTTATCAGTCCCAATAGCTATGCTGCTCTATGATATATTAAAAATAGTAGGTGAAAGCTGATTAGGCTTAAGAATAGGTAAGAATCCTCCTTTTTTTTTCTGATTGGTTAGCATGACAGCCTTGTTCCTAGATAGTTTAGTTTAATTTAGGAGTCACCTGGTTTAGTTTTGGCCGATGCTTTGCTGAGGGGAGAGTTTAGGAATTCAGGTATATTAAGGGTGTACTGGGTAGAAACAGCCTCTTTTCTATTTGGAATTCCCTGGTGGATAAGTATCCTGCCTTTTGGCTTAACTTGTGCTCTATTTGGTCTTTTTTCCTGTACATTAATTACCTTTCACTTTCCTCTATTCTTTTGATTATGCAGGAGTGCTCCCCCCAAAGGCTAGCTGACTTTGCCTGCCCTCTCCAGGCCATGGCAGTGGCTGATCGTGGACCCATGGTTTTACATCTGGCACCATCTCTATACCCAGTTATAGTGAGGGTTCCCATCCTTCCCTGGTTGGTGGCAGCTTCATCCTCTGCATCACCAGCAGGATCTCGCATTACCACGGCTCCTGCTGGCTTCTCTATGTCCCCTGGGTGGTGTGGTTGTTGCCATCACTGCTAGCCATGCCCCCTTTCCACCAGCTTTCTCGGACCCACCGGGTTTCTACTCGCTGGTTAGCTCACCACTCTCCCATGTTTGCTGGCCCCCATTTGTGCGGCATTGATGGCACCACACCTCTTTCCTCTGCCACAGGTGGTAGCAATTTAGCTGTTCTAACTACACTGGTGATGATTACATCTCCTGCTTACCCTGTATCAGTTGCCCCCCCTTCTCCTGCTTACAATTCTTTGACTGCTTCTGCATTGTCATCTTATGGTTTCCCTTTTTGGTCAGCTCCTCCTTACTCTACTGCTGCTTCCTGGCACTTTTGCCCCCTCCCTCTTCATTGACCCAACACTCCTCTCAGATGCTGTCCTTGGTGCCTCCTGTTTCTGTCACACCAGTTCCCCCTCTCAGACTCAGGCCTCACCTTCGTAGGTTTTGGCAGGTCCCCCACCACTTCCTGTAGGTTCTGCCCCTCCTCTGCTTCTTTCCGTGTCTCCTGTTTCCATTCAACCTTCTCACATTTCTCCTGTTTTTGCAGGTTTGCCTTCTCCAACTGGGATTTCACAGGACATTGTGGTGGATTGTGCAGCTTCTGTTCCAGTGCATGTCAAGGTGGCCTCAGATGTTGGTCTGGTGGCTCCTCCACGTAAAGTGTTGGTCGTGGCATTTCCTGGACCATCTGAGGTTTGTAAGTATGCATTGTCTGATTCTATGTCTTTCTCCAACTCTAGTACCAGTTCTCCTTCATTGGGATCTCCTGAGCGCCCAGGTAAGCTGGCTAAATTAATTACTCGGCAACTGTCTAGGAAAGAGGGTGCTAAAGGTGTCATGGTGCCAGTGTATGGAGTAGGTTTGGATTCAGTTCACTGTCCCAACACAGCTATTCTTAGGGGTTTGCACAAAAGTGTTAAGGAAAAGATCTGCAAGGACAAATTTGTTTTTCCTCACTCACTGATGAGATGAAAAAGGGCTTGGCACAAGCTAAGAAAGTGGGTGGGGTTTGGCGAAGAATTTTATTGTATCTATGACCTGTTGCTTAAAGGTATGATTATATTTGCAGCATGCTATCTGAAACCCGTGCCGCGGAGCATGCAAATGTTCTTCAGTATATTTATATTGTTCATGATATGTACATGCAGTTTGGGGTCTTCCTTGGAAAGAATATGAATCACAGTTTCGGAGAAAGCAGGATGGTAAACTTGTGATGCCCTTGGGATTTTAGGATGTGGAGTTTAGCTGGAGGTTTCACAGCAGCGGATGTCTTTTTCATATATGGTACAACATTGTAAGGGCCCATCAGGTACTAGACTGGGTGCAATAGGAGTGGTGAAGGGGAAGTGTTTTGTGTTCAATGATTCCAGGTACACTCGGATGGCCCTGTCATTTTTGGTACTCCTTTCACATCTGTGGGGGTGAACAACCTGCCAAGGATTGCGGAAAAATCTTTGGGAGTGGTACCTCTGAGAATGGGGACATTTCCAAGGCAGCTAGTTAAGGCTGAGTCCCCAGTTTGTTACGCTAAATTGTCCAAATGGCTGGCTTGGTACCCTTGTACAGTGGAAGCTGACTTTTTGTTACAGAGTTTTGTTTCTGGTTTTAGCCTTCCCATTGCTGTTTCTCTGAAGGTTAGAGCTCCTCATAATTTACATTCAGCATGCGATTTCCCTGAAGTTTTATGATCTAAGGTGAATGCTGAGGTTTTGTTGGGGGCATTTAGATTTATTGAACTTGTTGCATCCAGCAGGTCTTCACTTCTTTCCGGCTGTTTATTAAAGTACATAGTTTTTAGGGATTTGGTGGTTTTGTGTAGGCTTCGTTTTTCCAAGACATATCAGTCGTGGAAGGGATTGATGGATCACACTGTCACAACAGGTTGATCCAATGGTTTTCCCTGTGCATATTGCATCTGTTTACATGGGCCTTCACCCATCCGATGGGACCCAATGGCTGGTGCATGCTAATTTAATCCTCCTCTTCAAATTCCAGTTTATAGCTATATTTGCTGAGTTGAGTTTCAATAGTGCGTTTTATAGAACCCATTGTGTTTGCATTGGTGCTGCAACCAGCGCGTCCATCACATGGGCCTCCCCTGCTGATATATAAGGGTTTGGGCATTGGAAATCCTTCACCTATAAGTCTTATGTGTGTTGCGGATTGAGGATTTTTTAAATTTTTCCTCCTGGGGACCTATATCTGGCCCAATTTGTGTTCACGGGAGGTTTTTAGTTCTTCTTCAGTCAGGTTACCTGTTTCCCCCTTTGCATCCTTGCTAGTTAGTTGCTATGTATTTATGTTGTGTATTCATTATTGCTTGGTTTTGGTGCAGTGCTCACGTTCAGGGTCTGTTTTTCCTTACGGCTGAAGAAACCGAAGACAGCAAGGTGTGGCTAGTTGGCCACTTCTATATCTTTTGGGCTGAGAAGCATAGTATTTGGCATGGCATGCTTGTTTCCTGCATGAAGGTCGCCAGGTGCAATGGTTAGGTGTGTGTGGTTTGAGGTGTGATGCTTTGATGGATTTGTTGAATTCGTCTGCTGCTCAGTGGGGTGTTTCTGTTTGGTTGGTGATGCATGTGATGCATGTAGGAGGCAATGATATTGGGCAGATGAAAGGTTTGGAGTTGATTTGTGAGACTGCTAGGTAGGGTTGTAGTGGCCGAGTGTTCGTATTGTGTGGTCGGAGATAGTTCCACGATTTACTGTAAACACGTTTCTAAAGCAGGATTACATTATGAAAAGTCGTACCAAAAATGGCCACCCAGAGCATAGAGACAGGGGAGACCAACGCAGCTCTATTACCAACCGGGAGACGAATACAATACCCTGATCAGTGTAACATGATGTGCACTGTCTGCTCACAATACACTGAGCATGTGCAGACTGCAAGTTGTGTACGAGGTCAGGCACACTCCAGTCACATGACTGATGCGCCATGGAGAGCGTGAACCCGGAAGTGGCAGAATCATCACCACATGCGGGGCTCAATACAGGTATTTAAAGCCAGTTACTGTGCCCTCCAGATCACCTACCCTTGAAAAAGTCCCTACTGGGAACGAAACGCGTTGGGGGCATTACAGCGACCCACTTTTTAACCTTTGAACCTTCACATATATCAGTGAATGTTTCTCTTGTTTTTTTTTCATATTGCCCTTTCATGTACCTGTACCACAAGGAGCATTGCATGTGTGTGGACAGGCAATAAAATATACTTTTTTACTCCCATTGAGTCCATGTAATAGTGTATAAATGGTCTAGCCAGACCAACAGCCACCCCCATACCCACACACATTGGACCATTGAGCAAAGACTGCAGGTGAACCAGCGGGCTCGCGGCAGGATCTGGGTGAGTCCTTACTATTACCCTACATTATACACTACTCTTGCCTACCTGCACCTGATGCTCCGGTTCTCCTTTTCTTCGCATATGGGTAAAGTCTGAGGAGGTGAGCCAGGAGACTGAACATTATACCAGTGGACAAAAGGGAGCCTCTTTTCTTGCTATATACCACCATTAACTGTTATTAGAAGGACCAGCGGACGGTCTTATAAGAACATACTGCCACAAGTTATTGCTGACCCAGGCTTTTCAGATTAGAAAGTGATTGAACTGGTTTTGAGTGAACATCCTACCCACAGTTTATATGGTGGTTCACACCAGGACTTATACATTCCATCTTCCCCCCATCCCCCTTCCTAATCTATTATTCTTATTTATGCCCAAGAGCTAGACTTTTGTCATCGCTAACATTTATTGGTTAATCATACCCATAATTCTCACTCAGAGCGCTCGCACTTACCCCTGTCTACTCTGTTCCCTATGAGGTTGGGATACCTCATTCTTTGTGTGTAGCAGTTAGACTTAGAATCACACTCCTATAGCGCGGACCATTACTAAATAGTTCCACGATTGGTTTGATGAGGTACTCGTAAGCACAGGGCTCTGGACAAGGTGAGAAAGAAGGTGAATGTGGCTGTATCTAGGCATGTGACTTCTATGGGTGGCTTGGTTGTGAATCATATCTTTTTGGGTATGAATCCTTCTATATATTTTAGACCAGATGGGGTTCACTTTAATGCCCTCAGGTTAGGCATTTTTCTCAAGGATTTGTTCTCTTTTTTGGTATAGGTTATTTGTTTTTGGCGGTGGCCAGTTTTTCTGTAAGGGACTGGCTTTGGTGAGAGAATTCTACATCTCAGTGGCTTTATTGTGGCACAGGAAAGCATCAGATTGAATAGGCCTAGAGACCCATGGAGCAAGTACAGATTGTGGCCCTGGCTTCCAACAATCTGTCCTTACGCTATGTGTTTAGTGACCCTGTCCAATCAGCATCACCACCAACATATACAATAGAGTAGCTATTGGGAAAGGTAAAACTAGTTGAAAATTGTATACAAACATAAAATAAAGCTTTTACAGGTTGTAAAACTCAGGAATCTCCTCCTTAGATTCCAAAAGTACACTATAAATAGCTTGGCTTGAGGTAGATTGGTTAGTGGGTAGGGGAGTAGGCTGTGACTGGTTGGGAGGCATCACAGAGGCGGTAAGGGCAGTTGGGCAGGGATGAGGGTGAGTGATGTAGGTAGCTGGAGATAAAGTATTTCTCATCCCCCTGAAGACCAACTCATACACCAGGTGCTGAAATTCTAGATGCATTTTAGGCCTCATCTGATGCATGGAGCTAATAATGTGTGACATAAAGTGATCTAGGTGGTCGGGGGTCTTTCTTAAGACCTCTTCCATCTGCCACAAGAAGTCATCTGCAGGCTTCGTGGTCAGCTTCTTTCTTCCCTGACACCACCTTTTTTTCTGGGGAGGTGCAGTTGGTGGTGGGCAAGGGGAAAGAGAGACACCCCCCTCACTTTCTCCAATCAGACACAAGTCTGGAGTCCCCGCCAAGTCCAGTTCTTGGGTGAAAGTCTGTAGAGAAAAAAAAATGAATGTTCATATTGTAATCAATATTTTCTTTTTTTTCTTGTTTCCTATATCCGTGGAAAACCATTGCTAAAGACTTTGAATGGCATTGGAATTTCCTAACTGTGGGGAGCCATCGATAGGAAACATATCCGCATCACTCCATCTGCCAACAGTGGATCCTACTATTATAACTATAAGGGGCACTTCAGTATCATTCTCCAGGCAGTGGTGAATGCCAATTTAGAATTTGTCTTTGTGGATGTTGGCAAGAATTGCTATGCTTCGGATGGTGGGTCATTCAAACAGATGGCATTCTACCAGTAGCTCACATCCAAGACCCTCAACTTGCCAACAGTGGAGGAGACCAAGCACAGCCTAAACTTTGTGTTTGTGGCTCTTAAGACTTTTGCGTTACACAAAAATATCAGGAAGCCATATGCGCAAAGGGGCCTGACAAGAAGAAGTGGATCTACAATTACAGGCTTTCCAGGGCACACCAAATTGTGGAAAGTGCATTTGGACTTTTAAGTAACCACTTCTGAAATTTTCAGACCTCAATAAACCTATATGTGGACAAGAAAGACTGGATTGTCTTGGCTTGTTGTGCCCTGCATAACTTTTTATGGTGCAAAACAGCACAACAAAGGGCATCAGGCCCAGCTATGCCAGGACCCAGACTAACCTGATGAGATTAACCAGTTGTCATCTGTGGCAACACCTTCACTGCAAGAACTGCATGGGCAAAGCAAGTGAGGGAGGAGTAAATGGCTTATTTTAATGGACCAGGGGGTAGTGCCATGGCATGAGGACTATCACAGATAAACAAATAAATTATAGTAGACATTTGGGGTACAGAAAAAAGTAAAGTAAAAAAAACTAAAAAAATAACATGGTGTGTATGCAATGGGTTTCTACTTACCAAATATGTCTTGGACGTCACGCTGGCAACTTTGGCCACCTTCTCTTCTCCCTCTCGCTCGGCCATCAGGAGAAAAGACCCTCACCAAGGTTCTTGCTCCAGAAGAAAAGAGATTATACTGTAGTACCACAAGGTGGGCTGGTGCAAATCATCAGTGGATGCTCCAGACCTTTTGGATTCTTCCACCTTCATCTGCTCTTTCACAAAGACTGTCTTGAGATTCTGGATTTTATTTCTCACCCATTTAACTGTTGCGTCACTATAGTATGGCCTGCTATATTGGACAAAATCCTCCAATGCCAATAGTTTTTTGGACTTGTTGGAATAGTCACGACAGGTGACCCTCCTGAGACACTCTTTAGCTTCAAAAAGCTCCAGGAAGCCAGTTATAAATTCTGCATTCCTTATCCAAAGACATTGCTAGGGGCAAAAAATAAACAAATAATTGGACGCATAAGAATTTATAATGTTTATAAAGAGATTGGTTATTTTTTAGTATTTCTAACTTTGATATGTTGTTTTTTTCAGTTATGTTGTTAATACTATGGAGTTTTAATGTTAAAGTTCTTTTTTTTCTTCTTGCATTTTTCAATAAAGTTTGCAGAATCATTTCATTATTTTATTATGTTCAGAATATGAATTAAATATATATATATATATATATATATATATATATATATAATAGGGCTAGGTATGAAATGGTGGACAATGGGTCATGCATTTATTATGCGTAGGTGGACAGTGAGTGGGTCATGCATTTAATACACAGGTGGATAGTGGGTCATGCATTATCACATTGGTGGTCAGTGGGTGGGTCATGCATTAATAAACACATTGTTCAGCGGGTGGGTCATGCATTTCATACACATTGGTGGACAATGGGTCATGCATTATACACATTGGTGAACAGTGGGTCATGCATTATACACATTGGTGGTCAGTGGGTGGGTCATGTATTAATAAACACAGTGGGTGGGACCTGCATTATATACATTGGTGGACAGTGAGTCATGAATTTACACATGGCTGGGTCATGCGCGAGACCCGGGGAACGACGGGCTCTCCATCGCTCCGGGTCTCGCACCAAAGGGTCGTGCTGTCGATGTTGATTGACAGCACGCCCCCTTTGGTGGGCATGCCAGGGGCATGCCTGCCAGACAGAGGCGTTCCCATAGGAACGCCTACCATCTGAAGCCGGCCCCACTGACATCACTAGTGATGTCAGTGGGAGTGAGTTTGGCTTTGATAGAGCCAAAATCACTCCAGGGCTTGTGGCAGGGAGACCCTACAGCAGGGTCTCCGTCACAGGTCCGATGGTCGCGATGGTCAAGACCATCGCGACCATCTTTTTGGCCGCTCGCATATGCTGTGGGTGGTCACCCACAGCTATACGAGCGGCCAGGAGGCCGCTCCATTTTCATGGAGGAGGGCCCTGATTCAGAGCGAGCGCTCTGGTCAGAGCGTTCAGCTCTGAATCAGGCCCTTAGTTCTTAATTAAAAACAAATTAAAGCTACCTATACACCTTTACATATTAAAAAGCTTATAATATAGTCACTGAAGAATAACAAGACTGCTTATGCATAAATAATACAATCAGGCTGCCACTTACTTTGTAGCTGATGCTCAATTGGCCATGCACCAGTTTGCATAGCACAAAACACGAAAACTGCTTCTGGGAATGCCTACAAAATAACTTTTATGCATATGCACGTAAGCAGATTTGATTGCAGCTAACACACACTGCATTTACTTGCAGTTGGAAAGATTAGATGGGAAAAAAGAGATGGTCTATGATAGCCTTAGTACAGTAACAGCATGTATGCATCATTTTGTACAGATGTACAGTAGATCCATACGGGAGGCAATCGGGAAGCCGACTGCCTAAATACCGGCAGCCTGCTTCCCGACTGTCTTATCCCAGCAAGGGTGAAATGCCGGGCGTCTAGATGTAGATGCCCACAATTCCCCGACGCTGGGAGACCGGCACCCGGCATCACGATCGTAGTGATGCCGGGCACCACAAGCGGACAGCCGCGGGGGGAGAGGGTTAGGTTTAGGGCTCCCGGGGGGGACTTAGGGTTAGGCACCCCACCGGGAGGGTGAGGGTTAGGCTAGGGGGAGGGAGGGTTAGGATTAGGCACCCCCGGGGGGGACTTAGGGTTAGGCACCACCCCGGGGGACTTAGGTTTAGGCAGCGGGGAAGGGGGTGGTTAGGGTTAGGCACTTACAGGGGGGATTAGGGTTAGGCACTTGGGGGGGAAGTTAGGGTTAGGCACCCCTAAGGAGGGTTAGGGTTGGGGGGTTAGGTTAGGTTAGTGGATACTTACCTATCCACGAACAGGATTTCCAGCGCTGTTGGGCTTCCGCTGCGTCGCACTCTGCTCCTGTCGGGCTGCTGCTGACGGGAATCGAACCGCCATGCGGCCGGCTGTATTTCATACCAATTCCATCCATACACACCCAAAAGACACATACACTTGTCAATAACGTATCAAGTGAGGGCAAATGCATACTGATGAAGATGCATTCCAGCCCTAGCCATCTGCTTCTGGTTTGCTGATTGTGGACTAACTGCTGAAGTTGATAGTGCTTTATTCTTTGATCATGCTTATATATTATAATTTTATTACCATATTATAGCAACATTGACTTTTTATTTTTGATAGAAAAAAAAACTATTTATGATTTTAATTTTAGTCAAACTTAATGCTGAATGCAGTTTTCATTATCAAAAGTAAAAAAGTACTGTACAGTATGGTGTGAGTGTATTTGATGTGGCTGATGTAAACCTGGCACATTTACTACTGGTGCATAGCTACATACATCTTTTCACTTATCCAATTTAGCATATGCTCACAGTTGCAGTTTTTTAAATAACTCATTTTACAGATGGATTTTTTTCCACAAAAACCTGCATGAGCCCTTCTGTGTCTTCTAAGACACACCTCCTCCCTTAAATAGCAAACTACTACAGAGAAATAAAAGAGGATGAAGGACTTATGGTGGGTACACACTGGCAGATATTTTGGCTAATCAATTGATCAGTCGATATATCTTGTGCCGGTCAGCTAGTGTGTACAGACGATATGTCTGTGATCTATGTTGTTCACAGACATATCGTGTCGGCTGTGCTGCACAGCTGATGCCCAATATGTCTACAGACATATGGGGCATCATGCTGTGTGTATGGCCGACCCGCTGACAACACGATTGGTTGGTCATTCGGTGCCTTACCATGATGGGCTGGATTATGCAAATCAACTCCTGAGTCCTCGTCGTGGGAGCTGCAGCTGGCGTCAGCTTGGGATCATCTGGACCGGTGCCTCTGACAGGTGAGTTTGCAATTGCACAGCCAGGGGGGGACCAGACAATGTAGGAGGGTTGGTTATGCGCGACCCCCTGGCCAGCGGAAGGGTGACATGTGGAGGCCTGGCTTTAGTGCTTTACGGGGAAGCTACCTGCCTCTGCCTGTGACTGGCAGGCTGTCATTGGAGGACAGCCCCTAAAAGCCAGCCGCAGCATGTGCTTATGTGGCTGGCTGCTCTGACAGTGTGCCGCCTATCCAACTGTGCCTGTCCCTCCACCAGTGACTGTCCCTCGCTCCCCGCCAGAAGGTCTCTGCCATAACCACGTAGCAGAGTCGAGCATTGTGCATCTGCCGCTGTCCCCCAGTGTGTGTCTGTCCCCTGCCGAATTTAGTGAGGCACAGGACTGCCCCTCATACTGTGCTAGTACAGGGGCAGTCCTGTGGGGGACGCTAATTGCCCACAGCCAACCAATAACCTAGCTGATCCCTGGAGCTCATCTTTACTGCTGGGGCCTTTTAATTGCTGGGGCTTACCCCCTCCCTACCACTACTTTTGCTGCCACTGGCTCCTACACTTCCCCCTGCTTCCTTATATCTTCCCATGTGACACCCTGACAGTGGTGCGTGCTCTCTGTTAAAGTATTAACCCCCTCACTGCCAGAGCATGCACAGGCTCTACACAAACATGCTGCACACACACATACATACTGCACACATGCCCATTGTACACATGCCCACTGCCCACATACATACTTTACATATACATACTGCCCACATACATACTGCACAGGTGCCCATTCTACACATACATAATGCACACATGCCCACTGCCCACATACATACTATGCATGCCCATTGTACCCATACATACTGCCCACAAACATGCTGCAGTTATAAATACTGCTCACATGCCCATTGCACACATACATACTGCACACATACATGCTGCAGATAGACATACTATACATATACCTACTGCCCACATACATACTGCACACATACATACTGCCCACATACATACTGTACATATACATAGTGCCCACATACATAATGCACACATGCCCACTTCCCACATACATACTACAAATGCTCACTGTACCCATAGATACAGCAGACATACATGCTGTAGTTATACATACTGCTCACATGCCAATTGCACACATACGTACTGCACACATACATACTGCACACATAAATGTTTTATTTAAATTGTATTTTTTCTTTCGTTAATCGTTTCCTTTTATTCTCTTAAGCTGGGTACACACTGATAGATACAGTATATCGCATGTTCCATTGAACGGGTGATATATCTATAGTGCATCGCCGTGTGTGTACAGCAGATGTGTCTGTGAATGATGTCGTTCACAGACATATTAGATCTGCTGTGAAATATCGGATATCTGCTGCTGTGTACGTTTGAACCGCTGATCGCTTATCCACATATGCTGCAGGGACCCGGTGGTGATTGACAGCTCACCTGGGCTGGCAAATTTAAATGCCCATCCAGTTGGGCTGTCTAACCTGGCACAACGGGTGGGCAATTGGTAAGTGTGTGAATACACTTACCAATTGTCAGGTTGGTAGGTTGGATTTCTGGCCGATTCCTCTACCTATTGTTACCCAGCTTTATTGCAAAGCTATTTTAATGATTTTGTTAAGGACAATCCAGCATTTTCTACCAGTGGTATAACAAGGGCGTGGTGAGTGGGGTACATTCCCTGGGTGCCAGGATGAGGGCATGGCTTGGTGGACATTACGAGACTCTAGGTTCCCACCAAGTACCGCATTATGCTCAAACTTCATAGTGCATGTGATAGGACAACTTTCCCACGCAGGACCTGCAAGGAGTGTTTTAATTTGTAATAATAATGGCTGCTTCTATATATCCCTTGTAACTGCATTCAAACGCACTGACACGCCTGTGTTTCACCAACCACCTAGCCGTCAACACCCCCAAATGGTCATTTCCTGTCTGTTACTCATGATGGGTCTGCATGGTCACTGCAATCACAGTGTGATCACATTGGAGCCTTCGCGCACTGCGATGTGACGCAACAATTGGCTGTCTGCGTAATCGCTGTTGCGATCCATAATTAATCAGGCCCTATAACACAGAAGCTGATACAGCAGAGAATAGCAGGAGAATAGAGGGCCTATTTCCTTTTCCTGTGTGCTCTTCAATAGGCCAGTCCACTATGTAAATTACAGGAAGAGATAGCACATTGCACAAAGACTATCTGCCAGTGTGTACGGAGTAAAAGATTAATTGGCCAATGTCCTCACAACAGATTTATCTTTAGATGGCAGTGACAGTTGGTCAGTTTGTATGAACAACCATCATCTGTAGATATATCTGCAGATCGGTTGATCTGCAGATATATCTTTCAGGTGTGTACCCAGCTTTACAGTATTTAGTTTAAGCACTGCAATTATTATATAATACTCAGTTAGGCAATTCATATCCATTGTTTCACCAATTAATTGACAATTGTTTTTTTTTTAAATTACATAACAATTGTTAATTAAAAAAAAATGAAAGGTTAAAAACATATGTTCAAAGACATATTTAAATATCTTATTAAAACAATATTCATGGGGGGTGTCTGGCAACTCAGTGTTCATATGTACCCATTGTAACATAACCCCCCAATTGCAATAGATACTCCAGTGGAAATAGAACATGCAGTGGCATTACTGTCTCCAAATAGTAATAGATTCCCCATTGGCATTACCCTCTCTATAGGACCCCATTAATAAAATATCCCCCTCTAGCCAGCGGTATTAAACTCCCTTTGCATAAAGATCCTCCCACCCCCTCCCCCAGTGGCAATAAATCCCTTTGAACTTAAAACCCCCTCCCCCTGTGGCCAGAAGGGATGAGAGGAGGTGGCAGATAAAATTTACCTCGGCCTCTGTAGTGGCCCAGGAGTGTAGCAGAGGTGCAACCATGCCCCAATTCATGATATCATGGAGCCCATTATAGTTTGGCAGTGGCCATGTCCCTTGGATCTCCCTTGGCACATTGATCCAGATGAGACCTCAGGGGCCCTGTCTGTGGCTAAAGATTTGAACTTTGTTACCAGTGCATGCATCCCAGAATGTTGTTCACATGACATTCTGGGGTGACTTTTGTTTGCATTGATATATATATATATATATATATATATATATATATATACAGAATAATATAAACACCTGTATTATTAATGAAAGTGTTTTTATCAAAATATTTCCAGAATATTGATTTCCAGAGAAAAGGAGGTAGAGAAATAACTATTGTAGTGCATGTGGCCATTGTAATGCAGCAGCATTATCTTCTGCTAATAATAAAGCAGTCTGTGGTGACTGGCAATGCTCAGCGGCTACTGGTGGTGTAAAATGGTTGGAATGAGAATACAGTAGAAGTGAATTGCCATAAACACAGAAAGAAGAGCTATTTCCCTTGTTTCCTAAGCAGAAGAAAACAAAAGACAAGGGTGTCCGTCTCATCAAATTACAGTAGCAATTTTATCAAAATAAGATATCAATTTAGAAACACATTAACATATTTACATACAGTTCTCCAACAATATATCTCATCAATCTACAAACGGCTATTATTTCTATTCATACCATAATATGGACAGCAAATTCTCACTTAGGCACAGTTGGGTACCAAGAAGATGTAATATTCAGCTTTAATTTCCTGACACAACAGGTACTACATTGTCAAGATTCAATGTGGTTTCAATAATTAATAAGCAGCTTTAAATTTCTATCTATATTCTATATCGTATTCACTATTAGTTCTCATAGATAGAGTTTGATGTATCCATCAAAATCAGTTAAAATGAGTGGAGAAGTGGACCAGTTAGTAAGTTAATAAACTGACATTTTTTTATGCATGATCATTGAAAAACAGTTAGAAAGTAAGAGTGCAAAATGCACTGCCCGACACAATTCTCCATTCTTTAGCTGCAGTAGTTTAAGCAGCTTCCCGAGGTATTATAAGCTTGTTTATAAGGTTCTATACTTACATAAACCTTCTTTCCCAGAGTCATCATCCAATGTATTATTATACAGATAAACCACAGAGCTCTGAGCAGTGTACGGCTGAGGCATGAAGGGCCCGTCTGGTCAATGTAATGCTAAGGGCCCATGATAAAAGCCATCTGCCAGAACTCACCTCTTTAGAAAAGTCTTATTTCAAGAGTCTTATCTACTCCCAGACTTCCAACCCTGTTGCCTCTTTGCCACTTTTGAATCCTCCCTCTACCCCTTTGCTTCTCCTCGTCACTCTCTACATATGACTTTTTGCCACCCACTTCACATTTAAAATTGAATCCATACGTCACAACATCACATTCCAACAGATCCTATTTACCCTATATTTTTATTTTGCAGTCTGCCTCTACCCTCCAATTTACCAACTCTGACTTCATTCTCCCTGGAGATTTAATTAGTTTGGAGATTAAATCATGGTCCCCTACTTCCACATCGCCCCTGGACGCTATCCCTTCCCACCTCCACTGCTCCCTCTCCCATTGCCTGTTCCCATCTTACCCATCTCTTCAATATTTCAATCTTATCTGGCATGCCTTTATCTCCCACATTCTTAAAAAAAACAACCCTTGATATTGACACTCTCTCTAATTACTGTTCCATTTCTCTTCTTCCCTTTGCCTCCAAACTCCTTTAGCGTATTGTCTACAACTGCTTACAAATTTTCTTTCCTCCTATGCTTGACCCATTTCAGTCTGGCTTTTGTCCTCTTCACTGCACAGAAACTGACCTTACTAAAGTCAGCATGACCTCCTTGCTTCCAAATCTAAGGGCCACTACTCACTGCTCATTCTCCTTGACTTCTCTGCTGCTTTTGACAAAGTGGACCACCATTTCCTTTTTGCAAATCCATTCATTCCTTGGTCTGCATGATACTGCTCTTTCCTGGTTGTCCTCCTACTGCTATGTCCCTTCTTTCTCTGTCTCCTCCCATGATTCGTATACTTCCATTACTTCTTATTCACATAGTTGTCAACCAAGGTTCTGTTCTTTGAACTCTCCTATTCTCCCTTTTTACATCTTCTTTAGGTGAGTTCATCAACTCTTTTGGCCTCCAATATCATCTTTATGCTGATGACACTCAGAACTACCTCTCCTCATCTGACCTTTCTCCCTCTCTATACACTCATATCTCCAGCAGTCTCTCTGCTATTTCCTTCAGAATGTCTCAGCAATTTTTTAATCTTTAAGTGTCTAAGACTGAATTGATAATCTTCCCACCCTCCCGAATAACCTCACCTTTTTCAATTTCATAATCTATTGACAGCACCAGCAACTGTTCTAGTCTGTAAGTGCATTGTTTTGAAGTTATTTTTGACTACTTCCTCTCCTTCAAAACACATATTCAATGTCGTTTGCAGTCCTTCCATTTCCATCTAAAAATATCTTATATATGCTTTGTTCATACTGTTTCTGTTTGTGTACTTTGTAAGGTGCTGCAGACCCCATGTACCGCAATATAATTAAAGGATAATAATAATAATAATAATAATAATAATAATAACTCACTCCACATAGACAACAACCAGAGAGCCACTAGAGGTGGTGTGTTCAGTCCAGGTACATATTAGTTATACAGATGTCACTGAAGCTACTCAGTGCTGGTTCGTCTACTCAAACAGATTTTTGAACCTCTTGTTGCCAGATTCAAGGCAGTTAATAAGTTATCAACTCATGAAGGCAGCTAAATATTTGAAGCATGTGTAATTACTGTAGCAGCCAGAAGGAATAAAAACTTTTTTCAATAAAATAAGTTAAAAAATAAGGATTTGTTTTTAATTTCTAAAAAATACAAAGTGATTGTAATCTCTTCTTTCCTTTTCTCTACTGTCTTCTGATGTATCCAGTGGGTGTAGTGAGTATAGCCTGCAATTTGGTAATGGGAGAATGGTGACAGGGTGAGGTGCAGCAGAAGGGAGAAGATATGTTCTAGTGAGGACCAGTGTGTTATTAAAGAGGAGTAATATGGCAGAAAGGGTGTTTTTAAGCAGGGAAAGGGTGTGGCAGCAATAAGGGTAGCATAGCAAACACACTCACACACCAATACAGTTTATTAACTACTGTATCTAACACATATAAACACACAGTACATTATACAATGACACTTACATTTTATGTATAATTCTGAGGGATTCCTCCATCTGTCTTCTGGAAATGATATAGACAGAGGGACGAAATCCAGGGGAAGGGTCAGACATGTGGAAGAGCAGTATTGCCTGGATCATGTAGACTTGATCCATTTTTGAGAAACAGCTAAAGAGTTAGTCAATTGTAGGACCAACCTTTGAAATCAATTGTCACCATGCCTCCTGGCCTAAGATCATGGGTTTGATTCTAACTAAGGTCCTATATGTGCTGAGCTTGGATGTTTAGGTTTAGTATGGCTGCTGCAGTTTTCTACCACACATCATAAACATACTGTGATACAGATGTGTCTTCATACACCTTTCATCCATATAAAACTCTCAATTGGCTCTCTAATAATCTCTTAAATATTTGTAAACCCGCAGCTGTGAAGAGAAGTGTAAAGCTTCCTAATGGAATCTCCAAGAGTATTCAAAGCAAATAAACAATACACAACACTGGGAGAAGTATATATCAATAATATCATAAGAGACTAATAAGTAGACTCAAATAAACTGATTTAATAAAATATTATAAGTATTAAAAGACAGATAAAATCAATAAATAGTATAAAGAGCAGGATACATATAACAATGCATATAATGTGCAGTCAGGAGGCTGAGTCCAACTATCATACTCTATGTAGCATACAAATGAATAATGATAACCATGCATATTAGATCAAATAATATTACCAGCATGGGATAAGTCCGCACAAGCTGGAGTCCCAATGATGGATGATGCCCTCCATAACTGGAGGTCTCCTAGTTGGCTTGTAAAGTAGCTGAACTATCCTGATGTAAGCTGGGACAGTAGGAATAGAAATACCTGTAAGTAGTATCAGCAGCAGATGCTGTTGTTAAAGTTGAAAGTACTGCAGCTGAGTGATGGTAAACGGCTCTGTGAATTTATTTATTTATTTATTAACAGATTCTTATATAGCGCAGCAAATTCCGTCGAGCTTTACAATTTTAATTAACATTATACTGGGTTGTAAAAGACATACATACATACATACATAAAAGACATACATAAGCGTAAGAGGGCCTTGCTCGCAAGCCTACAATCTATAGGGAATTGAACACTCACCGCACAATAGTGGATCCGGCCTTGAATGAAAGTGAGTTCACTTTTACTTTGGTAGTGGACTGTGCTATGTATCATTGGTAGCAGCTGACAGGCTAAGTTATCGTTCCAATACATGTGACTCACTCTGCAGTAAAGGAGCTGCTAATGCAAGACAAATGCTGGCTCGGCTGGTTCAAATGAGGAGAGGTGATCCTGCATGAATTCAAAGATAGTGGCAGTTCCTGATGAGTTTCACAATGTCTCCACCCATGGCTTCATCAGAGGCATATGCCACTTGGTCCAAGAAAGCTGTGATACAGCATAGCACAGTTCCCTTCCAAAATAAAAGTGAACTCACTTTCATTAATCACCGGATCTGTTATTGTGCGGTGAGTGCTTGATTCACATTTACCATCTCTCAGCTGCAGCACTTTCAATTCCAACAACAGCATCTGCTGCTAAAACTACACACAGGCATCTCTATTCCTACTGGCCCAGCTTGCATCAGGATAGTCCAGCTACTTTACAAGCCATCTAGGAGACCTCCAGTTTCGGAGGGCATTCATCCATCGTTGGGACTCCAGTTTGTGTGGACTTATTCCATGCTCATTATATTATTTGATCTAATATGCATGGTTATTATTATTATTAATTTGTATGCTACTGTACATATGCTAGTTGGACTCCACCACCTGACTGCACATTATACGTATTGTTATATGTATCCTGCTCATTATACTATTAATTGATTTTATCGGCCATATTCATCATCACTTAATTTCTAAAAAAGTAGGTGAAACTTAACGCTGTCACATACTTTTGTAAAAATTAAGGTTTAGGGACATTTTTACTGGAATTTGGCCCTGAATGTGGAATTTGTGAGTGATACTGTATGCTATTCTGAGATAGCATTTAGCATCCTAATCGCAGCACAAGTTGCCTTTTACACTGGACTTTGTGCAAAACCTTTGCACAAAGGTCTGTGTCCTACCTGCGGCTCTCGGCTTTCCACCTCCTGGCTCCTCTGCTACATACACCACATGACCAGTCAGTCCAGGGGTCACCTGCTGGCTGGGTCTTCGGGCTGGAAGGAGATAGGAGCTGAGGGAGAAGTGGCAGGGAACTTTGGCTGCCTGTCAGTGACTTCTCACCAGCACAGCTCCTGCAGGCAGCATGACAGTAGAGCCTGTGGACATTGGAGACAGGACCCATCAGCGTGGGAGGACACACAGCACTTATCAGCCACCACTGGGATGGTGGGGTGGATGACACATATATGACCCAGCAGCGAGGGGTGGACGGGACACCTCAGAGAGGACCGGCCAGTGGGTGGTGGACAGAACCCTGCAGAGAGGACCCGGCAGCAGTGGGAGCACTGTAGAGAGGATGCTGGCAGGGTGCGTGGAACACTAGGGACATAATGCCGGCAGAGAGTGGGGACACAGTGCAGTTGAAGGGGAAAAGTGTCACATATCCAAAAAGGTGTCTTCGCAGAAAAAGCATCTTTTCGGAAGTGATACCTTGTAATGCAAGAATGATAAATAGGGTTTGGCTTAACAATGAACTTGTGGCAAGTTCAAAACTAAAATATCACATATGATATTTTTATCTTGATAAATAGGGCCCTATGTGTCTTTTAAAACTTATATTATGTTATTAAATGAGTTAATTTTTAGACTACTTGTTACTCTCATTATTGATATTATTGATATATACCATTCCCAGCTCTGTGTCATTTGGTTCAATTACCTATCATCCATATGCCATATGGCGTGAGATACCCAGCACTTCTAAGACACTATAAGTGGTGCAGCTTACCATTTTTTTCTTAAAATGTTGAATTTTATTTGCTTTGCAGATGCAGAAAAGTATCCTAGAGATGAAAAGCTGTGACCTTAACAACAAATAAATTAGTTTTAAACATTGCAAAGTCACAGATGAAGCACATTGAAGCCTGTATGAGCAAAAGTTGCGGCCACTTTATATACAGATTGAGACACAGTCACACACAGAAATTCAAATTTCCCTCATCAAATTGATCAGTGCAAACTACCAATGTAGTTTTGTCACTTCCAGTTTTTTTATTTATGCAAATAAAATTTATATTTTGAACAAAAAATATCCTTGATGTGGCCGAGTCGCCCAGGACCTGGCACACCGAGAGGGGCTGTTTGCCACTACTAGAAAGCCTGCACACACAGGCTTGGCCTTCCACCTTAGCCTGCACCTTAAGCATGCCATCTGAAGCATGGAGTTATAGACAGAGTTGATTTTTAATACCATGATTAATCTCTTTTCCAGGTAAACTAATGCCATCTTCCATATTTGATGCCTTTTATTGCAAGAATAGTATGTTTTGAAAGTTTGCTTTAAAACTGTGAGGCTGCATCTTCCCCCACCATTAATTAGCTTATTAAACAAACTGCTCAAACATTCCCTCCCACTGTACCAGCTGACCTAGCTTCTCCTGCAAAAGGGAACTCATTTGAAAGCCTGCACACACAGGCTTGGCCTGCCACCTTAGCCTGCACCTTAAGCATGCCATCTGAAGCATGGAGTTAGAACCAGAGTTCGAGCTGGATTTGGACTTTTGACTACTTTCTAACCTAAATTTAAACCATCTCACAAACACAGCAGCACAGGCATGCTGCCACTCGACCTTCATTTACACTCCCCTGAGACTGGGTTCAGCTGCTGTCTCATGCTGCAGCCAAATCAAACTCCACAAACTGCTGGATGTGACGAGACCACACACTCGTGTGAAAGAGATGCTATTGCTTTTGCAGAACACTTTTCATTTTTTAATTCCTGATTAGGTTTAACATGGTTTTAACTTAAAATACGGTCACATTTATTCTTTTTTATTTTTTTCTCCACCTGGACGTTATACTTCCGCTACTTGCACACCCTGCCAGATGTAACCTACGCAGTGCGCCCCAGATGGCAGCCTTGGATGGTTCTTTCTTCAGCAGGATGAACAAACACGTGGATCTATTCATTCAGTGCATTTCATATTTCAAATGTTTCAGTCATCTGGAAATATCATGCCCGAACTGCAGCACTGTTTGCTGTATTTACTATTACTTGTGCTGTAAAGTGTACTTCCACTGAATGATATACTGGTGTGCTATACATCCACTAAAGTTCATCCTCCATTGGCAGGATGTATTTTATGTGGATTTATTCACACAGGGTATATCATTCTGCCACACATGTGTCAGATTTCCCATATATGCCTTGGCTTCTTTTATGGCTTATCTCACATAGTGCCACCTTCATAGTGCGCCCATGATTCATACTCTTTGATAAAGCTTCCATAGGCGGAAGCGAAATGCATCAGACTCTACTTTTGTTTTACTACTTCTTGCCAGACATCATCTTACTTTGATTGGAAGTTTTGCAACATGGATACAGTGAGCCGTGTGTATACAAACTGAGACAGACTTCCAGGACTAGGAGCACACGGCGGTAAGAGAGAGGCGGTCACAGGATGACTTAATTAGTGCCTCTGTAAACCATTGAAGCCGGTCACTTGGAAATCCAACGGAGACAGATCTCCAGCAATCGGAGTGTGCAAGCAGCTGAAGAGATGTGGTCACAGGTTGATTTTATTGGAGCCTCTATGTATCTTCAAACTGGAACCTTCTAAATATATGTGCTGGCTGATTGGGATTGTCTACACTAAAAGTTCTTTATAATAAAGGACTATCACTGCGAATGTCCCCTGTTATTACTAAAACTGGAGAAAATTGGTCCGTGGGACTATTAAAAGGACTTCCTTATATTTACAAGTCTGGTGAGAACTAAGTGATTTAAAAACTAATACTTAATTGTGGCACTATGGACTAGATGCTGGGTCCAAGTATAGATATATGAGGATCCGAATTGTGGTCTATTTTTTATGCATATTTTATGTGTGTTTATTTGTTTTATGTATATTGTCATTTGATATTTGTTATTGATATAAAGTATATTGAGCAAAATATTGGTGTCTTGGTATAAATTCTGCCCTGTCAATGCAATTTAGTGTGTTTAATTATTTCTAATATTAGCGCACCACTATTTGGTCATTTTCAGTGGTTATTGCAGATTTTCCTAGGAAAATTTGTTTTTTAAGTAGGTTTACACAACCTACTGGTGTGTGCTGCTGTGTGTGAATACAGTAGAATTGTTTTTGATTAGCACCCAGCTTTTTTGGTGTGTTGGGGTGGTACAGGTTGAGTCTCCCATATCCAAAATGCTTGGGACCAGGGGTATTTTGGATAACGGAATATTCCGTATTTTGGAATAATTGCATATTATAATGAAATGTCTTGGAAATGGGACCCAAATATACACACAGAATGCATTTATGTGTTATATACACCTCATACACACAGCCTGCAGGTCATTTTAGACAATATTTTTTATAATTTTGTGAATCAAAAAAAGTTTGTGTACATACATGAAATTCATTTATGTTTCATATACACCTTATGCACACAGCCTGAAGGTTATCTTATACAATCTTTTTAATAATTTGTTGCTTAGACAAAGTTTATGTACATTAAACCATCAAAAATCAAAGGTTTCATTATCTCAGTCATGCTGAAAATATTCCGTATTTCGGAATATTCCGTATTTCTGAATATTAGGATATGGGAGACTCAACCTGTATTATTATTATAGAACCACAGTGTATGAAGAATGGCTTCTAAAAAAAAAAGAGACCAAACACAGTGCAAGTGGTGTCTGCTTGTGTGTAGTGGATATAGATTTTAAGCCTCAATGGGGCAATAGGCACTGTCTTTTTTAATTCCCAACCTGTAGTTACAGAAGCAAAGCTTAAATTAGGTAATTATTTCACTAGAACTGACACTTTGCTAGCTCATAACTATCCATGTATTATTATTCTTAATTTTGTTCATGTACTTTATCTGCTAGCATGCCTATTGTAGTTGTTATTTTGTTTATTGCATTCATGTAAGCCATATCTGAAAAATTATCTAGCATTTTAATTCAATGGCACCCTATTAAAAAAACATTATTGATGATGATAATGAAACTAAATAATAAAAGTATCCCAGAATTCGCCTTAGGGCAGTTTTCTCATTGTCCTTATTATATCCACTGTCTGTAGAAAAAGAATTCATCCGGACCTCAAACTAGTAGCAGTACAATCCTCCTTGACTGTAAAATCTTCCCTTATGTATCACTACATCTGATTTGATGTATATTCAGATGTCTATTAAACAAAGATTGCATGATCTCCAAGTTGTCAGTCATCAATGCTAGTGAATATGGATTTGGGTAAGGTTAAGAACTATACTACATGTAATATCAGCTAGGAGCAAGGGGAGCACAATTCAACTCATGATTAATCGATTAGACATACTGTGCTATATATAGAATAAAACATATTTTAAACTGTTAATTTGTAAGCATTGCTTATTTTTTATGTTTTCCTTCTGTTAAACATTTAACACAGAGTGCCCTCACTCCACACCTCAACTACCACTCGCAGTCATGTTTTATGAACATTTTATGCTACAGCACAGGTAGTGTTATCACATGACTGAGGGTGCAATTTATGTCACAGTCACCTGTACCCTGACACAGATATCTTTAAAATATGAACTATTAGGTGGTCTTGTAGGATGGAGATAAGAAACACTGATTTAAGAAGTTACAAACATAAGTGTCATGCCTTTAGCATAGGGTTTGTTATGTTGCACTAAGTCACATTAGCAGCCCCACCTAGTGGTCAGGACTGCAGCAGTTTAAATTTGATCTATTTTGTCCTTCTTAACATTCCATAGCAGTCTAGCAATGCATTCTGGGCTAAAGGAGCTGTAAGCAGCCATTTTCCTTTTCACATGGTCCTAGACAGTCATCATTACATATGCTCAACCTGGTACAGTGTCCGATGGTGAGATCTAAGCTTCAACTGTGCCATCATATTGTAGATCTGCTTAGTCAGTAATGCATGTTAGCTGTACTATGTGACACTACAGTCTATACTTTGCATACTGTATGTTTCATGTTGTTTGCATATCCCATGTTATGTATATGTTTGCCTTTCATTCCTATGTACATATAGTAATTGTTTTTCATTGTTTGTTTACAGTTTTACCATTATCATCGCACACATGCACGCACACACATGCACACTTGTTTATATACATTGATATGTGTACATCCACGCAAGTTCCTTTATCGAATCACATCTGACTGGATTATTGGAAGATAGAGTATTGGTTATGCTGGCTGCTCCAAATTTGTCAGACACTTAGTGCGGGCAGTCCAGTAAGTATTTATGCATAAAGGACAATATTTACTGTTATTATTACTGTATTTATTTGTATAGTACCAGCAAATTTCATATTGCTTTACAATTAGGAACAATCACTGTAGTATAAATAAATTGATAAAAAACAGACAACCAGTAAACAAATGCAGTGTAGTCGCAGAGAGAGGTATATTGTTTAACGATCACTGCCAGTATGAAAATGACATGGGCTAGCTGCAAGCAATGTCCAATTCTACCGCTGTCTGAGACCATACAGACAAGGAGATGAAGCTGAAATGTGCTGACCCTTACACCATTCTCCACATGTGGTAACTACGGTTATGTGAGAAAGATAGATGATCCCTAACCAATATTGTTCTATCAAGATTACTTTGTCAGTGGTAAGCGATTTACATCAACTATACATTCTATGGAAGATTTTTTCATCCATCTACATGGATAGCCTATTGAGGAAGTTAAATCTATTCCAACGTAATTTCTCTTTTGGGACAGATGATTACATATTTATTACTTGTAAAGGTTTTAAACCACAGTCACCTATATATGGTTGGATGACTTTAGACTACTAATAAGTGCTTTTTCATGACAAATCCTGCTGCCTAAACTATATTTACATGGGATTAATTGTTGGACAAGAGTTTCTTCCATTAATAACTATTGATCAAATCTCAGCATTTTGAAACCATTTTAATCAGCAACTATCACATTCTAGTGAGACTGTAGCCATTATTATATGAAATTAGTAATGACTTTGAGAGATGCTTTTTTAGTGTCATTACTATTTTATCTTGTTTTAAGGACCTTCTGCAGAGGTGCTGTTTTATTTTATTATTTCACTGTGAGCTTCTCCTTTTATCTACTTTGAATACTAATTAAAAAATTATATATTATTGATGGGTGAAGCCTTTGTTTGTACTATTATATTTTTGTATTTTATTAATTAATAAATATTATGTGTCCATTTTACTATATCTGGTTTTGCATATTAATTGCAGATGAGCGCGTGTGGTTCTCTGAGAACCGGACCCACCCGAACTTCCAGATCCGAGGCAAGAACCGAGTCTGGTTCCTGTTTTCCTGCCTGACTTGGATCTCAAAACAAGGCAAAATGTCATCCTCCCACTGTCGGATTCTCACGGGTATTGGATCATAAAAAAAGGTCCCCACCATCAGCACCATTTTCACTCCGGCTGTGGAGAGCAAAGCTAGCAAACGTAGTCAGTCACTGTCAGTCACTCAGTGTGTGTGTCCAGTCGGGGTCTTGGCCTGAAGGCTGCTGCTGAGTTGGCCATAAAGGGGCTTAGACTGCAGTATATAAAGGGGGTTTCCTTCAGTGGGTGCTGTAGCTGCTATGTCACTTGTCCTGTCAATTAACTGTGGCTGCTACTGTGGCTGTAGTCCATAATGGGGTGTTGTGTTGTCCAGGGGGATGCTCTGTCAATTAAGGGTGCTCTTCCCCAGTTTAAAAAAAAGTGCTTTTCTTGTGTGTGTATTAGCAACTTAGCTGCGCTATTATTGTATGGTGACACTGCTGCAGTTTATTGTCCATGTATTTGTGACTCTGCAGGTGGCCTGTCTGCACTCAGCAGGGGTGCTTTTTTGTCCATCAAAAAATAAAAATAAAAGTTTGTTAGCTATTTTAGATTTTTTTTACCATTCAGGAGATACAGCCTGATATATTATTAATTTTATCACTAGCCCTCAATGAAATGTTCACTAAATTGGACAAAAATAAGTAATTTGCAAGTTTCACGTTGAAATATACTATGTACATATATGCTCAGCTACATCCTTGCCACTGGCATGGCAAATCGCGCCATGCATAGCATGAGACGTGCACCCATGAGCGGATATGCGCAATGCATCATGCCTCCATAGGAATTCATGGTGCTATCGCAGTGCACACCATAGCACACCATAGCATATGCAGGGGCGGGGAATCACATGGCATGATGCTTGTGCACTATTGTGGTGCGATCAGCAGCAAGGTAACAGGGTGCATCTGTATAGCTATGATAATATCTCTTTACATACAATTAATGAAAGCATTTAGGTATTAGAAATAATTTACCAGACTCCCAAAGACAACTTTCTTCATCTTTGACATTTATTATTCTCTAAGAACTTATTGTTACCTCCACACTTACATATTTCTGTGCATCTGAGAGTGTTTAGCATCTGCAATGCACAGCACATCATCCTTTGATATAAAAGGATCTTACTAGCTGCACCAAGGATGACGGATTCCGCTGCACAAGAAAGATTGCACATAACAGGAGAGTACTAAAATTCTGACGTACCACCCAAATTGAGATGACTCTGACAGATTAAGGTGCATTATTACCTTGTAATGGGTCTTTAGGATACATTTGTTTAGAAATTGCTTACATTTTGTGGAGTGAGACACACTTGTATGAAGAATTAGAAGTGTGCATTTTATAGAGATGAGCGTAGACCCAGTGTTTTTGGTTCTAAATCATTGTCAGAACCATTTTCAAAAATGGGGTTTTACTGATGAATTGATAGAGAAAGTGAAGGCACAGGCAATCAATCTCCATGACCTCAAAAAGGGAAAGATAGCTGGAGCTAGTGGAAATACTAATCTTAGTACAGAGAGTAAATCAAAACAAACAAATGTACAACAATCCAGAGATTTTGAAAATGGAGAATCATGCATCCCGTTTGTTTCCTAGTACAGCTCAGGTATTAGAAGATCTATAATTAATATAAATTATAAAATACTACAACATGATCCCATCATGTCAGTTCATTGAAACAAAGCCTCATATAGTTTTAAAATAACAGGAACATTTATATAAGGTTTATTATAGTGCCAAACACACTTAAGGCTATAAAAGAAGACTTCACGGACACATTCATCTGCGTATTTGGGCAGCCACTGAAATGTTTCTGATGCAACCATTTTAGATGTCTCAGTTGCAACTATATTTAGAACAATTCTAAAAAGATTGCTCAGTATCTACAAATGCTCAATTTAAAATTAAACAGTTGTTAGATTCCCACACGATGATGGGATCACTACGAGGACTAGTGGAGTGATGCTGCAGAGAGATGGTACAAACAGCAACGATGTTGGACAGTGACTATAGCTGCCTGGCAGAAGTACCAGGACTATGGTATGCAGGATACAAGTCAAGACAGGCAAGACTGGATTGTCAAGAACAAGACAGGCAAAACAGAACAAACAAGGACAATACAGGAAAAACAGGACTAGAGGGCTGAGGTGTGACTTGAGACAGGATGGTGCAGCCTTAAGGGCTGAGGTGTGACTTGAGACAGGACTTAACGACATTGGTATAACTTGAGACAGGATGGTGCAGCCTTGAGGGCTGAGGTACTACTTGAGACAGGATGGTGCAGCCTTAAGGGCTGAGGTGTGACTTGAGACAGGACTTGAAGGCAATGGTATGACTTGAGACAGGATGGTGCAGTATGACTTGAGACAGGATGGTGCTGCCCTGAACAGATCATTCTGATCTGTTCAGCGCTTTCAGCCACCCACAAAGGCAGAGCTGCTTCAGGGTGGGATAGGAAATTGGGATTTATATACACTACTAAACATGCAAGATCCAACGTTTTCAGGATTATGATGTGTTGCCTCAATTTGAGACCCAAATTTGGCTGGGGGACTTGGTACCCCCAAGTTTAGGTGTTTTTTGTTTCCAGCAATACTGAACCACTCATCTCTAATATACAGTACATTTTATTAGAAATGTATCTTGTAGCGTTTAATTTTAAACTCTGAACTACAAAGTAGATCTGTTCAAGGAATTATGCCACATATAGTTCTCCATAGGTTCCATAATGTTTACTTAAGTATAGTTCAGGCAATTTCAGTCTATTTTTTTTTGTTAAATATCCTAGGAACAAAATTATTGTTGTCTTTTGGTTTGGTAAAAAATGGATTAGAAATTCATTACAAGCAAAGTGCCTGAAAATGTCATGTGTTGTAAACTCATTTTTAAAACGTGCATATCTGTGTTCTACAATGTCTGTGCAGCAAATACATTTCTTGTATTTTTACTTGGTGTAATCACTTAAACTTGTCAGCATTCTCACTCTAGTTTCTTATCTGTATCTTATGATAAATTGCACTATAAATCCATGCCACCAGACATTAAGCAGACCTAGATAACATTTAGGATCTGTTTAGTTGTGCTTATTCTGCAAATAAATTTTCATTAAAAGTTTTGAAAAAATCCTAAAATACATACAAATTAGCAAAAATAAAGTCTTAGCTTTACTACAAGTTATATTTCAATGGTAAATGCCAAAACAATAATGCTGACAATTATTAAAAACAAATATGTGTTTACAGATCACCAAAATCAATTGCTAATTATCTTCACCAGACAGAAATTGATTTCTGTTTAGTGCTGTGTTTACACACTTCCTTTCTTTGACATTCAGAAGCCAAGTGTGTGCTATCATCATTGCCCTTCTGTCCTTGCTCTGGAACATTCTCTTTTCAGAGCAATGTTTAAGTGTTTTGTAAAACAGCCAATTAGTTCTAATTATTAATATTGATGAGAGCCATCCCTGCATCAATGAAAGGAAAAATGTGTAGATTGAATAACAGAATTTTAGACTATATTTAGCTGATTTGTAATTAAAAGGACAAATTTTGATCCAATGTTTAACTTGGTGAAAAAATAAATAACTTAAGCCATTAACAAATATAGTACTAAAAATAAAAAGCTACCTATATTTATCTCTGTTATAGAGTTATTACCATGTAATAATACTCATCAGAGTGATGGATTGTACCAGGTTGAATGCTAAATAATGGGCAGATGTAGAAAAGTATGATATATTACCCCCTGCAGCGCCAATATAATCTAATGCTTACACAACATTTCCTGTGTTTTTTGCATTCTACCGTTGGTGCCACTGAACTGTTTGAGAAGACTTAGGACTTAATTCAAAGATGTACATAAACCCGATGTTTACATAAATCTCTGATGTCTTTAGATCTGTGCATGCGCAGAAGCCGCACTGCGCATGTTCTGATCCGGAGCTGCAATGTCGCTCGCAGTGTCCCAAACACTGCAGCATAATTGACATTTTTCTGGCATTTGATATTGGCGAAAGACCGTTTTACAGAAAAGAGTCGGATGTGTATCCCATTTTCCGGGCATGCGAAGGCCAGTTGCTGTGTCCTTAGACACAATTTCACTGGCTTCAGCAGTATGAATTTCCCAGGCAGCTGAAGGTTACTGAGATGACCAATGTTCACACAGATGGTCAGATGATGCATCTTCGGATGCAGCAGAAGCTGGCAGTAGGTGTCCCTATGCACAATATGCCTCCTGTTGCATTAGCGTCTTATCACACAGACACTAAGTACATAGATATAGCGGCTCTGTGATAGGCATCCATTTCTGGATCAGGCCCACACAGGTGCAAAGTTATGCAATTTTTTTGCTTTATCCAAACTCTGAGTCAGCCCTATTGTTTCAAATATTCATTCAACATAGTAGTGATCCCGTGCAGCTTTTAACACCCCATTACTGTATGTCTGTGGAATTGTCCCATAATCATTCTTTACTGAGCAACGTATTCATTCAACTGCAGAAATAATGGGAGGGAAGCTCCAAATCCAATATAAAATTTAAACTCTACATAAAGAAAATCATATATTAAAACATCTAAACAATGCCACATAGGCACTCATTCTACACCTTATTTTCCCTCTCTTTCAGTTTGAAGTGGAGCAATTTTGTAGAATTGGCTTCTCAATTAAAATTGCTAACATCACATTAGCGCCCATAGATAAATGCACATAATTTGCATCCACCTGGATTAGATGGTTGGGGTTTAAATGATTCATATTCTTAAAAAATGAACTTGCATATCTCAAGCACTTGCCCATCAATTTCCTTTTTGAGAGATGGTGATGTCATGGAAATGGAGTCTGCAAGACATTGTTCACATTAGTCATGGGTGGATAATGACTTGCTTATTAGAAGCACATCAATTCAGGACACTAAAACATGATTATTCTGACCCCACCTTCAACTCTTTTATTCACCCCTTTTCAGGGCTGTAACAAAGGATGTGTGACCGATGTTGCAGCCCAGTGTGCAATGCCAGGGGTTGCTGCTTCAATAGCACGACTTACAGAGCACCTTTGGAGGCAATCATCTTATAGCTCGCCTGGTGCACATCTTCCTCCTCTTGTGTGATCTCATGGTGTGATGTAAGTCAGTGCCAAGTGTTCCAGAACAGGGGCCCTCCAATCTCTGCTACAGTGCTCTGCTTCTTTCCCACTTTCAACAGAATCGGTATGAAATACCGCCGGCCGCATGGCCAGCAGTTCGATTCCCAGCAGGGCCTTGCCGACCACAGCAGAGTTCCTGGAAGCGGAAGCCTGACAGCGCTGGAAATCCCGATTATTGATAGGTAAGTATTGACTAACCTAACCTAACCCCCTAACCCTCCTTAGGGGTGCCTAACCCTAACCTCCCACCCAAGTGCCTAACACTAATCCCCCCTCTAAGTGCCTAACCCTAACCCCCCCTTCCCCGCTGCCTAAACCTAAGTCCCCCCTGGGGGTGCCTAACCCTATCCCTTCCTCCCCCTAGCCAAACCCTAACACTCCCTGGCGGGGTGCCTAACCCTAAGTCCCCCCCCGGGTGCCCTAAACCTAACCCTCCCCCCGTGCGGCTGTCCGCTCATGGCGCTCGTCATCCCTTCGATCTTGATGCCGGGCGCTGGTCTCCCGGCATCGGGGAAATGTCAGGCGTCTGCATCTAGACGCCTGGTATTTCACCCTCGCCGGGATATGACAGCCGGGATGCCGGTATTAAGGCAGCCGGCTTCCTGATTGTATACCCTTTCAACACCTCAAGAATATATGGTGAGTTTTTGTGCATTGATGTGAAAATGTAGTAATACTGGAATCTGCATATGATATATAAATATTTATTGGCTGTATCTTTACCAATGTTGCTTAGAGATGAGCAGTTCGGTTTTGACTTGGTACTTTTAGCCAAATTAGTGCAAATTTGGGTTAGTTCAGATTTATTTCATTGGCTATCCAAAACACGTGAGAGCTGTATAGCCAATATGATGCCAGTTTAGAGATTCAAACATAAATGAGTAAAACTGAGTAAAACCGAATCACTCATCTCTAGGGTTGATATATAACATATAATCGATACACAAATAGGTATACATCATGTTCCTCCAATATGCATTATTTGTACAAAACAAACATATGTAGATTTTTACCAACTTAATATAAAAAAAATTAAAACAGTGTTGGAGCAGGGCTGTGTGCCACCCTGGGTTGGTCTTCAAACATGTGACATAATGTCATGCTAAGGGTGCTGGGCAACCAGCACTAGTAAGTAGAGCACTACTTGCTCTACATGCTGCATGGTACACTCCTGGAAAAACACTACTGACTGCAGAATGCTGTTCCCTGCACCCTGCAAACCAAATGTAGGTGTTGCGGGGTAGTAAGGGTGCTGTGCCCAAGGCCCTTTGCCCTGGGTGATGGCACTGCTCTGCCACCCAAAGTTACGGCTCTGCATTAAAATACACTATAGTCACAAAAGGTAAATAAATATAATTCTTGTTCTTTCACACATGCTATTTTTCAGATATTTATGTGGCTAGAATGTGTAACATTTTAAATTCAAATGGAATAAAGTTTAAAGAAGGGGTGGTCCTTCCTAAACTAGTACTAGGCTGCACTGCAATGTTTTACTTTTTTCACTATACTTATTTCCATCTGCAAATCTTCAAAAGGTCATGCAGAACAATTTTCCTTAATTCATAATGCCCTTAATTGTTTTGAGGTTATTCAATGGGTAATAGCAATGAGAAAGGTCACACTCAAATGAGTTCTGTTGGTTTCCTAGGCAACTTTCATACCTGCTGTAGTAGTACAAATATATATTATTTTTAACTTTTGAAGACTTTGTAAAGTTACTTGAAGCAAACAAGAAAAACAAAACATGATAAATTGACATAGTTACAGTATGATAATGTATACAGAAAGATGTTTTCAACATTAGTTGAATGTAATGTCTGCAATAGTAAAATACAACTTTCTGTGGAACTAAGGCCCTCATTCAGAGCTGCTCGTAAGCGGTTGTACGCATCATCCGATGTTGTTAAACCATGCATGCGTCGGTGTAACAGTGCGCATGTGCGAACGGAAGATTGCGATCATTTTTTCATTCGCTCGTCGAATAGCGAACAGGAAGTGACATGTCAAATGTGATTGACAGAAATGTCCGTTTTGGGGCGGTGATGGGGGTGGAGATGGGAAAACGCAGGCGTGTCGAGGCGTTTTTTGGGCGTACATAAATTATCTGATGCGAATGGCCAATGTGAACGGAACAAGTGTTACGTCACTGTCTGATCCACTTTCCATTCAAACTGCTCACTCAGCTTGTGGTCTGGTATAGTCTACCGCAATGATGATGGTCTCTTCGTTCTTCCCGAGGCTCATCGATGGTTTCCAGATTTATCAATTGAGGCCTCAAAAACAGTTTTTAATTGCAAAAATGCTTGTAAGGTGTTTAGCCAATAGCCTTTTTTAAGTAGCAAAAAAACGTACGAAGGTGAACTATTCAGCTGCTAATTTCTGGGTTAGACAATCAATTAGCTTACAAATTTATTTTACATTTGCGTGTTTTTGCCAAATTTGTTTTCTTTTTTTTTTAGGGCAACAATATTGTACGCAGGTTTGTTGTTTTTCTTCATTTTTAGGGGCCAAGAAAACAATCGTCCTTTTGTTTTTTGCTAAGTGTTAATTCAAACTCATAAATTGTTTTTAACCCTTGTGTTTTTTTGTTCATAAAAAATATTTAGATTTCCATTGTATTCTTTGTAATGTTGTTTGCGGGATTACATTTTAACCAGTTTTTTTATAAATTAACAATAGAATTGTGCAGATTTTCAACATTATTTTATTTTATTTATTTTTTTTGTAAAAAAATTTTGGGGAAATAAAAAAAACTTGATAACGTAAAAACAAATAACAAATGATTTTAAAAACACACAAACAAAATAAGTGGCATTTGAAATCCACAAACAAACACAATTAATAAAAAATTCACAAGAAAGGAGAGGGAGGTTTTGGGCATTAAGGATTATGGGGCAAACACTGAGAAGGATTGTGGGAAAATTAGCCAGTGCTGTCATCGCCTTTTGGCCCATTTGGCCAGGGTAGGGAGGGAGGCTGAATGGGTCTGGGATGTCCTTCTGCTGGCCTGGCCACAGACAGATGTTGTGGCCTCTGGACTAGGTATAGGGCTAGGCACATTTGGAGGGATGGCTGTTGTTGTGCCAGAGGTGGAGGGTCCTGATGTTCCGGCAGGAAGGGAGGCCAGCTCCAACATGTGCTGGCTAATGAGCTGCTCCAGGGCATTTGCTATTCGCATGTTGGCCCCAGTATTTTCCTCCAGGGCCTTAGCAATGGTCACGTTGGCTGCAGCTCTTTGCTCCAGGGTGTCCGCCACCCGTAGCAGATTGGCGTCCATCCTCAGCAGAATCTCGGTCTACTGATCCGTTTTAATATTGGGCCATCTACTCCAAATCTGTGAGCTCCAGTGACATAGGGGTGGGATCCCCACTTGTCCCCCCTGCATGCCTAGCCCTATCAGCCAGTTTTTGCTTAAGACGATATTTGAAGTCGCTCCATCTGTGGGGTAAAAAGTTGGCATTATTCTGGCAGTATTTGGACCTGTAAACACTTTTTACTAAAATGTAGTTTTTACGTACCGGCGTTTGACCTCCCGGGTTGAACGTTCAAAATCACCCACCCTATTGACACCACTGGCTATGTCATCCCACATTTTCCATTTCTGGCTTGCACCCATATTCCATGCTGCCTGTGGCAGGTTGTCATTGCACATTTGCACCAAAACCTCCATCTCCTTTCTTGTGAATTGTGGCTGCCTTTTTGGGGGGTTTAGTTGGCCTACTAGGCTCAGCAGCCTCTTCCATGGCATCCTCAACACCTTTTTTTAAAATGGGATTAAAATTTATAATGTAAAATTTTCCAAAAATTATTGTTAAATAGTATCCTTTTGCCCAATAAAGAGAAATACTTACCTGGCGCCTCTTGGCGCTGCTCTGTAGTCATTTTGGACTTTCAGGTCTCACTACAGCAGACCGATTTGGCTTTTCAGTGACGTTTTTATACATGCGTCAGCATTATTCGGCCACATCATTAACTGTGCGCTCCTATTGTCCGTCCTTAATTTGAGCGGGAAAATAAAGACTATTTATGGCTTGGTGTGACTGGAGTCGATGTGGCATGTTGTTTGTTGGAGGTTTGGCGTAGGAGTATTTTTGAGGTTTTGCGGTTGAGTAGAAGGAGGAAATCTTTGGAGCTTTTTTTTTTTTTCTAGCTTCTTTATTTTCCGTTTGTTATTTTTTTTATTGTTTGGCTATTTTTTTGTGATTTTTTGAGAAAGCATTTTAAAAACCACCATAAAAAATAATAGTATATAGTTTACAAATGTTTGTAATATTTTTTTTTGGTTTACAGTTATTTTGGCATTGCCCCAGTGAAGTTTTTGAACTTTGGGATATTTCTGTTTTTGGTAAGTGTTTTTGTTTTCATGATTTTACAGATTAGATGTGTTGTTCTTAGCATATGTTTCGCAAAGTAATGTTGTTTATTTTCTGGGAACAATCATGTCTTACCACTAAATGTAGCGTACTATTTAGCAAACTAATGTGTCTTGTTTTAACTGTAAAAGTAGCGTACTATTTAGCAAACTAATGTGTCTTGTTTTAACTGTAAAAGTAGCGTACTATTTAGCGAACTAATGTGTCTTGTTTTAACTGTAAAAGTAGCATACTATTTAGCGAACTAATGTGTCTTGTTTTAACTGTAAAAGTAGCATACTATTTAGCGAACTAATGTGTCTTGTTTTAACTGTAAAAGTAGCGTACTACTTTGCGAACTAATTTTTTAATAAATTTTCAGTGTAAAATCATGTCTTAACACTAAATGTAGCATAGTATTTTCTGAACTAATGTGTGCTCCCTTCTTTATTTTTTCACAAAAACAATTTGTTTACAATCATATTTTATTTAATGAATCTTAAACATATTTTCTACTTTGAAATGTAGGGTGTTCTGCCCAGGCCTGTAAGCATCTTTGGATTTCTGAGAAAAGATAAGGTTATTTTTCTTAACACATTTGTCTAAAACAATAACTACCTGGCTTACCATTTCAGGTTGATGTTGGTCGTATTATCTTGGCCATGGTTCCAGAACCCGACCAACCTCAACTTTGTCACAGGCATAGGCCTCGTAGGCGTGCAAGGCCCCAGATATATAGAACATGTGTCACCCTTTTTGGAATGACAGATGATGAGGTATTAAGGCGATACCGTCTGCCGCCACAAATCATCATATACACTCTCTCATTAATAGAGAGTGATCTTGAATGGCAAATTGAAAGTCCTACAGCAATACCACCACTTACGCAAATTAATGTCGGTGTTACATTTCTGTGCCTCAAAATCCTTTCAAACCACTGTGGGAATACTTGCGGGAATATCCCAATCCTCCTTTTCAAGGATCCTGAGGGCAGTGATGGAGGCCCTTTTCAAACACCTCCATCATTTTATTAAAATGCCATTGGATATGAGTACCCTTAATGTGGCGAAGGCCAATTTTTACCAAATAGCTGGCTTCCCACACATCATAGGGGTTGTGGATGGCACTCACATACCACTTCAGCCTCCATCAAGGCTGGAGGCTGTTTTTAGGAACCGCAAGCACTTTCATTCACTGAACGTAATGGTGGTATGTGATGCCTCCCTCCAGATCCTGTCCCTGAATGCCAAATTCCCCGGCAGTGCACATGATTCCTTCGTCATCTGGCAATCAGGGATTTGGCACAAATTAGACAACCTACAAGCTGGTGATGCGTGGCTTCTGGGTAAGTTGACACCTTCTGTTGCAACCAATGCAAAGCTTGTTACACAATGGTCCTGATGTTTGTTTTTGTTTTTTCACAGGAGACAGTGGTTACCCTTGCAAGCCCTGGCTGCTCACTCCTTATTTGGCTCCCACATCAGGGCCACAAAGTGAGTATATTTTTGCACTTACAGCCACCAGGCAGGTGGTGGAGCACTGTATCGGCCTTTTAAAAGGCCGATTCAGATGCCTCCACCGCTCTGGTGGCGAGCTCATGTATTTGCTGGCTATGGTTTTGAAAATTGTGGTCCTGTGTGGCATATTTCACAACATTGCCATAAGGAGTGGTGTCCCAATGCAGCCAGAGGATGCCTTGCCTGAGGATGGCCCCCCGTGGTTTGTCGGAAGTCAGTATGTGGGGGGGCCATACGCAATGACATTGTGGCCTGATTGTTTAGGTAATTATTTTCAAAAAATCAGTTAATTGACACAATGTAGACATGTAAGATTTTAATGGGCAATTTTAATTTGTGTTTTCTTGTTTTTTGTCTTTTATTCCATAAAATTAACCTAAAAAACTATGCCTACTACCTGATCCAAAAAATTTACTTCATGTGGACACAATGGATATAACTTCGGGAACAATGATTTATTCACCTCATTTGTGTATTCATGTTGGCATGCTACTTCTTCAAACAGTTCTTGATTGTTGTTATTTTGTTCTTTTTGGTATTGGTTGGATTTTTGTGTGTGTTTTCACTGTGTGAAATGATTGTGCCAATTCACTTTGTGTTTATTATTTGTGTGCATTAAAATTATTTTTACCATTAAATAAACATTTCCTTTTTAAATTACAGGCAAGTGTAACCTGGTCCAAAAAAGGCAAACTTGCTTAATGGCTAATCCTGTAATGTGTTAAATTGTACATTATTTTACCCTGCTTTGTGGCAAAAAACAAAAACCAAAGGTATTATGGTGAATCAGTATGTTTTCTAATCTAGCCCTAAGCAGGTTTTATTTAATTTTTACATTACCCACAAAACATTAAAAAAACATTTGCAGTTAATTCTACAAACCTTTTGGTATTGTTAGGTGTTTAATGTGCCATCTTACATACTTACTTGAGTTTTCTACAATCTAATTTACATTACTTAAAAACTCATGCTACAATAGTCGACTTATGTAAGGTTCAACAATCTAATATTTCCAGACAAGGAATGAGACTTTAATAAATCAAAATAAATTTTATTTTTATCAACATTTTCTGGGTGGAAAATCAAAAAAATTAGTGGTGCAGGAGCGCCGACATATGATCCAGGACCACGAGCATGCCTATGACATGGCCTCAATCTCTGCAAGCCATCCAACATTTCTTGCATCCTCCTCTGGTCCTCTGTGGGTTCAAAAAATGTGTGGATTACTAAAATGACACCTTAATTTATATGTTACCAAACAACTTAAAAGACAGACTATACAAAAACAAAAGAAAAAAAAATACCAATAGGGACAACTAAGCAAAAATACTACATTTGTTGGTACCGTAAACAAGAAAGACACAAGTTTGAGTGTTTGGACATGTGTAAGGGGAAACCATCCTAGACATTGTTGCACTAAAATATATATCCAAAACATTAGAAAAACTTGACAATTTTGAACAGCACATGCAAAAGGACAACATCAACAAAAATGCAAACATTTAAATTCATAGTTTAAAAGGGAAACATACCGGTCATTATGCTGACTGGGCCAGGAGCCCCGTTATCGTCCTCCTCAGAGGTGGGCCAGTGCTGGTCGGATGGAGGAGGGGTAATTTGGCTGGAGGTTGAGGGTGAGGAAAAGATAGGGGGGGTGGAGGGGAGGGTGATGAAAAGATAGGGGGGGTGGAGGGGAGTTTGAATTTGGAAGGATGGGAATCGGATGAGAGGGAGGGGCATCACTGCCTGCCAGGTGTGGGGTGGAGGGGGAATTTGCGGAAGGTTGGGGAGAGGATGATTGGGAGGGAGTGGGGGCTAGGGGACATGCCCGATGTTGTCGATTTTGTTGACGTTGAAGTCTGCGCTCAGCCCCTAAATGAGTTGGACAAATTTATATTAGTACATATTTAATATTTTTTGCAAAAAAAAGACACACCAAAAAATAAAAAAAAAGGCTATACAGAAAACATGCACACCACAGGTATGGCCAAAATAAAGAAACAGGGCTTTACGCAAAACATGCACACGCAGGTATGGCCAAAATAAAGAAACAGGGCTATACGGAAAACATGCACACGCAGGTATGCTTACATTTAAAATGTTAAAAAAATACTCTTACTTTCCTGAATTTGCAGATGCAAATTTGCCAAAAGGCGTGGGGATCTGCGGTGGAAATCTGACCATCACCTTTCGAGCTGGCCGATATTGCGGCGGTAGCCCAAGGTACGCAGCCAGTGCCGCAACCCCGCATAGGCTTGCCGCTTGCGGCGGATAGTGATTGGGGCCTGATGTTTTGTTATTCTCAGGTCCATCACATCTGTGAGGACCAGGAGTTCGTGACGACAAAATGCTGCGGCTCTCATGATGGCACTGATTTTTTCAACACAAAACAGTTATAATAAAGGTCCCAGAAAAAATTTGATTGGCTAATGTACTTTGAAAATGAACAGGAAACATTGTATTGGTAATTGTATGAGTCATGTGACTTACATCCTCACAAATATAATGTGAGTTATGATAGGCTTGATGCAGTGACATGCGTAAGCTAATTTAAATAATATTAATAAAGATTAAAAATCTGCATATAAACTAACGCAAAACAATAGTAGCATTCAAACAAACTTTAACATTTGAAAAACCATCCCCTTGGTACAAACGTACGTATTCTGCGGAAGGAATGACACACACGAACAATAATAAAGTTTATTGACATTGTAAAAAAAAACGGATTGCAAAGATGTGAATACCAGTTAAGCTAATGAATATACTGATTGCTATTAATCGATTCAAGTATGTTGGCAGAATGAAATAGCAGGCAATCAAAAAATGACAGTGCCACTTCCGGATTTGACCTGTGCAAGCGTTCCCTGCAACCAAAGAGGAGACGGACGGTCGCTATTTTGAATGTTCGCTAGCTAGAGGAGGGGTTGGGAGACTATGGGGCAGAAAATAAGCTACGAGCGAACATACGAGAGAGCGCTTGAATTTAAATATTTCCGCTCGTACGGCGAACGAGTGAACGGCCACTTGCGTCCGGGTCTGAATCAGGCCCTAAGATTGTTGCAAATTGCTATTAAAAAACAAAATAATTATTTTCTGTCTGTTTTATTTGTTGTTGCAAATGATTTTATGAAAAACATGTACATTTTAATCTGAATGTTATGAACTTCCATTATGCATATATGGCTTTAATTTATTAAACATATTAAAACTATATCACAGTGCATTTACAGTAATTGGTTACTTTATTTCTTATTTTATTGATTACTTTATTGGTTTCCATGCCCATTGTTCTAAATGAAGGTGCAGCTACAGTTGCTTAAAGAAAAAAATATTTTGCCTGGTTTTGGACTAACTATTTAGAAACGCATTTGAATCTACCATATCACAGAAAAAAACAAACTATTCCTACTATTAAAATGGGATGTGACTTTTATAGTATGTAAGTTGCAAGGGACCAGATACAGATTTATACTAGTTTATGGGTTTTATCTTATTGAGCCTAAAAGTAAATAGTGGTCAACAAAATAAATACAGAGGAGCTGATGGAGAGCTGTAAGTATGCCCATTTGCAGTGTATGTTGCATGAATTTGCATTGCTCATGGGGTCTGAGGGCCTGATTCAGAGGCGCTCCCAAAAAGTGAGTGCTCGCTCTGAATCAGGGTGGCCGCTTATTTTTTACCCGGCCTCCTGGCCGCTCGCTAAGCTGTGGCTGACCACCCACAGCTTTAGCGGGCAGCTAGATGATGGTTGCGATGGTCGCAACCATTGCGACCATCGGGCTTGTGACAAGACCCTTGTGGTAGGGTCTTGTCTGCCGCATGCCCCAGAGAGCTTCTGGCTCTAATAGAGCCGGAAGCTCACTACTGACATCACTGGTGATGTCAGTAGGGCAACCCACAAATGGCAGGTGTTCCTTCAGGAATGCCTCCATTTGTCCAGCCACCCCCCCACTCCGCCTACAAAACGGGGTGAGCCGTCGACAGCCGCCCCATTTGTAGTGAGCCCCGGATCGAAAGAATTTCTCTCTCACTACGGGGCTTGCGCACGTGCATTGTGCACGCCGGCATGCACAATGCACAACCATTGACCTACTTGCTAGCGCATAGAGCTCACAAGCAGGTCTGAATCAGGCCCAGAGTGCAATATACAATGCAAGTGCAATGCTGATTGCATATTCCTGATTATTGGGAATCTGAGCGTGCTCAGAACCCATTCTGTGAGTGTGCAGAATGGGTCCTGTGCAATGGCACGCAGCGCCTTTGATGCGTCTGCCTGTTTGACAAGTAGAGGTATTTAAGGGGCGGTGTGGGGTCATCCGGCACTCCCGGAAATGGGGATGTGTCCACCTGGTTTTTTGGGAGTGACAAGACCAGGGACTGCTTTGATAGACACAGTTTCCTGGCCTCAAAAGCTAGCCAGCCTGAGTAAGCTGAGGCTTACTCAGCTGGCCGGCAGCCCGGCACCATGATATTTTCAACCTGCAACCTCAGTCGCAGTGCTGGAATCGCAAATGCAGCAGTGCATGTCATACACCTTCTGCTGCATTTGTGTATTAGCAAGGATGGAATTGCAAAGCTGCCTGCATGCAGCTTTGCAATTCTGTCCATTACTGAATCACCCCCCTAGTCCACAACTGTACAAACTAAAGAGCAGTCATTACAATTGCATCTACACTTATGAGATAGAAAGTAGTAAAAATTAGGATTTCTCACATGGGCAAAGTTCATTGAGGGTTTGCTCATAAAAATATGTCCCATTCAGAAATGGACATTTTCAAAAATATGCCTGTTTGTATTTTCTGCACCTTGTATAGGGTAGGTGTAACTGCTCACTGATGACTAGTAATAAACCAAGACCACATGCAAATGTGGTTTCATCTCTAGATCCAAAAATGGTTATATATGCATATGGGTATATATAAGCATTTATTACTTGAAGTTTCTTTTCAGCAAGGTAAACATCATTTATTTCAAACTCTCAACCAGGCCCAGTGTCTATTGTATAAATTTACCAACATACAATTGAAAAACCCTCAGAATTTCAGAAATTTTAAAGCTACAGTAATGTAATCCCTGGGGCTGCTGTGACTTGAACACCCAATGGCTACGAACAGCCTTTGCCTCAGCAGGAGGCGTGATGGACACTGCCTGTTGCCAGCCCAGGGAACTACAGTTCCCAGAACAATTCTGAGAAACATTTCAGTGACAAACTGACCTGTGAAAAGTGGCTTAGGAAAAGGATGCCAGTGAAAGAACATATTTGGGAAAGTGAATGAGGAGACAGGATCATTAGAGAAACTGAGCAAGGAAAATATCTATGTGAGATCATAGTTTTTGGGAAGGTGATCCAACTCCAAAGGACACTGTACCAGTACGTTGGGGAGAAGAGTAGATTGGTGGAAGAGTCTCGGCAATTAATGAACACACACAAACCTTAGTGCTAATCAAGCCAAAGAATCAAATATCAGTGCAGCAGTAAATGGAAGATGTGATTGCCAACCTCACTAGCAGAAACAATGATAAAAATAACTGCGCTGTAATATTTTGGTTGGGACATATTGAACAGCACATGAATGATATGCAAAATAATTAGATTTTATTTGCCTATAAAAGAAGCAATATTGTAAATAAGTACAAAACAGATGAAAAATATGCAAATTGGAGACCATAAGTCACATATATTCCGCTAATTAGCTCATATTAAATATAAAAAGAAATAAGAACATGAAAGAATAAATACAAATATAAGGAGTTGATCAGGCTCCAATAAATTGCATCTCAATATCCAGATAGTAGTATAATAAAAATGTATGAGTCCTGTACAAACAACAATCCCAGATTGTATAGCTAGCGAAACCTCATTTAGGTACTCTATCAAGATATGTTGTATCTTTGTAATTTAAAAGGCAATGTTGAAAGACTATAGCTTGTTGGCAGCTCTCCCCATCAATTAATATTAATACTTTGAGGCCATCACAGTGGTAATTCCGGCCAAATATAGCACTGGACACTGGACCCCCGCTAACAGCCTCCACTGCTGGCCACAACAGCCAGGAGCCACTACTCTTCCACTGCTGATTGGCGGCTCCGACGGACATAGTCCCTAGATGGAGACTGATGCCAACCACAGAGTGACATTGTGCCGCTGCAACATTGCCGGATGCCAGTTGCTTGCTTACCATGCTGAACCGCATCTGGATCAGTGTCCTGAACACCCAATGACTGCGCTAATTCATCTACAGGTATCTCACTGGCTTTAGCCATACATAAGCTTACAGTACTTCACCTTGCTTCTTGCAAAGCTTTTAAAGAACCAGCATTCATCATTATAGGCCTGTTACTGGACTGCATGATCAGTTTCTATATATTATATATGGCTGAGTTATGTGACTTTGCTATATTTGGCCAGAATTACCACTGTGATGTGCTCAAAGTATTAATGTAAATTCATTGATGGGGAGAGCTGCCAACAAGCTATAGGCTTTCATCATTGCCTTTTAAATTACAAAGATACAACATACCTTGATAGAGTACCTAAATGAGGTTTCTCTAGCTATACAATCTGAGACTGTTTTTTGTACAGGACTCATACATTTTTATTATACTACTATCTGGATATTGAGATACATTTTTTGGAGCCTGATCAACTCCTTATATTTGTATTTATTCTTTCATGTTCTTATTGCATGTGCATACATAAATTAGCCACTGTGATACCAGACATGTCCTGAGTTCTCATAGCGTGTACAGGAGTTAGCAATTCCTGAGTGAGGTCTGGGCTTCCTTAACTGTGCTTCTGGGTTCGATGTTACTCAATCTTACTGTTGTTTCTCTATGTTGGCCAAGTGTACGGATGTGAGCAGGAGGAATGTCCTTATGTCAGGCTGCATTCGCAATGTGATTGCAAACATAAAAATAGCACCACTGATATTAACAATGCAATTGTGTGCGTATAAGCACAATAGTGATCCATGCTGAATCAGGCCCAAAGTGAGGACAGCACCGAGTGATTCCAGTGCAGTGTGTGAGCAATGAAGCTAGTCAGCACACAGAAGCTGCACAAAATACAGAGTGACAACAACACAGAGTGATTCCAGTGCAGTGTGACAAAACAGAAGCTTATTAGTGTACAAGAATTGCACATTTATGTCTATGAGGAGCATACACCCAGGAACCACACCCATAATGAGGTTTATCAAGCAAAAAGGTGCAGAAAACTATACAATCTGGAAGTTTGCTATGAAAATTAATTTAAAGCATTAAAGATTGTGGAAGGTCACAGTAAACCCAGGTGAAGTACCATGCCCAGACAATATAAAGAGAACCATGGGTACAATAGGCTAAAGTGTAGAGCAACATGTGTGATCTATTAAACATGGGAAGGAGTCAGCAAATGACATTTGGACAGCACTGCAGGCAACATATCAATATGGGAGTCTCATGAGAGGAATTAATTTTAGAAGTGTACTATACTGTACAATAACAAGGTATGTGAATGCAGTAGAATGAGTGGTTACATTGTTTCTCAGCAACTTTTGTCTTTTGGAGTGAAAGTAAATTATGAAGAAATTGCTATGGAAATGCTACAGAACTTAATTCATGTGTTTGACTTCCTAGTAGTGGCAAACACAGAAAAGTTGACAACAAACCAGTTAGAGCAAAGTTATTACAGTTCCAAGAACATATGCCATGTTAATCAAGTGCTGAGAACACTGCATTACACACAAAAAGTAAAATATTTATATATTTCAAGTTTAAGTGCTACATTTTGTCAAAATAGCATTTAAATGTAATCAAAATAATTTGAGTTCTATACAATGCATGAAATGCAACAGCAAAATTGAATTAGCTCTAAGTGTTACAGATAACCACATAAAAGATGGTTGGTACATTGATTAAGGTGCAACAAAGAAATTCAGCTGCAGTCAGGAATGGCTCAATAAGTTAACCAAATGTAACCCTATCATAAAATAAATACATTGACAATCAAGTGCTTATAGTAACAAAAGTAGGAATAATTGAAGCCCATCTGAAAGTTGGGACTAAAATTAATGTCACAGAAATCCAAGACATGCTTTATTTACCAGGAAAGGGCACAAATCTTATAGCCATCAGTGTCCTAGAGCAGAGTTCACTTCGCTAAAGGAAAATGCATTGTGAAAAACCGTAGAGCTACAAGGACAATATGTCGGCAATTGTATGCCCTTGATAAACAACACTGTTATGGGATGATGACAAGTGAGTCACAGTCACTGGAAAGTTGGTACAGAAGATTTGGTCACCATGAATATGACAGTGTTCAAAATCTACAAAATTAGATAGTTGTAGGAATGTCAAAGACTAACACAGAGAAACCCGTTTGTGAGAACTGTATATCAGGAAAACAAAGTTGTCAGCCAGTTCCAAAGTTAGGTAATATAGCTACAACACCACCACTTGACTTAGTGCATGCAGGTGTGTTTGGCCCAATAGAAGTAAAGTCAGTAATTGGATACAGATACTTTATCGGAGTGAACTCTGAAGTAGTAAAGCAGATTTCAGACAACAAAAGACATGTAGAATATCAAACTGGTCACAGACTCAAGACTCTGAGATCTGACAATGGTGGAGAGTATCTAAACAGAGAAAATATGTAATAGAGAATTAATTGACCATTGCCTATATACTACTGAGTAAAATGGTGCAAGTGAATGTGCTAACAATACACTAGCAGGGAGAAAGCAAGATGTATGCTACAGGACGAAGGCCTAGATGAGCATTTTTGTGCAGAAGTTGTGTCCACAACGTTTTATCTCAAAAACCATTCTCTTGCAGATGCCCTAAAGGACATAACACCTATTGAAGCATGGTCAAAGAGAAAACCATGGTTAAAGCATCACTGAACTTATAGAAGTACATCCTACGTACAAATACCGAAAGAAAGAACATGCAAGATGGATTCAAAATCCGTAAAGTGCATCATGCTTGTCTTTTGCAATGAAATTAAAGTCTACAGATTATGGAATCCAAGTACCAAAAAGCTTGTCAAGTTGATAGGTTATATAAAAAAAAACAAATTATAGAGAAGTTGGAAATTGATATGCAGAACAAGTATGTGTCACTGGACATGTCAGCAGCTGGAGATGTAGCAGAATCAAAAGCTACCAGTGTGGAATTTCAACCACAGACAAGGTTGCCTGTAAGATCAAATATCAGCAAGGTATCTAAGAGGTATGATGAGGAACTAGCAAATATTGCAATCAGTAAGCCTCAAGACATCTAAAAGCCAAAGTTAAAGCCTGATTGGTCTGAATAGAAATATAAGAAAGGTAAAGAGACTTTGCAAGATTTAAAGGTCACAAGTGAGGAAAACATAAAGAATCGTGAGAGTGACAGTAGTTCTAAGTTTGTGGGTCAAGAAACTGTAGTTATGCCCCATAATGTCAGTGATGAGACTCTTGCTAAGGCATCTAACAAGGAGACTGGATCAGAGAAACTTGTAGCTTGGAGGTTTTTTTCTATATTCCAAAGTGACTACTGGGCTTTGCTACAGCACATGCATGGTGTCATCTTGTCACTGTGTTGAGTATCTCAGTGAGAGACCCCAGTATTGCTGCCACCCACAATGCCTTGCAGCATCTCTGTACCACTAACTGGTCACCAGATACACTCACAGGCTGGTGAGTTGTATATTACTCTGCTCGATCAAATCAGTGTATCACAGTGTGTACAGCTGTATCTCAAATAACACCAATAAAACCATTCCACTGGTTAATCAATTGGGCTATTCAGTATCTCAGAGAATCCACCGGTGTGTATTGGAACTCTGCTACACCTACAGATCTGTACACACACATTTCCAACATGACATAAACCCACACGCAAGTTGAAAAATCAGCATTGTTTTACTGTGTGTATATATATATATATATATATATATATATAATCACTCCACAATAGGGAAGGGCACTCTGAGACTTTTAAATGCATAAAAATAGGTGAAATGTATTCAGCACAATTTCAGGGTGCAATCCCCTTTCTCAAGCCATCACCAACAGCATAACAACTGTTGTTATGCTGTTGGTGATGGCTTGAGAAAGGGGGAGGGGTGCCTAACAGGGAGGGGTGCCTAACCCTATGTCCCCTCAGGAGTCCCTTAAACTAACCCCCCCTACCACCACTAAGAGGTCCTGACACCCGGCTTACCATTGTTCGATATGCCAGGCATCTGGATTTTGGCTGGGGGTGTAATGTAAAATCTGGGGAACCTTTTCACCGTGTCCCCCAGCCAAAGAATTATAATTGACTGCTAGTCAGCCCAGGCCAGGGATCCCTGGGGAGGTTGGGATACCCCCAATAAAGAGGTTCACCCTCTCTAGGGCACTTCAGGCCTGGGTTGATAGCCCAGGGCTATCCTCAGCACCACTGGCCAGTGGGTGCCAGGTTGATTGCGTAAAAGTGTGTGTAAAAATTAGATTTAAAAATATTGTCTTTTATTGGAGAACTAGAGGTCCCAGCAAGCCTCCCCCACATCCTGGTGCATGGGGAACAAATACCAGAATTCAGGGCATTAAGGGCCTGCTGGTACCTCTAGTTCACCTGCAATAGAAATATTAACATAGAGACAAGACTCACACACTGTGAAAGTAAAATTTTATTTAAACATATATGCACACTTATATTCACACTCACGCATACTCACCTTGCGGTTACCACCATAGACTTCAATGGCACTTTCACAACATTGAAGTCTATGGAAGAAAGTGTGACAGACAGGCTGACTGCTCAGAGCCAATCAGTGGGCAGCTCCTATGGAGGAGCCCCCTGATTGGCTACTGGCTCCTGTAATGACAAGAGTCACACTTGTTATGGTTATTCAATCGAAGGAAGGTTATGAGTAAACACATATCCTTCATACTGTCCTACCAGGTTTTGAGTGTGCATTATTTTTGCTTATTAACCCCTTGGATGCCAACTTGGAATGATGAAGATGTGATATACGTTAGAAATAGGGGAGTATGGATTTTTTTTACTGGTGTCGTGGATGCTACTAGACAAGTGGATGTGAATAGATAGAGGGATTATAGGTGAGTATGCGTGAGTGTGAATGTATGATTATATAAAATTTTAGTTATATGATGTGTGTGTCTTGTGGTTGTTTTAATATTTATTTTGCAGGTTCTTTTACTTGTGCTTCTCCAAATTCCAGCATGTGGGGGAGTCTTGCTGGGACTACTAGTTCTCCATCAAAATACAATACTCTAATTTTTTTTTTTATACACACATTTACACTATTAACCTGGCACTCACTGGCCAGGGGTGCTGGGGATAGCTCCGGGCCATCAGCCCTACTCTGGGTGCCCTGGAGAAGGAGGAAACTTTTTTTGGGTAGTCCCCACCTCCCCAGGGATCCCCAGCCTGGACTTTTCAGTTGTCAGATATAATGATTTGGCCGGGGGACCCGGTGAAAGGGTTCCCTTGTTATGGCATTACACCCCACTAGATAGAGTCCAGTGCTGGTTATGCAAAATACAGGGGACCCCCTTCTTATTTTGTCCCATGTATTTCTGCAACTAAGACTGGCTCAACAGAGCCTGGTGCTGGTTTTTAAAATACATGGGACCCCTACTTATTTTTCCCTTGTGTTTTAAGAACCAAGACAGGCTCAAAAGAGCCTGGAGCTTGTTCTGCTTGTGGGGGGGCACATCATTTTTTTAATGTTTACTTTTTTAACAAACAGAAACATTCCCAGATCTGTGCATGGATCAAATGGATTTTGGGCTTTGTTCAGGATTAATGGTGTCCTCAATGTTGAAATATACAGGTAGGTACTTATCCATCATGCAATACAATCAGGGAGGCATCTGATTGGCTCCAATTTTATTCTGCAGCAGGACAATGACCCGAAACATATAGCCAATGTCATTAAGTACTGTCTTCTGAGTAAAGAAGAAAAAGGAGTCCAGAAGTGATGATATGGCCCCCACAGAGCCCTGATCTCAACATCATCGAGTCTGTCTGGGTTTACAGGAAGGATTTGAACAAGCCTACATCCATAGATAATCTGTGGTTAGTCCTCCAAGATGTTTTCATCAACCTTCCTGCCGAGTTCTTCAAAAACTGTGTGCAAGTGTAAATAGAAGAATTGATGCTGTTTTCAAGGCAAAAGGTGGTCAAACCAAATATTGAGGATGGACACAGCAGATATTATTTTGATCTAGATTTCTTTTCTGTTCATTCACCTTGCATTTTGTTAATTAAAAAAAATAAACTATTAACACTTCTATTTTTGAAAGCATTCTTACATTTTTTCCACACGGCTTAAAACTTTTGCAGAGTACTGTTAATGTTTGACCCCATTTTTATGTGAAGTGTTATTATTGTTTCCACAATTTCTATTGTTATAAACAATACATTCCTTTATTAATTATATATTCTCACACAGTTCCTTCTTGGTATTTTCTGCCTGCACATTGAATTGTGCTGTAAGTGTTTCAATAAACTTTTGTAGTTGTTATGGTATCATATAGATAGATGTGTCTTCATACACTAAGGGATATATTAACTAAAGGTCGAGTTTGTGATCGATTTTAAAATCAACATTTATATCGTGTTTCAGTGTTTAAATTTCAGACAGTTTTGAATTTGACTTGAAAATCAACGTCAATGTTTTTAAGGTGTAAATGCTATAGGTTTTGATATTTCAGGTCAAATACAACCTAAAACCCCTCCAAAAAAGAAACACTGCACAGATCACTATGATTTGATTGACTCCTCAAGTCTCAATGCAGAGTAAAAGCCTAGTCAAATGTAATATTTGTAACATTTTATTATATGATTATATAACTTGATGATGCTAGTCTGTATTTGCTGAGAAGCTGCAGGAAATCCTTTAAGCCTGAATGAGAAGCTGGTGATGGATGATATTGCAAGAAAATGAACAATCCAATAAAGTAGAGTAATATACAGTACACTGCCTGTCAAACACACACACAATCTTGGCAAATGCCATAATTAAAAGTGGTACACAATGGAATTGTACCAGGGCCCTCCCACCTACCCTTAAGTTGTATAAAATAAAATGCAGTTTAACAAGCCAAGCACTTCAGCAGCAGGGTCATGAAGTGCTTGGTTTGTTTTGGACCCTCACAAAACAAGCTACCAATGGGATTAAGGTAGCTAACAGTGATGTTAATCATGTCTACAGTTGGAGGATGCCATTATTATCCTCATTCTCACCCTTATCAGTGTTGTTAATATCATCATAATCACACAATAAAAGCTCATCCCAACTGCAATCCACCTTTACAGAAGACTCTGTACTTTGTTGAAATTGGCGGCAAAGGTCTTTCTCATAGAATTTGTAGTTTGTTTATGTGAAAATAAGTTTTTCAAAATTTTTAGATTTTTAGATCAATGTGCAAATGGATGGCAGCTTTTATACCATACTTCCTTTATCTTGCAAGTGATTGTTTCACAGTCATTTGTTGTTTGAAACTACAAGTATTCTTGGTTCCCTTCAGTGATGAAGATCCACTCCCAGCAGCAGCAGTCCTAGCATGCAAGGATTCTTCTTGTGAAACCTGGATAGGGAAGGAGTCAGTTAGACTTTGCAAACTTGATGCAGGAGGACTACATCTGATCATTAAAAAAGATGTTGATGATGAAGGTGTTGGTGGAGAAAGCATGGGCTGGGATCTATCCATGCTGTTGGTAGCTGATTATGGATTGCTTATTATTTTAGTTGATTTTTCTAAATATCTTGCATGAACTGGCTGCAAATGATGTAACAGGGAGGACATTATTTGATGGTTAACATCCCACCCTCAAATAAATTTGGCCTCACAAATGGTACAGATGGCTTGACAGATGTTGTCAAGTTTTGGTTAAAAATTATTCTAGTCAGAATATATGGCATTTTTGGTCTTATGCCAGACATGAAAGTGGCCTTCTTCTTGGCATTGGCAAGTACAGTACTGCTGCCACTGGTGGCTGACTTACTTTGTCACAATCAGCATCCTCCTCCTGCATTTTATCAACTCTTTCTTGTCCAAACAATTATAATTAACATCCTCATTAGCATTAGGTATATAATTATCCTCCTTCAACAGTAGTATTCTCAAATTATATGACAACATCATTAGTTTTACTGTTCCACATCCTCACATTTGTAGAGGGTGCAGAAATGGTGGAAGGAGGCTTCTCTACAATTACAGTTTCACAAATGTCAGACTCACATATAGACACCATTAGACTCTCCTTATGGATCTGTGAAGTTTGTGAACACACTATTTGTTTTTTAACATTAGTGTTCTTTTTGTGCCTTGATTTGTCTGTTTTAAAGGTGACACTTCTAGACTCAGAGCAAAAAAGTTTCCCATGCAGTCACAGGAAATGCCTGATTGTGCTTCTGCAACAGGCATTCGAGTCATTCTAGTGCATGAAACAGCAGTAGCAGGATCACCACTTGCAAGGGAAGCCATGGCCTGATCCTTTACTGGTTTATGGCATGTTGCCAATTTTATATTTTTGGCAGAAAATGTTCCCTTTATTATTAGAGGTTGATGTTTTCTTTAACATTGTGAATATTGTTTAGATCAAGATGCCCTTTCTTTTTTTAAACAATAGATTTTATTATTTTTTGCGAAATAATAATAATAATAATAATAATAATAAATAAATAATCCAAATAAAATAAAAGGAATAGTTACAAATGAAAAATAATACATTAAATGGGATGGGGGTGTTAGGGGATACACAATGCAATCCTAAACACAAAGAAAATACAGCTACCTTTATAAATATTTATGAATCCATAACTCAGAATATATTTTTTAACATTAACAAACAGGAAACATAAATCCTTTGTACTAAAAATTATTGGAAATCCCTGCATTTTGTTGTTGAGAGGGAATTAATAAGCACCTTTCCTTCATATCCACTGATAAATAGTTGCCAACTACTCCATTTCACCTTAAGAAGAAAACCTTTCTGTATATATGGTATTCTTTCTTAAACCTTGAGAGTTTATGTTATAGTTCTTCTGAGTTCCATAGCCGTGGTACCAAATAAATACTTTCAAGTCTGTTGACCTTTATTATAAGTTTGACACTTCTACTGTCCTGTCAGTTTGATCTGTGGATCATGTTGCTTGATCCACTAATGAATGCCCAGTATCTTTTCCATATTCATTGCCTGCTTCATCATCTGATAATGAGCTGCTTGACTATACCTACTGATGCAGTTCCACCAAAAACACTTGATTTCATACTAAACATGTCTTCTGCTTTGAATTCTAAACTATAATTACCTGCTTACCACTAGAGATAGATACATTGACATGTGGATTGTAAAATTATGTCACACATGAACCTGCACAGATTAGACTCGAAAACAAGAGGCAGGTCTATTGTTAACATGTTTTGCCGCAAACATTTTATGCATCTTTATAAATTGGACCCGATTACATAGGGTGAGTTGTATGTTCACAATGGCAAAACATCTAGATGTGTGTTTTGCCATTGTGAGTGGTGGAAATGCCACAAACATGGGATTTAGCATGTTCTCACATTCTATTACATTGTCTGAGTTCTAAAAATGTGAGAGCTTACTGATAAATATTTAGAACTCGGACACTATTACATTTGGCCCAGTATATTTGTGATTGTTTAATAATCAAATAATTTCTCAAGTGATTAAAGTTAACTTTTGCTGCAGGTAATGCATTAATGTAAATGAATGGTATTGTGTTGTTACAATACTATTAGATCATATATGAGCAAGCTTTTACAAATATAAAATACTTTAGTACAAAGAAAATAAACAGCAATTATAATTGTACACAGAAAATGACTTGAGAGGTAGGAAACTAGCAGTTGCACCCTGCCTAGTACACAACAGAAAATCAAAATTGTCACTATAACATTTAGAAGCATATCCATTTGCTCACAAAAAGTTATGTGGACCTCATGACCAATTTTGGATTACTACAGGTATGTTGGGATGAAGAATAAAAAACTCACCTGTTCTGGCTCCTCCGGTCTCTGCTGTGCCCGGTTGCTGAGTCTCCACATTCCCCAGACTGTCTGTAGCATGGACTTCTTCAGGTAGGTTACTTCACAGTACACTGAAGTCACCCACTCACTCAACACACACTAGACTGTATCACGGGGTCACACACATGAGAGGGGGATCACACACAACTGACAGGGGGGAACTGATATTGGGTCAAGCACACAGCAACAGGGGTCTCACACACACAGAAATCACTCACACACTTGTCAGATATCAGAGGGTAGACTTCAACATGCAAGAGAAGTAGAGGAGGAGAATAGCACTGCCTGAAAGTGAGTAATTACTAGAGATGTGTTTTGGTTTTGTTTTTGGATCTGTATCTCCTAGTGCCTTTGATCTAGATTGGTTTTGCCAAAACCCTCCCTTGAATGTTTTGTTTTTGGTTCTATATTATTTATTAAAAAAATCATAAAAACAGCTAAAATCACATAATTTGGGCTTTTATTTGTTCCTACAGTATTATTAACCTCAATTTCCACAAATTTTCAGTCAATTCTGACCACCTCATAGCTCACAATATTGTTTTCATGCAGTTAAGGCCCATAATTTGCACCAAGCTAGGTGGCTGACTAAGCTAAGTGACAGCTGTGGGTGGCACAGACATGTGGCAGTTCAACTTCGCACATTGCACATCAGGAAACAAATGTTTTTATTATTCAAGAGGCCTGAGGGAGTTGGAGTATGTATGTAGTTGAAGGCAGTGACAGGAAAAGTTGATTGGTATTACATTAAATTAAATTTTTTGATTCCGTAGTAAATTTATGAGGGAGCAGGGGAGGGGAGGAGAAGAGGCATTTACAACAACATTTTAATCATTCACATCAGTCCTTGCCCCAGAAGAGTCCTTGAGTGCCATGCATGCTGCTGCTGCTAGTAGTGGATTTTCATCACAGAATGGATGAAGATGATGTTTATTTCCTTCCAATGGACACAGATCTGAAGAGATGTAAAGAGCTCTTGGTAAGCAAATTGTCAGCTCAAGTGGCACATGATGCAGCGATGGCTTCTCCTTCAGTTTCTCCAGCAAGTGCATCTGCCAAGAAAAAAACTAAACTTTCAAAACACCCACTGGTAATGCAGATGAGTCAACACAACCAAGTTTTAAAGTTTGATATCTGGTCTGGTCAGAATTGCCTACAATTAATGACACCTCTACCATGACTACATCTGATACAGTCACCATTCAAAGAATGGTTGAGGACTATTTCAAATTTTTTAATGATAACATCCAAATAGGCATGTCAGGCAGTCCGTTTGACTACTGGCAGGAAAAAAAGGTCATTTGGAGGCCCTTGCACAAACTGGCTTTGCTTTACTTGAGCTGCCCACCCTCTAGTGTGTACTCAGAAAGAGTTTTCAGCACAGCCGGGAACCTTGTCAGTGATCGGCCTATGAGGTCACTTCCCCAAAATGTGGAAAAGATTATGTCAATAAAAATTAACTAGAAATTCTATGTGTAAAACCTTTACCATCATTTATATGCAAAAATAACAGAGGCACGTGTATTGTGTTAAGATGATGTATACACTGATGAGGGTGAAGAATTGGATGATGATGATGATGATGTGGATGGTGACAAAATTTTTACTCTCTAAAGCCAGTTTGTGCACATAAAGATCATTGCCAGCAATGTCAGCTGCCTATTGGTAGCTTGTTTTTTGGGGGCCCAAACAAACCAATCACTTCATGATTGAGGATATTGTTGATGAAGGTGTTGGTGGTGAAAATGGCAGGTGCTTGGATCTAACAGAGAGAAAGGAGCTAGCTGACACTGGACTGCTTGCTGTTACTTTTTTAGCCAAAGTTTCTGAATTTTGAAAAAAAAAACGTTTTTGATGGATGTGCTGCAGATGATGTAACAGGGTGGAGATTCCTAGATGGTTAAGGTCTCTATCTCTACTAATTTTGGCTTTACCACTGGTACAGATACCTGCACAACTGTTTTGTTTGTCATGATTTGGGTTAAAATAATTCCACACCCAAGATTTGGCTTTTCTGGTCTTATGCCCAGGCATCACCCCAGCCTATAACCCCAATTTATATAATTACCCCAGCCTATACCATCATCCCAGATTAAACCAGCACCCAAGCCTATATCATCATCCCATTCTGTGTTGTGTATAAATTACAGCTGCACTCCCCATTAGATTGGGGATTCATTGTCCACTTTAGTGGATGTAAGCTGCATTTTAGTCCATATCACCACCCCACTACATATCTTCTGACCTGGGCTACAGCAAGAGCTGCACTCTGGAACATGGTTGTATGGAGTTGCCCCTCTGACTCTCTGAAATTCAGGCAGAGGGGCCATGGGTAGGGTGGTATGGACACTAAATCAGAGAATGCAGTTTTAGCTGCTTTATTCCACTTTTTAAACCATATCCTCTATTTTCACCTTTTGAAAATATGTTTATGTGAATCTCAGCTGAGGCACTTGTGATGCCATTATGTTTAATATATTCTACACATTATTTAGCACTTTGCTGTTGTCTTGTAGTTGGCTTGTAGACTAATCATCTTTGTATTATTAAATTGTAAAATTGTGAAGATTTTTTATGAATAAGAAAAGAATAACACACTACACTACCACTTACAGTGTCACAATATTTTTTACGATTACAATACATTTCCACTAACAGTGTAAATATTTTTTTACGAATACACTGCTTTTTCCAATTGCAGCATCACAATATTTTCTATGAATAAACTGCGTTTTCCAATTGCAGCATCACAATATTTTCTATGAATACACTGCATTTTCCACTTACAGTGTCACAATATTTATTATACACTGGACTACCACTTACAGTGTCACAAACAATACATGTAGAAATATTACACTGTGGTCTGACAGGCAGCAACACAGTAATAAATAATAATAATATAGTACACTGGGGTAGAGCTCAACAAAATATAGTATTTTTTTATTAATTAATTATTAATTACTTTATTATTATTAGCTTTTATTTTTTTGGTTGGATACAGCAGACTCTTCCCCTGGATGGACACAGCAGCCCCTGCCATAGATGGACACCGCAGCCTCTGAATGGACACAGAAGCCCCTGCCATAGATGGACACAACAACCCCTGGATAGACAAAGTAGCCCCTGGATGGACAAAGCAGCCACTGCCCCTGGATAGACACAGCAACCCCTGGATGGACACAACAGCCCCTGGATGCACACAGCAGCCACTGCCCCTGGGTGGACACAGAAATCCCTGGATGGACACAGCAGACCCTGGATGGACACAGAAGCCCCTGCTATTGATGGACACAGCAGCCCCTGCATGGACACAGCAGCCCCTCTTGGATGAAGCCCAGCCCTGACAGCCCTGGACTCAGCAAGCAAATGGCGCCAATTACCGTGGGGAGGGACTTTTATACAATCCAAAACCCGCAAAAATCCAACAGAGGGATGATGACATTTGCCTCGCTTTGAGATCCAAGTCAGGCTGGAAAACCTGAGCTGGACTCGGTTCTCACCTCATAACTGGAAGTTCGGGTGGGTCTGGTTCTCATGGAACCCACTCATCTCTAGTTACTACTGGACTAATTAAACTAATTGAAACTTCCAATTACTTATTCAGTCATTAGGGGGCTTGCCACAGGGAACGTCCAGACAATTTTTCCCTAAAATACGGTTTTAAGGAAAAATTAGACCTGCTCCGGAGGTAATAAAAAAAATCTTGAGTGCTCAAAAAAAAAATCAAAACCACACACCCAATTGAATACCAAAAATCTTGCCCCCACTGGCCTGGGGTCACACCGCACCCTGCTCCCCGCGGCCTCTGCTGCAAGTGTTCGGGCGGTCATCTGACCACTTGTACATACAGCATGAATGACAGATATATCTGCAGATATATTTGCCACTCACTGTGCAGCACAACCAATGCAATATGTATGTAAATGACAAACATATCGCTGGTACACACTGTCGACGGGCACAAAATATATTGGCCAATCAAGTTTTAAGCACCAGCAGATGTTCATGTCAGACCACTGAAGATGGTTATCAACATACAGCACATCTCTGAACAGCACTGAGCTTAGTAAATTAGACTGATTAGTTTCAGAATGGTATCCTAGGAAACGTCAACTCCAAATCTAAAATAAAGCTCACTTTTGAAACATTGCAGTATATTTAAATAAATGTATTTGCAGTTATCACTGTACAGTACATGCAAACTCATTTCTATTACTAGGAAAACAATTAGCTATCCTTAGAAAATGTTCAGGCATGAAATATAAATATATGTACATTTCTATTTCTTGTCAACACAATTCATTATTTTCTGCCTGATATTAGTAGGATTTCAGATATAAAATCATTAATATTTTATTAAGTAAATATATATTAACCTTAATCTCCCACCCAAATGCTACAAAAACTGGACATGGAACTTTTTTAAATGGAAAGAATTCTACGCTAAAACCCCTGTGTCTCCTCCTAGATTTAAATCCTAATATACTTACTTAAAATGATCTGATAAAGTAAGTCCAGCAGCAGTGAGATGCTACTTTAAAAAGACTGTTGTTAAATTTGATGTTATTTATTTAACATGGTTTTTGTTTTGTGCTTTTACATTTAAAAGTAAAAAAAGAATAATAATTTTAAATTTTCACTGCTCTATATAGCTAGTTGTTTGTGTTTATAATGCAGTTTACAAAATTTTTTGCTATTAGCGAAATATTTTGTTTTTTCTACTGTATAACAATCAACACTTTTTTTTAATATAACCAATTAATTTATAACAAAAGACACTTAAACAATTAATCTTTGCAATTAAAAAAATGAAAACAAGAGATGATTTACATGAATCTGGAAAAAACTTAATACCATTGGGGAAATTTAAGAAGAGGTGGTAAGTGCCAAATGCTTTAAAATGGATAAAAACTAGAGATGAGTGGTCCAGTTCTCAGAGAACAGGACTTGTCCGAACTTCACTATCCAAGCCGAGTTCGGCTTGGCTTTTCCCGCTTGACTCTGATCCCAAAATGAGGACAAAAGTGATCCTTCCGCTGTTGGATTCTAATGGATTTTGGAATATAGAAAGGTCCCGGTCATTGGCGCCATTTCACTCCGGCTGTGGGGAGTGTAGTGAACGGACGTGTTGTTGTGCTTTATCTGGCAGTCAAGGGGCTGCTGTATCCTGCAGGGGTGCTCTGTCTGTCCATCAAGGGGCTGCTGTGTCTTGCAGGGGTGCTCTGCTCTGTTGGTCTAAGGGTGGTCTAGGTGCTCTGTCCATTCATCAAGGGGCTGCTGTCTTTTCCAGGAGTGCTCTGTTGGTCAAGGGGTGCTCTGTCCTTCCATTAAGAAGCCACTGTGTCATCTAGGGGTGCTATGCCCAACCACACAGGGGCTGATGTGTTTTTCATGGGTGCTCTGTTGGTCTAGGGGTGTTTTGGTTGCTCTGTGCCCAGTGTAAAAAAAATAAAAGCTAATAATGTAATTGAAAAAAATAATATATATATATTTTTTGTGCTGTACCCCAGTGTACTAAAGTATTTTTTTTTACTGTGACGCTGCCGGTCCGACTGCAGTGTAATATTCATACATGTATTGTGACACTGTAAGTTGTACCCCAATTTCATCTAATTATTGTGACATTGTAGGTGGAATCACTGTGTAATACACATATTATGACACCATAAGTGGTAGTGCAGTGTAATATTTACACATGTATTGTGACACTGTAGGTGGAACCACAGTGTAATATTCATGCACGTTTTGTGACACTGCAAGTGGTACCCTAATTTCATCCAAGTATTGTGTCACTGTAAGTGGAAGTGCAGTGTAATATTCATACAGGTATTGTGCCACTGTAGGTGGAACTGCAGTGCAATATTCAATATTTGTATTCTGACACTATAAGTGGTACCCCAATTTCTTCCAAGTATTGTGACACTGTAGGTGGAACCACAGTGTATCATTCATACACATATTGTGACATTGTAGGTGGAACAGCAGTGTCATGTCCATACACATATTGTGACACTGTAAGTGGTACCCCAATTTCATCCAAATATTGGGACACTGTAAGTGGAAGTGTAGTGTAATATTCATACACATGTTGTGACACTGCAGGTGGAACTGCAGTGTAATATTTATACATTTACTGTGACACTGTAAGTGGTACCCCAATTTCTTCCAAGTATTGTGACACTGTAGGTGGAACCACATTGTATCATTCATACACGTATTGTGACATTGTAGGTAGAACAGCAGTGTCATGTTCATACACATATTGTGACACTGTAAGTGGTACCCCAATTTCATCCAAATATTGTGACACTGTAAGTGGAAGTGTAGTGTAATATTCATACACATATTGTGACACTGCAGGTGGAACTGCAGTGTAATATTTATACATTTATTGTGACACTGTAAGTGGTACCCCAATTCCATCCAAGTATTGTGACACTGTAAGTGAAATCACAGTAGTCATACACTAAACAAAGAAATAAGTGCCCTGTAGGGATGCTGTATATATTTAAAACTGTTTATACATTATTATTTGTAAAAAATACACAACCATCAAATACATTTAGTGGAAAACCGGTTATACAATATACCTTCTGGCAAGCAATCTATATTAGCAACCTGCAGCCACAGGAATTATTATATTAAATATGTTTGTTTACATACAGACTGACAAGCCTTAAAATTATATAAAAAATTAGTGTTGGGGATAACACCTACTATTGTACATAATAATAGATCTGCAAATTAGTAAGGGTATCTGTAGAGCAAGCAATCTATATCAAAATTTTTCCTGGGTGTATTGTCCTTCCGAAGGACTAGTATTATATCCAAATGTCCAAAAGGACTATAATCAAACAACAGTCAAATGCCTTTAGCTGTCCAACATCCAAGTTAGTATAAGAGAATCAGAACTTGATTATCAAAAATGAAAGCAGTAACATAGATAAATTAATTGCAGCAGTGATATATATAGCAATGTCTGTTAGAATAGCAGCAATAGTCAGAATTAATAGCAGCAATGATGTTAGTTTGTATACAGTATATAACAATCTTTCTCAGCAATGTTCAGTTGTTATTTCATAGACCAACATACAGTATATCCATGGTCAGTCTGTATGAGGTTAATGTCTCAATCTGTGAGCTAGTCTGTTAGCCACACATATTACAGGTTAAAATGAAGTTATAGGCTAATAATACTTAGTTAATTGATTAACTAATACTTAGTTGTTTGATTATGGTCCTTATAGAGATATAACAGACATTTGGATACAACTAGTCCTTGGGAAGGACAATACATCCAGGAAAAGTTTTGATTTAGATTTTTTCTATACTGTACATTGAGACACCCATACTAATTTGGAGGTCTATTACTATGTACAATAGTAGGTGTTATCACCAATACAAATTTTAGATATAATATTAAGGCTTGTCAGTCTGTATGTAAATAAGCATATTTAATATAATATAGTAATTCCTGTGGCCACAGATTACTTGCCAGAAGGTATATAGTATAGCTGGTTTTTCACTGAATATATTTCATGGTTGTGTATTTTTTACAAATAATAAATTACAAACAGTTTTATATATATACAACCTCCTTACAGCAAATTTATTTATTAGCTTCAATCTATTATTCTTTAGCTTCTATCAGTGGCAAGCGGGGCACTTGCCCTGGACGCCGTGAGACCAGCCATGCGCCCCCCCCCCACTGCCGGCCACAGTACTGGACCATCCTAGTTAGCCAGTGTAATGCTGACTGCAGTGAGTGCAGTCAGCACTACACATGTACACAGGACCGGTGCTAAGCTTCCCAGCGCTGGTCCTGTGCTGCACAGCCAAGCCCCTTCCTTCCTCCTGAGCACTTGCCCAATAGCACCAGGAGGAGGGTGGAAGGCGGGGTCATGCTGTGCATAACACACAAATTGCCGCCAGCGCTGGTGGCGATGTGTGTGTTAAACAGCAGCCACAAGCTTTCCGGCTCATGCAGTGGGTAATGGGAGAGATGTCATGATGTCTCTCCCATAATGCAGTGCACGCCAGCATGGGATGACTGACGTGCAGGTGGTGGTCGGAGCTGGAGCGTGGATTCAGGTAATTTTTTTTTTTTTATTTATTGCTTAATTTCAGTGTGTATTTGTGGGGGCACTTGTACTTGGGGCACTGCATCAGGGGGGACTATTACTAAGGAGGGGACTACTACTGGGGGCACTGCATCAGGGAGGCTATTACTAAGGAGGGGACTACTACTTTGGGGCCCTGCTTAAGGGAAGACCTCTAGTGGTGGGATACTACTAGGGGCACTGCATTGGGTGTGACTGCTACTGGGGGCACTGAATCATGGGGGTCAACTACTGGGGACTGCAGTGGGCACTGCATCAAGGGGGACACCAACTGGGTGTACTATATAAAGGGCACTGTATAGGCGGGACTACTACTGGGGGCACTGCATTGGTGGGGACCACTACTGGGTACTACTACTTTGGGGATCTGGTGGGGACCACTAATGGGAGGACTATTACTGGGGGCACTGCATCAAGGGGGACTCCTACTGGGGCACTATATAAGGGGCTTACTACTGGGGGCACTGCATCAAGGGGGACTCCTACTGGGGCACTATATAAGGGGCTTACTACTGGGGGCATTGCACAGGGGGGACCACTACAGGGGGCACTGCACAGGGGGGACCACTACAGGGGGTACTGCTTAGGGGTAATAACTATTGGGCCCTGCATATGGGGGATCACTACTGAGGGCACTGTATAAGGGGAACTAATGGCAGGCTGCATAAGGGGGATTACTACAGGGGGCACTGTATAAGGGGCACTGCATAAGGGGATCACTACTGGGGCCTGCATAAGGGGTCCTAATGGGGGCTGCATAAGGGGGACCACTACAGGGGGCACTATGTAAGGGGCACTGCATATGGGGGACCACTACTTGGGGCCTGTATAAGGGGAACTAATTGGGGGCTGCATAAGGGGGACAACTACTGGGGGTACTGTATAAGGGGCACTATTTGGGGCCTGCATTAGAGGGACCACTACAGGGGGCATTGTATACTGGGGTACTATATAAGTGGAACTACTGGGGGCTTGCAAAGTGGGACCACTACTAGGGGCACTGCATAGGGGGGACTGTATAAGGGGCACTGCATTAAGGTGCAAATGGAAAGAATTGTTCCCAGTGACAAGAAAGGGGTGTATGTCATGTTGACACGCCCCAGTTTTGTAACCATGCCGTTTTTTTGACGTGCACACCTGTGGCGGACACACATAGAAGGGGGCTCCATTTTAAAATTTGCTCTGGGCTCCAACTATCCTAGTTATGCCACTGGTTTCTATATATAGGTTAGCAGGTCCCTTTTTTAAGTGCAGCAGTGAATTGTTGTTAAATACTAGCCCTGACATTGTTTTTGATTTTTTAATACTCATACACATATTGTAACACTGTAAGTGGCATTGCAGTGTAATATTCATACACATATTGTGACACTGTAGGTGGTACCCCAATTTCATCCAAGAATTGTGACACTGTAAGTGGAAGTGCAGTGTAATATTTAAACATGTATTGTAATACTGTATGTGGAAATACAGTCTAATATCCATACATGTTTTGTGACACTGTAGGTAGTACCCCAATTTTATCCAAGTATTGTGACACTGTAAGTGTTACCACAGTGTTATATTCATACACATATTGTGACACTGAAAGTGTTACTGAAGCATAATATTCATACATTATTGTAAAACTGTAGGTGGTACCACAGTGTAGTATTCATACACATATGCCACAGTGTAATATTATTCATACAAGTATTGTGACACTGTTAGTCAGTAATACCACAGTGTAACATTCATAAAAATATTGTGATGCTGTAGGTCATTCATATTCAATATGTAAAATTGGTACAAATTGATGTGTGTGCTGTACCCAACTTCGAGTTTGTTGATATGGGGAATGATCAGTTGAGGGGAGGGCAGGAACCACAAACTAGTGCTGTAGATGATGCCAGTGCCACCAGTCATGACAATACTAGCCCATCTACATAATCTACTAAAGCTGATGCCCAAGGGAATACAGGGCTTAAGACTGGTGGTTCTGCCTCTTATGATGATGTAAGTACTTCTCCCTGTAGATGTTTCAAAAAAATAAAAATTGTTAATGCACAGGAACCAACTGTGTGCTTAGAAATGTTTCAAATCCCTGAGGATAGACTAAGGAATTCAGTCAGAGGCAGTCGCAGGAGCGATTGGTCGTAGCGAGCGATGTTTTTTTCAACTGTGCATGCGTGTACATGGCAGTGTGTGTGTGCGCAAGCCTGTCTTTCCGACCGCAATCCTCTTGCCCGTTAGTCATGTCGAAGCTGGTTTAGTGGCTGAGACAGAATCAGAGTAAAATTAGCTTGGAGCGATGCTATCTTGCGAATGGCAATCAGACTCCATCTTAAAAATAAGAATCTGCAAGATGCCATTTTGCGACCAGCGCCATTTTAAGTTACAACTCCATTTTAAGTTACAACTCACGAGCTAAGATGGCAATGTTTTTGATAATCTTTTTAGAAGCCATGACAGGCCCATTCTGGGAACAACCTTGCATAGAGAAATACCAAAACAAACACAGTATCAGTAAGCAACTAGAAAAGCAGCTTCCTGAGAAAAGGAATCAGAAAAGAACAATACACCAGGAACTGTGGGTGTTTTTGCATGTAAATGGAAAGATTCCACATGTGGACAGGTGTAGCTGTGGCCATTGTAATATGGCCCAGACACTTGAATTAAATCTGCTCTTTAATGGAGCATACACACGGTCAGATTTGTCAGACTTGTCAGATTTGTCAGATGAACGATTTGAACGATTTGAACGATTTTACCAAAGTTTTGAATGATTTGAACGATTTGAACGATTGAACGATTTTTGACTGCATTAAAATGAATGGAATCGTCCAAGTCTGACTGCAAACACATCAGATGTCAGAAATCGTTATCTGACCATCGGGAACGCGCATCGTTGATCGTCCATCGTTCAGGCATGTCAGATATGAACGATTTTCCTTCAGATATGAACGACTGAACGATTTTTAAATCATTATCGTTCATATCTGAAGGAAAAATCTGACCGTGTGTATGCACCATTAAACTCACTGTCAGACAGGCTGGCACGGTTGGGGGTATCCACCCTTTTGAGAGTGAAGCTCACTGCCCATAACATATTTGCATTACAGTTTGAAAATGTTAGTAAGAAATGAGATATATATATATATTAAATCCATCATAAATAGAATCACATGACGCACATTAGCGAATGCACAATATCCTGCATGCTAACGCTGTTTATTAACTGCATGCATGCACATCTGCCCCAAATCAGATAAACCTAACTAACATCTTTCCCCAAACCCCTAATACTTACATAATGCTCACTCACATAAAAGGTTCCATAGCTTTAAAGTATGAGATCCAAGTTTTATTCATTTATTACAAATGCTGTGAAATAAAGGCTATTTTGGTATCTAAGGTTTAATACGTGATAAGTAAGCCGTGTTTGGTATTATACTGATCTGCACTTTCTCAACAGCTTTCTGGTATCATCGGTGTGAAGATCGCAACATGCATTCTCAACTTATGGACCGTAGAGATATAAAGCACCAAAATGTATTTTGTGAAACTAACAGCTAAGATTTGCACGCAGGGGGAATAGAGGAGACAATAGGCTGTCGGAGGCTGATCTGTGTACATTTGAATCAACCTGTTAAATATCCTGTAACAGATGCACTCACACTGGGAACCAATGGGATCAGCAACAAACCTCTCTATTGTGTTGTCTGTTTCTGTGAGGGTATAAATGTGTGTGATGTGACCCCAGTCTGGAGTCTTCTTGCTGATTGCTGATTGACGGAGGTTTCTTGCTGATGCCGGTATCTGGTCCAGAGCATGTGCATATGTATAACTGTATCTTGGGTCTGTATAATTCTTTGCGCTAAATTGTACTTAGATCACAGCATGTAACTGACTGTACTTTACTTGAATAATACTTTGTGCTTTGGAAACACATGTTCAAGGTCTAAAGTCTTTATTTTACTGTATGACTGCATAAGCAAATAGCGTAAATTTTATAGGCAGGGTTTAGAAGATACAGGTAGGTGCGTATAGAGGTTGAAATCCAGTATCCTTAGTCACTACGAGGTCGTAGCTGAGATTGACATTTTGTGCCGTTTGTGGGTGGTTACAGGGGAAGGTGTTTGTGAACGGGGGTGTGGTGGTGTGGACGCAGGCGTGGTTGACCTTAAAAAGGGAATTTTAAGGGCGTGCATATATTACTGAGCCAGTCATCACACACGTCATCTTGTTGCAATATTGATGCTACTGCTCGTACTGCTAAAGGTAGTGAATTAAGAAGGTACTTATAACATCCAAAAAGTCAGAGAAGTTACTCTTGCAAAATATACTTGCATTGATTATGATTTTGTTTGTTTTGTTATGTTTCTTTACTATGATTCTATACATCCATTTTACTGTCTGTGTGTATGCTTTCTAAATTACAATAGAACATGCTTGGCCAACCTGTGGCTCACCAGCTATTGTGAAACTAGAAATTCCAGCACACTTTACCAGCTGATAAGTGGGAGGGTATGCTAGGACTTGAAGCTTCACAACAGCTGGAAAGCCAGAGATTGGCCAGGCCTACAATAGAGCATGCAAGCAATAATAAACAAAGGACAAGTACATGTTAAGCAAGATAAAAAGTTATTTGTGAAAATAGTAATTATTTAACAAAATATAAACAAAGGGCTGTTCACTTATATATCAATGGAGTAAACATGTGTCTTTAAAAATACCAGGAATACAAAGATGTTTGTGATTTGTGATTTAATAATAAAAATGGGAATTGAGCTATTCTTAGAATAACACTTCATTTTATGCACATCTCAACAGTTTCAGAATTACTGTAAACACTATACACCATTTACACAGCAGTAATTTTTTATACACATAGCTAGCAACAAACTTAATATCTACATCAGTCTAGTGTTTTATATTAAGACAATATTTCTTGTGTTTAGACATTGGGACAGGGAGTATATAGAGTATTTGATTAACAATGAAGCATTGACTAACCGTATTTTAACATGACTATATATACTGTAGCTGTAACATTCCTGGAAAATATTAGTTTCTGTTAGATAAAAACACAACATGATAGAGTGTGATATAGTGAAAAAAGACATTACACAAAAAACAATAATCACAGGTAATAGGATCATGTGTCAGGCTCCTATATACAGTACCTACAAAAATGTTGAAATACTAACATACATACTGTACATTAATATACAACATATATTGTTTAAAATATAGGTATATAATACACCCAGAGCCGGAAAAGGGTTCTGAATGAACTAAGAGCTAATTTCTCAAGGTAAATGTCACAAATAACAATGAGATACCTCAGCTTCTGTTAACACAATAGATCAGGAAAAAGTCAGGGATGTAGATATATGTTATACAGGAGGTTCTACTGCTCCCTATCTTACCATTGGGCATAGGTTAGGAAATGAGACACCCATGTTATACAGAATCCCTTGAAACAACAGTCAATATCAGTGATTTTGAACAGCCATTTGTTAGTGCTGATCTCCTTGACTAAGCCACGTAGACGAAACATGCGTCGGATTCATTCTCCAGGTGCCTTACTGTTGCTCTTATTGTGCTCCTAAATGAACCAGTTTTTTTTACTTATCTGTCTGCTGTTAACCTGGATAGAGGTTAACAGCATAAATCAAGCATAAATGTTATACTTGATAGCCAACTGCCATGACTTAGGCTTATTCCATATTGATGTTAGCCAGTGGTCCTGGAGACATGGTGGAACTCCCCAACTGTCCGCCCTGTCCTCAGTGCTTTTCTAATAAAGGGACAGCGCACACCTATGCACTGAAAAAGGGGGCATGGTCTCAAAAGTAAGGGGCATGGTCACATAATAGTATCCAAATTCAAATTACACCACACAGTAGCACAATCTTAGTCACATTACACCGCACATAGTGCCCCTGATTCACATTACACCACATAGTAGTGTCCCTTATTCATGTGATGACACACAATGCCCACATTAGTGGCCCTTATACACAATGCCCACAGTAGTAGTGTCCCTAATACTCATAATGCCCACTGTAGTAGTGTCCCTTATGTATTGCCTACTTTTGTAGTGCCCCTTATGCAGAGCCCCAAGCAGTACCCCTTATGCAGTGCCCCTTATGCAGTACACCCAGGAGTGGTACCACTTATGCAGTGCCCCAATGCAATGCCCTCATTAGTAGTGCCCCCATTAGTAGTGCCCCCAGTGGCAATGCCCCAATAGTAGTGACTCCAGTGGTAATGCCTACATTGGTAGTGCCCCCAGTAGTAATGCCCCTGTAGTAATGCCCCCAGTAGTAATGTCCCCAGTAGTAGTGCCATCAGTAGTAATGACCCCAGTGGTAATGCTCCTATTAGTAGTATCCCTAGAATTAGTTCCCCTTACAAAAAGAACAGTCAATACTTAAAAAACTCAGTAAACACACAATACTTACCTTAAGTCCCGATCCTGCATCTGCTGACATCTGACTGGCTGCTCCTTGGTAGCATGGGGGAGATGTCATGACATCTCTTCCACATTGTCCACTGTGGGGGCTGGAAGCTGGAGCTCAGGAGTGAACTCCAGCCTCCATCTTCCACTGTAGGAAAGGTGCCGTGTGTGCTCACTGGTAAGAAAATCTCAGCGGGCGCTTGTCAACTCCCTGCAGCGCAGGGCTGACTAGCAAGGGGAGTTGGGCTGGAGGAGGCAGAACTGGTTCCACCTCCAAATAGAACTGATGGAAGGCAGTTCCACCCCATTCTTTTATATACTGGTATTGCAGCACTGGATATGATGCTGTAGTAGAATTATAATCTGTAGTTCAACAACTGAACTCTGCACAATACTCTTCAGGACATATTCCACCCTGTCTTAAAATGCATAGAATAGCCATACTTACTGTATGTTTGGATCGGCCCGGGCCATCATACATTAGTCCAAATAAAGACCCAAGCCTGTTGGTCTCCTTAAAAATAAGAATGTTACTTATCATAAATATTTTCTCCTTATGAGCCAAATTTTGTGCTATTAATTTAAAATACAATTTAGAACTGTTTCTGAAATTTTTAATGGTGTAATGGTCACCAGACCGGAAATAGTAAAGGCTAAATTTAAGTTCTGGGATTGAAATAGAGAGACTTTAACTTCATCTGATTTTTATCTGATACTCACTTTGATATGAAGAAGTTCATACAGCAAATACAATAATAATGGTCTGATAGAAAGATCTTGAATGATCTTGGACATGATTGAGATTTGGTGCATGTGAATAATATAATAGGGTATGTTATGATATACTAATCAGGTTAGCTCCAATTATTATAGAACTTAAGATATTCACTTGTAATTGGTTCCCACTGGACTTGTAAATGGAGCTGTAGTTTGATGACGAGATTGTCTAACGAATCACAACCAAAATTTAGATATGTAAGGTAGGCCAAAGTAGAGATATGCTGTGTAATATCAGCAGTTAAGGCGTCAGTTACTTTAGTGGTGGTGGAAGGTTTTGACCCTGACTTGTCCTTATGGCACTCCACTCTTGGAGAACTGGCCCTATTTGATGGTAGCTCTTTATGGTCCAGAAGATGGGTTTTCTCCCTTGAACATTTGTACAGTATAGTGATGTGGTTTTTAAAACCTTTTACACTGTTAAGACTGAATTTGGGGTCCTGAATTCTATGTTCTACCGCTATGTACAGCTTTGTCATGCCCTTTCCGTCCAATTTTCTTCTGACCCTCCACAATTTGCTCCTGATCCTGATAAGGCAGAGACTGATTTCCAGAATTTACTCCTACCTCCTTACTGTTACCTCAGATGATGCCCTAGCACCACTTAGTCTTAAATGGGTGGAGGATTTGGGCCCATTAAAGGACAAAGAGTGCTCATTAATGATGAATAGCTCTCTGTCTGCTACCTCTGCAGTGCGATTTCAACAAATTCAGTTTTTTTATTACACAGGGTGTATCTTACCCCCTTGCCAATGAGTAGATTTGGGTCTGGTGCCTCTGATAAGTGTCATAAATGTTCTACTCCACAGTGCTCATTTTGGCATCTCCTCTGGGAATGCTCAGCTGTCCAAGTGTTTTGGTCCCTAGTCTCCAATTGTATCACCAGAACAGGAGGTGGTATTCCCCTTTTATTCCTTAAATATGTATTTTTGATTTGGGCCTTGCCATCTGCCCTATTTTTTAGCCCAAGAAAGGGGGGAGAGATTATTGGCCTCTTACCCTGTGAGACCTTTCACCACCGGAATCTGGTCACAAATGTACTGGCTGCATGATTGCCCTTCCCAGTGCATGATACTCAGATGCATGACAGCGCACCTCTCTGAATCCCAGCTGCAGAGGACCGGCTGATTCCCTCTAACCATCCATGCTCCCTGGCATTACCCATTTGGAGTGCGCACCCAACCGCTGGACCCTGAAGACCCACAGCACCACCTGTCACTCAACTAGGTGGGTCATGCAAGAGCCACTTCTATCTTGTTGAGCTCCCTTTACTGGGCACAAAAAGTTGGAGCGTGAAGGGTGTGGAGGGTTGATTGGATCCCTCCCAAGTCTCCCATTCCCTGGTGTCATTTCCTTTGGGGTGCAAATTTGCTTACCAGACCCTGCAGTGCCCGCGGAGCCACCTGCTTCCTGTTTCGATGGATACCGGAGATGCTTTCCTGCACTACCTCTATCTGGAGTGCAGCATTATCACTGGACCCCTGGTGACTCAAATACAGGTACATCTGCTGGCTGGTGATGATCCACGGACGGAGGTCTATGTTTGCGTGCCCTCTAGATGCAGCCTGCCTCCTTCTACTGAAATAGTGCTGGATTCACAAGTTATAGTAATTGGATACCTGCTATTCTTTTACATTACTTACCCTCTGGAATCCTTGGTGTATTGGTGAGTGTAGATTGTGACCTGTGTGGCACATATAGTGCTCTGTACTATCTGCAGTGAGCTATCCTATACTGTATTTGCGACCCTTCCCACTTCACAAAGTAGAAGGTTTGAATCATTCCATTTGTTAGCTTATGCTACCCTCCAGTGGAGAACTTTTGTATCAGGATTTTTTTTCTATTATATGAGTGTGTATCTTATAATACACTAGCCCTTAGTTATACAACTACATTTCCTTTAATATATTTCTATTTTACGAATGTGAGATTTTTCACAACAACTATGGCGATATATGTTAAAAAGGTACCTTAGGCTCCTAAAGGCTCACAGACAAACAAAAGTAAATCTACAGTATCTGCTTCAGAAGCGTCCTTATCACTGCGTTCACCTGGAGAGGATGACTCCTCAGACGCATTATTTGACACCAACAAATACACCCCGTTCTCCATAGAACGAGCAAAAGAAATTTCTGATATAATTTCGCCTCTTCTAGATATAAAATTTACTCCACTCACATAAACTATTACTGTGGCCACTGCACAGCTATCTCAGGACACCAAACGCTTAACAGATGCTGAAGATCATATTTCAACTTTGGAAGATGACCTCATGAAGTTAAATCTCTATTACATTCTCACAATGCCACCATAGCTGCTTTACATGACAAGGTTGAAGACCTAGAAAACTTAAATAGATCTAATAATCTGTGTCTGATAGGCCTCCCTAAGTCGGGCAAACCTAAGGATCTTCACACCATAGTTTCTAATTGGCTTCCTGTAACCAAGGTAATAATTTCTTGCTCTTCATCTTTGATAGTGGAAAAGATGCACCGGGTAGGTACTGACCGACAACAGACACAACAAAGTCCACGTCCAGTGATTTTCAAATTATTAAATTGCCTCGACAAAGTTAAAATTCTGGAAGCATATCACAAGCTCAAGAAACTGTTTTACGAAGGCTCTAAACTTCTCCTATTTCAAGATGTTTCCTTTCTAGTCTCCTCTAAACGGCATGAATTCTCACCACTTTGTAAAGACCTGTTCTCCAAGGCCATACGTTTTTCCTTACTCTACCCTGCTAAACTGTGGATCATTCATAATCATAAACTACATTATTTGGACTCTCCATCTGCTGCACAGAACATTCTAAAATCCATGGGATCTGCTGCTCCTCATGCTTCCATGGTTGACAATGACGGATTCCATTCCACTAATGCTGATAAGTATTTTGTTGCTGATTCTACTTGCAAATAATGTCTTTATGTTCTTTGCAATGTTGATTTTTCTAGTATTATGTTACTTTGAGTTTATTTTCTGCAGTATATGTAATGGATGGTCTCTCCAGTGGTTCTTCTGGCTCCCATACAGTTTTTTTCTTTTTTCCTTTTCTCTAACCTTGCTGGGTTTCTATTATTATTGAGACAATCTTTTGGATTGTCATACTGGGTTCAGTTAAATTTTTTTAAATTTGACAGATTGTTTCTCTATAATATATATATATATATATATATATATTGTTATTGCAATTGTTGGGTATATATTATGTTTCATCCTATGCAAATGTTTATTATCTCTTTTTTGAGATCTCCCCGGCTTGCTCATTGGGATGGGCTTGGGCATTTTCTTGGATGATATCTCTTCACTTTTTTCCCTGTTGTTGGAATAGGTTAATGACTAATTTGCATAAATAGATACCTCAGGATACAGTGATTAAACGTGATCTCACACTTTCTGTGTATCCTGGAATGTAGAAGGATTAAAAACCCCTATGAAACATAAAAAAGTTTATGTCACCTTAAGAAATACCGTCCTGACAGTTTTCCTACAGTAAACTCACTGGTGGTGCACTGACCCAAACACCTTGAAGGATACATGTTTGTGAGAATATAGAAGTGCTTCCTATACAACAAAAACATGTGGTGTGCTTATTCTGTTTAATAACTCTCTTAACTATATTATAAAAGATGAGAAAATAGATCCAGATGGTAGATATTTGTTACTTTAGGTTGTCATCGAGCATGAAACTTATACTCTAGCATGTTTCTATGGCCCTAATGCTAAATTTGTTTTCTAATATTTATGTGACTCTACAAACTTGGACAGAGGGAACATTAATAATGGGAGGTTATCTCAATGTAGTTCTGGACTCCTCGTTGGATGTCTTTGGTGGCCCTAGACATGAGGGATGGTGTTGTTCTGCTCCTTCTACTATGGCATTGCTGCTAGATTCCCTGGAGCTAATTGATCCCTGGCAATACCTTCACCCTATCTCTAGGGAATATACTTTTTTTTCCATCCTCAATAAAAGTTTTTCTAGATTAGATTATTGGCTGACGTCCAACTCTTTTTTTTACACAGAATAATAGATGCTTCTGTTGAAGACATACTTATCTCTTATCATGCCCCAGTTACATTGAAAATACAATTGGGATAGCCTTTATTTCATTCCCTAAATTGTCGTTTTCCTGATTATTTAACCTCCTCAGAGGATTTTCAACAGTACCTACAACAAACTTTCTTAAATTATGTTTCTGACAACTGTGAGCATGTTGAAAATTGTAATCTTTTTTGGCAGGCATCGAAACCAGTTGCGAGGGGTTATTTGATTTCATATGTAGCATAAAAAAAGGGATATACAGTAGAAATTTCCCTGAGCCGCTAATACAGTGTCTACTAAATAATCTACTCTACTATCAAACCCAACAGAAGCTAATAAAGTATCTTATAGAGATGCTAAAATGGTTTATGATTCTCTTTGTGAAGAACAAGCTCGAATGAACATCACTTATCGTAATAATAGATTGTTTGTTGGAGCAATCGCCAGGGAAAATTATTGGCACATTTGGTGAAGTCTGCAACTACACCAAAACATATTTCCTCCATTCAATTAGATTCGGGTTAATTTATTTATTTATTTATTTATACTTTATTTATTACCAGTTATTTATATAGTGCACACATATTCTGCAGTGCTTTTATAGAGAATATCTTAGCATTCATATCTATCCCTGCCCCAATGGAGCTTACAATCTATATTACAACCACATGCTCACACACATACACACTATGGTCAATTTTGTGGGGAGCCGATTAACCTACCAGTATATTTTTGGAGTGTGGGAGGAAACCGGAGTACCCAGAGAAAACCCACATAAGCACAGGGAGAATATACAAACTCAACACAGTTAGGGCCATAGTGGGAATCGAACCCATGACCTCAGTGCTGTGAGGCAGTAACACTAACCATTACACCATCTGTGCTGCTCGGCACATTAGGTTCATTAGGTTCCACTCCAAACAAGAGTAGTGAGGCTTTCCTTAGGTATTTTGAATCTTTCTATTTCGAAGCTCCTGACCACTCCACACAAGGTATGGCATTTTTACAGAAGGCTGATCTTCCAACCCTTATGGAGGAAGACAGAAACATTTTAATGGCCCCGATTATTGAATTAGAACTTATAGCACTTATAAACGGTTTACATATAGGCAAAACGCTGGGCCCAGATGGTTTGTCAGCAACCTATTATAAATGACTATCCCCACACCTTGTACCTCATCTTTCTAGACTATTCAACTCTATTTTACAAGGTAAGCCAGCCCCAAATTATTTTAATACTGCCCGGGTCATTTTATTACCAAAACCAAATAAGGACCCTATGCTAGTTACCTCATACAGGCTGATTTCTCTTTTGAATCAGGATATGAAACTATTTACAAAACTATTGGCAACAAGATTACAGTTGATTCTACATAAAATTCTTCACCCTGCTCAATCCAGATTTCTTAAAAATTATCATTCAATACATAATATAAGAACACTACTTGCAGTTATGATTAAAACTCACCAGGTTCAGTAACAAAGCAAAGATCAGCGACAGCATTCCAAACACTAGTACACCCAGATAATAACAACCAGTTCAAAACATAAAATCTTTCTATTTGATGTCTGGGCATATATGCTGTAACACTGAGTCTTGGCAACAGTCCTTGGACGCACAGGATCAAGCAGACGCACTGCATAGATGATACCAGTCAACTAGGTATCATATAATACCCTCATCTTTTCTACATTACACTTTTCATTTGCCATTTTTTTCCTATCATTATAATGTATCCATACAGTGTATCAGTGATATACTTTTCTCTTCTGTGTTTACATAGTTTAATGTCATCTCAATTTTAGATATTTGTATTTGAAAACCATCAACAAGAGAATGGTCGTTTAGTTTTTTTTTATCTCATTTTGCATCGCCGAATCTTGAGTGATTTGCCAATTTTTCTACTCGCAAATTTACTAAGAAGTGAGTTTAACTGAAAGTGAGATTGCCGATGGTGATGCAGATTGAGATATCTCCCCCGAGTTGCAAGTGAAGATGAGATTACTCACCCGAGATTGCAGTGTTTTCTCTCTGCAAATCTCTCCCGAGCTAGCAGCTTGCACATATCAGTGAGACATGTCTAAGCTGCTTGTGTTGTACATGTAAAAATGGGACAATTTTTATTTTTAAAAATGATGTGAGGTTCCCCCCTCAAAAGACTAACCAGCCCCAGACTTGCCAGCCAGTCCTGGTTCTTAAAATGACAGTAAAAAAAATGTGTAGGGTTCCACTGTAATTTAAGAACCAGCACTAGTTAGCAGGGACAGAGCTAGTTTTAAATATGCGGAGAAAAAAATTGGTGTGAGATTCCCCGTATATTTAAAACCAGACCTGGACCCTTTCTAGCGGGGGACTGATGCCACAGACAGCCAGGGGTGCCCTTTCACTGGGTCCCCCAACTGCAGCATCAGCCCTGACCACTAAAGGGGTCCCTCTCTCCAGGGCACCCCTGGCCTAGGCTGATAGCCCGGGGCTATCCCTACCACCCCTGGGCATTGTTTGACGGGTTGATAGTGTAGGTGTAGTGTAAAATAAATGGTTAAATATTGTATTTAGTTGTGGAACTACACGTACCAGCAAGCCTCCCCTGCATGCTGGTATTTGGAGAACCACAAATACCAGCATGTGGGCATTATGGGCCCGCTGGTACTTGTAGTTCCACAACAAAAGCAATATGAAAAAAAACACAACGTACACCGTGAAAGTAAAATTTCATTATAACATACATGCACACTCACTATCACACATACTCACCTAGTATCCAAAGTAATCCATAGGGGTAGCTATAGATCAATACTCACCTCACCTGTGCGTAGTTCACATCCTATTCTCCAAGTAGGCATCCATGGGTTTAAAACAAAAAAACGGGTGCTCCCAAATCCAAGCCAGACTGAGTAAAGGTATGTGTTTCCACATACATTTACTCCGCGCAAATGACCAGGGCACATGTGTGCCCCATCATTGAAGGAGCTGCCAGCCAATCAGCGGGCATCTTCTTCGGAGCAGCTAGCTGATTGGTTGTGTGCAGTCAGCCTGTCTCCCCCATATACTTCAATGGAGAGAAATCTTCATTGAAGTCTATGGTGGGAACCGCTACATTATATCATTGATGTAACCACAACATTACTTGAGGTTACATCAATGATACAATGTAGCGGTTCCCACAATAGACTTCGATGGAGTTAGTATGCACAGTGCTAAAAAAGAACACTGTTTTGACTCTCAGACATGCCTGCATTCGCACATCCATTACCCCGTTTTCCCGGGCCTTCCCCTGTTACCGCCCACAAATGGCCCGTCTGTGGGCTTCAATCGAGCACTTCCCCATAGCACAGACTGGTTCATGCATGCGTATTTCGCTGCATACGCATGCGCAGACAGGCGACAATCGCCCATTGCGAGCGAACGCGGCTTAGCAACCGGGTCTGAATCGGCCCCATAGTGTAGAGCCCTTGAAACTTATCAAACTAGAGGATTTTTTTTCTCTTTAAGTAGTTAATTACCCTGATCCATTTTCAGTGTAGATTTGAAGCTTCCAGATTGAAGGGCACATTGTTTAGAGGAACAAGCACTATGTTTTCTGGTATGAGGCTGATCTTTTCAATGGCAGGAGGCCACTTAGATGGTTAAGGATTTTTTGGTGGACAAATTGCATTTTTTATTTATTCATCTATTGTCTACACAATGCACTGTGTACATGCACTCTGTATATGTTTCATTGCAGGTTACTAGTATGCTTAAAAATTGTGCTTCTCAGCCAAACAGTATCCTTTTAAACTACAGGCCTTTTAATTGCTTACACATTTTTTAAACTTTAAACAGTATTTACCCTATGAAATGAACACCAGTGCTGAAGTAAGGGGGATTTTGCTTGTTTTTTAATAGGAAAAAAAAAAAAGTCAAATATTCAGTGATTTGCATTATGTTCAAAATCTTGCATGAACATAAGTGTGTGATAAAGGTAAATGTAAGAGAGAGAATTTACCCAACTTAGGGCCTGATTCAGAGGCGCTCGCAAAAAGCGAGCGCTCGCTCTGAATCAGGGCGGGCGCTTGGTTTTTAAGTTGCGGAATCTTGGCCGCTCGGCATAGCTGTGGGTTACCGCCCACAGCTTATGTGAGCGGCCATGATGATGGTCACAATGGTCAAGACCGTCGTGACCATCGGGCTTGCGACGAGACCCATGTGGTAGGGTCTCATGGCCGCAAGCCCCAGAGAGCTTTTGGCTCTAACAGAGCAGGAAGCTCTCTCATTGACATCACTGGTGATGTCAGTGAGGCTGCCAACAAACGGCAGGCGTTCACTTGGGAACACCTCCGTTTGTGAAGCCACCCCCCGGCCGCACCTACAAAAGGGGTCGAGATGTCGATCAACATTGACAGCCGCCCCTTTTGAAGTGAGTCCCGAAGCGAGCACTTTTTTCGCTCACTCCGGGGCTCGTGCTTGCGCACTGGCCCACCATCGACCCATTTGTGATCGCACAGCGCTTGCTAGTGGGTCTGAATCAGGCCCTTAGTTTGCAATTGCTACACACTCTTCAGCATTCAAGCCTGTCGGAACATGTCACGGACAGACTGATTTTTAGGATTATATACTCCATAAACATCTTGATGAGTAAAGTAGCAAATAAATACAGTCGCAGGGGGAGGTGTTTTCAACACATGAGACTGCCAGTCCAGATTGCAATATCAGATAGCGCTTTCCATGGGAAGCCACTCCACTGCTATTATGGTGCCCTTTATATCTTCTAGGGGCAGCAGCCGATGTAGTCCCTATAATTTGCCCATTTTTCTAATTTGTGTGCATGCACAAGATTGTGATCTTATGCATGTGCACAATTACAGACCCCCAGCCATATAACAAATAAATAATATTTTTTAATGAAAATAGTGTTCATAATGTGAACTAGAGAAGCCTTTTTATTTGGGACTATAGCATCCCCCTTGGACAACCCCATACAAATGACTATTTTCCCTAAACTAAAAAGGGTTATGGCTTTTTCGAGCACTCTTTGGCTATGAGTAGCACAGTCATTTTTGCTAAATTGTGACCCTACAGTAGAAATATATAATATATATAGCATGCAAAAAAACTAAAAGAAATATTAGTTACTAGAAAAACAATAGTGCTGTCCTGTTATTTTAACTGTTGTTAGAATTCATAAATAAAGGTTTTGTTACTTTTTATGTTTGAATTCTCTCCCAGAATATCTTACATTGTATAATTAAACTAAAATAAGTTAACAAAGTAAACCCAGGTCGGCCCCATAGTGTGAAAGGGGTTTGTCCCAGGTCTGACCCAATTTGGAACCATGGGCCTGATTCAGACCCATTAGCTAGGGTGTGTTTACACGCAGCCATCAGCAGCTGAAGAATGCAAATCCCGTGATCGCTAGCAAGACATTAGCATGACCACTATGTCTTGCCGTTCGGTCGCGGTATGTATTTAGATGCCCACCAGCCTGACACAAGATGCCCACTTTCCCTTAATAACACAGGTTATCTCCAGGCAGTGTATTAAACAATCGGTAACATCGAGTAACATCGGACCCATACACAGCACTTGTGGCTGACCATACCCTACCGCAAGCACTGCAAGTGCTGCAGTGTGTAATTCAGCCATGTGACGTGTATGCTGATGCTGCGTCTTAATTATGCATGCACCTGAAATGGCGTTAAGATGCACAGACAAGCCTGTGTTCGCACCCCTACACCCCCATTACCATCAACCAACACCTGTCTCCACCCACAAATGGCTCATCCTGTCCCTCAGTCTAGCAGGGCATCTGTGTATAGGGTGCGATCACTTCACAATCACATGGACTAATCTTGTATGCGTGGGCACATTGCAAACAACGGCAGTCTACATGCGAATGCAGCCTAGCAAATGGGTCTGAATCAGGCCCCATGTTCCAAATCCCTGATCTGATTCTGGACTTAGGTGTAAAAGGGATATGAGTTAAGTTTGCCATATCATCCCTTTAATTTGGGTTTACATATGAATAACACAGATCCCAGCGGATTTCAAGTCTCTGTTTCACCTGGTTTAAATCATCCACAGAACCTGTGTAATTCACATGTGTCCCGAATTAAAGCCTAAACTGAGGGCCTGATTCAGAGCCGCTCGTAAGCGGCCACTCGTTTGTTCTGAGCGATGTTCGCACAACTGCGCATGCATATGGGTAGTAATGCGCATGCGCAAACCAGTCATTGCAGTCGGAAATCGTGCTCTCGCAAAACAGCGAGCAGCTGCTAATTTGATTGACAGAATGTACCGTTTGTGGGTGGTAACAGGGGTAGGTGCTTGAAAACGGGGGTGTAGATATCCGAATGCAGGCATGCATAACGGTCAAAAGGGCATTTAATGGGAGTGCATAATTAGTAAAGGAGCGTCATCGACCACATCACTTGGTTGTCTTTTAGCCTGAACTGCTCGCAGTGATAGCGGTAAGAAAAACCTACCACAAGCACTGCGAGCAGTTCAGATGCCTTTTCGATGTACCCGATTAATCTAATAAATACCGGAGATGACGTGTGATGCGAACGGCAAAGGGTTGTCTTTACAAAATAGCGAGCGCATTTTTTGTTCACTCGCTCAGACATAGAGGTGTCAACAAACCGCAAAGAGTGAGCACTCAATTTAAATAGCCAGCCCCTTTTTTGGAACGACCATCCGCAAATAGTGTCCTTATTCTCCTGCTTAGAAAAAAATGTCTGGCATAAGAGGTCAGAGAGAATTTTCAACTATGACAAGATTTGGGTCTACTAGCACACAATGGGGCGAATTCAGAGTTTCATGCAAATCTATAAGTGATTTTAAGCAAACCGTGCTTGTTTTGGAGCTTGCATAAGAAATTACATGTGATGCACAATCATATGGCAACTGTGCATTTATACATACTGTAGGATAAGTGTGTCATGGGTTTATTGTGGGAATGTACTGTAGATGGACTTATGGTCTATAAAGGAGACCATATGGAGTAATCAGTTCAATTGTAGATAGATATCTTGCAGGATGTTAAGTACCACAGAATACAAATTGGCTCAGCCCAGTTGCATAGGGTGTGGTTTTTTACATTTGCAATTTGTTTATAACATTATTATTGCCAAATATAATAGACACAGCACTGGATAATCTGCAGAATTATCAAACATCTGAATAACCCTCATGTTAGAATGTACAGCAGAATCACACTGCCGGCCAATGAAGTTGCATCTAAGGATGCATCCACTGACTTTGGCATGCCCCCATTTTCTGGAATGCTACCTGTTGCCACCCCCAAATGTCAGCAGGATTTCAATCTTGCTGAAACTTTGGGGCACTGCACCCAAAGTCTAGGAAACAGATCTGTACATGTGCAGTGCGACTCCTGGACATACGCAGATATGCAAATGTCGTTGATTTACGTAAATATCACATTTATGTATCTGTACAGAATAAGTGGCAGGTGGCTGGAGCATTTTCCAATGGCTCTGCCCACATCTGATGTCTGACGGAGCCTTGGGGGAGCCATGGGGAAACGAGAAAGTACCTGTCATTCATCCTGATTCTATTGCACAGCAGGAGAACCACATTATATTGCCATTCCAAGCAAACCCACACATCCCGTTTGAGCATTGGCTTCATTACATTGTCTTGGTCAAAGCAATTACCTCAAATAGCCAATTGAAGAGCTTACTGGGCAGCTGTACTGCTGGCTCATAGAGTCTATGGAACAGTGCAAGTTACCACTGTCACAGCAACGCTTCCATTCTGCCTCCAGCATTTCCATCTTATTGTGGGACATTATAAGAAGCCAAACTAGGAGACTTATCTGTTGTCAAGGACTCACTTTACTAACAGTACTCCAGCTTGTGAATAACCGCTACTTACCATCTTTACTTTGGAGTTACAGTAAGGTGTCACTATATAGAGCACTCATATTCATGCATGACTCTGCTCTTTTAAGACCCTATTAACTACATTTTGCATTAAATTAAAATGCAGTTGCAGTGTGCTATTTTTGACTAAAGTTGCATTGCATATTTAGGAAATATCACATGGATGTAATAATATCTGCATGTAGGGACAGAGCTTCCAATAAACCTGTCCAAGTGAATCCCATCTGCACACAGGGAGAATGTGACTGCACATGCACCACCACCGGATTCTGCAACCATTGGCTGCCTCCCCTCCGGGACCGCCCACCCACAGTCCCACAGTGCCCCCCCAAATATTTATTTTAGACCGCCCTCTTTTATTTCAACACAGTTACTGTATAACAATGTTTTGTTATTATTGGAGCTGAGCTGCAGTGGTACGAGACATGAGAAGGAAGACACATTAGCAGCATTTAGTGAGTGTTACAAAATATATTTCAACACTTGTTCTTCAAGTGTTATTTGTTCTCCAAAGAGGACTGCATAGATAATGTAAATTCTATTAGATTAGTAGGGTAGTGTGTTGAGGGATTTCCTATGAATTGTCTGTCTGTCAAGTGGGAGAAGTCTGTAAAAATGTTTACACTCCCTCTTATGCTTGCTGCAAACTTAAATGTAATTTTTTGCTTTAAAACCTTAAGAGAGCCTTCAGCCAGTTGTTCTGCTGATTGTAAATGATAAGGTGATGATGATGTCATCCACAACATGTCTGTCAACAGTTACTCCCTGATATCATCTTCTATCGTGAGCTCTTATGTGACTAGCAAAACCAAACTTGGGGCAAAATTTAATAAGCAGCGGTTTGACGGCAGTTTCTACTCTATTCTAAACCCCGGCGGTTTCTATTCTATTCTAAACCCAGGATTTTTGGTGGTGGTTTTGCAGAGGTTTCTAAATGACAGCCCTGTTCTATTCTATTCTAAAATGTGTTTTGGCTGTGGTTTGGCAGCGGCTTTGCTTTCTGCAGATTTACTAAGGCCAAAACTGCTGTAAAACTGCCATCAAAACACATTTTAGAATAGAATAGAACAGGGTTGTCATTTAGAAACCACTGCAAAATCGCCACCAAACCCCTGGGGTTTAGAATAGAATAGAAACCGCCACCAAACCCCCGGAGTATACAATAGAAACTGCCACCAAACCGCCTCTTAGTAAATTTTGCCATTGGTGTTTAAAATTCGGTTGCAGGTGGCATAGTATAACTGTCCGCTAGGGTTTACTGTTTAGTTATAGGAGGGTTTTGAGAGGGTTTTCCAGATTTGGCATTTGGCGTCAAGTTCTTCTAAGTGCAAATGTTCAAAGTTGTCAGTTCAAATTTTTACAGCATTTTGCCACTCCAAAGCTCGGAGTAGAAAACCGACTTTGGTAACCTTGAGTCATTCATCTGCACTAAAGACCTCATTCAGAAGTGCTTGCAAAAAGCGAGCGCTCGCTCTGAATGAGGGCGGCCGCTTTTCTTTTGAAAGGCGGCCTCCTGGCTGCTCGCTAAGCTGTGGGTTACCACCCACAGCTTTAATGAGTGACTAGGTGATGGTCGCGATGGTCAAGACCATCGCAACCATCGGGGCTTGCGACGAAAACCTTGAGATAGGGTCTCGTCTACCGCAAGCCCCAGGTAGCTTCCTGCTCTAAAAGAGCAGGAAGCTCCCTACTGACATCACTGGTGATGTCAATAGGGCTGCCTACAAATGGCAGGCATTCCTTCAGGAATGCCTCTATTTGTCCGGCCACCCTCCCACCCCGCCTACAAGACGGGACGAGCTGTCGATCAACATCGACAGCCACCCCTTTTGTAGCGAGCCCCGGAGCGAGTGCATTTGTCACTCGCTCCAGGGCTTGCGCACGCACAGTGTGAGCGCTGCGTGTGCGCAGGCTCTCACCATTGACCCGCATTTCAGATGGAGACTGTCCAGTTTTCTAATGTCTTCCCTGTAGAGGCAACAGGTCTCAGAGACATACAGAAATAAGGGTCGCACAATTGCTTTATATACAGTTTAGTCTGCAGTTGGAGATCGTGAGACATCCACACTCTCTGAGTGAGTTTGCCGAATGCAGCTGCATTTTTGCCAATACGTGTTTGGACTTGAGGAGGTTGTTGTCGCATATTATGATTCCTAGGTACCGAAATGATCATATTTCTTCCAACTGTTTCTACCCAGGTTGACAACAGCGTCGTTCGCAGGCGTACCTTTTGCAGGTTGTTTCAGTATTTGAGTTTTTGACACACTTATCACCAGGCAGAATTTGCTGCACAATGCATCCAAGTGGCCCATGTATTGCTGCAAGTTTTCCATGCTGTCAGCCATAAGGCAAACAGCATTGGCATACAGAACTTCTAACACAAAGACATGTCTGATTTTACATTTTGCCCTGAAGTGAGATAGGTTGAAGACGCTCTTATCAGTCCTTACATTTATTTGCCTATGAATTGCCTGCCTGTCAAGTGGGAGAAGTCAGTAAAAACGGTTAAGGCGGGTATCCACTACACGACAGTGAAAAGACTGAAGGATAACGATATCATTATCGTTCAGTCATTCACTACACTGCAGGGTGCCAACACTGAACAATATGTCATTCAGTGCAGGCACCCTCCCTCATCCCCACACATGGCCAACCTGACAATATCGTCAGCTTGAACAGCATGTTCGGGCGATGAGCGATATCATTAATAACCAGCATGAACATGCATCGCTGATCGTTAACAATATTTCAGTGCATGATTCATGCACAATTAATGGACAACTGAATGATAACGATGTCATTATCATTCAGTTGTCCATTAATATTGCTAATAAAAGCTGAATTGAACCCTCACCCTATTATCATATTTAAGAAATAAACTACATATTCTATTGGCTCCCAGTTATTTTAATGGCCTTTAGAGAGAAAAATGTCTATTATCTTGTATCAATTAGTTATCTGGCACACAATACGGTCATATCTGATTCATTACATGCAAACCTAATTCACACAACATGACAGATTGCTGTATTAATCATTGGCAATATTTTGTATAACATTGTTTATCAAATGAAATAATTATTGTTATTTACAGTACCTTTTACAATTTTCACATAATACATTGCTAACAATTCATGGGCGTGATTCTGAGGTGGGAGTAAAGCAAAAAAAAGTGCATAGTAACTGTGCACCTTGGAAAGACCCTATTGCACTGCAGATGGGGAAAATTAAAATTTGCATAGAGATATATATCCCAAAGAAATCTAAATTGCTGTATAAAAATCAGCCCAGTATTTATGGGCTACATGCAAAGCATGTATTTACACCCCTTGTATTGCAATATGGTTTGTCCAGGTGTACAGTTTCTTGCTCTTTTTTTTGCTTTACTCTTACCTCATAACCAGACCCTTTATCTCTAAAAACAAGGTTCTCGTATAGATGAAACATTTTACACAAGTTGGGTAATTATAGTGTTACATGTGTTACATTGGCTTTACACTCAGATAATCCTGATTGCTTTAATATTGCAGGTATAGAGCATACAGTATATGACCTACACGTCTGTCAGGTGATCAATAAAGCAAGTTATGTGTAAGAGAGTTGTTTTGTGTTAGCATAGCTTCAGGCCTGTGAGTATCATTCAGAGATGGATGCTAATGTTGTTGCTGCAAACTTGTCTGCAGTGACTATAGTAAATATTCAAATGTCGCAGATGCTGGGAACTGTATTGAGATGCCCACAGGCAGCTTTGCAAAATCAAATGATTGAGTGCAAAGATGAAGCAGATCAGTTAGTTATGGGAGTTCTGAGTAACCCTTTGGTCATGCAGAATGGCTGCAAGAACTGAGATCCCAGAGCCATAGGATTGCAGTCTGTGACATGCCCCCAACACAGTAAGGACATGCCTGTGTTTGACATGACTCTTCCCTGTAAGCTCCCCCAAGCACACCCCTGCTGTCAATTACACTGCGGGCAGTCTCACTGCAACCACCGACAGTAATGGAAGTTGACGCATGCACAGTGCGACTCATATGCATACACAGACCACCGATAATCATTCAACTACGTAAACACTTACATTTCATTAATCTCTAAAACAGGCCCTGTGTGCCTAGAGACAATATAGGTAATTTTGGCTGATACATGTTCTTTCTTCATTACATTCAGTATATCATTTTATGTTTTTTCCTTTTTCTTTTTAACTTTTTATCACTGGGTATGTAGTCAGACATACATCAGGTACTGGTTGTTTTTTGAAATTAAATATAATTGAAAAAATATATTGATGTATGCCAAACAATATATTATTGTTTTGTTTAAATAAATTAAAAACATATAATATACTACATAATGTATTTTGCCTTGATATGCATGTTTTCTTTTTCAAAATTGTTTATAATTTAGTTATAAGAGGGACTTTAATATGTTGGTACGAATAATTAGACATACATTTAATAAAATATACATTTCTGCGAACACAGATAACAACGGTATAATAACTTTACATTAGCAATTTTCCATGAACTTTACCACATAAACATTGTTACAATGTTATTCATTTAAACATTTTAATGAACAGAGGGCCTGATTCATTACGGATCGATATTGCGATTACGCACACAGACGGATGATTGTTGCATACTGCGCATGTGTATGCAACACAGTGCACGTGCGTGAAGTGATTGACATGAAGTGAGCATTTGGGGGGGATTGCCGAAACGTAAGCGTATCAGTACGTTTGAACACCGTTATAGAGGCATGCATAAATTAGGCACTGCAACGGCATACGCAACTTGAGTACACACTGCATGCGATGAGGTTAGCAATTTCTGAGTAAGGTCAGACCTGTTGTAATTGTGCATGAGGGGCCGATGTTACTCAAAGTTCCCGATGTATACGCAGGACTGCAAAGTATTATGGATGGGAAAAATACCCTGACGATGTATACAAATATTGCAATTCAAATTTGGGCAATATTATTACAACCCAGCGGCTTCTTAGATGCCGGCAGTGGCGTAACTAAGGGGGGTCGAGCAGGGCGTGTGCCCCGGCCCACCATAGTTAGGCAGTGTAGCGCCGACCGCAGTGAGTGCAGTCAGCACTACACATTTATACAGGAACGGCGCTAGGCTTCCCAGCGCCGGTCCTGTGCTGCACAGCCGAGCCCCTTCCCTTCCCCTGAGCACTTAACCAATAGCGCCAGGTGGAGGGTGGGAGGTGGGATCAGGCTTTGCTAACACACACAATGCCACCAGCGCAGTAGCGATGTGTGTGTTAACCAGCAGCCAATGAGAGTCAGACAGACTCTCATTGGCTGCTGCTGCTACTGCACACACACTTCACCGCCGAGCAGCAGCAATGTGTGTGTGAATCAGCAGCCAATGAGAGTCAGACAAACTCTCATTGACTGCTGTAGCGCCCACTGCAAGAGCTGAGCTGGAGCTCACTAATGAGCTCCGTCTTCCGGCTCATGCAGTGGGTAATGGGAGAGACGTCATGTCATCTCTCCCATAATGCTGAGCGCGCCAGTCCGGGAGGACCTGATTTGTGGCAGCAGTGGCGGAAGCGGTGTCCAGAGCTGGAGTGTGGATTCAGGTAAGTGTATTTTTTTTTACGTGTCTGGACTACTAGGGACACAATGGGGGAGGGGGGTGGCTACTACTGGCGGAACCATTACTGGGGAGGGACCTCTTCTGGGGGTGGGGCACTACTTGTGTCTACTACTGGAGGGGCTACTACAGGGGGCACTTCATCCAGAGGGGGAACCTCTACTGGGGTCTACTACTGGGGGAGAAACTACTACTGGGGGCACTATATAAGGGGCTTACTACTAGGGGCACTGCACTGGGGGGACCACTACAAGGGGCACTGGATAGGGGGGATCACTACTGGGGGTCTGCATAATGGGGACCACTACTGGGGGCATTGCATAGCGGGGGACTACTGTTGGTGGCACCACTATATAAGGGGCTTACTGCTAGGGGCACTGCACTGGGGGACCACTACTGGGGGAACTAAACTACTGGGGGCACTATATAAGGGGCACTGCATAAGGGGGAACACTACTGGGGGCACTTCATAGTGGGACCACTACATGGGGGTACTGTTAGCCCCCATTAGTTCCCCTTATTGAATAAGGGGAACTAATGGGGGCTGTATAAGAGGGACCACTACTGGGGGTACTGTATAAGGGGCACTACTGTGGGCCTGCATAAGAGGGACCACAACTGGGGACATTGCATTCTGGGGGTACTGTATAAGGGTCACTACTGGGGTTAAGGTGCATATGGATAGGAATGTTCTGAGTGACAATAAAGGGGTGTGTGTCTTGTTGACATGCCCCATTTTTAAGTGACCACGCCCATTTTTCACCACGTGTGCCTTTGGTGCATGCACAAGGGGGGGGTGGATTTATTTTCAAATATGCCCTGGGCTCCAAATACCCTAGTTATGCCACTGGATACCAATTGTGATAAATAGAGCCCTTAGAATTTTGTTTGTAATTCACCATTTATTAACTAAGTAGCAATTCCAGCAAATCATATACATTATTCAGTCATTGAATATTTCTATATGCAGTATTCAGATTAATATTCCAATGAATTCATGTTTACTGCAGTCATAAATGTTATATTTCATTTAGATTTATGATTTTATTATAATAATTTTTACCAGTTTCTGTTTATTGGTTTTGTAAAAATCAGCAATACACCATAGTGGCGTCACAAGGAGGGTGCGGTCCGCACCCTGGTGTCACCTGCTGAGGAATGACACCAAAGTGCAGACTCCCTCTCACTGACAGGAGCCGGGTGCTGCACTGTAGCATTAACTTGGCTCCTGACACTGAGGGAGCTGGCCAGCACTCCATGCAGGTACCTCCTGCATCCCCCACTCTCCCCCCATGTAATAGGCATGGGGGTTTGGGTCATGAGGCACTGCCCCCTGCCCGCATGGCCACAACCCCTGTTTGTCAGTGTGCGGCTACGCCGCGCAAACATGGTCCCTCCCAGCACCACGTGACACCTTGGGGAGGGCCACCACTGCTACACCATGCTTTTCATGTTTTCTTTCTTTGTGAGGCTGCACTACTCTCTTGGGACCTGATTCTGTTTCACATGCAAATGCTAATGCAGCACCCACTTGTACAGTAACATATTGTAGTGGTACAGTACAAATCTATCTTAGTGCACCATCACTGGCATCAGATGCATGACCTCTACCCTATGACAGGTCCAGTTTCTCTGTCTGAGTATGTCCTGCTGTGTTAGGAGTTGTGCGTCTTTAGATGCAGCTACTGTCAGTGACATGGCTGCGTCTACGTAGCCACCATCCTGTTACCACCCAGAAATACCAACTAAAATTGCTGTAACAACTGGGACAAATCTGTAGTGTGACTTTGGTGCATGCACAGTACTTACTTTTCGGCCAATTGTGTGCATATGAGGATCACGTGAATCAGGCCACTGGTGTTAGCTGCAGATTCTAGCTTTCTTACAGCTCAATTTTTATACAGAGCACTACAGTACTTTTCTTTTCTTGATACAAAATCTCCATCGCCTGCATTTGGCCCTGAGATGAGTCATCACACATACAGGTTAAACCTATATATAGGTGTTTTTCATTGATGGTATTTAATTCAAATCCTTTTAGCACAAAGCATTTTTGCCGATGGTTGTCTTTTTGTGAAATGGGATTACTCACTGGAGAAACATTTTAAGCTTTATTTACTGACCCTGTAACTGATTTTTGAAAACAATATAGTTTTCTCTATGAAGAGAAGCTGCCTCTGTAACTGCCTAAAGCTCTGTAGAAAAAGTAGCATCGTCCATTACTAAGATATGTCTGGTCAGAGGTCTTACTGGAACTTTCACTTCTCTAATAAAATAGAATACCACTGTGCTGTGGAATTACTTTGGGTAGAATGAATTTTGTCTTATATTTTGCTTTTGTTATCATCCCAATTATATAGAAGCTATCTGCATTCACATCCAAGGTTAGTCAATCATGCGGTGCTCCTCTAAGAAAACAAACATATAAGTTCCAAATAATATCCATGTATTGGCCCAAGGAAGGCAAAATTATGGCACTCACTATTAAAAATAAAGTTCAGAGTGTTTATTAGTTCATCATCACCAACGTACACAGTCGACGTTTTGGCCCCGGATGGTCTTTGTCAAGACAAGCAAATAAGGGCTATCAGCACAGCATGTAGACAGGATATAGTAGTATATATCAGGGGCATATTTATAATGGGTACAGGGTGTGCAGTGCACATGGGGCACCAGGTCCAGGGGGGTCAGCACTGCACATCCTGCATCCATATTATCTAAAAGTTATCTCTCCAAGGTTGCATATATATATATATGCAACTTTGTGCCCTTCTATAAGTAAAAACAAAACATGAGTTGTATCAGTGTTAATCCTAAAGCATATTTCAACAAAGACATACAGATGTGCCCTCATTCATCCTTGCTCTGCTTGTGCCTAATAAGTTTCTTAGTCATGCCTTGAAAACGCAGTTGTTTGTCTTGATAAGAAGCAAAGTATCTTCAGCATGCAATACACAAACCACTATATGGACACTGCTTTACTGATGAAAATTACAGTACTGAATACAATAGCAGTTAATTGAGATGGCACTACAGTATACAGTAGCAAGCAGTGACAGGTGAGCCAATCATGTATAGGGTAAACAGTCACAGATGTAAGCCACCAGAGCAGCGGTGAAATGGATTTTATTTTGCTTGTTCTTGCAAAAAAGTTGCACAATTACCTTCAGGCTCTGTGTAAAAGTTATATATGAAACATAAATTAATTTAATGTATGTACACAAACTATGTTTGAGCCACAAAATTGTTTAAAATATTGTATAAAATTACCTGCCGGCTGTGTGTATAAGGTGTATATAAAACATAAATGCATTCTGTGTTTAGATTTGGGTCCCATTCCGAAGATATTTCATTATGGTATGCAAATTTTCCAAATACGGAATATTCCAATATTCAAAATAGTCCTGGTACCAAGCATTTTGGATATGGGAGACTCAACCTTTAATTGAATAAACTCGCATGCGCAATGTTTAATAAATTGCTATGTTTTTATGATGACACTTGTATTCTAGTTAACTGTTGCTCTGGTGATATCATTGGCCACCCCTCTTCCCTACCGTTCATTTCTGACATTGCAGAGCTGCAGATTTATATGTAATATTTTCTGCATACTGTGCATTTGTATTTATTGTGCACGCCAAAATTTAGAAACATTGCAATCCTTGTTTGAATGCGTTTGATTTAATTTGAAGCATGCCTTTTAGAATGTCAAATTGGTGATATCACTTTGTTTGTATATGCACTGTGCATTACAATTAGATCTATAATTTTTAATAATATGTATTCTCAAACTAATTAACACACTTGTATTGTTCAATTCCTGTCGGCTGTGTATATAGATATTAGAAATGAGCCATTCAGATTTGAAAAGATTCAACAGAACCTAATCTGGGGTTTCCGAGTAAAACAGAGTCCTGGCTCAGTTCCTCTCACCAAATTTAGTTCTCATAATGAGGCAAAATGTAATTTTCCCAGAAATCTTGGATTTTGTGCTTTGGATTATATATGTCACTCCTTCGTGATTTTAGGCACCATTTCACAATGTAGACTGCCATTAGAAAGAGTTGTAGATGTTTGGAGTGAGCAGAAAAAGGGTGCAAAAGAAGGCATCTTTAATTTGTGTGCTTATGAGAATCAGACACTAGCAACTGCAATCTGCAATACATGCTCCTCCTGTGTATTTTTACAAGCAAACTGCACTTACAATTGTTGTAACATGGGTATCTATTTACAGTTTATATTTGGTATGAGGGTGGAGACAGTACTGTGATATCAGGCTTTGCTGACTAAAGACCTAGGCCCTGATTCAGACCCACTCGCGAGCGGCTGTCCGCTCGCAAGTGGGTCGATGTTCTGTACTGAGCATGCGCACGACGGAGGGAGCTCCGTCGTGCGCATGCGCCAGACGCGGCGAGCGAAGGAAAGTCCTTCGCTCGTTGTGTCTGATCAAAGGGGGCGTGCTGTCGATGTTGATTGACAGCACGCCCCCTTTGGTGGGCGTGCCGGGGACGTGCCTCCCTGATGGGGGTGTTCCCACGGGAACGCCTCCCGTCAGAAGCCGGCCCACTGACATCACTAGTGATGTCAGTGGGAGTGATTTTGGCTCTGATAGAGCCAAAATCACTCCAGAGCTTGCGGTTGAAAACCTCTACCGCAGGCTCCGGCTCGCAGTTTCGATGGTCGCGATGGTCACGACCATCACGGCCATCAAAATGCACGCTCATATAGGCTGTGGGTGGTGACCCACAGCTATACGAGCGTCCAGGAGGACGCTCCATAGTTAAGGAGGCCGGCCCTCATTCAGAGCGTGCGCTCTGCTCAGAGCGTACGGCTCTGAATAAGGGCCCTAGTTTGCTCAGTGTTGTATCCGAAAGGTGCAGTCTTTTAAACTGTACATATAAGGAAGTAAAAAAGAAACAGACACTCTAGCAAGAAAACTACACAGGTTCCTGGTTGTTTTTGAGAGTCTGAGCTGCACTGGTACAGTTTACAGTTTACAGTTTTGAAGGATATATATATATATATATATATATATATACTGTATATATATATATATATATATATATATATATATAGTACACTAGGTGCAGAGGCAGTAAAGTGATTGCAAGCTTAGCTAGCCAAAAAAACTGTGCTATGTCTGAGTGAGCTGCACTGCAAACAAGATATGATTTTCTGGTTTAAAGAAAAACTCTCAAATTGTTAATTATTCAGATATTTCAAGGGAAGATTGTGTATTTTTGAGAGGTAGCATATATTACTGTACTTGCTGGGTGTTGTGGCTTCATCAGCCCAATACTAGTGATGGTAGTTATAGTACTTCCTCAACATTAACTTTGAAAGAAGGTCAAGGGAGAAGAAAAAGGTATAAGAAAGGGCACTCCAAATCTAAACAATGTTTGATACTCTTTAGGAAACCTCACCTCTAAAGATGAAGGGAAAAGTTACTTATAAAAAACTTAAAGTTGTCAACAATGATACACACCACATGCAAGGAAAATCTCAGCCTCAGAACATAGTGAGTGGTGGTCCTGATATTGCTCTATGATCATTCTCCCAATGATGTGCCATAGTGTTCCATTACCATGGATACAAGATACAAGGACAAAAAGGAGGACATCAATATGCATGTAACTACGAGCTCTACAGGAACATACAAAAAAAATCTACATACTTACAAATATATTTAACTCTATCCTATCTCATCATTATAATGCTCCCAATAGAACAATAATATGGGGTAGATTGCAGCAAACATCAATAATGCAATATAATTGCTGTAATATATTTACAGACATATATGTTAACTAAAGATGTGTATATCTTAGTATTGCAAAAAGGTACCTAAACCCAAATGTTAATTTAACCCTCCGGGTGCTAATGTGCCTAACTGATGTATCCAGTGGGCTTCAAACTGGACCAGCTTTTTAGATCTATTGCCCCCCTTAATGGAAGTGGGTACATGATCGATCATTCTATATTTAATGGCAGATAAAGGATGATGGGCACTTGCAACATGCCTAGCAACTGGCTCCTCAATGCTGCCAGAATTAATTGATGATCTAATGGCACCTCTATGCGCAGCTTTGCCTTCCTTAAATGACCTATTGGTCTTGCCTATGTAGGAAAGACCACAGGGGCATATAATCTGACATATGACAAAGTTCGATATGCAAGTAACTTTGTGGCGAATAGATTATTTGAACCCAGAGTGTGGATGATTTCAACCATCACCTGGGAAAAACTACATGTGGTGCAAGTGCATCTAATACAACCTAAATTGCCTCCACCACTCTCATCCACCTTGGGACCTAGGCTCGATATATCAGTTTTGATAAGGGTGTTCCTGATGCTGCAGCCACGTTTATAACATGACAATAAACAATTTAAGATCCGTGTCAGTTTGCATGATCGGCCATCATTTCTTAGAGATTTTATTTATATTGCTGCTTGTCTGATTGTAATGATTTGCTAAGAGTAAAATTGCAGATTTCTGTTTAGTTACACTCTGTTGTAGAACCGTAGCTCTATCAAGACTCAACACCTGTTATTTGATATTGGCTAAATGCTTGGGGCCATAAACTCTAAGCAAAAATGTGTGAATCATGTCATCCATTTGTGATTCAGCCAACTATGGATCTTATGTGATTCGCTTAATTCTCAATAGTTGCGAATATGGAAGGCATATAATAAGGGGCCTAGGGTGGCAGCTATCAAATCTTAGGTTATTTTTATCTGTATCCTTAGAATACATACTAGTGGTGATTATCCCTTTTTTAGTGGAGATTTTGACATCTATAAAGTTGACTGATTTATGACTGATGTTATATGATAATTTTATTGGACTAGAACGTGTTATCTGCCTCTATAAGCTCTATAAGGTGTTGCTTAGGCTCCTTCCAAAACAGGAGTAAATCATCGATATAGCATGTATAGAACACAAACCTACTGTATGTACTATTTTAGGATTGTCAAAAAAGGCTATTTCTACTGCAAACATATAGATGTTGGTGTACAATAGGACCACACTGAACCTCATCGCACAACCAACTAACTGTAAAAATAATTTGCCATCATAAAGAGAAAAGGTCCAGTTAGCAGAAGTTGTAGTAGATAAATTACTAGATCAACATTAGGTCTGTCATAAAGTGGGTGATTACTGAAAAAGCTTTGGTAGCAGCAAGTCCCTCCCCAGGTTGGTATACAAGATACCAACGTCCATGCTGCAGAGTCATATTTCTTCCTGTAATGTTGGCAACTCATCTAATTTTCTTAATAGAGTGGACGTAAACCAATAGGTACAATAGAAGGCTATGGATGCAAGGCTGCATACTGGAATCCAAATAAATCATTGTTGGCTGGAGTAGTGAGCCCCTTGCTGTAATAATGGGGCAACTTGGGGGGGTTAGTCAATGACTTGTGTATTTTTGGGGTGCTATATAGCACAAGTACCACAGGATACTGCATATTGATGTCCTGCTTTTTGTTCTAGTATCTTGTATCCATGGTGATGGTACACTATGATGCATCATTGGGGTTCTGACATGATTACATCATTTCATGTGCGTCGCTGGTCGGGTGAGCGTTCCCATTCCAGTATGGTCGTGTTTATTCACTGGGTGACTGAACTGTATTTAAGGTGAGAACATTTATATGTATGCTACTGTCCTGATGGAAATGCCATGTTTATAGGAATTGAAACGTTGACTATATAAGCTGTGTTATGTTGTATTTATGAATGCGTGGAGTGCCGCACTTTAGGATGATACTGTGAATCTACATGTGTGGGGGCAACAAGCTAAGTACATCCACACTAGGAGTGCCGGATCATATGCATTGTTTATAACTTGCATCCAGACTGGCTATCTGGATGAACTCTGTCAAGGGACCCTCTTAAATATCTGCTGTCTATTTTATTCAGTGACTTTTGCTGCTATTTTAAATCACTTAGCACTTTACCATTATTGGCTGCTATTTTTACACTTTTTGCACTTTTAAGTTTCACAGACATGATTTCTATTGTGCACATTGATTGATTGCACGATTGATTATTGAGTTGTGCACAGGATGTTTGAATCATTAACCAGACTGTATTTACAGATGGCATGGCAGATTTAGAATCGGAGGACTCTGCCAGTGGCTATAGCCATATAATATATCCTATTGGTGATACACACTGTTATCCTGAATCTGAAGCAGAATGAATACTATTCAAAAGCAATCTTCTAGAGCAATTGGAACTAACCCCTTTGGAGGATCTTTACCATGAATGACTCAAGTACAAAAAATTAGAAATTTACTATTTCTATCATGGGTACACTTTAAGTGAGTATTTTACAGCAAAAAAGATACCCAGGGGTTTGAGAGAGAAGAATTGTGCTACTATCGGCAAACATGATCCGGCCTTCTGTAAACGCTGCGTGGCAATTTTAAATAAATGTTCCTTTGATCTTATACTTTTAATCTTTGAACAATCAATGAAGGAACTTAGGCCCTCATTCAGAGCCGGACGCTCTGACCAGAGCGCTCGCTCTGAATCAGGGCCCACCTCCATAATTATGGAGCGTCCTCCTGGACGCTCGTATAGCTGTGGGTCACCACCCACAGCCTAAACGAGCATGCAGGTTGATGGCCGCGATGGTCTTGGCCATCGCGACCATCGCCACTGCGAGCCGGAGCCTGCGGTTGAGTTTCTCAACCGCAAGGCCCGGAGTGATTTTGGCTCTATCAGAGCCAAATTCACTCCCACTGACATCACTAGTGATGTCAGTGGGCCGGCTTCTGATGGTAGGCGTTCCCTTGGGAACGCCCCCGTCTGGGAGGCACGCCCCCGGCATGCCCACCAAAGGGGGCGTGCTGTCAATCAACATCGACAGCACGCCCCCTTTGATCAGACACAACGAGCGAAGGAAAGTCCTTCGCTCGTCGCGTCTGGCGCATGCGCACGGCGGAGCTCCCTTCGTCGTGCGCATGCGCAGTGCACACCATCGACCCACTTGCGAGTGGACAGCTGCTTGCGAGTGGGTCTGAATGAGGCCCTTAATATCATCAAGGACAAAATTGCTTCTTTTGAGAATTTGCACAAAGTCACTTTAGAAAATGATCCAGATACAAAATGGATAGACAAAGTAAATGCACAAATATAGACCTATAGACGTGAGCTAACATTGTATTATTGAGAACACATCAAGTAAAGCAAGTGCCAATTTAAAGATTATTTCACTGCGAAACAACTTTAATTTAAGTGTACACATATATGTGTTTACTAGGTGTATGTTTCAATTACAGTATGTTTCACCTCTACATATATATGATAGGCTAAATTCAAGCCTTATATACCACATTATTATATATGTTATATGTTAGTCTGTAGTTAGTCCCTCTGATATATATTTTTCAAATCAATTCATTAAAAAGTTATGTATTATTAAACTACTAAGAGTACCCCACAAAAGGAGTTTCTCTTTTTACAACATTAATTTCATATTCTACTCCCAGGGTCCACCACCAGAGAAGTCTAATACCTTGGTATACTGGTTATTAAGAAAAATATTGCCATAATGACACAGTACTGGTATCTTCCCTTTCCCTGTTTTCCCATCTTTACCATATCTGTAACCATGCATGCACCACCTTCTAGCTCTAAGTCTAGACGTGCCACCTCTAAAAAAGGTAAATCAGTACACAAAAAGTGTACTAATGGTGCCTACACATGGTCAGATTTGATGATCGATGAACGATAAATGATTGAATGACTTTTATTACGATTTGAACAATTTCATCAACGATGAACGTTTGAATGATTTCAGACAGTGTTAAAATGAATGAAATTGTCAAAATCTGACTGCAAATACAGTCCATGTCAGAGATCGTTATCTGACATAAAGGAAAGTGCATCATTTATCGATGCATGCCCTACATGTCAAAGATATTAATGATTGAATGATTTTTATAATTGTTATCATTCATATCTGATAAGAAATCTGACCGTGTGTATGCAGCATAAGGCAAAACAAAAAAATTGTGTGTTCACAAACTTCAACAGATTCCTGAGGAGAGTCTAAGGGGTAAATTTACTAAAGTGAGAGTTTTTAGAAGTGAGTTTTAGAAGAGATGTTGCCCATAGCAACCAATCAGATTCTAGCTATTATTTTCTAGAAGGTGCCAGTTAAATGTTAATTAGAATCTGATTGGTTGCTATGGGCAACATCTCTTCTAAAACTCACTTCGAAAACTCTAACTCTAACATTAGTAAATTTACCCCAAATAGTGCTCATTTCTGATTCTGACACTGTAATTTGTGAACACTCTGCAAATATAAGAATGAGTAGTAGTAAAGTAGTGATGGAGACATATCATAAGGATGTTACTTTGGAAGTTATAAATCTGCAAGAGAATGAGGAAGATAATTGTGTATTTAACACTAATGAGTATGACAAAGATGAGTGTGTTGGACAAGAGCAAGTTGATAAATTTGAGATAATGATGATGATGGTGATGTTGTTTGATTCAAAGCAATTCATGCAGTGACAGCACTTCATGCCAGTGATAAGTGAATTATTTTCACCAAAATCATGACAACATTTTTCAAGGCATTTGTAGCATTGGTAGTGCCAGAGTAAGAAGAGGTAGGATTATTAACCAGCTAGGCACTTCTTCCTTTTTATGTATTTTGCAATGAGTTAATTCAAATTAATTATCAAAATTTTAAAATCATATATAACAATCAGTCCAGCATTGGCTACCAGCAGCTTGAACAGATACCAGCACATTTAATCTCTACCATGAGCACCTTAATCATCAACCTCCTCATTAGTGTTCAGATGTAGTCCTCATGCATCCAATTTACAAAGTCAAACTGACTCCCTTTATGCAATCCATGAATCCCCAGAAGAATAATCCTTATGTGCTAGGGCTGCAGCTGATGGGGGAAAATCTTCATCACAGAAAGGTAGCTAGAACAACAATTGTCAATAAAGCAATTTTTTGCAAGAGAACCCAAGCATTACATCAGCCATCATGTTGCACAGCGGATTACTGTAGATTTGAGATGTTAGCATTATATCTGCATCATATATCCACCATCAATGCATCTTGTTTTAGCCAATTAGTTGAGGTTGTGTTCACACTACCAAATTTCATCTCAATTCTATTTTACTAGAACAGCAATTCATCACCTATACTGGGACATTAAACAAAAAGTTATTATTTTCATATAAAATACCTTTATACCAATATACACTTAACTATAGATATGTGGAGAAGGTATACTGGTCAAATTAAAGAGTATATGACTATGACAGCCCATTGAGTGGGTGTATCACCTTCAGCAGCAGTATCTAACACATAAAGCCACCTAATTCACAGGCAGGCTACCTATAGTACTCTATGTATCATTGGCTTCAGCAAGAAGCATATTGGTATCAATCTGTTGAAAAGACTCAGGGATGTGTAAGGAATTTGCTTAACCTGCTAAGACTCTCCTCAGGATGTGTTACTTTCAATAACATTGTATAAGCATTAACACAGGGTCAATTTGAACATGTACCATGTTTTGCACTCATAATGAACTTGGTGGTTCTGAAATCTTTAAATAATGACAGGTCCGTACAAGAGATTCTGGCCTTTGGCTGTAAAATTTCTGGGCATTTTTTGCATTCAGCAACTGCATGTAAAACATTGCAGCAGCTGCAAGAAAAGCTATTCATTCAACTGAAGCAAGAGGTAGTAATCAGATGAAATTCCACCCTTTACATGCTTTATCAATTGGAGGAACCATCATGACATACACATCAAACCATGAGATAGGTATAGGCATAACATATTACCCCATACTGCAGTACACTGGAGAATTATCTCAGGTTTAATACAACCTACAGAAACAATTTGACATTTTAACCTATGAAGAAAGTTTAGACACTGCTAGCCTGAGTCAGGTTATACAATTAATTAAAGTAATGGAAAAACTGCTAAAGAAGCTGGTAGAGGAGATGAAAATAAGTTATTTCACTAATATTTTGGACTTGTAGATCAAGTTATTTGTTTGCTTCACAAGGACCAAAGGGTTTGCAACATCTTGCAATTGGATCACTACATGTTGGCAACCATGCTTGATCCTACAGTAGGTTGCTCCTACATTAGGTTTAAGTCATACAGAATGTATTTCTTTGTAACTGACACAGACTTTAAGAGTTGCAAATAGCTCCATGCAAGCAAGTTGTCAGCTCAAGTGGCACATGACACAATGTTTTCTGCTTCAATTTCTCCTGCAAATTTTACTACCAAGGACAATTTAATCATGTACCTCTTCTCATTATGGACTTTGCCCTCCTTGCTGTACTGGTGTAAAGACTACTAGCCTATTGTCATGCTCCAGACTTTTAAAATTACTTTTTTACCTATGTGGTTTCTGTCCTGGCTAGTGCTGAGGTCTGCTTGCACTGTGATTACACATCATTCCTAGATGAGGCAGAGATCAACTCATGCTGCACATCACTACCAGCTGGTTGTGAGGTCTGTCTGTAATGTTCCTGCCCTGTCCTCTCAGTGTTCTGTCTCTGGGAATGGATGTGGCTCCCCACAGTGCTCAGAGTGTGTTTGATCATCATGATTGTAACAGGCTGCATGCCAGAGTTCCCTCCTAAACCCCATTATGGCACAGCCATGTTGGAATCAGTCACCTGACGCTCCTCCACCACTCAGAACGCTACTCTCAGACCAGCTAATTGCAGCAGCCAATCCCTGAATACTCAGCCCCATAATTTTTTTTTCATGACTGGCCCAAATTGCCAGTACAACATCACTTTTTCAGAAGTTACAGCTCTGTGCTGAGCTCCCAGGTATCTGTACATATCTGTATGGTTCCAGTTCATCCTAATCCAGTTCCAGTCTGGTATATGCAAGTTTCCATCTACATCAGTGTTCCAGTCTGGTCTTACAAGCGACTTGTTCCTATCTACAACATTGGTCCCAATTCGATATCTACAACATCAGTCCCAAGTCAATATCTACAACATCAGTCCCAATCCAATATCTACAACATTGGTTTCAATCCAATATATCTACAACATCAGTTCCACTTCAATATCTACTTCATCAATTCCAATCCAATTTCTACACCATCGGTTCCAATTCAATATCTATTTCCCGTCTGATATATTCTGCTGTTTCAGTTCAATAAAAGTTGTTCTACATCTGTTTCCACCTTCGTGCTAAACATCACCAGCAGTACCTCTGCGTTATATCTTCTCTCTACACATGAGAAAGAGCTGGATCAAACTTCCTGGTATCATATATGCCTTCAGTCTCCTCTTCAGCCTCCAATGCCTGCTCAAGCCAATCCCAACCCTCAGGCATGACACCTGTTACTTCATCACGATTCACCTGTACTTTACATGTTCTACTAAACTGTTACTCTGGCTTGAATCATCTATATTGGGCTAAGGCCTGTGATTTGCTGTTAAGTGTGCATCTGAAAATGTACATTTTGAAGCTTGGTTTTTAATTTTTTTCAATGTTTCCAATTTACTTTTCCATAGAGTAATCAATTGTATTAAATACTCCACCTTCAATCACCTGTATTTTCCTTAGGGATGTAATATTTTTGATAATGACCTTGTATTCTACTAGACACTACTCTGGCAGCAATCACCTGCACTCGCCTGAGGCCTGTGATTTGCTGTTTGAAGAAGATTGTTTAACCTTGACACAGTGGCCATTTGGTTTATCTTGAGAAATCTTTAGCAGCAAAATGCACTTCAGTGTGTTCACTGCAGCAGTCAGTTTGTGTATAGCTTCAAATGTAAATGTCTGTCTAATACAAGCAATAGCGATCTAGAGGCTGCCGGGGGAAACACATATCATGCTACCTGAGAACTGATAGATGAACCACGCAGGATTCACAGTATCTAATTTCAAATGTAAATGTCTGTTAATTTAAATAAATAATTATCTAATATCTGTAGGGATTGATAAGCAGCAAACTACATAGGTGGCAGATTAATTAAGCATACTGAGAATACTTTTTTTGCATTGATTCATGGGGCAAGATATACTAGCATTGAAAATAACTGAAAATAGGAGACTAGCTTAATGCAGCAAATAAAACAGGGTATATGGAATATTGTGTGATGTGCTTTAAATAAAAGCTGCCACTAGATACAGTGTTGAAACTAAATATTAACAATTGGTCATTCTGTTTCCCGGCAGTAAAGGGAGTTTAATTGATGTAATAAATGTTAAAAGAATCACCAACACTGACATATTATCTTGTAATAAAAAGTTTCCTTGGGGGAATCTGATACTTCATAATCAACTGTAGGAATAGTTGCATTCTCCACAATTATATCAATAACATAATATGGGGATCTTATTAAATTCATGATATACTAATCTATATCTCTCTGTATATGTATTATTATAGTACATTTTTGGGGGGAATGCAAATTAATAATGTATTAATAGTAAAATAAAATACTCTATAAAATAAAAGGAAACTTAATAACTACCTGGGGGATACAATTTTTTGTTAATAATTCAATAAATAGACAGATTATGCAAGTGCATTTAAGGATGCAGATTGAATTATACTAAACTATAATTCAATTATGTGATAAGGAAATGTGGTTTTGATATATTCTAGCATTATATAGTTTATTTTGTTGCTCTGCACAGCATTGTTTTACAATTAACATTGTCAATTTGTGAATAAACAAGATATCTTATTTATTTCTAGTTGGAACATATCCAATTTTATTTCTAGCAACGGGATGTAACACATCAATACTATTTATTTATTTGGATCAAGTTCAAGGGAACCCTTGAATCGATTTGCCCCAATGACATGTTAACATGTAATTCACTGGGAGCAGCACAGGTGTTCCCATGGAATCAGTATGAATGACCACTGGACGTCAGCCCGGCAGTTCAAATCCCGACACTGGCAGCCCTTTGGGTGAAAATCCCAACAGTGCTGGTAAGTATACTATCCCTACCCCTTTCCTCCCCTAACTCTAACCCTCCCTTAGGGGTGCCTATCCTCCCCCCGTTAGTGCCTAAACCTACCCCCCCTCCCCGCACCCTAAACCTAACCCTCCTGGGGGGGTGCCTAACCCTAACCTCCCCCCCTAGTACCTAAACCTAACCCCCCCTTCCCCTAGCCTAACCCTACCCTTCCCCAGGGGGGTGCCTTACCCTAAGCCCTCCCATGGGTCCCTAAATGTAGCCCCCCCATCCCCGGGTAAGTGTATACTCACTCCCGGCAGATGACAATCGGTCTGACATCCTCTTGGCGTTCTGGCATCGGGATTAATATAGGCATCTGTATTTCGATGCCTATGTTAAATCCCTTGCTGGGATTACAGTGTCGGGATTGAGATCAGCGGCCATCCCATTCCCACAACCCCCACTATTCCTCTGAATTTGAAGCAGAATACATTTCATTCCCCTTTACAAGTGTGGGAAATGTGACCTGCTTTCTAGAAATATGTGAATTAAAGGGCTTGGAGTAGTTTTTTTTTACAAAAACCTATTTCCATTTATTATTAGTAAAAATAAGAATGATAAATAGGGTCCTAATGGTGGGTACACACTAAACAGATATATCTGCAGATCGAGTGATCAACAGATATAGCTGGAGATTCTAGTCTTTCATATACACTGAACGACCATCATCTTCCAGGCAGTCGTGGGTCACGTTGCCCATGGGGTGGGGCGGGTCTGCCCCACTCTATACGGTTGCTGCTGCATGTGCCCATACACACTTGCCCATGGACAGATATATCTGAAGCTATATCTATCCATCGGCTGGGCAGCACAGCCGACACGATATGTCTGTGAGCTGCGTAGTTCACAAACATATCGCTGGTACACAATGGCTGATGGGCACCAGATATATTGGTCAATCAATTGATCGGCTGGGCAGCACAGCTGTTGCCCATCTGTGTCAGATATATCTGTTGGCCTATATATCTGTCAGTGTCAGCTTAATGTCTTATCAAATTTAGGATTCAATTAGAATTCAATTAGAGGTGATAAGCCGTTTTCATGTGAAACGTTTTTACTTTTTATGAAAAGTGGTTATTGCCCAATTCATTTGCAGGTAAAGTTAACACTCGATAATTCTCAATATTTCTCCATTGAATTTAATAAATTTTTCTTATCACCACCTACAGAGTAGGTGAAAAAAAAGTTACTGAAAATCCCTACTTTAAGGCAAAAATGTCAGGACTAGAACACCCTCCTTAATTACTAATTAGTAGAGATGTATGCTGACCCCCATATTTTGTTTTTGGATCTGGATTCATCTGCACGTTCTGGATCTGTTTTTTTTTTTTTTAAATTGATAAAAAAGATTGAAAACAGCCAACATCATGTAATTTTTGCATTCCAAACATTTAAAATCTGAATTCCCAACCTTGGGAAGGTCAGAACCATGGCTTAGATGGTCCACATCTCTTTGGGGAGATCAGAACCACGACTCAGATCTGCCCAGATTCATGAACATTGGGTGGATTCGTATTTCTGGAAAACCAAACCGCACATCTCTACTAATTAGGCAAAGTCGTTTTTTTTTATTAGCTTCATTTGGCCTATAATTTCATGTCATTTTTGGGGTGAAAATGTGCAAAGTGCAGGAAAATGGGTTAATTGATGTGGAACAGGTATATGGAAGTGCTGTATGAATGGGGACAGGTGTTTCTAAAATTGCAGGAGGGTGATAGAGGTGTACAGTATTTTGAAGTTTTCTTTTTAAAGTAGCTTAAAATGACACAAATATATACTTACAGGCATTTTTATGCACCCCTAATTTAAGAAGAGCATTATTATACAGGAAAAATATTGCATTCCATAAATGTGTCACTGTTTGAGAAAAATGTTTATTACATCCAACACAATTTAAGGGGATGTGGTTAACATCCCTACAACCTGGATGCCGTCTGCTAGAACCCCAGCATCTGAGGAAGCTTCTGAGGAAGGATATTATGTCCAAAAAGCTTTAAGTCCGGTAATCTACTGTGTTTTGGGTAACTGCTGCCATCATCTTTAAATGCTGCCCTAAGGAGGTGGGAGGATCCTTGGACTCTGAGCGTCAAACCCAATTCGATCTGGGAGGGTAACTCATTGATGAAAGGAGCGAGTTTACATATTATATATACCCATTGTGGTTATATGCTTGTGAGTGCGATGTCAGAATAAAATTGATGCAATTTTTTGGCTATATTGCACTATGGGCCCGATTCTGACCCGCATGCTAAGCCGCAGACTCACGCTATGGGTTATTGTTGCCCGTCTATGCATGCAGCAATATGCGCATGTGTGAGCCACTCACTGCGATCGGGAATCGTGCGCTTGTAGTACACAGACTGTATGCTACTTTGAGTGACATATAGTGCAGTTTGTGGGTGGTAACAGGGGAAGGTGCTTGTGAACGGGGGAGTGGTGCTGCGAACGCAGGCATGTCTGGGCATCAAAACGGCTTTTAATGGGTGTCCATAATTAGCATAGAAGCGTCATTGTACATGTCATCTGGTTGTATTTCAGCCTGCAGTGATCGCAGTGCTTGCAGTGGCGTAGGGTCTACCTCAAGTGCTTCAAGCAGCTCCGATGGTTCTCAATGTTACTGATTAATCATACACTTCCTGTAGAAAAGTGGGCGTATTTGCACCGGCATGTGATCACACTGCTGTCGCTCTATAAGACATAGAGGGCGTCCTTTAGCCTGGCCGTGCGATCACTGCATTTGCATATCCACCCACTGATGGCTGCAAGAGAGCGCAACTTAGAGTCCGGGTCTGAATCAGACCTTATGTTCTTTGTTTTTCTTTTTTATCTGAGTTGTTGAGGAATATTGTATGAAGAATGGACTTTATCTATTGTCTGAAATATCCCTATTCATATGGAGAAGATATTTGTCCACAAAAGATATCGGAAAGACCTCATCCAGATATTTAATCTATCACCATATTTCTTCCAATGAACTAAAAACATCCCCTACAGGAGAATATAAATATATAGCGTATTAAGAAATAAACACACTTGCATGCCTCAATAACAATTGTTTACTCCTCTGTTAATATTTTGAGTCTGGAAAGTATATTATCTGTGATCCTATTCTTTTCCATCTCCAGTAACATGACTAGTGAAACGTATCGTGTGACTGAACCATCGGATAATCTATTGACCCAGAAGGCTTTTAATAACCTAAAGATGTAAAGCTGTTATTGTGGAAAGCACTTACAGTACACATTGACCCTGGTACAGCATAAAAATAGACATACTGTAGGTGTAATATATTTGAGAGGTTTTTACATAGTGTAGGGAAAACAAAGTTCCACTTTTTAGTTCTTAAAATAATCTGCAGTTTTTTATATCTTAGAATTTTTTTATTTTTATTCTGTGCTCTGTGGTTGTGTGATAAACCTATTTCAACAGCATATTGTTTACTATTTACAAAGGTAGGCTTTGCAGTTTCTTTATTATGGGGGGAATGCTTGTTTCTGAAAACTTTAAAAGTAGGTCCCATGTGGCTAGAGATATGTAGTCTTCAAATCTTTCAAAGGCCATTTTTTAGAGTTAAAATCCATATTTCAATTCCCTGCACAAACTTCAAAATTACAATAGTTTTCACTGTGTACATTGTTTAATATTGTGACCAAAATATCTTATGTGCTCTCAGGCAGCAATTGTTCAACACTAGTTTGCAGGAATCTATGATCTGCAAACTCTTTTTGTTCTAGGGAATAGGATTGTAACATAGCAACAGCTGGGGAATTAGGGTACAAGCCACCTAACTTCACTGGGAAGGTAGAGTGAGAGAAAAACTTTCATTTAGCTTCTCACACAGTCGGGGGAGTGGGACAGTGTCAGAGCCATGGGACATGAGCACTAAGCCCTGCCCCTTGAATCATAATTTACCAAAGCTAACAGATGGCAATCCTAAGTCAGGGCTGATGCTACCATTAGGCAACTTTAGGCAGCCGCCTAGGGGCACCACCACTGGAAGGCATCAGAGTCCACAAAAATAAAATTGAATGGCGTAATTCATGGCTCTGTGGCATATCATGAATTTGCGGCAGTGTTATGAGGTACATTATGATTTTGGTGCTCTGCTGTGTGTTATATTATCTATAGTATATTATAAATTTGGGACACTGCTGTGTGGCATATTATTTAACTGGAGAGATTGATGCGTGTCATATTATGATTTGGAGGGAGCAGGGGCGGTTGGAGAAATGTTGCCTAGGGTGCCCAGAAACCTTGCACCAGCCCTGTCCCAAGTAGAAAAGGAGTGAATATCACCCTAATTCCTGTAGTTTACCAATGAAGGAGACAGGAGACCATGTAGATACAGAAAAAAATATGCTTACTTGAAAAATTTGATAATGCAAATTATAACATTTCAGGAAACCAATCAGCAAATAGACTAAAGGAGAAACTATGACGTTGCCTTGAAACCAGGAACATAACTTAAACTGCCATGAACTTTCAATAACCACAGAAGAGAGGTACAAAGTTATTTTTGGCTTTCAGTTGGTTGCACAAGCTGCTTCTTCTAACCTCTTGGAGAGCCTGAAATAGAAGGAGAAATCAGGTATAAAAAATACCTGAAGCTTAGAGAGTACAACCAAAAGACATAGCAAGGTAAAGGTGGGTAGGGTTGGTTCTGTTGCTATCTGGCAATCCTATTCCCTAAAACAAAGATAGTTTGCAGATCATAGATTCATGTGTTTGTTCATTGGGAGGCTTGCAAGCCACAGTAGCAACAGCTGGTGGGCAGACTACCACATACCCGGTGGTTGGTCAAAAGTAGAGATGTGCACCAACCCCCGTGTTTTGGTTTTGGTTTTGGTTTTGGATCTGGATCTCCCCTGGTTTTGGATCTGAATCTGGTTTGGGATTTTTTTCCTGGGTGTTTTGTTTTTAGGTTTTGGTTTTGGATCTGTATTTTATCCCAAAAATTATATAAACAGCTAAAACCACATAATTTGGGCCTGTTTTTGTTCCTACAGTATTATGAACCTTAATAATAATAATTTTCAGGCATTTCTAGGCATTTTTAACCACCTCACAGCTCACAATATTGATTTCGCTATTTTTCACCAACACAGGCCAAAGGCTGCAGCGAGCTTGTTGGCTAAAGTAAGCAACAGAGCAGCAGCACAAATTCATGGCAGTTTAAAAAAATATAGGACATCTATGAAACATTGCCACACAGCAGTGGCAGACAGGATGGCAGTTTAATAAACTATAATAATGTCAGTCGGCAATGCCCCAAATTGTGCCAAATGTAAAGGAAAGAGGTGCAAGATGGAATTGTCCCTCCCACCCACTCTTATGTGGGATATTACAAAGGACATGAACAGTTTAAGAAACCAAGCACTTTAGCCACAAGGACTGACACTTTTGTGGCTAAACTCCTTGGTTTGTTTGGGCCCCCACAAAACATATTTTTGAAGCATTACCTTCAATTATTATGGAGGAGGTTGATGATGAGGGTGTTGGTGGTGGAGATTGCATGTGCTGGTCCAAACTGCTGGTAGCTGATACTGGACTGCTTGTTATTAATTTACAAATTATAATTTTGTTAAACAAATTGCATAAACTTGCTGCAAATTACGTAATAGGGAGAATGTGTCTAGATGGTTAACGTCCCTTCCTCTACTAACTTTGGCTTTACAAATGAAACAGATGCCTTCACAACTGTTTTCAGAATTTAGATTAAGATGTTGCTTTTCTGGCTTTCTTTTTTATCATTAGCAAAAACTGCTGCCACTGGTGGCTGATTTACGCAAACCACATCCTTATCTTCAACATCCACATTAGCGTCAGATAGGACACAAATTTCCCCCTCATCATCCTTTTGCACTTCCTCCACACTATCAGCCTCATTTTTTATTATTTCACCATCTAATACTAGCACAGCCGTCATGGCGTCAGTCATCCGCTGTGAAACTGGGTGACAGCTGTTATACTTACTTCTTCTATTGAAGGACTGTTTAATAGGCAATTGTTTTTTTAAATTACTTCCGATCACAAAAGAGGATGTTGATGATGGTGCTGGAGATCGAAGGTGCTTGGATCCCACAGAGAGGGAGCAGGTAGGTGACACTGGACTTGTTACATTTTGAGTTTTGGAACTTGGCAACATACATTTTGGTATTTGCTAAATGCGCTCCAAGTGACGTAACAAGGAGGAGGTTCCTAGGTGGTTTAGGTTCCTCCCTCTACTCACTCTTGCATGTCAATGGGCACATATGACTTGACAACTGTTGTAGGGATCGGGATGGAAATAATTCCATATGTGAGAAGTAGATTTTTTTGTCTTTTGTCCCAGCATGACAACAATGGGCTTTGGCTTTTTCAACCATTGGCAACAGCTGTTGCCTTACTTACACAAAGGACATCCTCAGCATCAACATCCTCATCACCAACATCTTCATTATCAACACCATCATCATCCTTAGCACCTTCAACTACCAAAATATCCTCCTCCTCCATGTGCAATTCCACAGATGCATCCTCAATGACTATGTGTGCAAGATGTTGACTGCCATTCTCCACATTTACAGAGGGCACACAAATGTTGGAACTTGCAGGATCCTCCTGTACACTAGTATTTAGGTCGGGCTCACACATGGCAACCGTGGACACACTTGCACTCTCCTCGGGGATTTGTGATTTTGATTTCTCAGCGCACTCAGTTGGTTTATCTGGAGCTGTCTTAACAACTTTCACATTTTTAATTGGACCACCACCACTAGTACTACAAGCAGAAGGACTATCACAATCAGCAGTCTTCATAAAGGAAGGCCAAATCCTTATCCTTTCCTTGCCACTTCGATGGCAAGACTTAAGCCCTTGGGCATGGGCCTTCATTGAGGACGAGGAAGTTGATGGCCTTGCACTGCTGGCGGAAGCTACAACATGTGGTTCTTGGCCTTGCTCTCCTGTCATGTGATAGTCCTCCATATTTTCTGCAGTCTTGAAGCAGTGTCACAATCACCAATAGTTTAGCCAAGGTGCGGTTACAAAATTCACACGTGCAGTCGTGCACACACACAAAAATATTAGAAAAAAAGACAAATGATGATTTTTATTTTTTGTCAGCTCCAGAAGAACTTGGCCCCAGAGCAGCAATTGATCACGACTGGAGTCGGGCAACACTAGGTTACAACTTGCATTGCTGACTGGGTCTTGTGCAGTACTGCGGTTAAGCCTAACATGCACATGCACACACACAGAAAAATATAAAAGATACTTTGTCTTTTTTTGTTCTTAGCACAACTGGAGTTGGGCTGGATCTTGTGCGGTACTGCAGTTAAGCCTAACACACACGCGCACTCACACACAGAAAAATATAAAGACACTTTGATTGATTGATTTTTTTTGTTTTTAGCACGACTGGACTTGGGCTGGATCTTGTGCGGTACTGTGGTTAAGCCTAACACGCATGCACACACAGAAAAATATAAAATAAACACTTTGATTGATTGATTTTTTTTTAGCATGACTGGATCTTGTGCAGTACTGTGGTTAAGCCTAACATGCACGCGTACACACACACACAGAAAAATATAAAAGACACTTTGATTGATTGATTTTTTTTGTTTTTAGCATGACTGGAGTTGGGCAGGATCTTGTGCGGTACTGCAGCTAAGCCTAACACGCACACACACACAGAAAAATATAAAAGACTGCTTGATTGATTTTTTTTGACTATATATATATATATATTTTTGGAGTCCAGAACTTGGGCCCAGAAATGGACACAGCACAAGCCCAGGACACAGCAGACAGCCCAGATGGATCAGCAGACAGCACAGTGACAGCACTGTGATCAGAGACCAGAATGGTTTAGCAGTCACCAACCCAGGATACAGCAAACAGCCCAGATGGATCAGCGGACATCACAGTGACAGTGACAACACCATGACCAGAGACCAGAATGGATCAGCATTCACCAGCCCAGGACACAGCAGATAGCACTAGCAACTCTCCCAGCCCTACCCTACCCACCATACCTGTTCAGTCTCCACAACCAAAGTGAAATGGTGTCTGTCGCATGGTCCCTTATATACTACATTGATCATAGAGATGAAAGCTCACGAACCATGAAATTTCCCACTCTATTGTTTTGCCTCGGGTTTCGACATCCAACCAGGCGGGAAAATTCGAGCCTGCTTGGATCTGACTCGGTGGGTTTGGAACTCTGGAAACCGAACCAGCTCATCTCTAGTCTAAGATCTCTATCCTTTTTTGTGTCAGAAGGTCTCCAATAACATCTAACAAAAGTGCATGTGGATGACCAATACGAAACTTGCAATATGGAGTGTAAGGCTAAACCTCTACCACAAGGGTTCCCAACCACAGTCCTCAAGGCACAATTACAGTCCAGTTTTTAATGCTAGCCTTACTTGAGCACAAATATCTTAATTAGAACTGCAGTTATTTTTATGTAACCATCTGAGCTTAACCATGGATGTCAATAAAAGCTGGACTGTTAGTGTGCCTTGAGGACCTAGATTGGAAAACACTGTTCTAGCAGTTGCAGAAGTAACAGAAGCCATACATAAGGAACAATGCTAGAAGAGAGAAGTATCTATCCCTGAATTCCACTTGGCAGAAACTATCCAGCATATAATTGTAGAAGGCTTGGCAATGTGAAAAGGCTTATAGCAGGTGATAAAAAGGTTAAACATGTCACCTTTCAGCGGTGCTGTGAATGCAAGGTAAGTTGATAGACAATCGACTATACAAACATTAGGATCTGTATGATCTCTAACTATGTCAAATTCCACTACAGGGGTCTGAATAGAACTGGTCTTTGGTTGTCCTTCAAGGAAAATATGGAAACCCACTGGGGTGGGGTCATCCATGGTTCAGAAGTGTTTATTAATGATAGCTCAGTTTTTTGGAAAGACAGAAAATGTAGGTTGTGGGTTCAATTCTCACTATGATCCTAACTGTGACTTATGTTTGTATATTCTACCTGTGCTTGTGTGTGTTTCTTTGGGTGCTCTAGTTTCCTCCCACACTCCAAAAATATACTGATAGGTAAATTGGCACCCAACAATTAAAATAACCCTAGTGCGTGTACATGTGGTAGGGAATATAGATTGTAAGCTCCACTGGGGCAGAGACTGATGTGAATGGACAAATATTCTCCATAAAGCACTGCAGAATATCATTGCACTATATATATATATATATATATATATATATATATAAAACTTTAAATAAAAAATGTAAATAAGCAGTGGAAGGAGTAGTAGGTAGAAAATTCAGAAAAGGATTAATGTCCGACATGGTAGAGTAGCACAAAATGAACTCATCTATGACCTACTGGTATCTAGATCTCATTTTGGTTCTAAGAGAAGCAACAATCAAGGAGAGACTGGCATAGTTCAACAGTCAAATAATGTTACTATTCATGTGCATTGTGTGAGCCCTTGAACAAGGTCTGGGGTCCCCTGGAAACAGTCCTTGGACATTCCTAGGGGAAGTTGAATCCCTTTTAGAACTGGGTGACCGAGGGGAAACAAATTCTGGAGGGCCATACAGTTTACGAGAATGAGATGAAACACTTTGTCCCCCTTGATTTTGTGGGGACCCTTCAGCAGCATGGCAGTAGGAGGAAAGGCTTATGGGAGGAAAAGATCAGTCCATGGGAAGGGATGAATTCATATGAAGGGCCTCTTAAGTCCAGATCTTAGACACAGAGGTTGGAAACTGAGCATTCCATAAGGTTTCAAACAGTTCCAATTGTGGCTGACTGAAGGTTTTCACTATGTTATGATAGATCTCTGGCCTCAGACTCACACAATCCAATGTGAGGCTTTTCCTGGACAGAGAATCGGTCAGCTTGTTCAGCTCTCCAGGAACGTGTTTGGCAAACAGGAGTATGAATCAGTCCACTGCCTAGTTCCAGATGTGTACCACCTTTCGACAAAGAATGAGGGTTCAAGCGCCTCCCATTTTTTTGAGTTTTGAAACTGTGGTTTTGATGTCTAGGCAGAGCTGAACAGAGAATTCCAGGGAATCTATGGGAACTAGTGAGAATAGGGCTAATTTTTTGGCCCTTAACTCCAAGAGATTTATGTGGGCTGATGCTTCCTGAGCTGGCAATTTCCCCCCTTACTGCCTTGCCTTTTGTGAATGCTCCCTAGCCCACAGGAGAAATGTCTGGGGTGATGATGATTTCCAGGGGAGGTAGTAAGAAGGGTCTGGGAGGGGGCAGCTGGAGTACTGTCCAACTGAGAATCTCCCTGCAAACTGTATGGGGTAAGAGGATGTAATCTGACCAAATAAAATGTTGCTGGAGGAGCGATGAAAGAAGGTTCTGAGAATGACTGCATATGAGGGGAGTATGGAGAAAACCTGGATCCAAAGCTTTCATTTTTCTCATAGAAATCTAGAGGTAAAGGACTTGGGATGAAAGTTTTGTATATCTCTCCATTTGTCTGGGGGAGCTGCTATTGATAAAGAAGTGGAATCTATCAGGAACCCCAGAAAGATGATTGAATAGCAAAGCATATGTATTGATTTGTCTAGGTTCACAGTAAAACCTGAATTCTGGAGTAGAGCCAAACTTAGCTCCCAGTGATATAGAAGGATCTCTTGGTCTGAGTGTACTACCGGGAGTTCACCTAAATAGATGCTACTGCTGACTTCTTTCTGACTGAGATGTGTCAATGCAACCTTCATGAGGCATGTGAAAGTGTAAGGGGCATTGGACAAGCCAAAAACCATGACAGTCCTCTGGTAGATGACATTTTTCCACAAGCCTTCTGTGATTTGGGTGGACCTGCGTATCTCTTAGAGGGGGGAAATATGCCTGCTAAGGCTAAATCGGCAATTTGTAGGTCACTATATTTGCCTTTGCGAGAGGATGCACTGATTGTAGTAACCTCCTATGATTTCCAGTCCTGAAAAGGGTAACTGTCATCCTTATATGAGTAAGTTAGGGCAGCGAATGCTGCTGACTAGCCCCCTGAGAGTGCTGTAGCGCAGAATGCCTGTCAGAGACAGGAAAAACATTCTGGCTGTGGGCAGGAGAAGGTAGTTTGCTGCGAGACCTTAGATGTATCACAACTACAAGCAATACCTGGGAAAATTTAGCTTTGTCCTGAACAGGCATCTCATGAGGTAGCACTGCTTTTGTGCATTTTCTTACCACTCTGTGTGAAAATGGGGGGGGGAGAGATGTTACCACATGACTGACTCCTTCCTCCTCAGATGTGTCCCCTGCTCACATCAGACCTTATGGTGTTAATTTAGTGCTTATATTCCTGGATGCGTACACTTGACCAGTATGCCCACCTGCCTGACCTGAGCATCCCATGGCTGTGTGAGAAGGTAAGCTAAAGTTTTTCAGCAGAGTTGGGAGGCTTGCACCATAACCAAACAGCTGTTGCTAGCCTCCCAACAAACAAAGAACATGATTTCAGTGTTCTTTTCATATTTTAGTTAATAAAAACAACAAGCTAAGTCTTTACTCCTGTATCTGTAATTGCTTGCAACCCAGTCATGTGAAATTTGTGGTAGAATTTTAAAATGACTGCAAATATGAGCAGCTTTAGTTATTGTATTGGTGGAGACATATGGTTCTACTTTAAAATGTTGATTTTGACTTCCTGGTACATTTGTATGATCATCAAACTATTATAAGTAGTGTACTCATCATCAGAACATAAGCAACATCCTGAAATTGTCCCCAAAGTTTCAGTTGTCTGCGTGTTTAGAGGAAATATACTTATTGATTACCTTATGTTCTCATTTTGTTACAATATTCCAAAATTATAAGCTAATGCCTTTATTACAACACATTTTTTGTTATATACCACATTTAAATCTGTATACAAATCAATAAAAAGCAAAACACACCTAACTATGAAGATTTCCATGTAAACATATATATTCCTATTACCTTTAGATATGTTTGTAATTGATAAATACTGCAAATTAACATCAAGGTCATGAGTTTATTTTGTCTCAGAAGTCATTTCAGTCATTATTGATATTTCCAAAGGGCCAAACCTTGGAAGTTCAAAATCAAAAATATATTTCCTTCCAGGCACCAGTCAGGAGAGAGCAATAGGTACTGTATTGCTTTCCATCTCTTGGCTGTTTTCCACAATTCCCATAGCAGAATGAATGTTCTTTAAAATTGCAACATTGATTTGTTCATTTCATTCACTTATTTCATTGTTTTACCAGTCTAGCACACATGGATGCTTTTAATCTCCTTTATTTTAGCCTTGCATTTTTTTTCCTCTGAATTCTACATGATTTAAATTATACAACATTTGAAAATACTGAAGTATATACAGTTTATTAACAAGGTATGTAGTTAGTGAATACAAATAGTGCTCTCTTTCATAGCAGAAGACACCATTTTGCATACACAATTAAGAGAAAGCTTTATTTCAGTTTAGCACTACTAAAGTAGTCTGGTGTGATGTCACCAGTCAGATTGTCTACAGTTATTAGGTTGACACCAATATGTCGAATGGGATGAAAAGTAGACCTCGAAATTGTTGATAGTAATTCTACATTGTCTGTAATGATGTTGACAAGTTTAAATTGTTGACAACTGTAATGTCAAATTCAGAATGTAGACAAAGTGAAAATGTCTACAGTGAGTATTTAGACATGCATTAAATGTTGACATGGTAAATTGGCGACATTGGAAATGGTTACAAGGTTAGGTAGTTGACATGTCATTTTCAACAGTTATAAGATTGGCAGCTAATAATGTCAATATGGTTATTATGGCGATATGTAATGAGTTAGGGCAGAATGTATCAGGTCTTGGGGAGAACTTAAGTGGTGTAGTTACCCAAAGTAAACAATCAACCTCTAATTGTCATTTAAAATTCTGTGTTAGATGAATGACAGTCAGCAGCTGATTATCTGCTATGGGCCACTTATTCACTTTATCTAGCCAGGTCTCACCCTTCATGAGATAATAAGACTTTTAGGGGTCTATTTACTAAGCAGTGATAAGAAATAGAGGGCCTGATTCAGAGCCGGAAGTTCTGACCAGAGTGCTCGCTCTGAATCAGGGCCCTCCTACCTGAAAATGGAGAGGCCTCTTGGATGCTCACATAGCTGTGGGTTACCACCCACAGCTTATGTGAGTGTCCATGATGATGGTCGCGATGGTCAAGACCATCGCGACCATCGGGCTTGCGACGAGACCCTGTGGTAGGATCTCGCTGCTGCAAGCCCTGGAGTGATTTTGGCTGTATCAGAGCCAAATTCACTCCCACTGACATCACTAGTGATGTCAGTGGGGCCGGACCCAGACGGTAGGCATTCCCATGGGAATGCCTCCATCTGGCAGCCACGCCCCCTGCACGCCCACCAAAGGGGGCGTGCTGTCAGTCACCAACGACAGCATGCCTCCTTTGGTGCGAGACTCATAATGACGGCTTGGCAGTCATTATTCGGGTCTCGCGCATGCGCATGATGGAGCTCCCTCCATTGTGCGCATGCGCATTTGGGTACCATCGACCTGCTTGCGAGCGTCCTGCGCTCATGAGCGGGTCTGAATGAGACCCAGAGTGAAAAGTGATAAGTAAGTGATAAGGTGCCAGCCAATCAGCTCCCAACTGCCATCTCACAGGCTGTGTTTGAAAAATGACAGTTGGGAGCTGATTGGCTGGCACCTTATCACTTCCTTATCACTTTTCACTCTGTCTCTTATCACTGCTTAGTAAATAGACCCCTAAAGCTCCTAACCAGACACAATAAGACCCGCTGTACATGAACGGCAGCATCAATACAGCATTCAGGAAGCTGTCCGATATATGTATTACAGTATTTGAGAGGTTCATATAAAACAGATATACACTATGATAAAACACCACTCCCCATGTATTTTCAGTACGTTAACCATCCACTGCTGGATAAAGTATGTGTTCCCATCCAAAAGTGCCCAATGTCTGAGTTCACATCTAAACCTGCTTTACATTATGTTCTTGTTCGCATCTTGAATTGCACAATGTCCGTGTTTCTGTCTAAAACTACTCAACATTTACAACATGCTGATCTGCATAAGCCCCTCATTATATGATGGTAGTTATAGTACTTTATTTACCTATGAAGTGACAGTCACTGTCTATCACATGTCAACCACTATACTATTTATTAATTAGGACCTGTCATTTAAGTTTGGCACCATAGAGCAAACCAATTAGAATCCAGAAATCCCATGCAGTAGGAGGAGCCATTTGTAGCAACAAACCCTAGATTAGTCACCATTTCCCTCGTACACACCCTAGATTAGTCACCATTTCCCTCATACACACCCTAGATTTGTCACCATTTTTTACATACTGACACTGACAGGGAGTGACAGAATCTGTAAATCTTGGTTATTGGAATTGTTTACTGGCAGACTGATCTCATTGCTATTTGCAGAGAGCTATCCATTACACAACTGCTTCTTTGAAATAACAGGAGCATGTGAGTAAACTATCAATTTACAGTAAAGTAGTTGAGAACTTTTAATTTAGGTACATCAGAGTAGAATTATTATTTTTATTATTATTTACATACTAATGCATCACAACTAGGATACTCAGACACAAGCTATCCAGCGAGAGACACAGAAGAGATGATGATATCACCAGTGGTGCCTGAAGACTTTGCTAGTGGGCAAAAATGGTTTTGTCCACAAACATGTGCACACATCACGCCATGTGATTCTCCGTGCCTGCATGCACTACGGTACACTATGGTGCGCACTGCGATCACACCATTCATTCCTATGGAGGCACGGGTGTGGACGCAGTGCATGTATTGTCTCACGTCATGCACTGCGCGATTTGCCGTGCCAGCGGCAAGGTTGTAGCTGGGCATATCTGTAAAACCATATTGATAGAATGTTAATGATTGAAATCAAATGACTAATTTCGATATATTTTTTGATACAGCTACAACATTTCTGCACAAGAATAAGATGTTAAATCAACATGAATTGGGCAAGATTGTCAACATAATGACAATTATGATGGTGTGTTTTATTTCTTGATACAGTAAATACATTCATTTTAGATATTAATAGAAATTACGTAACAGTATACACATTTTATAATTGACAAAACCTTTTCTCTGCCATAGCTTATAAACTTGGAGAGTCCCAATAAAGACAGTCACAAATGAACAAAGAACTAAGGAACAAATAGGGTTGAGGTTACCAAAAAGAGAAAAATAAGAGCAGACTTGATGGGTCAAGTGGTTCTTTTGTTCTGTCAAATTTTATGTTTCTATGTTTAACATTGAGACAAAAAATTCTAGGCCAGTGTCCCTAGCTATGACATTTCAACCATAGTGCTTAGCAGATGAAGGTATTGATTTAAATGACTCAAAGATAATATATAGTACATTACATATTTATTAACAATAGGTAGGTATGTAGTGTAAATTATGTGTTTTACATTGTGTCATATCCATATCAGTAATTTAACCATAATTATTTTTTTTTATGCCAGAGCAATTTATATCTCTTATTGCTACAGGAAGAATGAACAGATCCACTTACTGAATGTCTATGGGCCTGATTCAGTAGTGTATGCAAGTGCACTGCTGAATGTAGATTCCTTACTGAATATCTTGGGACAGGCTTTAAATGTACCATTATCCAGTATGGGGACTCCTGGAGTTTCCTCATGTTATCTCCTCTGTAGTAAATAACAGGATTCTTTCATTATATAAACTGCTGTCTCTTCCCACAAATTTCAGTCATTTCCGGTGCCGCTTGGTTGTCTTCAAGTTAGGTTGACTCTGGGCAACAGTCTTCTTTCTTTGCCCTTTTCACCAGTTATCTCAGGGCATCACTGTTAGTCATAAAGCTGAATTGGTTGAGGGCATTTCAGATGTCACACACTTTATGATTTGCAATCTGTAATATCTCAGGCACATTCTTTAAGGGATATGGCAATGTCCACTTTTTCTGCTCTGGGAACATTATTATGAGTTCCACCTAAGCACAATTGGTGCTGTTGTCCAAAGGCCATTGTCTTGGCAAATCATGGCCATTTTCCATTGTTCCTCTCTGCTCAATGCCAATAACATACTACTTTGTGCTGTTTGTTTTTGGAAAACAGGTATTCCTTGTCTCTCTGGAAGGAAGCAATCTGCAATACTCCTCAGCCATTGATGACAAAAAACTGGACTATTGACCAAAAAAATGATTAACTATGGAATGTTCTGTATAAATACATTCTACAGAGCTTTTTATAGGCTGTTTTTACATGGGAGGAGTCATGGGTCACCTTTTTAAAACATGTGACCTATTACATTAACATACAAAAGTTTATACACATATGGTGACCTGTTGCGAATGTGCTGTGATTAGGGTAGACATGTAGACATACATTATGTCTGCAGGAAGGTTGTGGCACAGGCCCCTTATGAAACCTATTACTACTACTACCCCACTCACTAAAGAGTCAGGATAGTAGTACTATGTGTTTTCAGTACATGATTACATTGAATGTAGGAGGATATGTACATTGGCAGCAGGGCTCACATGGATAGGGATATACTGTATATGGAAATTAATGCTTAGCCTAGTAAACTTTCAGCAATGTAGTTTGAATGGTGTAGACATATAGATATGTCTGCATAGAGAGTGTGGCATAGGTCTTTCATGAAACCTACTACTACTACTACTACTACTACTACTACTACTACTACTACTACTACTACCACCATTGCTATTACTACCATTTTTACTACTACTACTACCATTACTACTACTACTACTACTACTACTACTACTACTACTACTACTACTACTACTACTACTACCCTGTCAGTAAATAGCCAGGGTAGTAGTACCATGTATTTGAGTTCATAAGTACAGTAACTGTAGGGAGATATACATATTGGCATCAGGGACCAATGGCTAAGGGTAGTCATCAAGTACTTGGCACACAGACTAGTGATCTAGCACAGCAAACAGAGATTGAGGTAGACATGTACAGATATATCTGCCAGGAGATTGTGGTACTGGCCATTCATGAGGCATGCTGGGATGATGGGGTTTGGGGGATCAAGTTTTAATTAACCTGGAGAACGGGTCTCTGTAAGGGCATTATGCCATGGACATGCCCACTGGACTGTGTGCCTTGTTTATTATGAACTCCTACATGTTTTATTACTTTTCTGTTTATGGAGATTATGGTAGTCAACAAGTCTGTTTTTGCTGTTGACATTTTATGTGTCAACACTTTGTTTGTCGACCTTTTGGTTGTCAACCTCATTTTTACAAATGTCAACATTTTAAAAATGTATACATTTTTTTCAAACTTATGGTTGTCTATCTTCTGTGCTGTCAACATTATGGTTATCAGCAATTTATGTGTGCATGCGCCTACATGTTGTTCTGTCGACGTTGTGTTTTGTCAACCTTTAGTATGTGTCATTGTGTCATGTTGACCATTGAACATTGTTATTATTGACATTTATTTTTTCTTGTATATTTGCTGTCACAATTTTAACTGAATCGACATGCTTGTCCACTCTTATTCTGTACTTGTTCTTCTACTGCTTTTAAACCTGTTGATCTTTTGATGTCAACCTTTTCATTGTTGACCTTTTGACTGTAGACTACAGTGGTAGTTACATATTTCACAATAGGTTTAATATGTATTATTTGGGTGATTTTCTAGTTTTAACAAAATAATATTTCAGAATGGCTCCATTTAGCAATACTTAAAAATCATGAATTTAAACAAAATACAGTCAGGTGCATAAATATTGGGACATTGACAGAATTTTCATATTTTGGCCTCTATTCACCACCACAATGGCTTTGAAATGAAATAAACAAGATGTGCTTTAACTGCAGATTTTCAGATTTAATTTGAGGGTAATTAAATTATAATCAGGTGAACGTTGTAGGAATTACAATGGTTTCTATATGTGCCTCCCACTTTTTAAGGGGCCAAAAGTAATGGGACTATCAATTCAAAAGCTATTTCATTCCCTCGTTATTTCATTATCAATTAAGCAGTTAAAAGGTCTGGAGTTGATTCTAGGTGTAACATTTGCATTTGGAATCAGTTGGTGTCGACTCTCAATATGAGATCCAAAGAGCTGTCACTATCAGTGAAGCAAGCCATCATTAGGCTGAAAAATCAAAACAAACCCATCAGAGAGATAGCAAAATCAGTAGCTGTGGAATGTTTGGAACATTCTTAAAAAGAAAGAATGCACCGGAGAGCTCAGCAACACCAAAAGAACTGGAAGACCACGGAAAGCAACTGTGGTGAATGACAGAAGAGTTATTTCCCTGGTGAAGAAAAACCCCTTCACAACAGTTGGCCAAATCAAGAACACTGTCCAGGATATGTAGGCGATATGTGTCAAAGTCAACAATCAAGAGAAGACTTCACAAGAGTGAATATAGAGGGTTCACCACAAGATGTAAACCATTGGTGAGCCTCAAAAACAGGAAGACCAGATTAGAGTTGCCAAACAACATCTAAAAAAGCCATTACAGTTCTGGAACAACATCCTATGGACAGATGAGACAAAGATCAACTTGTACCAGAGTGATGAGAAGAGAAGAGTATGGAGAAGGAAAGGAACTGCTAATGATCCAAAACATACCACCTCATCAGTGAAGCATGGTGGTGGTAGTGTCATGGCATGGGCATGTATGGCTGCTAATGGAACTGGTTCCCTTGTATTTATTGATGATGTGACTGCTGACAAAAGCAGCAGAATGAATTCTCAAGTGTTTCAGGCAATATTATATGCTCATATTCAGTCAAATGCTTCAGAACTCATTGGACGGCGCTTCACAGTACAGATGGACAATGACCCGAAGCATACTGAAAAAGCAACCAAAGAGTTTTTTAAGGCTAAAAAGTGAAATGTTTTGCAATGGCCAAGTCAATCCCCTGACCTGAATCTGATTGAGCATGCATTTCACTTGATGAAGACAAAGCTGAAGGGAAAATGCCCCAAGAACAAGCAGGAACTGAAGACATTTGCAGTAGAGGCCTGGCAGAGCATCACCAGGGATGAAACCCAGTGTCTGGTGATGTCTATACGTTCCAGACTCCAAGCTGTAATTGCCTGTAAAGGATTTGCAACAAAGTATTAAAAAGTGAATGTTAGATTTAGGATTGTTTAGTTTGTCCCATTACTTTTGGCCCCTTAAAAAGTGGGAGGCACATATAGAAACTGTTGTAATTCCTACACCGTTCACCTGATTTGGATGTAATTAGCCACAAATGAAATCTGAAAGTCTGCAGTTCAAGCACATCTTGTCTGTTTCATTTCAAAGCCATTGTGGTGGTGAATAGAGGCCAAAATATGAAAATTCTGTCAATGTCCCAATATTTGTGCACCTGACTGTATATATATATATATATATATATATGTATATGTATATGTATATATATATATATATATATATATATATATATATTATAAGGAAAAGGGAAAATAACTATATGTGGTGAGTCGCTTTGTGCAATGATTAGATGTGGTGGTTTATATACTCTATATAAAGTAATTGCCAACTTGTTCCCTTAGCAATACTGTCCCAGTTTTTTTTTTATTCAATTACAAAGCACTTTTAATCTTTAGCCTTAATGTACACTAAATTGTCTCTGGCTGCTGTGAGCAGGAATGGAAATAAATGTAAATAAATATTTATATAGCAGCTTAGAAGTCATATTAACAGTGGTTTTGCACAAGAGTTATTCACTCATTATTAAAACCACTAGGCAAAGCCATTTTAAAATGATATTCCTGCCTTAAAAGTTCTACATCATATCCAAGCATTTTTCAGCAGCTGTTTAATTGCTTATGTGACAAGTGGAGAAAAAATAACAGACTTCTATGAAACACTTTTTTTTGCTTTAGCAGTTTTTCAGTTAGCATTTAATGCTGTTTGTAGCTTTTTAACATATGTCAAAGCAGGAAATCTGTTTGACACTCTCTTGGGAAATAAAGCAGATATGTCCTCTCGCATCTTTGCTGTGTACATGGCTAATCGTGGCACACATGACGTGAGGTATGCGCCCATGAGAGGATACGTATCCTGCGGTCACACCTGCAACCCTACAGGATTGCATGGTGCGATCGCAGTGCAAGCCATGGTATACCATAGTGCAACCAGTTTCTGGTAAACACATGTCGCGATGCATGCGCATGTTTATAGCGCGATCGGCAAGGATGCAAGAGGACACATCTGTTCATTCATTTTAGAAGGACATTTAAAAAAAGTTCTTGATGAAGAAATACAGTACCTGTGTGATATTACTGTACCATAATCTGTAAAGTTAACTACATTTTTTTCAGCATTTTGTTTGGAACCCTTATATATTCCTGCATAACCAATGTTGAAGAACATTTTTTTTGGAGTCTTTGCATTAAGATCCTGCCTATAAATTATTGTGATGCAATATTTTAGAGATTCTTCAATGTAGTGAAATAAAAAAAATCACCTAAGAATATTTTGTTACACAGTAGTGGAATTGTAAGAGTTTATGGTTTGATTGACTGCAATAATGATTTCTCTATAAATGTTTATTATGCATTTATTTATACTGGCTTTGATCTATTTATTTAATATTGAGATGTACTGCATAGTAAATGCATTGTAAGTTATTTGAAGATATGTATTTATTTAAGTGGATTTCTAAATTCTAAATCACCCAACAATTAATATATTTAATAATACTTTAAGTTGATAATCTGCAGAAGTCCTGACAATATGGGAGGTATTTCTGTACATACTGTACACAGGGAGAGTTTGACTGAGAGCTTATCAGACTGGCTGTGTAAAATTTTTATGCAGATGGTAGATTCATACACATGGACAGGAGCATTAAAGTCACAGCTATTATGATTACTGCATTCTCAGTATTTTGACCTGTTAAATATTGTACTAAAGTATTGGATTCCAGAATTGCCCTGGAATGTGAGTTTAACAGGTAATGATATATTAAATTTTTTAGTTCATATTTGAACCAGTGGTCATATTATATATAATATATAATGTAAGTTTGAAATTATAATAACTTGGTGGTTAAATTAATAATCATTTATTTTAATATCCCTTCCCAACTGCCCCTAATTTGGCTTATTGTATTATGCAGACATAGAAAAGTACATGTGATATTCTGCATGGTTTATGACAGATGGCAGCTGTTGCAGGAATTTAATAAGCAACAGTGTTATATGCAGTTTGCAAATTATACATCATGTGATTTTCAGTTCCAAATGACCAAATTTACTAATTAGAGGTTTGGAGTTAAAAACAACTCAAACAGCAGATTACCTCAAACAATGTGCGGTTTAAAGAAAATTGATGTTTGTTAGCTCCAAACTCATTTGAAACATATCTTTTTACTTTGCAGATTTGAATTAGTTCTCAAAATATGTGTGATTGTGACTAAAGAAGATCTAGACTATAAAGACTTTGATACTACAGCTCGTCAAAATTATGGGACATTGTCGCAGCCACAAAAAAGTCCTGTTTGAGCACTGAAATGGGTTACTTTTCAGTCATTTCTCCTCGCCAGCTCGGGGCGCTGCGAGCAGAAATGTCTGTGCCGTCGCCTGTGCACGCCAAACAGAGCAACAATTGAATTGCTCTATCAGACACCATCTTGTGGCCACAAGCTCACATCACACTTGAATTCCCCCCATAGAGGTGATGAGCAGTGTTAGCCTTATATATATATATATATATAACAACAAGAATGGGATGGCACTCGATGGGACTCCAATAGAACCAAATAAATACATTCTTGTTGTTATTTGACATACCTAGCCAAGGGAAGTGCACCTGAGCATTCAGACTACAGAGCGAGTGCCGGTCTTCCACGAGACTTTGTATATATATATATATATATATATATATATATATATATATATTTCCAAAGGAGAGTGGAAGAGTACTTGTGAATTAATGATTTCTGAAAATTGTAAGTGTTTATTATTTATTATTAAACACACAGACTCTCCTCCATAAAGCACATTGAGATTCTAAGAAAAATCCATGTTTAACACAATGAATATACTTTGTTTCATTATTGTTTCATCTATGCTTTGGACAATTTACCTTTTATGATTATGATACACAGTACAGTGCCTGTTGTTTTAATGAGCTACCCTCAGTGCAGACAGACACCCTAGTGCAGGTATCCTGCCATCTCTTTTGTTGTTGGTTCTTGGATATCCTCTGATTATCCCTCTGATTATAATTTTATTTGGAAACTTTCCAGATGGCCCAGGAGGGACCGTCTTTTCTACTTTATCAGACAGCTATTTCTATATTGTGCAAGGTGTTCAGCAACCTGTTTAAATTTTTCTAATTATTATTAGTATTTGTGTATTTTTTACTTCAAATTCTATTTGTGTTACTTGCGTGACTGGGTGTGACTGATAGTGTAGTTACTGTACAGTAGGTCAGTGTGATGTTTTATATTTGAAGGAAGACTATGGTGCGATAAGAGAAGGCACTGTCAGAGTATTTAGATGTAGAAGAAGCTGCAAATGCCTTATATATGTATACAAACAAAAAAAGATTGTCAACAGGGCCACCCCTAATTTTTTGGGCCCCCTAACAGGTTTGATTCTGGACCCCTCATTGTACTGTTTAACAATTTCCCCATAGCCCTGTGTCAGTAGGTCTCCATTGTATCATTACTCCTCATCTCCCCAGTGTCCATATGTCCTCAGTATTGCATTATCTTCCATCCCCAAAGTGGCAACAGATCCATAAGTGGCATTACCCCTAACTGTAAGTGGTAATAAATACTCAGTGACATTACATCCCACATCCCTGTGTCCATAGGTCTGCACTGTAGTATAATCTCCCCTCAATATCTATAGAACCCCATTGTAGCATTACATCCCTCCCCATGGCAATAAATCCATAAATGGCAGGTCCATAATGAGGTTTGTGAATGGTGCCATCAAACATGGAGCAATGACTTTGTGTTGGCCTTCTGCTGCTCCACTGCACCCTACAGCCAGTAGTGCTGCCAGTAACACTCATTTGGATGTTTCAAATATGAACCTTGCAGCCTGTTCAAACATCCAGATTGTTTTAAGTCAATGTCATAATTCCTGGTGCCAGCAGCCTCATCCTCTCAGTGTGACACCTTGACATAATGTGTTCAGAAGAAGAGGCTGGCACAGGGAGCAGTGGCACCCAGCTCGGTCACTGCTCAATGGCATTCCCCCTGCACTCACTAATGGCAATTAATTATCTTCATTAGTATTACCCTCTTTTTTCATGCAGAGAACAGCATGGACCTTTTTCATGAAGAGAGCAGCAGGACATGTCTAAGAGAGGACTGATCATACAGGGATCTTTGCATTCAGCGAGATCTACATTATTGCACTTGAAGGGAAACTTAAGTTCCCCAGTTTGCATTTTTGTATTTGACACGCACATTATATTCATAAAATAGGCATGCTATATCACACATCACTATGTCACTGCCTGGTATGGACCAACAAGAGGAAATCAGTCATGCACATGTGCAGAACTAATTTCCTCTTTAAAGGAAGATGGCACAGTTATGTGGAATATGTCACTGAAAGCCTTTCTAGAAGTATGCCATACAACCATGCCTTGGATGTTGTTAAGAATTCTGATAGTGCCAACATGGCATGCCAGGCAGGGATAGGTTTCACTCTTGTGCCTTGAAAGGGCAGCTCTTGTTGTCAATTCTCTTTGAATATAGCACAATGATAGCTGTTGAGAGGTTTGTGCTGTGATTCCAAAACAATGTTTATCTCTATTTCATTTACAGGTCAAGCTTTTGTTCACATATGAAAGAATAACAATTAATAATACTGTTATAAAACAAATAAGTGTAAACCCTTGTGATAAGACTCACATTAATGGGCATATTTATCAATATTATTTTTACTAAAATAATGTGAAAATGAGTGTTTTCACACCTTTTTAACATTATTTTAGTATCTAAAGGGATTTTTGAGCAGTTTTCGTAAAAACTTCTCCAACCCCTAAATTCACATTGTTTTAGTAAGCAGATTGAATTTCCCATACTTACAGTATAATGGGAAATGTAATCTGCTTCCAATTTACTCATTTTCAATTGTAAAAAAACAGAGGAAGCCCTGCAATAATAACACTATCTTCAAATGGCATTATGCAGGGTTCCCTCCAGTTCCCCAACTCCTTCTATGCTCTTAATGATATCTGACAGGCAGAGCTGAGCCAGGAGTCGGTGCCTGTCATCAGCCTGTGTATCTATATAAACCACAGGATGATTACAGAGGTGTAAGAAGAGAAAATAAATAAAATTAAACTTACCTGCACAGAAGGGCTGATAGTAATCTCCTCTCTGTGATCTGATCAGCTGATGTGTCGAATCAGTTTTGTTTTATTTATTTTGTACACAAAACAAGGGCAGGAGGCTAGGGCAGGGAGCAAGATGTGGGGCAAGGATCCAGGCTGCAGCAGGAGGGGAACATACCCAGACACATTCTCACTGTAAAATAAACCTGTGAGAACTGTGCCAAGGGGATTTGCAGGGGCAGAACTTCCTCACAAGCTCTGTCCCTGCAAGTGATTTTAGATCAATTCAAGTGATCACGATGCAAATTTAGGTGAAAATATCAGTCTAAAACCTCATTTTAAATGCAGATTATTGCAAATATTTAGTAGTTACCTTATATTTGTTGAGTAGTGATAGTAGTTCCCTTTAGGCTGGAGAAAGAGAAGATACCAGCAGCAAAAAGCAACCCCTGGAGTTATTATGCTTACAATACTTAGGATCAAAATGCATCTTAAAGCACTTTACTGAAGTATTTTAACTCTCATGTCATCTCCAATAGATATTGAATACATGTGAAGAAATTAGCATTGTGTATAAATAATATAGGGAACACCAAGGTATAGATAGACAATACATATTTAATATATTATTCGAAACATAAGCTTAGTTCAAAGTCAGCATTATGGACTAAAAGGATCATGGCTTTGAGATCATAAATCTATGTAATTTTACTTTTGGCCAATTATTTTCTACTGTAAGTTCTTTAAACTCCAATCACTTTTAATTTTTTGGACTTCTAATTTGATTCAAACATAGGTACATATTTTATTCCAGTCATCTAAAGGGTAGCTGCATTGACTGTTTTACTAAAGTAGTAACAGAACCCTCCAGTTATTCCTCCTTCTATTATACTGTTAGCTTTTTTAATGTCCCATATTTAACATCTTGATAGTATTTTGTCACTTAGATCTTCCCATTACATGGCTTTCTTTAACTGCCTTTCCTACTGTACTTAATCATCTCTTTACCCTTCTAATACTTTCTCCTAACTTTTATTTGCATTTCCTATTTTTACTATCTGTTCTTAACTTCTATCACTCTATCATCTTCATGTTGTCTTTACTTTCCCCCTTTTATTCTATTTATTGATTACTGTTTTTTTTCTCAGTGTCAATGAACACATTTTCAGGTATTGCCTTATCTGACTGTTGTTTACTTTTGCACCTTTCTGTTATCTAGGTTCTGACTCTCATCTAACTTTGTGTTTTTTAACAGCTGTAATCTGTCTGCTTTATGTCAGTCTAAAGCTATCAATGTTTTGAGGTATGAGGACAGGGAGGCTTGCTTCATCTACATGAGACTATGTCTGCATATTAGACATGAGCACCAACTTTTATACTAGTGTCTATTATGGAGCAAGGGGCAGAGAGCATTGTGGACTCCAAAGCAGATACAAATTGAGCCCTACCTGCAAGAAGCATAGAGGAAACATCATGTTTACAAAAAAAGGCTTTGTTAAGAGTAGTAAGTAATGGGAAAGAAATAGGGAGTGAGTTTCTTAAAAGGGGTAATTCAATTTGTTCATTAAACATATACTTCAGTTAAGCATTGCAGTATTGTACAACTCACTAACACATTATTGCTCTTTGTCATAGCTCAGCCTAGCTTTAAACTGCTGTGTCAGGTGATGGCATCATGGCCAATCATATCACATCCACTTAACTAGGTCATCTTATTGAGAATTGGCATGTGATTCCACCATGGACAATCGCATGGCACCTATTAATTTGTGCATGTGCTGTTAATTTTGGAACATTGATGTGATAATGCAGTTATTGACCAAACTTATGTTCACTTCCAAATAATTAATACTAGACTTGGAGATTCAATTAGTTTGACTTATTCCATGGTATGACAAAATATGTTTTACTACATATGTAAAAATCAGCATTATCTATATATATATATATATATATATATATATGTATATATATATATATATTTTTTTTTTAAGTAGATAAACATATTGGACTAAATGTAATAGACTACGAGCCAGCACCACTGCTGGAATACATGTGAATATGCCAGTAATTTTAAAGCCACAAGCATGTTAAAGGCTTAAAACCTTAGCACTAAAAAAAAACCTGTTATAAATTAAACAACTTGCAGCAACTTTAATAAGGGGGGGAAATAGCAAAACCCACATCAAGATGCAAAGAAAATTATCTAAAACTGCACTGGCATAAGTATAGTAAATTAATAACAAAATAGTACTATTTATTTAGGCACACAAATCAATAAAACACAATTAGACATATAAACAATATAAGCATATAACCAATGTACTACAAATAATGTTAAAAAAGAAGAATAATAGAAGACAAATAGTTACTGCAGTTTTAGTAAAATGTAAGAGTGAAATGCATATGCTTAGAAAAAAAGTGTGCGCTATAGTTTTCAAGGAAGCTACTCCAAACCAGTAAAATTGATAGTATGTATACTGTATCTGCAACCAGCAGTTACCTCTGTAACAGTAAAGCAATATTTAGAGGGTCCAAGTACCAACCTCAGAAAGGTACACATAACACCGAAATTAATGGGTGAGAATCAAAAACAAGTATACAACTAATATTCAGATGTAGACACAAAAAATAAAATAAAAATGTCTGTTATATAGTCACATATTTGAGGAAGGAAATTTTCTCCAGATAATCTCAACTACGATAATTCAACAGTAGTCCCAAAATGTAAATCAGATAATAATCCAACCCTGAATACTTCAATATAGGTATAGTTTTCAACACTACATGTCCCTTAGTGTCCTATTGTTCCTTGTGAAGACATCAAAAAAACATAAGGGGAACACATCCAACCTTCTCTCCTACAGGATCAAGTTGTTGCTGTCACCAAATACTCCAACAACGCGTTTCAACCTACATTAGGAGGTAAATATACGCACAATCAAGTCTAAACGAGTTTGTTTTTTTTAAAACTCGTTTTGCCTTGCCAAAATTTGGGTGATTTTCCCATTTTTTAAACTCGGAAATTTACTAAGTGAGTTTACCTGAAAGTGAGATGGCCAATGGTGAAGCAGATTGAAATTTCTCCACGGAGTAGCAAGTATAGATGAAATTACTCACCCGAGATTGCAGTGTTTTCTCTTTGCAAAACTCTCCCGAGCAAGCAGCCTGGGCATATCAGTGAGATATGTGAAGCCTGCTTGTGTGTTGTACCTGTAAAAAACAGGTTAAATGACATAGGGTCCCCCCAAAAGCATAACCAGCCACAGGCTTCTCAGCCAGTCCTGGTTCCTAAAATTATGGGGTACAAAATGAGTAGGGTTCCCCGTAATTTAGGAACCAGCACCTGACTGCTCAGCCAGTGCTGGTTTTAAATAAAGGGGGAAAAAATGTGTAGGGATCCCCCTATATTTAAATCCAACCAGGGTGTAAAGCCACAACCAAGAGACCCTATCACAGGGGCTCCATGACCAAAGCATTCACACCCCAAGCCGGTCAGCCCAAGCCGGGGATTTCAGGTGAGGTGGGGAACCCCCCCAAGAAGGGGTCCCCCTCTCACAAAACTCCATGCCCTGGGCTGAAGCCCGGGGCTCTTCCCTGCACCCCTGCGCTGTGGGTATGGGGTAATAATGTCTTAAATAGTTATAAACTATTGATTTTACAGTGGAACTACAGGAGCAAGCATAAGCATGTCTGCCCTTTTGCACTTTTCGGAACTACAAGTGCCAGCAGGCGGTCAGCACCTGAACCTCCACTGAAAATATAAATAGTTAAAAAAAGACAATACATACACACCATCTATAGTAAAACTTTATTACACACCTACCTACCTCACTCACACATACTTACCTGTGCCAGCTGATCGGTCCACTTCTCCCATGTAGAATCCATTTGGAGTACCTGTAATAAGGATCCTAAACTCACATCCATCCTTGCGCTGCTCTCCATAGCATCCAGGGATCTTGGCAACATAACAAACCGAGTAACCGAACCCAAATGGACAAATATTGGTATGTGTTGGCAGCCCAAGCCTGGGGTTTCTGAAGAGAAGGGACCCCTTCTTTGGGGGTCCCCACCTCCCCTGAGATCCTTGGCTTGGGCTAACCACTTGGGGTGTTAATGTTTTGGCCCTGGAGACCCGGTGACAGGGTCACCTGGCTGTGGTATTATACCCCTAGATGGTTTGGGTCCGGTGCTGGATTTTCCCGCTATATTTAGTGGGGAAGTGAAAGAGCCAGGATGTGATGTACATTGTATCATTGTCGAGGTTATCCAGAAGAAATTTAATTCCTCAAATACATGACAAATAAAACTGACATTTTTATTTTATTTTTTGGTGTAATATCTGAATATTAGTTGTATACTAGATTTTGATTTTCAGCCATTAATTTGGGTTTATTTGTACCTTTCTGAGGTAGAGCATTTGGACCCTCTAAATATTGATTTACTCGTTTGTGAGATTTGGTGTTTATCACTTTGGTACAAGTAGCCTTCCTTTAGCGTGAATGCGCAAGTTATTTTTTTACATACCTCTGTAACAGTGTGTTGAGTGGTAGTTCCATATAAGTCTAATGACTTTTATCTACTCCATTAATTACAGATTTGCCTGGTTCCAGGGATCTCATTCCACATCAAGAAAAGTGTGTATCAGCATTATATGTAGTAAGCACTGAGTCCGGACTTCAGTGCAAATAGCGAGGATGCAAGTCTGAAATATAGCTGTCTAGTCCTTCGGTCTGTATGCGGGTGATTGCAGCTCAAAAGTCCCACTAGCTGACGAGTCTGGCTCCGGCTGTAGAGTGATTAACAGACCCACAACTTGGGTATGTACAACTGTTGTCGTGGTTATATCCACCAAAGGTAATAATAAATCGTTGGTACAGTATTCCCTGTAAGGGACTTGGCTGGTACAGATGAAGCAATCCCCAGAACGCCCATGGGACACAGTATTCTTTAGTGGGTGCAGGCAGCAACACATTTCATCCCCACCTTGGGACTTTTTCAGCTTTATTTCAATCCAGCTTGTTGCAGAGATTTTTTATTGGTAGAGTGGAGTCCACCAGTCATATGGTCTAAATAACAACTCGTGATCTGGCTGTCAGGCCCATGGTGTTGTGCAGTAAAGATCTGCTCACTGCAGTGCTGTTCCAACACGTGTTGTAAACAAACATCACTTGTAACCAGCATCTGTATTTCCCAGAGGGGGACTCTACCAAGATATCATAATCTACTTATTTGTACTGTAATGTGATCTAATATTCAGATTTACAATTCTAAGTATTACAAATATATATTACTCTATAGAAGAAATTATGTAAAAAAGTTGTTGAATGAATCTCAGTATCCCTTTAATACATGTTTACATAAAGAAATTCAGGTAAGCACTCAATGTTCATTTTATACATACTGTACCAAAATTCAATGTTAACTCATACATACATACATACAATTAATATTAATTTTCTACATTTTAAATATGCTATGCTTAGATCAGATTCAAGGTTGGCTTATATATAGAAAATGTATGACTAAATGAAATATGTAGACCATATGTCTTACAAAGGTTTCAAAAGCAGCCCCCCTTTGTTTGATAACTGGGATCTGAACAATTCATATGAGTTTTAAAGATTTTGAGTTTTAATGATTTTGGATCGCCATTATGGTGATCACAAAAATGTTTCCAGACACTATGGGTTTGTACTCTCTTTATTTCAGTCGCATCTACACATGAACAGTAGATAACAATTTATTAAGCTTTTTATCTCATAGATGGTTTCTCATGTGCTTACTGACAGGGCCACCATCAGGGGGGGACTGCCGGAACTATAGTCCTGGGCCCAAACAGAAAGGGGGCCCGGGTAGCAGCGGAGTGGACAAGTGCCAGCGGTATTTTCAATTTGGTGCCAGCCACAAGCTGATTGGAGCTTGCAGACCGGCAGCCAGTTGGCTGCTGGTCTGCAAGCTCTGATTTGCTTGCGGCCAGTGCTATATTCAAAATGCCATTACCTGCCCCCCAGGTCACTCTATCTCTCTGTCTGGGTAAATGTGAGTGGCATGGTTGGAGCAGGAGCCACAGTACAACAACCACATGCCAGTGGGGAGAGGATGTGCAATAAAGACAGTAGCCGGGGAGAGAGGGAGCAGCAGCTGTGGACGGAGAAGCTATTTACAGCCGCAACGTGATGGTGCAGAGGAAGGATGGGCAGGAGCAGGAGAGGCTGGAGACAGACCTGGTACATAGACTCCAGCTCTCACACCCTCACCTTGCTCTCACACTCACACCCTCACCCTGCTCTCACATCTACACCCTGCTCTCACACCCACACATTGCTCTCACACCCACACCCTCACCCTGCTCTCACACCCTCACCCTGCTCTCACATCTACACCCTGCTCTCACACCCACACACTGCTCTCACACTCACACCCTCACCCTGCTCTCACACCATCACCCTGCTCTCACATCCACACCCTGCTGACACCCACACCCTGCTCTCACACCCAGACCCTCACCCAGCTCTCACACCCACACCCTCAGTCTGCTCTCACATCCTCACCCTGCTTTTACACCTTTACCCTCCCATGGCTCACACCCTCACCCTCACGCTGCTCGCACCCTCACCATCATGCTGATCACCCACATTATCCACAGCAACACCCACCTCTGACAAACTGCCCCCCATCTAAGGGGAGGGGCACTGCCTATTTTGTCAGTCCCAGGCCTCATAATTTCTGATGGCAGCCCTGCTTACTGAGACACTCCTGACTCTTTTCATCACATGTTAACATGTCATACATATGTTTCCATCACTTTTGTAATAACCCACTGGTTTAAGTAGAAGCCAAGAAATGCTTTCTTTTTTTAAAATCAGTTAAACAGAGTATAACTGTGTGCCCACAAAGTTTTTAAAGATGTATTTTCCCTAAAAATAAACTTTGTTTTAAGGGAGATATGGTCACTTAACACGTAAATCTGTTTTAAATTATTGTAATTTTTCTGAATTTTGGTGTTTAACCTCAGAGACATGACTATTATAAGAGATTATAAAAGCTAGTTCTATGATTCCTCCTATGGAGTCCCATGTCTTCAATTTATTTGTCTCCAATAAAGAATCCATATTTATTGACTTTACTTCCTCACATGCTTTTTAACAATAAGCTGTGGATAGCCTTGTGAGTAGAAAGAATCAATCATTGTTTGAGGCTGATCTTCAAAAATCTGTTTTTAAACAATTCTTTTTAAATGTAATAATTGTTATTTTGGGATATGTTTCTTCCAATTGGGATAATGTGCACTATTATACTGTAGATATGCATTACTCACCACTAGTGGCGGCTCCAGAAGTAGGGCTGCAGCACAGTATAAATTCAAATAGGGGAGCCACACCAACTGTCACCCCAAACAATGCCAAACATTGCCGGCCGGGATTCACTGGCAGTTGATCCGGCTCCCCAATTTGAATTTTGGACCAGGAGGCTGTGAAACTGCCAAAAGTTTGTGTGTTTACTTCAGGTCGTGACCTGTCTCCAGCCGCACACTGATGACGTCATCCACCCGGAGACAGGCAGGAGGGGCGGATACAGCACATCACTATATGAATGTAGTCCTATAAAGTTATGTACACTTTCGTTGTTTCTATGTTCTTGATAAAAGTCTTCACCAACTGAAACATCGAATCTATCACACTGCTGTGTTACGAGTCTTATTTGGAGGTCCCGTGTTACCGCTGTCTCTTTTCCATATATATATATATATATATATATATATATATATATATATATGTCAGGTACGGCACTAGACACAATCAACAGGCATAGACACAGATGTCAATCAACGTTTCAGTGTTAGATACACTATCGTCATGATAAAAAAATACATATACAGCTTACTTTAAACAGCTTCACCCAAGTGCACATGCCGTGACAGGACCGGGACCACACACCCATCCGGAGGTGGCTTGATGACATCATCACGCATGGCCCCCACACTGTCTCTAATTGATCATGTGATGTTACCAAGGTAACTCATACACATCAATAGTTTCAGCCTATCACAATTTTATCAATCTATGTTCAACTTTAAAATTTAACAAGCATAAAATATTATAAGTGTATGAGCTAATAACCAATGCTTGTTTATCAATAAATATTTTAACATCTGACCATTTTACATTTTAATTCATTGTATAATAACATTTAGCACAGTATGGAATTCAAATGTTATATTCTATTTGTGGACCATCACAGATGGTTTCAAAGTTAGTGCATGTTGTAGAGAGATCATAAGTGAGCTGTAAGAAAATTGAGCCACACTGATTTGCTTCCCCATTGGGTCATTATTTCTTTTATAATATATGAGAAGAGACAGAACCACTGTCTTTTGTTTTGGTCCAGCAACTGCACACTCTCATTAATCTGCTCCTCTGTGAGAGGGAGACAGAACTTCAAGAGCTAGCTGGGTCATTTAAATATATGTGGGTTTTCTACTTTAGCAATACATTTCACTAAATACCATCCATTATAAATTCTAGTATTTTGGTGGTATCCTTTCCCTGGGATCTTTCATATAGCCAAGACCTCTACTATTCTCATTTGCAGCATGGGATATCTGACACAGCAGCCTTAAGGCTTCAATTAAAGCCACTGTGTTGTATCTCTTCTGAAAGAGCCAAGCAGCACTGCAAGTTATGTATCAACAGAGATCTACACAAAGTAGCTAAATGTATTGTTGCAATCCCTAAGTGAAGAACCCCCATTAATGTACTATTATTTGTAATGGAAAACTATTTATCAAATTTCTAATTTACTACCTATCTATCTATAATACATTGAAATGGTATTGAGCTCACATCCCAGGGCAATTGAGGCAAATATGCTTGGTTTGGACCTCATTAACCCTGGGCCAAAGTATTCTACCTGTCTGAATAATTAGGCAGGCATCAAGGCTATATACAGTACTACTGTACCAAGAAAAAAAACTGTGGGTTTATATTTAAGAAACATGTTATTTTTTAACTGAAAGGTACTTTTTGATCTTCAGTTTACTATTGTTTGCATTATATAGTTATGCCAGCTTGATTCATGGATTATTTAATTCTCATGATGCAATTTCAGTTACTTAGAGTGTGATGGCTATGGGAGAATCGGATTGCTTCAAAAATATTCTAATATATTCCATAGCATATAATAACTATTCTGCATATTGTGCAAATGCTTCACAAACATTCTTAGCATCATTCATATAATGGTTAACTAAATGTTTAATGTACCTGATGAGAAAACTTGTCAGAAAAGGACAACACTAATTTCTTTCAAGCACCATTTCACAACAGTACAGTATAGGACAGAATACTAAGTGGCAGAAATTACTGCACTTGCCAAAATATTTACACTATAAAAGCAATTCAGTCTGCTAAATAAGTAACAATGAATGCAATATAATATTTTCTTTTTTGTTAGTTTAGATCAAATATTTATTTGTCCTCTTTAGAGAACTACATTTGTAATTTATAAGAGTCCACAATAATGTAAATACCAAATAACCAAAACAATATTGTGTAAACTTGAGAAGAAACAACATTCTTTATGACTATGACTACAGCAGCAGTTGAGCGCTTGGTATTTTGTAGTAATAAAGTTACAGCATTTATTTGGCCTAAATCGTTGCAGTGATAACACATTAAAAAGGAGAAATGCTCCTCCCCACGTGTGAGCATTGCTGCCCCAATAACAATGTATGCTTTCTGAACCATAGGAGTGGCGGATGAGCTTCTCTACCCCAACCCCTTCACTGCTGAGAGTTTTTTCACCCATGTGTTAAGGCCATTTTTCTGCATTAGCACTTCCAACATCAATACAGTGTCAGATTAGGACATGAAGGGCCCATGAGGGGTATGCAATGGTAGGGGCCCATACTTAAGGGATTTGGTCAGCCACCACAGCAGCATGGCTTACCATTAGAGAGTACATGGTCTGGGCCCCTTTATCTTATATATAAAATGAATTGGTCTGATTGTTTGTTTATTTGTTTGTCTGTCTGTCCGGTTATGCATTCAAACACCCCTGAACTGATTGGGATGAAACCAATGCGAGGTCGTCCAGTTGCATCCTGGCCAGGTTTTAGGGGGGTTAGGGTCCCAGTCAAACCTCCCGTTGGTGTACATTGGGCAGAACTTTGACCCAGGAAGCCTGTTTTGAGCCTTTCACTGGATGGATTTGGGTGAAAACTTCACAGAGTGAATTCCAGAAGACACTCTAGAGGGTTGAGGTCCCGGTTGGACCTGCCGTTGGTATATGCTGGGCAGAACTTTGACCCAGGAAGCATGTTCTGAGCCTTTCACTGGATAGATTTGGATGAAAACTTCACAGAGTGAATCCCAGAAGACACTCTAGAGGATTGAGGACCCAGTTGGACCTCCCGTTGGTGTATGCTGGGCAGAACTTTGACCTAGAGATGCTGGGCAGAACTTTGACCTGGGGAGCCTGTTCAGGGCTTTCCACTGGATGGATTTTGATGAAAACTTCACAGAGGGGAGGCAATTGGTCTGGGATTCCTAATGAAGATGATCTCATAAAAAGAGGAGGCACTGTCGAAGGTCTTGAACTTTCCTTTTTGTACAAATAATTTTCTTTTAAGTTTCTCTAAGATTTATTTGGGTGTCCGAAGACCACCCTGAAGAGGGGGATACTGTTATTATTCTGTCTGCTACAATCAAGTTTTAGTATTTGTTTTGGGGTTTACCTTGTTGCCTGGCCTGCAGGTCAGGTTTTCTGTTTGTTTTGTGAACTGTTACTGTTGAATCATGTCAGCTGAATGCATTCCTTCCAGTCAGAATGCTCCTTGCCCTAACTGACATAAAAAAATCAATGGAGTTTTTTAAGTGTGTGTTATTAAAATAAGGTTATTTTAGTGATAGAATCATAAACCAATCAATAGGTTGAAGTACTTAATACTGACCCTAGAATATGCTCTATAGTAGTGCATGCAGAGTGGGGGTTCTGAGTACCCAGTAAACCCCCCTGATCAGTACTCACCAGCAGAAATTCTATCTAAAGATCCGACCAGAGGATGGCTCTTATGAGCCGGCAAGGTGCAGAATAGATATTTGCTGTCCATGTCACTGCTGAGTGCAGTGCTGACAGGAGCCACAAGATGCTCCCATTTCAAATTGTGTTGTCCCATCTGCCAAAAGTCTGCTCTGCTGACCAATAACTCAAAGCTGAGCTGACTGGCATGCAGCTCAGAGGCGGAAGCATGCAGCGTGGGGGAGAGACCTGACTCAGGGGGATTCTAGAGATCCAGAGTAAGTTTTAGTTTTGCATATGATCTATCTACAGTCTCTCACACTCAGGAAGGTTTCTACATCTATCTATCTATCTATCTATCTATCTATCTATCTATCTATCTATCTGCAGTATCTCACTCTCTGTGGGCTTTCTACATCTATCTATCTATCTATTGACAGTCTCTCACTCTCTGGGGGGTTTTGACATATCTGCCATTTTGGCTTTGTGGTCCTTGCAAGGGCAGCAAAGCACTTGGGACCTTGTTGGATGTTTCCCTAGTGTGACTGGTTGCAAAGAGGCTTCCCATAATAGTTCAAGCTTCAGGGCCCCAAAAATGTAGATCTGCCACTGCCTGTATCTTCTGTGTGTACTATACCTTCAAGTCCTGCCATTACATGCAGCAACACAGTCTCTTTCCACCAACATCCAGTGACCATTTGATCTTGTTCAAGCATAGCTTTAACCAGTCAGTACATGTTTGCACCTTATCCAATTCAGTTTTGCACTCCTGAACTCCTCAAAGCTACACTAAGTAACAAGTACACACCTGGGCAGTATCATTTAAGTCTGACTCCAGTTTCGTCCAAGACTAGCTCCAGTCCGATTCAGTACCTGCAGTTCAGCTCCAGTCTGGTTTTGTCCCATTGCAGTCTTGTCCAGTATCACCAAATTACTCAGTTATTGCCCAGGGATCTCTGATCCTGTGTCTGCTGACTCTTTGATGGTTCCAGACAGGGTCGATCCAGACAACAATGTAACATGAGAAATAATTAAGCAAATGGTGGCATTAATGCACTGTATGTTTTATGACACCCCAGGATTGACTGTACAGAGTCAAAAACTCAATGAGAACTGCATTAGCTATAGTAAATGTAAAATACATGCCATTAAAAAAAATATCTACTATCTAATTTTTACTATCAGAATGACTTAATTGGGGGTTAGTGAATGAATGCAGAGCTACACCGCCATTCCAATCACCAGCAGGAACTGTGGGTCTCATTCAGACCCGCTCGCGAGCGCAGGACACTCGCAAGCGGGTCGATGGTACCCAAATGCGCATGCGCAAGCCGTCGTTATGGGTCTTGCACTAAAGGGGATGTGCTGTCAATGGTGACTGACAGCATGCCCCCTTTAGTGGGCGTGCCGGGGGCGTGGTTGCCAGACAGAGGCATTCCCATGGGAACGCCTACCATCAGGGTCCAGCCCCACTGACATCACTAGTGATGTCAGTGGGAGTGATTTGGGCTCTGATAGAGCCAAAATCACTCCTGGGCTTGCGGCAGCGAAACCCTACCATTAATAAGCATCTGGAAAAAGAAAAAAAGTTTGTCTTACATTTGAAAAACTGGGTGCCCTAGCAAGTGTGACCACAAAAAAGGAGTTGCAGTTTGAAAAGCATGTGAATTCCGAGTTTGTATGAGATTTTTTATGTAGATGGTGTGTTCACATGCCAAAGGCACCCCAGATGGTTGAGTGCCATGGATTAAGCCTGTAGTTTATTTACATTTTGTGGTCACACTTGCTAGGGCACCCTGTTTTTCAAATGTAAGACAAACTTTTTCCAGGTGCTTATTAACTGATAGCTCTGGGTGTGGTCCTGTCTATTTAAGGCAGGACCCAGTTTCATGTTTAAAATGTATGCAAGCTTGAGCCAAAGATTGCAGATCAAGTTTATTTATCTGAGAATCAGTGTAGGGACTGGCCAGATGGGAATGACCGTGAAACAGTGGTCAGCTTAACAAATTATTGCAATATTTTTGAACCAACATTCCCTATGTTTAAAGGAGTTGCAGTTTGAAAAGCATGTGAGTGCCGAGTTTGTATGATATTTTTTATGTAGATGGTGTGGTCACATGCCAAGGGCACCCCAGATGGTTGAGTGCCGTGGATTAAGCCTGTCATTTATTTAAATTTTGTGGTCACACTTGCTAGGGCACCCTATTTTTCAAATGTAAGACAAACTTTTTTTCTTTTTCCAGGTGCTTATTAACTGATAGCCCTGGGTGTGGTCCTGTCTCTTTAAGGCAGGACCCAGTTTCATGTTTAAAATGTATGCAAGCTTGAGCCAAAGGTGGCAGATCAAGTTTATTTATCTGAGAATCAGTGTAGGGACTGGCCAGATGGGAACGACCATGAAGTGGTGGTCAGCTTAACAAATTATTGCAATATTTTGGAACCAAAACTCCCTATGTTTAAAGGAGTTGCAATTTGAAAAGCATGTGAGTGCAGAGTTTGTATGATATATATATATATATATATATATATATATATGAATAATCCAGTGATCCAGCACTCCTGAATCCTATTCAGCATATTGGGGTGTCCTTGGCATGTGACCACACAATTCACATAAAAAAAATCATACAAACTTAGCACTCACTTACTTTTCAGACTGTAAATACAGGACGGGTTGGGTACAAGATGCTTGCTCTTGGGATCCTGTAGTCAGAATCTAAACACTGGCAATCCGACCAGGTTAGAATGCCAATGCCCTCCATGTAAGTACACCTAACCTAGCCCCTAACCCTCCCTCCTGCAACCTAACCCTAATACTCCCCCTAGTGCCTAGCCCTAACCCTCTCTCTAACCCTAGTACTTACCTTCGAGATTCCAGTGGTTGGGATGCCAGGCATTGGTATTCTGACAACTGTCGAGTTTGCAGTGTCAGTATTTTGATAGCATCCACTTAGGACAATATATGCGATTCAAGCCAGAGTAACAGCAGAGTAACAGGCTAGTACAAGAACTTGATAATGAATTGAAATTCCACAAGTGCAGGCATGCTGGGGCTTGCTTGTACTTGTAGTCCACCAGTAATGAACAATATTCATTATTTAACCCCTATGTCTCTGCAGCACAATCATCTTGTCTCTCCAGACCCCCAGTGTGCCTCTTCAGGTCCATCACCCTTGTCTCTCACCAACATCATCTCTTCTGTGTCCCAGGACCATCTACCTGTGACTCTTCAGCCTCCCATTGTCTCTCCAGTGCCACTTCATGTCTCTCCAGCACCAGTCTTTCTCTCCAGTATGTCTCATAAGAAGCAGAGACCTAAAATAGGGTATAGGAGAGGGGGGAGCACAGACCACAGAGCAGATGAGTAGAGAGGAGCCTGGGCTGTCAGAGGAGGGTGCTGCCCTAATGATGTGGGGGATTAAGTGGTGGCTGCATTGTTCACAGGGAGGGAGGACACTGGGCTTGATGGAGGGAGTTGGGGGGGAGAATGGTATATGAGAGGGCTTCTGGGCTAGACGAAGGGACAATGAGATTGGGGATGGGAAGGGGGGACACTGGGCTATATGGGCGGACTATTATTGGGCTGGCTGGGGTGTTATACTTGGTGAGGCAGTGAGAAGGTGTAAAGGACTGGTTGTGAAGACACTGGGATGTGGAGGGGTCAGTTAGATGGTGTAGAACACTGGGCTGATGAAGGAGGAGAAACTGGCATGGGAGCATTGACCTAGGGATGTAATGGTTCCTTGCTTGGCATGCCTGACCCTGCACACTCGCTGCAGCACCACACACAGCCACAACAGCCACCTGATCAGCCCTTTAGCTCTGGATGCTGCTGTTGGGATCTGGTAGACTGCATCTGAGGCAACAGTCAGCTACTGTATCACTGCCTCACCTGGCCTATGGGCAAGACTTAGGGAGCCTCCAGGAGCCGAGTGGGGTTTGGGAACCTTTTCCTTATCAGGCAGCACAGCCCAGTTCAGTGGGAGAAGAGACTGCTAATGTTCCCAGACAAGGCATCAGTCTCAGGCAGCTACCACCAGTGAGAGGCTGAACTGTGAGGATTGACGGTGGGGCCTCTCTCCAGCTCTCAGTCTCTAGTGGACATGCGCTGAGGCCCGGATCCCAATCAGTGATGGCTGGGACATGTATTTTAAAAAAAAAAGTAAAACAGAAAATAAATTATTTCAGTGGCCCCAACATGGTCCAGCCCACCAGCGAAACTCCCGGTGGGATCTGTGGCCAATCTGCCCCTGCAGGTGGATCTTGGATCAGATACTGTACTGTATAAGTAATAACTGAAAGAGCATAAAATGTGGGAAAGCACTGGAGTCATTATTTACAAGGATTCTAGCTATCCCATCCAATTATGGGTGGAAGTTGAGTTATATAAAGAAAAACAAATTAATCAATAAACGTTTACTTGATTCCTGTATAATATATAGACAAATTAAAAGGTATTTCTTTAAAAAACAGCTTATAGATTATCATTTAAGATGAGTTTAAGAAATAAGGAAAATATTACACAGGCAATTTGATTGCATTGGTTATGATCAGTGGCAAAATCCTATAAAAAAATCAATGCAGAGATTAACGGCATGTGTTAAACAAAAAAATATAAAGTAACAAATTACTGTAGTTTCAGATTCCATTCTTAAACTTGGTACATACCTAACAGATATGTTTGCAGATCGAGTGATCTACAGATATACAGTATCTGCAGATGGTGGTTGTTCATACACTCTGAACAAGCATCACCTGTCTTCTGGCCACGGGTCCCGCTGGCTGGTAGGGGGGGTATCGCCCGTGGCCTCTGTTGCAAGTGTACATGCGGTCGGCTGACCACCTGTACACACGGCATGCTGCACTGCTGATGCAAAACTGTATGTCTGTGAATGACGTATTTCACAAACATATCTTCTGTACACACTGGACGAAGGGCACAAGATATATTGGCCAATCAATTGTTCGGCCAATATATCTGCCAGTGTGTACCCAGAATTAGGGGGGAATTCAATTAGAGGCAAAAGTGATAAGTTTTCACTGGTGTTAACTTATCAATCATATCTTCCGATAATTTTACTTAAGCCTGTATACAATTAACCTATCATACAATCCTATTAGAAAATGGGTGATAAGTGTTTCACTCAATGGGGGAGATTCAATTGTTGTGCCGGCGGCATTAGACTTTTTTATTTAGACACCCAACAGAACAATTCAATTGTTGCTCTGTCGGGGCGCGATAGCCGCCGGCGCTGGCATTTCTGCACGCACTCAGGAGTGTGCTAGCAGAAATGTGACTGAAACACCCTGGTTAGGGTGTGCTTACCACAGATAGCGCACTTAACCAGAAATTAAGATGGGATTAGCTGTTATAGATGGCTAAACCTCGTCTTCTAGTCGACGAAGAGGGTGATAATTAATGAGCGCCCAGAACATTTGAATAGCAAACTGGGCATTCATTAATTAGCACGCCCAAAAAAACTATTGAATTGCCCCAATAGTTCTTGGTGGTTTTTTATTTGTTAAGTATAGGAGAAAATGGGGAAATCTGTCTGTACCCCCAAAAAAGACAAACTAATATTAGATAAAAGTATAGAAGTGTATTAGTGGCCATAATCAAAGTACTTGGGGTACTTAAATTGTGTGAAATGGCTGTTATAAGAATTTTTCTCAAACAGGTAAAAAATTATAGAAAGCAAGTGTTATTTCAGATAATATTGATATACCTGAATTAGGAATGCATAAAAATGAATATAAGTACTGTACTGTGGGCCTGATTCAGAGCCACCCGTAAGCGGCCGCTCGTTCGCTCCGAGCGATGTTCGCACATCTGCGCTTGCGTATGGGTAGTAATGCGCATGCGCCAACCAGTCATTGTGGTTGGAAATCGAGCGCTCGCAAAATAGCGAGTGCCTGCTAATTTGAGTGACAGGATGAGGCGTTTGTGGGTGGTAACAGGGGAAGGTGCTTGAAAACGGGGAGTGGAGATCCGAACGCAGGCGTGCCAAACGGTCAAAACGGGCATTTTAAGGGTGTGCATAATTAACAAAGCAGCATCATCGGCCACGTCAATTGGTTGTCTCTTAGCCTGAACTTTTCGCATGATTGCGGTAGGAAAATCCTACCATAAGCACTTGCTAGCAGTTCAGATGCCTTTCGATGTACTCGATTAATCTAATAAATAGCGGAGATGACGTATGATGAGAACGGCCAGGGGGCGTTTTTACAAAATAGCGAGCGCATATTTAGTTCGCTCACTCAGACATAGAGCCATCAACAGACCGCAAAGAGCGAGCGCTCTATTTAAATATCCAGCCCCTTTTTCTGAACGAGCGAGCGCAAATAGCGTCCGGCTCTGAATCAGGCCCAGTATTCATCGTGTCATTTTAAGCTACTTTTAAAAAAAAATTCAAAATGTACCTCTAACACCTACCTGCAATACTAAAAACACCTACCCCATTCATACAGCACCCCATATACCTGTCCCACATTAATTAACCCATTTTACTGCACTCTGCAAATTTTTACCCCAAAAATGACATGTCACTCTTGCCAAAATAAGCTAATTAAACATTAATTTTGCCTAATTAGCCACTAAGGAGGGTGCCCTGGTGATTCTGAATGAAGCCCCAACATTTTTAACTAAAAATAAGGATTTTCTCCAGTTTTTCACCTGCTAAGAAGGTGGTGAAAATGGCTTATCGCCTCTACTGAATTCCCCCCTAAGCTTGTATTCAACTCCATGGGGTAAATGTAATACTGTAGCTTGCAATATTGTTGTTTTTGCGAGTTTGTAATTTTTTTCACACTTTTCTGTTACTCTCAAATGTAATAGAGTGTGAGAAAAAGCTTTTTCACATGTTTTCTTCTTTAACAAAGTCGCAATTTTGAAAATCGCATCCAGATGTTTTCCAATGTTAAAGATACAACTCTCCAAATATAATAGAGTGTGAGCTAGGAAGTCGCAAGGCAAACTTTACTAAATTTCGCAAAAACTTTAGACCAGGTTTAGATAGACGAGTTGAAAGTCAATTTCCCCCCCAAAAAAAATCTGTGCCAAATTAACCCATGTGAACTCCATAAAACTTAACTACTACCCTAGATAAACCACACCTACAGCCATTGCACCTGTGAAGGTTGGAGTAATGGAGTTTGTACAGTCTTCATTGGAGCTGTATGCTTGCGGACTGCTTTCTATGGAGGAGCTGCGCAGGAGGAAGGCACAGGAACATCACCAGATCAAGGTCCCTATTCTGCATCATGCCAGGTGAGGAAATCGACTAAGGATGGATCTGGACTCCCTCTCAGTACATGAGGTGGTTCAGTTATTTAGATTGAACCACACAAACCTCATGACCTTATATAAGCAGGTGAGAGATGATTTGGAGCCTTTGACTGGTAGCAACTATGCAGAGCCTGGGATGCATAAATTAATGTGTGCCCTGCATCTCTTTGGCACTGGCTCATTTCAGTCAGTCTCAGCATTGTTAATGTGCTGGGAGTAATAGACTGCACCCACATTGGAATCAGGTCACTGCACTTGAGGGGGTATGTCCACTCCCTCAATGTGCAGGTGGTCTCTAATGCTAATCTCAAGATTCTCAGTGTGGTTGCAGGTTACCCAGGGCCTTGCCATGATGCCTATATCCTGCACCAGATAGCCATGTGGGAGAGATTTCTAGAAGGACACATGCCAGAGGGCTGGATACTTGGTATGTTACTTTTATAGTTTCAAATGCTTTACATGTAAGTTGGAATAGGTGTGTGTTTCTCTCTATTTGATTTTTCTTATTTGTTTTTTTTTAAGTTTTTAAACACCCTCTTTCATCATTAAGGTGACTCAGGATATGGGTGTCAGACTTGGCTCATGACACCTCTGTTGCGACCACAAGGCCCTTCACAGCACCTGTACAATAACGCACACATTGCTACAAGGTCAGCAATAGAGCGTACCTTTGGGGTTTGGAAAACAAGGTTCCGTTGTTTGGACTGGTCAGCTGGCATCCTACTTTATGATGTGCAAAAAGTGTGTGACATCATCCAGTCATGCTGCATGCTCCATAACATTGCCCCTGGGGAAGGCCATGATGACCTTGGAGACATTGCAGATGAAAGATGAATAGGTAATAATTTTTGGCAAAACACATTTAACTGTTGTCACAGTTACTGCAATGTAACTTGTTTTTATTTCCCAATAAAGCAATACTTCAACATTGGAATAATAATAATGAACATTGTAAGATTTTTCAATATAACAGTGAAAAAACACACATGTATCTATATCTACTACATTCAAATATGCAAAGCATTCCAAAAGTACAGTAATAACATTTTAAACATACTGTAACATGTGTTACTTTTCCTTTTTGTCTGCTGAACCTACTCTACCTCTAACTATGGCTTTGAGCACACCACCACGTGTGCATAGACTGCGTCAGGGTGGAGTGGTAGGTGATGGACTAAGTGAACTTGTACACACACTACTAATAGTGGATGATGATGTTGCCTTTATTAGGCCCCTCTGCCCTACCGACTCTGTGAAGGTTTATAAGTGCCTCAGTCTGTGCCCGAATAGCCTAAGTGAGGTCAAGATGCCTTAGAATAATATTGTTATCCATTATGATTTGTGTACCCTCTGCCACTCTGTTAGCACTTGATATTTTTTTAATATATCATTAATGGAATCCATTTGTTGTGTTTGTCCCTTGATAGCTTTAGAACTAAGCATGTCTTCTTTATGGAGAGACAAAGTTATTTCCTTTACATACGGGGGTTGCTGAGGTGTAGGTGTAGGCTGAGGTGATGTGCGGTTCAGTTGCCGGCTGTTGTTAGTAACCCAGTGCGCATGTGCACGAGGGAGTGAGAGCACGCCCCTTTGGTGGGCATGCCATGGGTGTGGCTGGCCAGAAGGAGGCGTCTGGGGCCGGCCTCACTGACATCACAAGTGATGTCAGTGGGAGTGCTCAAGGCTCTGATAGAGCCGAAAGCACTCCAGGGCTTGCGGCAACGAGACCCTACTAAAAGGGTCTCGTCGCAAGCCCGATGGTTGCGATGGTCTTGACCATCGCGACCATCTTTTTGGCCGCTCGCTATAGCTGTGGGTGGTCACCCACAGCTCTGCGAGTGGCCAGGAGGCCGCTCAAAAAAAAACCAGAGGGGCGTCCCTGATTAAGAGCGAGCGCTCTGTCAGAGCGTCCGGCTCTGAAACAGGGCCATGGTGCAAACAAAAAAAAAACCTGTGGTTTTTAAGCTAACAGTGCAATGGCCCTTTCTGTGCTAGCTTAGCTCCAACAAAATATTAGTGTTGAGTTCTGTTCTATTTTTACTTGATAAAATTATTCCTTACAGAAACCCCTAAATATGTAGCATCCCAGCTTGGCCAAACAATTACACCTTTGTACTCTGTGCAATCTAGGTGACAGCATACTTGTATGAGTAGCTTGTTATACAGTAATAGAGCAGTACTAACACCCCTGAAAATTATGCTAATACAAAAATGGAATATGATTATTGTTATGTTACTCACCAACAGAGCCTGGATTTGGAGGTCTGTCTGTATCCTCAATCTGAGTTCTGGGTTTGATCTCTGGTGGAATGATCTGTTTCAGCTCTTGTTCACCACCGCTCTTGTGGGATTGCTTAACTTCATCCGCCATTTTCCCCTTTAACACACGTTTGATGTAGTTGAAACATTTTTTAACGTGTAAACATCACCTCTGCAGTTACTGACAGCATTAACAGCTTCTGTGATGCCAGCTCACATTTGTTTCTTTCTGGCAAGGGGGATAGAGTGTGCGCGTTCTAGGAGATGTGTGAACACTGGTACCATAGCATGTACCAGTGCAGAATAAGTGAAGTGCATATTGCGCACAAAGCGTGTCGTGCCAGGCAATGAACCAGCAGACTCAGCCTCCTCCTCTTCATCCTCCCCCTCATCTCCATTTTCCTCCTAATATAATAAACTCACACCCTATTACATTTGGCCTCATGTGCTTATAACTCTTTTGGAAGAATGTCTGCAAAAGGAAACCTTTGTGTTAAGTAACTACAGTACCTTAAGATGAAATCCCCAGATTTGTGACAAGAAGGATCTATTTTCAAAGAAAAAAACTATCACTTAGCCAATTTTACATAATATTCTTTATTTAAATTGTGCTGTGTGCTTTTAAATATGTTTTTTACCGAAAACATTTTGTTTATCTTATATTTTCCACTTTAAGTTCATTTTAATATCCTGTTCGGAAAGCAAAATGTCATTTTAGTGATTCTGGCACTTCATTAGAGAGTACTATGCAAGATCTTCATTTTTGTTTAAATCTATTTTCCTATTCGTGTTTTGGGAGACTTAAAGTTCATACTTGTATTATACTGTATATGTGAAGTGTTTATAGAATCTATGGAATCCTTTTTATAAATACTTTGAATTTTTTTAGTAAGTGCAAAAACCTTTACGGATTTTTATAGTGGCTTATCCTACTATCCCTTTGGGAAATCTCTATGGCAAACCTTTTGTTTTGGATGTGAAAAGACATCACTCGGGCAACACCTGCTATTGGCAATGCTTGTCTGTGTGAATAAAGCAGACATATGACATCATATACAGCATTTAAAGAGCTTTTCACTGTGCCATCACTTTCTATATAAAGTACATATGTGTCCACGAACACTGACCTATCCTCAAATCAAGCCACAGACTTTGTGACGCACACAAGCAGCTTTGTAATTCCTTCCTTGCTAATATGTTAATGCAGCCAGAGGCATCACACCACCTGCATGCATTAATGATCTGAGCGGTGTCCTTGGATGCAGCATCAGATCATCTATGTGAATCTTGACTGGCTGCATGACCATTGGGTCATGCAGGTCAGCCATTGCAGTTCAGGAAAAGAGGCCAGATAATCTCTCAGACTGAGATCCTGGCATCTTCCCTCCCCCCAACAGCGATGTCATGCCTCCTGCATGCATTAATGATCTGAGCTGCACCCTTGGACTCAGCATCAAATCATCTACATGATCCTCGGTCGGCTGAATGACCATGGAGTCATACAAGCTGGCCCACGCAATTGAGGGAAGAGGCCAGAAATCTCCATCAGCTGAGGCCTTCGCTGCTCCCTACCTGCCCAGAAACTGCAGCACACTGTCAATCACTGACAGTTTGTTGCTGGGCTGAGTAAGATCACACAGACTTGTGCAGTACGGGTCAGGCACCTACGCAGATTCCCGACCTTAGGGAATCAGAGTTCAGCATTGTACTTACGTGTATTGCCAGGCCATGCCCCTAGTCATGCCATGCAACTTTTTCTTACAGTATGTGTCTTAATAAGCTGCTTTAAACCAATACATTTTCAGTACAAAATGAATCCTAAATACTGTGTACATTATTAGTAAATTAGTACACTATTCGTAAAATTAATGAAAAAGTACTGTATGCAATCTGGGCAAAAAGAAAATGACAGAGATCCTACTGTATATTAGTGACTTGCACCACAAATCATTATGCTTAATTGGCTACAGTAATTATTATACTATTAACTACATAGCACACTATTATTTAATTAAGATACAAAATTGAAGAAAAGTACTCAAGCATGGAAATCGCTGCCCCTGGCAGAGCAACTAAGTTGCACCAGGTGTTTCGCGCCATATGGCACAAAAAAGATAGGTGTATGAGGACACATCTGCGACCCATATATTTACATTAATCAAACATAGCAATGTACTAAATTATAATAAGCATCAAAGTAAATAACTAAAAAAAGTTTCAAAAATAAGTATACATATAAGATAAGAAATTACTGCACATCATTCTCTTTTCTGTAGCTTCAATTATTTTGACAGAATATATACAAGTTTTAGAAATCATTATGAGCATTGAATAAGCAGGATAAGTGCTTTGCACTCTGTTCTCTATCAACTTTTCATGAAAACAAGTGACTTGGAAGATGCATGCTGTTATCTTTACAAATGACTTGCTACCCTTTAATTTGTCTGTTCAACCTTTCAACAATAAAAGAACATATTGAGAATTTCATCAGGTTGAAGGTTGAATCTTAAAATGAATTGACAAGTTGCATCTTTCTTTAGATATTATAAAATTACACTGTACTCACATGACTATACTTGAACGCGGAGCCCCAGGGAAGTTTTTTTTTTTTTAAATGAGAACACAGCATTTACAGCAGGAGGCAGGTGTGTGCATCAGTGCAGCAAGCAACAATGTGATATATTTAGATCACAAATGGAAGTAAACGACTATATTTCTACCATTGGGGAAAAAAGAAGAGCTAAAATGTGAAGAGAAAAGCTCTACTTGCTGGCCCTAGAGAATTTAAATTTACTGACAGAAAGAAATGTAGTCCCATCACAATACAGTATGTACAGCAGTAACCAGGTGTTGTTCTCAATATTGTATTGGAATTTATGGTTTCCATAGCACTGAAAGGCTGTGAAACAGCTGCCCTGGCCATGTGGAAAAAAAGATGAGAGATTTTAATTAGCTGTAAGAAGGCTGTTAATTTCGCAGAGACCCTTCTTTACACTTGTTTAGAATCACAGCAGGGTTTCCTTATTGCTCCAAAAGTAAAAGATTTAGTAAGCAAACAATCATTGCCATTTGGCCAGAAATGAAATAGAGTTTTGATGTTTTGACATCAACAGAACTTGCACATTATTCTGTTTGAAAATTAAATGCTGAGGTTATAGCCACACAGAAGGCAAGGATAGAGAGATTAATTTTCCCTAATTGTTGCCACACAAATATTTCATGCAAATAAATTCACTAAAGCAGGCAAGCTGTGTAGGTTAATATAAATAAAGAAGATTAACTACATGAAATATGGTAAGTCATTATGTTACACACAGATACTGCTTGAATAGGTCTATACATATTGTACACAACTTATATAAATTTGCAAGGATATTATTGTAGATAATAGAAACATGGATTGTCTAACTTTGTCTGTGAATGTAATTCCACCACATGGTGTTCACATGAGTATCTAGGATATAATGTACCACTATTGGGAAATGTAAAGATCTTAGGAGTCAATCCAGATTTGTGTTACAATATACAATCTTTTATACATGCCCCCAAAACTCTTAGGTATTATTTGCAGCTATATCCTTATATTTCACAGTAGGGCGTACATTATTCTATTATACACATGTACAAAAGACAAACTGACAGTAATAATGACATTTGCACAGTTGGAGCTTCAGCTTCTTTATATTATTTACCTGATCTGCACAGTGCATGACAGTTAGCCAATTATGATCATGTTACTGTGACTTCCTATTTTTGAATGAGCCATCACCCTGTGCTCCTCTGCTGGTGACAGAGTATTTATACAATGTATATGAATAACAGACTGAACAGCCAACTCAGTTACATAAAAGTAGAGATGCTCAAATTTAGAAAAAAAAGTGTCTCAACAGTACATTAAATTTAATGTGCAAAAATATGCTTAAAATTCATGAACTCTAGATTGACAAGCACATTTGAACTAAATGCGTGCAAGACAAGCAAGTTCAACTATAATCAATATGGATAAGTTTAATTTGCCTATATCTGAACAATTGTATAATAAGAATGGTGAACTTTGAATGCAAACAGTAAACTTCAAACTCATACCCAGGTAATGTCCATTGTTCAAATTAAGCTTAAAATAAAAACTACTATAAAATACTGTACTGTCATAAAGGCTCAAATAGGAAACATTATATAGCTGTTTTAAGACTTTAATATTTTTCATTTAAACTGTGCACCTCAAATGACATACTTAAACATGCAAACAGACAATGGTAAATCTCAAACACAAGCTTTGAAGATGAGCCATATATTTTGAATCTCAAAATCAAATCAGCAAATATTATGGATTGTATCAATAATATGTTGTGTGTATATATATATATATATTTATATATATATATATATATATATATATATGGGGCGGCACAGACAGTGTAATGGTTAGCGTTACTGCCTCACAGCACTGAGGTCATGGGTTAGATTCCCACTATGGTCCTAACTGTGTGGAGTTTGTATATTCTCCCTGTGCTTGCGTGGGTTTCCTCTGGGTACTCCGGTTTCCTCCCACACTCCAAAAATATACTGGTAGGTTAATTGGCTCCCCACAAAAATGACCATAGTGTGTATGTTTGTGAGCATGTGGTAGGGAATATAGATTGTAAGCTCCACTGGGGCAAGGACATGTGAATGGCCAAATATTCTCTGTAAAGTACTGCGGAATTTGTGTGCGCTATATAAATAACTGGTAATAAATAAATAATAAAATGTTGTAGATACAGGTACCGGAAATTCATTTTAACGAGTTCAAAATTTTCAAGCATATCTACGCAAAATGATGCCATTTGTTAAATATACCATTTAAGTTGGCACTTTATGTCAGAATATGGCAATAATTAGTATATATTTCACAGCTAATTATACACCCACTATAGTAACAGAGCTAATGTGTAATGTGATTAATTATATAGTTCAGCATCAGTAGCTAGTTTGGTATTTTCTTGAAGACATTAAAATTTTGTACATTAAATTTAACAAATCTTCAAATTTATATCAAATATACAAAAACAGACATATAGATAATGTAAATATTTCTACTACATATACAAATTGTATATTAAAATAGTATTAGGTTAACTGTGGATCAACATATGTTCACAGCGATCGTACCACACCCACCCAAGTTAACACCACCACCACCACACCTGCTGCAGAATAATTAAGAGGTAATTGCCCACCTCACACAAAAATTAATCCATATAAATACAATTCTGCGCTGGTGTGTTTGTCTAAAAATATTTATTCAATATGCATAACTCATAAAATTAAGTAAAAGTCAGCTTGTATAAAGGTAACAACATTTAGTTACATTTGCATAATGGCCCAGTAGTATATAAATGTAACATCAGCAGTTGCAACATTTAAAAAAAAAATGTCTATTGGTATAAATAACAAAGTAGCTTGAGTATAATCCTGAGAGCACAAAATCCAGCCTTTACGCCAGTAGATATAGTTTCACATTAATAAAAGCATTTAGCTTATAAATAAAGAAGAAACATTTAAAAAATAAGAAGAAGAACAGTCCTGATTGAGGTTATTTCATAACTTTAGGCAATCAGTTACGGAAAATAATAATAAAATATGGTGTTTATTTCCAGTATGTATATTAGAGTAAGACCCGGTTTTTAGTGCTGGAAACATAAATGCTGTATATTTATGTCCTTAATAGATGAGACCTCACCAATATTTAGCGTGCAGAGCTGGCTCAAGCTGTAGTATCCTTCTATGTACATTGGCTTGTGTGCTCAGCTGTATTTATTGCCTGTCACACAGTGCAGTGGACTTGCAGGGAGATGTCCCATGTGTTTGATTGATCAGAGTTGCTTATGGTCAATGAGCACTGCACAGGTGAATACACCAGACGCTAATGGAGGTTGTATCCATCAGCCCGCTGAGCACATGAGCCGATGTACATAGAAGGATATTACAGCTTGAAGTGGCTCTGCACACTAAATATTGGTGAGCTTTCATCTATTAAGGACATAAATATCTACAGAGGCTGTATACAGCATTTGTGTTCGCAAAAACTGGGTCTTACTCTAATATACATACTGGAAATAAACACCATCTTTTATTATTATTTTCAGTAACTGATTGCCTAAAGTTATGAAATAACCTCAATCAGGACTGTTCTTCTTATTATTTTTTAAATGTTTCTTCTTTATTTATAAGCTAAATGCTTTTATTAATGTGAAACTATATCTACTGGCGTAAAGGTTGGATTTTGTGCACTCAGTATTACACTCAAGCTACTTTGTTATTTATGTCAATGGACATTTATTCTTAAATATTGCAACTGCTGTTACATTTATATACTACTGGGCCATTATGCTAATGTAACTAAATGTTGTAACCTTCATACAAGTTGACTTTTACTTGATTTTATGAGTTATGCTTATTGAATAAGTATTTCTTAGACAAACACACCAGCGCAGAATTGTATTTATATGATAAAGTTAACTGTGACAAACAAATGTGGAAGAATGGAACAGAATTATGATGCCATAAAATCATTATGTACTCAGCAAGTACTGTATATCAGTTTAGGGTGCCAGAGAAGTCAATAGTATATTGTATAAGGATGCATGGCACTCCAACGTTTGTAGAAAAAAAGCAATGTGTGTATTAGGCTTAAATAATATACAAAGATAACAGCAATGTATCGGATATAGTTTTGCCCTCTATCAAGGCAGTTTCCATATCAAAGTGGTATTGAGCCTTATGAAAATTTTAATGGAGAAGAAGGAAAAAGGATGCTTCCAACACTGGTCAATAAGAGCTCGAGCTTCCATAAAGATATTAGACATATCTCTGATAAAGGGGGACTTGAGGTGAGTAGTGATTAAGGAGAGCAGGCTCAGGGGAGGAGAAGTTGGCACTCTGATGTCACCCCTAGGCGGGTAACACCCAGGTGTGGCCCAAACCCCCCTTGTGATGCCACTGATTAGACCAAGGACTTTGAACCACTCCCTATTTAAACCTGCACTTAGAGCTGTACCATTGACAGAAAAATGTAATTCCTCCAGTGATCATTATAAGCTCTAGGCCTTAGTATATACTGTCTCATGTTTACTGTGTCCAATGGGCTTTGATACCTGTGTCTCTAGTAGACTTTGTTACCTGTGTCCCAAGTGGAATTTGTTACCTGCATCTCCCATGGACCCCAGCACTGTACGTGCATTTATCCACTGGCAAACTCTATCTACTGCTACATCCAGGTGCCACTGTATCCACCTATCTCCAGCTTTCCCAGTACTACTATTACATCTTTGGTTATTACCAATTGCCATTGTGAATATCGCCAGTATCTACTCCCATGGAGCTCGCCACTATGCATCTGGTTCTGGCATCTGTACTAGGTGGACCTTGTGCCCCAGCATATCCTTCAATACTCTACAGTATACCACCCAGCTCACCTTGGGTCTATTCAGGTTAGTGGTTACACTATATTACTGGGTGAGTAATGGTTTTCCTGTGCTGCATGTTATTGTGTGGGGCTGGTTCTGAGTATGTGGTGCTGGGTCCAGGTATGTGTTCAATGTGCAGAGTACAGGATGGTGCACCTGTATTTCCAATCTTGGTCCTTGAGTGCCTGAGTTCCTAAATGGGTTCCAGTTCCAGGTCTTACATCAGAGCAGTTCTGGGGTATTGGCTTCTGCAAGTCTTACATGGATACATAAGACTCCGATTCCTGGTCTGAGCTCTGAGTTACAACTCTGCTAGTGCTATAATGTCCTGAGTTCCATGACTGTCTCCAGAGTCCTACAGTGGGGATTTAGCTCTACTGGCATATATCAAGTCAGTGGGCCAAGTTACATCCAGAAGGATTCAGGCTGACACACTTCAGTTCCAGGTCCTTACTCCTGCATAACTCCAGCCTCTGCTTTCTTTCCATGCTACTAGTGTGTCATACTACCTGTTTACTACATTAGAAAAAAATACATACAATTTCTGACAACATTTGTTGCTAATAATTAGCTACTGTGCATACATTCTCTATGGTGTTTTTTGCTATATCATGTAGGTTTATTGACTTGAGAGTTCATGCCTTTTTAACTGGAGTATGTATGCAATTTTTTTATGTATATGGAAATTTATGTGTACAAAAATTCCACTATGTGGCAAATGAAAATATGTACAGTACTTTTAGAAAATACTAGAGTATGAATAAAGATAAAACATTTTTAAAGAGTACTATCACTTTTCAATCAACTTTCTTTATTACAATGTATCTCTTTATATCACTATTAATAAACAGAGCATAGTGATAATCAAGACTATGGTGCAGTCAGCGCCACTTCTTTTCATATATATACTTTTTAGATTTTTAGATTATTCTCTAGGGGGCTCATTAGGATTATGCTGTAGAATGATTCAAATAATAAGCATGGTCAGACATTCCCATATTTTGTGCTGTGTTTTAATTAGTCAGATTATCCCATCAACCTTTCCTTCCTGGAGTATAGCATTTTCAAGATCCACTCATCTCTTACAACCTGGATCTAAAAGCTAAGTTGTTAAAATGGTTAAGTTGTGCACTGTGGTAATAAGAGTGAAGTACTGGGAGACTGAGACCTCACCCAGGGTTTAGATAGGATGGATCTACAGATAGGAGGCTTACCAACAGTCTAGATTAAACCGTTATGAAGGGATTGGATGGTGTCCAGGGCTGATATTGGAATGCGAACAGTTAGAGTCTGGAACAAGTATAATAGCCAAGGAAGAAGGTTCATATAATGACCACCTTTTTACAAAGTCTTTTGCTTATGTTTAGAACATTGGGGAGTAATTATAATAATAATAGTAATTTTATTTATATATAGATTTTCTCCCGCAGGACTCAAAGTCGCTTTATAGACCTTTAGAAAACATGGTACATTGTTCATGGAATTGGTATTGCAGAAAATGGAAAACCACACAGAGATAATTAAAAACAGATTAGACCTAGAGAGCACAATATGTATATTACATGGTTGGTGCAGAAAAATTGGGAAAAACTTCCACGGGTTACAGTATATATTCCACTTCCAAAAGCTACCAGGTGAGACATCTTGGGCACACTACATAGAATTATCCTGGGTGGAATAGGGTATGCCTAGAAGAGATGACACAAAATGGGTGGTTGTAGCATCCTAATGCTAGGAGTAGGGTTTCAACAGAATTGTCGGGTCCATGTATTTTTCCTCCTATCAATGAGTGTACAAGGTGAGGCAGCCATGTTTGGGTGCACTATGAAGGTTATACTGTGGAAGATAAGCCATACAAGGACCCAAGGCATATATGGGAAAACTGACATGTGTGTGTGGTAGTATGATATACCCAGTATGAATAGATTCATGTGAAGTATTTCCTGCCCATAGAGAATGCACATCTTTGGAGGTACAGCATGCAGGCATATCATACAGTGAGGCGTAAGTACATGGTACAAAACTGGAAATACAAAATACAGCAAACAGTGATGCAGTTTGGGAATGACATATACGGGTGACCAGTGCTCGAAGTGGTACTTTAGAGGTGGGGGTATGGAGATTGAATTCCCCCCTATGGGCCCCTGCTTCCATATCACCCCATTGTACTTCTACCCCCCCATACCCCCCTCACCCTTCTCCCTGCCTGCTCCCCTCTCTCACACCTTGCTTTTACTGATTCCATTTCTTTTTCACCCCCTACAATGGTTAGCCTGCCTCCCTCTGTCTGCCCCTCTCTCTAGTCCCTCTCTCACACCCTCTCCTCTCTCTAATTCCCCCTTTCCTGCACTGCTGGAGTGGAGCCACCGGGATCCTCTGGTCTTCTTCACTGTAGTTTACCTGGCGCTGCTATCAGCCAATGAGAAGCTGCCATTTGGCAGCTTCTCTTTGGCTGGCAGCTGCGAGCCTCATGATTGGCTGGCAGCCGCACAGTGCGTGGTGCTTACAGTGTAGCCGGGACCAGGTACTTTGTCCCGGCTACATGTCAGTGCCTCCGCTGCCGTGATTGAGATGTGTCCCCTGCGGGACACATCTCTACACATTGCTGCCACTGTTTCAGCACTGGGATCCCATACTGGATACCAGTGCTGGTGCATTCTCTAATATGAAGTGGGGCCGGGAAGTGGAGGTATGTCATACCGCCGTATACCGCCCCACTTCGACCCTGCGGGTGACTGAAAAATTTGTAATATAATACGCCTTGATGAATAGATCCATGTGTTAGTACATCCAGCACAAGAAATAATTATTTGAGGCAGCCATCTGGGGTGCACTGTGTAGGTTACATCTGGCAGGGTGTGCAAGTAGCATAAGTATAACATCCAGGCAGAGAGAAAAAAAAATAATGAATGAGAAGCTGCATACAAACCTATAAAAGGACATATTAAAAGAATAGTGACAGCATTATAAGATAAAAACCATGTTAAAGTTAATCAGAATTTAAAAATAATGGTGTAAACTGCAACAGATAACTTGACTGCACCAGTGTGATTGGGCTGCAGCATGAGACTGCCCCCAAACCCAGTCTCAGGGGTGTTGAATTGAAGGTGAGTGGTAACATTCCTGAGCTGCAGTGTTTGAGAAATTGTTCAATTTTGGATTAGAAAGTAGTTAAAATCCAAATCCAGTTCACACTCTGGATCTATCTCAATCTATGCTTCAGATGACATGCTTAAGATGCTGGCTAAGGTAGTAGGCCAATCCTTTGCAGGCTTTCAAATGATTCCCCTTTGTAGGAGATGCTTGTTCAGCTGGTACAGGGGGAGGGAATGTTTGCGCAGTTTGTTCAACAAGCTAATTGATGGAGGGGGGAGTTGCAGTCCCACACTTTCAAAACAAACTTTCAATACAGACTATTCTTGTAATGAAAAGCATAATTTATGGAAGATGGCATAATTTACCTATAAAGAGATGAGAGATGGTGTTAAAACTCAACTCTGGTTCTAACTCCATGCTTCAGGTGACATGCTTAAGATGCAAGCTAAGTTAGCAGGCATCATAGCATGGTATGAGAGGGAATAGGACTTAGTGATGTTAATGCCGAGATATTTGATAGCAGTAGGGCACCAAATAAAGTGAGATTCAGTATTGAGTATTGATTATACCTGTGAGAGAATACAAAGGGCAAGAGTCTCAGATTTAGAGCTATTTATTTTATATCTGGAAAGAGAGCTATTAGCCTGTAATTCTGATTTAAGATTAGGAAGAGACACTAAGGGGTTAGTCAAAGTAATAAGGATATCTTCCACAAAGAAAGACAACTTATACTGAGTCTTTCCCACTTCGACTCCCCTGTTGTTTGGTTTTGTTCCAATTCTAGCTGCTGGATTAAAGCAGAGAGCAAAATATTTTTTTTTTCATCATTGTCCTACTATAGATCTCTTGCACACTGCAGCAGATGTTCTCCAAGATTAATTTTTTCTCTTGCTCCATCTATTTTTTCCCTATACTTTTACAAGTTTATTAATGACTAAGCAGAGAAGCATCCTTATAACATTTATAATTTTGTTTCCATGCTTTCGAGCATACTTTTTTTATTGATTGGCACATGGCACCTTGCATTTAGGCCAACTACTGTAGTTTGATTTTGGTCTTTATCATACTATAGAATTTTCTTCCACTTAATATGTGGGTCTACCATATGCTTTGGGTTTTCTATATGCTTTCTAACAAAAGTTTTTTTCCCAACTCTCTTATACAGTCAAGATTTGTGAAGTATCATCCCAAGGATTGTCTTCCCAAGGTTAGTTTTTTACAATCTCCACAATGGAAGACTATCTTTGTGAGAGTCGGACTCAGCTCGCCCTAACCCATTGCTTCTCTATTAAATGCCTTTCTTGACTGGATGATCAGGTTTGGATAATGTCCTGTTCTAGTTGTGCAATATATCGTTCCATTTAATTATGGTATACAGTGCTCTAGGAACTACTTCCCCTGAATTAAGCTTTTCAATAATACATTCTCTGACTTGCTTTAAATGTTTTGATCTTTATGATGGAACTATTGTTTGGAAATGCACTTGCCAACTGTTTGACATCTCACAGACAGGTATATTTAATTTAAAATTAATCAAAACACTTTACTTGTACTTAGACAAATCCAATCTATTATTTATGTAACCTTTGTAGGCAACTTATGGTACCAGGATTTAATTGGATTTATCAAAAAGGGTGAATACTTATTTTATTTATGTATTTCTTATTACTTAACGAATTGCTTTAAATCTTTGTTATTTGACTTTACTGAGTATTTTGTGTTTATCAAAGCTAAAAAAAATCAGAATAATCCATTTTGATTATATCATCTAAGAAAATAAAATGTGAAAATGCCAAAGGGGTGATTCATGTTTGCAGCCACTGTGTTTGTTTATGAATGTGATCAAATACTTTGTCATGCATTACTGCTAACATTTCATACTAATACAATTACTGAAGTATTAAACCTCTATAATAAGAGAGAGGCCTTTTTCCTCATTATATGTTCATAAGACATATCTTATTAAAACAAGTCTAATTAAAAGGTACAACAATATCTTCTGTGTGTATGGGAAAATTAAATAGGCCATAAAGTACAATGTAAAATAATCCAGCTAATCTGGTCAATTTATACCCATTTTAAACAATTATTGTTCAGCATACAGTATGTACATGAGCAATAATAGGCAAACATTTAAGAATGCCAAAATATGATCATGATCGTTGAATTGCTTTTCATACATGTTCACTTTGTCAACCATTATTTTTCAGTTATTGTTTAAATCTTACTAGAATATGTAAATTACCAATGGCATGTAAATTTATTTTATTAGTTTTCTCTGTCAATGTATAAAGATAAATGATGTCTATCTACTGATTGTTAAATCTAGAAATTTATGTAATTTGTGACAATTAATTGCTGAATATATATAGTCACTTTACGATTGTTTAAGTTACTCAAACTGGTGTACCATTTGTAGGATCATCTAAAGAAAAACTAAACTAAACTAACTAAACTAAAAATAAAGAGTGCATTTACACTTTAGAAGAGTTTTAACAGTAGAATTTCTCTCTGTGATAAATACATCTTCTTTGAATTAAAAAATAATATATAACCTTTATTTGAAATAAACTGAAGTCTACAAAGATTAGAATCATTTTGTTCCATATAGTATGTAAGATTACTTTTAGCATATATTAAAAAAATGTACAACAAATTTAGCTAAAACACATTCATTTTAAAATAATACTGAACTTGGGAAAAATTTAAAAATAGCTAATTCTTCATAAACAAATTAATATTATTTTAGCATTATTGTACAAGTTTATATGTATTAAAAATATTTTACAAAGACTAACATTTTACAACTTACTTGACAAAATTGCATAGGGTGTTAGCATTGTATGTTACTTGGGCTACTTTGGTAAGTCATTTAATTTTAAGTTTGGAAAGTCAATCGGCTTGATAGTAGCATTTGCTACTAGTTGCATTTTTTTTTTTTTGTGCCATTTTTTATGTATTGTGTTCCTGTCTATGTTATTCTGGCTTTGCATTCTGATTTTGCCTAATTTTGTTCCCGACCGTTCTCTGTTTTCCCTTTGTTTTTTTTTAAATTAACCTATATTGCCTATAGACTGAAGTTGCATGTTGATTGCGGATAAACCAGTTGGTTACTAACATAATACTGCTGCTGCGCATACAGTGTTTTCTCTGCAGGAAATTCAACTATTTACTAATAATATTTTACTGCTGCCGTGCAAAAAGTATTTTTTTCTGGTGTTCAATTCCATTATATGCTAATCAATTAAGTAATATCATATTATGTTGATAAACATATTGAACAGCTGCTGAAAAAGACCATCACCTCACTATATATGCATTTGGCATTTTCAGACTACCCAGCTGTTGCAGTACTTCATACAGCTATTGGTGTAGATCTTTAAGTACCTGAATATGGTTTACAGTACTTGTTATATTTGAGGAATAATTATCACCTACAAAACACCTGAAGAATATATGACACCAGGATAGAAGATTGTGATTTATTACTAGTTTTAAACTGTATATGTTACTAGTATTCTCGAGGAGTACTGATTTCCTCACTGAGATACAAATATTTATGTTTAGGAATGATGTCTGATCATCAGATCGAATAAAATTTAAGTTTTAAATTATAGGTTGATTCTCCCATATCCAAATATTCCGAAATACGGAATAATTTTGGCATGCCTGAGATAGTAAAACCTTTGTTTTTTATTTAAAGCACAAAATTGTTAAAAATATTGAATAAGATTACCTGCAGGCTGTGTGTAAAAGGTGTATATGAAACATAAACTAATTTCATTTATGTGCACAAACTTTGTTTAACCACAAAATTATTCTAAATAATGTATAAAATTACCTGAGGCTGTGTGTATAAGGTTTATATAAAACATAAATTCATTCTGTGTTTAGATTTGGGTCCTATTCCCAAGATATCTCATTATGGTATGCAATTATTCCAAAATACAGAATATTCCTATATCCAAAATGCCCTTGGTCCCAAGCATTTTGCATATAGGAGACTCAACCTGTATTTAGAGTGCCCCCCAAAAAAGAGTCTTCTTTCTCTACAATCTCTGCTGTTTGACTTTCTGACTCTAGGGGAGCACCGCCAGGTACATTTCATAACAAATGTTAACCATCTCTAGAAATACTTATCATTACAGATAGAGTAATTACCGGCCATTAGTATAATCATGCTAACATAGCATGCAGAAACTTGTGCATAGACCACCTCCGTACCATATAGTAGTGTATAGGATAGGTTAGGGAGGGATCTTCGAGATTTAAACCGTATGTTTAGGGGAGGGAAATTTCTTTTGTCATCTGGATTTCATCAAAGAAGTGTGGGTTCTGGTTTTTGCAATATGACTGTTTAGTTATTGTCTATTTTGCCCGTTTGTAGTTTGTCTTTTGTTTGAATTTACTATTGATTTCTGCTTGTTTTAATGTTTCTTTTTTATGTATTATTTTCGTTATTTTTCTGCTTTATTTCTTACCTTTTCACTTTCCTTACTCTACTTCTCTGATTTTCTTCTTGTTTACTTTTAATTTGGCTTGATTGAATATTGGGATCTTCCCAGTCCTTGCTGTTGCAGGGTGCAAATACTACTTTCAGAGCAGGTGGGTCTGGTGTGGAGGTCATGACTGTAGATTGGCATGCTTGTGCCTCTGGTGCAAGCTTGTGCCTCTGCTTGTTAGAGCTGGAAAAAATCCTTATAGCTGCAGTATTCCACTTTGTTTCCACATGGCAGCACATGTTCAGATGGGCCTTGCTTAGCAGCCATCATGGGTTTGCATAAGGAGTCATCCAGTAAGACTCTACTCCTGTCATGGACCTTCCAGTTTGCCCAAATGCAGCCAGTTGTGGTGCACAACTTCAGGATGGTCACAGGTCAGTAAATGTGTCTGATATTGTGGCCCATGCTAAACCTCAGTTATGCACCATTTTGTGATGCAATATGATGACCCCAGTAGGAGCTCTTGTGTGCCCATTGGGTTTATTGCAGCAGCGGGTACAATAATGATCTTAGCCCTCCCCCCTCCCTGCTCCCAGTGTGATATTAATGGTGGTGGGGAAAGCAGGATTGTTGTGACATGCTGGATTATTGTGACATATGCAGAAAAAGGTTTATTGTGCAAACAAGTTTAACAGATGAATCTCTAAACATTAATAGTTTGATTTAGAAATTCTACTCCCACCTACTCAGTAAAGGTTGAGGAATTTGTGACATTAGTGTTTATGTCATTTATAATCAGTAAATCTCAAAGTATACACAGAAATCTAGATATTACTGATTTTACTACATTTATTAAAGTCTTTCCATACTGACTTTTATAATGGGTGCACTGGTTGTGGAGTATTTGGGGCTCTTAAAATGTGTCAAATGGCTATTATATGATTTTTCATAAACAGTGAAAATTGTAGAATTCAAGTGTTTTTCTGCAAAATAAATGCTGTAGATAAATTTGGGGTGCATAAAAATGTATGTACTGTAAGTAGATATTTGTGTCATTTTAAGCCACTTTTAAAAATGTGTTTAAAAACACCTGTAACTCTCACCTGCAAGCTTAAAAACACCTGCCCCATTCATACAGTACCTCCTTATGCCTGTCTTACATCTTGTAACCCATTATTCTGCATTTTGCAGAATTTAATCTAACTTGGCTAATTAAATAATGGGTATATTTACTAATGTGCATGTTTTTAGAAGTGAGGCTGTTGTCCAGAGCAACCAATCAGATTATACTTATCATTTATCTAGCACCTTCTAGAAGATGATAGCTAGAAACTGATTGGTTGCTATTGACAACATCTTCAGTTCTAAACCCAGAACTTTATTAAATAAATCCCCAAAGTGCCTAATTAATCATTAGGGAGGGTGTTCTGTGAACAAAATCATTAGGGAGGGTGTTGTGTGAACAACGTCCTCACATTATAACTTGAAATAGGTATTTTCCCCAACTTTTCACCTGCTCAGGGGTTTGTGAAAAAAAGTTGTGTTAAACCTTATGGAGAATTAACACACGTTACAGTATGTGGGCTAATTGAATAGGTTGAAATTTATTTTGCCCATAAAAAGTCATAATGGCATTTATCGTTGGTCTCCACCATATCCTGAGGTAACAGGCCCATCAACTCTTAAACATAACCAAATATTGTCTAAATATCTTCAGGTTTTCCATTTGTTTGATTATATTTTATTGTGCACTTTTGTATCCACTGTTTCTGGGGTTTTTCTCCCTATTGAAGATAAAGGAGAATTCCAGTATAAGTTGGTGTGATACTATAGTATTTTGTCTTTGTATTGTCTATGGTATTGTGTCTTATTTTATTGAGTACAGTTTGTGACCTTTTATATATAGCTTTTACACATACATTATCGATGGTGTATTGTTATCCCAGATAAAAAGTGCAATACTATACTATACTCAGCTTGCAATTTCATGTTTTCTTACCTGGCTTGGGTTTGAAAACCTGTCACATGGCCTGTTATGTTTATTTATTGTATATCCTCTTGCTAAACTGATTTTCAAATCTGAGCTGCAGGTTCACCAATTGTCACATGAGTATTATAATTTTTAATGTAATTAATTGATTTAGGAACTATTTGCACATGGGGTATTTATTATCTATATTGTATCAGACATATATTGTATCAGAGTAGTGTGCATTTGTCTGTGGTTTATGCTCAGTGTTTATATTGTTATTGTTTATTACATGGCATTCCCATTTGTGAAGCAAGAATATTGTAATTCATTTTAATCCCTGTTCTGCCTTTCTGAGGTGGGCAGTATAGAGCATTCCCCCCTCACCCCTTACCAACTTTTTTAGGATAGCCTAGAGATGTGCTGCAGTGGTGAGCATTACTGGCACACAGTGATAAGATCATTCATTCATTAAGCTTACTATTTACATATATTTCCTGCTATTCAACTGTGAGTAGGAATCTAACTTTGTGTGAGGCTAAATAATCTCTGATATTTACAGTGCATTTACCTCTATTAATGCACTGAGGTCCTGATTCAAAGATGTATTTAGTAAAAGCTGCGTTTTTGGATGCAGCTGTGCTAAAAATAAAATACACTAATTCCTGCAGGAGGCATCTGATGGTAAAAGACAGCTGGCATTACAGATCTGAGTTCTGCTTCCAAAGATGCAGCATCAGGTTAACCTTGTGAATATCGGTCGTGATGTTTGTACCATTGGGCATCTGTGTACTTGTGATACAAAGACTTCAGTGACCTCCGATGCAGACCATGGTCTTGGAACTTCCAGAAAATGTGGGCAACTGCCCCCATTTCCAGGTATGCAAATGACACTCCTTCCATGCCTCCAAATGGCTTGCAGCATGTCAATCATGCTGCAGCTTGGGCACTGTATACTATCATGCAGGACTCATTCTACACATGTATGTAGGGGATGCAATCGGGAAGCCGGCTGACATGGTCCCGACAGCTGGCTTCCCGACTGCTTTATCCCGGCAAGGGTTAAATGACAGGCGTCTCATTTTCCCGACGCCAGGAGACAGCCGCCCGGCATCCCGATCAAAGGGATGCCTGGTGCTGTGAGCGGACAGCCGCCGGGGAGGAGGGTCAGGCTTAGCGCACCGGGGGGGACTTAAGGTTAGGCACCCCCCAAGGAGGGTTATGGTTAGGCTAGGAGGAGGGAGGGTTGGGGTTAGGCACCCCCGGGGGGGAATTAGGGTTAGGCACCCCCCGGGGGACTTAGGTTTAGGCAATGGGGAAGGGGGGGTTAGCATTAGGCACTTACAGGGGGGATTAGGGTTAGGCTCTTGGGGGAGGTTAGGGTTAGGTATCCCTAAGGAGGGTTAGGGGTAAGGGGGGTTAGGTTAGGTTAGGTTAGTGATTACTTACCTTAGGATGATCGGGATTTCCAGCGCTGTCGGGCTGCCGCTGCCGGGATCTGTTCTGCTGTCGGGCTGCCACTGCCGGGAATCAATTCACCGGCCATGTGGCTGGCGGTATTTCATACCAATTCCGTATGTAGACCATTGGGTTTACATACATCTGTGAACCAGGCCATGAGTTGAGAAATTTGATTAGCACTTCCTTGGCTAGTAGTTTCATACACATTGCCTGCTCTTCACTTGGGAGTAGATATATAACTAAATTTTACACATCTCTGCTGTTTTCAGTGCAGCTCCCCTATTTTACTCATTCCCATGCTGCTAGTACCTCCCATTTTCTGTCTGTAGTCACAAGCAGGATTACATTCCAAATTAATGTTTCCATGTATTTTATTAAACTTGGAATATCATCTCTATCCAAATACATTTGTGGAATTTTATATACACTAGCTTTTAGGCTGTTGTCTGCCATTTCAGTAGCATTCTGCCCCATTTAGTATAATAGAAAAAACCCAGCTAAACTATAATGTTGGTGACAGCACATTAAGGAGTATATTTACAAAAGTTTGATTTTGTACAGTATTCAATTTTATGTTCGATTTAACTCACCTAAAATCAAATCAAATTTAGATTTCACTGTCTAAAGCCCACATTTACTAAAATTTGAATTTGAGTTCTATTTCAAAATCAAATTCAATGTTGTTTGATTTTGAATAGTGGTTTCTTGTTTGATTTGGATGTATAATCTGATTAGTTGCTATAGACAACACCACCACTTTTCATTTTTAGAAGCTTTAGCAAATGTACCCCTAAGTAACATTTAAGTGGACATGGATCTGCAATGTATTGAATCCACCAAGAAATCGTAAACAGGCACTTTATTATTCTATATTTATTGTAACTTCACCATTACCTGGATCAAGGAACACCACAGCTTTTTCACAGAGCACCAAAGTCAATGAGAAATTACATATTTATTCTCAGGACAAGAGGACAAGAGTTTCCTTTCATGCCATAAACCCAGGGGGCATGGCCTTATTGGGGGGCATGACCATGGACACCAAAATAAAAACATAAAGAAAACAGTAATTGTGGGGCCCCTGCACTGGGGGAGCACTGTTTGCTGGAGGGAGGAGGGCTGCTGTGTCCTCCAGGGGTGCTCTGTCTATCCATCAAATGGGCTACTGTGTCCTCCAGGGGAGCTCTTTCAGTCTAGAGGTGCTATATCCATCCATCAAATAGGATTCTGTGTCCTCTAGGTGTATTCTGTTGGTCTAGGAGTGCTCTGTCTGTCCATCAAAGGGGCTGCTGTGTCTTTCAGTGGTGCTCTGGTGGTCTAGGGGTGCTCTGTCCATCACAGGATGCCTAGTGTAAAACAATAGCTGTAATAATAATATTAATAATATATATATTATATATATATATATATATATATATATATATATCTTTTTGTGCTGTATCCCAGTGTACTATATAATTTTTTTTTTACTGTGATGTTGCCGATAGACCACAGTGTAATATTCATACACATAGTGTGACAGTGTAATTGGTAGCACAGTGTATTATTATTAAAAAAATATTGTGACACTGTAAGTGGTAGCACAGCATGTTATTCATAAAAAATATTGTGACACTAAGTGCTTTCGCAGTATATTATTCTGAAAAAATATTGTTGGTAGTGCAATGTAATATTCATACATGTATTGTCACACTGTAATTGGAACCACAGTATAATATTCATATATGAATTGTGACTCTGTAAGTGGAACCGCAATGTAATATTCATAAAAAATATTGTGACACTGTAAGTGGTAGTGCAGTGTAATACTCATAAAAAATATTGTGACACTTTAGGTCATTGATACAGCAGTGTTATATTTAAAATTTGTACACGATAAGTTGAGAGTAGAGCAGGAACCACATACTAGTGCTGGAGCTGCTGCCAGTGCCACCAGTCATGACAATACTAGTCTGTCTATGTCATCTACTAATGATGATGCCCAAGGGCATACAGGGCTTAAGTGAGGGCATCTTAAATCTTACATTGGTAAAGAAAAAAACATCAAAGGGAAAGTTAGCTGCCAAAATACTTATTATTGGCAATATGTCTTTCACCACACAAAGTGGCAAGGAAATGCTAAGGCCTTGGCCTTTATTTATTATTGGTGATTCTGCCTCTTATGAAGTTGACCCTGCAGACATTTTAAAATATGAAAATCATTAAGGCACAGGAACCAACTGTCACAAATCCCTGAGGAGAGTCAAAGTGTGTCAGTGGGTGCCATGTGTGAGCCTGACATTTTCAATATTGTACTCGAATAGGAGCCTCCTTTCACCACTTGTGTGTCCTCTGCAAAGGTTTGTATGTGCACCACAAATGAACATGCTGACATATAAATCGAGGATGCTTCTGTGAAAGTGCACCAGGATGAGGAGGATATCTGTGTAGCTGACACTAATAAGGATGTTGATGATGAGTATGTTGATGATGAGGATGTTGTTGATGAGGATGCTATTTGTGTAAATAATGAACCAGTGGAAACAGTTGTTGCCCATGATAAGAAAAGCCCACTGTCATGCCTGGGCATAAGACAAAAAATCCACTTCTTATGCGAGGAATCATTTCTACTCAAATCTGAACAATTGTCAAGCCATCTGTGAACATTGTAAAGCCAAAAAAAGTAGAGGTAGGGACCCTAACCATCTTGGAACATCATTTACAACCCTGTTACGTCATTTACACTGCATCCATCAAGCAGTCCAGCATCAGCTAGCTCCTTTTTTTCTGCTAGATCCAAGCACCTGCCATCTTCACCACCAACATCTTCATAAATGATACCTCTATCATGATCGTAAGTAGTACTGCGTCCATTTTGATAAGGCTAACTAAGTCTTCCCCTATACTGGATTCCTGAGAAGAATCCTTGAGCGCTACACCTGTTGCTGCTGCTGGGAGTGGATCTTCATCCCAGAAGGGGACCAGGAAGACTACTAGTAGCAGGTCAAAAAAACAAATGACTGTTAAGCAATCATTTGCAAGGGGGAGCAAGTATGATAGCAGTCATCAAGTTGCACATCAGATCATTGACACCATAACATCTATGCTTGTATTAGATGTGCGTCCAATATCCACCATTAGTGCAGTGGGTTTTAGACAGTTAATTGAGGTCCTTTGTCCCTGCTACCAAATTCCATCTTGATTTCACTTCACTAGAAATGCAATTACCAGCCTGTACAGGGACATTAAAAAAAAACTAATTAGTGTCCTCCAAAATGCTATTGTACCCACTGTCCATTAACCACAAATATGTGGACAAGTGGAACAGGTTAATCACAAGAGTACATAACTGTAGAGCCCACTGAGTGGATGTATTACCTTCAGTGGCACCAAAAGCAGAAGCAGCATCCAAAACACAGCAGCTCATTCAGATGCAGGCTATTCTGCATATCACTAGTTTGAATAAGAGGCATACCATTGACAACCTGATAGAAAAATCTCAGGGAAGTCATTGCAAAATGGCTTACCCCGCTTGGACATTCCTCGGGATTCGTGTTGTCTGACAATGCCACCAATATTGTGAGAGTAGTACAGCTGGGTGAATTCTAACATGTCCTATGTTTTGCTCACACCATCAACTTGGTGGTGCAACATTTTTTTATAAAATTACAAGGCTGTGCAGGAGATGCAGTGTGTGGCCTGCAAAATTTCTGGACATTTTTGCCATTCAGCAGGTGCATGTAGAATATTGCAACACCTACAAGACATGTTGAACTTTCCCTATCACCAGCTGAAGCAAGAGGTAGTTATAAGGTAAAACTCGACCCTATATATGCTTCAATGGATGGAGGAACATCAAAAAGCTATCCAAAGCTACACAACGAAGTATGACATTGGAAGAGGAGGAAGAATGTACCTTATTCAAGCTCAGTGGAAAATACTTTCCATGTTGTGCAAACTGCTGAAACCCTTCAAAGTAGTCACCTGTGAAGTGAGTTTAGACACTGTCAGCTTAAGTCAGGTAATTCCCCTAATTAGACTGTTGGAAAAGCAGCTTGAGAAACTGAAGCAGGAGCTGAAACAAAGCAATTCTGCTAAGTATGTTGGACTTGTTGATCAAGTCCTTTAATCACTTAACCAGGATCCAAGGGTTGTCAGGCTTTTCCAATTGGATCAATACATTATGGCAACCATGCTTGACCCTAGGTTTAAGGCATAAATTGTGTCTTTTTGCACAATGGACAAAGATCTTAAGAGATGTAAAGATCTGTTGGTAAGCAAATTGGCAGCTCATGCGGAGCATGATGCAGCGATGGCTCCTCCTTCAGTTTCTCCAGCAAGTACGGCTGCTAGGAAAAACCTAAACCTTCCCAAAAAAAGTCCCACTTTGGATGCAGATGAGTCAACACAACCAAGTTTTGACATCTAGTCAGGTCTAAAAGAATTGCCTACAACCTCTACCATGACTCCATGTGATACGGTCACCATTCAAAGAATGTTTAAGGACTATTTTAATGGCATGTCAGACAGTCCGTCTGACTACTGGCAGGAATAAAAAGCAGTATGGAGGCCCTTGCACAAACTGTCTTTGCTTTACTTGAGCTGCCCACCCTCTAGTGTGTACTCAGAAAGAGTTTTCAGCACAGTCAGGAACCTTGTCAGTGATAGCATAGTAGGCTACTTCCTCAAACTGTGGAAAAGATGATGTTCATCAAAATGAACTACAAATTCCATGAGGAAGACCTTTACTGCCAATTACATCCAAAAATGACAGAGGCACCTAAGGCTGTAATGGTGGATTCCAGAGGTGACAAATTAATATTGTGTGAAGATTATGTACACACTGATGAGGGTGAGGAATCAGATGATGATGGTGACAACATCTTGCCTGTGTAAAGCCAGTTTGTGCATGGAGAGATCATTGCCAGCAATGTTAGCTGCCCATTGGTAGCTTGTTTTGGGGGGACCCAAACAAACCAATCACTTTAGCCACAATTGGCAGTCCCTGTCACTGAAGTGATTGGTTTGTTTATGTCCTGTTTATCATATACAACATAAGTGTGGGTGGAAGGGCCCAAGGACAATTTCATCTTGCACCTTTTTTCTTGCAGTTTGTGCTGTTTGGGGCATTGCTGCCTGACATTTTTAATTTTATTGTGTATTAAACTAGTATCCTGTCTGCCACTGCAGTGCCATTTTCTTACCTAGATGTGCCATATTGGTAATCGAACTGCCACAGCCACTGAAACCTTCTACATGCGGTTGCAGAATGGCAAGAATGTCCAGAAAGTTTTATGACCACAGACTTTCATTTAAAAAAATAATCAGAACCACCATGTTGATTGGGTAGGCAAAACATGGTAGATTTTCAAATTTACCTAGTTTTTAATACTGCTCCCTACTCCATCCAGTTGCCTCAGGACCCTGGTGAATTGATAGACTGTTATAAATAATGGTTCATCTCAATAAATGCCTGCCTCCTTGTATTTAGGTAAGTCTAAGCAGAATAGCTGGATAATGTAGATGATGGGTGTCATGAAAGAGTCCAGAAATATGAGCAGCAGCACAGAGCATCTTCCTGCCAGGATGTGTGCAATAAAGTGCAAATATGCTTAATACAAAAATTAATTGTGTATATTTATCAACATTATATACATATTAACATGGTACATACAGTACGTAAAACAAGCTAAGGTAAACGGAGGCATGCCACCTGTTGTTCACAAATAACTTCCAGTAGGCCTGGCAAACATCACAGCAGGTGCGAGGAATTCTAGTTTAGCTGTAGAGATAAAGGCTGCTTTCCTCTGAAGTAAACAGCAAGTATTATCCATAACAACCTCTTTGAGCACAAAGTAAACATCTGTCTACAGTGTGTACTAGCAGCACCTCCACAAGCAAGGCCACCACAATTCTATTAGATGTATAAAAAACCTCCTCCAGATTAAAAATGTCTTTCATGAATATATAAGAATATACTGTATATATTTAAATCAAGTGGACTGCTCACAAATATCTTTGGATAAGAAATGAGCTAAGCAAAAACTGTATTATATTTTCTCAAGGGAAGGTGGTTTACATTGGAAATGGTGGTAAAACCACATATGATTGAGGGGTTTGAAAACCACCACACCCTACAAACTACTGGATAATACATAGGGCAGCTTGGAGGGCAAAATTACCAGTGACTTAAGTCAGTATGTGGTAGTTTATGAAAAAGTATTAAAATGAATGTTTAATAGATGTCACTCAAAATATTCCCCATACATTGTCACTATTAATAAGTACTGGTAGAGACTGCCAATGTGCAACATTTATACAAAGAGTCTCACTGAAGTAGACTTTTCCAGATTTTCACAGAAATCATTCAACAATTGCAACCTCTTAAATGTAACTGATTCATCAGGTTCCTCTCAGTTTCCTCTATGAATACAGATCACAGGGCTAAGGGTAATAAATATGTAACTGCCACTCTGTCTCAAATGTCGGATCTCTGATTGTCAAGGACTGAGCAAATATGTAATAGATAATTTCAGAAAGCTATTATTTAGAAAAAAATGCTTAACTGACGTGGTGTATGGGATGCAAATGCAGCCAGCTGTGCTTCAGCTGACAAGGTGCGACCGCACCACCCCACTTTGTCTTTGAAGAGGAAATTTGTTCTATACATGTGCAGAATTGATCTCTCTGACTCCCCGGAATCCCCTGCGGACCCAGCAATTTCTGACTGGTTTTGCTGGAAAAATCGTCACTGCTGGTCATACTCGTGGTCATCTTATCCAATAAATTGACTATTTCAAACCAAGGTCTTAAATTTGGATTGTTTGGATTTTTTACAAGCATGCACATAAATGATAATGTCTAGCAACAGAATTGATTTGTATCTGTAATAGCATATTGCAATGTATGAGTCTCTCTATGACCAGGTCTTTTAGCTCAACCTACAAGCAACCAGAATCATGCAGTTAGTATACACATTTGTTACTGTACTACACATAGGGGCATGTTCAATGGTGTGCGAGAATAGCAAAAAACCCGCACCTGCATGGTTTTTTCCTGCAGGTGCCGCTTTTCGCAATTCTATTAGGTGCATGTTTTTTAAAAAAAAACACGAACTGGGAGGTTTTTATTCACGCACCACCTGAGCAAGCGTGAATTTTTCTAAAATTGATGATTTTAGGCAAAATCACCGGGACTTGCTTTGACACCCCCGCGGCACCCCCCCTGAGGACTAATTAAGCAATTGGAAGTATCCAATTAGCTTAATTAGTCCTTAATTACTCACCTTCTGAAGCAATGTCTTCTGCATCTTCTTCTGCATCCAGCGTCTGGAGCCAGCTCTTCTACAGCAGGGTGAGTATGTCAATGTGTGTGGTGTATGTAAGTGTGTATGAGTGAGTGTGTGTGTGTGTATGACCCCCGGTGCAATTTTTGTGGCCCCCCAGAATGGGCACTGGTAGAACTACATCTCCCTGCAGCCCTTGCTTCTCCCATCAGCCCCCAGGACTCCCAACAGCCCCCTCTCCAGTAAGAAGAGAGAGGGGAAGCCACTGGGAGTCACAGAGACCCCCTGCCAGGTGTTTTTTTTTATTATTATTTTACACGACACAGGGTTTTTAGAGCTGAAAACCCCACGACCACTATTTTTTTAATTGAATACCGTGGGTAGCAGGAGCACGCATACCCGCGGTATTCTGGAATTGGGCTTGAGGTGCATAAGGTTTTTAACTCACTTAACCTCGCGCCCAATTGTATATGCCCCATAGTGGTTGATTTTTATTTAATAGATAAAAAAACTTCAGCTTTACAGAACTCAGTTTCAAATCTGAAGAAATGTATTGGTTCTCATGGGCGAAGTGAAGTCCAGCTGTTTACCACCCTATTCAGCAACTAATTCATATAAATCTTTTCTAATCATAGTCTGGGATGGTTAATGATGATGAGGACTTCAGTATAAAAAAAGTTGGGTCAGTGTTCATTTACCAATGCACTTACCATGTAATGTACACTCTGTACTGTATAGCGGAACAACTACATCTCATTGAAAATCTGTTCAATAAAACTGTACCATAGTATCCTCCTTCTACTTCTCATTTTTATCCACTAAAAAAATAAAAGTGATCATGAGCATAGACAATATCTGAAACATATTCTCTTTACCATAAACTCCCTTTTATTAATGTTTTAGATATTGGGGGAAATTTATCAAAGCTTGGTGAGAGAAAGTGGAGAGAGGTAAATTACAGGGTGTTTCACTCCATATAGGCCCCAACGTTTCTCGTAATTGATTTAATTTAGTGAAATTTGACACAGCCCCACCTCATATCTGTGTGTTATGTGTCGATATGAACCAGTACACAGCTGAACAATTAATATTTTTATTGTCCAGACATATTAGAAAACTGAGTCAATAAAGGTTCATATCAGCACATAACACACAGACATGATGAATGTGGATGCTACAGTAGACAACACCACTGTCATAAGCAGGAAAACCTATTGACTAGCAGTGGCGGCTCCAGAGATGGGGCTGCAGTGCAGTCAGGAATTTAAATAGGAAAACCAAACCAACTGCCATCCTCTCTGGCATCCTCACTGGCAGTCGGTGTGGCTCTGCTATTTGAATTTTGGACTGTGCTGCTGAATAGGGTGGTAAACAGCTGGACTTCACTGCGCGCATGCGTGAACAGCTGGCCTGGTGGTGAACACTTTTAATACTTGCTATGACTTCCACATGTCTCTCATAGACCAAGGTATGTACAGTATGTGTCAAATTTCACTAAATTACATCAATTAAATTAAAACTTAAAAGAAAACTTTGGTGCCAATAGTGAGTAAAGCACACTGTACCAACCAATCAGATTCTATCTTTCATTTTACAGGCTAAGGGAGAGATGTACTATGCCTTGGAAAAAGATAAAACAGTTAGTACTTTATCTCCCTTCACTTTATCTACAGTATCTCCAAGGCTTACTAAATCTACTCCAGTGTTTGAAACATGACATGAGCTGATTGGTTAGTACTTTATCTCTCTCAAATCTTTATTACATCTCCCCATTGTGTGATCAATTTATCAATATGTGTAGACACCCATGCTTTGGTTTTGATTATAATTCTTTGTCATGTTTTGGTTTTGCTAAACCAACCCTCACATGTTTTGGTTTTGGATCTGGATTGTTTAAAAAAATATAAAAATATCTACAATCATATCAATTGGGCCTGTTGTTCTTCCTACACTATTATTAACCTCAATAACATTAATTTCCAGTAATTTCCAGTCAAGTTTGACCACTTCAACGCTCACAATATTGTTCACCAAAATTGTTCAGAGGCTAGCTGGCTAAACTAAGCAACAAAGCAATGGCACAAACACATGGCAGTTTAAAATAGTATACCACATCTTTAAAACATTGCAACACAGCAGTGCCAGGGCCATATTTCCCACTAGACATCCTAGGCGCTCACCTAAGCCCCTTTGCCCAAAGAAATCACCCGATCACAGCACTGTACAAGTACCACGTGACATAATGAAATCACACAGTCCTGTCTCTACTCCCAGAGAGTCCTACACCACTGTTCTCACAGTGCTCTCTCTTTGAGAGACTGTGTGTATGCGGCCATCTGCGCATGGGGGAAGTAGGATGTGCTCAGTCACCAGTTTCCGTGGGCCACCATCCTGTCCCTCCCAGCTGATCCATCATCCTGATCCAACTAGCCCTGCCATGGCCTGCCACAGCAGCCACTCTGCCAGCCAGCCTTCCAGGCACGCTGCTGCCCACCAGCAGCAAACAGCAAGGCCAGGCAGGTAGGGACCTGAAGAGCTGCCTGCAAGAAACTAAGAACTAACTACGGTATATCACTATATATATATATAGTGTATATGAAATGAAAATATGCATCTATATGGGAATAAAAAAATTATATATATATACATTATATATATATATATATATATATATACAAATATGTTCTCCTATATTGCGCAAATATGTACAGTGCACATGAAGTCCAGGTATTGTCCGTTTTTGTGGTGCAGCTTCTCCTAAAAAAATCTCTTCCCAATTGTCAGTGTTTCTGTACATGCATAAAAAGAATAGGAGGCGCACAATGGTGAAGTACGTTTAAAACTCAATTCTATACTAAAAATACTTAAGAACCATTCACATATAAAATTTTTATATATGGAAATATCACAAACAGTGCATAAAATAAAAGGACCTCCAGTTATCCCACTTAAGCCAGCACCCCTAGCGTCCTCTCCAATTCACCAGTGCTTCCTGGACTGATGACATCACAGCATTTCCATCATAAGCCATGCCCAAACAGGTTTCATCCTGAAGGACTTCCTGAGTGGGTATTTATATTTTCTCATCTAGTGAGATTGTAAAAACGACATATATCAGTACTATGGATTGTTTGAGGGAGGGGGGCCCCAAACTGGTATCAGTACTATGGATTGTTTGAGGGAGGGGGGCCCTATGAGGTCTAAATCTGGCTCTGAGCAGTGCTAGACAGAATGTCAGTTTAATAAATTATACAACCCCATAGAAAGAATGTTTTCATCAATCAAGATCTTGATCCGAGGCCCAAAAGCAGTACAGGGAAATGGAAGTGGTGTAAGTAGTGGAAGGCAAGTAAAAAAATGATTGATTGATCGATCGATTGATTCATTAATAAAATAAAAATAAGATGCAACCTTGCAAGTGCCATTTTACAGCAACTGAAAGAGAAAAGTCCCTAAATGAATGCAATGTTAGTAGCCAAGGATTCTTGACAAGGTATGCAAAAGAAGCTGGCCAAACTAACCCCCTTTCCCTCCTTCCTAATTGGGCAACACACCCTTGTAGTACATTTATGAGGTGAACCAGAGTGTCTGAGTATAAGGGGAACTAACTCGGAGGGCAGTATATGGACATGGAGGTAAAGTATGTATGTAGGTAGTGGAAGAGAGGAAAATGAGTGATTAATCGATCAATGGAATATTGATATAATAAAATAAAATTGTGAAGTTTCCTTGTATCCCCTTGTTCATATTAACAGATAATATATAAGTATTTACCAGGTGCTGCGCACAACCACTATACTAAATTGTGTATAGTGTTGAATGTAATTGAATAAACAGAATAGTATTAAAGAAATGGTATTTAATTGAAAATCTACAATTGTTAAAATACCAGAAGAGAAGTGGACTAGTGTGTCTTGTTATGCACACATGCGTAAAAAAGTACTGGTGTACCCACACTAACTTAATAACTTCTGGGGTATTGGAATATTCAATTAGTCAGAATGAAAAACTGCTGCCAAAATTGCATGGATTGCCAATGTCAATAAAACGATAAATGGAAAAAAGTAAAAAGAAAAAATGATTGGTTTTGTAAGCGATAAAGAAATCACATGTGCCGTATATCCACCAGTAACATGTCACTATTAGTCTGTATAGATGTCAATAGTCTAAATGTGAGAGATCTAGTGCGTCCCACTAGTCTCAATGTGAATACCTTGAATAGTGTACTTAGCAAGATGTACCATTGCCCGGGGTGAGTCTTCTCGCGATCCAGGGACAGCTAGCTTGGGCCAGCAGCGGGGATCACTCTGAGCTGCAGCGCAATGTGCAGCATGAACACGGACACTGCCCCTGTTCCCAGGGATAGGGACGGGGACGAGCCCGAGTTCACCAGCAAGCGAGGGAGGTGCCGACGGTCCTGGCTCTGACGGGCCGGGGGCTGTGGACGCTGCCCTAGGCAGAGGATACTTACCCGGATGGGCTCAGCTAACTGTCCTTGTCCTTCTTCCTGTTCTGTTGCGAGCTCGTAGCGGTCTTCTATTTCTTGCCGGTTGTTGAAGTTTGTTGATGCGGTGGTGGGTGGATATAGGTGATTCGGCACAGAGGTGAAGGGTTCTCAGGGTGTCCAACTCCAATGCATTTCGACCTGTTTGGTCTTCCTCTGGGACATACAGTCAGTCTGTGTAGTTCACGGATCTTAAATGTAGCTGTCTTTCTTGTGATTGGTTTGTGCAATGACATCATAATGTCCTAATTGGCCTGGAATTGCTGTGGTATGCAGACGGCTCATGCTTACCCAAATTGTTTATAAGTTACCATGGTGATATGTCAGATGTCTTGCGCTTGCTTATAGTCGTGGACAGGACATTTAATCTCCTCCTTACTAACGACTCTCAATTAGTGGGGTGTAATAGGTATAGTGAATGGTAACTTGATAGCATGAACCGCTTGATCTAGGGATTATTCTGTTGCGTGTAGGTTATGTCAAAGCAATGTCATGAATGTGATTCCCACACACCTACTTATGTGGTACTGGATAGGTCAATCCCTGCTAGTTTATATCTCTGCTCTGTGTTCAGATATCTAACAACACCAGTCCTACATTCAAGTATATGGTCCCGATCCTGGTAATGTGTAAACCTATTCATCTGTAATTTATTCTGGTTTTTATTTTACCATAAAACTGGTAATGCTGAGGTCTTAGTGTGAACCAGTTATGGGGATCTTCTGGGTGATAATCCTACCATCATGATATTATATAAGATTATTTCTTGCATATTATTGACCTAATCTCATTGTCACGAATCAAACCTTTAGGGTGTAATGTTTGTAACTAATACATCCACCCTGGTTGTACTTTGTTTATATGATAATCAAAATCCCCCCCTCTCCAATTGGGTCTTACGGTTTGTACTGCTAAAAAGCTAAGATCTTTTATATTGCTGTTGTGGTAATCATTGAAATGTTTTGATAAATTAAGACTCTCTAATTTCTTGTTAATATTCCTGACATGTTCGGCTATCCTAATTATCAAAGGTCGGCTGGTTCTCCCCACGTACTGCTTTGGAAATGTTCATTGTAAAAGGTAGATCACATTTTTATGCAAGAAATAATCTTATATAATATCATGATGCTAGGATTATCACCCAGAAGATCCCCATAACTGGTTCACACTAAGACCTCAGCATTACCAGTTTTATGGAAATATGTTATACATACACGAATGATATTTTAAGTACCCTTTTCTACAAACAAGATGAATTATATAATATTTACATCAATAACATTAAGTTTGAGTCTACAAAGATTATATCCAATGTGTACTAATTCTTCAAGAAACAATACCAACCTCATTTACATGATAACTTGTTTTGTGGAGACTCCATTCTCATTATTGTAGTATATGAGCTACACCCTGAATGCACCATGTGGGATAGAGTCGATCTCTTTATTAACATCTAGTATCAAAATATCCAAAATAAAAACCAGAATAAATAACAGATGAATAGGTTTACACATTACCAGGATTGGAACCAGATAATTCAATGTACGACCGGTGTTATTAGATATATGAACACAGAGCAGAGATATAAACTAGCAGGGATTGACCTATCCAGTACCACATAAATAGGTGTATGGGAATCACATTCATGACATTGCTTTGACATAACCTACACGTAACAGAATAATCCCTAGCTCAAGCGGTTCATGCTATCAAGTTACCATTCACTATACCTACTATACCCCACTAATTGAGAGTTGTTAGTAAGGAGGAGATTAACTATCCTGTCCGCGACTATAAGCAAGCGCAAGATGTCTGACATATCACCATGGTAACTTAGAAACAATTTGGGTAAGCATGAGCCGTCTGCATACCACAGCAATTCCGGGCCAATTAGGACATTATGATGTCATTGCACAAACCAATCACAAGGAAGACAGCTACATTTAAGATCCGTGAACTACACAGACTGACTGTATGCTCCCAGAGGAAGACCGAACAGGTTGAAACACGTTGGAGTGGGACACCCTGAGAACCCTTCACCTCTGTGCCGAATCACCTATATCCACCCACCACCGCATCAACAAACCTCAACAACTGGCAAGAAAGAGAAGACCACTACGAGCTCACAACAGAACAGGAAGAAGGACAAGGACAGTTAGCTGAGCCCATCCGGGTAAGTATCCTCTGCCTAGGGCAGCATCCACAGCCCCCGGCCCATCAGAGCCAGGACCGTCGGCACCTCCCTTTCTTGCTGGTGCACTCAGGCGCGTCCCCGGCCCTGTCCCTGGGAACAGGGGCAGTGTCCGTGTTCGCGCGGCACAGTGCGCTGCAGCTCAGAGTGATCTCCGCTGCCGGCCCAAGCTAGCTGTCCCTGGATCGCAAGAAGACTCACCCCGGGCAATGGTACATCTTGCTAAGGACACTATTCAAGGTATTCACATTGAGACTAGCGGGACGCCACTAGATCTCTCACATCTAGACTATTGACATCTATACAGACTAACAGTGACATGTTACTGGTGGATATACGGCACATGTGATTTATTTATTGCTTACAAAACCAATCATTTTTTCTTTTTGCTTTTTTCCATTTATCATTTTATTGACATTGGCAATCCATGCAATTTTGGCAGCAGTTTTTCATTCTGACTAATTGAATATCCCAATACCCCAGAAGTGGTTAAGCTAGTAGTGTGGGTACACCAGTACTTTTTTACGCATGTGTGCATAACAAGACACACTAGTACACTTCTCTTCTGTGGTATTTTAACAATTGACAATTGTAGATTTTCAATTAAATACCATTTCTTTAATACTATTCTGTTTATTCATTTACATTCAACACTATACACAATTTAGTATAGAGGTTGTGCGCAGCACCTTGTAAATATTTATATATTGTCTCTTACTGGATGAGGTCAGACATCCTCCAGAGCAGCAGCAAACCATCTTTTGAATTTCGTGCCACTTACTTAAGTTGCGCTAGACCATTATTCTATTTAATATTATCAGATAATACTAAATATGCTCCAAAATTCTGTTAATTTTTGTTATTTTGTCAAGCACCACATTATTTGTAGTTAAAATGTGTTGCAAATTAGTAATGTTTTAGAGCAATAACCAATAAAAATGCTTGCCTGCAAAAAAAAAAAAATCACCAATGCCCCAAACACCCCATAATGAAAAGAAAATTGGTGTAAAATGGAATTGTCCTTGGGCATTATTAATCATCTCTACAATGGGAAGATATAATTATCATTCTAATCCTCCTCACCCTCATCAGTGTTACCACCATCATCATCACACAATATTATGTCATCTTCACTGGAATCCGCAGTTACAGAAAACTCTATACTTTGTTGCATTTGGCAGCAAAGTCTTCCTCATAGAATTTAGCCTTATATGCCAATTGGTCACAAGGTTCCTGGCTGTGCTAAACACTTATTAGTACATCAAGGCTGGTTTATACAAAGGGCTCCAAACTGCCTTTTTTTCTCCCAGTAATCAAAACTACTGTGTGACATGCTAATTAGTACATTGTCATTAAAATAATCCTCCATCATCCTACTGATAATTAGTCTATCAGATTGAATCATGGTAGTGGCATCAATCATTTTGGGCAATGACCAGATGTAAAATTGGTGTTCCTCTTTGATGTGCTAACTTGCCTCATTGGCATATAAGTGGGTCTCTTGGAGAAGGTCAGTTTTTTTCCTGGCAGCATTTGCAGGACAAACTGGAGCAGATAACATTGTCATCTCTTGTGCCATTTGAGCTAACAATTTGCTGCAAGGAGCTCATTGCATCTCTTAAAATCTGTGTAAGTTGGAAAGAGAGACATTATGTACTTAAACCTAGGATCAAGCATGGTTCCCAAAATGTAGTTATCCAATTGCAAAATCTTGACAACCATTTTGTCCTGGCAAAGTGAATAAAGAAGTTGATTTACAAGTCCAACATGCATAGCAGAGTTACTTTGTTTCAACTTCTTTAGTTCTCTAGCTGATTTCCAGTAGTGTTATTTAGAAAATCTCCTGACTCAAGCTGGCAGTGTCTGTACTAAATACATTATTTGCTACTTCAAATGATTTAATGGCTTGCATAAAATAGAGAATTTCCTCCAGTGTGCTGGACTAAGGGTCCTCTCCTCTCCCTATGTCATGGCTTGTTGTGTACATTTGGATGGCTTGTTACTGTTTCTCCATTTTATTAAGCATATAAAAGGGTGGAAATCCACCTGTTCACTACCTCTTGCTTTGGTGGTATGGCAACTATTCTGGCAGCCACTGCAATCTTCTACATGCAGTTGCTGAATTCCAAAAATGTCCAGAATTATTTTGGGCCACTGACAGCATCTCTTGCATGCCCCTTTAATTTTTTAAACAACTCTTAGTCACCAAGTGTATTGTGTGGGCTAAATATGGGATATGTTAAAATTCACCCAGTTGTAAACTTTCACAATGTTACTTGCAATAATGGAAATTACAAATCCTGAGGAGAGTCCTAGTGGGGCAAGCCAAATTGCTATTACATTTTCTAAGTTTTCTAACAGGTTTACACCGAAAATCCTCTTAGTGAAGCCAGTGATACAGAGAGTTGCCTGCCTATGAATGAGGTGGTGTTATGTGTTAAATACCCCTGCTGCTCTAGGTGATACACTCACCCAGTGGGCTGTCACAGTCATGTAATCTTTCATTTGACCTGTACCGCTTATCCACATATCTATGGTTAAGTGCATAGTGGGTAAAATGGGATTTTCTATGCCAAGAACAAGTTTTTTTTACATACTGGTTCAGGTGAGGAATTGCTGTTCTAATCAAATAGAATGGAGATGGAACTTGGTAGTGGGTACGCAGGACCATATTTAACTGTCTAAAACCGCATGCATTGATGGAGAATATTGGATGCAAATCCAAACTTCAGTGATCCGCTGTGCAACTGGATGGCAGCTTTCATACTTACTTCCTTTTGCAAATAATTGTTTCATAAGTAAATTGTTGTTTGAAACTAGTCTTCTTGATCCTCTTCTAGGAATGAGAACCTTCTCCAGCAGCAGCAGCCCTAACATGCAAGGAATCTTCTGGGGATCCTGGATATAAATATGGCACCCTAATAATGACATTATATTTTTTAACACACAAGTTCTCTATTAACATTTTTTAGCAGTTCTTGAAGGCCCTAAACACAAAACTTCACAGAACCTCTAGTATAAGCAAGTGGAACCCTAATGACGTTATAATCAGGTTTTTTTTGCTAATAAAAAAGTGATCCAGTAGGCTTTTTAAGTAACACAGTGCTGAAGTCCACTCCTATAAAAGTGCCTGATGAGTGCCTCTTTAACAAAGTGCTCCTAATCTTTTTTTTTTTAGTAGAAATTACCTCAGTAGGCTTTTTAATGTTAGTAACATACACAGTGCTGCAGTCTTCTCCTATGGCTTTTTTTGTGCCTTACAGTGTTGCAGCCAGCCCACATTACACAGTGTTCCTAATATGGAATAAGTGCCCCTATATAGGCTTTTCCTGTCCATGCCTCTTATTGGCGATTATTCAGTTGTGCAGCCTAGTCCCCACATTATTTCCATCCAGTCTCCAGTGTGAAATGGTGCCCGATCATGAGGGAGGGACTTTAATATGCAATCCAAAACATGCAAGATCTCACATAGGGAAGATGATGTTTTGCCTTGTTTTGAGATCAGAACAAGGCAGGAAGACCCGAGCCCCAGCTCGGTTCAATTTGTAATCCCTAAATTCGGGTGTATTTGCTTTCCATGGAAACTGAACTAAACATCTCTAGTGATTTCAGTTCCAACAGAACATCACATGATGGACTAACATGTCAGAGTCATTCATAGTCACCCAAACTTAAATGGCTTTACAAGTTAACAGTTTTATTGATAATGAAATAAACATAGTTGCTACTAATTTTATATTTTTTGTCTAGTGTTTTGAGTAAAGTAAATCTGTTAAATCTGCAGGCTATAATTTCATAAGACTGCAGAGCTGTGATCCACAAAATGAGCAACTATTAAAACAAGATGAGCCATATGTTATTTCATGGAATCAATTTCAGATTTAATTTATAAGTTCAAATAACTACACTTATTTTCATGTTGTTGTAAGGTCCTGTAATGTGATATCTGAAAATATTTGTCACAAAAGATGTTCAGCAACATTGTCAAATTACAAGCAACTATTTTAAATTGCATAAAAATATATGTTGTCCAGTTAATCAGTTATTTCACTAACTGTGCGCTGAATCCAAGTACCCAACCTGAAGTTTCAGATCTGCTGCCAAGCCACCGTGATAATGGAAGTAGCTTAAAATAGCAATCTGTAAAACAGCATGGTGGCTAGGAAGATCGTTACTACAGTCTGGTTGACAATCTGTTCATAAAGACTTCAATTTAGTTTCTGGCAGGAGTCATCTTACTCTACTTTGTTCACAATTATAGACTTTAATTACTAACCTACAGTATTAATTGTTTAAAATAAATATATTTCTTGAAGTTGCTACTTTAGTTGTAACATTTTAAATGAAAAATATGAATAACTTATGAGTTATGTAAATTTTCCCTTTATTTGTCCAAAATAATAATAAAAAAGCTTACCTGTATACAGTATGTTATGCAGCACACAAATCATTGCTTCCCTTTCTAGCTATATTTCTTATGAATATTGTTTACTCTGTCAAAGTATAGTAGAAGAAGGTTCCACCAACTATCTATTTATTCTGACAAATAGTAGAACATATGCTTTCCATTTACAATCCAAAACTTCAAAATAAACCAATTTACAAATCATATATTTGTTACAGTATTTTTCAGTATAATATACCTTTGGAAAAGTAGGTTGTAAATATACATGATACATGGCATTTTAAATAATATTTTTTTTTTGAGAAGTCCTATTGATCAACATTTATATACCTATAAATTATGCATTTTGACAATATTATTGAATTTGCTTAAGGATATGTCCATCTTTTTGGATGTTTATTTGTCCTATCAGTTAGATGTAATAGATCGATGTAGTCTACTGTATTTTGTCAACACAAGACTTTACCTCCCTAACTTTTATATTCGGCCTTGTACCATTTATAAAAAAGCATATCAATTAATGTCTAAATATTGCATTGGCAAAATTAATCTTAAATATCCAATTTACTGTAGGTTCAAAAATTGTAAATAAAGTTGAACATGTCCTTTGTAGATAAAGTATGTTTAAGTGTCTATATTGCTAATGCAGTTTAATAGGTTGGTTCATTTAATTTTGGAATTTAAAGATCAAGAAGTTTTCAGATCTTTAATTACTATGAAGGGTAAATTTACTAAACATCGGACTTGAGATTATTTCAAAACTGATGGTCAATGATAAGTATCAATGTCAGATTGCAGTCTAAAAAACAGCATTTATTATGTATCAGTTTTGACTGTCATTTGAAATCCAAAATTGTTATCCGTGGAATTTGAAACCCTAATACTGTAGCAGATCTGATGGAAAACCCACCGGCAATCTGCTGCAAAGGTGAAGCACTGCTCAGATCACTATGGTCTATGATCACTATGATATGTGCAGGTTTTGTTAGATTTGAATGTTAAAAAAGGTTTCAAATTTGAAAAAACAACTTTACATATGTTCTTCCCCCAAATGCATAACCCGCCCTGAACCTCTCAGCCTGGGGTCATACTGGAAAATAGGAGAAAAAAACTGCATGAGGTCCCTCTATTTTCCAATAACCAGAAGTATGCTGAACCACTTGGGTGCCTAAACATAGTTCCTGCCATTATAACAACTAGACCCAAACTGGTCATCACAGGGCTGTAATACCTAGGGAAGGGGGACCCCTCAAAAATGATACATCATCCATTCATGTCATAAGTAGAGTTGTGTACTGACCCCCATGTTTTGGTTTTGGTTTTAGTTCTGTATCTCCTTCATGTTTTGGATTTGTATTTGGTTTTGGCAAAACCGTTCTTGCATATTTTATTTTTTGTTTTGGATCTGTACTTTTTCTAAAAACCATAAAAACAACTAAAATCACATAATTTGGGCCTGTTTTTGTTCTTACTGTATTATTAACATCAATACATTAATTTCCTCGTTTACAGACAATTTTGACCACCTCACAGGTCAAAATATTGTTGTCATCCAGTTTAGGCCCATAATTTGCACCAAACTAGCTGGCTGACTAAGCTAAGTGGCAGCAGTGGGCAGCACAAACACGTGGTAGTTCAACTTCAAACATGGCACATAAAGAAACATATGTATTCATTAATCAAGAGGACTGTGGGAGATGGAGTATGTATGTAGTTTAAGGTAGGGAAAGGAAGGGTTTATTCATAGTAAATTTAATTTAAGTTTTTGATTCCAAAGCAAATTTATGCAGGAGGAAGGTGGGGAGTAATTTTCAAATAATTTTTTATTTATTCACGTCAGTCCTTGCCCCAGTTGAGCTCTTGTGGTGGTCCAGTAATTATTTTTTAAATGAAAGGGGCATACAGGAGATGCTGTCTATGGCAGCACACAAAATGGAAGCTCTGAACAGGAAGAAAGCAGAGGGATATTTAAAGTCTGGTACTGAACATCTGATATCATTGTGCTCCTGGGATTATGGATGGGAAGGCTGGGAGGGAAGGAGAGAGAACATCTCCAGATACCATCACAAAATAGCCTCTCCATTTGGTGTTTGAGTTGCATCTGACCAAACATAGCTGTTATGATCAAGGAAAACCAAGCCCACCAGGTTGGTATCTACAAATCAAGGTTGAAAAATGGCATCAGCTTCTTTTGCAAGTATACCTATTTGTGATTTTAGTTAAAATAATTACAGTATAAAACTATAAAAAATTAAGTAAGTTACAGAGCAGCAGCACAAAAGCATGGCAGTTTAAAAAAAATATAGGACATCTGTTAAACTTTTGCAACACAGCAGTGACAGACAGGATGGCAGTTTCATAAACTATAAAATTAAAAATGTCAGACAGCAATGCCCCAAACAGCACATAATACAAATAAAAGAGGTGCAAAATGGAATTCCTGGCAGCCGCACTTGCTGGAGAAACAGGAGAAACTGAACTCACTTCACAGGTGACTACTTTGAAGGGTTTCAGCTCTCTGCACAACACAGAAAGTATTTTCCACTGAGCTTGAGTAAGGTACAGCCCCCCTCCTCTTCCTTTGTCATAGTTTGTTGTGTAGCTCTGGATAGCTTTTTGCTTTTCCCCCATTCACTCAAGCATAAAAATGGTGGAGTTCCACCTCGTAACTACCTCCTGCTTCAGCTGGTGATAGGTAAAATTCAACATTATTTTCAGGTGCTGCAATCTTCTACATGCACCTGCTGAATGGCGAAAATGTCCAGAAATTGTCGGACCACAGAGAGCATCAACTGCAATGCCCTGTCATTTAAAAAAAATTACACCACCAAGTTAATAGGGTGAGCAAAACATGGGACATGTTGGAATTCACCCAGCTGTATGGCTTTCACAATATTGGTGGCATTGTCAGACATCACAAGTTCCGAGGAGAGTCCAAGTGATGTAAGCCATTTTGCAAGGATTTCCCTGAGTTTTTCTAAGAGGTTGTCAGCAGTATGCCTCTTAATGAAACCAGTTATACACAGAATAGCCTGCCTCTGCTGTTGGTGCAGCTGAAGGCAATACACCCACCCAGTGGGCTTTTACAGTCTTGTAATCTTATGTTTCCCCTGTTCCACTTGTCCACATATCTGTGGTTAAGTGGACAGTGGGTACATTAACATTCTGGAGGACACTAATTAAGTTTTTTTAACATCCCTGTACAGGCTGTTAATTGCTTTTCTAGTAAAGTGGAACCTAGATGGGATTTGGTAGCAGGGATAGAGGACCTCACTTAACTGTCTAAAACCCAGTGCACTAATGGTGGATGCACATCTAATACCAGCATAGATGTTATTGTGTCAGTGAACTGCTGTGCAACTGGGTGACAGCTGTGACACTTGCTCCCTCTTGCAATTGATTTTTTAGTGGTCACTTATTTTTTAGAACTACTACTAGTAGTGTTTCTGGTCCCCTTCTGGGATAAAGATCCACTCCAAGCAGCAGCAGCAGATGTAGTGCTCAAGGATTCTTCTAAGGAATCCAGGATAGGGGTGGACTGAGTTAGCCTTATCAAATTGGATGCTGGAATAGTTCCATTCATGATTGAGGATATTGTTTCTTGAATGTGTAGGTGGTGAAGATGCCATGTGCTTGGATCTAGCAGAGAGAAGGGAGCTATTTGACACTGGACTGCTTGTTGTTACTTTTTTAGCCAAAGTTTCTTAATTTTGCAAACAGTTTTGATGGATGTGCTGTAGATGATGTAAGAGGGAGGAGGTTCCAAGATGGTTAGGGTCCTTACCTCTACTTACTTTGGCATTACAATGGGTATAGATAGCTTGACAATTGTTGTTCGGATTTCGGTAGAAATGATTTAACACATAAAAAGTTGATTTTTTTTAGTTTTTTGCCCAGGCATGACAATAGACTTTTCTTTATCATAGGCAACAACTGTTTCCACTGAGGCCTGATTTAAATAAACAACAACCTCATCAACAATATTCACATCATCAGAATCCTCATTATCAACATCCTTATTAGCGCCAGCTACACAAATAACCTGCTCATCACTTGCACTTCCACAGAAGCATCCTCAATTTCTATCTCAGCATGTTGGCTTGTTCTGGATGCACAAGTGGTGGAAGGAGGCTCTTCTTTGAGTACAGTATGTGGTCAGGCTCACACATGGCACCCGCCGACACACTTAGACTCTCATCAGGGATTTGTGACATTTCTGAGCTAACAGTTGGTTCCTGTGCCTTAATGATTTTCATTTTTTAAAATGTTTGCAGGGCGAAGGTCTTACAACATCATAAGAGGCAGAAACACAAGTAATAAATAAAGGCCAAGGCCAAGGCCTTTCCTTGCCACTTTGTGTGGTGAAAGACATATTGCCAATAATATGTATTTCTGCAGCTAACTTTCCCTTTGATGTTTTTTTCTTTACCACTGTAAATGATTGGTTCTTTGATTTTAGATGCCCTGACTTAAGCTCTATATGCTCTGGTGGCACTGGCAGCAGCTCCAGCACTAGTATGTGGTTCCTGCTCTCCTCTCAACTGATCGTTCTCCATATCAACAAATAAGAATGAAGTTAGTAACAACACACATGTCAATTTGTACCAATTTTAAATATTACACTGTGGTATCAATGACCTACAGTGTCACAATATTTTTTATGAAAATGAAAAGAATAACACACTGTGATAAAACTTATGTTGCATACACATGGTCAGATTTCCCTGGTCGATTTGAATGATAACGATACCGAACATAATGCTATCGTTCAAATTGACCAGTTTCTGGCCCCTCCAAATTACCAAACAATGGTTGATATATGGGTTTGGATGGTCGATATTGATATCGACCATCGCCAATGCATGCAGGCCAACCTGGTTGAGATCAAACAGGATAGCCGGGTTACTATAGGGACCCTTGATCGAGGGTTGATTTAAAGTTGAGGGGTTGGTGCATGTGCTGGATGTTTGATAATGATCATCCAGCACATGTAGAATGATCAGAAAACGATATCTGATTGTTGTCTGATGTGACTGTGTGTATGCACCATTACAGTGTCACAAATTTTTATGAGTAAAATGCTGCACTACCACTTACAGTGTCACAATTTTTTTATGAATAAGAAAAGAATAACACACTGCGCTACCACTTAAAATGTCACAATTTAACATCACTGCACTAAAACTTACAGTATCACAATATTTTTATGAAAAAGATTAACACACTGGGCTAAAGTTGGGTACACACCTAAAGATTTTCTGTCCAACCATACAACTAGTTGATTGGTTGGAATGAAAATCTGGTTAGGAATGAAAATCTGGTAAGGTATGAAAGCAAATGACAATCAGCAATTTGCTCCCAAATGCCGGAAAATGGACAAAAACTGTTTGAATGAATTGTTTTGATCAAACATTTAACAAACTTGTCTGAACAACCATTTTCATCTGTTTTCTGGCATTTAGCAGCAAATTGCGTATCAACATTTACCCACATACGTTACCAGATTTTCATTCCAACCAATCAACTAGATGGTTGGACAGAAAATCTTTAGGTGTGTACCCAGCTTTAGACTTATAATATCACAATACTGTACATGGATGATAAACTGCTGTCTGGCCGGCAGTGTCACCAAACAATAATAGTGTAGCTAGCACACACAAAAAAAAGAAAAAAAAAGATCTTTTTATTTTTTCATTTTTTGTCGAATGATAATTATTCATTTTAACTTTATTTTTTTTCACATTGGGGAAGAGCAACCCTGGATGACACAGCAACCATTTATGAAGTGCAGCCCTAGCCCCTTGATTGACAGGACAACAGTGACACAGCAGCACCTCCCACTCTATGTACTGTAGCCCCAGCCCAACAACATTGCACCCTTGAACAATAGGCAAGAATAGAGTACATCTGTTCTATACACTCTCCACAGACGGCGTGAAAATGGCGACGATCACCGGGACCTTTATAAAATCCAAAACACGTGAGAATACGACATAAGCATGATGATTTTTGACTCATTTTGGAGTCTGGGTTACATGGGAAAACCTGAGCTGGACTTGGATCCTGCTCGGATCCCATATGTTCAGGTGGGTTCGATTCTCAGAGAACCAGACCCACTCATCTCTACTCATAGGTTCTTATAACTGGTTTGCCTAAACTGGTCAAACATCCACATTTCTATTAGCAACAGAAGTTAATATATTGTCGAAATTTGAAATAAAAGTTATTACAAAAAGATATCACACAAATTGTTCTTACAGATTACAGTGATTTTATGCCATCTAAGTCCACTTCCACTAATTTTGGTGCTTATCCGCACACTAACTGCAAAAACATGATGCAGATGATGAAGCAGTAATGGTATCTCTAGATCAGTGGTTCTCAAACTCGGTCCTCAGGACCCCACACAGGTCATGTTTTCCAGGTCACCCAGCAGTTACACAGGTGTACTCAGTAACACATTTTTAAAGATCCACAGGTGCAGCTAATTATTTCACCTGTGATTATATGAGAAGACTTGGAAAACATGCACTGTTTGGGGTCCTGAGGACTGAGTTTGAGAACCTGTGCTCTAGATCACAGGTTCTCAAACTAGGTCCTCAGGACCCCACACAGTGATGTTTTACAGGTCTATTCACAGAATCAAAAGTGCAATAATTATAACCACCTGTGGATCTTTTAAAATGTATAAGTGAGTAATTAATACACCTGTGCACCTGCTGTGTGACCTGGAAAACATGACCTGTGCGGGGTCCCGAGGACCTAGTTTGAGAACAACTGCTCTAAATGATGATAAGACCCTTCATTCTGTAGAATGAATTTCCTTATGGATGGTGTTGAAAAGATTCCATCCATAGTGAAATTCACTTCACAGAATGAAGTGTCTAAGCGTCATCTAGATACACCATTACTGCTTCATCATCTGCATCATGTTTTCACAGTCAGTGTGTGGATAAGCACCAAAAGTAGTGGAAGTGGACTTACATGACATAAAATCACTGTAATCTGTAAACCGAAGCTCCCTTTAACCACTTGCTTGGCACGGTCATATCAGATATGACCATACCAGACTGGGCTTTACCTGACATGGTTGTATCTGATATGACCAGTCAGAAATGCCCATTGGGCAGCTGTGTAAAGCTAATCTTCCCAAAGCCACCTATATTATAGGTCCCTCTGCATCACTGGATTCTCTTCCTGTGTGAGCTGATCACTGTTGCCAGCAGTGATCGGGCAGCCGGCATGACCCCCTCCTGGCGCGGCTGCCCTGCTGTGCCCCCAGCCTTGGCAGCCGGCAGGACCCCTACCCCCTTGTCCCACAGCATTGCTGTGACATAGAAGCAGCAGCAGCAGCTTGTTAGCCACAGCTTCTCCTCTGTTTTTGGGGAGCCGACAGCTCTCCCACCCCTTCCCTAACCAGCGCTGACTGACGTTAACATTAGAACTAGAGAAACAGCAGCTGCAGCAACTGTTAGCCACAGCTGCTGCTCTTTCCCTGGGGAGCCGGCAGCTCTCCCATCCCTTCCTTCACCGGTGCTGGCTGCTGGTGACATCAGAACTAGAGAAGCAGCAGCTGCGGCTCTTGTCAGCCACAGCTACTGCTCTGTCCCTGGGGAGACAGTGGCTTGCCCACCTCTACCTTCAGCAACACAGAAGCAGCAGCCAAGGCATAGTCGGCGGCTACTGCTCTGTCCCCATCTTGTGCTCCCCAAACTCTCCTCCCCCGGTCAGGCGGCTACCTGGTGCTCTGTCCCTGGCCCCTTCTTCTGGCTGCAACTCCGCCTCTTTCCCAATCACTGCTGGACACAGTGATCAGGCATTGAAAATAATAAAAACACAATTTACACATATATATATATATATATATATATATATATATATTTAAGATAGTGAAATCTGCACACACTTGAGATTGTTTTCGACAATGTAGAAAATTAAGGTGCAAGGTCCAGGTATTGAATATATAAAATGTCCAACTCCAAGTGGAAATAGACCAGCTCACCTCTTGAAATGCAAAAAAATTACTTTTTTAGTATCCATGAAGAAATAGGGGAAACAAGCCATCCTATAAATCACACATAAATGTAGACATCAGTACTTATCATGTTCATAGAAGTATTAATTCATGATGTCCACATAAACAAACATGTTGGAGAGTCCTTACAGCTGTTTCGTCATACCTTCCTCAGGAGACTGCCACCACAATAACCAACAAAACATGTTTAAATACCCCATAAATGACAGAACTGTGCTTACCTATGTTTAACACCTGGCTCCACATGTATCCCTCTGACACAAACGGAACTCCCACTGAGTGGGCATGGTGCAATACCTTAGTCACAACACGCCGCTCAACATAGCAGCAGTAGGAACAAAAGTGAAGCACCACATCCGCGCAGAAGGAAAAAATTTCCGGTGTTCCCGAGGGGTAACCATGGAGATGCAGCATCACCAGAAGTGATGTCACACAAAACTAAGTGACCAAAACAAACAGCAAAGTAAATGAATACACCGGCCCCGCTTGTGACACCAAAAGTGATACCGTGTTGCCTAGCAATCAATAATAATGATAAAACAAAAAAAAATTAAACCCAAACTCAGAAAAACTGAGCATCAACATAATAAGTATCAAAACATATTAACGCATTTGCATAATGTGATACATATAAGAAAATTCACATTAACAGCAGAAAAACTAAATATATAGCTATAAAATGTTGAAATAGTCTAATCATCAAAATAATCATACAAAATACATGTATTCCCGTATGGCAGTTTTATACCCAGATGTCAAACAGGTAATGGAACCATGCTATGGTAGCATAATATCTTAGATATTGCAGAATAATTTATGAAAAAAAGATAATAACAGATAAAATACTGGATCAGTTGAATATATTACAATACAAAATGATTTTGTTGTGTACTAGTAGTGAGTTACTTTTTGCATTTCAAGACTTGTGCTGGTCTATTTCCACTTGGAGTTGGACATTTTATATATTAAATACCTGGACCTGGCACCTTCATTTTCTACATTGTCTAAAACTATTTCAAGTGTGTGCAGATCTCACTATCTTATTTATATATACCATTTGTGGTTTTTGAATCTTGCACCACAGACTTTAACACATGATTTAATAAATTTTTAGAGCTTTTTTCAATTTACCACTGTATTTTTGACCAAGAGCTGCATTAACTATGGAACCAGATGCTGTGGACTTTATGGGTACTAAGAGATTCTTGGAAAAGGATGTATCCAATATTCTATTTGCAGATACTTCACAGCTTAATTTTGACACAGACAGTCCAACTGAGGTTTTTGAGGACCTTTTGAAGCTACATAAAAGATTAATAGAGTTAGAACTGCATGGATTGACCATCTCCCAATATAATAGGGAGGGTCTTATACCCAGGAGATTTAGGATCAGAAACCAGCCCACACTGGTTAAAAATAACAATTAATTTTGTAGACAATGGTGTCTGATCATTAATCAATGTAGCTTTGATGTGATGGTCTTAGTGGTACAACAGATCAATACAGATATTGATAATATTAAAAAGAGATTTCTACCTTTGAGAGATTGGGCATTGATGTGTAGAAAAAAGATAATAGTCTGGATTGGTTGGCAAAATTGGATAAATCAGTTAACAATTTTAGATCTGAATTGTTGTTGTTCAAGAAGTCCAAGTATCGCAAGGTTAAGGACGATTACAGAGAATTGAGAGTCTACCCCTAGTTGGTTGGTTATAATAATAGACATCCTTGGAAAACAGGGAGTAATCATCATAGAAGAGTTGGTGTTCAATTAAATGATATTGAGTCACAGGCATCATACAGTGATTCAGATAATTCTACTGGCAGTAGAGGTTCTTCTTTTTTAGGAGACAAGACATCCAAACACAGTGTGACAAAAGGTGTCAAAGGTACAAAAAAAACCTGTAGGTGAGGGGGAAGTAAGTGGAACAAAACAAAAGAAAAATTGCAAAGAAATGAGGAAGCAGCGATCATTTATATTCTCATGTATTAACTGACAGTGAAACGACAGTTTTATCCAAAAATGTATCCTTTATTCAGACTTATGTCAAGAAGTGTTTTGATTTTTAGAAATAATTATATTGTTTTCATCGTCAATTAAAATTAAAAGATTTTTTTGTTAAAAATCAGAAAGAAACACCCTCTGGACCTACTTTGCCTATTAGAACATCTAGTTACTTTGATCCCCCTAGTTGCAATGCCTCAATTGAGACATTTATTAGACGGGTCAAAGATGATGCATTGCCCCTGGTACAGAAGTGCAAAATCAAATTTCAAACACCACTAAACAGCAGCAGGAAGCCATTATTTCTCTCCACAATAACCCTACAATTATTATACGTCCTACGGATAAGGGTGGGGTGTGGTGATTCTTAATCATGAGGATTATGTACAAGAGTTTATGCAATAAATAATCTGATACTACATGCTGTAAACAGCTCAGATTCGATCCGACTGACAACTACAAAAAAGAGAGAGATTCTATTATCCAGTTGGGATTATGTAACCAATGGATTAATGAACAAACTGCAAAATTCCTTACACAAGAGTTTCCAAAGTTACCTTTACTTTATATACTTCCCAAGGTACACAAGTCATTGATTAATCCTCCAGGTAGGCCCATAATCTCTTCAAGAGGTTCTTTGGGTCATAGCCTATCTCAATATATAGACTTCTACCTCCAACCAGTAGTTTATAAGATTCCTTACTATATCCACAATACGACTGACTTCTTGAACAAATTAATCAAGTTCCTGTTCCTTCAAGTGATTGTTTACTGGTGACTATGGATGTCTCCAGTCTGTATATGAACATAGGACATAAAGAGGCAGGCTGTACGTGAGACACTCTCTACCAGTCCACAGTTTAATGGTCCACCATTAAAATTTCTCCTATTGTTGATGGAAGTGATTCTACATAAAAACTACTTCCTATTTGATAATGCCTTCTATCTCCAGCTAAAAGGGACTGCTATGGGGTCAAATATGACCCCGGCGTATGCGAACCTTTATATGTATCAATTTTAAAATAAATATATTATGGGTAATTCTAGGTTTTCTCAATTTATTGCATTCTATGTTAGGTTTATAGTTGACCTTTTTTTGTTGTGGACTGGTGGAGTGTCTACGCTTAATGAGTTTATAGCTGGTTTAAATACATTGCCAGGTTCTATTCATTTTTCACATGTGTGCAGTACAGAATCAATTGATTATTTAGATGTACGCATTAGTAAAGATAAAGATTACTTTACTACAGAACTCTATAAAAAACCGACTGACAAAAACACTCTTCTATTAGCAACAAGTTTTCAAACACAACCCCTAAAGAGGGGCCTCCCCTTCTCACAATTAGAACAATTGGCAAGGATTACATCAGACCATGAGAAATTACCAGAAGCTTTGGACCTCATGGGACAAAATTTTATAGAGAGAGGTTATGACCATAAAGAAGTGTATAATGCCATACAAAGATGCAAAAATCTGGATAGACGAGATCTGCTTGTGCCTAAAAAAATTATCAATGTGGAGGATGAGCAGTTGATTTTTTTCAAGCACCTACAATGTGACATCCAGGGGTATTAAACAAGCTATCCTCAGACATTGGCATTTTATTCAAACTGACCCAATACTTAGAGAGTTCTGCAAACATACACCGCTTGTTTGTTACAAAATGAGCCCCAGTTTGAGGGACTAAACTGTTTTTTTTCTGATGTAAGCTCAGGCTCTAATACAACTTCTGCTAAGGCAGGTTAGCTTACAATGAATAAAGGAGCATTTAAATGCACTGGCTGTACTATTGTCAGTACATGAAAACTGGTCCCTCCTTTATACATCCTACGAAGGGCACAGTATTTAACCTAAAGCATCAAATGAATTGTGAAACCAAGTTCATAATCTATGTTATCTTATGCCCATGCAAAAAATTGTATGTTGGGAAAACCATTAGAATGGTAAAAGAATGTATATCGATGCATAGATCATCTATGAAAAAAGCGAGTCTTATGCTGGAGTCTTTAACACCACCAGTGGCTAAGCATTTCACTACATGTGGACATACCACTAAAGACTTTTCATTAATGCCAATTGAGCACATAACTCCATTGAGGAGGGGAGGTGATAGACACAAACTACTATTGCAGAAAGATGGTAGATGGATTCATCTTCTAGGTACCATGAGTCCGCATGGCCTGAATGAGGAATTTTCATTTTCCTTATTCTTGGGTTGATGGTTACAGATGGCATATCTCGCTACTAGTACATAACAAAAATGATTTTGTATTGTAATATATTCAACTGATCCAGTATTTTATCTGCTTATTATCTTTTTTTCATAAATTATTCTGCAATATCTAAGATATTATGCTACCATAGCATTGTTTCATTACCTGATTGACATCTGGGTATATAACTGCCATTAGGGCAGGAATTATATCGATTTAGCAAAAATGTTATATACATTTACAGTATTTTGTATGATTATTTTGATTGTTAGACTATTTCAACATTTTATAGCCATATATTTAGTTTTTTTGCTGTTAATGTGAATTTTCTTATATGTATCACATTATGCAAATGTGTTAAGTTTTGATACTTATTATGTTGATGCTAAGTTTTTCTGATTTTGGGGTTAAATTTTTTTGTTTTATCATTATTATTGATTACTAGGCAACACGGTGTCACTTTTGGTGTCGCAAGCGGGGCCGGTGTATTCATTTACTTTGCTGTTTGTTTTGGTCACTTAGTTTTGCTCAACGTCACTTCCGGTAATGCTGCATCTCCATGGTTACCCCTCGGGAACACCGGAACCTTGGTTCCTTCCACGCGGATGTGGTCCTTCATTTTGGTTCCTACTGCTGCTATGTTGAGCAGCGTGTTGTGCCTGAGGTGTTGCACCGCGCCCGCTCGGTGGGAGTCCGGTTGTGCCAGAGGGATACATGTGGAGCCAGGTGTTAAACACAGATGAGCGCAGTTCTGTAATTTATGGGGTATTTAAACATGTTTTGTTGGTTATTGTGGTGGCAGTCTCCTGAGGAAGGTATGACAAAACAGCTGTCGGTGCTCTCCCACATATTTGTTTATGTGGACATCATGGATCTATACTTCTATGAACATGATAAATACTGATTTCTACATTCATGTCTAATTTATAGGATGGCTTGTTTCCCTATTTCTTCATGGATATTACATAAGTTCTTTTTTGCATTTCAAGAGGTGTGATGGTCTATTTCCACTTGGAGTTGGACATTATATATATATATATATATATATATATATAAAAACATCCAATAGGGGTCAGCACTCACACCAAGCAGTAAGCAACATAGCCCAGGGTGACCTTTCATAGTTACATTGGAAGTACCATTAAATTTTCAGCTCATGTAAAGAATGCACTCACCAGGACTTCTCATTTCCAAAGTATCAAACCTGCTTTAATGATCACATCGTGTTTAAAAGGTCACAAGTTGACGTTTTGACAGCACAAACACGGCCTTCATCAGGACACCACCAGTGAGACACAGGTCCTGTGTCTCACTGGTGGTGTCCTGATGAAGGCCGCATTTGTGCGGTCGAAACATCAACTTGTGACCTTTTAAACATGATGTGATCATTAAAGCTGGTTTGATACTTTGGAAATGAGAAGTCCTGGTGAGTGCATTCGTTAAATGGACTGTGTGTGTGTATATATATATATATATATATATATATATATATATAGTCACAGGGGCTCTGCACTCACAATAACAACTAACAATAATAATAAACAAAATAAACAGTGGGGTTTTGGTTCATGAATTGATCAATGCATTTAAGCTTGCAGCCCACATCACGGGACCCCACTTTACTGCAAGTCCCTACTCTATTTCTCAGAATTATAACATGGACATAGACATCACATTAGTGTTAAACTCAGGATATGCTATCAAGGTTTAAAGCTCACAGGCAACTTTGTTTTTAAACGTGAGACAATTACCCAGCACACCTGTTGCAAAGCACCTAGGAAAACAGCTGACACATGTTAGATTAAACTAGTTAAAATGGGTGCATGAGAAAATGTGATAACAAAAATGATTAATTATACAAATTAATCAAAATAAAGTAAAGCACTAATCCATGGCACTCACCATTCCAAGATTTGGGGTGCAACATGGTATGTGACCCTTTTAACTAGTTATCTAACTTGTGTCAGCTGTTTTCCTAGGTGCTTTGCAACAGGTGTGCTTGGTAACTGTCTCACATTTAAAAGCAAAGTTGCTGTGAGCTTTAAACCTTGATAGCATATCCTGAGTTTAACACTAATGTGATGGCTATGTCCATGTTATAATTCTGAGCAATAGAGTAGGGACTTGCAGTAAAGTGGGGTCACGTGATGCAGGCTGCAAGCTTAAATGCATTGATCAATTCATGAACCAAAACCCCACTGTTTATTTTGTTTATTATTATTGTTAGTTATTATTGAGAGTGCAGAGCCCCTGTGATTTCTATTTAAACAATGTGGTCACATACCATGTTGCACCCCAAATCTAGGAATGGTGAGTACCATGGATTAGTGCTTTTGTATATATATATATACACACACATCTGGCGAGGATGCGTTGTCATGTGGAATTGTGCGCATGGGGTCTGGCTTGCATTGCGGGTATTCAGCGGTGTCCATGGCAGGGTGTGGGGGTCTAGCGGCACTCACAGCAGGATGCAAAGGGGTGTGGCAGGGGTGTTGTAGGTCATTTTATATTAATCATGGAGGTCCTGTATGATCAAGACTTCATAGGGGGCCTACGCTTAGGGATGCTATACTGTATAGTATACTAAGAATGGCCACCGACCATCAATGGTTTGTAAACCAATGTTAATGAAACATCGGTGGCTGTGGTCTCAAACTATTGATGGTTTCTATTGATGATTGTACCCATCGACCATCGATGGTACAGCTGTCAATGGCCATCATTACAGTTTACCATAAGAACTGCTAGTTTATGTATACGGTGTTTAAAAAATATATATTTAAAAAAAATTGTGTTGGATAAGTTTTAAAAAGATGTTCTTGATCTAATTCAGTCAAAATTTGTCAGTAAAGTGGTTAATTCAATATTTGGAATGTATGCAGACCTGATTAGGGATATATGCATATTCAGATAACCTCCCAATAATCAGAACAAAATTGGAAAGTTCATAGGATCTGTTACAGAAGTGGACTGGATTTGAATTCTCGTATTAATAAACAGATGTATCCACATATACTATACCTATCCTTCAATCAATACAAACAGCTCTTTTTGCCTTGCCACAGACTTTGCTACTAAACTGTACCATCATGCCACCATACAGTTTTGTACAAAATATTCATCTTATTTGTATAACTGATATGATTAAAGTACATTGCACGAGTACCCTGTACACTGCTGCTGGCACTGCATGCAGCTGGTGTGTGTGACTCAGATGCTAGCTGGAGAAAAATGCAAATAATTGAGGACTGATATGAGTGTTCTGTGCCATGCATCTTGCCATTCAGTATTTTGTTTCATCTATGACTAGTTTACTTTATACCAATTCCATTGTGACTAAAAGTATGAATCCTAAGTGCCCAGGACACAATAAGCAACTTTGGATGTTAAATTCTGAAATAAATATGAAAGTAGAGGAATTGCTACCCATGGCGGAGCGTCATGCATCTCACACCATATGGCACAAAAAGGATGGGTGTACACATTTGTAGCGCATGAATCTATGCTAGCCAGAAAATATCAGCAAATAGTACTAATACTGTAATTACATTTTCACCACTGTAACTACTATAATATTGATGATATTTGGAGGATTCCCTGGACCAACTTGCACTAAGTGTTGTGGATGTGTGAGTGGCATTTAATATGGAAATGTCCAATGTTTGATATGTTGTATTAGCAGGACTGGTGTTTCAATTAAATTAAATGCCACTTCAGTTACTTTATTTGGGTGTCTGTATATGAGCTTTGAAGAAGACATGTGGATTATTCATATTACTTTCAATAAAGTAATATAACAAGCTCATACTGAAGATCAGTGTTTATTTTGTAAATGGCCCTTATGGAACACTAACAGTATGTGTATCAAGTTATTTTCAGGAATAATTAGTACCACCTGTTGTGATAGTCAATAAGCATGCTTGTGCTCTAGCTAGATGATCTGGAATACTGTTAGGGTTACATGAGGATATGGATTGAGGAATACTGCTGTAGATGGATAAGGAGGGTCCAAGATTAGATGGGTATGTCTGGAAAATTAAACCATAGAGATGTATACTTCACTGGAGAAAATTAAATAAAATATATACAGATATAGGAAATATGTAATATTATGCAAGTTCTGTGTACTGGAAAGATCTTAGCAATTAAGACAGTAGATTTAAAGTGGCAATCATTTAAAAGGCAAAACAAACCTTATTTACTTTTTAGATTATTGCTGCTTAAAATCTATAGCAGTAATTGCCAATAGTGTGCCAATGGGTTGGGTACGGGATCTTAGCAGTTGGGTTGCTGGCGGTCAGAATGCCAACAGCAGCATACCAACAGAATCCTGATGTCTGAATGTATGTAATGTATGTACTGTACTTTAACCCTAATCCCTAACTCTCCCCATAAACCTAACCCCCAAATCATAGTATGCCATACTGCGCCCAATGCATCACAATTTGCCACACAGTGTTCCCATGAATACAGTATGCCACAATGTGCTCCCACATCACAGTATACATAGTGCCACTGATACTCACCTCACCTAGTCCACTCTGCTGATTGTGTCCTCAGAATATTTGGCAGTCTCCTGCTTATCTACTCACCACCATCCATGCTGCAGCTGTATAAGATCCATTGTGAGCATTGTATCAAATATCAATATTCAGTACTGTATATGGTCTTCAGCAGAGACTGCTGCTTTGAAGTATTGTGAGAGTTTGCAAGAACCTATCGTAAGACATCTTCTGATCATCTCTTTCAGCTTCTCTGAAAATCTCAACAACTTGCTTCGAGCATAGCTTCCAATGAACTTAGTTGAGAACTGGGATGCCGCCTCTTTTTTAGTATGGGATTCTGAGAGAATGATATATCTTTACTCGAGAATCAATTCACATGATATACTGTGTGAATCATATTGACTAAAATATGGGGTGAAACATCAATGTACTGTATGTATATAATGAAGTTGACAACAAGAAGATAATTCATTCTAATCAATCTAAAGTAGAAATGCAATCCAATCTGAAGAGACCTATCTAAAAGACACTTCTTTTTTATAGAAGTTGAAGAATCTTGTTGACTTACTTGTGGATTGTTGGCTATGTACTATTGGCATAGTCAGCTTATATATGAGCATCCCTAATCAGAGAGGGTTGGTGGCTGTTGAGCAGTTCCTTACTAATAATCCACATTACCACAGTCCTGATCTGTTGCTTTTATTCATTTATGGAGCTTAACTTTCACTAGGAACTATTTTGTTTTCGATGGTGCTTTCTATTTACAAACCCTGGGCTGCGCAATGGACTCTTGCGCAGCCCCTGCCTATGCCAATGCATTTAGGTATCGTGTGGAGAAGGATTTGGTCTTCAGTAACAAATAACAGTAACAAGTTTTTTGCTGATAGGATCAGATTCTATACATGGTACATAGATGATGTGTTTATGGTGTGGCTAGGCAGTAAGGGTGAGTTTATACAGATAATGAGTGAGGTTAATATTTTTGATGCCAACATAAAGTTTACTTATGAAATTTGTTCAGAGAGTGTACATTTTCTAGATGTATAAGTTTTGATTGCTGAAGGTAATATTCACATATCTGTTTATAGGAAACACACAGATCGTAACAATTTGCTACTAGCCTCTAGCTACCATCCTAAGAGCCTGACGAAGGGTTTACCCTACTCACAGTTCTTGAGAATACATTGCATCTGTAGTGATCTGGTGGACAAATTGAGACAATTTGAGATAATGATGGATAATTTTGCCAAAAGAGGTTACCCATTAAAATTATTAAGAGAAACAAGGCAGAAATCCCTTGTTGTCCCAAAGAGTGGATTCCAATTGACAGCTAGGAAAAGTGAGAAAAAAAATTAAGATAAGTTTGTCTGGGTCAACAGCTATAGCGCAGGTACTGTAGTGGACTTATTGTCAATACTGCAATGATTAGTACTGATTCTAGTTTGCCATTGTTGAATAATCTCACTCTTCTCCCATGATGTAAACGTGGTTAGAATATCCATGACTGGCTGGTGCATAATGAAATTACTGGTTTTGGGAATCATTCTAAGACCCATTTCCTTATTAAGAAACCTGGTTATTATAAGTGCCTAGGGTGCACTACAAGTGGTTTCCTGGAAACCAGACAGTATTGTTCACCCACCTTCAGGGAGCAGATTTAAAATCAATCATGCGTTAACTTGCACCAGTCAGTTTGTAGTCTATTACATTAGGTGTCCCTGTTGACTACTGTACATAGGGAAAACCATGAGACAATTCTGCTAACAAATGGCCCTCCATAGGTCGGCCATCTGACAAGCTCTATTTGGTAAGGAGAACGAGCAACCTGTGGCCCATCATTTTAAGGACCATAGGCACAATTTTTCAACCTTGAAATACAAAATGATTGATCAGGTCCCAGAGAATAAAAAGGGTGGTGATAGATCTATTACTTCAGGTAGAGGTGCAGTGGATACACCGCCTTAATACATTACAGCCCTATGGCCTTAATGAGACTCTGTCACTATCTTGTTTCAATTAATGTACTAGTGTGTGACCCTTTGTGATTGTATTCTTGCACCCTGTGTTCTTAGATATTAGTTCCTCTTGTATGCATATAATAGTTTAGGTCTTTTTATCAAGTAGGCCACATCTCTGAATACTTATTTGTATTTTATATTATGTGCCTGCTTTGTATTTAATTGCTCCCGGCATAGACCTATCCACACTGCCTGGTCCATGTTATATTATATTAACTCCATGGTGATGGTGTTCTGCACTAATGTATTCTTGTTTATTCTGTTTCCATAGTGAGTGCTGCATCAGAAGTCGCGCCCGCTGTGCTGTGCGACTCAATGATGTCAGATGCCGACTCAGATGTACAGAGGATGCTGTACTTGTATTGTTGCATAGATTATTTAGGCAAGTATTTTTTCTTGTATTTTTATGCTTCTTGACAAAAGTTTCTGGACTGAAACATTGAAGTAAACTATAGTGGTTGCTTAACTCATCATGAACGTATCTTTATTGGGGAGTGCCGCCACCACCGTGTGTACCTATAAATGATTTCAGCAGAGGGCACCCTACTTACCAGTAGAGAGGAGGAGTGCTGAGCCCATGCTGTATTTGTGTGTATATATATACAGAAAATGCCCTTATTTTGCACTACCAATTACTCAGCTGCTCCTCTTAGTAGATCCTCTGTTGGCCAGAAACAAATATGATCAACACAAATAAAAAAATACCAGAGGGTGCTAGATAAACAATGTTATAGATAATCTAAATAGTGTTCTCCTATAGAATGTTCTCCTATAAGTAATAAGTCCAAAAATTGCTCTCTCTTTTCTTATCTCAAAACTTTGGATTAATTATTTTTCTTTGTGTAGAAACTCCAATATGTAAACTTCAAATATGACCAATAGATATCTGGAAGATATTTCCCTCACCAAGTCACCCAAAGAAGTCAAAGGCCAATCAGTAATATAATTTTCACAATTTTATTAAAATCTTTATACAGAAGAATTCTAAGAAACTGTGCTTACAGCTTAAAATGTTGTCGACATCCAATACCACTGTACAGGTAGATGGTAAGTACTCATCCTGCCTTTACCCTTTCACGAGTGAGCTCGCACAACAAAGGCACTTTGTGGTAATGGATGAAGTAATTGAACCCTATGCATTTTGTCTATTACAGTGGGCTTCATCAGGGGTAGCAAAACACATTTCACTGTGTACATTACATTTTCTATTAGGAATATGTGTGCCTATGGATATATATATATATATATATATATATATGCACTGTATGCATGATTTCATTAGCTCTTTGCACTATTTTGTTTCTTTTTGTCAATGTTTAACATGTCTGCTGCAGCTAACAACTGCATCCTCAAGTTATTTTGCCAACACAAAAAAATCCAATGCTCCAAATAGTTTTACTATTGGAATCTTTCACAGAGAGGCCGTCTAAATTATTGAGAAGGTCTGCCTGTGCTCTACCTACATTTTATACTGCATTTATATTGAGTGATGAGAACATTGCAATTCAGACTGTGCTCCTGATTCATCACTGTTTCTACTAATTATACCTCAGAGTTTCTCCTTGACCTGTCAATGTCTAACCTGTATTGAGTGAGTTATTTAAGTTTTGAAATCAATGAAAGTACTGAGGCAGATATTTTTGTGAGTGACTGTCTATTTACTGCTTTGCAGTATATCTTCCAGAAATTACCAATTCATTCATGGGAACAAATTAAATCTAAAAGACAGAAAAGAGTTACTGAATTTTACTGAAAATTTCAGTAGTTTGACAAGTGGTGTATATTAGTACAACTACTAGGGTATATATTCTCATTCAACCTGTCTACCTTTTATTATAATTGGTTTAGACAATAACACCCATTCTTGCTAATAGTTATAATTTTACATAAGTAATCAACTCAGAAATGTTTAATTAAATATTAACATTGTCTAAATTTAAATATTTGAGATCTGATGGAGAAAGGTCAAATAACTGAGTAAAATTCTAAGTATTAAAATATAACCAGTTTCAGTTTAGATCAGATATAGTTTTAGTCCAGATATTTAGTGACTGATATCCTCAATGTCTGTTTAAGACCAAAAGCAATTAAAAAATAATATATGAAATTTAGATAATTGTACTGGAAAGTGGATAAGGAAATCAGATAGATCTCTGCATATACTGAAATCAGCATAGCCTGCAAATCTGTCTACTGGACAAAAATCCCATCAAAACACTTTGCCTACATGTGAATGCATGTTTGTTGCCCAGTTAGACTCATTCATCTGCAAGTGGAGTTGTGACTGTGTTGTGTATGACCAGGGCCGTTAAGAACTGGCCCAGGTTTGGATGAAGGGGGTGTGGCCTAATAACAGGAGGTGTGGCCATGCTCCATAAAGAAAAAAAGAAAGAAACCAGGTGCAGCACCATGAAGCATCACTGCACGCATGGGAGCCATGAGCCCCTGAGCTCAACGCAAATCCCGGGGGGTGCGATGATCAATCTCCACACATGCAGAGGAGACTGCTGCTGCTTAGCTGACAGGTAAGAGGGTGGGGGAAGGGGGATGGGAAGGGGGGGTCTTGGTCCCCAGCTGAGCCCCTCCAGCAAGCCCAGGTAATTAGTTCCTGCCCCCCCTCTCGGCACCCCTATGTATGACTGAATTGCCAACTGAAAGAGGCAATATTTACAACATAGTCTTTTCAAGTCTTAAAGATTGGGTCAAATTCAAATTTTGTTAGAACACTTAGGATTCATCTCCTTTCTGAACTGACTCCAGGTTTTTTCAATCATATAATTCACAGATGGGTACATAAAATCAAATGAGAATAACATGAGAATATGAATAGTCACTAAAATTAGAAACATAGGTGAGTTACTAAAAGCATAATAGGGAAGGCCACAGGTAGCAACAGGGATATCCAGTAAAGACCTGATAGAGGGACAAACAGAAAATAGGGAGAAGGTGGGTGGATTAGGAGAGTGACATCCCAAAATGGTCTCAATATTGATTGTGAATTATGAGGAGCATTGCTGGTGAGATGCTAATAATGGATGGAGAGATTCTTATATGAATGTGCACTGCAGTCTGAGAGAGTGAGGAATAGTGAGGTAGTATATGTAAAAATCAAGAGAGAGATTGTGTTGAGCTAAGAAGGACAGAAGGTGGATGGACTATAAGAAAGAAAAAGAGTAGAAATCAGATGGCTGGAGCAAGTGGGGGGGAGGAGGAGGGTCAACAGTAAGGATAAGTAAAGAAGATGGTGGAAACAGGTAATATATAGTCAAGCAATACAATAAAAAGGGTCTGTGCTCACTGTAATGGGTTATGAGTATTATAAATGGCTAGCTGCAGTAAGAGTCAAGATGATCCTATCTCGTATTATTCTATATAGTCAAGCAAGGCTATTCCAAGTCCTATAACAAGTTGACTAAACTGTGTCAAACTTGTCCACTGTGTTGTTTTTGAGACTAGTTTTATACTGCATTTTAGATACAAACAAAATTCTGTTAAGAAGTTTTTGGCCGGACGGATGGAAGAGTAGCTTTCAAGCCTGAGCAATTTTGTATTTATACACACAGGATATGTGCCAGATCAGTTTGTTGACATGAGAATTGCTTCAAAGCCAGAACTATTTCTTAATTATTTGCACTCGATATAAGCAAGATGAGTTTGTTGACATGCTTGGGTAACTGGCAGACTGGTGCACATTGGAGTATCAAAGCCCGGGTGAGAGGAGAGCTTACAGGGGCTACATAGGCTATAAGTGATTAGATCAGCACCCATAGAGGTCCAATATGTGGGCAAGTCCACCAAATGTGGAAAAAAATACCTATTTGGCCACATTGATGCCAACATTGTTCAGAAGTATAAATGTATTTTCAGTGTAGGCATTCCGTGTACAAGGTACTGAGTGCATACATTGTAGGAGTTCTCCTTGATGAAGACACTAATAGAGCATTTTGAAATGTTTAGACTTGCCTTCCACGTATCCTCCCCCAGGGGAGTACCCCGGTTTGTTTCCCAATAAATTTAATGTGCTACAAGAGGGGGGTGGTCCAAAGTTAATATATAATGATAGAACTGGGACATTAAGCTTTTGTCCATGAGTGAGTATATACAAAGATTTTCCATAACAATGGGGTTTTAGAGAAGTCAAGGGTGGTAAGGGATGAATTAACAAAACTCTGAATTTGAATGTACTGGATAAAGCAGGAAAATTGGGAGTAGATGTCTTTCCCAAATATATGCAAAGGAATGTGGGGCAACTCTGCCATGGATCTGATGGAAGCGGGTAATGCCAGCTGCAGTCCAAAGAGAAGTCATGTGGGATGTGGCCAGGGGGGGAAGTATGGGTGGTACCACAAGGGGATTTGAGGGGAGGGATAGATAAAGAGAGCAAACTTGGAAGCAAGACAATCCCTAAAATAGTTCACAAGTCCGTTTATAACAAGCGGAATTGGGCTTGTTTTTTCCCAAGTTGCTTGTTTTTTTTTGGATGGTTGCTTGTGTTTGGATTTATTTTTTTAAGGTAGCTTGTTTTTGGGCTTAAGTAGGCAGGTATCACTAATAAGGTAAGCACCTGTTACATATCTGCTTCACCTATGGATTTAATTTTATCTGTCTCACTGTATAGCTTTCTGTACTATCTGTGTCTCTGTATTATCTATCCAACTCTCTGTATATGTAGTTATATAGTTTTGCCTAACTAGAACATGACATGTTTAAAATGTTCAATAGAAGTTACATATTTCCATGTGTCTTTTTTTCTCTTATACCAGACAGTCTTAATGCTAATCTATACTATTAATAATAATTAGCAATAACAGTGGTCCTACCTACAAGTGTAATCACTTAGAAATGGCAAATATACTGATTCTATATTACAGTTATTTTGTTTTGAGATGTTTGTTTAAATTATCCTTTTGTCCTGCACTTTAGCATGCACAGAGGGCCTGATTCAGAAAATACTTGATTTGAAGAGGACATCCCTGCACAGTAATGAGTGCTTATTATTCCAAATGAACTTTGAATAAAAATATTAAAGAGAAGTGAGAGCTTAGGAAGGTACAACAACAGAGTCTGGAATAGATACAGTAATTCAGGAAGGATATTCTTGTTTCTTGCATGTATATGGCCAATCCAAGAGATAAAGTAATTCTGCCAATGATAGATATCCTGTTTAATGGCACGGAAAAGGGGTAAGTAATAGGCCTTATATAAACTAATATAGGAATTAGTAAGAAGAATCCTGCTGTAATTTATGGAGTCTCTCTGCTATGTGAAAGCAAAGTTAAATCAGAGAAGATCCTCAACCAATTTTGGAATATGTAAAGGCAAGGCATCTTATTTGTCATGATTGACCTTGTAGCCTGATAATTGCCCATAAAAGGATAGTTCCTGGAAAAGGTTTGTAAGGGAGATCAGAGGATTGGTAAGGTGGGGGTGAACATTTTCATTGAAAAGGAAAAGTTTATACTGAGAACCGCCAATAGAGAATTTCCACAGATATCTGGGTTAGCCCAGATTCAGCAGGCAAGGTGCTCGATAATTAAGGCAAAAATGAGTGGGGAGAGTGGGCACTCTTGCCTAGTTCCACTTGAGATGTTTGAGGAGTCTAAAAGAAAGCCCCCTGCTAGAACTGAAGTGAAGAAATTATAATAGAGTGCCTTAATGACCTAAAGGAATTTAGCTTCAAAACCAGAGCTGTTGAGGTTGTGGGTCATAAAAGTCCACAATACCCGATCAAGGGTCTTTTCTGCATCTAAGTCTAAAAATGGAGTCTGAGTAAGTTAGCATAGTGAATTAAGTCCAGCATGTGCATGGTATTATCTAGTACTTTTTGGGTAGGCACAAAGGGTGGATGAGTACAGTGATGCTTGCGTTTAGTCTCTTCACAAGGATTTTGTCAAAAAGCTTGAGGTCAGTTCTCAAAAGGGAGATTACATGGTAGTTGGTGATTAGTTTCGGATCTTTGCCAGGCTTTGGACCATGATTTTGGCCCTAGTGGTGTCTGGAAGGATAAACTACCATTAAAAATATGACATAAAGTTGTCATGAGATGGGCAACAAAAAAGCCCTGGAAAATTTTGTAGTAGGAAAAAGGGAGACCATCTGGGACTGGAGCTTTGAAAGGTTTCTGGATTTTAAGAGCACTAGACTTCCTCTTCAGTAACAGGTAGAGAAATAGCAGACTGGCAGAGTAGATCCAGGGGAGGACACATGAAAACAGGTAGTCAGGAAAAGAGGTGCATTATAAATGTGACTATATTAGTCTTTAAAGATAGACTTCATTTTGGAGTGAATGTATAGAAGAGTTCCAGTAGGATCCTTAAGCTCTGGTATTACTGAGGTGGCCTTGTGGGCCTTCAGAGGATAGGCTAATAGGGTGTCTGCCTTGTTACTCTACTTTTAAAACTGTTGATTAAGCCAACAGAGTGATTTCTTAATATTTTCAGAGAGCATCACGTTAAGGGCAAACTTAACTCAGGTGAGATGTTTGTAGAGCGCATTGTTAGGGATATGTTGGTGGAGAGAATCTAACTGATGAACTTGATCCCTGAGAGACAGTAAAGCTGCCTACACACTTAGCGATATTTTACCCAATTTGCCTGATTCCAACGCATCGTGAGGACAAAATGTGTAAAATATGCCCAAAACATGTCCACTCACGATCACGATGCCGATGTGCACCCCTGCAGGTTGTACATTACATCTTCAGATCTGCCATGCTGTAGGGCAGATCTGACAATCTCGGTCACGATGCACTGGAATAGTTAGGAGGCACGATAGATCGTTTGTCAAAATGGACAGTGTTTAAAAACAAATTGTGCCCACGATTGCTGGGGAGCTGCTGGGGATAGTTCAAGGGGAAATCAGACAAAATTTCGAATCGTGAGCACATTGCCAAGTGAGTAGGCACCTTAAGAGTGGTTTTTGCTCCTTGCTCCTATGCAAGGCAAAGCTGATAACATGACCCTGAAGAACAGATTGATGCGGAGAGTAACCAGATTCTGGAGCATTGAAGGAGAAATAGTCCTTCAGGAGCACAGTTAACTTTAGTTGAAATTGAGAAATGTTCAGGGTGGTTTTATTAATGTGCCAAGAAGGCAGAGAGATTGGAGTATCTAAGAGATCAATCACAGAGTTTGTTAAATGTTTGGAAGTGGGGGAGCAATACAAAAATGAGGTCAATACTAGAGTACAATAGCTGAGGGGCAGAGTAGAAGCAAATTCCTTGGAGGAGGGGTTGAGGGTTTGTTGCATATAAAAAAGGTTATCTGTTTTGATATGTTTGAAAAGGGATCTGGAAGGAGAGCATACCACAGGTGGGCCTGAGAAGCAGCTTTGTCCAAAGGCGGTTCCAGAAAGCAGTTAAAATCCCTGCCGAGGAACAGATAAACCTCCTACTGCTTATGTACTATGCCCAAAAAAATTAAAATAGTGTTGCTGACCAATATTGGGGGCATTGACATAATATCTAGGTGGCCCGGCCTGCCAGTTAAGATAATACATCGACCATCTGTGTCAAAATGAACAGTTTGTTTGGGTGAAAGGTAATCTATTGTTGAGCTGAATCTATTGATGACTTTAATATGCTTGGTTTTGCTAGAATAGTACAACACAGTGAAAGTGCCTGTACTTTAGAGTGGGGTGGCTGGTATCGTAAAAATGAGTTTTTGCAGTAGAACTATGTCCGGTTGCAATCCATGGATTTTGAAAAAACAAATGCGACCATTTCTAGAGGATGTTAAGGCCCTGAACATTCATAGAGGCTATAATGAAAGGCATTCTATTGAGGAGCGAGGTGAAGGAGAGTAGAGAAAGAAAGTTAGGCACTTCAACTCCCTAGTGGAAGAGGGAAGGATGGGCATGGGATAAAGCGAGAATATAATTAGCAAAAGAGGGGCCTGGGTTAAAAAAGAAGGGAGGACTGGGTACTTATCCCTTACTAAAAAGAAAACAAAAAAAGGAGGGGTAAAAAAGCGAGGGAGAAGCACTCAGAGGTTAGGACACAGAAGTCCAAAGAGGTGAAGGCAGAGTGGCTAAAATCACCTCAGTGAAAAAAAAATAAGTGGGAGAAGTTAAAGATACATTTATTGTCAACACTAAAAAGTGAAGAAGGACTTAGACAGAATAAGTAAAGAGATAAAAGAGGGAGCAAGTACAACCCCTGGGTGATGGGGGAGATAAAGGAATAGGAAAGGGAGGAAAGGCAAGGATCAAACAAGAGGTAAGATCAAAAAGGAGTAGTTAAGACCTAAAAGGTAGAGGGAGGAAGGTAAAAGAAAGAGGAGTAAGGTATGGGAGATGGGTTGGTTACAACAAGAGCAAATGTATTGGATAACAACTGGAAAAAAAACACCATAGTGAAAGATAATTATATGTCAGTAGAAATGTGGAGCCAAGGAGAGATGGCTGGGCACAAGCAGCATAAGATTCCACAAATGCTGTGGAAGTAACAGGTAAGGATACAGATCATGATGAGCTATTTGCTCCAGGACCTCTTGCAGCAACCAATATAGAATGACAATACAATTAAAAGCAGTGATATCAACATATACAAAAATGGATTAACTTGTTACGTGTTAACAATCATGGATTAATATATGAAATAGACAAAATATAAACATAATAAAGTTACCAGCATATGCAAAATAATTTTCGGATAGACATTTGTATATAGAGGCAGTCACAAACCAAAATAGAAAACACGAAAGTCACTGGCAGGGTTATCAATCAGAGTCCAGTGCTAACAGATGAAGCCATGAGGGGTAATGGAACCTTGAAATTGCATCAAAGCAGCACACTCACAATAAGGTGACATTTCCTGTAGGAGAAGGACCAGATTCTTTTAGATGAGTTAGTAAATCCTTGCACTCTTGGAAGTCTCGGATGAGTACCATTAAGATCAACAATGACTCTTGAAGGGGAATCCCCAGAGATACCGAATTCTTCTATTGCATGATACCCTAGTTAAAATCCAAAATTATCTTAATTGAGCTATTGTCAGGGGATCAAGATCTTGGTTGTATTAAAGCTTGATGGCACTGTAAAGAATGTAGGGTTTACCCAGAGTGGGGGCAAGGACAAGTTACTTGCCTTTGTAGCTAAGAAAGCACTTCACAATATCTTATGGAGGCTCATTATCTCTAGGTTAGGCTTAAGACTCCATGGGGTCCATTCCAACGGAGGCTTCCAGGGTCCAAGGTCAGGGGATCAGGAAGGAAAAGAGGTTGTGGAGGTAAGATTCAAAGGCCTCCATTGTGACAGATTCTGGAATATTATGGATGCAGATGCGTTTCTGCGTTTCTGGTTTTCTAGATCTTTGTTTTTAGTGCCAAACTCTGAGAGCTCAGTGATAACTTGGTCCAAATCTCTTCCAGTGTCATTTATAGCTTTGTGGAGACTATCTTGATGGGACTCTAGCATGGTTAATGGAGGTAACTGCTTTATCAAACTTAGTTTCAAGAGAGTCCTTAATTTCTGTAATAAAGGAGAAGAGACGCAGAATGTCATCAGTAGTAAAAGGAGTAGAGGTTGAAGGGCCTTTTTAATTGATGCTGCTATAAGGAGGGGAGGTGCTTGTATGGGCATAATGGTTTCCTATGTGGCATAGGAGAAATTATATATAACCAAGAAGAACAGATAGGAGAGGCGTTGTCAGCAGGAGGGGCATGTATGTGACACCCAGGGGATGCAGGCATTTTCCACTATGAAAACACCATGGGTGGGAAGTCAAGGTTCGAGAATAGGGGGGGTCAGGGAGTCCAGGCTAGGAAACAGGGTGGGACCTTATAAACTCGGTCAATACAGAGAGGGCCAGCTGAATGGAGTTGCAGAACTGATAAAACTGCAAGGCAGAAGTGATGGGAATTGCAGTGGGGGGCAGACAGAGAGACCCAGGAGGCAGTTATTGAGAAGCCTTTTATCTAATGAAAAGACTCAACACCATCCGGCCTGATGCTGTAGAAATTGATACTGGGCTTTTCAAGATGGTGACCTGAAGGAGCTATAATGGAGACGTGGACCTTTCAGCTACCACAGAATCAAGGAACTGGCCAGGTTGAATTTACCAAGAAGGTAGGGGGAAAAAAGGCAAATAGAAAAAGAAAGAAGAAACTGGAGGGATTTATGTACCAGAGAAAAAAAAACAACCACAGAGGGTATCATTTATGTCCTGTTAATTATAAGACCACTACTGACATCTTATATACAGTATAAATGTATAATGGGCCAAGATTTCTGTGGTGCACAGGGACCAAGTTAAATAAAATGTAACTTTTTTTGCATATATTAAAATGTCATATAAAAATGACTGCAAAATATTACTAAAATGACAGAAATGTGAATAAAGGTAGATATAGTGATTAAAAACTGCTGTGTGCAGGAATGCCACTACAAGTGTGTCTATTAATATAACACTAGATCAAGAAATTGATTTTGAACTATCACTTAAGGGTAATATACAGTGTGGTCTAATATCCACTCTGATAATGTTCTTTAAGTGAATGGAAACAATGTTACCGACATCCTGGAGAATATTCAGATTCTGTTTTCAATAAAAACATTCTTCAGTTTGGACAGGGTAACCTATGTTTACTGACATATATGTATGAAATGTGCAGAGAGTAAACCTCTTCTTACATATATCTATTATCATGAATTTCTCTGTATAAAAATATCAGTAAGCTTTCACTCACAAAAGGTGTGCGAAGGGCTTTCACAGGGACAGAGCTTTCTCGCAAGCTCTGTCCCTGCAAGGAATTTGTAGTAAATCCCTGTGATATTGCCTGAATTCCCAAAGCGAATTCTGTCGGTAATATCACACTACAAACTGCATTACTAATGCGGATTGTAGTAAATAGAGCCCTAAATGATACATGAATATTATATGGTTATAAACCATCCATTGCCTCCAATTTTCATAAAATCAGTTATTGATCGTACAATTACAAAATATATATATATACAGTCAGGTCCATAAATATTGGGACATTGACAGAATTTTCATATTTTGTCCTCTATTCACCACCACAATGTCTTTGAAATGAAATAAACAAGATGTGCTTTAACTGCAGACTTTCAGATTTAATTTGAGGGTAATTACTTCCAAATCAGGTGAACGGTGTAGGAATTACAACGGTTTCTATATGTGCCTCCCACTTTTTAAGGGGCCAAAAGTAATGGGACAAACTAAACAATCCTAAATCTAACTTTCACTTTTTAATACTTTGTTGCAAATCCTTTGCAGGCAATTACAGCATGAAGTCTGGAATGCATAGACATCACCAGATGCTGGGTTTCATCCCTGGTGATGCTCTGCCAGGCCTCTACTGCAAATGTCTTCAGTTCCTGCTTGTTCTTGGGGCATTTTCCCTTCAGTTTTGTCTTCATCAAGTGAAATGCATGCTCAATTGGATTCAGGTCAGGGAATTGACTTGGCCATTGCATAACATTCCACTTTTTAGCCTTAAAAAACTCTTTGGTTGCTTTTGCAGTATGCTTTGGGTCATTGTCCATCTGCACTGTGAGGTGCCGTCCAATGAGTTCTGAAGCATTTGACTGAATATGAGCATATAATATTGCCCAAAACACTTCAGAATTCATTCTGCTGCTTTTGTCAGCAGTCACATCATCAATAAATACAAGGGAACCAGTTCCATTGGCAGCCATACATGCCCACGCCATGACACTACCACCACCATGCTTCACTGATGAGGTGGTATGTTTTGGATAATGAGCAGTACATTTCCTTCTCTTCTCTTCCCATCACTCTGGTACAAGTTGATCTTTGTGTCATCTGTCAATAGGATGTTGTTCCAGAACTGTAATGGATTTTTTTGATGTTGTTTGGCAAACTCTAATCTGGTCTTCCTGTTTTTGTGGCTCACCAATGGTTTGCATCTTGTGGTGAACCCTCTTTGACACATATACATCTACCTCCTGGAGAGTGTTCTTGATTTGGCCAACTGTTGTGAAGGGGTTTTTCTTCAACAGGGAAATAATTCTTTTGTCATCCACCACAGTTGTTTTCCGTGGTCTTCCGAGTCTTTTGGTGTTGCTGAGCTCTCCGGTGCGTTCTTTCTTTTTAAGAATGTTCCAAACAGTTGATTTAGCCACACCTAATGTTTTTGCTATCTCTCTGATGGGTTTGTTTTGATTTTTCAGCCTAATGATGGCTTGCTTCACTGATAGTGACAGCTCTTTGGATCTCATATTGAGAGTTGACACCAACTGATTCCAAATGCAAATGTCACACCTACAATCAACTCCAGACCTTTTACCTGCTTAATTGATAATGAAATAACGAGGGAATAGCCCACACCTGTCCATGAAATAGCTTTTGAGTTGATAGTCCCATTACTTTTGGCCCCTTAAAAAGTGGGAGGCACATATTGAAACTGTTGTAATTCCTACACCGTTCACCCGATTTGGATGTATTTACCCTCAAATGAAATCTGAAAGTCTGCAGTTAAAGCACATCTTGTTTTTTTCATTTCAAAACCATTGTGGTGGTGAATAGAGGCCAAAATCTGAAAATTCTGTCACTGTCCCAATATTTATGGACCTTGGATTTATCACCTTAATCCTGTGTCAGACTCACCTCTGGGACTCCAAGGTTTGGGCGCAGTGCACCTGACAAGCGCCTGTTATAAAATCATCATTAGCACCTAATTATCTCAATTCTAACATTCTTAAAGTGATCACTGACCTTCATTAGGATTTAAAAAGAGAGAATATATGGAAATCTGATTCACAAAACCACATTTATTAACCTTAAATCAAGTAAAACAAAAAATGTAAAATTTTAAGAGGTGCAGTGTACCTAAGAGGCCACCCTGGACAAACCTACATATTTCCAAAAAATACCCACAACCTTTGTAATTTTCATTCATAAAATGAGCAAAATACACAAAATTGTGAGAAAATAAAATGAAATACGTACCTTCAAAAGTCAGACAAGTTCGGGTGCAAAGAGCCTGAGAGGCCAGGAAGGTCACTACTGCACTCCACACAGGCGGCGGGAAAACTGACTAGGGAAGTTTCAAACAGCACCTAGAGATAGGAAGGTACTAGGAGGGGGAGGCCTCTGCACCCCCTTGCAGCAGAGAGGTGAGCGAGAACAGCTTTGTGACACCTGTCAGGCCGGCTGTGCCTGACGCAGGGTTATTGTAATTTTTTCCATAACAGTTGTCATAAATACATGTGGAGATCTTTACACTCTGCGCCCTCTATTTTAAGAACATTGATTTGGACATATCTATATCCAATATGTATTATAATATTATGTTAATCTTCCTGTAAATTATCTCTACCTAATACAGAATAAGCACATACAGTAGTCATATAAATTAGTAGTGTATCATGACTCTCATCGCCCTCTATTGGGCTAAATCTGCAAAACTCTCTAATAAAGAATTTATGCAATATTGCAATATTATGCAATATTGCATAAGTGTTATGGTCAAAAAAAATATAAACAAATAAACAAAATATATTTTTATAAAAATTAGTAACAATATTAGTGAGTTAATAAATACTACCCTACCCCATAGAGTATAGTATAATCTAAAGTGAAATTAATGACAAGTGAAAATGCTTATTACCCTTATTTAAAAGTACAAAATCAAGTTATTGATCTAGTGTTATATTAATAGATATTCTTGCGTGTCATTCCTGCATACAGGAAACTAGAAGGAGTCTGGTTCCTGGCTGTGCATTCCCAAAGGTGAGCCGGTGATCAGCATGGAAGTTGTGGCACTGAAGTTGGCAGGCAATAGGGCAGTAGTGACTGGGTCAATGGCCGGTGGCACAGGAGTCTGATGGGCTTGTGAAGGCAGGTAAGAGGACCGAGCAGCAGTTGCATGCTGTAGTTGAGAGGAATCACTGGGTCATGTCCAAAATTGAGCCTGGGGCATCAAAGGAAGGGGGAGGCTGCAACTTGCAAGACCACAGTAGCTGACCTCTGGCTCCATGGACCAGTTCCAATGGCAGCCCCAGATGGCTGCAATAGAGCAAGTTGCTGAAAGGAGTTGGGAGAGCCTCTGTAGGTGATAAAACAGTGAGTTTAACAAATGCCAGCCGGGAGCTCAAGGGGGTGAAGGATGAGGACATCGCGCAAAAAGCTCAGGTGGCCATGGTAGAGGACAGCAAGATGCTGGTCTCAAGGGAGAAGAGCTCCAGTGGTAGCGCCACTGGCCAGGATATGCCAGTGGCTGGAGAATATGGTTGAGAACCATAGAGTGCTGCTGTGATGGGAAAGCAAAAGAAGCTCTCCACTGCAGTCTCTCCCCCCAGACAAGTAGGCCCTCTATGATGCCTTCCCATCATTAAGCCCTCCCTGAACCACCAGGTTGTCAGATACTAGGCCCATGGGGGTAATCAGGCCTCAGGCTTATGGCACTGATAGGCAGGCATTAGTCCTATGCTCCTGAGACTGTAGTTGACCCTGAGCAATGGCCATGGGCACATAAATTGAAATTTTTCAACTTGCCCAGTGTGCCAAAACCCCTAGTAATGCCCCTGCTGAGAAGGGAGACACCAACTTGTCATTAGACAGATACAGTACCTGTTTAAAAATACAGATTGTATAAATGTAAAGATTGCAGCAAGCAGCAGTGATAATAAACAGTACATTACATGCAACTGGTAATGACTTTTAATGATAAATGGAGCCCTTGGTATTACAAACTGAAATGAGCACAAGGCCATAAAGTGGAAAAAACACATTAATTAATGCAGTAAAGGCACTGCATGAGAGCATTATGCAGAGATATGCATTAACTACAACTGTGTATCCCATAGTAGCATTTTAAAGGGGCTCCCAATTCTTCGAGACAGCCACCTCTCTCCACAGCAGTTGTTCATATTATGCCTCACCATAGTACCCTAGTTTCACATTATGCCAAACAATGACCCCAGTTCACATGCCACCTTATATTGCTACCAGTTTACATTCTGTTATACAGTGCCCCCCAGATCACTGTATTTCACACAGTGCCCTCATATCACAGTGTGACAAACAGTGCTGCTTTTATAACCAATTACTGATCACAGTATGCCATACATCTTCCTTAGATCACAGAATGCACACAAAGTGCTCCCATTATCACAGCTCGCCACAGTGCCCCCAACTCACAATATGCCATAGTGCCACGCCACTGCTACTCACTACACCTAGGGTCTGATTCAGCAAGGAACACACAGGAGAGAACACATGAACTCGGATTATGTTTTTGAGATATGCATGCATATGCATCATACTGCGCGTCTGCAAACTAGCCAGTGCGATCGGCTTTATGGTACGCAGACTACACACAGTGTATACGCGGACCCTTCCAATATTGATTGATAGGAAGTGCCATTTGTGGGTTGTGATGAGGGGTGGATAGGTGAACGCAGGCTTTATAACGCCGTTATAGGGGCATGCATAATTAAGGCAGTGCGGCGGCTTATGCAGCCATACCGTAACCTGTACACAGGAAGCAGGCAAAATCCTATGGCAGGTCAGGTTGACCGCTATTATGCTAATAGGTCCGATGGTTCTTGATGTTACCGATGTTTATGCTATCTTGCATGCTGATCAGCAAAGGGAGTAAAGGGAGATGGGCGGCTTAGTATGGGACTTGGCATCTGAAAATTGTTCTGCGGTCTCCATGCATATGCATTGATTAGCATATTCTCACAGCGGACGGGTGCGTGCATCTGCATCTGTGCATTCCTTGCTGAATCAGGCCCCTAGATCACTCTGCTGTCACTCCTCTTAAAATGTGTTTGACTGCTCTTGCATAAGATATGTACAGTAAGCATTCCTGCCAAGAGCCGTGGCGGGCCCAGGTAACAGGAGACATGGCCTAACATGGGAGGCAGGACCACGCCCCTTCAGAAAAAATAAAAAAAAGATTCTCAGCGCCGCGAAGCAGCACTGCGCGCTGGTGAGGAGGGCGCACTGAGCCCCCTCAGCCCGGCGCAAAGCCAGGGGGTGTGATCAGTGTGATCGCTCCCCCCCACAGGCAAAGGAGACTGCTGTGGCTGCTGCTCAGCAGCCACGAGCAGTCTCCCACTGCAGCTCAGTACATGCTGTGTGCTGGGCTGCTGTGACGGAGGGGGGGCAGCGTCAGACCCGTGCCCCCGCCAGACCCCTCAGAAGCCCGGGCCTGGGTAATTTGTACCTGCTCCCCCCCTCTCGGTGCCCCTTACAGTAAGTATATTTCATTTTTTTTATGTGCCCCTATTAGTCATAAAAAATAGAAAAAGCACTTTGCTTACCATTTCACTTTATTTTACCTGAAAAGGAGAAATCAGAGCAAGCATAGTGTTTTTTTTCATTACCTTTCTGCATGTTTACATTTAATATAGTAATATAATTTTGTTTTATCTTTCATTTTGAATTGCCTATCAATGCAGTAAATATGTAATATTATGAATGGTACAACTTGGATGTTTTACATATTTCTTTAAGACAAACTGTAGCAATGTGAATGTTTAAATCACTTCTGTGAACATAATCAATCAATACAATTGTCTGGAAATATTAATCATGTCTAGCATTGTATCTCTTGAAGGACAAAGTAAAACCCTTTCAATTATATCACTGAGAACAAGACATAACCTACTGATCACATAGAGTCAAGCTGATTGCAAGGTCTATAAACCTAGATATTAATCAGAACAATTTTCCACCTAGTAATACATAGAATAATCAGAAAGCTCTATTTAAGATGACATGAATCCCACATATCCTGAACATTTACAGTAGGTAAGAAATTTACTAAATGTTAGTTTTCATAAACCAATGATTTCCAGCTGTTTTCATATTGTTTACAAAGCTCCACACTCCAAATCACCATCCCGATTTTTCACAGGTAGAGTATACAAACCGTAAATATCTGAAGTCACAATTTCAATCAAATACAAATCTGGCCAAATCAAAAAGGATGTGATGGGTGATAGCAGTAACATTCTATCTAATTGACATAGGAGTGATTGTGCTACCTATAAAAAGGAACAAAAACATGTGTGCTGCTGAGGCTGTACGAAAATATATTATCTTGTGAATGCTATGCATTCTTTTTGCATTATTTATGCTTCTGCTTCAATTTGCCAATTGTTTTGCATCAACTGTAAAAGTAACATTATGACCATGAGTGTCAGTACATGGTAGCAGGGTATGCTGTTGCTGAGGGACCTGAAACAATAGGGGACCATTACTAATAACATTTAGTGCCTGATACTGAGTCGCACGCAAAAGTGCAAACAGCAGCATGTTTTAGCTCATCTGCGAATTTATGCAAATGCTGCTACAGACTCCTTTCCTAGTGTACATTTGTTCAGCTGAATGTGCTAGGACTGCAATGCCAACTTTTAGCACCCGTGCATGCAGTAATACAGAGTGGTGCATCCTTACATGCAACCATCAGTGCACCATCAAAATTTGCACAAACCCTATGGCAGGTGCAGTTTTTCCATCTGACTATGGCCTCCTATAACTGCAGCTGTGTGCCTGAGAATGCAGCTACTTACATTTACATTCCAGCAACACCTCCATAATACACCCACTGAACGTGTCATTTTTGTGTGCACTACTAGCCACCTCAAAGTCACTGCCCAGGAACGCCCATCAGTTTTCTGACACATTTCTGATACCATCTGAAGCAATCACAATAACAACAGCATTTAAATGTGGGCCTGATTCAGACCCTCTCACAAGCGCTATGTGCTCATGAGCAGGTCGATGTTAGGCCACTGCACATGTGCACGCCAGAGCTGGCTCCGACATGCGCATGCACGAGACCCGTCGCTCCGGGTCTCGCACCAAATGGGGGCGGCTGTCGATTTTGATCGACAGCTCGCACCGTTTTGTAAGCGTGGTTGGGGGGTAGCTTCACATACGGAGGCATTCCCATGAGAACGCCTGCCATTTGTGGGCAGCCCCACTGACATCACCAGTGATGTCAGTGGGAGAGCTTCCGGCTCTATTAGAGCCAGAAGCTCTCTGGGGCTTGTGGCCACGAGACCCTACCACAAGTGTCTCGTTGCAAGCACGATGGTTGCGATGGTCTTGACCATCGCGACCATCATCCTGGCTATTCACAATAGCTGTGGGTGGTCACCCACAGCTATGTGAGTGGCCTGGAGGCCACTCCAAAAAAAAAAACCCTGATTCAGAGCGAGCTCTCTTTCAGAGCGTCCAGCTCTGAATCAGGGCGTATGTGTTCCTCATGTGACTTAGGGGTTTTCAGAAATGTTTGCACATGCGCAATTGCAATAAAATCACTCAACTACATGAACATCGGCATAGTATGCGGGTTACATGTGACTCAGAATTTTTCTCTTCCATTGTTGCCATGAACAAACATCATCAACTGTGGTTATGTTTATGTAAGTGTAAGTATGAAGCATTAATCAAGTGCAGGACACATTTTATTTATAGTCCCAGCATTCACTTTGGCACCAGGTGCTGGGGACTATCACTGTTCAAGCACCAGTAAACAAGCGGCTGCCTGTTTATATTTTATTGGCTCGTGGACTTTGCCTATCAGCCAAGGAATGAGGGTAAGGAGCGGTAACTGGTGTGATTCAGAGTGCATCATTTTGAGGTGTGCTGTGCTGGGAGGTGTGCTGTGAGGTTAGGAAGTGGGGGTATGGAAATATAAGGGTGACACAAGATATGGGCCTGCCTAAGCAAAGCTGCCCTGACATTTCCATACCCCCACTTCAAAATTTCCACTTCAACCATTGTGTTAGCTCTTTTATCATTTCTTGTCAATATTTCAGATTGTTAGCTCTTTTATCATGTTTAAGTGCCAGCACTCTGAAGCTTTGACAAACTACAAGAAGAAGAAAAAAAAGTACTCTCTTTGCTGGGGCACTCACCCTACCCGATATAAAGAAGCTAAAATGTAGCTTTGACCTTTTTACTTTTATTTATTATCGTAACACTCTGGTTAACACCTACCCTCTATGACACACATATATATATCCTGTGCTTTGTGTATCCTCCCTTTTTTCCATTCCCTTGGGACAAAAAAACTACAAGCTGTGTCTGTGATGTTTTAGTGTTAAGAGGATTCAGTTTGCCTCAGTCTCTTAAACATATCTCTGCCACTTTTAACTGAAGTTACTTGTTCCATGGCCTGCAAAGCAAAACCCTATGTCACACTTTCTACTCATGTGCCTAGATCTGGTAATGGTTAAAGGCAATGGTTCCCAAGCTCTGTCCTCAAGGCACACTTACAGTCCTGGTTTTCAGGATATATATATATATATATATATACATATATATATAAATATATATATATATATCAATACAGTATATATATATATATATATATATGTGTATATATATATATATATATATATATATATATACAGTGTATATATATATATATATATATATATATATATATACAGTGTATATATATATATATATATATATATATATATATATAAGCACAGGTGTTTTAATTAGTACCTCAGTCAGTTTGATTATACCATATATGCACAAGCATGGATATCCTTCACATCTGACCTGTTATGGTGCCTTGAGGGCCGAGTTTGGGAACCCCTGATTTAAGGTGTTCTGCTGGTCTAAACACTCTGATTGGATTAGTTCCCACCTGATCCACTATAACTATTCCTTATTGATCAGCTGTGGGTTACCACTGTGTCAGGTCTCTTTCTTAGTGATGGTCAGTTGGCTCTGCTGATCCTGTTAAAGCTCTGTCTCTGGTAATTTTCTGTGAATCCATGTATGACCTCTGCTGCTTAAGACTGCTTCTGTATTCAGTCTCCTGGTGGTTCCTCCATTGCTGATCTAGGCTGATTAAAGACTCTGCCCATGAACTGTCTCTGCTAGTGTTCCTGCGGTATAAATATTCCAATACAGTACCTTCTCCATTTAGTTTGATGATATTGTCCTGCATAGTTATCTCCCCAGGGTGTTCATAGAAAATTGGACATCACAGCATTCCCTGTGACTATATTTTACTTAAACTTTGTATATTGTGTTACTTTGGTTTTGCATAAGTATCCTGTGATTTAGTACTTGTGTAACCTGCAGTGCCTCATAACTTCAAGGGTCTTGTTATTTATTTATAGTATATTAGGTTAATTTTGTTTAGGCAGTTTAGCTCAGTTACTGTATATAAGTATTAGATTAGGTAGATAAGTCTTATGTTAGAAAAGCTTTGGTAGACGATTTATATAGGGTTGTTGTTGTTTGTGTGCACTGTGTTTTTTTGCTTTATTTTGCTATCTTGCATTCTGTTATTGTACTACATTTAAGATTTTTTATTGTCTATGTTACCCCATGCCAATAACCTACGAGCTTTAACCTAGTCAGTAAAGCAGCAAAGTGCATCCTGCCTTTCAACAGTCACTGGTGAGTACCTTTACTGACCTACACTCCTCATCATATAGTCAGTAGAGCCAATATTGGCAGGAGGTTGCTCATTATTATTATATATAATAAAGTGTATTGTTTCATTATAAAACATAAGTGTAATGTTTTATTCTAAAACATATCTTATCGTGACACCTTGATATCATTGCCAGTTGCTGATTTTGCCTAGGTGCTGCGAGGCTGCAGCCCCCACAAAGCAAAATCCACCACATCAGTGTAGTCAGTGCAGTCCATGACTACACTGGCTATACTGTGACTGGCAGTGGCTTCCTATTGGAAGCGCCACCTGCCAGTCACATATACAACAGGCAGCCACAGGAGGAGGTGTCTCCTCTCCCTGGGACTGCCAGTCCGGGTTGCTATTATCAGAGAGCGGCTTCCAGAGGAAGCCACTACTGTGCCTTTCCACCAGCCCTTCCGGAATCTTGGGGCTGCAGACAATGCAGCCCATTGGAAGACAGTGACAATGCATATGCGTGGCTCCTCAACGCTAGTGCGCATGTGCCAGTCCTGGTGCCTGACAGATTGATTACGTAGTAACAGAGACCCGACCAGAAGAAGGAGGCAGGACCACAGGAGCCACTTAGTGACCCTGTCATTTTCAGTGGTGACAGACCCCCTCATCAAAGAGGGTAGGAGCCACCGCTGATCGTTGTTATCAGTAATTCAATAGTGTTTTGATAATCTTTGAACCATTAATCTATTTTCAATATTTCTTACTCATGAAATATGATTTATTGGGAAATTTTGGTCTTCAAACATACTGTACAGATGTCTTCATGCATCTATATGCTTTGCACCATATGGTGCGAAATACCTGGAGCGATTCCTGTGCTTCATTAATTTTCCTCAACTTTGCTACTTTTTCCTAAAACATTTTCCTTCATTGTACTACAGTACTGGGTTTATTTTTGTCGCCAAGGAATTTGTATAAATTTGCCAATCAAGCATAATGTTAAATGGCTATGGTCACTCTTATTTTGACTGCTTAGTGTAGATTGTTATTTATTTTTCCTCACCTTTGCAATGTTTTCTCAACTTTGAGACTTTTTCCTGCTACTTTTTTTTACTACTTTTTCATTCATTGTGCTACTTTATCTGTAACTTTGCATCTTAGTTCATTTATAGTGTACTAGATACTTAGGATTGGTGTTTTGGCGTGGCTAAATAGCAAAGTCTGTGCCATGATAAATGGGGCATTTTGGTGCGATTTGAGGATAGGTGTACAGTATGTGGCAGATTTGTATTGTTGCTAACTTGAGTACATAAGGCAATAAACTAAATCAGGGGTTCTTAACTACTCTCATCATGTACCCTTAGCGGGTCATGTTTTGTGGATGTCTATCTGTGGAAGCAGGTGGGATAATTAATGACCCAGCAAAACATATTAACTCACCTGTACATTATTAAAGAAATACACAAAACATGACCTGTTGGTTGTACTTGAAGATTAGGGTTGAAAACCCCTGTACTTCATCTTACTGTTTAGCATTTGTTTGATGGGACTTCAACTCTGGTTGTCAGTGGTATTTTTGTTTCAATTGAATCACCAGTTATGTACTTGGACCATTATATCTAGATCAGTGGTAAATGTGGGATCTCTACAGGGGGAGATTCCAAAAGCTTGATTCAGGAACAAATCAAAGAAAATACACTTTTCTGTAGTTAAATTGTTTAACATACATAACAAATAAAGTATTTTATAGAGGATTACCAAAGTGCTGCTTATTCACACAGTATTATCTAAAATGTTTGAGATTAAAAGTAATTAATAGTATATTTAAAAAAGTAAAATGTTTTTTTTTACATAGTATAAAATATTTTTTTGCTTGCAAAAGTTATGACCTGCATTAGTTAAGTATGGGACTGTACATAGGCATCATGATACATTTGAAATACAGAAATACGTCCTTATTGTGCTTACCAAATTATTGTTGCTTCTGACTGGACTGCAAGTAAAATGATATTGAATTACATTTTCACTTTTTCCTAGTGTGTTTGAGGTCTTCAAACACATACTGTACTGTAAACAAATTTGCAATCACAGTCAATATATGTCTGGTGGTGGTCTGTCATACTGCATAACAAAATCAACCTAGGTTGTGCAGGAACAACTGACATAACAGGAGGACTTATAGAAATTTAGAAAGTATTCTGACACAAAAACATAAAAAAACATAAGCAGGACTGGGGAACAAACACACATACAGTATTGGAACAGATTGAATGGCAGAAAAGACAGAAACATTGACAAAATTGAGACACAAACTCTCTGAGCAGACAGAAAGAACACAAATATTAAACTATTTGGAGTGACAAAAAAATCAATTGAACCTAAGCTAGGTCATTGGTGGAGCACACTTGACTAGAGGGACCCTTAATACATGGGTTTCTAGCACATAAAACTTTGTAGGAGGTAGACACAGTAGAATTGTACTACAAGTATTGGGCAGCAAAGGGTTCCATATTTGCACTTTGGTTTCTCTGCACTAGGCCATACTGTCAGAGTCTGTATTTGTTGTGGACCCGCGATGGAAACAGGAGCAGACACAGGTTTAAACTGAAAGGTGGGTTGTTTAAAGTGACTGTTCATAGACATGAATAATAAGATAAACTAAAGTCCAGTAATAAACGAACTGATATATGTGGCCGAAGGGAGCTATAGTGAATGGGAGTAATGAATGTCCAGATCAGTGACAGAAATGAATCCAGATAAACTGTGAGATTGAAGTAGGACTCCTGGTTTGCTGAATAGTGGCTGAAGGGGATATCCAGTAATGCAGTGATGCTGGCTGAAATGGTAATCCAGAAATGCTGTGATGGGTTAACTGAGGAGACAGGTTCAGGCAAGAGTGGGTTAAGTGATGAGACATGTTCAGGCAGGAGTGGGTCTGGTGGAAACTGCAGGGCTGATCTCAGCAGTGAGTAAGGCAAGGCAGAGCGGTGCAGGTTATGCAGGGAGCCAGAGGCCAACAAGGAGCTGGGGCTAGGTTTCAGGAGCACAGATAACTCTCTCACAGCTATGCTGTGAACACATTGCACTGGCAACTACAGGGAGCTCCAAACACCCTTAAGTACCCACTAGCAGAACGTGATAGGCCAGAGAGAGCAAGCAACCTACAGACGATTGGCCTGCTATGTAACATGGCCAAATACAACATGGTGATGCCCAGACACCTGTGAGACAGAGATGATGCTAGACTTACCTTTGCAGGATGGCCCAATGCTGGCAGACCTATGCGTACAACCAATGCCAGTCTCCACATGCCTGCTCCCCTGACAGAAGGACCATGTCACAGCACCCTCACCAGTAAGGACCGCAAACCTTGATGTCGCGAAACCCAGGTCGTGACACATACTATGATAGCAATGACTTAGGGCATTAAGCTTCATGTATAGATGACTCCAGTACTGGAGGTAGGTGCTCAGCCTACCTCTTAAACAACCTGCATTGTAAAATAACATACTACTTGGAATCTCCATGTAGGCTCATTATCCCACTGTTGGCTGTATTTGTATGGTGCATTGTGGTTAGGCCTACTACATCAAATAGCCATGTAGTTCCCATTTAGGAGATTGACCCCCACTTGTGCTGTGTGTTTGTCCCAGTGGCCCTTCGGCACCATAAAAAATGTACAGGTCAGAAGAAGCCATAAGACTTTTGCGACACAATTTCCTCCATTAAATGTAGGCTGGTGATATAATTTCATGTAGTGTTATTGTACTGATTGTATTGTCCACTGAATTGGATTGTGGATTGTTTAATATTGTATTGTTGTATTTACTTGGACAGTTTGTTAAATTCTGTAGATAACATCGGCGCACTACACCTAGCCAGTAGTGGTCAGTTGCCTGGCCCATGTAGCATTTCAGTCATGCTAGAGTGAGTGAAATACACCACCATGGCAGCTATATTAGAGCAGCTGTGAGATAGAGCTGTGTATGTTTTTTGCAGGTACAGAGGTGCAGTAGATTACCATCATTGTGATCAGAGTGAGTGCTGGTGAGTATATCTTTTCTACTAAAAGTTTCCACTGTCAGCATTGATTAGGCTGGCAAATACTGTCTGGAGGGTGCTACAGGTTTGGCTGAGTGTGTGAGCACTCTATAAGCAACAAAGGGTGTCTGAGGAGTTTGCAAAAGTGATGACATTTAACCACTCCAGCACAAGGCAGGTGGTCCCAGATTCCCGGTTGTCCTAGATTCCCTTCTTCCCTGAGTTGATTGCTGTGTACCTCCTGAGGATAAATAATAGACTTTAGCACATGATTGATTTTATTGATTCTGTTGCTGTCTTAATGTGTTCCATCCCACCCCTCTGTTAACAGTCCTATGCAGTGTCCAGAACTTCTGTATTCCCGAGAAGGTATACTTTTTTTTTTTCTGCAGCTAAAGGGGTTCTCGGTCAACAGAAAACATCCCCAAGGTGCTCCTGCAAACAGACTTTTTGATGTGTGCCATCTGTTTCTACTAGTGATAAAAGTATAGATGTACAATACAATTCTTTAGATTTTCAAATATGGGTCTTTCTGGTATTATATAACTGAGTAGAAGTTCATTCATAAGCTAACATTAATTATAAATGTAATTTAATAGGCTGCTGTATTAAATCTTGACTATTTCACATTTCAAATCACTATGGCCTTCTCTTCTGCTTTTATTGACATTCCATTTGTTCAATTTGCAGTAAATTAAAGCAAAATTGTATGGCAACTACATTAGAAGTCATTGTGATATAGTACAAAATATCTCTGGTCATTAAAAGACTAACTCATTCACTAGAACTTACTGAATTTAGGTCACTGTATATATCGTATTATATATTGTATAGTCTATAAAAACAGTGCTGCATTAACAAGAATATAAATTATCCAGTAGCTCAATGTTTCTCTTTAAGTTTAGAATGAATGTGAAAGTGAATTCAGTGTACATCTATAATTCACAAATAAAGTGTTAACTAGAATAAAAGAATTTGGCACTTTTTATTCCTGATATATTCTCATTTGACAGTAGTATATGGCAATTCAGCAGGAGGCAGTCAATGAAATTAATCACACAGCTACAATGCAAGTTTTTTTGCTAAATAATGTCCTTGTTTCCGAAAGTGTGGAACAACAAAATTCTGGAATTAATCACAAGTTATTGAGCTTCAAAGTTTAAATAAAAGTACAAGTTGGTGTCAGTGTAGTTCAAACAGTCCAAATATTTATTTACCTAGTGCTGTGTAACTATAACTGACATATAGCAATAGCAACTGTATACCCTTGGTGCTGAAGTACCTTGAATTTCCCAAGTGTCCCTACAACTTTAGTGTTCTGTAAATTGAAGAAAAAATGACAGCTGTCGTGAAGTCTTTCATGAAATATTCATGTTGACCTTTAGAAACTATATGTTACAATTACTGTTGTAGCCAGTGAGATCTTGCATTGGGATTCACACCTTAACACAGCAGCAGGTAACCAATGCAGAATGCTTATGAATTTTTATAACATAATGTCATGAGTAAGAATTTTGTGGATTTCATAAGGCTGAGTAAAAACATTCTGAATCAATTACAGCCAACAACTTATGACTAGAAAATGATAAAGTGGCAGCTCACATTACAGTATGAATTATATTAAGTGTAATTCTTATTTGTCAATGTTAGCATTAAATGAGCCAAATGGTATCAAATCAGTTGACATTGTACATTTCATAATAATAAATTGGGTCTGAACAAACATGTTCTGAGTGTCTCTGGGGCATTTATGCACTCCTATCTCGTTTCTTAGTCATTACTATTATTACTATACCTGTATTTTTATTTTGACTGGTTACCTACCAAAAGCTCAGAATGATACAAACAACCAGAAGCTATGTACAGTTTGTAGAAATCTTGTTAGAATCATGATTTTTGTTCCTACCATATTTTGATGGAATTTATCACAATCCATACCACAGAAGCCATTACTCGCTTTCAGATAGTATCTGACACATGATAAAACCATTGTATGTATGTGTGTGTATATATATATATATATATATATATATATACAGTCAGGTCATAAATATTGGGACATTGACAGAATTTTCAAATTGTGGCCTCTATTCACCACCACAATGGCTTTGAAATGAAACAAACAAGATGTGCTTTAACTGCAGACTTTCAGATTTAATTTGAGGGTAATTACATCCAAATCAGGTGAATGGTGTAGGAATTACAACGGTTTCTATATGTGCCTCCCACTTTTTAAGGGGCCAAAAGTAATGGGACTATCAACTCAAAAGTTATTTCATGGACAGGTGTGGGCTATTCCTTCGTTATTTCATTGTCAAGTAAGCAGGTAAAAGGTCTGGAGTTGATTCTAGGTGTGACATTTGAATTTGGAATCAGTTGCTGTCAACTCTCAATATGAGATCCAAAGAGCTGTCACTATCAGTGAAGCAAGCCATCATTAAGCTGAAAAATCAAAACAAACCCATCAGAGAGATAGCAAAAACATTAGGCGTGGCCAAATCAACTGTTTGGAACATTCTTAAAAAGAAAGAACTTGATGAAGACAAAACTGAAGGGAAAATGCCCCAAGAATGAGCAGGAACTGAAGACATTTGCAGTAGAGGCCTGACAGAGCATGAAACCCAGTGGCTGGTGATGTCTATGTGTTCCAGACTTCAGACTGTAATTGCCTGCAAAGGATTTGCAACAAAGTATTAAAAAGTGAAAGTTAGATTTAGGATTGTTTAGTTTGCCCCATTACTTTTGGCCCCTTAAAAAGTGGGAGGCACATATAGAAATCCTTGTAATTCCTACACCGTTCACCTGATTTGGATGTAATTACCCTCAAATTAAATCTGAAAGTCTGCAGTTAAAGCACATCTTGTTTGTTTAATTTCAAAGCCATTTCGGTGGTGAATAGAGGCCAAAATATGAAAATTCTGTCAATGTCCCAATATTTATGCACCTGACTGTATATATATCAATAACATTAATTTACACTTGTTTCCAGTACATTTTGACCATCACACAGCTCACAATATTGTTTTCATCCAGTTTAGGCCAAAATGTTGCACTGTGCTAGCTGGCTGACTAAGCTAAACAATAACAGTGGACATTACAGATGCAAGGCAGTTCAGCTTCCAACATGGCACATCAGGAAACAAATATTTTCATTAATCAAGAGGGCTGAGGGAGATGGAGTATATATGTAATTGAAGGCAGGGAAAGGAAGGGTTGAAAGTTGATTTAATTTCACTTTTTTGATTCCAAAGCTAATTTATGAGGGAGAGGGGAAGGGTATGGATAAACAACATGTCCAATGTTTTTCCCACAAAATCAACTTGGTGGTTCAGCATATTTTTTAAAATAAAAGGGTCATGCAGGATATGCTGTAAGTGGCCATAAACATTTCTGGACATTTTTGGCATTTATAAACCTCATGTCAATGATTTCAGTGCATAATTCAAAGAAAAGAGGTTCAAGATAGAATTTTTCTTTGACCCTTCCATTCACCCTTCTGTTGTATATATTAAAGAGGACATGCACAGTTTAATAAACCAATGACTTCAGTTACAGGGACTGCGACCTCTGGCTGATGTGACTGGTTTGTTTAGGTCCCAACAAAACTAGTTACCAATGGGCATAAGGCAGCTAACAGTATTGTTAATCCTCTCTACAGTTCGAACTGGAAGAAGTCATTCTCCACATCGGATTCCTCACCCTCATCAGTGTATACATCATCCTCACACAATATTAATTCATCCCCACAGGAATCCACCATTATAGGTACCTCTGTATTTTTTTATGTAATTGGTGATAAAGGTCTTCCTCATGGAATTTCCAGTTCATTTTAAATAACATCATCTTTTTCACATTTTGAAGATGTAGCCTCCAACGTTGTTTGCTGATAAGGATCTTGGCTATGCTGAAAATGCTTTCTAAATACACACTGGAGGGTGTGCAATTTAGTTATTGCTAAGTAATTCTGTACAAGGGCCTCCAAATTACCTTTTTGACTTTCCAGTATTCAAAGTGACTCTGCAACATGCCTATGTGTATGGTGACCCTATCAGATGGAATCGTGGTAGTGGTGTAATTAATTTTTGGCAGTTCTTAGACCTGACCAGATGTCACAAATTGACTCCACTGCAACACCACTGGTTTTTTTTTGGGAAAGCTCTGTTTTTTTCACTGAAAGCTGCCAGAGAAACTGAAGGAGATGTTGTTGTTCCATGTACCACTTGAACTGCTCACAGGAGCTCTTTGCATCTCTTAAGATCTAGGTAAGTTGGAAAGAGAGGCACAATGTATGACATAAACCTGGGATCGTGCACAGTCACCAAAATGTAGTTATCTAATTTCAAAATATTGGCAACCTTTGGATCCTGGTGAATTGAACAAAGGACTTGATCTACAAGTCCGACATACTAAGCATAATCACTTTGTTTAATCTCCTCCTTCAACTTATTGAGCTGATTTTCCAAAACCCTAATTAGGAGAATCACCTGACTCAAGCTAGCAGTGTCTGAATTCACTTCACAGATGGCTACGTCGAAGGGTTTGAGTACCTTGAACAAGATGGAAAGCATTCTCCACTGTGCTGGACTAAGGAACATTCCTTTTCCTCTCCCAATGTCATGGCTTGTTGTAGAGCTGTAGATGGCTTTTTGCTGTTCATCCATCCGGTGAAGCATATAAAGTCTGGAATTTCAGCTGGGTACCACTTTTTGCTTCAGTTTAATTCAACTGTTCTTGCAGCTGCTGCAAACTCCTTCATGCTGTGGCTGAATGGAGATTATGTCCCAAATTTTTTCTGGCCACAGACAGCATATCCAGCATGCCCTTGTCATTTAAAAATAAATAAACTGTACCACAAAGTAGATTGTATGAGCAAAATATGGGATGTATTGGAATACAAACACCTTTAATGCTCTCACAATATTGGTGGCATTGTCAGAAGTCACAAATCCTGAGGAGAGTCCAAGTAGGGTAAGTCATTTAGCTATGACATACCTTAGTTTTTCTAAGAGGTTGTCAGCAGTATGACTATTAGTGAAGCCGGTGATACACAGAGTAGCATGCCTCTGAATGAGCTGGCATTGTTAGTTAGATACTGCTGCTGCTGATAAAGACCAATCATCCACCCAGTAGGCTGTCACAGTCTTGTAATCTTTAGATTGCCCATGACCACTTGTCTAGATATGTGTGCTTTGGTGGACAGTGGTTACAATGGCATTTTGTAGGCCAATAATTAGGTTTTTAAAACATCCTGGTACAACCAAGGAATGGATTTTCAAGTAATATGGAACTGAGATGAAATTTGGTACCAGGGACACAGGACCTCAATTAACTGTGTGAAACCCACTGCATTAATGGTGAATATTGGATGCATATCTAATACTATCATAGCCGTGATGGCATCAGTGATCCGCTGTGCAACTGGGTGAGAGCTGTCATACTTGCATCCCCTTGCAAATCACTGTTTCACAGTCAGTTGTTTTTTTTAAATACTATTTTTCTTGGTTCCCTTCTGGGATGAAGATCCATCTCCAACAGCAGCTGGCCTAGCAGTGAAGGATTCTTCTGAGGAATCCTGGATAGGGGAGGAGTCATCTTGCCTTAAAAAATTGGATGCAGGACTAAATACAATTGTTTTTGTGGATATTGAAGATTAAGGTGTTGGCGGTAGAGATTACAGGTGCTGGAATATAGCTGAATTTCACAGAAGGGAGCTAGCTGATGCTGGACTGCTTGGTGTTATTTTTTTAGTACCAGTTTCTAATGTTTTCAATAGATTTTCATGAATTTGCTGCAAATTACTGTATGTAACATGGAGGAGGTTCTTAGATGTTAATGATATAACAAGGAGGAGGTTTTTAAATGGCTAACATTCCTACCTCTTCTTAAAATGGTTTTACAAACAGTACAGATGGCTTGACAATTGTTTTCAGGATTTGGGTAAAAATAATTCCACACATAAGAGGTGCATTTGTTTGTCCTATGCCCACACATGACAATGGCCTTCACCTTCTCAAGACCAAGAGCTGCTTCCAGGTGGTTCCTGACTTACACAAACAACATCCTCAACATCCACATTAGTGCTGGCATCAGCCACAGAAATATCCCCATCATCCTCTTGCACTAGCTCAGTGGCATCTTCAATTTCTATGTCATCAGCTATACTTCTGCTGCTCATCTGCACATTTGCAGAGGGAGCAGATATGGTGGAAGGCAGCATCTCTGTAAGTATAACAGTATCAGACAGGTCAGACTCAAACATCGCAAATATGGACACACTTGGGGCCTGATTCAGACCCACTCGCAAGCGGCTGTCCGCTCGCAAGTGGGTCGATGTTGTGCACTGCGCATGCGCACGACGGCGGGAGCTCCGTCGTGCGCATGCGCCAGATGTGATGAGCGAAGGACTTTCCTTCGCTCGTTGTGTCTGATCAAAGGGGGCGTGCTGTCGATGTTGATTGACAGCACGCCCCCTTTGGTGGGCGTGCCGGGGGCGTGCCTCCCTGATGGGGGTGTTCCCAAGGGAACGCCTACCGTCAGAAGCTGGCCCACTGACATCACTAGTGATGTCAGTGGGAGTGATTTTGACTCTGATAGAGCCAAAATCACTCCGGGCCTTGCGGTTGAAAAACTCAACCGCAGGCTCCGGCTCGCAGTGGCGATAGTCAAGACCATCGTGGCCATCAACCTGCATGCTCGTATAGGCTGTGGGTAGTGACCCACAGCTATACGAGCGTCCAAGAGGACTCTCCATAATTTTTGAGGACGGCCCTCATTCAGAGCTTGCGCTCTGCTCAGAGCGTACAGCTCTGAATGAGGGCCTTCGACTCTCCGCAGGCATTTGTGACATTTCTGTTTCTGAATGCACAGTTTGTTCTACTGCCTTAGTGGTTTTCACTTTTTTTTATACTTCTTCTACGCTATGAGTGATAAAGTCTTGCATTGTCATGAGAGGCAGAGGAAGATGCCTTACTGACACTTGCAGAACCACCACTCATAAATAAAGGCCAAGACCTCAGTCTTTCCTTGCCAATGCATGTGGTGTATGGCATGTTGGCAATTCTGTTTTTCTGCACCACAATTTCCCATTATTAGATGTATTTTTTGTTTGCACTGTATATTGTTTTTATGATTTTAGATGCCCTGACTTACAATATACCCACATTGCCCTTGAACATTGGCTTTAGTAGATGAAATTGAAGGACTAGAGGGATGACTGGTGTCAGCTGCAGCAACAATATTTGGTTGTTCTACTCTAAACTTAACGTTATCCATTTTTTATTTTGTAGATAACTGCGTGGCTTATATGTGCTTGTGAACAAAGCACAAAAAAACACTACAAACAATACAATTACTTAGTTTATTTTTTGTTGCAGTTCTATTCCTGCATGAACTGGAGCCACATGGCTTATAATGTATATGCAAGTGAATAAACTGCACCAAACAGTTCAATTATTATTATTTTTTTTATGTTGCAGCTCTATTCATGCATGGACTGTTAACAAAGGGCTTATATATACACATGAACAAATTCATGTGAATGTCTAAACTGATGGATATAAAGCAGAGTACAGCAGCATGCACTACCTATACACTTTGACTAAGCACCACAGACACTTCTGTGTCTTGACACAGCACAGCCTATACAGCAGAGTACAGCAGAGCATACAGAAGCATTCACCCCTTTAAAGATTGACTAAGCACCATAACCACTATTGAATCTGGACACTGTACAGCCTATACAATAAAGTACAGCACAGCATAGAGAAGCTTGCCTGACAAGGAAATGGTGCATAGTCCCATCCGCAGCACCTTATATAGAATCCAAAACCCTCGATAATCCAATGCCACCAGGATGATGATTTGCCTCAAAGTGGCATCTGAGTCACATGGAAAGACCCAAGTCACCACTCAGATTGACTCGGGTTCCTATTGTTTGGATTCCAAGGAATCTGAACCCCACATTGCTAATATATATACAGTATATATATTATAGGTAATTGTCTTGATTTAATTTATACAGGTTCTTATAACCTCATTTTATTTAAGCCTCGGATAAATAGTATATTTATATTTTACTATATTACATATAAAAACACTAAGCGTGTCCCAACAAGTTGGCATATATACTAAAGTGTGGGTTTTTAGCAGTGGAAATGTTGCCCATAGCAACCAATCTCATTCTATCTACTATCTTCTTGAAGGTGCTAGATAAATGTTAAGTCGAATTGATTGGTTACTTTGAAAAACCTGCACTTTAGTAAATATACCCCAAAGAGTATTCTTTCTTCCTTTCATTTGTATATGACTTCACCATTGATGCCTAGGAGCACCACCAACTCATACTGATGTAATTTATATAAAATTTTGATCAATGTTATAGTTGGCTACACTATATATTTTCATGTACACTGCAGAATCACATCTTCCCTTCCACAATGTACTGTCTATGATGCAAGTGATGGGATTTTGAAAGTGAAGCAGAAATTCTTCAAGATCTGGCCAATACACAAAACCTGGCATACCTCCTTTTTATGCTGCATCACCTGCTACTATTTCTTATGGAATAATCTTAGTCAAACTCCCAGACACATAAACAGACAAGGTGGTGGATTAAGCATTTTATCTAGTGCATATTCCATCTTCTCACTCATACCCCCAGAACCATTGGCATATCTACTTTATAATGGTTGCAGGGTGTGTGGTACACATAGGCCCCTGGGTCCAAGTTGGCCCACACTGCACACTCTGTACCCTTGTTTAATACTTACCTCTCAGGAGCCCCAAGTAGTAGCAGTACATATCCCAAGGAAAATGTAGCCATCTTGTGGCCATCTTCCAAGAGATTTGCGCATGTGCAGTATTGGTGTCTCCAGAACCATTGTGCAGACACCATGTTACTGGAGACCTATTTATGCGCACAATGCCAGAGTCCACTGCACCACAGAGAGAAGAGGGCCCACACAAAGCAGTCTGCACATGGGTCTCTTCCTCTCTTAAATCATCCCTGCCTAAAACCCTCACTCTTTTTACCTTATTTTGAATCCCAATAATCTGTGTAAACCCTCTTCTCTTCTATCATTTATCACTTCCCATGTTCAGTTTGCCAATTAATTTACAACTGACTCTTGTTCTACATGATTGCATGGTTTACACTGACAATCCCACTTTCTCTGCTGCTCTAAAGCAACTTTCACTTTGCTACTTTTACAACAAAACAGTCACTTCATCCCTGTAAATGCAGCTCCAGCCATCAAATAGAGTCTATAGTGATTGAAACCTCAACTATGGTACAATAAAGTGTCCACTACCTGAAAAAGAGCTTCCACGTTGCTGCTCACTGGAGGAAATGTCACTTTTATATGTAGACTACCCCAAAAATAAAGGAATTTTTTCATCTTACAAAAATATTTTATTTTTTTTTTACTTGTGAAGCAAACATACTTCACTTCTCTAATAATAAATCAGGATTCTAATCCCTCAAATCACTTTTCTGCCCATCTCAACAACCTCTTTCCTCTCTTTTTGGCTTATTTATTATCTTAATTATCACGGGGCCAGATGGGTCCCAGTAATTAAGTTTCTTACTCACTGCAAGCACCAAAGCAAGTCAATATTACTCCCGTGTGTAGAGAGCTGATCTGTGAATCAGCTATCCCTGCAAATCCTTTTGTGGGGGCAGCAAAATCTGGCTCTGCAGTGCTACAGTGCTTGTGTGAACTTGAGTGGTAAGTGTCAGTTAATGCACAGGTCCTCAAACTCATAATGGATCCTGTGTGTTAACAGCCGATAACGGAAAGTATTAATGGGTGTTAACACGTGTTAATGGCTATTAAAGCTATCGGATAAAAAATGGAGCCTAAATGCATAGCTTTAGACGATCAAGACTAAGGCTTTCTACCTTTTTCATCCCTTAAAATGTATCACTTGTAATTGATTTCCCCCACAGAATCAAAACCAATACACTGGGGTCCATATCTACTGTAAATATTGTCCTATGTCCAAAGTTATGATATCTAAAATTTATGGTACAGTATTCTCCTTAACACTGCCCTCCCTGTGCAAAACTATCATGAAATAGCTTGAACCCCCACCTGACAAAAAAGCAGAGGAAAACATGAGATTAGTAATAAGCTCCATTTCCAACTGTCTTAAAGAAACATCTCAAACTATATTATTGCTGACATTATACCCCAATTAGGCTCTCCTTGATGTTCTCTTCTATCTTACCCACCTGCTGGAGAAACTGCAGCCACAAGGGTACCCTAGTTCATATCTGTTGGAGCTGCTCTATACTTACCCTTTACTGGGCAGAAGTATCTGACCTCCTGAATAGCTTATTTGAGACCACTATACAGTGGTGTATCTTTCTATTGGCCAGGATGGCCCTTGCCAGGAGTGCTGGCCGAGGGGGGGGGCCATTGCCACCCACAGTCAGTTCTATCCCTGCTGCCCACCCCAATGATTTCCCGGCTGCCTGGCGCTTAGTATACACTTACACACTGAGTCTGTCACAATCCCTACAGAGTGACAGACTCAGTCTGGATCTGGCAGCTCTGGGCAACTTGTGACCCCTTAGTGACGTGTGACATCACACACCGTGCATGCTTTGATAGAGAATACACACACCTAATGGCAGCATCTAGATGCCCTTCACAGCAGGGGTCAGGCAATGGTCAGGGCACATGCTGCACTGCTGAAACCATCTGCCAGGACCTGCGGGGGTGAGGACTGAGCAGGCAGGGGGAGCGTACAGCAGCGTGAGGACTCAGACCAGGGAATTTGGGATCTGTCTGTGATGGGGTGATGAGGGCTGGCTGAAGATGATGATGTGGCTGTGAACTCAGGTAGATGATGGGGGCTGTGGAAGGTGATGGACTGGCTGAGGAAGGTGATAGGGGCTGGGGGCTGGATGAGGAAGGTGATGTGGCTGTGGACTGAGGAAGGTGATGTGGGCTTAGGAAGGTTATGGGGGCTGAGGAAGGTGATGTGGGCTGAGGATGGTGATGTGGGCTGAGGATGGTGATGTGGGCTGAGGTAGGTGATGGTGGCTGAGGAAGGTAATGTGGGCTGAGGAAGGTGATGTGGGCTGAGGATGGTGATTTGGGCTGAGGATGGTGTTGTGGGTTGATGATAGTGATGGGGCTGAGGATGGTCATGACAGGTTCATGGGAGTGATGAGTGGCTGAGGGAGGTGATGAGGATCTGAGGATGGTTATGAGGGAATGAGGACAGTGATGAGGGGCTGAGTATAGCAATGAGGGGCTGAATACAGTTATGAGGTGCTGAGGACAATGATGAGGGGCTAAGGATGGTGATGAGGTGCTGAAGGAAGGGAGTGGGACCAAGTGTCAACCCACTGGCCTGGTCTGGACTCATTGGAGGGAGACTCTCACTTGTCTGGACTTTCTGAAGCGACTGGAGAGAGGTCTCCTGCAATTAGCTCTGCAGCTATCTGTGAAATCCCAGCAGGTGAGGTTACTCAGTCTTCAGTAGGGGGCTGGACAGAATTAATGATTGTTTTTATTTATTTTCTGGCTGTGGGGGCAATGAATCAGTGTGTGTTATTTTATTTCTAGTGGGAGCAATCATTGGAGGGGGGTGCCAGTCCCTTAGTTTGCCAGGGGTGCTCAGACCCCTAAATACACCCCTGCCACTATACCAAAATATATGTTGATTTTTTATGCTATCTCCCCAGACATCAGCAAACACTTCAAAGTTTCATCCCTTATTTTAGTTTCTGCTGGAACCCCTGTTACAAGAAATTGGAACCCTTTTTCTCCATCCTTTTCCATTCTAAAAATCCAAATATGGCAAATTGCGACTATGGAAAACATCAACTATTACCTGCATAGCATAGGTCATATGTTTGTTTAGATCTGCGCTCCCTGGCTCTGCTTTGGTGGGATCCAGTATAATGCTATGGCATGGCTCACTTTCTGCTGTTGCTCTTTACTTTGTTACCCTCAACCAATGCATCTTTTATTCCTCACCTTTGGAATCCCCTTGACTGCTTTTGTACTGTACATTACAGCACTATATTTAATTTGCCTAATTTTCATCCTAGTCCAGTTTTCCCCATAAAGTAGAAATGTAGGAATTCCTGTTACCCAAGTTTGAATCACTTCCTGTATTCATTAACCACTCACATTTTATTTCTGTTTTTACTGTTATATACTTGTTTTATCTCACCCTTATGAGCACTCTAAACAAAGAATGATAAAAAATGTTTTCTACGTTTTCATATGCTAATATTGCTATATATTTGAACTATATCTTCATCAGTCATAAAATTATTGATTAGGGTAAACTTTTCTACCGTAGTTATATTTACTTTAGTCTATTTCCTAGAAAATTTTCATTTTCATTCTGTTATCTTGTATGATGGTAGAATGTTGCTATTGTTAACTCTGTTTCAGGACTCTTGCTTGTGTATAGAATGGTCATTTGCAGACTGCCATTGTGATAAATTACCCATTCAATTTCTTAACCCACATGCATAGCTGAAACCACCTGCCAGATCACCATACAAAATTAAACATCTTGGCAACTTTTGCTTCCCATGTTGTTAGAATGCATCTCAAAATGCATTTTAATAAAGTTACCATCTGGCACATCGGTTTAGACTGACAAAAAGACCTTGACATTCTATGATAATTTTCATTCAAAACATACAGAAGATCAAGTAAAAGCACATAAATTATCAACATTTATTACATTACATCATTTAATTAAACACATGCATCACACAAAGTTGTATCTTCATCGATCTAACAGTAAATCAGCAAGGGTATTTCCTAAAGTGTTAGAAATTACCAGATAAAGAAAAGCTTACAATTATGTGCAAAGCTATGCACACAGTAAGGTTTATAATATTTAGAATGGCCATAATAGTTTGTACAGCAGTGTTTGAATCATAAAATAATCACAGTGTAAATATAAAGTCAGAAAATGGGGGTCATGGCTTGTAAGAATAATATGGCAGATGGAATCTTGTAGTGCTTCATCACTGTTTAAAAACTGAGCTATATATCCATATTCCTGGTGGCCTATTCCAACTCTTTACAGACAGTGAATCATGGGAGTCATCTATTGAACTTACAACCATGATTTTTGATCGATCTTTCCCTGAGAAGCAAGTTCCCAATGACCTTTTGTTTCCTGATGGAGTTTGACGTTATAGGGATCACATTTTAATATTGATTTATTAACAAAATTGGTCATAAGATGGCTTTATACTTTGCATCTGGATACTTTATACTGTTATTTTACATATTATCCTTTTAAGACATTGATATTATATATTAATAAATATTTGAAAGTTCTAACTCATTGTTTGCTGTGTCCTGATTGCAATCTCTGTCCTTCGAGGGGTATATAAAATCTTTTAAGTATGGCGCTGTTCTATACATGTTATGGACTGAACAGCATCACAGACCTCCATTCTCTGAGCCTGCACATCTCTGCCTTGAGACAAGTGGTGCCAGTGACCTGCAATCCTGCCCAATTGGAGCAGAACTCACCTGGGGGCCTATTTATTAACCACTGCCGGCAGGGTGGCAGTGCCAATTTAGTATCCAACTCACTGCGAATAGCAGAAGTGGATATGAAACAACCGGACCAATTCAGGATTGCTCTGGTGTGGAGGCAGCTGATCTGAAGATCAGTTGTCCCTGCAATCCCTATGACACTACTTCTGTCTGACTCAGCAGTGCTAATATGCATACGTGAATTTGGTTTCATGCATGTGCACAAAGTGCGCAATGTCCAGTAGAGGGACTGAAATAGGTGCAGAGTGATTCATAACCTAGGATTCCTTCCAATAGAAAGGAGCACTGAATCGGCAATGGACCATCTGTTATTGTAATTAAATTCCTAAGAATATGTAATTTTGAATGAATTGGTAAATAAAGAGGTCCACAAACTAGAGTATGGAGACCACGGTCTGCTTCAGGGATGACAGGTAAGCATGAGATTTCAGAGAAATATCATACTTAATGAATGGGGCCAGTACCTAAAATATGCAAAAGTAGGTGAAAATTTATATTTTCACCTATTTTTAAAGATAATGAATAGGTTCCTTGGAGCCCGCATTCAAACTTTTGATTCCTTCTACTGGCCCCATCTGTGATCCTGTGATCCTGCTGTCCCAGAATTTCTTTAGAGCTTTAGTGGTAAGCCCCATGGCTGTTCTACTCAAAGCCTGACTTTTGTTAGCTCCATTGGAAACCCCTGACTACAGATGGCTACAGCAACTAACATCAACCTTCTGCAATTAAGTGCTGTGGACCTGCCATATTTCTGTGATCCAGCTGCTCAAGCAGCTCACCACTGTGTCACTGTAGCTATATTGCAGGACTCCACACAGTCCAGCAGACTTAGAAAATTCCCCACTGGGCTGCTTGCCAGAGTCTCAATGTTCCAGCACCAATTTATTGTTCTTCAGCTGCCTATACTTGCTGATCCCATTATTGATATATTCAGGTCTATTTCACATATTCCTTCCTCTCAGAGTTCCAGCTGCCCAGTTACCATGATGAACCTGGACTTTCACTCAACTGGCTGGCTCTTCACATCTTTGTTCCCACCTCACCCCCATTAAACTGTTTTCATTCACTTTTGAAATTCATCTCCTTTTGGCTGCTGCCCCCATATTGGCACTACTCAATACTACTACTACTACTCAATACTACTACTACTATAGACTCTCATAGGATTTTACTACTGTCTGAGCCCCCATACTGTATTCATGTGAGCCTACTCCATCATCCTGAGCTTCTAGATTTGCCTTCTCCTTCTATAACCTGGTAGATGATTTTTCAGTCTTCCATTCCAACCTGTTATCATTCTACTTTAATGTTCTACATTCCATTTACGATGTTATCTAAATCCCCCAAAAATTAGAATCTGCTGCTATGTCTCCCATCTATTCAAAAAACATGTTCCTGCATTTCAAACCTAGGACCACTCTCTCCTCTTGCTCATCTTCAACATCTGATATGGAGAGTGAAGTTGACTATTGAATGCCTGACAAAAGACATCAAAGTTGCCTTTTAACAAAAGCTAGAGAAGGCGGTCGATAAATTCACTCAGGAAATTGCTGCTATTGGAACCAGAACTGACATGCTTAAATCTAAGATGGATGACTTATGTCAATCCCAAGCAAGTGTGGAAAGAGCTGCACTTTGTTCAGTGTGAAATGGAATCTATTAAAGAAGAGCAAGAAGATGCTGAAAAATAGATTGTGCAAAAACTACCTGTGGATTAGCAATATCCCTGAATGTATTTATGCTTAGTCACTACATTAATTCCTCACTACTCTTTTCCATCATCTTCTCCTGGATCTCTCCTTGGATGACTTCCTGATGGACAGGGCTCACAGCGCTCTTTAAACCAAACCTCTTCTTGACCAGCATCCAAGAAATATTACTGTCTTCATAATTTCCATATCAAGTAAAAAAATGTAATCTTTCACCAGATCCAGTGATGACATTGTTTTCCAGGATATGCACCTGCAAATCATTAAGGACCTCACTGTTGTTACAATCAAGAAACATAGATCTCTCCGGCCGATCACTAGAATCCTCCATCATCATGATGTCAAGTATTGGTGGGGATTCCCCTTTCAGTGTCAAATATTTACTGATAATGTATGTCACTGTGTCAACAAGGTCAACTGGTCATCTCCTCTATTGGAATCCTTCCAGAACCTACTCTGGCTAATGAACCTGACACTGCACCGAAACATCAGTGTACAAATGTCCCTCTCCCTGAGTCTTCCAGAGTTAGATGACAGGATCAGCCTGAACTTTTTGCAGAGACTGTCTTAGGGTCACCTTCTTCAGGTCAATGCGAACTTAGGTTTATTTGGGTATTAAATTCTCATGTCCTTATTTGACTATGTAGTTTTTAGTCAGTTTCCATTTATTTGCTCTCAAATTGTTAATTTTGTGTAATGTTACCAGGTTATGCAATTTTCTGCTAGTTCACAGGATGTTCCCTAACCATTCTCAACCCCTACCCACTTCCTCCTCCCCCTTTTCCTCCCTTTTATATTTTCTAATCCCTCCTTATTTTCCAGATTCCCTCCCTAGTACTTCATGCATGATCATAGCCATATTGTAATATTTCCTAACCAATGACATCAGCCTCTGTACTCATGCTACACCTCCTTTATAAATATTCTGCTATGCCCCCTGCACTCTTGTTCTGTATGTGATTAATATGCATATCTGATTTTTTTTTATTATGTTTCCTTTTTGGATGCTTCTACTTAAGGGTGCTTAACAGTCAAAATTCCTATTTCCTTCTCTGTCTCTAGTGGCTTACTTCTTTAGTACCCCTCCCTTCTCTTTCCTCTCTCGTTGCTGGAGGGTCTGGTTTCTGTCTATCTGTCTACACTGTAGTCTTCATCATGTTGTTGGGAGTTGCCTTCCTCCAACATATCCATGGCACTAAAAATTATTTCCAATACTGTTAGTGGTTTTAACTCTGCTAGGAAAAGGACAGTGGTCCTAGGGGCTTGTAAATGAGACAGAACAGACATTGTGTTTTTGCCAGAGACTCACATGATGTTACATGGTAAGCAATTCTCATAGATGGTTTTTGCCTCTGTTCATTGCAAAAAAAATGGGACATCACAATTACGCACTAAACTTCCCTTAACTTTATCCAAATTGTATGTTGATCCTGATGACCATTTTTCTCATTGTGGTTGGTAGCCTATGATCTAAAACTGTAATACTAGTCTCCATTTATGCTCCTGTATTTATTTCAAGCTTTACCCCGTAGTTATCATTGGCACCTTAAAGACTCCAAAAAACTCCATCTGACTACATTACATGAGATTAAGGAGGCAATCATCAAGTTTTATTTAATAAAAGCTTCTAACAAAGTGGCACATGGACTATAATGCAGGCAAGTAAAGCAACTCTTAGAGACAGATACATTAGTGAAGTCTTGTCTATTAAACAGCTCTTTGCTCATGAAATTACATCATTAGAAAGTAAAATACATCCCTCCTAACACCACACCAAACTTCACCTTCTGACCAACTTCTTGATCAAATTGATGCCCTTAAAGGCAAATTGAATGCTGTGCTGTCTCATAGAGTGGCTTATGTCTTGAAAAAGCTAAATCAACAGTTTTATGACAAAACAGACAAAGCTGACTCTGTTAGCTGACAAGCTCCAGTGGAAGCAAGTCTCTTGGTCTGATCATAGATCTTAGGAAAATTGGAAATAATCAAACAACATACAAACAACATACAAACAATATACAATAAATTGAAAATAGCAAAGAATTTTTACAAATTACTTTACAATCTCCCCAAGCCATTCCACTTCTCAGCCTCACCAGTAGCTGAGCCTGACTCTTATCTCACTACTGATTTGCTCCTCACAATGTGCTCTACTGAATGAAGATATACTGTATCTACAGAAGAAACTAAAACAGCTATTAAATCCTTAAAGTTATCCTGATCCCCTGGTACTAATGGTCTCACTCCTCAGTATTATAAGAAATACTGTGAGGATCTGGCCCCTCTTGCTAATTTGTTTTCAGTAAGATTCTTGAGGGGTCACATGGTGCAACATCCCTGGTGAGTATCATTGTATTCCTAAACCTGGCATAGATCCCACCCTATGTTCTAATTATAGACCTATTTTTATTCTAACTGTTAACCTCAATATTTATATGAAAATCCTTGCCAATCATCTTTGCCCTTTGCTCACAGACAAGATGGGTTTCACACCTGGTGGTAATACACTTGATAACACCAGGAGGACCTTTCACATATTCACGCTATTCACCTTCAAAAACATATCTTTGGTTCTAGCATTGGATGCTAAAAAAGCCTTTGAGCATATATCATGGTCTTTCTTGTCTGGAGTGCTCAGGTCAATGGGATTTTGTGGTAAATTTCTCATGGGAACACAAACACTCTATCACTCTCCCACCACTACAATATCTGCCAATGGTTTTATTGCCTTGCCCTTTAAAATAGCGAGCTGTACAATATAGGGTTGCCCTCTTTCTCCTTTGATATTTGCTCTCCTTATAGAGCCTTTGGCTACCAATATTTATCAGAACCCAATATTTCTGGAATTGAAATAGGGAAATCATAATATAATATTGTGATCTTTGAACTCTTCTAAATTCTTCAGGTCTACTTAAAAGTTTTTACCCTTCCATGGGCATCTTAAAAAAAAATTAAATACCTTGGTATATTTATACCATGTCGCTACCACCAACTGCTTAAAGCCAACTTCTACTATTAAATCAGATCTTGATAAATGGAGCCACCTTTTTATTTCATGGTTGGGCCAGATCACGGCTGTCAAAATGAATATTCTACATTGCCTTCTTTACTTAATTCAGACCCTTCTCATTAATGTCCCCTCCAATGTTTTTCAAATTCTGTCACTATACTACTCATTTCATTTGGCAGAAGAAATAATCCAGAATCCAACTTTTCATATTGCAAATCCTGGCTAGTTGTGGTGACTTTGACATCCCTAATTTTAAACACTACTATCTAGCTGCACAACTTGTTCATTGTATATTTTGGAATGGCCCTGCCTAGTTGAGAGTTTGGACCTCAGATGAGGCTGTGAGTGTCAGAGTAGAATCTGTCTCATCTTTACTACACAGTATTTAACTCACTATTGGCCCCAAACTTTTAAAGTAATTGATTAAATTTAGTGAAATTTGACACCGCCCTACCTCATGTCTGTGTGTTACATGCTGATATGAACTGTGACACAGCTGAACAAAGCATATTTATTGTCCAGACCTACTGGAAAACTGAATTGATAAACATTCATATCGGCACGTAACACACAGACACTATGAATGTGGACACCTTAGTACACAACACCACTGTCAGAAGCAGGAAAACCTACAGTACTGACTATCAGTGGTGGCTCCAGAGGTGGGGCTGCAGCGAAGTCCAAAATTCAAATAGGGTAACCAGACCAACTGCCATCCTCACTGGCAGTTGGTGGGGGCTCCCCTATTTGAATTTTGGACTGTGCTGCTGACTAGGGTGGTAAAGAGCTGGCCTTCACTTCTCACATGCATGAACAACTGTCCTGGATGCTAATGGCAAACAATTTCAACACTTACTATGACTTCCTTATGTTTCTCATAGACCAAGGTATATCTGTGTCAAATTTCACTCAATTACATCCATTACTTTAAAAGTTATAAGGAAAGGTTTGGGGCCAATAGCAATTGTATGATTGCCAACCACCCCAAGCAGGCCTTGAGCTATCCAATAATCTCTCATACACTAAATGTGTAGGTTGTTACCAATCTGCAATTTAAATTACTACCATTCTATTAGAAAAATTATTTCATAAAGTGTGGATATAAGCATTTTGGAACAAGTAATAAAAGATTTAACTCAACAATAAAATGTTTAACTAATAAAGGGAATTGACTAATTTTGTTGGTGTGCATTTTCACTTATGCAAAACATGTACAGTACTGTTGAGATCCACCTTAAAAATCAATAATCATGCATATAGCAGATTGTTCAGTTAGCCGTGTTTAGTCTTGCTCTGTGAAAATTATCCCCAGGGATAAATTTACTTAAAGTTGAGTTTGCTTGATTTTGTGCTTTTGGATGATTTCCCATTGTTTGCAAAACATAGATTTACTAAATTCAAAACCAAATGTAAATCACTTAAAACCCGACTTTAGAATAAGTTAGAACATTAAACCAACAGTCGATACTTTCACATAGATGACTATAGAAACCAGTGATTTACTAACAGTCGGTTTTTAAACATAAGCAAAAATGATGGCAAACCCGACGAAAACAATACATGTTTATGACAGGAGTTTAAAGGACTGAAATAGTAAAAAAAAATGGTGTAGACTCCACCCCTAATTGCAAAGCTCCAAAGCTAGCCATGGACATTTCAGTCTGTTCTGGTCATGAAAAATTGGAGGGAAACCAGTATAGGGTCCCCCCAATTTTCCATTTACCAGCACCAGGCTTAACCAGCCATGGGTGTATACTATAGCAGGGCGAGGCACATTGTGTGGTCCCCCTTCCATAATTAAAACCAATCCCAAACTGGTGAGGCCAGAGCTGGAAATCCTTGGAAAGTCAGGACTCCAAAAAAATTAATTGTATCCCTCCTTCTTAGGAACTACGAGCTCCTTCTCTGCAAACCTGGGGATGGTGGGTGCATGGGTAATTGTGTAAAATATAGAAAATAATAAGTTCTTACAGTGGAACTACAGGTCCCAGCATGCCTGCCCTGCCATTATGGGACTTGTGGAACTACAAGTGCCAGCATGCCCGGACATTAAGGTCATACTAGCACCTGTAGTTCAACTGTAAAGAAAATATTTAAAATATGACAGGATGCACATACCAACTTTATTAAAAAAAAGAAAAAAATCCCACACTTTATACTTACAGTACCTATTCATTGAAAGTGCTCAGTCCCTTCTCCATGAAGTATACTTGGTAAAACAAAAAAATGTTGTGATCCCCATGGATACACACTGATTTCCAAAATTACAGTTCCTATATAGGTTACTATCATAGGATTCTATGGGAAAGCACTGATTGGCTAAGAGCCAGACAATCTCAGCTAATCAGTGGATGCTGCCATAGAAACCACATGCTAATTTGCTAGGAGTGCCTGGTTATTAGCCAATAACAAATCTTAGTAAATTTACCCCTTAGGCTCAGTAAGACCAGCAACCAATATATGAGATGCAGTCAGGTGCATAAATATTGGGACATTGACAGAATTCTCATATTTTGGCATCTATTCACCACCACAATGGCTTAGAAATGAAACAAACAAGATGTGCTTTAACTGCAGACTTTCAGATTTAATTTGAGGGTAATTACATCCAAATCAGGTGAACGGTGTAGGAATTACAACGGTTTCTATATGTGCCTCCCACCCTTTAAGGGGCCAAAAGTAATGGGACAAACTAAACAATCCTAAATCTAACTTTCACTTTTTAATACTTTGTTGAAAATTATTTGCAGGCAATTACAGCCTGAAGTCTGGAACACACAGACATCACCAGACACTGGGTTTCATCCCTGGTGATGCTCTGCCAGGCCTCAACTCCAAATGTCTTCAGTTCCTGCTTGTTCTTGGGGCATTTTCCCTCCAGTTTTGTGTTCATCAAGTGAAATGCATACTCAATCGGATTCAGGTCAGGGAATTGACTTGGCCATTGCATAACATTCCACTTTTTAGCCTTAAAAAACTCTTTGGTTGCTTTTGCAGTATGCTTCGGGTCATTGTCCATCTGCACTGTGAGGTGCCGTCCAATGAGTTCTGAAGCATTTGACAGAATATGAGCATATAATATTGCCCAAAACACTTCAGAATTCATTCTGCTGCTTTTGTCAGCAGTCACATCATCAATAAATACAAGGGAACCAGTTCCATTGGCAGCCATACATGCCCACGCCATGACACTACCACCACCATGCTTCACTGATGAGGTGGTATGTTTTGGATCATGAGCAGTTCATTTCCTTCTCCATACTCTTCTCTTCCCATCACATGATCTTTGCCTCATCTATCCATAGGATGTTGTTCCAGAACTGTAATGGCTTTTTTAGATGTTGTTTGGCAAACTCTAATCTGGTCTTCCTGTTTTTGAGGCTCACCAATGGTTTACATCTTGTGGTGAATCCTCTATATTCACTCTTGTGAAGTCTTCTCTTGATTGTTGACTTTGACACATATACACCTACCTCCTGGAGAGTTTTCTTGATTTGGCCAACTGTTGTGAAGGGGTTTTTCTTCACCAGGGAAATAACTCTTCTGGTGTTGCTGAACTCTCCGGTGTGTTCTTTCTTTTTAAGAATGTTCCAAACAGTTGATTTGGCCACACCTAATGTTTTTGCTATCTTTCTGATGGGTTGTTTTGATTTTTCAGCCTAATGATGGCTTGCTTCACTGATAGTGACAGCTCTTTGGATCTCATATTGAGAGTCGACAGCAACTGATTCCAAATGCAAATGTCACACCTAGAGTCAACTCCAGACATTTTACATGCTTAATTGATAATGAAATAATGAGGGAATAGCCCACACCTGTCCATGAAATAGCTTTTGAGTTGATAGTCCCATTACATTACTTTTGGCCCCTTAAAATGTGGGAGGCACATATAGAAACTGTTGTAATTCATACACCGTTCACCTGATTTGAATGTAATTACCCTCAAATTAAATCTGAATGTCTGCAGTTAAAGCACAACTTGTTTGTTTCTTTTCAAAGCCATTGCGGTGGTGAATAGAGGCCAAAATATGAAAACTCTGTCAATATCCCAATATTTATGCACCTGACTGTAATAGTAATGACAGTTTTGTTTCATGGTTCCAGCAATATAATAAAGGTTGTGATTTATGAGATTGTTAATCAGCCTTGTAGTTGGTATGATGTCAATATTCAGAGCTAATCTTTCATTTTTCCAACAGTTTCAATAAATATTCAATGTGTAATATTTGTGATAATAAGAAAAAGTAGGGGATAGTGCACAGAACTGAACTTATTTCCAACTATATCTTGCTGCTGTCGTCATGCCATCTCAGATAAAAAACAATGCAAAATACTGCTTCAGGTCCCTCCCCACCACTGCATAAATAACTTCTTACCAGTTTGTCTAGAAATTGATTTTTGCAGCAGTGGAAGAAGGATTGAACTAATATTAATGAGAATGCAGTCAACCAATTAATCCTGAACAAGTAAACACCTTGAAGCCAAAAGTGTCTGTTATCTTAGTGATGTCACTGTGTCTGAATGGCACTGTGGGCTGCTTTTTGGTTTAGCCCATAAAATTGCTACTCAACCATCTGCATATGTTTAAATATATTTAAACAAAATACAGAAAAATATAAAATCTATAAGTCGCTGGATACTTATTTGTTTATGTATTTTGTAAGGTGCTGCAGAACACTTGTGGCACCATATAAATAAATGATGATGATAATAATAATAATAATAATAATAATAATAATAATAATAATGACCAAAGAGAACACAAATGTGACCTTCCATTTGTGGACATAGGCCATTTCATATGAAACTAGCATTTTCCATGACCATCAATAAGTTGCAAGGACAGATATTAGATATTATGCTGCACTGAAGGTCTGACTCAGGAGGACAAACCCATTTGAGTTAGTGATATTGCTAATGAACTGAACATCTCAGTGGGCACTGTGCACAACATCGTTCATGAGCAACTGGGGTACAGGAAAAATTGTTTATGCTTGGTTCCAAAGCAACTCACAGAGTTAGCAGCATCAAGTTCACAAACCAGTAGGATGGGATCATCTCTCATATACTTGATGCTGTACCTTGAGGAGAGTGCAGTTCCTGCAGCATATTGTTACAGGCAATTAAACATGGGTGCTTCATGTGACACCAGATATGAAGCAAACATCCATGACATGAAAAAATGCATCATCCCCACCTTCATAGAAATTCAAAACAACTTCATCAGCATCATGGTGACCATATTTTGGGACTATAAAGGTATGCATATTGTTGATTTCCTCACCAAGGGAGTTGCTGTGAATGCTGCTCATTAATGTGACACACTGAGCCATTTGTTGAAAACAACCTGGGTTGATGGACACAGGCATCATATTGCTGCAAGTTAATGTCAGGTCACACTCAGTCTGCACATGTGAGTTGTTATGGCACTATCATTGGGCGGGACTGGACCATCCTGCCTACAGCCATTACCTGGCACAGAGTGTTTTCCATCTCTTTGGACCGCTGGTGGAAGGCGATTTTCAACCAATGATGAAGTTCAGCAAGCCATCATGTTCTGGCTTTATACGCTTGACACTGATTTCTTCTATGCCGAGATAGATGCCTTGGGGTTCCATTGGAACCAATGATTAGACAATTATGGGAACTACATGGAAACATAATCTGTACATAGGCCACACTATTGATTTAACGAGTATGTACAAGTTGAATAAATTTACACAATGAGAGGTCTTGTTACCTTATTTATTGAATGACCCTCAGATTTTTTATTTCTGCATCTCTATTTCAAATACTGTTTCAGTTCTGTTTTAGTTACATAACTAAATAAATAACTGTCTTCTGTAGTAAATTAACTGTGTTTCACTGCCATTTAAATCTGATTTTTTTTGTCATCTTTTTTTGCTTGCCTTGTAAAAATATTTGATGCCAGGATTCTGTATTAGATAATAGATGGGCTTTCTCAGTTTTTGCACACTGATAGGTCTTAAGAGACTCATTTCTAAAATGGTGCAGCTGTTACGTTTAGGAGAGTTGTATAAATTGGAATTGTTTAGACGTGGCTGATTTGAAGATCTCCATGGAACATGCACAAGTAGTCCCAGCAGAGTTTTCACTCTGTAACAAATGTTGCATATCTTTAATTTTGCAGGTGGATCTTCTTGATGTGTTTAATGTATGTGGAAATTAATAATTCTCTTGAGCCAAAATAAAGAATAAAAATTATTTACATGTCTTATAAAATGAAATTTTCTTCTCAGAACTCACTAGTTTAAAAACTGATATAATTTGATAAAATTACCACAAATTAAACAGAACCATCATTCTGTTTCTGATATAATAAGATTTATACTTAGATAATTGTGTATCATTTATTTATATCAAGCATTATTTTAAAAAAATTATGTTTTTGTCAGTTTACTTGTTCTACAGTGAGTGTTAAAGCAATTTTTCAATACATTTGTGGGGTTGATAATTAGTCAAAATGGCTTAAAAAATTCATGTCTATAACATTACTGAAAAGGGTGAACAATATTATCATAGTAAATGTTAGATACAAACAAACCTTTTAATTTTTCTCTGCAAAATTGTTTCATAATGGGAAGTTGATATTGACATTTACTGATTATAAAGGGTTTTGCATGTTAACTTGTTTTTTGCAAAATCTACAGAGATTATCCATACATTTAGGTGTATTTTGCATGACTGTTATAGTGTGGCTTGTTTACTGCACTTGTTAAAGTTTCACTACTTTATATTCAACAAATAGGCATATATACAAAACAAATCTAGGTAGTTTTACAGTTGGTCTTTAAAAAAGCTAAAGAATACAAAATATAAATTAGATTGAATGAGTAGACTAAAGCTGGCCACACACTAGACCAACTTACATCCAACCAGCCAACTTGTTGATTGGTTGGAATGAAAATCTGGTAAGGAATGGGAGTAAATGATGATCAGCAATTTGCTCCTAAATGCCAGAAAACAGATGAAATGGTCGTCAGACAAGTTTGTTAAATGTTTGATCTAAACAATTTGTTCAAACAACAGTTTTTGTCCATTTTCCAGCGTTTGGGAGCAAATTGCTGATTGTCATTTGCTTTCCTTCCTTACCAGATTTTCATTCCAACCAATCAACTAGTTGGCTGGTTGGATGTAAGTTGGTCTAGTGTGTGGCCAGCTTTAGAGTGTAAGCATTTTGCATCCCAGCGGTTGGGATGCCAATGCTTACATTACTGACGACAGAATACTGATGCTGGTCAGAATCCCAGCGCCGGCATCCTGACCACAGGAATGCCGAAGGTAAGTAATGGGGTTGGGTTGAGGGTCAGGGTTAGGTTTAGGGGTTTAGGGTTAGGCACTAGGGGGTGGTTAGGGTTAGCCACTAAAGGGGGAGGATTAGGTTTAGGTTGCGGGGAGGGGGAGGTTAGGGTTAGGCAACAAAAAGGGAGGGTTAGAGTAGGGAGAGGGGGAGGGTTAGCACACTGACCAACAAGATCCTGGCATTGGGATTCTGACCGCCAGGATCCCGACTGTCGGTATTTCATACTGATTCTGCTAAGAGTTACCACTCAATAGAAGACATGACTCACATCATACAAAGCCCCATCAAATTATTATAGCCACTAGCTGTGTTCTTGCAAATTTTTAATAAATCAATTTTCTTTCAGGTTAGAAGGTAATGTTAAATGACAGAAAATATGTTTGTTTATTAATGTCAGGACTGCGACTATTTCAGCACATAAAGATAGACTACTTTTGCCAAAGTTCCATTGTGGTTGTTGGAGGAGCCATCCTTCTTGCTGGCATGCTTTTCATTCAGGGGATAGAGTGTTAAAGTGATCTTCTGTTTCCCAGGTGTCATCAGGTTGTGGGATTCCTAGATTGCTCATTATTTCAAACCTGATTCCATTTGGGTCACATGTTCTGAAACTTCCTATGGATCACAGACCTCTAGTATAAAGCCTGTAACTAACTGTGTCTCAGTGTATTGTGCAATGTTGTTTTCAGGTTTTTTCTTGGACTCCTGCCAGATCCCCGCTGTGCCTGTGGATTGCTGTGAACTTTGTTGTATTCCAGATGAACTTCTGATGTCAGTCACCCGCTGCACTACAGGGCCCAGCATTCCTATTGCCTAAGTATTGCTGATTGCTCCGTCACTGCAGTTTCACTATTTTTGCACTATTTATTTTGCCTGTTGTCTTTCCATTTCTGTGGATATTGAATTCATCGTGGATACAGTTGTCAACTCCACCATTACAGTGTCATCTCTGCATCACAGGGCTCAACCCCGCTCTGAACCCTAGCTACAACACAGGGCCCAACCCTGCTACAATCTTCTCCATATCACGGGGTTCAACCTCGCTACAATCTTCTCTGCATGATGGGGCTCAACCCTGCTACAATCTTCTCCACATTCTGGGGCTCAACCCTGCTACAATCTTCTCTGCATCACGGGGCTCAACCCCGCTACACTCTTCTCCACATCCCGGGGCTCAACCCCACTACAATCTTCTCTGCATCACGGGGCTTAACCCAGCTACAATCTTCTCCGCGTCACGGGCTCAACCCTGCTACAATCTCCTCTGCCTCACTGGGCTCAACCCCGCTACAATCCTCTCTGCATCATGGGGCTCAACCCTACTTCGAACTTTAGCCATGCCGCAGGGCTCAACCCTGTCCTGGAATCTCATTGTCTTACAGGGCTTAACCCTGCTCCGACTTCACTACTCCACAAGGCTCAAGTTTGCTTCATCTCTCACTGCACCGCAGGGCTCGGTCCTGTCCCAGAACTATATTATTCTGCAGGGCCCGCTCTGCTCCAGATTTCCATTACTACAGGGTTCTACCCTGGCAAAGGTTCTTAATGTCATCTGAGATGTTAGCCTCATTCTGGACTCGGGGTTCCCTACCACATTAGTTCTTATTTGCTAAAGACTGCTTATATATATTTGGGGATTCATTCCTACACATATTATTGCATATGTGAACCTTTGTGCTGTTTGAGACTTTATTTGAGACCTTGCTGTTTATAATACTGATGTGAATAAATTCTATTTTACTTTTATCCTGTGCTACTGAGTTTCATGGAAAGGTCATTCCTAAGACCACCCTAGTTTACTGTGGCTAGTATTCCGGCCTCCCTCCAGGAGTCTCAAGTGTCGGAGCCGTGACAATTAAAAATAACAATATTCCTAGGAAATTGTTACATATAAACACAGAGAGGATGAAGGCAGATAAGAACCACTTGGCCTATCTGGTCTGCCCCCAATTTGTCATGAAACTGGGCTGACTCGCAGATAAAACAATTTGGATCAGCTGGTTGTGATGCTGGCGAACTGCAGTCACTTACCATATACACAATTCTTCTGCAAATATGCAGATTTTTCTGAAGTTCTGCGATCTCCAAACAGATTATTAATAAATCACATTCAATTAGGCACAGATGTAGCATGAGCCTCTACAGGCATGCAAGGTCAATAAGAATCATGGATAATATGATAGATTAAATGTGTTTAATACAAAAATATTTTCATGGCTTAGTTACAAAAATATTAATATAATGACAAACAGATTATAATGCAAATATTTCCTCAACATAAAAGATAAATAATTCAGAGTTCCTAAGATAACTTACACTACAGTTCAAGGTACTACTGATGGGGTGGGGGATTTCACCAACAAGAATAGCCTGATGCACTCCCAGCACTTCTGTGTGATCCCCAATGCTGACTCAGTGTCAACACGGACTTCAAAAGTGTAAATATTATAGTGCTATAAATTGTTGTATTATTGATAGCCTTTGTATTTTCAATATTTGGATAGTATTGATACTTCCTGAAAATATGTATACAGAAAAAAAGAGAATGTTTTGCAAAGTTTCATACTCTTTTTACTTCTATAATTTTTTTGCCTAATTGAATGTATTCAATTGTCTTACTGAAACCAAATTACAAAGTGGTAGAAAAAATAAAATGACTCCAACTGGTTAAAGGGTTTAAATAAAATAGGGACTGAAAACAGTAGAGCGACTGACTTAACAATAAAAGAAAAGATTGAGGTACTGTAGTCATCATCAATGTATCAGAATGTGCAGGACAAAGAATGCTGCTTGAATCTGATTATGGTACACACAGATCCTTAAAAACGGTATAATCATTTCACAATTAAAGATTGGATGTGTATTAAATTATTTAATTTTACCTCAAATAACAAAATATTTTTTTTTTAATTAGCAAATTTATTTTTGTACGGTGTATATTAGTTATGAAAGCACCATTCAAATTACGGACTGTATTAAATTAGACGCGGAAAGCTGAGATCCACGAAAAAGGATCGCTGATCTCGGCTTATCGCATGGAGGAAACTTATCTCCGTATTCAATTCCAGACACTTTTCGTGTATGCAGAAAGTCAATGCAATGTAATAGGTGGAAAAAATTTGCCTCTGAATAGCAGGTGAAAAGAAGTGCAACATTTATATTTTGAGGTGCAAAGCTGGGAAAACCGCTCAGAACCCTTGGGACAGCCCCCCAAAGGCCAATTGTATCATAAAATACTGGGAAAAAACTTTAGAACACCCCAAAAAAGTACTTTAGTTTTGGGGGCAAAAAAGTAAAAGGAGGGGGGACGAGCATAAATACAAGCAATATAGACTTGTTGGGAGTCTGCAAGGATGGGTCAGGTGTTTTTTTTGTATTGCAGGTGCTTGCAATGGGTGCGTTTTTCTTGGTTTTTTAACTTCTCTTTAGAGAATTTAAAATATGCAAGCACCCATTTTCAAGTACCCCAAATTTGAATGGACTTCTTATTTTCACCAAAAAATAATGCTTAATGCCATTCTTCACCACTTCTATAAGGATGCTAATAGCATGCAATTGTCAAAACTTAAGTACCCAAAATAGCTTTATTAAAGCTATTAGTACTCATCTATATTGATACCCAATGTTAATGCATCTTTTTGGGGGGTTCAGGCTGTTTTCCCCACTTCTGACAGTACTTTCTGCCTGTTTCACATTCGCCGGGTCCCGTTTTCGCATGGTTTGAAATTGAATAGGGTGAAAAGCGGGGGCACGCATGATAAGTTTCAGTGTCCAAAACACATGATGTCGGTGGAAAGTCCGGCATGCAAAACTTTATCACGGGTGCAAAACTAATTGAATACGGCCCTATGATGGAAAAATCCCAATTTGTGCATAGAAAACAGAATGAAAAATACCATGCAAACCATAAAACACCCAATGTGGTCAGTGATATGTGGAAAGGAAATAGCAGGCTTTACATCAATAAAAGGTTTTGGAGTTTGATGCCTCAATTGGAAGAATGGTCATGCAAGATGAAGCACCAAATCTGTGGGAAAGTTATTTTTAGAAAATTTTAAGACTTCACTTTTGGATTGCCCCGAGATTCTCCTGATGTCCAATTCATAGACAAAAATAATTTGGCTCTGGAAATATAACCCCACATCGAATGTAAGCTGTATTAACCACAAAGGTCAGTTTAAACAATTTATACTTCATTACACTTTTATTTTTTCCCTGTTCTCTTTCTCAAACAAACAATAACTTTGATGTAAATAACTTAACAAAGATATATTACAGATGAAATGTAGTTGTACTTGCTTTTTTTTTCAATTTGGCAATAATAATTTGTCTCACTACTGTATCTCTATTGGCTAATTTAAATGTTAACACTCCATGGATAATAGGTCTTATTTTATTTAATTAGCTGGCTTAAAATTATAGATTAAAATGAGTGAATATGACTGCATTAAATGGAAGAAAATCTCCAATTCTCTGAACATGTCTCAGAACTCCTTATCTATTTTTGTCAGAGCGATTTATCAGATACTGACCTTCATGGTACCAGAAATTGCTTTATATAATAACATACTTTAGGTGTGTTTAGAGTTGCTGGAAACCAGTTAACTGTTTCCTCTTCCAAGTATAGATATATTAGCACATGGCTTTGTAATCAATTACATTTATGCATTTACATATTTGTCAGCATTATCCTTATTAAGCATCTAGGATTCAGATTAATATTCATGGGGCACATTACAAAGGTCAAAATGACAACTTATTAGGTTAGGAACAGGCATACAAATTCATTACTCTCACTGGTCCTTCTCTTATATCTTCAAAAAATGCAAACAGTGCTTCTAGTAAAGCAGCATACCTCTGTATAATAATTTAAAAATTAGTTATATAGCACAAGTGGGTAGAGAGGCAGGAATAGTGACAGCAAATTGTAACAACAGTTGGGAACCACATTTGAAAATGAATACTTTTTCTAGCTAAATTGCACAACTCATGGTAACGACATAATGCTTACTGTACATTCACAACTTTTTTCCAACATGTAGTTCTAATTGTAAATATTAAGATAAAGCAGAGAACAGATTGGCTGTGGACCACAAAATAGTGGATCAGACTGGACATGCATAAAACAGACTCCATACAGATGTACATCTATGTTATGTTATTATTTATTATTAATATAATTTATTTATATGGTGCAACAAGTGTTCCGCAGCGCCTTACAAAGTACATAAACAAATTGTTGACAAGTGACTTACAGAACAATACAATACAGGACATGGAGAATATATATTGCTACATTAGTGACCATAACACCCAGATAAGCAACAGAACGTAAGCAACCAAGTGTTAGGTGCCCTAGTGGTGAGTAAGAAGTAGATGAAACTAAAGTAGGGAGAAGCACAATAGGGTAGAGGGCCCTGCTCGTAAGAGCTTACATTCTAAATAGTAGGGGAAGACAAACAGGTTTGACACAGATGGGGTAGATGGGGAGGAAGGAGCATGTAGCAGGGAGTTAGAATGATAGCTGGAAGGCTTTGATGAAGTAGTGGGTCTTGAGAGCCCGTTTGAAGGATTGCAAGGAGGTGGAGAGTCTGATGGGAAGTGGGAGAGAGTTCCAGAGGTAGGGAGCAGTGCAGACAAAATCTTGGAGGTGGGAGTGGGAGGAAATAATCAGTTGGCATAAAAGGCAGCGTGCCTTAGTTGAACGAAGAGAGCAGAGAGGAGAGTGAAGGGAGATGAGATCAGAGATGTATATGGAAGAAGATTGGGTGAGGGCTTTGTAAGCGAGCATGAGAACCTTAAATTGGGTTCTAAAAGGGAAGGGGAGCCAGTGGAGGGCTTGTAGGAGAAGGGAGGCAGATGTAGAGCATTTGGAGACGAAGATAAGCCAAATGCTCATTGACATTGCTAGCAAAGGTTAAAGTGCCAAACTGTTGTCTCAATTCTTGTTTATGTGTTTGAAAGGATAAAACACAAAAAGTATAAAACAGAACAATAGAATTATTGAGTAGAATTATTCAATTTATTATGCCTAAGTAGTTGGTCACCTAGAAAAGACAGTCCTCCAGAAAAACACAGATCCAATGCTGCTTGCCTATTTTAATTGTGCATTCATTTACAGATTTGTATGTTGACCAAAGTGTGCAATTTGTCTTTCACTTATGGGTAAGGCACCTAACTCTTATTACTAAATTAGGGGCTTATGCAGAGATGGACATACTGTAATCGCAATATTTATGCAGATAGAGCGATAGTTTACCAGTGTGCATGCATCTAAGTTGCAATGCATATGTGCACGCGATTGCTTTGTGGTTACGTTTGTACAGAGGATCCATTCACAAAGTGAGGAACAGGTAGTCAGCATTTGGGGATGGTAAGAGGGGGTGGTCAGAAAAACACAGGTGTGTCTGACCATTTGAACACCATTTCATGGGCGTGCATTCACAGCATGAGAGCTCTCAGCATGCGAAGAGAGCTGCAGTGTTTGTGGCTGGTCAGATCTGATGATGCGAGGGCAAGATGGCTGCTTGATGTACACTGATGTTACCAAAATTTATGCAGGTAAGTGATGTTGTATGCAGAAATTAAGGCAGCAGTGGGTGTCCCTGTGCTTGGGTGAACTTTAAAACCATTAGCATATTGTCGCAGCTGTGTCGCATGCAAAATCAAAGCTGCTATTGCATTTACATCCATCTCTGAATCAGGCCCTTAATATGTAATTTTGGGGAAAAAATTGAAACATTTAAATGAATTAAGGAATTTGCCATAATGTGGAACTGGGAACAAAGGTGTGTACACACGGTATGATTAAAATACTAGATATGAACGTTATTGATCATATCGTTATCATTCATATCATGCATTTTTTGGTGCCTCCAACCCACAAATGACCTGCGATGCGCGGCCACCGATGGACAATATCTTTATTGTCCATACGTGGCCGCGCATCGCAGGTCATTGGTGGGTTGGAGGCACCAAAAAATGCATGATATGAATGATAACGATATGATCAATAACGTTCATATCTAGCGCATGCAGGCCAACCTGGTCAATATTATCCAGGTTAATATAAGGACCCGCGATCTTTGATTGTGGCTCATTGGCCTACTTTGTTGGGTTGGTGGTGTGCTGGATGATCAATATCGATCATCCAGCACACCCTGGAGATCGTTCAATGATATCGTTATTGTTGACGATAGTCATGTGTGTATGCACCATTACACTGTACAACTAAGAAATACTTTTCATTTATCTCCTTTCTAAAAATAGTCAAAGTTTACTTATTTGAGGTCAAGAAAACAGTAGTGTGTTTTTGAACTACACTACTTGCACTATATGTACTTCAGTAAAATAGTCATAGTGCAAAGCTATTTTTAAATAATCTGATATTTTCTTGATACAAAATAAATAAGAGTTGTCTCAATTCAACCAATCGCAAATATGAACACAAAATGAAACAACATACAGCCACCAAAAGTACTATCTCAAATAGTGGCTTACTCATGATAGTGCTTTCTCTTTGCTTGTCGCTTGTTCTCCTCTCTTTTGGGGCCTCTCTTGTCATTGTCCAACAGTAGTTATCAAACATAGAAGTGTTCCACCTACTCTGATACCTTCCTTCCATTGCTGAAATGTCTTTGGTGGAATCACTCACCGTGCTCGTAACTCACTGCTGCACAGTTGTCATAGAAGAAGTCCAGTGGAGAGTCGAGAAAGTGGATTTTGAGTGACATGTTGCAGCATAATTGATGATACTTTTCTACAAGGTTGTTCACAAACTCAACATATAGTAGTTTCCAGCTCTTCTGTTACCCAAGAAACCATGCACAACAACTTTAAATGCTTTTCAAGCTGCTTTCTTATTAGCCTGGAGGACTCTGTAGAAGTTTTCAACCTTAAGAAGTTGACAAATTTGCAGACCAACAAAGATCCCTTTCTTAAATCTACCTCTCAGAAGTGAAAATTTTCATCCCAAATACTTGAAAACTTCTCCATCTTTGTTTGTTCCCTTTGCAAAGTTCTTCATAAGTCTAAGTTTAATATGAAAAAGGGGTAGAAAAATGTAGCTTTGATCAACCAGAGTACTGTGATGTACATTTTTTTTCCATGGCCTACAATGACTACATGGCCTACAATGACTCAACATTCATGTATTCATGTTTGCCAAGCTATGTATTCTCTAGGTGCCAAAATTCCCCAGTATTTAACAAAATACCCCAACATCATCATAAATGGTTTATATCTCAGGATCGAGAGCCAATTAAGAGTTATAAATGTCATATTAATTTTTCTCATGCTGAAATCAATTAGAAGTAACTATTTTCCTGTTGAAAATATTTTCACTATTGCCCAGTGTTATCATGCAGACAATTTACTGTAGGTAACAGTAAGCCACATTTGAATATGTATGCTATGCCAATATTTAGGCAGTTGAGCAATTATTGGTCAATTGCACATGCAGCACATTCACACTGCACATGAGCCAAGGTACATTTGCTACACTGCACACTATGAGGATTACTTTGCACAGTAATTGACAGTCAGTGACCATTTGGGGGAGGTAATGGGAAGTGATGGCAAAAAACACAGACATGTTCCGGCCAGTGTTAGGGCATGTCGTAGTCTCTGTCTGTGATCCCATACACAGATAAAAATGGTTCTGATGTCTCAGTCCTGGTGGCCATTCTGCATGAAGATGGCCAATTATTGAATGATCTGCGATGGTGGCTGCATATTTGTATGCAGAGTCATTCCATGTCAAGTGGAAAAGGGGTCCCCATCTGACCATCTCCAATTTTAAGAGATGCATCTTCCCCCACTTTAGGGCCACAGTTTTGCTACTATTGCATATTGGGAACTAATTTTTTCCCAAAGATAGTCTGTCAACCTTTTACCAAAAAAAATATAAAAATTAGAGATGGTCAGGTGAGGATGATATTCAAAATTGGTCTATTTGACTTAGAATGGCTCCACACTTGCTTGGACAAGCAACGCCACTGGTGAATGTCTCAATACATTTCCGTCAGCTACAGAATTTGCTCACCACTGTCATGCTCTCTACCATAAAATCTATAAGATTTCCAGTGGAACTAGGATTTTTACTGAATACAAGCAATGGAACTACAGTAGTAACATAATACCCTCTAAACTGCTGTTCATAGCATAACTATATTACTCTACTTAGACTGTAGAATATAGAATTAGTTTGAGTAAACAAGCCAAGTCATCAAGATTATTTGAGCAGTAATGGTATATTAATTTTGTTTACCAAAATATCAAGAATTAATTTCTGATTCTTGTAAATATTAATGTATTGGGGGCTGGTAACCTTTCATCAGCCAGAATTTAGCTTGTATCTCACTAACTAAATAAATCTGATTATACATATAAGCACCTCCAATATGTAATTATGGGACTTATCTTTGAATTTAAAAATATTAAACTGTTTTCTAAATAAGTCAATTAAAATTGTATATCTATCCATTATCCAATTAATAACCAGTTGTAACCAATATTTCAATGAATACATGGATAGGGGAAATATGTAGAAAACCACAATTTGGCAAATGCAGTAGATGTTAAATTAACATTCAAATGTAAAATCATTTTAAATATTTGGCATTCTAAACTATTGAATTATTTATTTTTCATATCAAATATAGATAACATGATTTGTAGTACATAACTAAATGCAATAGAAATAATTAGTAAAAAGTAATAATACAGATTGCAGTTTTTTGTCCTAAATTAAGATTGAGATTTGGAAATATATTTTGAAGAAGTCCCTGCCTAACACATGTTTTGGTTAAATATACACTCCAGCAGAGTGCAGTATATCTAATGGTACTGGGCTCTGAAAAACATTTTATATATTGGATCCCACTACTAGGAGTTGTGGCTATTAAATAAAAGTAAACCATACTGTCTGAGTTAAAGGGTAGTGTAAAAATAATGACCTTTAACTATCCCAAAAAGGATTTGCAAGTTTTACCCCTCTTGCATAGATAGTTTGCTTGCTGTCACTCAGCATTGAGCAATGTGATAACTTAAAGATTTTAGTTAAATTGAACAAAACGCTCACCAAATCTTTCCATATGCCTCTATGGCAGTTTGTATGTCACTTGCACGTGTGCTTAAGGAGCACAAATGATTTAGTGATGGTTGTAATAGCATCAAAGATAATGAACATCCTGGAAGGCCTTGCACATCAAAAAAATTTAAATGTGAAAATATTTAGAAAATTGCTCAAATTGACCGTTGATTCAGAATCCGAATGATAGCAGAAAAGGTAAACCTCAACAAACAAACTGTTAAGTAAGTTTTGTATCAAGATTTTAACATGAAAAATGTTTGTGCTAAGATGGTTCCAAGGGTTCTCATTGCAGAGCAAAAAGAAAATCCAAAACAAATTTGTACAGACATTTTGGAACAAATTCAAGTGGATTCAAATTTTTAGATAATTATTACCTGTGATGAAACATGGATCTTCCAGTATGATCCTGAGACAAAATGCCAGACCATGCACTGGAAAACACCATCATCACCAAAAATGAAGCAAACATGTCAAACAAATCCAAAATCAAAACTATGTTAATTGTTTTCTTTGATATCGAGGGTGTTTATTTGGAAGACTGCATACCAGATGGCACAACAGTGAATCAACATTACTACAAAAATGTCCTATCAACTTTGTGGGAAAAAATCAGAATAAAAAGGTCAGAGTTGTGGAAAAATGGTTTAATTCTCTATCTTGACACTGCACCAGTCCACACAGCTCTCTCTGTGTAGCAGTTTTTGGCCAAAAAACAGATTACAGTGCTAGAACTGTACTCCATCTTGGCCCTTGCATAACTATTATTATTATTATTATAATTATTATTATTATTATTATTATTATTATTATTATTATTATTATTAATATTAATATGAGCAAGACAATAAACAAGTCATTTGCAAGTACAAAACTTAGCAGGGCAAGGACATAGTTTATAAGCATTGCTGCATCAGTGGTCAAATACTAAAGTAAGCAGCTGAGCAGCATAGACAAAGGGTTAGCTGTCATTGTAGGCAGTATGGAGTTTATGATAATATAAGTAATGTAAGTAAAGGCACATGCGGGAAGAGTGCCCTGCTCATGAGAGTTTACATTCTAAAGGGAAGGGGAAGACAGAAAGGGGTGACAGATAGGGAGAGAGTGAGCAAAGAACATGGGACAGTGGGTTAGGATGACAGCTGGATGGCTTTTATGAATAAGCGTGTCTTAAAAGCCTGTTTGAAGTTTTGTAAGGAGGAGGAGCATTTCACAGGGAGAGGGAGAGTATTCCAAAGGTAGGGATCTGCATGGGCAAAATCTTTGATGAGGGAGATAGTAATCAGATGGAGAGGCAGTGTTCATTTGTGGAGCTAAGTGGTTGGGTGGGTGGGAGTGCGATGGTAGATAAGGTCAGAGATGTAAAAAGGAAATGTATGGGTGAGGGCTTTTTAAGTGAGTGTGAAAAGCTTAAATTGGGTTCTGACAGACTTCTGATAGGAAGTGGAGCCAGTGTAGGACTTGTATGTAGTGCTAATGGAGAGGAAGATGAGCTGTGCCACATCATTGAGGACAGATTGGAGTGGAGAGAGGTGTTTTTCAGGGGATCAGATAGGAGAGGGTTACAGTAGTTCAATCTGGAGATGACCAGTGAGTAGATGTGGGTCTTAATTGCCTCCAAGATGAGAACAGGTTTGATCCTGGCAAATTTCTCAGATAGAAATGGCAGGACTGTGAGAGGTGCTGAATGTGTGGTTTGAAGGATAGGAAGTAGTCAAGTATAACTCTAAGATGGTGCACATGCGGGCTAAAGGAGATGGTGGTGCTTCGAATAGAGAATGAAATTGTGGAGGATGAGGTCATTCAGGAGGGTTAGAAGATGATCATCTCAGTCTTAGACTTGTTAACTTTAGGAAAGTGCATGAATATCCAGGAAAAAATAGAGAGACAATTGTAGAAATAAGTGAGGAGAGAGGGGGAGAGGTCAGGGGAGCAGAGGTAAATCTGAGTGTCATCAGAGAGATGAGACTGGAAGCAAAGGAGTAGATGAGCTCCTTATCTACAAAGAGGGAAAATAGGAGAGGTCCAAGAACAGAACCTTGAGGGACAACCATTATTGGAGGATGGGGGAATGGAGTCATGAGAGGAGACAGAGAAAGAATGGTCAGATAGGTAGGAGGACAGCCAGAAGAGGGCAGTATCAAGCAGACTGAGGTAGTAAAAAATTTGCATGAGGAGATGGTTGTCCATAGTGTCAAAAGCAGCAAAGAGGTCAAGGAGAATGAGCAGTGGCACTTGGGGTTGGCACTTGGGGTTGGCAGCAAGGAGATCTTTGCTCACTTTTGTGAGGGAAGCTTCAGTGGAATGGAGAGAATGAAAACCAGACTGAAATGAGTCAAGGAGGCATGGGGAGGAAATAAAAGAAGTAAGGTGGTTGTAGACAATATCACATGTAAGGTGGTTGTAGACAATATGATTAAGATGTTTGGGGGAAAATGAGAGAAGAGAGATGGGGTGTTAGTTGGGAAAGTGTTAGGATCAAGTGTGGTTTTTAAGAGTGAAGGAGACTAGGGCATGCTAGAATGCAGAGTGGACATTGTCAGAATAGAGGAAAGATTAAAGTGATGGCCAATATGGAAACAGGCAACAGGAGCGAGGAAGTGGAGTAGGCAGGAGAGGATAGGGACATTGGGGGAGTAGAAGGGGGGAGGACTATATGAGTGCCACAACTTCATCTCCAGATACTGGGGAGAAAAAAGTTAGAGCAGGTGAGATGGATGGGGTGGGGTAAGGTGGGAAAGATGGGAATGGGAGTTTTGAAGGTATGGTGGGATGTGATGTCCCGACATATGAAGTGAATTTTAGATGAGAAGTAGGTGGCAAAGTTGATGTACATAGATAGTATCCACTGCACTGGAATCTTATTCATTTTGTATTTCAAATATACCAAACCCACCTAATTAGTCATTTTTATACGATGAATGATATAACTATTGATAACTAATCTAAGAGGGGGTGCTAACAAAGACAGTATTTGAACATGTATTACAGAACACAGGAATGGAAAATAAGGGAAATAAAGTCTTTAATTGTTGCACACTGGTAACAAGATCATGTTTAGAAAGGGAGAGGGCAGCACTGTAGGTTGAAAGCATAAATTTGAAATGGAGGAAGTCTGCATATGAGCATGATTTCCTCCCCTGTTGCTCTGCAGTTCATGGACAATTTTGCAGGTACAGTATCTGGTGAATTTGTAGTGCCAGGTTTGAGGTGTGGGCCTGCAAGGAGTTGTGACTGCTGGAGCTATATAGTCAAGAGCAAAAGTAAGAGATGCATTGTATATGGAAACACCTTGGTTAGGGCAGGAGAGAGACATTGGGGGATAGGAGTGAGTAACAGGAAGGATAATGATACATTGTCAATAGCCTCCATATTATGTTTAGTAATGGTAGGCCTGAGAGTCCGAGGTGGAGAAGGAGTGAAGGATAAGTTAAAAGAGAGAAGGTGATGATCAGAGAGGGGGAATTGATGTAATCTGAAATATCACAAGGGTGAGTGATGACCAAATCAAGTGAGTGTCCACTCACATGGAAGAGTGAGAAGGTTCATTGATAGAGACCAAGTGGTGATGAGTTTAGAGACAGAGGACACTGTGGGGACATCTAAAGTGGTATTGAAGTCATCATATCAACACTTTGGGATACATTTACTAAAGTGTGGGCATGGCATGCTAGTACTGCATTGTAAATGCCATCATGTTTAAATTTCTAAAGTCAACATGGCTAAAGAAGAAAAAGTAATAATAAATGGATTTGGTCATATCTTATCAAGTATTAAGAATGGGATTGGATTGATGAGATATCTTGCAAAGGGGGTTTCTGCAAGGAAGAAAATGATTTATATATCATATTGTATAAGGATAATGCCATATTACTGTAGGACCGTAGGGAGAAATCATTCAATTGTCAGATTCGTGAATAAAAGATAAGGGAATAAGTCAAATAAAGTATAGAAATATATATGAAAAAAATATCACATTTCCAGTTAGTTTGTCCATGGCAGTGATGTAAAAAGTGCATTTTCAAGTTGAAACAGAAGAATACTACTTTAGGTTGTCTTCCAATGTTTTATAATAAGTGTTGGGTATCAGAATTGTATCATGAAACAGTGGTAGATAGTTTATCCAAGGTACAGATAGAGAGGTTTCTGAAAAAAATTAAATAATTACATTGATAAATGCATATATTGCCACCTGGTGAGGTTCAGTTATAGTGCAGCATAGGATCTGATTCAGAAATGGACACAATGTCGATGTCGGACTAAGTGGGGCAATTTTTTACCACTGTACATGCATCAAAGCAGCACTACAACATGTGTGAGGATGGATTAGCAATGGTAGTCGCAGTGAGGACTTCTGCTCAAAGTGAATGACAGGTAGTCAGCATGTGGGAGGTAATGGGAGGTGGTTAGAAAAATGCAGACATGTTGGGATTTCTGGGTGTGCCCTAGTGGGCCTCTGCAAATTAATTCACAGGTGCAGAGACCCCAGCATCTTAGGAGAGCCACTTTGCCTGAGATAATACAGCCTTACTCAGAAGTTCGATATGTGAGAGTGCGGCCAATGTTTATGATGTTCCTGTTTTTTTGTCGATAAATAGTAGCGACGGCTTTTACTCCAATCTCTAAATCAGGCTCATAGTATTGATTGTACTCCATATTTTGGGGTTGAAAGAGATCAGATGGTTATATCAAAACAAAGAGGGGCAGATGAGCAGTGATGTAACTGTGATTGTGTTACATAGTTAAGAAATCACAAGCACATTTCTCCCAGCAAATTCACACCCACAAAAATAATTCAGTACGATAGATCAGTACCACATAAGATGTATGATAAAAACATATGTAAAGAAGATGTCCACCAAGGATATATGTTCCAAGAAACCATACCACCATTTTCAGAGTAGCAGGGGCGGTGAGTCTGTAGGCTTTAAACATACATGCATCAGACCCTGTGTTGCTACCTAACCTTCCAACCATTTCCTGGAGAAATTTTCCTGCATCCCAGGGGCTTAGAAACTGGGTGGGGGGGGGCAGAGGAGGCAGTAGCTCCCCCACGATTTCTGTTGAATGGGCAAAGACTGAGTTCCCCCCCCATTAACTTCTATACAAAGACGATGGGGAAGAAAGAAATGAAAATAGGGATGAAACGATAATAGCTTAATTTGAACTCACCAACTGTTATCGTTTCTGTTTACCAAAATTGAAGTTATCTTCATATTTGTTCTGTGTACATTTTCTTCTTGCAAATGCTTTTTTTTCTTTCTTAGATGCCCCACTCATTTTGCTATCATAATTTTCAGTTAGCATAAGAAGAAACACGAGTGCAGGAAGCTGTGCTTCCCATTGAATGTTTTTGTAAGTTGTACGACAATGGAACAGAGAGAGCAAAGGATTGTGGCCTATGGATGGTTTAAAACATTAGCAGCAGTCTTATTGTTGCCAGTTCGTAGCACATATCTGATATTATAGCACATCTCATAACCAGTGAGTCAGTAACTATAGATTTAAAAATACTCCCTATCGAAAGAGATTAGGCTGTCAAACTAAATCTGAATAAAAACTAGGTTAATGACTACAAAAAATTGAAAAAATTAAAATGAACATTTGCATTTATCTATCTTTGTAACAGCTAATGTAGTAATTGGTAGTTAATATTAATAATTAATATTTATTTAATAATGTATAAATTAAATTTGGGTTGGCCAACCCCAGAAACACTGACGAAAATAACATAGGGTTAGGAGTCTTTATATAACTATAATCACTGTAACAACTGTCGTACAATGAGATGCCAAAAGCGAGAAAAAGGGGCTCCAGGCCCTATAATTGTCTTTGGTCTTTTGCACCCCATAAAAATTGTATCAAAAGACATTTTATTTAAGAGGAGTGACTTTGAAAATCAACTTCAGGTGTGTATTTTGTACACAGGGTAATGTACTTTGTGAGATATAAGACTGTATTTATATGAGAAAAAAATAAATAAAAAAGCATCAGTGTATAACAGTGACAAGCATGGTTTAGTGTTAAAGCTGTTAACTTTATTTGCAGTACATTGTTAGGTTGAAGTTAGTTTAGTATTTTGAAAAGCAAAGGAATGCTTTACAGTTTTTTTGTTTAATGTGCATTAATTTACATGTTTTAGAATATATTTATGTCATTTACAATTATATATCAGGTAATGTGTTGAATTTGCATTTTGTCATATATATTGTTTTTAATATATGCTTCTTAGTTGAACAGATTAATAATTAAACATATTAGAGAAGTAGTTTTAAAAGTTAATGAGGTGGTCCATTGATTAATTAGAATTTTTTTAAGAATTTGCACATTATATTATGTAAACATAGCTCATGACAAATGGCATAGCACATGGACTTTTAATGCACTATTAAATTGTAACTGTCCTGGGTAAAGAAATGCACACATTCGGCCAGAGAAGCTTAACTGTAATACATCACCTTTTCATAAATAATAGCTACCTGTCAAGGAAAAACTGCTTTCTAAGCAATAATTCAATTTAAAAAGTTGTTTGACTACTATATTGTGATTCTGTGAAAGGTCATTGTAATAGCGTATATGTCATGCAACTGAAAATAGCAGTAAGTATTTTAGAATAAAAAAAGAAAACTAATATCAAGTACAATCAACAGTATGTATTATTAGAAAATACAAACAAGCATACAAACAAAACATTAACAATATACCTTAGCTATACATGGTTAATTTATCATAACAAACCTTAACCAATATGTGCTATGTTAAAAGCCACATGATCTGATTTTGAGTTGCAGGTAAGCAACTAACGATATTTAACAAATTGTGCATATGTTGCAGACTCCATACAAATCTTTAGGCACTTGAGAGCAATTCAGACTTGTAGGCATCTCAGTGTTTTCTTTGCAATGGTGAATGGGCATTACTGGTCAGAAATGTTCTGTGGACAAGGCATGGGCGTATAGCCATAGATTTAACTTATTCTAAGTAGTGCATATGCACAGTGCACACCATTTTCAGTCATATACTGAATTCAATGCCTATTATAGGGTAGGTACAGTTTATGCAGTGGTGCAAGTATGGTGGTATGGGGTGGTTTAGCATACCATTAAGAATTTCATAGCCTGTACACTGTACCCCCTACCACTTTACTGCTAGCAGGACACAGTGCATTTTGTTTTCATGTCGGACATGAAACAGGACAAACTGCACAGAGAGGAGGCAGAGCTGGGACAGTGGCAGCCCGTGGTGGGTGGCACAATAAAGTTTTTTTTGTCTATAGATGCAGCGGTGTGATGTCATGATGTTTTGTACTGGATGCTGAAGAGAGGAGATGAGATGACTGTGAAGGTGGAGCAGCAAGCAGCAGCAGGAGGAGGTAAGTGTGGGCTACGCTGGTCTGGGGAGACATGGGTCATGGTTGGGGGCTGGAGATGAAGACACGGGCTGGCTGGGGATGATGGAGCACTCCTGAGAGATGTGGATGATGCTGAGAGACACAGGGGGGGCTAAGAGACACATAGGGGAAGACAAGAGACAAAGGAGGAGGCTGAAAGGAACAGAAAGGGAGGCTGATTGACACAGAGGGGGAGACTGTAAGACACAGGATGAGGAGGAGGCTGAGGGATACAGAGGGTTATGCTGAGGGACACAGGGGAGGGTGTTGAGGCTGAGAGATGGGGCAGAAGGCTGAAAAGCCAGGAGGCTGGAGTGATAATGCAGGAGGCTATCCCCAACAGGAAGCATGAAAGACAGGGGGCAGGAGGCTGTAATGACAGGAGACTGGAGAATCACAAGGGGCAGGAAGCTGGAAAGGATACAGGGGGCAGGAGGTGAAAAAGGGAGCAAAAGTCTGGTTGAACCTCTGTTGTAAGATGATGACATTGGTTATATTCCTATACAAACAGGCATCTTCTGGACCATGTGATTTCCTACATGAATAATGAATAGCAACTAAAGACACTGTCTGTCCAAAGAGTATCAGTTTCTTCAGAGGTTCCCGTGTTGCAGAGAAACCGCTATTTAGGTATTTTAGAATATAAGCTCTCACGAGCAGGGCCATCTACCCTCTTGTGCTACTCCTTACTATAGTGTCATTTTCTTCTTACTCACCACTAGGGCACCTAACACTTGGTTGCTTATGCTCTGTTGCTTATCTGGGTGATATGGTCGCTAATGAAGCAATATATATTATCCATGTCCTGTATTGTATTGTTCTGTAAATCACTTGTATACAATTTGTTTTTGTACTTTGTAAGGCACTGCGGAACACTTGTGGCGCCATATAAATAAATGATAATAATAATAATAATAATAAGGTGTATTTGAAATGGAATGGAAAGGAATGCTCCCAGAGTGACAAGAAATAGTTGGTGTGTCATGTTCTTACGCCCCCATTTTGAGTGGCCCTTCATGATGCATGGCCACACCCATTCTTTTGCAGTAACTTTACAGTATCACTAAGATTTGTTTCTATGTGCACTTCTCGGTGTAAATGCCGTTGATTGTGATGATGGCTGCTCTCAAGGCCAGAGCTCTGAGGATAATGCAATTGCATAGATAGGCATGTTTCAGAACATGGGTGTAAAGTATCATAGTATTTGCAATTGCTGTATGTGTCCAGAGTTGTAACCACAGTATATGTGGCACAGTATAAGGCCCACATATTTTAAGTGTAATGTATGATGGAAAGATCTACAGCCAATCCAGAAGATGACAAAATATCTAAGAACACTTGGATGACCGACTGTTATTCTGGCAACCTGCTAATGTGCTATTAAGTGGCAAGATTATCTTTTTTGCGAAACAAAAAAAAAACTTAACTCAAGACTATCTAAAGAAAACAGTAACACAGGTCAGTGAAAGTAAGCATATTTTGACAGTGTTGTACATTATGTCAATTGTTGGTGCTATCACTGTCACTGCAAATCAGTATGTATCTAGCAAATAAAAGCATTGGGATTTTGTTGATAAATCAATCAAAACATTTAAGCTTGCAACTCAATGTCAAGGAATCCTAATCTCTACAAATGTTGAATAGCATAAGAAAAATAAACAGTAAATAATGGCTGATTTAAATTTTACAATTAAGAATTAAGGAAAGACATTATAGATATATTAAAGACATTTATTTTAGAACGTATATATTGCACTACTAGGGGCTGTTAAAATAAGAGAGGAGAGGGCCCATGTGCAGACTCAGTGCAGGCCCCCTCCCCTCTAGCAGTGCAGTAGATTCTGGCTTGGTGAAAATGCACGTATCTCCAGGAAAATGGTGCCCGGCCCTTATTCCAATGGAAATTTCTACTGCACCTGCGCAAGTCACTGGGACAAAGCCTGCCATTATTTCCCTTTGATTTCTGCTGCTCTACAGTGCAGCAGAGCAGAGACTGGTGGTGCTCCTTAGAGTAACTGAATAGTTATTCAATTAAGCTGAGAGAAAAGAACTCTATCATAGGGCACACTTTAATTTTATCTAATATTAGACATATACTTAAAATTGACTTACTTAAAACACCATATAGATACAAGGTATAAAGTGCTGGGGTGTGTGTGCGTGTGTGCATGTACGTGTGTGTGCAAGTGTGTAAATGTGGGATATAATGTCCCTTATTCCTAGGGGGCGACAAGGTATTGTCAAAACTTAATCATATATAATTCACATATACATCACAAAAAATATTATAATGCACCAAGTGTCATTTTAGGCATTATTAACGTATGTTTACCAAAGCAAAAAGGCTTTTCACACATGAGAATATTCCTGTTGAAATTAATCATCACAGCTTGAACAGTGAAATATCCTTCACAGCCAATTAATAATAGCTTATTTTTTACTTCCCGCAGATAAATCAAGTGAGGGTGAGAAATGGCCATGTTATCTTTTGTCTTTCTGTGACTGTGAGGTGGAGCTTTTGTGTTTTTCTTCTTGTCATCCTATCTGTCATCTGTCAGGGCATACCATTATCTACTACCTTTTCTAGGAAGACTTTATTTATTAGTATGATGTCCAGCACCGGATCCTACCCTCTTAGATGAGGGGGGCTGCTGCTGCTGAAAAGCACTCACCCGGGTTCTCCTGGCTGGGTCCTGGCACCTGCACTATCGATCTGACAGGCACAGGGACTGGTGCATTCACACTAGTGGTGGAGTGCTGCAGATGCGCATATCACCGGCTTCCAAAGGGCTGCATTGTCTGCAGCCCCAAGGAGCTGGTTAGGGCTGGCAGAAAGGCAGAGAAGCAGCTTACTACTGGAAGCTGCTCTTTGCTAATAGCAGCCTGGACTGGCAGTCCCAGGGGGAGGAGACACCTCCCTCTGAGACTACCTGTTTATGTGAATGGCAGAAAGTGCTTCCAATGGGAAGCCACTGCCAGTCTCAGTATAGCAGGTGCAGTCTTGGACTGCACTGACTACACTGAGGTTGTGGATTTTACTTGGAGGGCTGCAGCCCTACAGCCCCTAGGCAAAATCCCCCACTGGTGATGTCCCATAATGATTCCATAAAAAATTTAAAAAGATATACTGCAGTATTACTTATTTACACAACAATATTACAACATACTGTTACAATAACAATAAGTTTCAAGGCCAAAGGCATTTTACTAGGCCCTGTGTGTCTTACAGTGGCCAAGTGAGTAAGACCAAAGACCATGTGCTCTTAAATCTATCTATGTGGTCTTCAATCCCTTCATAAAGTGTGATAATTAGTTCCTACAAGTTCTCAGTCAAAACCACTAAGGTAAATGGGAGCTTCATAGGACTTCCCAATGTTTTTTTAATCACATGTACAAACTATTTAGAGATAACTTGGATTATCTCCTGGATTAAGGAAATATTACTAATAAATATTTTAAAAAATAATTTTATTATTATTATTCTTTATTTATATGACATCACAAGGGTTCTGTCATGCCTTATACAGTACAGAAACAGAATGAACAAAACAAAAAAAGTTACTTACAGTAAAACATAATACAGATCATTCACAAGGTTTATAAACATTGCTGCAGCAAAAGCCATAATACCCACATTATACCCAAATAAGCAGTGGGGTGCCCAAACCCAAATATTTGTTGCTGCTATTGGAAGTGAGGAGGAGATGATGATGTAAGTGAGGGAGAGAAAATAACATGAATGAAAATGGCCCTGTTTGTGAGAACTTACAATATAAAGGGTAGTGGGAGAAAGACAAGAGTGACACAGAGGGGACAGACAGTGAGCAAGGAGCATAGGAGAAGATGAGAGATGGAAGGCTTTGATAAGGAAGTGGGGCTTGAGAGCCAGTTTCAAGTTTTGTAGAAGGGTAGAGAGTCTGATAGGGAGAGGGAGAGAGTTCCAGTGGTGGGGAGTGGCATGAGCAAAATCTTGGAGGTGGGAGGAAGTAATCAATTTGGAGAAAAGGCAGCATTCATTTGTGGAGCAATTGGATGGGAGTGTGAAGGGAGATAAGGTCAGAGTAGCAAATAGGAGAGGATTGAGTGAGTGCTCTGTAAGTGAGTATGAGGAGTTTGAATTGGGTTCTGGAGGAGGAGAGCCAGTGTAGGGCTTGTAAGAGAGGGTAGGCATACATAGTGCAATTGGAGAGGAAAGTGAGCCAGTAACAGCATTGAGAAAAGATTGGAGTAGTGAGAGACAGGGAGGCCAGATAAAATGAGGTTACAGTAGTCCAGTCTGATGACCAGTGAGTAGATGGGGATCTTTCTTGCCTCGAGGGTGAGAAAAGGTCGTATCCCAGAGATATTTCTTAAATGGAAATCTAGAACTGAAAAATGTACTGAATATGTGGTTTGAAGGAAGGGGGGGGTCAAGGATATCTGCAAGACAGTATACTTGTGGGATTGAAGAGATGATGGTGCTGTCAATATATAATGAATTGAAAGTAGGTGTGGTTATTCAGGAGGGTGGGAAGTTTAATGGCATAATTTTCACCAAGTTAAGTCTAAAAAAAGTGCTGGGACATCCAGGAGAAAATGACAGAGAGACAGCTGGAGATATGAGTGAGAAGAGAAAAGGAAAGATCATGGAAGTGTACGAGTGTCATCAGAACAGAGATGATATTATATGCCAAAGGAGCTGATGAGCTCATCTAAATAGGATGTATAAAAGGAGACTAGAGGAGGTCCAAGAGCAAAACCTTGGGGTATACCTATTGGTAGTGGGAGAGAAGTAGAAAGACAGCCAGGAAAGAGCAGTATTAGGCAGACCATGGGAGTAAAAGATTTGCAAGAGGAAAGGGTGGTCCACAGGGTCAATAGCAGCAGAGAGGTCAAGGTGAATGAGCAGAGAGTAGTGGCCATTGGGTTTGGCAGCAATAAGGACTTTGCTGACTTTAGTGAGGGCAGTTTCTGTGGAGTGGTGAAGATGAAAGCCAGACTAAAATTGGTCAAGCAGGGTGTGTGAGGGTAGAAAGTTAGTAAGGAAGTTGTGTACAATCCACTCAAGGAGCTTAGCAGCAATGAGGAGGACAGGGAATGGGTGGTAGTTATAGTGTCAGGATCATGGTTGGGTTTTTTTAAGAATTGGGGAGACAAGGGCATGCTTTAATGCAGAGGGGAGAGTGCCTGGTGAGAGGAAATGATTATAGAGATGGAAAGATGGAAACAGGCAACAGGGGAATATGGAATACTGTGAAAACCAGATTAGGGCCATGATTTTATCTCCAGATAATGGGGAGAAAGAAGTTAGAGTTAGTAAAATGGATGGGGAAGATGGGGAGAGGCAGGCTGGGAAAGAAGAGGTTGGGATGAAGATGGACTGGTGGTATGTGGTGTCTTGAAGGATGGATTAATTTTTAGATGTAAAGTGGGTTGCAAAGTCTAGGGTAAAAAGTGAGGATGAGGAGGGGCAATTTAGGGAGTTGACAGCGGCAAAGTGATGAAGGGGTTTGGAGGACAGGGCGGAGATTAGGGTCTTCAAATAACGCTTTTTAGAAAGGGAAAGCAAAGCACTGTACTGTAGGTCAAGATCAAAATAATTAAATGGAGGTATTTGCATTGGAGTGTGATTTCCTCAATTATTGCTTATCAGCATGTGAACAATTTTGCAGGTATCTGGTGTAAATTACATGGTTAAGGCATACATCTGAGATTGGGAGTAGTGACCATCAGATGAAAGGAAGACATTGTATGGGGACACAGCTTGATCAGGACAGGAGTTAGAGGCAATGGGGAGAGAAGAGAGTCAAGAAGGGAGGATAGAGGAGGAAGGACATAATGTCAATAGCCTCATGGTTACACTTGGTGATGGTAGCCTTGGGAGGCCAAGGTGAAGAAGGAGTGAGGGATGAGTTAAATGAAAAGAGATGAAGGAGGGAAGAGAGGGAATAGGCAATTGGTAAAGTCAGAGATAACACAATGGTGAGTGAAGACCAGATAAATTGTGAGTCCACTTACATGGGAGGGTGAGGCAGACCATTGAGAGAGAGCAAATAATGATGTGAAGGTAAGAAGTTTAGAGGTCAGTGGGAAAATTTATAGGGATATTGAAGTCACCTAAGAAGAGAAAGGTCTGAAGAAATGAAGTAGGGGAGCCAGGAAGCAAAGTTGGTAAGGAATTTACAGATAGGGCCAGGTGGATGATAGATAACAGCTGCTGAAAGGAGAACAGGTTGGAAGAGGCAAATAGCATGAACCTCAAAGGAAAATAATTCTGATTGGCATGAGTTGGAAGTAGAGTAGAAGGACCACAACACCACCACCATGCAGACCACCAAGGTATGTTTTTGAGAGAATGTGAGGCCACTAGAGGAGAGTGCAGTGGTAGAAGTGATGACTGAAGCAGAAATAAATCCAGGATTTGGAAATGACTAGGAGATTCAGGGAGTTGAAGATGAAACACTCATGGATTGGGATCAGTTTATTACAGACAGATTTTGCATTCCAGAGGGCACAGGAGAGAGGTACAGAGTTAAGGGGATATATGTGAATGAGATTGTCAGGTTTGTTGAGTCATGGAGGTAAGATTGGTTTGGAACAGGGGGATATGCAGAGCATTGGGATGGTGCTGCCAACTGACTGAGGAAGGAAGGCTGCTGGTGGTGGGCATTATGGAAGTCTAGTGTGACGTGAGTGGAGGTAAGGAAATGTGAATTGTGAGAAAGAAGGTTGTAGGACTTACTGGTGGGGTAGCAGGACAGTGATGGGAGAGAAGTGATTGTGAGATCTGTAGAAAAACAAAAAACAATCAATAAGAGCAGCAGGCAAAGTGGTAACTCCTTGCAATGACCAGTTCAGTAAGGAATGTTCTGGATAAAAAGAAAGCAGGTGTTTGAGTTGGAGGGTAAACAAACACACATCATTAGCAGATACTTATGGTAGAATGTTCTCCTTATGTTGTCTTCCATTTTTACTCTGATATACCTCTGAATTATGCTATATAAAGAAATACTAGGTACAAGACAATATAGAGAATTACTGTTTTCACTCAGTATGTAAAATAATGGATTTTCAACGTGAAAAAAAATATTTCTATAAAATAGGTATTTGATCCAGTTGGAATAATTTATGATTTCCAACAGTTGAAGACATCTGAATTATCCAGTTTTGTATGTGTCTACAAGTGTGCGACTATGTAGTGGCTAAGCTCCAAAACAAAATCTCATTAGCTGTTCCAAAAGATTTTGAATTACTGATGCACTTAGTTTTACTAAAATCTAACACAATAACATATATATACGAGATCTTGGGGAATAAGGGCCTGAATCAGACTTGGGAATAGAGGACCTCATTCAGAGGCACTCGCAAAATTAGAGTGCTCGCTCTGATTGAGGGCGGCCGCATCTGTTTTCTGAGCCAGCCTCCTGGCCGCTCGCTAGGCTGTGGGTGACCACCCACAGCTTTAGCGAGCGGCCAGGTTGATGGTCGCGATGGTCAAGACCATCGCGACCATCGGGGCTTGCGATGAGACCCTTGTGGTAGGGTGTCGCAGGGCCGGATTATAGGGAGGGCGACAGGGGTGGTTGTCCCAGGGCCCCCACAAATAGGGGGCCCCCACACACTGTCCCTGGCCAGTCCCTTCCCCAATATGAACATTTTTTTTATTTAATTGGAGCCGCCTGCCGCAGCCCGCGATTAAGCGCCGCTCTTCCCGGCATTTGGCTCCGCCCCCTTCTGCTGCTCCTGGCCTGCTGCCTCTGAAATTGGTAAGAAATAATGTTTATATGTGTGTCTGAGTGTGTGTGTGTCTATATGTATATATGTGTGTGTCATATATACTGTATATATATATATATATTATATATATATATATATATATATATATAGGGCCTCTACATCGACCCGCTTGCGAGCGCATCGGCACTTGAGAGCGGGTCTGAATGAGACCCAGACTGATATATCTCCCTCAACTTATCATCTTGGTGAAACCATGCTGCACTGCAGGTGGGGCAGATTTAAAATGTGCAGAGAGATTTAGATTTGGGAGGAGTGTTTCCAAACCAGCATCTAAATTGTAGAATAATAATAAAGCTGTGCAGTATTTGTGGGCTACATGCAAAAGCAGCCAGTATGTACCCCACATGTAAAAAAAAATATGTATTTACACCCCTTGCATTGCAATATGATTTGTTCAGGTTCACAGTTGAGACATATATCTCACTCTATTCCCAAGTCTGAATCAGGCTCTAAGTACAGAAGATAATTTTTTTCAAAGGTGTTGATTCATGGTGAATTGTAACACATGCAAAATCTGGTTTGTTTTGTGTGTATAAATATTGACCCATTAAATCCAGTGAAGGATGGTTTGTGTATTACACCATTTGTGAGAGACCTGCACATGGCCTGGATCTGTACTGCACATGTGTAGGTCTCCCTCTGCAAAATCACGTACAGTTCCCTTAAGCTGCAGCATGTCAGGGAGTGCCAAAGCCAGGCCTTGCTTCCATCATAGACTTCCAGGCCTTGGCTACGGAGCTGCGAAGGCCAATCTGAGTAACTTTAGGGTTACTCAGATTGCTGATGTTCTCTCTGATGATGATCTGATGCTGCATCATAGGATGCAGTACTTCATTCTGCAATGCAGTCAGGAGACATCTATTTACACTAGGAGCCTCCTGTTGCATTAACATATTAGCTGTATGGTATTGTACAGCTGCCTCCTTGTGGCTGGGTAATACCGTACACCTCTGCATCAGGAGGATAACCATAAAATGGTTTTTATGCCTGCAGCAGTGCCTCACTGCCTCCCCCTCCCTTCCTATTTCTTCTTTTTCCCATTTTAACATAAACCTTACATGATAACAGAGCTACTAATTTTAAACAAAAACAGTTTTATTAATATATGATGTATATATTTTAAGATTATTATTATTATTATTATTATTATTATTATTATTATTATTATTATTATTATTATTATTATTATTATTATTATTATTATGTAGTAGTAGTAGTAGTAGTAGTAGTAGTAGTAGTAGTAGTAATATTACTATTAATATTGTTACTAATATATTAATACAATTAATATTATTATCCATTATTTATAAAGTACTGATATAATATGTAGTGCTATATACTTTATTAAGCAGATCATTACACAAACAAATGACACAGAAGTTAAAGATACAGTAATCAGGCCCAAATGGTGTTACAATATAAGAAATGTGTCAGGTTGTGGCCTAGGATCAGCCATTACTCACCACAGCACCGGCTTCCACTGGTCCCTCAGGTGATCAGATGTCAGGTGCTATGGCGAGTAAGGCACTGAGTATTATACCTTGGCCATCTGGACCTCTGTGAGTTGTGCTTTGCCTAGTAACTGGGGTTACCATTATGGATGCAGCCATGACAGTTCACATCACCTGACTAAACTTTACCCAATGGTAGCATGGTGGTGGTCAGCTGACGCTGTCCACCAATGATCTGCTACCTCAGGTTATAAAGCCTGTCTCTGGACAGCAGGAAGTTGCCTGTGCATCGTTGTCGCTACCCTGTGTATTGCTGATACCCTGTTCCAGGTTCCCTACGCGATCTCCTTGTGAATCCAGTGCTAACACCTGGAGTCACAGTGTGTCTGAACCATCTTGCCTGTGAGCGATACAAGTGCCAACACCTCGAGCCACAGAGTATCTTTAACATCTTGCCTGTGTACACTACTAGTACTAACCTTTGTGCAGCAGTGCATTTAACATCTCGCTTGTGTGGAACACAGATACCACCATCTCACACAATAGTGCATCCGCATACCTTACCGGAGTGCAACACTAATACCATCATCTGATGCAATAGTGGGTCCGCATACCTTACTGGAGTGCAACACTAATACCATCTTCTGATTTAACTTGACATCCCATTACCCAGCCAGTCGGCATCACTAGTACCATCATCCGATGCACCTGTGCGTCACATACCCTGTCTATAGGTCACGGTGATAGTGCCTCAAGCACTTGCCAGTTGAGTTCTATGCTAGTATCCAGGTACTTCTGGTAGAAGTACAGTCCTCGCGGCATTGTTTATTTGGTCTCTGTTCCCACAGTTTCAGACACCGGTAAAAAGGGTCGTGACCTGCCAGCTGGGTGCAGCGAAATACCCATATTCCACTTGGAGGGGTCACTGGTAAACACCTCCCAGTTGGTTAGACTCAGCGCCTTTGGACAGGTCTCGTCAATGTCTGATTCTGTAGATGAGGAGATCCTATATTCTGGTCCCACGCCTCCAGCTTCCCTCTCCTCCAGGAACCTCAGCTTCCATCCCCTCCGTAGGGGATTCCGTTAAGCCAAGTGTGACAATATGTTGGTAACATTAGATACAGAAGTTTGAAGTACCATTGCAGCTGTTAGTAAAGAATGTGTGTGTCTCTGTTGTTCAAAAGCAGCATTATCAGCTATCAATATTAAAACAATCATTGGCAACTGTGCAGCTTGAATCAGAAAATACAGTGTGAGTTGCAGAATTAAAGCAACTCATTGTTAAAGTGTTAATAAGTGTTAAATCATCATGCTGATGGTAATCATAACTGACTTTTACCATTTATTGTAGTTGAATCACCTAGCTCTTCATTTTTGTGCTGAATAGGCACTCTTGTGTTATTCTGCCTGCTTGGAATAGCTGTGTGTAGCATAGTGTTTTTCTTTAGCATAGTGCTGACACTAAAGAGGCAGTGCAGCTCTCCAAACAAGTAAGATCGCAACAGAACTGATGGTTGATAGCAATGACAGTTAACTGATGGTGTCCAGCAGCTGAATAGAAAATCCATTCAGAAGATCTTCTTAACAACCTTTCCTTGGTGTGATGATGGCACTATCATGAAATTCTCACCTGCCTTAACTGTTTTCTATTTGTGAGAAAATTATTGTGTGGGCCATAGGGCACAGAGCTGATCTACAGCACATCCATCACTAACTTATGTCTGTATGCCACCATGGTTCTGTTGTGCTGTATGCTGCATATCCCTCTGGCTGAATAATGAAATTCTATTAAAAAAATAGTCAACAGTAATTCAATATGGATGCTTGGGAATATTCACCAATCGCCATAAAATAATACTGATGTGCAATCAATTATTATCAAAAATTTGTATTACATAATAAAAAAGCATAGGATACACCTACGTGATAATAACACAAGTTCCCCTGCTTAACGGGCATGTCCTGATAATACATTTTATTTTTCCCATGTAGACAGGTAAAATACATATGAGCATCCCACATCACATGCATGTTAGCTTTTGCTCTTCCCATCACTATGAAAGCTCCCAAAAGCATATGTCTATCTTTACTTAAATAATTATCTTAGAACTATTGCACAAACCATAATTGATCTTGCTGCAACCTTTGCAGTTACAGTATATTCCTTGAATGTGGATGGATTACTATACTGTGATGGCTGCCTGGAGTTAACAATCAATGCCTTGTGAATCAAGTTATGCTTCTTCTGCAGTGTTATTTAACCCCATTGTGTTAACTGACTGTCCCTGTGCTATTACAAGTAAGAGCTCTGGAATCAGCATGGTGTAGCAATATGATACTCTGAGGAGTGTAGACCTACATTCAAACTGTCATGTTCTATAAATACAGTTATTCATGACAAGCAGGATGAACATTACTAAGGAAGACAGTTATTACAGTAGGGGATGTGCTGTAACTGCACATTTTCAGACCAGTAAATGCTGCTATGGGCATGTTAACTGTTATATTAGGTAGTAATAAACATTTGAAGCTAAATTACATCAGGGTATATATATTAATTTCTAAAAATTGTTAACCTGAAATAAGCCTGCAATTATAAATGTTTTATATATACTATACACATGTTTTCATGTTTCATGCAGTCATCACGTCAGATATAATGAAGCTACAATTGATAATGGTACATTAGTTTGTTTCATGATACAGATTTGTCAGTAATCACAAGCTAAATACAAATCTGAATTAATTAATATAATCTCACATTATTGTCATTCTAAATAAACATATTCCAAAATGTAACAATAGAGATGGAACAAGTCTTATGCACATAGTTAGAAAATTAGAGGAACATGAATATTTTTGGCAATATAATTTACAGAAAAATAAATACAGTAGATGCAGAAATGTCCATAAAGGCCCTGATTCTGAGTCTATTGCAAGTCTAAAAATGGGCACAGCCCATGATTATTATGGGCACATGTGTCATACCATTCATACGCACCATGACAGAGTGTACAAACGTTTGGTGCATGGTGGCTTCTCACCATCTATGACCTGGGCATTCCTGGGTGGTAACTGGGCAGTTAGTGTGTGTGCATGAAACAGATCCATCTTGTGGTAGTGACATGCAAATGTAGGTAAACTTCTGTGCTTCTTTAAGGTCATGCCTTTTGCAAGCAGATCTTTTGCACCCAGCATGGGTTGAGTGTAAGTGCCAATATTTATGATGATGGCTGTAGCTGCAGATGGAAGAACAATGTGACCATACACATAAAGATGGTGGGTGCTGCTCACATAGATGGTTGGATAATCACATTAACTTAAGGTAGTAAAACTTACTGCTGCAGATGATGCTTTGCATCCAACAAAGATTTGGAACAAATATTAGTAGCTCATATTCAGAACTGCATGAATCCTTGAGATATGTATATATTTATTAGAGATGTGCGGGTTCGGATTTACTTTGTTCTTTTCGCCAAAATTATCACAAATTCGGATTAGTTCAGAGTAATTTTATTGGCTATTCAAAACACGTGATATCTAATAGCCAATAAGATGCCGATTTTGAGATTCAAACATATACGAGTAAAACCAAACCCGCACATCTCTAAAATTTATGCATTTGAGTAAAGAATGACTATAGGCTATTAATTGTATCACCATGCTTCATCCTGGGTTGGAACAGGTTGGGGAGACTGAATAGGAGATTTGAGAGGAGTAGATGAATGTAGGTGGTTTGAGCCAGGACCTCCTCATGTATAGATGTGGGGAGATAGACATACAGCAGTGGATGATGGGCTTGAAGGCGATAACAGGAATAGAAGTCTTTATTGAACAGCAGATAGGAATGGAACTGAATATATAATACTGAATGAATGAGCAGAATCCGATTGGGACCAATGATGCTGGATTGAGAGCTGGATCGGTTTGAGACCAAAGTTGATGAATTGCAGAACTTGATGGATTGAACCCGATGTTGAAAAATTTACGAACTTGATCGGTTTGAGACTGATGTTGAAGAATTGAAGAACTTAATTAATATAAGTCAGATGTTGAAGAACTGCTGAACTTGGTCAGTAGAGACTGATGTTTAGGAATTGAGGAACTTAATTTATAATAGCCTGATGTTGCAAGCATCGGATGAGACCGATGGTTGAAGGTATTGGCTTGAACCAATGGTTGCTGTAATAACAAGTCTCAGTGGTAAATCCAGACTGGTGTGCAAAATGGTATAGGAGACTTGTTTACCTTTTCTAGAACTGGATATAATGGACTGAGGGCCTAATTCAGACCCGCTCGTGAGCGCTGACATAGTCAAACATGGCTGTGACAATACTGTTGTTCTGGAAGGAACTGACATGCAGTTTGTATACCATAATGCTGGGGAGGCACAATGTGAGCAAGTGAATGTGGAGAGCCATCTCCATGGTCAGTGACAGGACACTGAGCAGACAGGGCAGGAGTAGGCCTCAGCACCAGCCGGGAGCAATATGCAGCATAAGCGGACCTCTGTGCTATCTGGGAGTGATGCACAGCATGAGCGGACCTCAGCACTAGCCTGCACATGTACTGGTGAGGTAAAAAGGTGGTTTTAAGTGTCCAAAGCATGACAACAAGGATTTAAACAAGCCAACTGGCCAACCCATAGTATTATAGAATAACAAAATAACTTTACCCTACTGCAGCATACAGATGACTCCCTACCAGAAAGAGGCATAAAGAATGAAAAAGCTTCTTCAGGGACACTAGAAATATTCTGCAGATGCTCAACCATACAAATTGGAAAATATCTACATAATTTACATGCCAGGTCACTGTATAACTGTATTGATAATGCAAAACAGTACAATGCATTACCTGTTCACTCAATCTATGTTATAAAATGAACATGTTAAATTTGAAAGTATGACGTACATACTGTAACAGTACTGAAACATACTTCTAGAATAACATGAATTTCTTCCATGAAATGAAAGCAATCAAATGTTTATTTGTGAAAATAACTTTTATTCAATGCAGATTCAAACATTTTAACATTAGTAAAACAACATATATGGGTCTATTTAATAAACAGAAAAATGGCTTTTCTCCAGCCATGTTTTCATTTCTGCATTTTAAGCCTGCAGACCCACATTGGTTTTAATGAGGCCTGTGCAGGAGTGGTATATATAAAGTTTCTCTTTTAATTTTTTGACAAACTGAACACAATTTCAGAATGGTGTTATTTGCCTTTTTTGCCTGATGTAGTAGAGAAAAGAAGGGAAGATGCGTTATGTTCCTGCTTTCTAGCACAATTCAGCACTCCACCGGCTAACAATTAGCACTCATTTAAGAAGAGTTGTTGATGCTCATCATCCTGGAAAAGGTTACAAGACCATCTCTAAAGAGTTTGGACTCTCCCAATCAACAGTCATGCAGATTGTGTACAAATGGAGGAAATTCCAGACCATTATTTGTCGACCGACAAAGATCATGCCAAGAGCAAGGCATCTAATACAGTAGTTTGCAAGGTCACAAAGGAACCCAATGTAACCTCTAAGCAGCTGAAGGCCTTTCTCACATTAGCTAATGTTAATGTTCATGAGTCCACCAGTAGGAGGACACTGAACAACAATGGTGTGCATGGCAAGATTTCATGGAGAAAGCCGCTGCTCTGCTGCCCAGAAGACTAATTGAACAATGTTTTGTGGACAGATGAGTCCAAAAGAGAGATTTTTGTTTGGAGAAAGGAGAACACTGCATTCCAGTATAAAAACCTCATACCATCTATGAAACATAGTAATGGTTGTATCAAGGTTTGGGCCTGTTTTGCTGCATCTGGCCCAGGATGACTTGCCATCATTGATGGGACAATGAATTCTGAATTATACCAGAATATTCTAAAGGAAAATGTCAGGATATCTGACCAAGAGCTGCATCTCAAGAGAATGTGTGTCATACAACAAGCTAATGACCCAAAGCACACAAGTTATTCAACCAAAGAATGGTTAAAGAAGAATAAATTTATAGTTTTGGAATGGCCAAGTCAAAGTCCCAGAGGCAGATTGGACCACTGGGAAGCCGGGACTGTCCCCCCTACCCCAACATCTCTGCTTCGAGGAATGAATCATAACTGCTGAGATCAGGCAGTATTCAGACCTTCTGCGCATGAGCAGAAGCACATTGCAGACAGGGCTGAATAACCAGCGGTGCTGCTGGTCAGCTTTGATGCCTGCAAACTAAAGCAGCATCCAAGACAGCACACATATTGGGGCCGTCTGACACAGTGTCTGCCTGGCCCCTCCCTCCTGTCTCTGAGCTGTGTGTATCAGCCCAACCCTCCTCTTCCTGCTCCTCGCATGAACTGTCATTGGACAGCTTGTGGCTGTGCTTCCTTCACTCATAACACTGTCTTGGTTCCCTGCTGCTGCTCTGTACTGGAAGAAATACAGGTACCATGGGGGTTTGTGTATAGTGAGTGGTAGTATTGGGGGACTGTGTATACTGAAAGTTAGTATGGGGGCTGTGTATACTAAGGGCTAGTATGGGTGGGGGTCTGTATACAGAGGGGTAATATGGGTGGGGTTGTGTATACTGAGGAGAATTATGGGGGGTTGTTTATACTGAAATGTAATATGGGATGCTGTGTCTACTGAGGGGTAGTATGGGGGCTATGTATACTGCATTATAATAAAGGGTGCTGTGTGTACTAAGGAGTAATATAGGGGTTATATATACTGCTATGTAATATGGGGGTACTGTGTGTACTGAGGGGTAGTATGGGGAAGGGGGAATGTGTTTACTGCAATGTAATATGTAACTGACGGTCATTTCAGAGAGGACTTGGAAGCAGAGTGATTGATAGATGGAGCATTTTTGGGAGGTAACGGGAGATGATGAGTAAAACCCAGGCGTCAGGACAACTGTTTGGGGGACATGTCTCATCTATTTTCTATTTATTGCACCTCTGAAAGTTTTTATAATCAGCAAATAGAAAGGTAGTGGCATTATGTAAATATGAATGTTATATAGCAAGCACCACTACGGTATACAGAAGTATAAAACACTATGGGCCTGATTCTGAGTCAGACACAGTAAAGTGATGCTTTCCATCAGCGCATGCATCTGAGTTGCACCGCGCATACATCCTGATGGTGTTCGTACAGAGTCTCAGTACATATATAGTGTATTAGAAATGTGCTGGGCATTCCCAAGAGGTTACAGGGGATTGGCTAGTCAGATGTAGCATAGTATGGGCATGTATTTGGAGTGACATTGGTGGGTTGCTGATAGTGGTTGTGTATAGAGATGCTGAATCGCTCACATCGGAGGCTAAACTCAGATGGATAATCTGCACCTTGTAGCATAGGGCTTTTGCAAGTTTCAATGCTGTGACCGATGGTGGAGTATAAAAATGCACAAAGCATGATTGCAGCGTCTGTAGTATTTGAAAGTGGGCACCACAGTCCTTGCACATTCAGATACACAGATGTACACCAGGGAAGGGCATTGTAGTATAATTAGCATAAAGTCACAGGTGCAACTCAAAAAAACTCAGAAAAAGACACAACTGCCGCCCACTCCCTGAATAGACCCGTCCCCATTAGGGCTGCTTTAAAAAATGTCATCTAATTTTTTTTTCTCATTTGTTTGATTCGATTTGAGACTTGTGTGAAAATATGATGTCATTTTAGGCCAAATTTCAGCAAAAATATAGAAAATTCTGAACTGTTCTCAAACTTTCAAACATCACTTTATTTACAAAAGTGCAGGTTTTTAGAAGTGGCCTTGTTGCCCATAGCAACCAATCAGATTCTACTTATTTATCTAGTACCTTCTAGAAGATAATAGCCAGTCTCTGATTGGTTGCTATGTGTAACAACTCCACTTCTAAAAACCTGCATTGTGTAAATATACCCAGTAGGATCTTATGGGGCTTGGATAAAGTATAATGTTGACTTTTGACAAAGCTACATTCATCTCTGTCAATTAATGTTATATATTTGTATTAGAAAAAGTGGGTCATGACAGATTTATTTTTTTAGAAACACCTGTGTATACTATTATGGCACAGACATTTTATCTCAGAAACTACTTTACACTGTTATGGGTTTTTTGCAAATAGAAAATGGACTGAATTGAAAAACAGGTAAAATTAATTTTCTGCAACATTAATACATTTAGATGAATACACTGCTATCAAATGTTTTATTTCAATTGTGATGAGTCAAAATATATTTTGTGATTTTGTAGCAAAATAAATAAAATATCAGTGGATTGTCTGCAAATTTTCTAGAAAAGGGCTTCAAAATTAATTATGACAATGATCTTTACAACAAGATCTTTCTAATTACTTCAAATACAAATTGATACCTTGAGAACTAAGAGTTCCAAACAGAATAGTAGACAGCTCTTGTTGTGTGTTCTATTATCTTGATTAATATATTCATTGGAGTACTGGGAAAACAACACATTTACACAGGAGATTAAAGTAAATTAAAACCAATAAAGAATGATCCTGATTGTATTTAATTAGCCAACATTTTGTCATGTTCTCTATGAATAATTCAGATTAACAACTCATTCTTTAAAAAAATTATATATATAAATATATATCCATGAATGTGGCAAAAGCTTTTGACACAATATATGTATAAATATATAAATATCTAACTTAATAAAAAATATATAAATACAGAAATCCAATGCTTTGGAAAAGAGGCAAACAGAAAAGTAAACTCTTTTTCTCTAACTCCAAATGTATGTATGTATGTATGTATGTATGTATTTATGCTGCATCTGTGAAATCCCTGGCAAATTACCTTTGATTTCTCTGCAAGTTTAACACGGGATGCAATTGGGAAGCCGGCTGACATTATACCGACAGCCGGCTTCCCAACTGTCATATCCTGGCGAGGGTGAAATGCCCGGCGTCTACATGTCGATGCCGCTCATTTCACCGATGCCGGGAGACCAGCGCCCGGCAACCCGATCAAAGGGATGCCGGGCGCCACAAGCGGACAGCCACAGGTGGTGGAGGGTTAGGTTTAATGCACCTGGGGGGATTTAGGATTAGGCACCCCCCGGGAGGGTTTGGGTTAGGCTAGGGGGAGGGAGGGTTAGGGTTAGGCACCGCTGCCTAACCCTATATATATATACTTAGGTTCCATGTGTATTATTGTTTTGGTCTCCTGATCTGCATATGCCCAGCCATGTCTGTTTCTAGTTTACTACATATTTGTGGAACTCTAATTATTGTTTCTATCAACTGCAAGTACAATATCAAATCTACATAGTGAATTCCATCTCTGATGTTTTCCAACTGAAAGTTATAGACTGTTGAGTCACATTATTATGACCACCACCTAATAGCCAGAGTAACCGCCATATACAGCATGGATAGCAGCTAGATGGGCTGGGAGTGACTCAATAAGGTGCTGGTAGGTTGGCACACATATCTGGATCCATACTGACACTAAGGGGTAATTTACTAAAGTGAGAGTTTTTAGAAGAGAGTTTTAAAAGTGATGTTGCCCATAGCAACCAATCAGATTCTACTTAACATTTAACTAGCACCTTCTAGAAGATAATAGCTAAAATCTGATTGGTTGCTATGGGCAACATCACTTTTAAAACTCTCTTCTAAAATCTCTCACTTTAGCAAATGTACCCCTAAGTGTTGCCTACCCCTTCAGTCTAATTTAACTTTTGATTAATTATTTTACATTTTTTTAACTTTGTGTGAATAAAAATAATGTGTACTGTAGGTGTTATATTGTTAGATTCTTAGAATTGATAACAAGTTTTCTTTAGAATTAATTAATTTAGAAAAATATGCTATTCCTTATGTTTCCACATTTCAATAAACAGTTCATTTGAAAAGGATAGGGCTACCATTTATTTTCACAAACATCTGTTAATTATACTATAGCAAAAAAGGCCTTAAAGGTAGCAATGAAGTCAAAATTGCTTCGCTAGAATTGGACTTTACAAGTAGCATAGAATTTGGCCATGTCAATCACATCTAAGCCAAAGCCATTGTTATTATTTCCCTCCTAAATTATTACTTTCTTTTCAGTTGGAATGGGCTAGAAAATTGAAAACCTATTTTACATTTTAATATTGTTTATTTGAAGTTTTTGAATAATTTAATATAGAACAAATGGACATGTATCATCTTTGTCAATCACTGCTACTATATTAGAGCACTAGTCTATCTGTATGCTAATGAGATTACTTTTGCATTTGCAATTTTGCATTGTGAACCAAAAATACTACTCTTCGTTTCCCACTGTATGTTGTAATAAACATGTATATTTGTGTAGACAAAGAGGTACATAGAGAAATAAACAACATTATACATATTTATATAAACTCTCTACCTCTATATGTATATACATATATATATATATATATATATATATATATATACACACACTTTCATATTTTAATGCATGCAGCTAATGCCAGTGAGATGTGTGCATTTATTACTCAGTTGGACAGTGTAATAGACAAATTACTTGATGCTAACTTGGAAGTAATGGAATTATATGCCAGAATGTTTAACGTTATAATGCCCACATGGTTAAAATGCTTTAAGTAGTGTTACAACCATGTCGGGATAATAGCACCAGCATTTGCATTTTGATACAGGGCCTGTTTCAGAGAGGGACCCAATGCCGATATTTAAGCACATTGAGCGATTGTTTGCCATTGTGCATGCATGTAAGCTGCACTGCTCACAGGCAGCAATTAAATTGCAATTACGCTTACACATTGGATTCACTCGCAAAGTGAGTAAAAGGTAGTAAGAGATTGGGGGAGGTCAGGGGGAGTGGCTAGAGAAACACAAGTGTGCCTGACTGCTTAAACACTGTTTTCAGGGCATGCTTAAATTAGCCACTGCTCGCAGCAGGAGAGCACTCTGCATGTCTGGAGGCCTGCTCTATCTGTGACAGCTTAGACTTACTCAGAAGCCTGATGGTCGCCTGATCCATGAACTATGTTTCCAGTTTTGTGTGTGAGCTGTGGATGTGAAGTGCTTTCAATGGACGTCTCTAAGCACTGGACAGCGAGTGAGTCATTAGCATATTTATGCAATTGTGTGAGAGAAAGCAGCTGTGATTGCATTTGCATCGATCACTGAATCAGTCCCACAGTCAATATTGACACACAGTAGTAACTGTCAAAATAATGAATACATACCACAGTAGAAAGAGAAAAAGTAATCCCTGCAATTTGCCAGTGACATACAGGGACAAAGACGTGAAAGTCTCCACTTCAGTACATACCTGATGTTCCAGCATTTTGATGGGAAGCTGCCCCAGAGGACCACCAAGTCCAGGTGAAAGAGTTTATGTTATTTAATATATACAATTACCTCCTTTATGTTTTATGGCACTACTCCTGCTATTATGCAGGGGGCACATCACTAGTTAGAGGACAATTGAAGAGACCATTAAAGTAATTTGTAATATCCATCATTGTTAATAGTGCTGCAATGTTTGCTTACATTGGTTAGAGAAAGACTTCCTTTATATTTACTAGCAATATTTAAAGGATCCCAATGTGCACACACCCTTGTGGTAGGGTCTCATGGCCGCAAGCCCCAGAGAGCTTTCGGCTCTAACAGAGCCGCAAGCTCTCCCACGGACATCACTGGTGATGTCAGTGGGGCCACCCCCAAATGGCAAGCGTTCCTTTGGGAACGCCTCCATTTGGCCGGCCACCCCCGGCCCAACCACCAAACAGGGCGAGCTGTCACTCACCATCGACAGTTCGCCCCCATTGGTGCGAGACCCGGAGCGATGGAGCACCCGTCGCTAGCCGGGTCTCGCGCATGCGCACGACGGAGCCGGCTCCGTCATGCGCATGCCTAGTGGGCAAACATCGACCTGGTTGCGAGCGCTCAGTGCTTGCGACCGGTTCTGAATCAGGCCCAAAGTTACCTACAAAGTTCCAGGTCGGTGTACAAAATTTACCTAGGACATTAGTCTTTTCTGATGGAGATTATTTCAAAAGTAAAGTTTATTACATTTTTTTATTGTTTTTTTTTTATTTAGATTTTCAGTGAAAAAGTTAACTGGGGACTAAGAAGGAGGAAAAGGGAAATAAGTGATAAATAATATTGCATACAATTTTTAGGAAATATAATAATAGAAAAACAATACAACAACAATTTGGCGGCTTAGGGCATAAATAAACAAAATATTTTAAATACTATAATAAAGAGGCAAAGGGGATAGAGCAGGAAAGCAGGAAGTCAAGGTACAGCGGATGGTTGGAGGGAGGGAAGGATAGAGAAAAAGGGGAAGATTCGCCCAGAGAGAGATGTTAGCAGGTACATGGAGCAAAGTCAGTATTGAAAAGGAGAGGGGGCTTCAGTAGTTATTGATCCAAAAAGCCAAATATTGTAAAGTTGAGAGTTTGGTAGGAGAATTATAATGACTAATATAAATATATTCCATGTGGTAGACCTGGCAAAAATATTAGGAGACCTGGTAGACAGAACATGATTAGTAGTACTCACATTAATATAGGTGCAATGTAAATTTGTATATAGGTGTTCCCACTCCAGTGAAAGCTGATTGGGGCTGTAACTGCAATCATAAGCTGTGCACCCTGTGAAATACCTCACTAGCACTTGTATTCTGTCAATTTAAGTTAAATGATCAGAATACAGTATATAATACAATCTCCTCTATTGACTAATAACAATGATTCAAAGGAGATAAAAGTCAGAATTACAGGTCTCAGCATGGTAATACCTATTATCATGTATAATATTAGGATGTGCAGCCCAGCAGCTCCTTGTTAACATGGAAACAAGCCGTGTAATCCTGCAGTGTATATGGGTAACCTGGGGCATCTGACCCGGCTCCCATTTACAGCATGGGGAGATCCAGAAGTCCCAGCACTTGGTGATGATGTCATCTCCAAGCCAGGGGCATATCTATAATGGGTGCCTCCTGGCCGCTCGTATAGCTGTGATCTATGCATGCACAGAAAAGATGTCCCCTGGGAAAATAGGCGCTTGCGCCATTTTCCCAGAGACCCGTGCATGTGCTGTAGATTCTGGCATGAAGCCAGAATCTACAGCGCTCAGTGCCACTGAGCCACCATCAGAGAGGAGGGGGCCCAAACGGAGGTTGCACACGGGCCCCCTCCTCTCTTAAAACACCCCTGCTACAAGCACCAGTAGATAAGTACACATGGGTACAGTGTGAATGGTGCCGTCCTAGGTGGGTCTGTCCTGTCCTGGGTCTGACCCAGTTTGGAACCATGTTCCAAATTCTGGGACAGACCCAGAACTTTGTTGTGAAAGTTGTACAAGACATGATAGTCTTTAGATTAGCTAATTGGGAAAAGAGACCTTCCAAATTTGTAAGGAATCAGGTTTATGTGCTTAAGGGAAGGTTACATTTAAACATATAGTAAAATGAAAATGGATGTCTTGGGAACTGCTCTGGGAGCAGTAAGATTAGGAATAGGTGCATTGAATACAATGGATCTAGAAGTCTTAAGAAATTAATTAGGTACAGTAACCTGGCACGACATAAAGGAGAAGGATTTAACACACAAATTGACAACTGTACATGCTCAAAATGAAACTACTTTATCTTCCCAGAAAGACTGAAAAATAACTTTAAAGTCACAGTAACAGATAGTTTGATCCAAGTACAGGAATAAATACAACTGCTCTTTCCTCATCCAGTTATCTTCATATATTAAACTAATGATTACATTACTGTTGACCAAATATTTTCATCTAATTCTAAGGAAACATTTAGATAATATAAAGTCTGATGTTACAATAAGTTACAGTATATGAAATGGTGGCTGGGAAAATATCATGGCTGCAGTGTTTTGACTTGTACATAGTTAACTCAGGTTCCTGTTTCAGGAGGAGAGCTTAAAGCATATGCTATTATTAAATTAGGTAATGTTCTATCCCCAGATATGGTATTACACCAACGGTAAATCGTGATTTACCTATTTACTGTATGAAGCAGATTCACCAAGCATGTTAGATATTGTTGGGTGTTGGACAGTAAGGGATGCTATGATTTGTCAAGGGAACCAAGATAGTATTATTAGACAAACAATATTGAAATAAAAAGAGCATATGTTTGATGGATGTAATTGAACATCATCTCTTTTTGACATTGAAGTTGGTGCTGGTATCAAATGCGTAATGACACAAAATATTCTGTGTAACTGTATACAATAAACTGTAACCAAACAACAAGAGAGTAACTGTACTCCAATTACTCTAGAGAAAAGGCTTAACAGAAAGCCTAATGCACCAATACATCTTCAGCATATTCCTCTGAAATTTCAAGCAGATTTGAAAACTTGGTTACAGGAGTTTGGGAAGGAGGACGAAATCATGAGAATTCTAAAATCTTCAGAAAAGCAAGAACATAATGAATAGACACTTGTACTGTAACATGCTCTTGCAGAGGATGCCAAGATCCTTGGTGGTAAAAATCTGTTTGGATACAGCACCAAAGCCACAGCTTTCTTTAGCATTTTGATTCATCCCATTGTTGTAATAATTGTAACCACCGTTTTGTTATGCTTTTGTGTATGTATGTAAAAATACGGAAAATAAACACAAAAACTAAACAGTACACTTGAGGTATGTTAGAAGAACTCAGTTTTGGATTAACAAGAATTATATTGAAATAGGAGTTTAAGTAGATTTATAGTACCATAGTGTATCAAAGATAGGACAATAGGAGTAAAAAACTAATATTAAAATAAGATTATACTGTAGGATAAGAGATTTATAGGGACATGTGGAGGAGCAGGTTAAGTCCTTTCATCTTTCCATTAGAGATTTGGTGGTGACATTGAACTGGCTAGTGAAGGTGACCAGCCAGCAATGGGTCAAGTAAAAATAAAATGAAACAAAGAGAGTAAGGTTTCTTGGGTCAAGTGAGTCCTACTTACCTAGGAGGCTACTCAAGAAATAAATAGAAAATGGTCTATTTGACTGATATCAGGTGATCACAAGTTATAATTTATATTGTGGTACTAAGTAGATTGCTAGAAATGCCCTGATGAACAGGACTCACAGTAAGACCCTAATATTGATACACAGAATAGAAATTGCACAAATCAATGTATAAACCCATCACAGGTACATGGCACTACAAGGATAAGCATACACTCTGACCACTAATCACAATCATGCTTCACAGAAAGTGATACAGAAAATGGAGGTTGCTCAAATCAATATATAAGCCCACCACAGGGGCATGAAAGTCTAGACAAGAAAAAACAAAGATTCCCCCAGCATACTGACACTTTGCCATGGCTGGTGGCTTACCATATATTTGCAAATGTATGCAACCGAGATCTCTGCATTAGTTTTATCATGTAGAATGTAAATCACTTTTGCTGGCCTATATGCAATGTCCTGGGGGAATCTGTTTGTTTTTATCTTTGTTACGACCCTAACACTACCAACAGGGATTTTGGGACTTTACTACCGAGGAGGCATGACCAGACAAGATCCGGAGGGAGAGAGATTCACTGCACACCAGGACTTACGATACAATTAGTCACAGAACTTTTCATTATGGTACTCCATATCTCATATTACCATATATCATTTACTCTGTTATATTCAGACCTCAAAAACTGCGAAAATGAGAACTGTATTCATACAGCCCTAGAGAAGAAGTCACAATCCAGTCAGCACTTCTGTGGCAGAAGTCACAATCCATTTTGTCAGTTCTTTTTTTCAGCAGGAACAAGCAGGAACCTTTCATTAACTATAACGTAATTTCCTGGGCCAAAATGTATTTTCCATTTTTATCTTTGAAGAGTCTTCTTTTCTAAATAAATAAATAAATATATATATATATATATATATATATATATATATATATATATAGTACCCAATCTGGGTGGCACTCTCCGGTCTTGTACATTCAAGAAAATAAGGGCACAGACACCTGCATGATAATGATCAATGTTTCATTCTTTGCTGAATTGAAGCATTGATTGTTATCATGCAGGCATCTGTGCCCTTATTTTCTTGAATGTACCTGACCGAAGAGTGCCGCCCAGATTGGGTACTATATATGGATTGACATAGGGAAGGCACCGGGGCCATTAGAGTTGTTTTTAATATGGAGTGCCTATATATATATATATAAATATAATTGTTTCTCCATAGCTCCACCTCCAGTAAAATAGCCCTGCATTTTGTTATTCGGCTGGCATAGAGACAGACAGGATCTAATGAATCATTCCCATGAGGCAGTTGCTGATAACCAGGCATCAAAGAAGCATGTGATAAGCTCCTTCAATCAGAGTTTAGCACACACTCCTCTGACCTCTTGGATTAAATCCTGTGGGATTTGCTTAGCAAACAGCAGTATGTACCCTAATGCTCTGTGCTACTGTGCCTTGCCTAGCTCCTTTTGGCACTGAGGTACAGTACCAGCAGCCATGTTAACTCATTCTGCAGCACCCAGTCTTAAATATGGAATTTAAATGAATGCAGACAGTGGTTAGCAAGCAGGCCCTATGTAGATGCTTGTACCACCTTGTGGATAATCTAGCCCAGATAGATAGATAGATAGATAGATAGATAGATAGATAGATAGATAGATAGATAGATAGATAGATAGATAGATAGACAGATGGATAGATGCCAACACTATATGTATATCCCTGTCTCATTCATATATATCTAAATGTTTCTATGCATGCATAAATGCATGAGCTTTTTCTGTGCACATAACCAACACAATTGTGGGAAACACATAATACAATCTTGTGTGCCTGTGTTTGTAAATATTAATTACATTATATATACCAGACAATTATTGCATCACAACAAAAATCTGATACAACCATTGTTTATGTGGAAAAAACATCAGTATGAGATGTATTAGAGAATAAAAAGGATGCATTTTATATCAGTTTACAACGCTTTGAACTGTTATGTTATGTACTGCCAGCTACATTGTCTCCTTAGTCATCAGCTGTCAGGTAGTATAAGGCAGTTTTTCCACCATGAGCAGCACTACCATATAAACATAAATGCAGATGCAGTTGTACAAGGCCACTTTGTGCAGTAATGGCTGGGGCTACTATTCTCGGCATCAGGTTCCTGGGACTTTTTTTCCATAAAAATATTGTTTTAATATTATGTTGTAAAGAAAATGGCAAGCATTGTATTGTGTGTTTGGTCAGCAGTACTGTATGTCAGCGTATAATTGCAAAAAAGTATGGCACAACAACCTGCTCCAGATGTGACTGTGGTCAGGATAACAACCTATTCCACAGTCTGCTAAATGTTTAGATAGCTATGTTATTATTGATTATTTAGAAATCTGTGCACTACACCTTGTTAGATTGGTATGAACACCATTATGATATATTTGGGTTTATTGCAGTTTATGTAATAGATTTTTTTCACACTCAATGATGCCTGCATCTTACAGGCCCCAGCAAAGAGTCTTCTTTTTGTTCACCAATGTAGTACCTTTTTCTGACTCTGGGGAGCACCACCAACATATCCAAATGTACTCAATACCCTGCGTCAATACCTGATTAATTTGGTTCTTCCTTGAACATTTTTTCAACCGTCTCCATTCTTTAGTCTCTGTTGACAATTCTGAGATGGTACATTTTCTATTTATCCTGTGCGAGCTCTAAAAACCATATGTTCACTACCTTAAACCTACTGATTTCTTTCAGTCTCTTGAGCTCTGGCACAGACCTTTCTGGATTCTGGTTTACTTTTAATATAAAAAAACAAACCTTTTATGGACCACTCATCAAAGTAACATACATTATGACTAGCTTTAGTCTAAAAATGGAACTCTCTACCAGGAGAAAACTCATGGGAGATCTTCCCGAGCGATGTGTCATGAAAGGATATCAACACCAACTGGGATAATGATTTCAACAAACTCAGGAATACACTTCAAAAACAATTGAGGATTCATACAGGACACTGTTCGGATATTGCATGGGAAATGTGAAACAGTGTGGATGACATAGGGTTAACGTTGTTTAGCACCCATGAAAATTATTAATCGTGTTATTCTTGGTACCTATACCCATAGGACTTCGAAAATTATGCACGCTTATATTTTAAGTTTTCATATAATTTGTGAGAATAATCATTATTGCTCACACAAAGAGGACATCTTTCCTCCTATGACTAACTCGGAACAAGGAACTAATTTACCTTCTTTCTTTTTTGATATAAGTGAATTTTTCACTCATAGTACGAGTCTGCATACTCACTTATGCAATGCTTGGTTTGTGTTGTATATATTGTATAGTTTGTGTACGTTTTGTGTGTATATCACATGATTTGTGATACCCCCTTATTTTAAGATATAAAATTAAAAGTTTCATTTTAATATACTTCAGAATCCTTCACTTTCTGATAAGAGTGCCCTATTTCTTCACCAATGTAGTACCTTTTTCTGACTCTGGGGAGCACCACCAACATATCCAAATCTACCTGATACCCTGCGTCAATACCTGATTAAGTTGGTCCTTGAGCAATTTTTCAACCATCTCCAAAATTTAGTCTCTATTGACAATTCTAAGATGGTACATTTTCTATTTATCCTGTGCGAGCTCTAAAAACCATATATTCACTAGGGCATTACATTTCCAATGCATATATATGCCTGCATCTTACAGGCAATTACATTTATACCTATATATCCTCTTGCCTAGTGTTGGAGTTATAAGGCCATAAGGATCTTTAGAAACAGAAAGACAGTTTTGCGAATACTTTTCTTATATGCAAGTTAAGGTAATTTTGAAAACAATTTTGCATCAGTCCCAAAATTCCCAAAACAGCCCTTTATTTCCAAACTGGATAGCTTATACCCCTTTTCCACTGCTGCAATAACCCAAGTTATTGCTGGATCTTCCCGGGTAGCGGCTCAGTGGAAAAAGGTCCGTGAAAAATAACCCAGGTAAAGTGACTTGGGAATCCAACCCAGGTAGCTACCAGGGTTGGACCCGAGATGGGCCTGTGTAATGGTGCTGTCTAAATTGTGCAGCCCAGGTTATCCGACCTGGGTCATGACTAAAATGAGCTGATTGGAGTCTGTGGAGCAGTCACCTCCCACTTTTTATGACCTCACAATTTTAGCAGGGCAGATCCGGGTTCAGTGTGAGTGGGGCTGACCCAGGAATAACCCTGATCAGTGCAGTGTAAACGGATTCTGACCTGAGTCTGTTCTGGGTCTGATCTGGGTTGTAACCTTGTCTGAAAACCAAGGTCAGAACCAGGTTTTTGATGGAAAATGGGTGCTAGAGTGAACATTCTACATTGTATATGTAATGCAAGATTAATAGTTTTAACGAGTAAGGCAGTACATATTAATATATACAGAATGTTCTGATATAATGCATACTACAGTACATCTGCCATGCAGTAATGTAAGATGAATAAAATAAAACGTAAACCAATAATAACTCAGACATCTTGATTTTAAAGCAGAGGATGCAAGTAGCAAATTAATGAAAATCTGCAGTCAGCCCAGTAACATAACTTTGAAAATAGTTTTTTCATCATTTAAACCAAGAGTGAATTATGTTAAGTGTGGAAAAGGTTAGAAATACACCAGTTTGTATGCAAAAAGAAATTAGCTTTTTTTGTAGCATCGTTAGAATTATCCTCCTGGTATCATGTGCCCTTATTGCTTAAATAATGACATTTGCAGGGAATTACAAAGGAGTAATAATTTTAGCCTGCAGTGTAGTCTGAATCAGCAATGATCTTCCTGGCTGTCAATGACCTATATGTGACATTTTATATCTAATAAATTAGATGTCTTTCTTTTGAAAGAAATGGCGCCTCATGCATAATAAGAAAGGCATCAAATTTAGAGTCACTGCCTCATTAATCTAATGAAGTTAGCCCATGGCACTTAAAGAACATTTATGTTACTAAGTATGTTTATATTGTTTAATTTGCAATTAACACTATACTTAACTTTTGTCCTTTTTAAAATTCCTATTTATTTTAATAAGGATTTTTATAAACTTAGGCAAGTTAAAGATACAAGTCTGATTATACTGAAAATACTAAAATGGTATTCGCTAAATTAAGAGTTTAAAACAATTTCGGTATATAATAAATAAACTGTAATTCCACTTTATGTCTGAATAAATTTCCTAATAGCTCCAGTGCTACATATAACCATTATGAAGGGATTTCATCCCTTTAACCCATACTAAAATGTGTCTTAAATTGATAAGATGGTACAAGACTATAAACTGCAATATGTGCTGAGTTGTAATAGATAAAAATGGAAGTAACTATAGATCTATGACTTCTGCATAAGATCTGCAGCTCTCATTCACACAATTTACTTGCTCCTATTCTTATACAGGAATTTTATTATCCTACACCAGTGGTCAAGGTGGGAATTTTGAAGTGGGGGTATGGAAAATATAAGGATTTTACTTATGCATGCGCTGGAGGAACAAGCATACTGGAAAAGGGGGCATGTCCACTCAAAAAGGACATGTCCTTAATACTGCCCCCAAGTATGCCACACAGAGCCCCATATTAATATTATGTCCCAGTGTCCCCCGGTATGCCACATAGTGCCCCCCAGTTATGCCACACAGAGAACTCATATTAAATTTTGTCCCCTTAGTATGCTACACAGAGTCCTCATAATAATATTAGGCCCACTGCTCTCCCAGTATGCCCAATAGTGTCCCCCATAATAATATTATGTCCCAGCCTGCCCAAACACTATCCCTCCCTGCCCACATTGTGTCACAGTGAGCCCCTCACTTCTGACCTCTTCTGGCTGTCTCCTTCTGATTTTCCCGCAGCTGGATAGGGTTTCCTGCTGCTGCTGAATGCCTAGTGCAGTTTACAGAGTGGCTCCTATATCCCGAGTCCCTTAAGTGTCACGGGAATGACATAAAGCTTAAGGGACTCACAAAGACTAGCTCTGTAAGCTGCACTATGAATTTAGCAACAGTGCTGCAACAGCCCCATCCAAGAACAGATGCCACACGGTACCTGTTCTAGATAATTATTGGGTCAGACTGACCCTTTGTGGGGACCCCATGTGTGTGATGGTGCACCAGCTGTAATCAGCTGGCAGCCTGGCACCAGGTCTTCCAACAGGCAACTCAGTGCTTGAAGTGCCGGTATGCCATACCATTGTATACTGGCATACTTCGAGAGCTGTCCTACACTCATTCTTTAGGATGCACTCCATCATGCAATAAGACTTTCCTCTATCTTTGAAAATTTCAAGATAACTCACCTCTTAAGGCAAACTTTTCAAATTCTTGAAGCAACCTCTTAACCTTCATAAACTATTCTACCTGATTACCACTTTCTATTTTATTCTAATTGATTACCACAGCTCACACAAAACTTACTTGTTCTCTTACTATGCATAGTCTATACTGCAGAATGACTCAAAAAACAATATTGCTGTGTGACTGGACTATACAGCCCACAAAGTACTTTTTACTCTTGCAATCTGGCAATATGTGACACTTAACCTCATGTACAGTATCAAACTCCTTTTTCCTATTAATTGTAAGTTTGTGACCAAAGGGTTTTTATCTCTTTGTCTGTCTGCTAATAGCAAGTCTTATTTTACTATGGTGCTTGTTACCAAATATAAAGCACTATGACATATTCTGGTGCTGCCTATACTGGCAGACAGCTTAGTCTCTGTCTATCATTTTGAATATTGATACTGCTCCGGCTTGCTGAAGGTTCACTCATTTGTGCTGAGATCTTAGTGATCTGTGCAATTCACTTCAACTGTTTTTTTTGTTTGTTTTTGTAATTGGTTATGGACTTGACTCAGAGATGTACGATATTGCTACTACAGCTGGAATCCTGTATGCAGCTGCTGTGTGAAATGTGCAAATGTCTCTGGCATCTAGGCAAATCCAAACATTTGTGTACAAAAACTCAGTATTGGTTGCAACTAATTTCATGTTAGCAGTACTGAGTAACTCTTTGGTTGCGCAGAATGCCCGAAGGAACAGAGATGCTGGAGTTATATTTACTGCATACAATATTGCAGACATAGAATGTGAAATGTTGCTCCCTGACTGTCAATGACACAGAAATAGTACTCGCTGCAAGCAACTACATTAATACACAAATTTCTTAACTACAAAAACATTGGCATACAACTCTGATTCATGCTGTGTCTGATCAAGCTAAGAAAATGAAAAGGACAAATATTTATTATTATTTATTATAAAAGAAATGGCACAAATTTTAATAAATACTGTTTTTGGATGCAAAATCACTGGAGATGTTTGGCAAGATGCAGGGATTTCACTTGATAAATCTGCTCCTGTATGCAGGTATCACATCAGTTCAAGAGAAAAGTAGTGAGCTTAGCATCCACCATCAAAATATACATATATGGAATATATCATACCATGAGAACAGGAAATGTTATTGGGCCTGATTCAGCAGTGCACTGCTGATTGCAGATTCCCGATTATCATTAATCTGCACGTGCACAGGACCCATTTTGCGAGTGTACAGAATGGGTCCTGCATAGTTGCACGCAGGCCCTTGAATGCCTCTGCCTGATTGACAGGCAGAGGCACTTAATGGGCGGTATGGGGGCGAGGGCAGCCAACGTTCCCAGCAATGGGGGAGTGTCCGCCCTGTTTTCCGGGAGTGGCCAGCCCAGGATATTCGTTGATCAATGCATTGATCAATGCAGCTGAGGCTTACTCTGCTGGCCAGAGGACCGGAGCCACTACACCAGAGTAACTCTGGTGTAGTGGGTAGTGTAAATAAATAAATAAAAACAAACAAAAAAATGGCAGCTGCTCAATCAATCTGGTAGTACTTTTTTCAGGTGCATGAAAGGGAGGGGCCATACCAAGTAGAAAAGAGAGGGGTGTTTAACCGCCTATTGTTCCTCAGCACACTGAAATATACTAGCAACAATATATGAACACTATATTGTAATAGAATTTCAGAGATATTAGTTGCATGCATTTGCAAATTATGAAAATGCTAATTGTTAATTGTGAGTGATTCCTTTGCATGCCAGCATTTTATGCTGAAGATAATATACACTATACAGTAAATGCGGTGCTAGAATAGATTGTCATTTATTTTACTGTGAATGCTGCCATATTGAACTGATTATTGGTAAGAGTGCACTGCTGCCAGAAAGATGAGGACGAGAGAGATGGAGACAAAAGAGAGACCTCAATGGGGACATGAGAGTGATGGGGATGTGAGTGAGAGATAGAGAGAGATGAAGAGAAAAGAAAGAGATAGGGAGGAGAGAGAAAAAAAGAAAAAAACAGTCAGCCAGGGACAACTACTAGTACAGAATAACGTCAATCATGGAGCTTACCCCCACTGTGAAGAGGCACAGCTCTGGATGTCTAATCCTAGTTGTAAGTAGGTTTCACTTCCACAACAAGCCGAGGGTTCAATAAGCAGCATCCGTTTTGCATGCCAGTCGGGTGTATAACTGTTATGTGCCAATGAGGTGTGTTTCCAGTACGTGTGTTACATACACAGACACTACTGTAGAATGCAATAACACAGGTCAAACAGTGGTACAGGCAGAGCCAGACTAAGGGGAGAACAAGTACCCCTGGGACCCCTCCTTTATGGGGGCCCCTGGCTGGAGCTGATCTGGCTTTGCTCTCTGGGGCAGTTCTACCAGAATCAATGCAGCAACAGTCTGCCCCCGATGCAGGGCATGGGTTAGACAGAATTTCCTCTGATGGTTCAGCAGACCCACCTCATGAGTCAGGCAGCTTAGCTGGTTGTGGCTTATTTCTAGCTAGGTCAAGCTGCCCAGCTTTTACACGGCGAGGGGATGCTTAGGAACTTGTTCCTGCACAGGATGAGGACATGCAGATTGCCCGCAAACAGGCTCTGCAACCCATTAGGCACTTCCTCCAGGGAGTTGCTTCCCAGGTGCAGTATCCCTACATATCCGAGGTCTTCTGGCAGGTTGCTCTGCAGTTTCATGGATTGTAGGGCTGCATCCAACCATAAGGAGGTCAGTGCTGGTGTAGTATCATGGCTGGAACCACGATCCGTGCTCTTTCAGCTGAGTGCAGGCAAACACAACCTGGTTCAGGGGGCGCACACATATCGCCGGCAGAGCCTATTACATGGACCCCAATGTGCTGCACAGTGCATTGCTGCCTCACGGAGGTGCGGGGCAGGAGGCACACGGTGGACACTGTCAGGGGGGCAGTGCTCAAAAGATAGGAAGGGCCCCCCTATCTTGAGTGCCTGATGCCCCCCGAAGACTTAATTCAGCCTTAAGAAATAGAGATGTGGGCATTCGGTTTTACTCTGTTCTTTTCGCCAAAATTATCTCAATTTCAGATTAGTTCGGATTTATTTTTTTGGCTATCAAAGCACGGAATAGCCGATAGCCAATAAGATGGTGATTTTGAGATCCGAACATATCTGAGTAAAACCGGACCCACACATCTCTGCTAAGAACAGGTCTTGACTAGCTACAGTCATACAACAAGGTTCAAAAAAGCAAAAGTACTAAAACCATAGCAACAGAAATGCAGTCCCTAAATAACTGAGATAATGCTGTAATATCAACACACTGATGGCAGACTATAACTTGTACACAGATAGCAAAGACTGCAGGTAATAACTAACAAACTGGATTAATATCAGCACACTGAATGCAGACTGTAGCTTGTACACAGATACTTCCTTCACTCATCTTCCACAGAGTGTGTGTGAGGAGTGTGAGAGATTCCCTGTTAGTGTGTATAAGAATAAGAACCCAGTTACTACAGTGTGTGAGACCCACTGTCAGTGTGTGATATTTCCTTGTCACTACAGTGTGTGTGAGACACCCCTGTCACTATGGTGTGTGTGAGACCCCCTATCAGTGTGTGTGTGTGAGACACCTCTGTCACTACGGTATGTGAGACCCACCCTGTTACTATGGTGTGGGTGTAAGATCCCCTTGTCATGTCCCCCCCTGGTCACTTTCAGGCATGGGAGTGTGGAGCATGTATCAGCCAGCCACAAGAACAGGGTGCTAAAGTGGCAATGAGATTCCACCTCCTCTATAGCCAGTGCCCTTTGTGTGACGTCCACGACTTTTGGCTGCAAAACATTTTGCAACTAATTTATTTAAACTGAATACCATGGGCATTGGGAGCATGCATACTGGTGTAAATCAAAATTGGTTGTGATGCCAGCATAATTTTTTGCAGCCAAGATATACACATACACCTTAAACAATTATAAACAATTGTATTTTCCTCAATGAACTACAATTGTTTATCCTGAACTTAGAAAAAATCAACTATTGATTTTGGACTTTCAAGTGAACAACAGACTTACCTCCCTACCTCCCTCTCCAATCATCCCACCGGCAGTGGGTATATTAATGGATATTATTTGATACACCCGCACAGGGGTATAGGAGCTCTCTCAGAAACAAAGCCACCCATTCATCTAAACTCATGGACTGACCCATTACACAAAGCAGTGGGACCTCAAGATAATCGGGTCCCGATAGAGTTAGAGAGGTTGGTGGCAAGTACATTATGGATGGGCAATTGAGCATCTGAACTGGTTGTACAGATGTCTGCGGCCACACACCAATTAACACTGCTCACAATCTGAGCACAAACTTGCCGATCACTTCGACCCCCTTACATTACATCAGTACTGCACCTAGGTATAAAGAATGGAAAACCAATCCCCCGGTTTAGCAATCACAAGTCCTCTGGAAATTTGTAGTATAAGTACTGTTCTCTACCACAAGTCTAACATCAATTACAGAAGGAATTTCCTTCCTTCCCAGCATCTTATCAATGTGACCACAGGATACCACTCCAATATATGACCATATCATGAGATTATAATTTGGACATATACAGTATATGACTGGCTACACTGTTAATAATCTTTTTGTGGACTGGATATTAGACTCAGGACACACTCAGGATGTATATTTTACTTTGTTGAGATTTATTACATTACATGAGGTTTTATATAAATTTTATACATTTTATTAAAACCTTATTGTATTCTCATACTGTCTATATATAAACATAAATATATTATCTGGTCATTGGAAGTATTCACTCCTTTGCGCTGTTCCTTTTCTTTTCTATATTACACTTATTCTGATTTCAGGCCACTACCTGAATGTTGAACAGCAACACACGAGTGGTACATCCTTTAGATAAATTTATTTAAAAGTGTTAACATTTTTCGCTCATTTAGATGACATTGAATATTATCTTCTTAAATAGACACAGACAGAGTAACGTTTGGATAAGACAACTTCTTTTTACTCTTTACTTTGCAAAATTATTATCCTAGGTGACTTCAATATTCCTATATAAAACTATTATCCTAGGTGACTTCAATATTCCTATTGATATCCCCACAGAAGCCTCTGCCTCCAAATTCCTCACCCTCATGTCTTCATTTGGTCTCTCCCAATGGACCTCCTCACCCTCCCATGTGAGTGGGCATTCGCTTGACCTGGTCTTCACTCACCATTGTGATATTTCTGATTACTCCAATTCCCCATTCCCGCTCTCAGACCATCACTTTCTCTCTTAACCTATCCCTCTCTACTTCCCTTCCTCTACCTCCTATGGCCACTATTACTAAGCGTAACATTGATGCTATTGACACCGTTTCTTTTTCTTCCCAGCTTGACTCACTTCTCTCCCCTATCCTCTCTCTCTCTTGCCCTAAACAAGCCATTTCTCTATACAATACCTCCCTTACTTCTTCTCTGGACTCTGTTGCTCTGGCGATCACTATTCACCCCCGCAGATTTACACCTCAACCCTGGCATTCCAAATGCACCAGATACCTGCAAAAGTGTTTGCGAACTGCCGAGCGACAGTGGAGAAGATCAAGCTCTAAGGCTGATTTTCTCCATTTTAAATTTATGCTCTCATCTTACAGTGCTACCCTTTCCCTTTGTAAACAGTCATATTTCAAGAACCTCATCTCCTCTCAGTCCTCAAATCCCCAACGTCTCTTCACCACCTTCAACTCCCTCCTCTGCCCACCCCCTCCTCGCCTCCCCTCCTTGCTCTCTGCCCTTGATTTTGCTACCTACTTTACATCTAAAATTGACTCCATATGTCAGGACATCATATCCCACCAGTCCCCCTGCTATCCACCTCCTCTCTTCCCAGATTACCCCTCTCCTTCAATTCTACCAACTCTAACTTTCTTCTCCCCTGTATCTGGAGAGGAAGTCATGTCCCTCATCCAGTTCTCCCCCCCTTCCACCTCCCCCATTGACCCTATCCCTTCATGTCTCCTCCGCTACCTCTCTCCATCTGTCTGCTCCCATCTTGCCCACCTCATTAATCTCTCCCTATCATCAGGCACTGTCCCGTCTGCATTTAAACATGCCCTTGTCTCCCCCATACTAAAAAAACAACCCTTGATTCCAACATTCTCTCCAACTACCCTCTCTCCTCCATTTTGCTTCCAAGCTCCTTGAGCGTGCTGTTTTCAAGTGCCTTACCACCTTTCTTTCCTCTCATTCCCTCCTTGACCCTTTTCAGTATGGCTTCCGTTCTCTCCACTCCACTGAAACTGCCCTCACAAAAGTCAGCAATGACCTCCTTGCTGCTAAATCCAAGGGCCACTACTCTCTGCTCATTCTCCTTGACCTTTCTGCTGATTTTGACACTGTGGACCACCCTCTCCTTCTGCAAATCCTTCACTCCCTTGGTCTGCATGACACTGCCCTCTTCTGGCTATCCTCCTACCTCTCTGACCGATCCTTCTCTGTCTCCTCTCATGACTCCATTTCTCCCCAACAGCCTCTTACAGTGAGTGTTCCCCAAGGTTCTGTTCTCACTCTATACATCCTCACTAGGTGAACTCATCAGCTCTTTTGACCTCCAATATCATCTCTATGCTGATGATACTCAGATCTACCTTTCCTCCCCTGACCTCTCTCCCTCTCTCCTCACTCATGTCTCCAGCTGTCTCTCTGCCATTTCTTCCTGGATGTCCCAGCAATTTCTTAAACTTAATATGTCTAAGGCTGAGCTAATCATCTTCCCTTCCCCCTACATAACCACACTTCCCACCATTTATTTATCAATTGATGGCACAACTATCTCCTCTAGCCCCAAAGTGCGCTGTCTTGGAGTTATCCTGGACTCATCCCTCTCCTTCAAACCACATATCCAGAATCCCTCACAGTCCTGTCGCTTTCATCTTAAAAATATTTCCAAGATTAGACCCTTTCTCACCCAGGATGCCACTAAAACCCTCATACACTCATTGGTCATCTCCAGATTGGACTACTGTAACCTTCTCCAATCTGGCCTCCCCAAATCCCATCTCTCTCCTCTCCAGTCTATCCTTAATGCTGCTGCTCGGCTCATCTTCCTCTCAAAATGCTCTGCATCTGCTTCCCATCTCCTACAAGCCCTCCACTGGCTCCCCTTCCCCTTTAGAACCCAATTTAAGGTTCTCACGCTCACTTACAAAGACCTCTCCCATTTACATCTCTGATCTCATCTCCCTTCACTCTCCTGTCCGCCCTCTTCGTTCAACAAATGCACGCCACCTCTCTTGCCAATTGATTACTTCCTCCCACTCCCGCCTCCAAGATTTTGCCTGTGCTGCTCCCCACCTTTGGAACTCTCTCCCGCTTCCCATCAGACTCTCCACCTCTCTACAATCCTTCAAACGGGCTCTCAAGACCCACTATTTCATCAAAGCCTTCCAGCTCTCATCTTAACTTGCTGCTACATACTCCTTCCTCACTGCCTACCCCATCTGTTTCATCCCTGTTTGTCTGTCCCTCCCCCTTAGAATGTAAGCTCCTATGAGCAGGGCCCTCTACCCTCTTGTGCATCTCCTTACTATACCTTCATCTACTTCTTACTCTCTACCAGGGCACCTAACACTTGATTGCTTTGCATTGTTGCTTATCTAGGTGTTATGGTCGTGAATGTAGCAATGTATATTATCCATGTCCTGTAATGTATTGTATTGTACTGTACTGTAAGTCATTGTAAATCAATCTATTTGTTTATGTACTTTGTAAGGCGCTGCGGAAAACTTGTGGCGCCATATAAATAAACAATAATAATAATAATAAATTTGCACCGATCAGTTTGACGTGCCACATTTGCATATCTTTGTGCAAATGAGTCTGAATATGTATATTACATGCTACGGTGCAGCAGCCAGTGCTTTTTCTCACGCCAAGTTCCATTGTGTTTCATCAGCAACCTTATACGTGTTTAAAACTAATTCATGTGTGGTAAAGTCACAGCCCACCTTCTCTGATACATGTTGAGTGGTGTTACACTGAATTTGTGATGAAAATAAGATGCACAATTTAAAGATAAAGATGGTACACTACAACTCTTAGAATGGCTAAGTAGCTCCAGGCATCTCCCGCCATATCGTATATTGAAGTTAAGTGTATGTGGGCACATCAGAAAGTTAAATGTTTTTTTTTTCTAGTGACTAGTCAGCTGTAGTGTAATAAATGACAATTGTATTATTGTTTATTTATAAAGTGCCACCAGTTTATGCAATGCTGTACAGAGCATAATTACCCTTTAGAGATGTGTCCTCTTACATCCAGCATCTATATGAGATGAGAGACTCCGAAAGGAATAGCATACCATATGTATCTTTAAATTTACATCTTATCTGCTTTACAGAATCAGTGAAAAGAAGCTCATAGTGTATAGGATGTGCACATGGACCTCTGGCTACTGGGGGTCTACACAGCACAACCTGCACCCACACTTTTTTATACTTATCTCTCCTCATTCGCACGTCAGCCAGAGTAATGCTGCACAAAATGCCTCGAAAATGGCCAATTCAGCCATTTTCCCTGCGTTTTGCGTATGTGCAGAAGGGAAATCGCCAGGAAAATGGCTGCCATGCCATTTTTCCTGTGTCCTGCACTTGTGCAATAGACTCTGGGCACAGACTAGTGCCCAGAGTCTATTACTAAGGTCAGTTTGCTGGTGGCTACAGGGGAGAGAGGAGGGGGGCCCAGAAAGGGAATGCACATGGCCCCCTCCTCTCTTAATACATCCCTGTCTCTGATGTCTGCTGGCTTCACTGTTTGCAGGAGCTGAGCTGGTTAGCAGTCACTGACAGGCAGCCAAAGTTCCCTGACACTTTTCTCCAGCTCCCCTCTCCTTCCATCTCATAGACCAAGTCAGCAGGTGAGCCTTGGACTGGATGATTATGTGGAGGATGGAGTAGAGGAGTGGGGAGGAGGGGAGCTGAGAACCACAGGTAGGACACAGACCTTTTACACAAAGTGCAGTGTAAAAGGCAACTTGTTATGGGATTAGGGTGCTATATGCCATCTCAGGATGGCATACAATATCACTCACAAGTTCTGCAGTATGGAGACTGAGTAAATTATTGGGGGAGATTGTAACCAGGAGATATCAGTGATAAATCCTGTGTTGCATGCTTGATGAATGACTCTGAACCTTAATTTTTACAAAAGTAGGTGAAAGTTTTAATTTTAAGTGGTTTTTTTCCATGATGATGAATAGGGCCCTAGAAATGGAATGTTAATCAACAACACCCTGATCACAGAATACTACATTCACCTAATAGGTAATTGGTTCCACTGCTGCCCTCAGTGCAAATTAATTTTATCAAGGCATGGACTGAAAAATTTGTCCGTGGTACAGCTCAAGAATGTTGACTTGTACAGCTTTAAGCATCTCATAGTCAAATGAACAGGTTTAATAGTCCCTCTTTTCCATACATTATTACTTGGTTTGAGATTTGGCTAGTGAGAAATCTATTGCATTAGGCTGAAATCACTATATAGTTTCTTTAACCGTACCAGTATTTTCCTCTATTTCTTTTAATTACTTTTATATTATGGAAACAATCAGTATACAAATGGACGAACAACTTACATAAATGACATCCCTGAATAAAAAAACATCACTTTTATATGTTAAACCAACCATGAGGTTTTCTGATCACAGGCTTATGAGGTGCAAGCAGAAACAAGCAAAGGCCGCTCTACCAAAATTGTCAGTTACAGAGCAGCCCACATCCTGGGAGCACCTAAATACAATAGGTAATATTTGTTTTTTTTGTAAAAATCATAGTTTATTATTTAATGTGCCCATTTTAGAAAACATTAAAAATTTAAATATCACAAAACTGTTGTATATATTACAGATTTAGCATATAGATACTTAAACAGTTTGTTTTACCACAAATAGCAAACGATACAGTATGCCTGTATTCCCTCAAATAGAAGAAGCGAGAAATATTTGTATCAGTTAAAATCTGTCATTGTACATTGATTTATTACCATTTCTTAATATAGTACATTAAATTACTATTTTAAAGGTGAAACAGATTTTGATCATACAAATGGCACAATCTTGCTACCTTAACCACTTCCCTGGCATAGTTGAATCGTTTGTCACTACGCCAGGCAGTGAGTAACTGACATAGTCGCAAACAATGTGTATGTAATCTTCCAGCCCCCAAACCGTTCTGCATCCTTGCACCTTCCCCCCCAGTGTCTGCCATGCTGCTGATCACTGCTCATCGATCAGCATGGCAGGACCCCTCACCCAATGGCTACAGAGATGAGCAGTCACAAGGAAAATGTAAATTAACAGCCCTCAGCCCCCAGTGTGCTCACTATGTGCAGTTGTGCGTACACTACACAATGTCCACCATATCGTACATCACATCATCCCATCTGACATGCAACACATCAGATGAGACGATGCAATGAAGGATGCATGTAAATGACGCATCGGGTGTACGCACTATACAATGATCATGCAGATTGGTCGAAAGAACCAATATTGCACAATATATCATATAGAGTGATTCCAGATTTAGAGCAGTCAACATTTGCTAGATTATTCTGCAATAACACATCTCACTTTGTTGTTCTTTCATTGTAGTGCTACACTGTTAAACAGGACATCATGTTTTGTCAAGATGGAGGAAAACTCTGATCCACCATCCTATTATAAATTACCTGCTCTAATGAATTAATAAATGACTTCTAAATAAGCAGTCTCTCTTTTGAAGAGACATTAATAATTTTTAATAATATATATATATATATATATATATATATATATATACACACACATACACAAGAAATTAGTATTTGAGAAAATAAATGTTTAAAATTCAAAGGCGTATGCCAGTAATCAAAAATGCAAACTACAATGAAAAATAAGTAGCAGGGGAGAATTCAAACTTACTTATAGCACACCTAATTTATTTGCTTGGAACGAACAATGTTTACACATTTGAATTTTGGGTATTAACGTTTTCTCCTGTGCATACAATGCAAATAATAAAATGATTCAATCCACCGAACACATAAAAAAGCTACTTTCTAATTCTTTGTAGTTAGCATTTCAATTTATAAAATAAAATGAAAACATCAAATCAGCTTGAACTGCACAGGAATTCAAGGCAATTTAACACAGTTCTTTATGAGAACAAAGCAAACTAGATTTTACCTATTATACACTTTTGTTCCAGTGTTTAACAAGAACATTTTCTTTGAAAAGCTACACCAATATTCTGCAAAATTTTACCAAAACATATAATCTGAAACTTTTTCTGAGTTTGGGATATTTTGATCAATAATCTATTTTAATCTGTTCACATTTTATCTACATTCCCTAATAGGACATGCTAGTCTAATATAATGTAGAAAGTTAAAATTAGTACTTTCAGGTGAATTGTCAAGAACCAGGCAACACTGAAACAATAAAGTTTCACAGTATTATTATTATTATTATTATTATTATTATTATTATTATTATTATTATCCTTTTTTAAGTGCTAACATATGCAATTGTGCACATTAAGGACTTCATGAATAAAAATACATATATGAAATAAAAAATAAAGCTGTCCCTGAATATAAAATTGAAGAGGTGTGAAGAAAAATTTATAAATAAATTATCAAAATAAAAACTGTAGCTGGGGAAGCTGCTTCTATCTGCTGTAATACAGAAGCATTATCAGACACTAATATTAAAACAGCAACTGGTAACCAGAATTCTGTATAGTTAGCTGTAGTTTTCTACCTTTGTAATAAAAAGAGTGGATGAAGGATAGGTCCTAAAATAAGGGAAAAAGGAAATTACCAAAGCATATTTGGGGGACAAAGTCCACTAATGGGGTCCAGGGTCAAATGTCTAGCTTGGATTTTTGTATATGGAGTCCCCCAGAAGCTGAAGCTTTCTGCAGAATAGCAAAACACAAATTTCATCTCTCCTGAATTTTAAAATTATTTTATTATGCAATGGTAGCTATACTCCAAAAAACAAATCACAATATTACTTTTATTTGTGCATGATATTGAAACATGCAACTTATATAATTTTCTATAAAACTTGAATTTAATTACAAAATAGGTAATAAAGGATGTTAAAGTTAAATCGGTCAAATATAGTCACTGTTAGAATAAGTTTGTCTTGGATAACTGAAGTAGTGTGCTTATTGAAGAGATTATCATGTAATGAATCCATACTTACCTAAACTCTTGGAATGTCTGGGAAACTCTTGAATTTTCAGTGAGTCCCATGACCTCCCAAAGGTGCTCCTACTGCATTTCATCCACCTCCGCTGGAGATGGTGGAGGGAGTATAATTGCATGAATATTGGTTTCATGAGAGGGAAGGGGGGACTAATGTGACACAATTCTTTCACCACCACATCAGCATCAGTTAAATCACCCCCCACCACCACCACTTGGCTCTCTACTAAAGGGAAGAAAATAGATGTAGGCAAGTATGAATTAATCAATACAATACCAGTGTTTCAAAAGATGTAGTAGTAAATTTGTGAGACACAACTTATATTATATTTAATAAAGAAGATGTTCTTTCAGAAGTCAGAATCAAAGTTTATTTATTGACAAAATCAAGACAAGAACACTTACTATTTTACACCTTTTATCACAATGATCCATGCAGGAGTGTGCTCTGCTCAAGAGTTCAGATGAAAACAAGGACACAGCAAAAAGATTTATTTTGGTGTAATTCTACAACACTGGCAATGAGTGATGTAATTCTGCAGTACAATTAATAGTGTGGTGTTTCCATCTGAACCCCTGGGCAGAGCACAAACCCACACAGACAATGATTGTAATAGGAGCTGTAAAATTAAGATTTGCATTAAGATTTTAGCACTGAATAAAAATTGACATTGGAAACCTGGCTCAATAACGAGAACAAACAATGCCATTATTGAAAAGATATTGACAAATTTTTTATTGAGTTGCAACTGTTTTAGCCCCTGATGTTGAAAGATCATCTCCTGACAAACATGACTGTCCTCCTTCCTCTTCTGGTTCTGAAAAATGCTTTTAATCTTGTCTACAAAGCATACAATGGAAATTCCTGTTATTATCAGTGAGTTTGGAATAGCTTATTTATTTACCATGTTCACATATGTTACAGTTACAAATTCTGCTAATAGTGAATCCATATGTTAGCATTAAGTAAATGTGTGCTACATGCAAAAGCGGGCAGTATTTTCCCTTTGTGCAATTTGTACACCTTTAGTTGAAACATGTTTTGCCTAGGTATATATTTTCACCTTTTAGCTGGATTTGATTCTACTTGTAAATGTGGTCCTATACATGTAAATTAATACTTTGGATGTCTAGTTCTTTAGATATAGTCATTCTAAAAATTTATATCACTGTTGAACCATTAAAAATTAGATATGGAATTATGTACACTCTGTTAAGAACTAATCAGACTCCCTGCAGTTGCTTTTCACTATTATCTGTTCTATATTGTCCAGTAGGGTGAAATCAACCTACCATGTATAGGGGGGGCACGTGCACCTTGGAAAACAGAGTAGCAATATGACCACTCTACTGTCATTTTCTCCTGATAGCACTAAAATCCCAAATAAAGATGGTAAAAACAAAAAAGGGGAAAGATGTTGGGAAAGTCACAAAACAAAGAGGTCACAGAAACAGTGAAATCAGGATATCAACCCTAAAGTCTCCCATACATAAGCAATCAATTGGGGGTAATTCTGCATTTTGCAGATGATTGTGTAAAAAGGGATGGGTATGGGATGCCAACGCTCTGGATCCCGGTGCTCAAAATCTCGATGCTCGCATCCTGACAGGGTTAAGATACTGAAACCTGTCGGTAGGTATCCTAACCCTCCCCCTCTCCCTACCCTAACCCTCCCTCCCCAGTGCCTGAACCTAACCTTCCCCATAGTCCCTAAACATAACCTCCCCCTCCCAGTAACTTAAACCTAACCCTTCCCACTTAGAGCATAACCCTAACCCTCACCCTAATGCCTAACCCTAACTCTCCCACTAGTGCCTAACCCTAACCCTCCCCCCAACACTGCTACTTACTTTCAGGATGCCAGCGCTGGGATTTTGACAGGTGTCTGGACTTCGGCACCGGAATTCTAAGTGCCTGCATCCCCTGTGCGATGGCATACGCAGCTCACTGTGTCAGAGGAGCACCTAAGGCTGTGGCAGGTTAGACTTGCATCAAGGGTAAGATGGCCGCCGATGTGGTTCAATGTTTCCAATGTTTACATATGTATGCGTCGTCGCATGCAGATAAGAAGGAAGCAGTGGGACTATTTATGCTCAGGTGATCTTTGCTAATATTAGCATATTTTCTCAGCTGCATTGCATTTGAAAACGCAGTTGCGGTCACATTAGCGTCCGTTTTTGAATCAGGCACAGAGTTCCTGGAATTTAGTGGTATATGGGGCCCACAATAGGCAGCATCGTGCTTGTACAGTTTAGAGGGAGGGGCCTTATCTTTGTTCATGCACAATGTTGAGTATTCTGGGCCTTTAAAGATTATATGACAGAGAACCTTCTTTCTACTCATTTATTTAAATGTACTAAAACAAGTGAGCCTAGCAAAGGTGGCACCCATCTAGCTTGTTAAGCTGGACACAGTACATAGTCACTAAATATTTGACAACAGCAAAGTGCAGTACTGTAAAACTGGAGGTTTTTAATATTCAATTTGCCCATGAGTTTGGCCATACTGCAACACATAGCACCCTTCAATACAGATATAAAAATTGCATACAATGTGCATTGTGTAAACTGCGTACTAAACCACACTTTATTAGATGTTCATCTTGATTTTGTTTTAATGTTTAGGCTAATGAACAATAAAAACATAAAAACACTGTATCAGTATAGTGAAGGGCTACATTTTAGAGCCATGATTTTTGAAAGTCAAAGGGTCATAACCTACTCGATCGGGGGTAACATCATTGGAGCTAGGCATTGTATGGATCTCAATGTAGTTTGGACAGTTTCTTACAAAACATACCTAACATTTCTGTGAAAAGGTATTCTTTATATTTATTTTAGGTTATTATACACTTTAATAATGCTAAAAAAAGTAGACCCTGATACTGTATATTCTGGAACATTTGAAATAATTTAGACAATCCCATCATTAATTACCAATATTCAGCTACAGAAAAAGAGCTAGAGAGCTCACTCTTCACTTATTAAAAAAACTAGTGGGAATAACTACTACTGTGTATTGAATAATTGCATACAAACATTGATTGAAAAAATAAATAGGCTGAAATTAAGAACAACACAGGTAAATGAAATTGTCCACAATTCCAATTTATTTAACACATTATAAAAGAGCTGTGAAAATACCTAATTTACATACACTAGCACCATCATGTGGTATAATAACATAATGTCTACATATATATTATAAGATACATTTACTTAGTGTAGCTGAAATCTAGTCCAACATTTAGTTGCTATATAATATGTTTTTCATACAGATCATGAATCTTTATGCCATGCTTCATGGCTTGTAAAGTGTGACTTGCAGTAAAATAATGCAAGGCTTTACTTTGGCCCAGGCTTTACTTTTCTTGTAATAATAGAGAAATGTGTCAAATGTTTACACTGATCTCAACAATGTGGAATAACATTGCATTTTAGCTAGGACCCTGTCTTTCCAGTGGCCTGTGTAATGTTCCAATACACAATGAGAAAAGTATAATAGCACAAGAGACTGCAAGATAAGGTCATATTGGGGGAACCTCACACTGTTTTCCCTTATTTTCAGATACCTATTATTGCATATTAACCCTTTCATAACATTTTATACCATTTTAAACCAATGTTTCAATGATGCCTGTACAGATCATAGTGATCTCTGCAGTGCTTCAACTCTGCGGCGGATGATGGAGGGATTACCTTTGGATCTGCTGTGGTTTAGGTGTTTGAAATCCAACAGGTAATGATGTTGGATTTCAAATGCCAGCCAAATTTGAAGCTATATTTTTAGACTGCAATCCGAAGTTGATATGCCTTGGTTTTGAAATAGACTCAAAATTGACAGTTAGTAAATGTACCCCTTAGCATTATAATGTCACTATTGTTCCTGCCAGGCTGCTCATTTCATAAGTAAATAAGAATTGAATATTAAATTCATTAATTTATTAATTAGAACTCTAAATTATTACTAGATTGTTAATAAAATATTTTGGTCTCTGAGGTTTTTTTGGGTCGATTCCAGACCACAGTGACTAGTTCACGTATGTGTACTTTGAAGCATAAGCATGCACAGATGTCCGATAATCGCCCCTAGCGAGCGCAGATTAGTGACTGGGTCTGAATCAAGCCCAATGTTTCATCACGAAACCAATGGCTATTCAAAGTGTGAATCACTGGTGCTGTGTTATACTGTATGCCACTACATGTTAACCACTTGCCTGGCATGGTCGGACCATGCCAGGCTGGGCTTTTCCTAGCATAGGACCATGAGAGAAGAGCCTGCCAGCAGCTGCTGGATGCTAATATCCCAGTAGCTGCCAGACTCAAACCACTTGGCCAGCCACTCAGTTGCTGTGGTAACCAACCCCCATCCTCCTCCTGCCGGCCAGGCTATATATAGAAGGGTACATCCTCCTACAGCAACAGGAAAACTGACAGTCTTTCTGCAACCCAACCTCAGGGGGATCAGGGAAGGTGCTTCCCTTCTCGTCCCAGCTACAGTATAGGTACTGCTGGGGGGCAGATATGATAGGAGATTCTAATAAGATCATAAAAACTGCAATAGCCCTGCCTCCCCCAAGTCTCCCCCCCTAGCTGTGAAGTCATGCAAGAAGTAGAAAAAATTATATATTTTACATTTTTTAAAACAAAAGTTTATCACAGCTGTGCCACTATCTAAATGTCTAATGAAAATGGGTCTGAGGTCCTGTGAAGTCTAGAAACCTAAGATAAGATAATGAAGAGGGAGAATATTAAACATGTAGATTTTGTTTGCTGAGAAATTGATATTTAATATTGTGTATTGCTTTACACAACTTGGGCCTGATTCTGAGTCCCATGCTATGTTGATGTCGAACATAGTTGTGCAATTTTTATTTTGCTACTGCCCGTGAATCTCAGGTGCACCGCATATGCATCCTTATTGTACAGTATTCGTACAGAGTCGCAGTTGCGATTTCAGATACATGCACAGAGAAATATAATGGAAATGTGCTGGGCATTCCTGGGCAGTGACTGGGAGGTAGCTAAACAGATGCAGAGAGATGGTTCATCCTATGGACATGTTATGAGATTATCGCTGAAGTCTTTGCATACACAGATGCTTAATCACCATAGGGCTGGTGCAAGTTTTTATAATATGACTGATGGTGGCATCTAAAGATGCACCTGTTGTTATTACAGTATCTGAAGATGCTCAAAGTGGGCTTCTCAGTCATTACACATTAAGAAGCACACATGTGCACCAGGGGAAGGACTGATAGTAGCAGTAGCATATAGTTGCAGTTGCACAAACTCTTCCATATCATTTTTATTAAGTTCCACATGTTTTTAAGCCATCGTCCATGGATACTGTTTGACAGTCTTCACCTTTTCCTTGTATATTTTTGGCGTGTGGGTGGAAGTCGGAACACCCACGGGAAATCCACACAAACACATTAAGAACAGGTCCTGATTTGGAGTCGCACGCAATCCTCGTGCAATGATTACTGTATGTTCACATACATTAATGATTATTTGCAATTGTTGATGCATAAGCAATTATGTGAACCCCTATGGAGCTTGCATTATACAGGATATAAGGACAAAGGTGTTGTTGCTTTCAGGTCAGATGGTATCAGTAATCTGTTGGAAAAGTGATTGGTGCTCCTGAGTGGTGACTGAATGGTAACTAGTAGTGCTCACAAAAATGATCCATTCAGTGGGCAAGTTATGGGAGTGTCTCATGCATTTCAATGCATGAGGCTGCATTCAAAGATGCACAGCCACAAGCATATAGCTCATGGTGTATCCAATAGTGGTGTATAAAGATGCACCCAGGACTGGTTCCAGGCGGAGCAGTGCCCAGTGCCAGTATCGGCTGGCGCCCTTTATCTCATGCAGATGTTGAAGCTGTGCGCATCTGAAAAGAGGTGTGGCCTCATTTCCGTAGACCAAAGCCACTATATGATGTTATCTGGGACCATGCCCATATGGCATGCATCCCATTTTACGTCATGCTGGGGGCGAGTCCAGCACTAAATCAGTAGCTGGGTTGCCCACAGCCTTCTCCCTGCACTGAATGAATACCATGTTCATGTGCATGGTGTCCATTTTGCTTTACCGCCACCGCCGCGCTGCGCTTAACAAAGCAGAGCTGAAGTGGTACGTGTCCCCAACCTCCCGAACGCTTGCAGGACACTTTGGTCTGCAGCTGGAACAGTGGCACAGCAACCAAAAATGGGACTGTCCCACTGAAATCAGTATGGTTGGGAGGGATGCACTCTCTATGGAGTGGCACCCCTATTTGACCAAACTGATTGGATGTCCCAAGAGCCAACCCTGGATGTAACAATTGGTATTACAGCATGCACGGGTGCTATAAGTGGGCATCTCGGTCCTTGCACATTTGGCCACACAGATGTACACAAGGGAAGGGAGTTTGTAGTGGCATTTGCATAAATGCTCAGACTCTCCTGTGTACACTTATGATTGTCAGTGATTCAGAAACAGGCTCACGAACCATTACCTCAATGCTATGAGACAATAATGCTTACCAGTATGCTGCCCATCCAGTACTTATTTGTTTTTGGCATGAGATATTTGGTGTGTCATGGCATGACATATTACAGGCCCTATTCAAGTCTGGCTATAAAAAAGATAGATTGGTCAGGTAGTACAGAAGGAGTTAGAGCTGTCAATCTCTGTAGGACAGGTCATTGGCCATTGAACTTGATAGCTTATTCATGTTTGCAGAGCCCAACTTATACCATTTAACTATGATACAATGCCATGTTTATTTATGTGTAAACCGCCAAGTATGAAAATGAAAGATGAAGCATTCTCACAGCTTTACCTTTTAAGAGATACTGACATTTCAAACAAATGTTATTTTTTCAACATGTCCCAACAATACACAATGCAGTTGTGATCTGAAAAGTTTAACTGACAAAGTTGTGCAGATTCCCATGTTATGTCTAGTCTGTGGATAAATTAACAAATGTAGTGTTTCCAGCATGGCACTTTTAATAAGCACTCCACTTACTCAGAAGTTCAAACTTGTTACAATCCAAAAACAGATTCAGAAGCTGGAGTGTGGCTGTTAAAAAATGACCCCTTCACCTGCATGAATGAGATAGCAAGGCAATTCCCCTTCAAAAGTATTTGACAATAACATCAGTATAAGGCAGCGGACAAAGCACAAAAGATTAGTGTGTTTTTTAAATGAAAAGAATCATCATCACGACAAAACTGAAAATGTAGCAATACTAAAATAAAGGTGCTCCCAATTTTATATGATAATTTTCCCAACTACTTATTTATGATGATCAGTACACAGATACAATAATTCATTGCTATATAGAATTTTTTTTATTTAATTACATATATAGTTTTATTGACCAAATTAAATACAGTGACTTGACAAATTTTTATATTAAACTAAGCAAGCAACTATTCGATGCAATAAAAAGGTTATAATTGAATTTAAAAGTTCAAATTTGTAGTAATTGCACATACAGTACCTGGCCTGATTCAGAGGTGGATGCAGACGCATCCGCAGTAGCCTCTATTGATGGTCGTCTGTCTGCCACTTTATGCAAATGCTGCTACAGCATCCTTCCCATGTGTACATCCTTGTGTCCAATTGTGCATGAAGTGAGATGCCCACTTTCAGGATCCGGAGATGCAGTAATGCTGATTGGTGTGTTGTTAGATGTCATCATCATCACTCGCACCATGAAAACTTGCACCAGCCCCATGGCAGTTTCCCATCTGTGTATGGCCTTCTATGTCTGTGAGCGTCTATGTTCTAAGCCACTTTAAATGACATGCCCATGACACTCTAATAACATGCCCATTAAAACAGAGGTGCAATATTATCCATGAACTTTTCTAAAACATTTCTAATACTGTGTGTCACAGGCGCAACAGCACCTTTGTGCGAGTTTTTAGGGATTTTTATGCATGTGCAGATTCAGGGAAAAGGGGTACCAATAAATCCACAACTCCAACAATTACATAAATAAAAATAGTGAATATCATCCAAACTGGATTAAAGGTATCCCCAAAAGTCAATTTATCTGACTAAAACAGAAATGCAGTGAAAAAAACCACGTTATCAGCAATATGGATACAATTAGTAATAAATTCATAAGCAAAGGGTATGACAAATTATAAATAGAAATATCAAAACAGAGATAATTTGGCTAAATAGGGAAGATCTACTAAGACAACAGATGTGAAAAATAAGATAAAACCAGCAAAGATAATGTATCCTTTATCATCAACTATGGTTCCAATTATAAACAAATGGAATCCATAATAAAAAAAAAACATTGGTATTTGTTATTAATAGACCCAATTCTGAAAAAAATATAATTCCATCTACCTATCAGTTTATATATAGGAATGCACCAAATCTGTAAAATCAATTAGTTAGAAGTCCACTTCAATATGAAACCAATAATCCAGCTAAAACTAAAGGATTTCATTGTTGTGGTATGTGCACATTATGTAAATAAGTATCAAGTCCTGTTTCAAAATTCACTTAATTTACAGTCAATAATAAAGAGTATAAAATCAATGAATTAATTGTGTTACACAAGTAATGTAATTACCTAATTGAATGTGCATGTGGTTTCATTTATGTGGGTAGACTTTCAAGATTTTGGGGTTTACAACAGATCCAAACCAACTAGAGAGACAGAGATGATAAAAAACTGTTAGCAAAATCAAAGATTTCCTGGATATATAAATTAAACAGCTTAGCACTAGGAGGTTTAAACCAGGAATTTGAACTTACATTTTTTATATTACCTTTTAAACATCCACTATTTTATGAAAATTACCTTATGGCACTGAATTAATATTAACTTTTGATCTGGATATGTTATTTCCTAAAGTTCATTAGCATTAGTTATACCCCAGGATCATTTTACTAGAATACATATATGGACTTTGATTATAATAACTAGAGATATGCGCTGACCCCCATGTTTTGGTTTTGGATCTGGACTCAGCTTCATGTTTTTGTTTGTAAAACCACCCTCAAGTGTTTTGGTTTTGTATCTGTTTTTTTTTTTAACATTATAAGAATTTATTAAAAACAGCTAAAATTATGTAATCTTTGCAAACCTAAACCCGAAAGTCGGATTTAAAATCCAAATTCCAAACCAGGGGAATATCATAACTGGTACTAGGATCAGTTGAGTGGATTCAGATGCATTTGAATTTCTAGGGAACTGAACCGCACATCTATAATAATAACTGTTATTGCAAGGAATTGTTTTTTTTTTTCTCTTTACTGAGACAGTTTGTCTTTTTCACCTCTATTTGTTGAGACAGTTTTGTCATTGTTTTTCCTTCTCTTAATTGATACATTGATTTTATTGAAACACTTTTGCCATTCACTTCCTGTTTTACATTACCTGACCTGGAAATACTGTCCCTTTTTTCAACCATATAAAAGACTTGACTGATTGGCTGATTGACTAGGGTCTAGCCTGCCTTGAGGAAGAATTACTGCAAACAGCTAAAAACATGTTGGCTACATAAACTGGATCCTGATGTCCTAAGAACTGCTATAAGAAGAAGAACCTATACTTGGACCACCTTTAAATAACATTTGAGAAGGAGGGCCTGGAACATCCCATCTTTATATCACGCCACTGCTCTTATGAAGTGTAGTTTGGGTATGGTTCCATTATCTACTATTGTTTTATTGTAAACTTATTTTTTTTATATTTTTATTGAAGCATTATATGCATGAAGTGCCGTATACAAAATATAAAACAGTTAGTTTGTACAATAATAGTATTAAGAAATAGTGTACAATTCATAAATAGAGAAAGAAGACAACAGTTGAATATTATATTTTGGCTTACAGTGCCTTGGAGAATACCTGTACATCTGCTGTCCTGGCTGACTCCATTTCACTCTCATTGATGCTTGAAGGAAGTGTGACTGTATTGAGCCTGCTGGAATATCCCAAGACCATGGCCACTCCTCCCAGCATCAGTGGGGAGAAACAGAGCCAGCCAGGACAGAGACACACTGCTAAGAACGAAGAAGCCACCCACAGGGCTTAGGTAGTGAGCTCCTGCCCCACTCTGCATAGTGCATGGTGGGAGGGGGGCATGGAAATATTGCTAAGGGGCCCCCATAGATAAGGCTACCCCAATGAGCAGAGGGATACTCTTCAAAACTAGCTTACTATAACAAGTTTAAAGAATCACCATGTATCAAAATAAGTAAAGGCAGACACAAAATCTCAGTGAAGGCTTCAATTAGTGTGTTTCATAGTAATGTTTTGAGGACCAATCCACAGGCATGAATGGACAAGTGATAACTACAGAACTAAAACATGCTGTTGACAATGTTACTCATAGTAGTTTTTGCCAAACTCCCCTGAATGTATCTGAATGTATTTGTATTTAACTTGCTATCTAAAATTATTAACTTTATATCTAAATGTATATTATATTTTATTAAAGAAATACTGAAAATGAATATTTATTGTTTCAATATGTCTTCTTGCATTTTGTTTTCTGGAATTCAATTCATACTCTTGGCTATATAATTTAAATGAAAGTGAGGAACAGAATCAGCAATGTGTTAGAAGAATAAAAACTTTATAGAAAAATGGAAATTACACATCCAACATTTCGTTTTGATTTAGATAGTAATCTAAATATGGAGTGTTAAAGACACCAATGTAGTTTGTATATTTATGCTTATCTACATTGCACATTATGTCAACAAAATAATGCCCAAGTAGTGTCTATCAACTGTGTATCTCATTTTCCATCTCATTCCCATATAATGTAGTTAGTCCCACTTCATTTGCTTGATTCCCACCTCATCTACTACTCTACCTGCCTGTGGCAAGCAATAACTCTCCTCTTTCTCTATCATCCATATAGAACAAGTACTGAAGGTAAAGCTATGTGTATATTGTCCTGGTAGTTTTAAAATCACTCTCTTATTTTTGTTTTTGCCTATGCCAGACTCTCTTCCCTTATCCTTCTTATGCTAATCTTCTGCTCTTGCCATGTCTGTGTCACTCTTTCTGCCGTTCCTCTGTCTTTGCCAGCATCTTTTCCTTTCCACTGTCTGAACCCACCCCTGTGCCCTTCCGCTTTCTCCAACAACAAAATCTCCTCAAGCCACTCACTGACATTTTTAAACAAAAGGTTGTTAAGTTTCATTTGGGTTCTCTACTCAGCATTAAAGTCACAAGCCATTTTATTATTCAGTATCTTGATAAATTGGATACACTTTATGACACCCTAGATATTCCAATGCCTGATTACTGATTGAATTCAGATTGGATGCCCCCCCTTGGCCTTCTCCATCTTGTAAGCAATGGCACTCAGTATAGGGAGGAAATTGTGGCTCAAAATCCCAGTGCCAGAATGGTCAGATGCTGCAACCTGATGGGAATCCTTCAGAGATCATTTTATTTGATGCAGTCTCCCAGATATGCTGCATTCTATAGGAGACAAGAATGTATTTATGGCAACATGCCATACTGCTATTTTGATGTTGTTGTGTATCCATACCTATGATGTTTTCCTTCTATTGGCTGCCCTTTGGTTCTGCAAAAAAGGGACCTTTTATCAGTTGTTATTAGTTGCTGACTTTTGATTATGATTATGATTTTTTTAATTTAGATTTTTACTGTGCTTTTTGTACTAGTTTATTTGTGATTTTTCTGATCCAGACAATGGACACTGCCACCCTGCACCAGTTGGGTAAATCCATTCTCCTCTCTCAGATTATTAGCTCCATTTTGCTGTTTACTTGCTCAGACAGTGGACTTTGGGCCTTATTCAGGGATGCACACAATGGTGAATTTAAATCAGATTGAGCTTTTGTTTACCATTGCGTATGCATATGAGCTGCACTGCATGTGTGCAGCAATTGCACTGCGATTATGGATGAACAGGGGAATCCATCTCAAAGTGAGTGACAGGATGTCAGTGTTTGGGGTGGTGACAGGAGGGTGGTTGGAAAAATGTAGGCATGTCTATATATTTGAACACAGTTTCATGGGCGTGCATAAATTAGCCACTGCAATTGGATAAGCAGCATGAGAGCTCTCTGCGTGTTGGGAGAGTTGCAGTTTTTCAGGTGATTATGCCCCTCTTACAGAAGACCTGTATTGCTGTGATGGCTAAAGAAGCTTTTTCCTAGCAGTCCCTAGAGGCCGATAAATCGATTATCCCTAAGAAAAGCAAGTATTTGGCTCTGTGCTCGAACTACAGACCAATCTCTCTTTTGAACACAGATCCGAAGTTATTTGATAAATAGACTGCCAATTGTCTACAGATGTATCCTTTTACACCTATCCTCAAAACGCCATGTGGTGTGAGATGCCTGGTGCAAGTAAGCTGCCAGGTCCTGTGTGACTGCTAGTGCTGATTATCATTTTCACATATTTTTCATCCAAAAATGGGTCGTGGGGCCAAATGTAATAGGTTGAGAGTTTAGAAAATGTTATAGTTTAGCTAAACTCTCACACTTTTTAAACTTGCCCAATGTAATAGTCCGAGAACATGCAAACTTGCATGTTTTTAGACTCAAAAAACTCTCTCTCCCAGTTGTTTTCCCATTTTAAAGATAAAACTCAACCAATGTGAGAGTTTACTGCTAAAATCTCACATGTTCTAAATTCTCACACTATTATATTTGGCCCTTATGCTCTTAGCGATGCGATGTGACTAAGAAGCACCATGATACAGCACTGTTTAATTTGATATGTGATACTTGGATATCAGTGTGTGACTAAATCTGTATATGAGTACAACTGAACTTGGCATGTAATAAAGCCACAACCGCTGCACCCTAGAACTTCGTATACAGATTCAGACTTAACCAAACACAGATATATACAAGTGATCCAAATCAGTTAATCAGTGCAGTCTCATGGTGCATCTCATTGCTGCTAAGATGCATTTTCTGGCTGAAAAGACGCTTAGCGCTAGCAGAGTCACATGGATATTGCACACCATGTGACTGCAGCAATAGTGTATGAGGAGTTTTTCTTCCAGATCTGCTTCAACAGGACCAGGTGGAATTTACGTTCTGCTATAGAGGCAAAAGACAATTCCAGGAAGATTATTGATCTTATTCATCATTAAGAAATTGAGGATCACATATGGTCCTGCTGTCTACGTACACAGAGAAGGTATTTTACTGATTTGATTGCCACTTCATGGTAGGGATATTTGAGAACATCAGTTTTGGTCTGCCTTTATTTTTAGGAAACTCACACTTTATAACTCAGCTAGGGTTAGGTTTAATGGTGCCCTTTCAGACTCTTTTCATATCCAAAATGGCATCAGACTGGAAAGTCCACTCTCCCCTTTGATGTTTGCACTCTGCATTGAGGCCTTGGCAAGAGTGATCAGAGCAAATAGCAATATCACAGGGTACAGATTGGGGAGACAAACTTGCGCTATTTGACAATAAACTTCTTGTCTCTATTTCCAACCTTGTTACCTCCCTTCTGGCTCTCATGGAGGAATTCTGTTGATCTAATTACCTTCAAATTTGAAACTTAATTTCACTAAATCTGTCTGAATATCCCTGCGCTAGGCAACATAATTTCAGGGCTTTAGGGGGAATTTCATTCAAACAGCATCCCTCTCATTTCCAATACGTCAGGGTTACCCTTACCTAAAATAACACCAACTTGGTTTGCTTTCACTTTTTACCTCTGTTAATCAAATTTGTAGCTGAATTTCAAAAGTGGTCATCATTAACATTGTCCTGGCTCAGGATAATCAATACCATAATAATGAATATTACTGAAGGTATTGTACCTTTCTAAGACTACCTATTTCAATCCCACATTCTTTTTTCAAGGATGGAAAGTTGAGTGATTTGTCTGGGGTAATTGGAGGCAGCAACTTTGACAAGGTGAGCTAATTATCAGTTTCCCACAGGGAGCCCTTAATTTCTTGAGTTATTATAGCTATGTGCACTTGGCATGCATTGTTGCGATGTTTCAAGTGCCATCCCTAAAGCAATAACAACTTAAAGACAGTCTATGCAAGTCCACATCTTCATTCTTACATGGCTAACTAAATTCCCGAACATTCAACATCCTACACTTGACCCCGACTTTGCTCTGCTGAAAAAAAATTAAACACCTGCCCCTATTTGCCCTTGGGGAATCCCAACATTTTCCACTTGTGTTTAACAATGATTTCCCCAGGGTTTTCCTCTAACATCTCTTACAGCTTGGTCCCAGGTAAGTCTGCTCTGACTTTGCTAACTAGACTCAAGTGAGGTGCAATCCTTAATAACCTATAATGCACTTTTTAGTCTTCCTTCCCACTCTTTCTGTATTTATGTCCAGCTGGATTCTTTTACTATTCGTTCACTACCATGCCATTGTAGTCCCATACCCCATGTACACCTTTTTGGTCCCGTACCCCATGTGAGTGTCTGTGTTTGGCAAAAGACACCACTAAACATTGAACTTTGCTGGTGGTGTGGTCTGGCACATCAAAATATATCTGGCGGCAAAGCTGGTGGGTTTCTGGCAGATTATTAGGAGACTCTCACAACTCATTACTGGAAACCCACTCCCTTTAACCTCTGAGTACAGGCTCCTCAATCTCATGAATAATTCCCTCTTTCAGTTCAAAAAATATCTGTGAAGACATTACATGAATGTATCTAGAGCTGTTATTCTGTTGATCCATCTTAAAAATTTCCATTTCTTAGTGGTTCCAAAGGATTACATTTTGATATGATGATGGAAGATCTAACTCTCTTCCTCCCCTTTGTTCCCCTGACCTCTTTACTACTATATTCTCATCCAAGGTCTTCTCAACTAGTTTCAGATACAAGAATCCTTGAATCTCCTTCTTGACCCATGCAACTTTACTCATTGTATTGCAGTCTCTTCCTTTCAACTATCCCTCATAACATACTGAGGGGTCTATTTACTAAGCAGTGTTAGGAGACAGAGTGAAAAGTGATAAGAAAGTGATAAGATGCCAGCCAATCAGCTCCCAACTGTCATCACACAGGCTGTGTTTGAAAAATGACAGTTGGGAGCTGATTGGCTGGCACCTTATCACTTCCTTATCACATTTCACTCTGTCTCCTAACACTGCTTAGTAAATAGACACTTTAGTATCCTCCCTTATCTTCCCTTCCCTTCGCTTCTTACCTCTGTGACTGGCAATTAAACAGTAATAGTATCAAAATAGAGAGATCTTTTTACATACTGTAGATAAGTGTTGAAGAATCACAACTATTTTTGTGACCCACATGCATTTGAAGTTTAAAATTAACTATATGCTTTTAGATACAATTATTTAGCAGTATAGCAACATGTATATCAAATATTGCATCAAAACTAGAAGATAAAATAATATGGTAATAAATATTTCTATAGGGCAAAGTTAAAACTAAGACTAAAGGTTTCTTTTCCCCAATCTGCTAAATTTTTCCCTTAAATGTTTTTCTATGTCAGCTCACTCCTTCCCATATTTGTCTTTACGAAACACCTGATCATGGGTGACTCTGCCCATGTATTACTATATTCCCCAACGTCCATATTAGATTCTGTCCCCCAGAGTTGGCCCTAATCAATTTAATGCTCTAGGCAAAAATTTTGTTGGTGCCCACTAGCAGATAATCCCACCACCAAGCTTTTCCGTTTATGCAAGGACACCGAATTTAACACATTGGTTTATAGATTTTATTATTGTTATAGAAACACGTACTGAACATCCAAAATTTACAACTATCTGGGTATCCTCTTTGTTAAAGCCCATGGCGCAGAGGTGAATGGTGTAAAATGAGTGAGTAAACTAATTATACTGCTGCGGGCCCCTTCATTGCGGCAAGCCCAGGTCTGTGCAATGTACAGTCTGCCCTGCCACTAGTTCCGCCTCTGACCCATCACCCCTCTCCCAGAAATCCTCATCCAGAGCCACTCACCCAGACAACACCCCTCGTATAGAACCCCTCTGCCTTCTCCCAGTACAGCACCCTTCACCCAGCAGGACAGAGCACAGCCACAACAAACACGCATCACCAATCACCACTCACCCGGCCAGCACACAGCAGCCCTCACAGCAATCAGTTAAGCACTCCTCACTACATGCTGGAGCTGGCATTATTCAAAATATTTTTATAACACAGACACCTACTTTTTAAAACTGTCTGGCTACTTGTGTGTCCAACCCTGCTGTTTTGTAGCTCCTACTGAATCCTTCTCACTGCGCTCTATTGGGGTGGTTTTGTGAGGGTGGCACTGGCAGGCTGCAAGGAGTTAGTGCAGGCTCAGCTTGCTGCACTCTACAAAGGCCCATGGGAGGAGGAGCTGCTGTGGCTGGGCATGTACAGCCCTCCTTCAAAGACCAGCAGCCATTTTGGTTGATGCCCAGTGTCCACTGCTCCCACTGTGCCTTGTCTGCTACTCTACTCCAGCCTCCCTGGACATGCTTGCTCCTGCAGTGGCAGCCCGATGTTGTTGGCTGTGAGCTGCCTGTTGCAGATGCAGCCCATTAGGAGCTGAGAGCTCCAATTGCAGCAGCATAACCACTAGTCCTGCCATCCCCAGCTCAGCTGACAGCTCTGATTGGGCCCAGCAGCAGCAAACAGTGGACACAGTAACAGCTGCTCAAGCTTGCAGCTGGTGCCCTGTGCCTCAGTGCCTTCCCAAAACCTCCACCTACCACTGGCCCTAGGTGGGCTTAGATGCCTCTATGTTTTTCAAATGCCAAAGGAATTTCTTAGTTTGCCCTTCTGCCCATATGTAACTCTGAACCCAGGGGCATTTCTAGAGAGGAGGGGGCCTGTGTGCAGTCTCCGACATGGGCCCCCTCCTCTCTCTCTGGCAGCTGGCAGCGCACTGAGCTGTGCGCGGCCAGTGCCTGAGTTATAGACATATGGGTGAAATTTACATCTTCCAGTGAATCTGATATATAGGGGATCCGTCAATAACCACAGAAACCATTCTGAGTTCATGATCTCCATGATATCTTATCGCACTGAGCATACACAGATGGGTACCATTTTATCTTTCCCCATTTGTTTATGGGTTTATCTTTTTAAAATAACTGCATAAATACATTGGTTGCATATATATCACTATTTATTCTCTGTGTGTATACTTCTCATGGACTCTCATCACTGATTCCAGAAAGTGAAAAACTTGCAATGGCAAATACCTAACAGGACACTCTCCATTGTAACACTGATAGCAGATCCACACCTAGGAGTTAATTTACTAAGATGGGAGTTCTATTAAGAAGTGATGTTGCCCATAGCAACCAATCCGATTCCAGGTATTATCTTCTAGAAGGTGCTAGATAAATTAGAAGTAGAATCTGATTGGTTGCTATGGGCAACATCACTTCTTAAATAGAACTCCCATCTTAGTAAATTTACCCATTAGTCTTCTTTCTATATCAGGAGCAGAGTACACGTGCAGTATCCCTTTTTGTACACTGCCTTTAGGTAAACAAAAGGGAAGTAGTAACCAATAAATCTGTATCAAGCTCTGATATCTACTCCTTTTTCTATTTTTTTATTCATTTTCCATCTTAGCAGTCAACCGATACATTTAAGATTGTATGGTTTAAATGCAACAAAGCAGTGAATGTACAGTATTAATGAATGCAGTTTAATATTTACATTCCTCAACTGTTGCTATCCACCAAGGTTACACATTTGTTTAAGAGCTAATTGAAAGAGGGGAATGGGATTGAAATACTGGCGGCTGGCGGCTTTTGACCCCCCACCCCCGCGGCTAACAGTTAAGTCTGTCTTCTAGCACCGGGATTAAGATAGGCGTTGGTATTTTGACACCTTTCTTAAGTCCTGTGTTGAGCTTTCGGCGTCAGTATTTAGACCAGCGTCATTCAGTCTGCCGGTCTAATAACTGCCTCCCAAAATAGAAGTCAATGTTGATTTTATGTATGTCTTATTTGAAGGTAATAACAGCAACTTTAAATAGGAATTTTTAAAAATAGGAAAGAGCTAAGAGGAGTATTTAATGTGATTTTACAACATTATTGGAGACAACATAGTTCTCTCTGACTTTGCAAACATGATGTATGAGGCTGAAATTTGTGTCCTGTGTTATTCCCAATTATTTCAATATTATTTTCTTGCTGATATGTTAATGTACTGTACTGTGGCAAAGTCATTCTGAGGTTGATACTTTGAAGGGTAAATATCCTGTAGGATTTGAGCCCAGATATCTTATAAATAACTAGTATTCAATTCAGATACATTTTCCCATTAAATTTGATGCTGTAATATGATTCTCACAACTATGTTGTTTTTTAGTTAAAATAAATACAATATAGTATTATTATCTCTTATCATTACACATACTCTGAAGCACCAACTCTGTATCATATCACCCCATCTGGAGAGTATATTTTATTCTCAGAATTTTTTTTTCCAATATTTCACCCTAGTCCAATTTAGGACTTACACTATCTCTACCCTTAACAATTTCATCTTAATACATTTGGAAATACTAGTGAGATAGATTAATAGATTTTAACATGCACATTACCAGATTAGTGACATAGGAGTTTATTTAAACTAACAGTGAAAAAAGTTACATTCTAATTATTTACTCATTACATTTTTCTCAAAGAGTGCGGCATAAAAGAGTCCTCTTCCTTTTTTCCTTTGCTGGATTAGAGAAAATGTCAGCAAGAAACTAATTCACAAGATTGATGGGGGTCACCGTTGCTCCCTCTTGACTAGGATGCCAAAATATATAGTTATAGCTCTGATAAATTGTAACAAAAGAAATAATTGATATGATTAAAACTTTAAAATTGTTAGGAATGAGGAAACAAATAAAGTCATAAAAGTGCAAGATACAGATATAAAAAGTAAAGGTTAGTGACATCAAGGAGGTTGTGCCTTTGGATCTTTCAATGTACAGTATATTGCTAATCCATAGAAATTAGTTTAAAAACATTTAAATACCTTATAAAGTACAGTTTTGGGAGGTGCTACAATTACAAGCCTTGGAAATAGGGAGGTCCCCAGTGTAATAACTTATGACCATTATGGTACCACTTTCATTTGTGTCCCTACACAGGCCCTGCATTTGCCTGAGGAACGTTACTGCTGTATGGAATGCCGAAGATGCTCCAGCACAGGATAGGAGCTGCAGGCATGCACAGCAAGGAGATGGATCTAGGGGAGAGAAAAAAACGCAAAAAATTGTTGGACATTTACAAGATAGCCACAGAAAAAGTAAAAGAGGAATGAGTTGGTTGGTACGAGACAGAGCTGTAGAGATGTCCCTGGTCAGGTGAAGCAGTCGGGAAGCCAGAGGTCAGGATTACGTCCGCCAGCTTCCCGACTGTCTAATCCCAGCAAGGCACTAATAACAGGCGTTGAATTCCCGATGCCTGTCATTAGACCTATGCCGGGAGCCTGACACCCTGCTTACCAATTGAAGGTAGGCCAGGTGCCGGGCATGGACAGCCATGGGGGGAGGGTCAGGTTATGGGCTCCCGGGGGGACAGGGTTAGGCACCCCCGGGAGGTTAGGTTTAGGAGAGGGGAAGGGATGGTTTGGGTTAGGCACCCCCAGGGGGAGATTAGGGTAAGGCAGCCCCCGGGGGACTTAGGTGTAGGCTACAGGGAAGGGGGGTTCGGTTTAGGCACTTAGGGGGGGATTAGGGTTAGGGGCCATACAGCTGGTGATAAATCATACTGATTCACCTGGTCAGCCATGGAGGATTAGTGATAGCACTGGAGCGATACCAGGTGAGACAGAAAAATGCTGGGAACAGAGAGACAGACTGGAAGAATGCTATAGTGCTGCAGAGAGAACCAGTAAAATGCTGATAAGACAACTTGGGAGGCATAGTCACATCAGAAATTCTGCAGCAATCTGCAGAATAGCTAGAGGAGTATAACCTTATGTTGAATCTGATACCTACAGAGACAAAGAGTATTTTAAGTGACAACCATGTCCAGAGCAGAGCTTCCTGGAAGACATAATTAAGTTGATACAGCCTTCTAAATTAAAGCTATTAATAGAAGCCAGTGTGCCTCAGACTTGTAGTTCCACAACCAGTTTAAGTAAACTGATGGTCTCTGTATATATCTTTAGTAATTTAAGCCACGCCCCCATTAAGTTCTGCTTTTGAGTGAGATAAATTCATTGCTATTTATATTTATCCAAGCTGCCATTTTGTGGGAGAGACATTGCTGCTTTTAGTATACATAGTTAACAGATATGCAACATACACTGTAAGCACCCCAACTTGTGCACACAAGGACCCCAATGAAAGAGTAGTTTGCCAACATTCAAGCCTTAAGAAAGGACTGATCTTCTATCATAATGTCCTAGATATCTTATTGTAGCTAGTTAATCATGAGAATTTTAATTTAGTTAGAGAGCTTAGTACTGTTTATAATGATTGCAATTAGTCTAAGTATCACGTGATAGATTGTGGAATTGACATTATATATATATATATATATATATATTTGTTATCCAAACCTGTATTTTTTCCATTTACAATATCCTTTCCAGTTTATTCTGTAAGTAAAGTGCTCCACTTTCCCACTTTTATTGCAGTCCTGAGTAATAAATATCCCTCTGCCTGTTTTACTGCCTGTAACTGGGGGAGATATCCTTGCCTCCCTGCTGTGGTGTTAAAGGAGAATACAGGTGTCACAAAGGGAAAGAGACAGAGCAAGTGTTGATCCCAGCTGATGTAATACATGAGGGTAACATCTGGCCTATCATCATTATGATACCACGCCATTGTAAACTAATAAATGTATTTGGGTACCACACCCAGTTCTAAGGAGCCATGGTCCTATTTATTGGAATCATTGTTTTGGCATGGAAATGGCTGACCTTGTTGTGCCACTGTGTTGGATTATGGGAGCTGTAGTTAATTTTGCCATAGAAAATATAAATGAGCATAAATGTGCTATTACAGAATAAGGTATTTGGGTATTAAATTTGCTTCTGTAGTGAAGCTAAATTACTATTGATAAATGAGTGGGACAGTTTTCACTGATGACAAGCCCATTTAAAACACCTAAATAAATGAAACAGGTCATCATTGATGGCTGCAGACTTTCAAAGCCTCAATAATGTGAGTACTGCTTTGATTGTGGCTATGCCACATATTGTACAGAAAATTAATTTCACAGCAGGTGTTAGAAGGAAGGGGTAATATTAAAGTGATACACATGCATAACCATTCCCCACATCACTGTGAACCAGTAAGAAAGAACCTTCATTGCTACAAATTGTATATGTGTGCTCCCAAATTCTGAATAACAGTAGCTCCTTGATGTGCAAGAAATCTTGTACCAAGATGTGATTTGATGTGTTATTCCTGTATCTGAATATAAATAAAACATTTATTAGATCATTTACATGTGTGTCTCATTCTATGCAACAGCTTATCATTCTGTTACAGTCTCCAAGAAGTGCTCATAAATGTGGAGAAAGGTAAAATAAACCTCCAAAGGCATATGGGGCCTGATTGAGATTTGTATGCTAATGCAAATGCAATTGTTAAAATATGCTAATGAGTCAGACGCAGGAAATTGTATTGAGATGCCCACCGGAGCACTCTTAGGCAACTGTGTACATAAACACAGCATTGGACGCCGATCCTATAAACATCTGCTCCTCCAGTGAGTCTCTGGTCACTGAGAATAGCTTCAGTAACTGGAACACTGGAGCTTTGTTCTCTGCTTGTGCGATCGCAGATGCTGGCTAGTACTTGCCCAGGAAATGGCCCTGACATACCCGCGTTTTGTAACCACCTACAATATAATCTCTTCCTGTCAATCAACTGCGAGTTAATCCTCACAGCCATCTTGATTGCAACTCTTTCGCCACGTGTGCACAATGTGGCTGTGCCGCATGCACAGACCACCAAAAATCGCTCAACTGCTTGTTAATCCACGTAACGTTCAACTCTGAGTCAGGCCCATTATGCAGAAATGAAAATATACCAAAGTCTCTTTATTTCTTCTATAATTATTAAAACATTAATTTCTGTTCTCATAAACCACTGTTGGTATTAGAAGAATTTATACACTAAATTAATCATGAAAGTTAATAAGTGATGAGACATCAGGACTATTTTTATGACATGAGCAAATAATGCATGTGCAAGACTTTTAGTACTTACAGTATTATTCAAGAGGAAATCTTGGTTCTGCACTGCCCTCTAAAACTGTTCATTACTTTGCAATGTATGACCTCACTATGTCCAACTTCTTTACACTATCTGTGTAAAGTTATGTGCCTTTACATATGCTGCAATCCTGAGGTGTAAACCTTTCTTTATTGCCCAAACTGTGGCAAGTGCTAGGAAAATATCTGATTTTGCACAGCAATAAGGACATATTTGTGCTTGAGAATGTAAGAATCAAAGTTAGTTCTGATGTGTTTTGCCATATTGGCATTTTTAAGTATTTGCTACGGTATTTTTTTTTATTGCACTTTGCTTTGATTTGCATATTAACTAAATCCATTTGAGTGTAGCGCATGTTAACTGCTTATGTATTTAAATTTTTTACGTATATGATCTATTTGCTGTAGAACACAGTTAAAAATGAGGTACCCATACAGTATATTTTAGGATATCGTGAAGTTTAAACCTACTTTCTGTAGTGTAACATGCACATTTTTTATCTTCTTTGGCATGAAGCGTGAATTGTGAAGCAGTGTTTATCCAAATTACTATACGATGAAAAGACATGTTCAAGTTGGCAGGTCTATAGAAATCAGAGAACTGTACTGATAACTGTATTGACCTAAGAAACCTAATAGAACTTATTTATTCCATGCTCAGAATAACAGATTGCAGACAGCTGCTTTGAATTTTATAGAACCAATCAGAAAATGTTATTTTATTTGCTGAAATATCACAAATTCCATTATCATGCAAGATGTATCCCTATTGTCTGAATTATTTTACATTTTACATTTGAATGGAAATAGATGTTCATTAAATACATGCTTTCGGCATTTAAATGGACAATCTTTTCTGGCATTTGCTATGATATTTGAACATTGTACTGTTTTCACATGTTTGTTGCACATGAGCTATGAATTGTATTTCACAATAGGAGCTTGATTTCAGTAATTAACATTTACGCTGTACTCCAAGAATAAGCATACAAAGTGCTAAGATTCTAAATGCTTTGTTCATACTAGTGCTATTAGACTTTTTAAATTGAAGTCGGAGTTATTCAGGAGTTATTACTATCTATAATACCTCAAAGTGACTGTGATGTGACTCTTCACTTCTTAACTTATCTACAGCACCCATCAGATAGTGCTGCCAGGTATTTCTATTGGACAGCCTTTCAAAATTATAGGTAATTAACTATCCAGGATTTCATATAAGTAGTTTTTAAATTATGAGTCAAGTCAGGAAATTACTGTGTATCAGTGTATATAGACTCAGGGCCATAACTAGGGTAGTGCGACCAGTGCCATGGCACAGGGCACCGCAGGGCATGGGGTGTTGTTTGTCCCTGTCAATTTTCCTTTTTATTATGATTCTCACTTGTATCTTCCTCTTCTTTTATCCCCAGCATCTTCTGGCCTTCCCCATCTCTTCCCTGGCCCTTCCCCATGAGACTATGGCCCTTTTTAAGGTGCATTATCTTATGTCCCTATTTAAAAATGGGGGTGGGGTGCCAATTCTCTCTCTGGCACAGGGCACCAAAAAGTCTAGTTATGGCTCTGTATAAACTGTACTCTCACCATGTGTTTACTTGATTGCTTGCCTTTTGTTGTATGAGGAGGGTGTTGGGGGTGGGGTGTAATCAGTGTGGACACCTGGTTGTAACCATACTAATTAGTTACTATTAAGCTGGCCACACACTAGACCAACTTACATCCAACCAGCCAACTAGTTGATTGGTTGGAATGAAAATCTGGTAAGGTATGAAAGCAAATGACAATCAGCAATTTGCTCCCAAACGCTGCAAAATGGACCAAAACTGTTGTTTGAACAAATAGTTTAGATCAAACATTTAACAATCTTGTCTGAACGACCATTTTCATCTGTTTTCTGGCATTTAGTAGCAAATTGCTGATCATCAGTTACTCCCATTCCTTACCAGATTTTCATTTCAACCAATCAACTAGTTGGCTGGTTGGATGTAAGTTGGTCTAGTGTGTGGCCAGCTTTAGGTTGCAAGGTCATGGCTGCAATAGCAAAAATGCTTAAATCAGGGATTCCCAAACACGGTCCTCAAGGCTCCCCAACAGTTCAGGTTTTAAAGATATCCATGGTTGAGCACAGGATACTTAATTAGTATCTCAGTCAGTTTGATTTAACCACCTGTGCTCAATTAAGGATATCTCTAATACCTGAACTGTTGGGGTGCCTTGAAGACCATGTTTGGGAACCTCTGGCTTAAGGCCCCCATACATCAGAGATTGATTGCAGCAATCGTGCAATTTGCAATCGATTGTGTATAAAAATCTTTCCCTTTTTCAATCGATTGCAGATTGCAGAGATGCCATAATTGATTGAAAAAGGGAAAGATTTTTATACACAATCGATTGCAAAGTGCACGATTGCTGCAATCAATCTCTGATGTATGGGAGCCTTTAGATTCTAATAGGTATATTTATTTAAGTGCACGTTTACAAAAGTGGAGATGTTGCCCATAGCAACTAATCAGATTCTATTTATCATTTTTCTAGTACATACTAAAAAATTATAGCTACAATTTGATTGGTTGCTATCAGCCACATCTCCAATTTTGTAAACCAGCACTTTAGTAAATATATCCCTAAGTGCCTTGGGCCTGATTCAGACCCCCTTGCTAGGCTGTGTTCGCAGGCAGCCAGCCGATTTTTGCATTCTGTGAATGCGTACACATCGCAGTGCGCATGCGCAAACCAGTGCAAGCGATAGGGAAACATTCGCATAGACAGCCCGGCTGAATGAGTGACAAGAGTAGCCATTCGTGGGTGGTGACAGGGGTTGGCCCCTAGAAATGGGGGAGCAGAGGTGCGAACGCAGGTGTGCCTGAGTGTCTTAACGCTGTTTCAGAGGTGTGCATACTGTCATTAAGAGGCAGTGTCATAGTACACGTCACTTGGCTGAAATGTACACTGAATCAATTGCAGTGCTTAGTGCTTACAGCAGGGTGTGGTCAGCCACTAGCGCTGCGATCGCATTTGATGGTACTGGATGTACTGATGGTTGCATACACTTCCTGGAGATGACGTGCACAAGTGGGCATCTTATGAATAGGCTTATGGGCGTCTACATACACAATGCAATCACACACTAAGACATAGTGGGCATGCTAAAGCCTAGCCGTGCGATCGCTTACCTTGCCAAGATTTGCATATGCATCTAGCGAGCGAACCCATCTAGCCAGTGGGTCTGAATTGCGCCCCTTATTCAAAGTGCTATTACAATTTTTAAATGGAAGCCAGAGTTATTCAGGAGTTATTACTACCTATACTTACAATGGAAAGAGACTGTGATGTGACACTTCACTTATTATCATCAACAGGTAATTAACTACAGCACCCATCAGATACTGCTTCCATGGCATTTCTATTGCACAGCCTTTAAAAATTGATAGGTAATTAACTACAGCACCCATCAGATACTGCTGCCTGGTATTTCTATTGTACAGCCTTTAAATATTGATAGGTAGTAACTATACAGTATTTCATATAAGTAATTTTTAAATATGAATCAAGGCAGGAAATTACTGTGTATCAGTGTATGTAGACTGTCCTCTCACCATGTGTTTACTTGATTGCTGACATTTTATTGTGTGAGGAGGATATTGGGGGCAGGGTGGAATCAGTGTAGCCATACTAATTTGTTACTATTAGGTTGCAACAGCAAGAGCGCTTAGATTCTAAGTGCAGATCCTCTAACATGACCCCTTCCACCAGGTACAAAATACTGTAGTCCTGGACTTCCTTCTTAAAATATGATTGCAGCCACCTGTGTTGAACTTATTCATTGATGTGAAGGGTGTTCCAGAATAGGTGACGGCAGTAATCAATTAAGAGTGAAGTCCAGGAGCAGAGAATTTTGTATCTGGTGGAAGGGGTCACGTTGGAGGCAGGCCCGGTGACCGGGGGGGACTATGGGTACACCCATACTGGGCCCCAAGGTCCAGAGGGGCCCTGAGGACTGGACTTGGGCTGCCTTGTTCCTGCTGGCCCATGGCTTCTGGGACCCATGGTCACCACCCAGCTCAGCCCCGTTCCCTTGTAGCCTGGCCCAGGCAGCACTGGGCTCTTCCAGGTAGTTCAGCTGTGGCCTGGGCTGGGCCTGACCTTTATGTGCGCAACACGGTGGAATGACATCATAGGTCACATCGTAGGTAAGCTGTGCTGCGCTGTAGAGGTAATGGTTGTTACTGGGGATAGGAGATTTTAGAGGAATAGTGGCTGCATGCTGAGGACACAAGAAGCTGATAGGGGCTGGGGCAGAGGAAGCTGATGGGGGCTGGGGCAGAGGAAGGTGATGGGGGCTGGGGCAGAGGACGGTGATGGGGGCTGGGGCAGAGGAAGGTGATGGGGCTGGGGTAGAGGAAGCTGATTGAGGCTGGGACAGAGGAAGCTGATGGGGGCTGGGGCAGAGGAAGCTGATGGGGGCTGGAGACAGAAGAAGATTATAGGGGCTGGGTACAGAAGAAGATGATAGGGGCTGGGAACAGCAGAAGGTGATAGGGGCTGGGTACAGAAGAAGGTGATAGGGGCTGGGGACAGAGGAAGGTGACAGGGGATGGGGCAAAAGGTGACACTAGCTGGGGACAGAAGGTGAAACTGGCCGGGGGCAGAGGAAGGTAATGTGGGCTGGGGATGGAAGAAGATGAAGGGCAGAGGAAGGTAATGGGGTTGGGGGAGTTAACAATATCATGCTTCACAAATCACACATGCAGGGGTGGAATGTGCAGGATCATGGGTGCTGGTGAGAAGGTAGGGCCCCCAGAGACATCAGTGTACCGGGCCCTGAGATTTCTGTTGCCGGCCCTGGTTGGAGGCTATGTAAGTGCTTTGATCAAAGTGCTATTAGAATTTTTAAATTGAAGCCAGCGTTATTCAGAACTTGAAAAGGAGGGGAAAATAATCAATCATCCATCTCTACTCCTAAGCACTGATTTAATCTAACACCCTGTTTCCACCATGCCCCTGGACTGTGCTTGCTCCTGGATCCCCAATCCTGCCTGAAGGCCTCATGATCCACTCCTGGCTGATCTCTCCATGTGAGCTGCTGGCAACACAAACTGGGCCATACTGTAAGACGCAGCTAGATGACTCCTTTAAATTGACCTTGGGTCGGTGTCCCCAAATCACAGGGCTTGGTGCAATTTAGCTCTATTCTTTATCTTTTCCTTTTAAGTTTAGATTAACTTTTCCATAGATGTTATACTGATGTCACCCTTGTATTAATACAGCCATTTTTGCCTCTGTATTCAGCCTTTTATTTTTTATACTTATACAAGTTGCACATCCTGCTAGATGTAACCTATGCAGTGCACCCAAAATGGCTACCTCAAATTGTGCTGACATGGGCAGGATGAGCAAATTGTGGATCTACAGATGGGCCCAGATAGTTTGTTGCTCATGACGTGCCATTCAGGCCTCTGTGTCATGCCATGGAACATTATGTGATGGCTGTACTTTGGTGTACTGTCGTATTCTACAATGAAAGTTACACCATGGCATGTAAAACACCGCTTAACCGCTGGGTGGTGAGTGCTCCACTGACGTACTGTAATAAATACTGTTAAATTGGATGGAAATCACATTCACGCAGTGTATTTGCATATTGCATGTTCGCACAACCAATCTTTTTAATATCTCATAAGCTCTCAGATTGGGATGCAAATCAGTACACATACATAGCTGTACAGTAGTGTAATTGCCATGTTCTTATGATGGTATAACTGAAACTATAAATTAATGCAATGCATGCACAGCTTTCAATGAGATGGGATGAATTATTCTCTAATGGTGGGGTACTGTTTATATATGTGCTAGTATAATATTTTGAAAGGAAGACACATTTTTTTATTATTAAAAACAGCAGCAGTTGGGTAGAGTGCACAAAGGATGAGCCCGCTATAGACATTGTATACATTGCCTGCTATAATTCGCAGATGACACATCACATACACGACATGTGTGGTTCATGATACGTCTAGCGTGTGTGGGTTAGTGGTTTGGTGAGCGCCTTACAAATTGCTTGTCTTGGGTTCGAGACCTGGAAACATTTTTTTTTTTAAATCTTCACTACAGGATTAAAAAAGAAATCACTTGGTGGTGTGTGAGTTGTGTCATTTATACAGAAACTAAAAAGATGCACTCCCAGCATTGCATAAATACAGGGCAATTGAAGTTCAGTATTTTTATCAATGCCTACTAAACTAAATACATTGTCCACCACTTCATACCACCTGGCATTTCAATTTTACTTTACACCACTGTGCTGCTGATGCACTGTGTGCTCAAGAAAGTGTTGTGTGGTGCTCCATACAGTACCCACATTGCGCCCTGCTAGTTATGCTATGGCATTGAGAGTGCAGTGCATAACCTACCACACATGTTTCAGTGACCAGTTTTTGTTCCTTGTATTGTATCTCACACACTGTAAGCTTCATAGTGTGCCCAAGATGGCTGCCTCATCTGGTATGCCCATGGATGAGATGAAAAATATTTATATCTGCTGGCTATGTAAGGCCCCTTCTATTAGATTTAGTATGCTTCAACTTCCCCATTTTGTGTTAGCTCTCCTGTTACCTATTCCACCCAGGGTAACCTTCAATTTTTGCCCAAAATGGCTGCCTCACCGATATCCTTTGTGTATGGGATATATAACCCGTAGAAGTTATTACTAAAAATGGCTCTACCAGCCCTGTATTATGTTGACTTTTTTTAGTAATCCCTGTGTTTTGTTTCTGATGTTGTAATGCAACTTTGAGTCCTGATAGAGTCCAGGGTTGAGGTCTATTTTAGGATGATGTGTGTGTGGGTGTGTGGTTGTGTGTATCTATAATTGTAGCATTTTGTATTGGGTGTTGCTGAGATGTTTTTTTTCAAAGGTGATTTAACAATAATTTGAACTTTGGTTACTATTCATTTGTTTTATTACAATTTTGTATTTCACAGTTGAAGAAGATCCATCTGACAACATATCAACATGAATTCATGCAGTGCCCAGTGATGTTATTTTGCCAACTGGTGAGCATAGACTATTGTACTTCCAAAATATGTGAGGAGGATGGTGGCAGGTGTGTGTGTTTGTGCTTTGTGTGCTGGCTGGATACTTGTGGTGTTGTGTGTGTGCATGTGAGTGTGTGAAGGATGTGGGTGTATGTGTGTTAGGAGTAGAGATGAGTGAGTCCGGTTCTCCAAGAACCAGACCCACCTGAACATAAGGGATCTGAGCAGGATCTGAGTCAGGCTTGGGTTTTCCAGCCTGACTCGGAAACCAAAATGAGGCAAAATGTCATCCTGCTGCTTCCGGATTTGTCATGGGTTTTGGATTGTATATAAATCCCTCCTCACTGGGATTGGCACCATTTCCTTTTCTTGCTGAGTCCTGGGCTGTTGTGCTGTGCTGCGCTCCATCCAAGGGGGCCTGTGTGAGATGGGAGCTGTTCAATCAAGGGCTGTTGTCCAATCCAGGAGTGTGCTGTCACTGTTCTCTGGCAGTTTTGTTGTCCAGTACATGGGTGTGCTGTCACTGTGCTCTGTGTAGGGGACTGTTTTAACAGGGGTATGCAATGCTCTGCCCAGGAGGGCTGTTCAATCAGATGCTGTGTGTCCAATACAGGAGTGTGCTGTCACTGTGCTCTGTCCAGAGGGCTGTTTAAACAGGGGTGTGCTGTGCTCTGCCCAGGAGGGGGGGTAGTCAATCAGGGCATGTGTTGTCCATCCACGGACAGTAATATTACATTGTAATATTCATACAAGTATTGTGATGCTGTCGGTCAGTAATACTGTAGTGTGATATTCATACAAGTATTGTGACGCTGTCGGTTAGTAATACTGCATTGTTATATTCATACAAGTATTGTGACGCTGTCAGTTAGTAATACCGCATTGTAATATTCATAAACGTATTGTGACACTGTTAGTAATACCGCAGTGTAATATTCATACAAGTATTGTGATGCTGTCAGTCAGTTATACCACAGGTGTAATATTCATACAAGTATTGTGATGCTGAAGGTTCTACACCAGTGCATTCACATAAGTGGTGTTGCTGCACAGTGTCATTTGTGAACAAAAATGAAAAAAAACTTAAAGTAAAATATAAAAATAGTGGTGTTTGCTGTAACCCCAATCGTACGTGTTTGTTAATATGGAGAATGATCAGTTGTCAGGAGAGCAGGAACCACATACTATTGCTGGAGCTTCTGCCAGTGCCACCAGTCATGATGATATTAGTCTGTCAATGTCATCTGCTAAAGCTGATGCCCAAGGGCATACAGGGCTTAAGTCAGGGCATCTAAAATCAAAGAACCAATATTTTACAAAGGTAAATAAAAGACATCAAAGGGAAATTTAGCTGCAAAAAGACATAAAATTGGCAATATGCCTTTCACCACATGAAGTGGCAAGGAAAGGCTAAGGCTTTGGCCTTTATTTATTACTGGTGGTTCTGCCTCTTATGATGATGTATGCCCTTCTTCCTGTAGACATTTAAAAAAAATGAAAATCGATAAGACACAGTTACCAACTGTGTGCTCAGAAATGTCAAAAATCCCTGAGGAGAATCTAAGAGTGTCTGCAGTTGCAATTTGTGAGCCTGACCTTTCCAATATTGTACTCTAATAGGAGCCTCCTTCCACCATTTGTGTGCCAACTGCAAATGTGGGAATTAGCAGCACAAGTCAACATGCTTACATAGAAATCGAGGATGCTGCTGTGGAAGTGCACCTTGATGAGGAGGATATTTGTGTAGCTGATGCTAATAAGGATGTTGATGATAATGCTGATGAGTATTTTGTTGATGAGGATGTTTTTTGTGTTAATCAGGCACCAGTGGAAACAGTTGTTGCCAATGATAAGGAAAAGCCAATTGTCATGCCTGGGCATAAGACAAAAAAATCCACTTTTTGTGTATGGAATTATTTCTACCCAAATTCGGACAACAATTGTGAAGCCATCTGTACTCTCTATAGAGTAAGAAGAGGTAGGGAAATTAACCATCTAGGAACCGCCTCCCTGTTATATCATATGAAGCAGACCCTTCAAATGTTTCTGTCAAATTCAGAAACATTGGCTAAAATATTTACAACAAGTAATCCAGCATCAGCTAGCTCCCTTCTCTCTGCTAGATACAAGCACCTGCCATTTTCACCACTAACAGCTTCATCAATAATATTCTCAATCATGAAGTGATTGGTTTGTTTGGTCACCCACAAAACAAGTTACCAATGGGATGCTGATATTGCTGTCAATGATCTCTATGTGCACAAACTGGCTATATAGAGGCAAGATGTTGTCGCCATCTTCATCTGATACCTCACCCTCATCAGTGTTTACTTTATCTTCACACAATAGTAACTTGTTCCTGCTAAAATCTAACATTACAGGTGCCTCTGTAATTTGTGGACATAATTGGTGGTAAAGGTCTTCCTCATAGAATTTGTAGTTTATTTTGATGGACATCATCTTTTCCACATTTAGATGATATAGCCTCATATGCCAATTGGTAACAAGGTTCTTGACTGTTTTGAAAACTCTTTCTGAGTACAAACTGGAGGTTGGGCAGCTCAATTAAAGCAAAGCCAATTTGTGCAAGGGCCGTCAAATTGCCTTCTTTTCCTGCCAGTCTGACATGCCTATTTGGATGCTATCATTAAAATAGTCCTCAACTATTCTTTGAATGGTGACCATATCAGATGTAGTCACAGTAGAGGTCTAATTAATTGTAGGCAATTCTTTCAGACCTGACCAGATGTCAAAACTTGGTTGTGTTGACTCATTTGCATCACCAGTGGGTCTATTGGGAAAGTTTAGTTTTTTTCTTGGCAGCTGCACTTGCTGGAGACTCAGAAGAAAGAGTCATCACTGCATCATGTGTCAATTAAGCTGAAAATTTGCTTACCAACAGCTCTTTGCATCAGATCTGTGTCCATTGGGAAGAAAGACACAATATGTGACTTAAACCTAGTACCGAGCGCGGATGTCAAAATGTAGTGATCTGATTGGTAGTTCCTGTCAACCCTTGGATCCTGGTAAGTGAATAAATAACTTGATCTACAAATCTGACATACTTAGCGGAATTGTTTAGTTTTAGCTCCTCCTTCAGTTTCTCAAGCTGCTTTTCCAAAAGTCTAATTAGAGGAATTACCTGACTCAAGCTGGCAGTGTTCAAACTTACTTCACAGGTAATTACTATGAAGGGTTTTAGCACTTTTCACAACATGGAAAGTATTTTCCACTGAGCTTGATTAATGTACATTCTCCATTCTCTTCCTATGTCATAGTTTGCTATGTAGCTTTTGATGGCTTTTTGCTGTTCCTCCATCCGTTAAAGCATATAAAGGTTGGAGTTCAACCTTGTAACTACTTCTTGCTTCAGCTGATGACAGGACAAATTCAAAATTTCTTGTAGGTGCTGCAATATTTTACATGAGCCTGTTGAATTGTAAAAATGTCCAGAAATTTCTTGGGCCATAGAGAGCATCTCCTGCATGGCCCTTTCATTTTTGAAAAACTTTTGGACCTCCAAATTCATTGTGTGAGCAAAACATGGGGAGTGTTGGAATTCACTCAGCTGTAATGCTCTCACAATATTGGTGGTGTCGTCAGATATAACAAATCCTGAGGAGAGTCCAAGCGGAGTAAGCCATTTTGCAATGACTTCCCTGAGTTTTTCTATAAGGTTGTCAGTGGTATGCCTCTTAGTGAAACCAATGATACACAGAGTAGTCTGCCTCTAAATGAGCTGCTGTTTCTTAGATGCTGCTGCTGATGGTGCTGCTGAAGGCTATACACCCACCTAGTGTGCTGTTACAGTCATGTAATCTTGAATTTGCTTCGCTTGTCCAAATATCTGTGGTTAAGTTCAGAGTGGGTACAATGGCATTTTGGAGGACACTAAGTTTTTTTAATGTCCCCGTACATGCTGGAAATTGTTTTTCTATTGAAGTGGAATCTAGATGGGATTTGGTAGCGGGGACACAGAACCTGAATTTTCTGTCTGAAACCCACTGCATTATTGGCGGATATTGGTCGCCCATCTAATACCAGCATAGATGTTATGGCACCAGTGATCCTTGGTTCAACTGGGTGACTGCTTTCATACTTGTTCTACCTTGCAAAGGATTGGTCCCTTTCTAGGATGAACATACACTCCCAGCAGCAGCAGACATAGCACTCATTGATTCTTCTAAGGAATACTGGATATAGGAGGACTGAGTTAGCCTTAATAAATTGGATGCAGAACTATTCCTAATCAGAGTATCAAGTAAAGGTAGGGACCATAATAATCTAGGAACCTGAAGTGGTTGATTTGTTAACGGTGCATGTCCTGTTTACTATATACAACATAAGGGTGGGTGGAAGGGCCCATAGACAATTCCATCTTGCACCTCTTTTCTTTGCATTATATGCTGTTTAGGGCATTGCTGTCTGACATTTTTAATTTTATAGTTTATTAAACTGCCATCCTGTCTGCCACTGCTGTGTGGCAAATGTTTCATAGTGTCATATATTTAAACTGCAGTGCTTTTATGCCACTGCTCTGATGTTTACTTTTTATTGTTTCATACTGTATTTATTTCAACTAAAATCATAAATTGCTATACTTGCAAATACTCTTATGCCATTTTTCAATCCTGATTGTAGATACAAACCTGGTGGGCATGGTTTTCCTTGTTCATAACAGCCATGTTTGGTCAGATGCAACTCAAACACCAAATGGAGAGGCTATTTAGTGATGGTATCTGAGATTTTTACCCTCTTTCACTCCCAGCCTTCCAAAACATAATCTCAGAGATGTTTATTACTTTAAAATCCCTCTGCCCTCTTTCTGTTCAGGGCTTTCATTTTGTTTGCTTCCACAGACAGCATCTCCTGCATGCCCCTTTCATTTAAAAAAAAAATGCAGAATCACCAAAGAATGCAACTGGGGCAAGGACTGTTGTGAATGATTTAAATATTTTATGTTAAATGCCTCCCCTCCTACCCTTCCCTCCTCCCTCATAAATTTGCTTCATAATAAAGACTAAATAAAATTTACTATGAATCAACCCTTTTTTACCCTGCCTTTAACTACATACATACTACAACTCCCTCAGGCCTCTTGAATAATAAAAAAACATTTGTTTCCTGGTGTGCCATGTTGGAAATTGAACTGCCATAGCTGCTGCAATCTTCGACATGTGGTTGTGAATGCCGAAAATGTCCAGAAATGTGTATGGCCAAAGACAGAATATCCTGCATGCCCCTTTTTAAAAATATTCTAAACCATCAAGTTGATTATGTGGGCATAATATGGGTCATATAATTCATCCAGGCTCTCCCCTCCTCAATCATAAATGTCCTTTGGAATCAAACAATGACATTACATTTAGTAGGAATCATCAAGAAAGAAAAATAGAGAAAAAATTTGCTCTGGATATTTTAATAATACATATATATATATATATATATATATATATACATATATATATATATATATATATACTTTCCATGGATGCCTGGCACTCTGGATGATTAGACCAACAGAGAGGTGCCTTCCTAAACACATGTAGTCACCAAACATCCCTTTACAAGAACAAGGCGGCACTCCCAGTAATGATGATACAAAAACGTGTATTGAATAATCTCAGTGACACATTATATCATCGATGTTTCAAGGTCCATAGACCTTTTCATCAGGATGGGTGACGTAATATGTGAACAAGACAATCAAACCTGCGTGTGCAGGCATCTTACGAGCAGCAGGCGGGCCACCCGACTAGCCGGAAACGGAAATGAAGGAGGAGATGACACATGCGGTTGCCTAGCAACCCATAATGCAACACACCTCTCTGGCAAGCAGCGCTGTGGTGTAAGGAGAAAAAGTGAATCATACCAATAAATCAGATCATGTACATAACGCCATGCGCACTCTAAAGGTACGGATCGTTTGACCCACATAATATAGCCCGCATGGGCATATGATATATATAACAAATTGTGTTTGACATGTGAGAACATGACGAATGTCGTATTTGCGGCCCGTATGTGGATGTTTAAAATAATTACCAGATTCCAAGTATCTGCAAGTGATACAAGAGGCACATTTATAACTGCCTGTTTTTTTCTTTTGGACCAGAAAGTGCATACTAGGTACACCAATACTAGATGTAATTCTAGATTTTACCAAGATATCCTGAAAATTGCGTCCCCTTTTGTAACAAGGCATAATTTCCTTATTTTTGAAAATCGGTAACTCCCAATCGCCAGAAACAATAGGCAACAGGGCTCATGATGCCCTAGGTAATATCTGGCTGGCTAATGTATACTCAGATACAAAAGGAATTTTGTTAGTCTTGGAATTACCTACTTGCTGATTCAATAACTCAGTAAGTGGAATCATTAGAACCTGTTCCTTAGCATTCCTTAAGATGTTCTTAGGGTACCCTCGTTCCTCAAATGATTTGGTTACCTGATCCAAAGCAGAGGGGACCCTTTGGGGATCCAAAGTGATCCTCGCAGATCTATACATTTGAGATTTTGGTAAGGCTTTTTTCAAGGCTGGTGGATTACAGCTGCTATAGTGTAACAAAGTGTTACGGTCCGTTGTTTTATGGAACACTTCTGTACAGATTTTATTAACAATGATTTTACTTTTAACGTCTAGATAACTAGTCTCAGATGTACTTAAATTATAATATAATTTTACTGGTTGCTCCTGGGCATTAATAGCATCAATCATCCCCGTTAATTCCTGCTCCATACCAGACCACAGCAAAAACAGGTCACCTATATATCTAGTATATAGAATAATGTTCCTAGAGAAGTTGGAGTCCAAAAAGAAAAATTGATGTTCCTGTTCAAACATGAACACATTGGCGTACGTTGGGGCCACATTGGACACCATCGCACCCGGTACACTGTAAGAAAAATTGATTATTGTGAAGGAAAAAATTCTTTGTTAAAGTGAACGCCAACAACTCTAGGAACAATTCCACATCCAGAGTACCGAAATTATTGGCCTGCAAAAATCTCCGCATGGAACTCAGGCCCATGTCATGGGGAATAATGGTATATACATTTTTCATGTCAAGCATGCACATGATGGTACCTGAGTGTACATTTCCCAAACTGTTTAGTTTTAGCAGAAACTGAGTGGTGTCTTTTAAAAAAGTTGTCTGTTTCATAACTATTGGCTGCAACAGACAATCTAAAAATTGGGAAATGGGCTGTAACAAAGAACCACGGGCAGAGGTGATGGGTCTGCCCGGGGGATCTCTGGCATCCTTATGCATCTTGGGAATGGTGTAGATAACCGGAACCAGTGGAAAATCCACTGTAAGAGCATCTAACAATTTTTGTCTCCTGATAATTCTGGGTTCGGTCATTAGGATAGAATCAGCAATGTTTTGATTATGTTGTATATATATATATATATAATATTTAAGCTACCACTGTGTGTGTATATACATGGTCTGATTTATTGGTTTGATTCACTTTTTCTCCTTACACCACAGCGCTGCTTGCCAGAGAGGTGTGTTGCATTAGGGGCTGCTAAGCAACCGCATGTGTCATCTCCTCCATCATTTCCGGTTTCCGGCTAGTCAGGTGGCCCACCTCCTGCTTGGGCGGCAGCGCTGCGGGGAGGAGAATCCTAGCTTCATAAGGTAAGATGCCTGCACTCGCAGGTTTGATTGTCTTGTTCACATATTATGTGACTCATCCTGATGAAAAGGTCTATGGACCTTGAAACGTCGATGATATAATGTGTCACTGAGATTATCCAATACACGTTTTTGTACCATCATTACTGGGAGTGTCGCCTTGTTCTTGTAAACGGACATTTGGTGACTATATATATATATATATATATATTATAAGGGCACAGTCATGGCCTTATATTAAGGTTGAATATAAAAAAAAACTGAATTCTCCCATTTAGAATTTTTGAGGGGAGGCATTGTGTTTAAGGGGCTACACTTCAAAATCTATAGGAGTTACCCAGCTAAAATTTGGCATGGGTGGGTAGAACTGTCATTCTGTGCTGCTTGCCAAATTCAGGGCAAAAAAAAATAAAAAAATAGGATTTGGTAGTAACCTAAATTTCCAACTGTCAGTATTTTTCTGACACTATGAATTAGGACCCATTTTCTGCTGTTCCCTATGAGGAATTTTTGTCATAAGTCAGGGTACAGGGAAAATGTATAATTGGGGATTCTTTTATTAGGTAGCTCTTGTTCCAGGGTAGGTGCTTTTAGGGTTTAGGTAATTTAGAAAGTTACAGTTTTTAAACTATTACCACACAAATGCCCTTTTATAAAAGTAAGGGAGCTTCAACATTGTGCAGCCTTAGTAGGTGCCTCCAGCATGGGGGTGTACTCACTGTGACTTCACCTGGGTGCACCAAGATGACTGTCCTTTGCGGGCATTAGTGGTGCTGGGACCTGGAAATAGTAGCAGGTGGTAGCAGCAGCAGGGACCCAGCAATGGTGTGTGAGTTTGCCAAAGGCAGTGGTGATGTGGGTGGCAGTGCAAGCATCAGCGGGGGGAACTGGAGGCGGTGTGGGCCTTGGCGGTGGTCCCTGCCAGCCATTCTAAAGAGTTCGGCACAGAGCCCAATTTTAAAAATGGAGCCTTAGCACAATTTTTGAAAATTGAAGATGGCTGTGGTGAGCCAATCACGGCTGGCCATGTCACCGCCCTGCCCACTCAGATTGCTTATATAAGTCAATGTAAAGAGGCAGTATGTCAGTCTAATGGCGGGGATGGAGCAGTGAATAGCTCTTAAAGAAAGAGCTTGAAGGCTGCCACCCATTAGGTGAAGAATACACCAGAATCCATAGGGAGGTAACAGTCATGAAAAAGAGCTAATTGACTGCCATCCTCATGGCAAAGATGCAGGAAGCCCTGGCTGATTGGTGCCCACCAGGCAAAGACTATGAAGCCCTGGGTGGTGGTAGTCATGCAATAGAGCTTAAAGGCCACCTACCACAGGTGAAGACACTGAAACCCTTACAGGTTGTGCCCACCAGGCATAGGTGCCAAAGCCCTGGTGGGTTGGCATCCACCAAGAAAAGATGCCGAAAACCTGGGGTAGTGGCAGCCATGCAAAAGAGCATAAGAGAGCCGCTGTCCCTCAGGCAAAGATGCCAAAGCCCTGGCAGGTTGGCACCCAACAGGGAAAGATGGCAAATCTCTGGTGGGTTGGCACCCATCAGGCGAAGATGCTGAAACCCTGGTGGGTTGGTGCCTGCCAGGCAAAGATGGCGAAGTCCTGGTGGTGTGGCACATGCTAGGTGAAGATGCCAAAGCCCTGGTGGGTTGGTGCCTGCCAGGCAAAGACACCAAAACCATGGGGTGTTAGCAGCTATGCAAAAGAGCTTAAAGGCCATCGTGCCCCCAGACAAATACTCAAAAGCCCTGGGGTGGCCTATATCCCTGGCCACAGCAGACTTGCTGTCAGTGGTAATGCTTTGGCTGGGGAAGAGAGCTCTCCTGGCTGAGGCATTATTCCCCCTCTTGAAAGGGTCCAGTGTTTTTTTTGGGGGGGGTAAATACAGGGGAATCCTACTAAATTGTTTCCCATGTATTTCCAAAAACCAGGACCAGCTTAGCTGAGCCCAGTGCTGGTTGTGCTAAATACAGGTGGCCCATATGTCTGTTGTCTCCTGTATTTTGACAAACAGGAGTGGCTCTAAAAAGCCCAGTGCTGGTTATGCTAAATACAAAAGACCCCTACACTTTTTGTCTCCTGTATTTTCACAACCAGGATCGGCAGTGAAAAGCCTGGGGCTGGTTGTGATATAGCGAGATGGGGGTCACTTCAAACAATCAACCAGGCACCCACCGCTTTAGGAGTGCTAGGGATTGCCCCGAGCTATCAGCCCTGGCCTGGGGTGCCCTGAAAAGGGGGAAATCCTTTATTGGGGCATTCCCAGCTCTCCAGGGATCCCTGGCCTGGGCAGTCTAGTGGTAAGGGTTAATGCTTTGGCTGGGGGTTCCAGTGAAAGGATTCCCCTGGCTGTGGCATTATCCCCCCCAAAGACTTTAGAAAGATCTCAGTGCTGGTTATGGAAAATACAGGGGACCACTATGCTTTTTGTTCCCTGTATTTCCAAAACCAGGCCTGGCTCGGCTGAGCCCAAGGCTGGTTGTGCTTAATACAGAGGGACCCTAAGTCTTTTGTCCCCTGTATTTTGACAAACAGGACTGGCTCTGAAAAGCCAAGTGCTCATTATGCTAAATACGGGGGACCCCTATGCTTTTTGTCCCCTGTATTTTCACAACCAGGACAGGCAGTGAAAATCTCGGGGCTGGTTGTGCTTTTGGGGTGCATGTCCTTTTTTATTTTACACATACTGTATTACATTTTTAACAGAGATGCATAGATGTATCTCACTGAAACATCCATGCATCTGTGTCTTATTGATTTTATTTTCCCAGATGCTTGCCCAGCACCTGTGCGCCCTCTGTCACCCCCTGATGCCCCTGTGCACTGCCCCACTGCTGCCACTGCTCTGCACCCCCACTGCTGCTGCTGCACTCTACACCTGCAGCCTAACCCCGCAGTTTTCTCTCACTATGCACCCCCAAAACACATACTATGTGCTGGACCCTCCACCATCTGTGCTAGTGTTCCATTTTGTTGCCCTTCTCCCATGCACTTGGCCCCGGTTTGCTCCTCCAAACCCTTTTAGTTAATATATTTTAAAAAAACAAATGAAATTCCATATACAAAACCTCAAGGTTTCACATGCCCATTAAGGCTTCTTAGACATGATCTGAATTTTCACAAAACCTGAATTTGTGCCACTCAAACTCAAAAAAGCAATGAAATTCATAAAAATAAGACTAATGACTTAATGGGTGTGTTCCTTGCGCAATACAAATATGTGATCAAAAAAAGGGGGGAACGGATTTTGGGAAAAATTAAATGCACAGGATCTATTATGACTTAATTGGTAAAAAATTGAGGTAAACCAACAATATAAATGAAATCATGAGATTAAAAAAATCTCTTTAGCAGGTAAATTACAAAGTTGTTCGTGCTCCCCGGAACAAATACATTACTGTATTATATTTTGTTTTGCGCAGACAAAACAGAAAAGAGAATTCCGTTTGTGGGGCACTCTTATAATATTAATTATTAGTAATATGACAAAATGATACATTTTAAGACATAACTTTTAATAAGAACATACCTTAGAAAATATATGTATGTGAATCATGATAATTGTCATAAATGACAGTAATAAGTATAATGTCTCAATACATGTAATAAAAAACATCTATTGGTGAAAATATTAAGAAATAGCAGTTATAATTGTTTGATATACTGCCCAATACATACACTATACCAATGTGACAAGGAAACACACGCAATTTATTCATGTATGAAATTCTAGCATATCCTGTCTCAACTAAGTTCGTCAGAGGAACTTGTACATATGTTTCACATAAAAATAATAGATCAGTATTGTAATGATCTCACAGCTTGCTTACAACAATTAGGGAGAAATAGATCCACACCAATTAATAAACTTGATAGATAATGGTTAATTAACCACAATGCACGTTTCTCCCAATGACTGTGACACAGATCTTGGAATTTATTATGCACACAAGTCCATATGATAAGATCACATAGATTTAAATATACATATTCTAAATACTGATGCCAATATTAATGCAATATGCACCACTATTTAAATTGTTTTGACCTTTAAACATATCAATCCTCTGAAAGTAGGGTAAAGCAAGGAAACAAAGAAATATATCTAAATTTCACCATATATATAATAATCCAACAAGGCAGATAACTTGTCATTCACATAAGTCTCTTATAATAATCATCAGCATGTGTTCCTTAATATCATATAATTGATTCTAGGCATAGATGAATCAATGAAGTATAGGAGTTGTTTATAGAATAAGTCAGAGTAGGACACCTAGATGTCCCCCACTTCTACATTCATTTGTTTTACCTTCTGCCTGGCATTGGACAGGTGATGAGAGCAAGGGCTGGCTGGCGACTTTTAGCCTGGGGGGCAAATGCAATGAAGTGGCCCCAGGTTTTCTACCAGCCACCTGATTGCCCCCTCCATAGCAGTTTTTCACTGCCAGGTTCTTCAATATATTACTGATCTACTTGCAGCACACAATGACCTCACAGCAGTCACTGACCCGTCTCACTATGGCCTCTCTCGGCTCCCCCCTATCTCTCCATGTCCTCCTTGAACTCCTACCCTGTGTCTGTCCATGGCCTCCCTAAGCTCCCCCCACCTCCTGTGTCTCTCAATGGCCTCAGTTCCCCCCACTCCCAGTGTCTCTTTATGGCATCAGCTCTCCCCATTCCCAGTGCCACTCCATGACCTCAGCTCCCCCCACCCCCTTTTGTAGTGATATGACCCTCATCTCCCACCATGTGTCCCTCTACCATGGCCTCCCTCAGCACCCTTTCCTGCCCGTGTCTCTCAGCAGCCAAAATTTCCTCTACTAACCTGGCCTGGTCAATGCTGGGCTGCTGGCTCTGCTGAGCTCCTCATTACAGCGGTGGCAGTGCCTCCTCCTGTGTCTCCTTCTGCGCTGGTGTCCCAGCAACCCAGCCTGACATCACATGGAGGTGCGGGCGCCAAGACACTATGTGGCAGTGAGGGCTAGTGAAGCCCTCCACCCCATTGTGCCTTGTGTTTTACTTTTAACTGCGGTTGGGTGGGAGAGGGACTTTGCGGCGCCGGAGTTTAAGTGGGCGGGGCCTTAGGTGGCTGGTTGCCAAGTATGTCACTGATTACTCCAGCACAGGTGGATACAATCGCATGGCCGTCGAGCATTATACCTCAGTCTCTCACAGCTGTGTCATGTACATGCAGAGTACAGCTGTGGGGCGGCCCAGAAACATCATAATCGCACCGGCCGAGGGGGCAGATGGCACCCTGCCCCCCGGCCCAGCCCACCACTGGATGAGAGAGTATAGGGCTGGTATCCATAGAACATAAAGTATATTGGTGGATTGTTAAAGATCCATTTGACAGGAGTTAAGTGATCTCTGGTGCCAAATGGTATAGCAGAAATCAAGTACACCCGGTTCAGTCAGGTTGCCACCTTAGAAAAAGAAAAGATAATACCTGTACAAAGCCCAGATATGGTATGCCATCACACCCTGTGGATAACTGTGGATTCAGCACTCTCACATAGTGAGATTGCTGTCACTCACACAATAGTGCAGCTGCTAATTCACAGAATTGTGTGCTCATTGGAATACACACATGGGACCAAATGTAATAGATTGACAGTTTAGAAAATGTGAGAGTTGTAATATAATGTAATAGAGTTCAAGAACAAAGCCACAGAGCAAACTCGTATGTTTTCCAGACTCATATAACTTCCACAATTTAAAATCTCATTCAAATGTTTTCCCATTTTGAAGATAAAACTCGACCAATATGAGTTTACTTGTAAACTCTCTCATTTTCTAAACTCTCACCCTATTGCATTTGGCCCATGCAGTCTATGCAACTGAGGCATGGATGCAGGAAGACAGGGTGGCACGGATGTGGAAAGACAGATTGGTGCAGATAAGGGAATAAAGAACTAGCACAGTTAGAAGACCAGACAGCTGTAGGGATTGGAGAAAAAAAGAGAAGAATGGAGGTGCAGATAGTGTACATGCATAGACAAAGTATGATAGTTTTAGAAATTAGGGAGCTGAATGTGTATTCTGAATGAGATGGATGTATGGAGGAAGAAGGATGTTGGAACCCAGTGGGGTTGTTGTGGTAAATTAATGGGAAGATTGTGGGCATTGACTGGGATGTGTGTGCCATATAACTGCTCAGACCTCAGTTGCATAGACTGCATGTGTGTATTCCAATGAGCACACAATTCTATGAACTATCAGCTTTACGATTTTATAAGTGACAGCAATCTCACTCTGTGAGAATGCTAAAACTGCAATTAACCACAAGACATGATGGCCTACCATATCTGTATTGCACAAGGAACACGTCCATTATGGCATCAACCTTACTGATCAGAATTTCATTGCTTTTATAATTTTGAGTGGCAAAAATTCAGTTGGTTTTGTGAAAATTCAGATCATATATAGGAAGCCATAATGGGACAGGTGCAGTCTATGGAATATATATATATATATATATATATATATATATATATATATATATACTGTATATATATATATATATATATATATATATATATATATACTGTGTATATATATATATATATATATATATATATACTGTGTATATATATATATATATATATATATATATACATATATATATATATATATTTATATATATATATTTATGTATAAAACAGTGCACACCACCAGAATGCAAGCTGTGGGGGTTTGTAGCCCTACAAAAACTGAATCTAATTGTCAAGAGAGTGTGTTCATGATGTGTGAACCACCCTCTAACCCTTGTTGCGCTGGTGGTACAATTTTAGAAATAGAAATAAATGTAAAATTCAAGAATTTATATTCGATTAACTAAGCATATAAAAATGTGATTTATTTATAATTCACCAGAAATATTTTCATCAAAAGTGAACATCAAAAAAGCATTCGAATAAAAATATACAGTATACACAACTATCGAAAATGTCATGTGATGTGGATCTTGATAACTAAACCTGATACAAAGGTCCTGTGTTTTTTTAATTCAAGAGAGTCATTTTTTTATCTCCATTATGGTTAAAAAGTAATCTGTTTTATTATAAAGCATCAAGGTCACAAGATCTTTTGAGTATTAGTTGCAACTTAAAAACAGTCAGGGAAAGTTCAAGATTATTTCCTTATGCAATGGTCTATAGTTACCATCCTTGGCCCAGAGCCACTGAATAGCAGGCCCCCCATTCGACTGACTGGACAGTATAATCGAGGTGATATGAGGCATCCCTCGGTTACTCACATGGTCCAAATGTACACTGCATTCTCCAGCCATACACGGGGGCAATAACCAGCACATGGAAACTTCTCACCGGCACCAGTATTATCCCAGACTCTGGCCTCACCACAAGCCATGCCGATGGACCAGCAAGTGATGTCAGCAAGTGAGTGCAGCAGTCCGGCTGTGTAGTCCAGTGCAGCTGCGTGTTTCAAACATTGCAGTGGTCTGATAGTCAGAAGCGGGTGCCGGGTCACCAAACGCTGATGTCCCTTCCCTTGGTCTGTGATGGCTTTATGTCTGCATAAGTGATTGCAGAGTGATCTCAATGCTAACTCATGCATGCGTACTGTGGTGCATGCACATGCGCAGTACTCACCATCGGCTGATCTGCATGTGCTGTTGCAGTTGTGATCTGTGATTAATAAGTCCCTTTGTACATGCTTTCCCTTTCCTCAGTGTGTCTGATGAAACACATAGTAACTAAGCAGTGATTCATACAATAAAATATGTTGGAAAAATAAAGTATTTAACCACAAAAATCCCATTACAACAGCTTGTAAAAATGTTCTAGTGCAGAGGTGGATATAATTTTGCTCATGATGTGATACAATTGAAGGTACGGGCAGGAGAGCCTGAAAATAGCATAATCACAACAGATACCATAGATTCATAAATATGCATATATAGTCTCATTCCCTAGGTAAAGTTATAAACAAATTTAAATTGGAGTCTAGATTGCCATTAAAATGATGAAATAGTAAAAGGAACAAGATCTGCTTTCAAATAGTTAACTAACTTAATAATTGAAAATTGACTATAAAATAAGAATGATGTTTTACAAGTCAATTTTATTGATCACGCTGATGACGCCCAGGTTGTCTGGGTAACCAGGGACGTGGACCAGCCTGTATAGAAAGAACAAAAGAAATCGTGATAAGGTACATATAAACAAAGCCCAGAAGAACATAATCATGGGATAGTAAAGAAAAATACGGTCAAGGAAAAATGGAGTCAGTAGACTTGGAGTTATTTCTCTGCTTGTTAGAACTCACTCTAAAGAGAAATTATGTCCTCTTCGATGGGGATTTTTTCCTCAAGCTCAATGGCTGTGCAATGGGGAGTAATGTGGCCCTCTCCTATGCAAATATATGTTCAGTGAGGAGAAGAACATGTTTTTAACAATCCCAGGGTCAATAAATACATCTTGGCTTTTGCTCGTTATATTGATGATCTTTTTATGCTGTGGACTAGAGGCAAGGATTGCTTTATTCAATTGATGGAGTACATCAACCACAGGAGTTCCCCTATTAAACTTACCTATCAACTGGCTGAACACAGTGTAAATTACCTTAATGTTCACGTAACCGTCAGCAATGGTTATATTTGCATGAAGGTGTTTTCTAAACCTACGGATAAAAACACGCTTCTGAGTGCCAACAGTCACCATCCATGCGCGCTCATTAAAGGAGACTTCCTAAGTCCCAAATGATCCATGTGGTGCGGATTACTAGCGATCATGAGTCTATCAGCACTGAATTTGACACCGTGGTTAATAAGTTCTTAACCAGAGGTTACAAGTTGAGCACTCTTCTTGAACAAAAGGAAGAGGTCATTGCGATTCCAAGATCTCAGTTGTTATCACCAGACGTGAGGACTAACAAGGAAATTATCCCATGGGTCAGTAAATATAACACCTCCAGCTCTATATTACCGAGTGCTACTAGAGCTCTTTGGCCTATAGTCTCCACAGACAGGGACTTAAGGTGCTTCAAACATAAATGACCCATGACCTGCTTTACATGAGGTAGAAATATAAATTATATTATTGTCCGTACGGACATCACCAATTTTTCATCAACTCTGGTTCCAAAAAATTTCCTATCTAAGGCATCAGGTTGCTATAAATGTGTCCGATTCACTACATGCCGCAACATGATCACTGGATCCACCTTTAGCCGTCCAAATACAGAACTGCACTTTACCATTAAGCATGTATTGACGTGTACATCAATGTTTGTTGAATATATTATCATTTGCCCCTGCAGACTGTATTACATAGGAAAGACCATAAGGTCCCTACGTGAGAGGATGGCGTTACACCGTTCAGCAATTAAAGCGGCTTTGAGTGGCAAGATCTCAGAACAACCAGTGGCCAGACACTTCGAGGAGCAACAGCATGGTCTGTCGGATTTTAGACACATTATGATTGTTCATGTGCCTCAGACCCTCAAGGGAGGGGATCGAGCTAACAAACTCCTACAGGAGGAAGCCAAATGGATATTTATTCTGAACACCATCAGTCCCAATGGCCTGAATGAAAGAATTACGTGGAGTGTACTTTGAGTTCTGTCATTTTTGAATCGGACAACCATTATTAACAGCATAGAGACCCATAGAGTGTCTGTATTAATAGCCTATAGGGACTGCTCTCCATTTCCCTGATATAACCCCCTATGTGTACTTAGGTCCATAGCTGTCCTGGTGTCCTTGACCTTTTTGAAAATATAGGTCAGGTAGCCGATTGATGTATGTTATTTCCACCTGTCTCTATGATCATACTGTGCCTCAGGCTATTGAAAGTGCTGATTTGGGCCGCTATTTATTTTTAAATTGGTAGGCAGCCATTTACTATATGTGTAGTCAATTCATTTAACTGTGGATTAAGTCAATGCTCCTTTTATTAGTTTCAGGTTTATGCCTTTTAGTTACACCGGTGTTAGTCTTGTTAATATTTTTTCTATTTACTTTCTTTTGTGATGTTATTTTCTTTTACTATCCCATGGTTATGTTCTTCTGGGCTTTGCTTATATGTACCTTATCACAATCGCTTTTGTTCTTTCTATATAGGCTGGTCCATGTCCCTCGTTACCCGGACAACCCGGGCATCATCAGCATGATGATGTCATTACTCCGGGACCTGGCAGCCGCACGCTGCTCTGTTTCCTGACACGCTGACACGCTGGCGGGCTTCTGTATGGTTTTTAAGGTAAGATTTTAGTGTGTTTCTTGTTACTCACCTTGACAAAGGGGCGCTGTTGCCCCGAAACGTAGGCCTGTTTTCCTGAATATGGACTAAATTCCTAACTTCTGTTATCCGCTTTAAAGACTCAGAGTGCCACTATTTCTTTGTGCTATGCTATTTATTACATTAGGAGGCACCTGAGCGCTGTTTGATCCAGTGGATTGTTGTGAGTGCTGGACTACTGTACTTATATGTATATATATTTATATATATATATATATATATATATATATATATATATACATATACATTTATTATTTTTACATGATTATAAAAAGTCACCCAAAACCAATAAATAATTTTTTGTTTTTTATTTTATTTTTTTTATTTTTGATGTTTTTTATTTTATGTTATTTCTAACTTAAGACTCCAATCTTCTAAACATAGTTGTTTATAAGATTTACTGAATACCATCTCTTATCTGTAGTGAGATTAACTATCATTGCTGTCAACTGTCTTTGTCATTTCTATTCCTTGTTTGGAAATACCCTCCTTGGTGGCAGCAGCAGCTATCAAGTATGGGGAATACTGTAAGCATCCATGTTTTTTTTTCCAGCAGTGAGCATGAAACTAAGGGGAATAAAGTATTTATCAACATTATTTTGTGGGAAAGTCCCCTAAATGTCTGTTTTCAAGGTATACCTGCAAAAATTAAGTGTTCCCTCCAGTTTCATTCACAAAAGGAACCCCCATATGTTTCTACGGAGGCTGCTAAAATATGAAATGCAGGAAGAGAGGGGTTTGATTCCACACAAGACTTATGAAAAGTAAAATACTTAAAGAAAAAATTAATGAAAACCAATTCTTTAAAACAACAGTATTCATGAAATGTACACATGAAATTATAATGATATCTTCATTGGTGGAGCTCCTTTCAGTTAAATTTACAATACAATAGGGGAATTTTTTTGCAAGAAAGTAACTAATGCTGCACTATAAAATAATTGGCCACCATAAATTGTCTTGCGTAATACACATAACAGCTTTTTGCATTACGGGATTGGGTATGAAATCCTGGCTGTCGGGATGCCGCTGTTCAGAATACCGACAGCGGCATCCCAAGAGCCAGAATCTCGACACCCATAGGAAGTAACGGTGAGTATTTTTCTAAGCCCTACCCTAATCCCTACCCTAACCCACCCTCCCCAGTGCCTAACCTTAACCTATTACTGTACCTAAACCAAACGTCCCCCTCCCTGCACCCTAAACCTAACACACCCTCCCTGGTGCCTAAACCTAATCACCCCCCTAGTGTCTAAACCTAACCTCCCCCTCCCCACAACCTAATCCTAATACTCCCTACCCAGTGCCTAACCCTAACTTTCCCCCTAATGCCTAACCCTAACCTCCCCCTAACAACCCGATAGCTACCTACAGGATGCCAGCGGTCAAGATACTGGAGCTGTCAGAATTTCGGCACCAGTATTCATGCTGGGATGCCGACTACATCCCACATTACATATAAGTATATATGAATAAATAAGATGGGATGTAGTTATGAGACCGATGGCCGCAAGGCGACCAGTCTCAATACCAACATATGAATCCCAACAAGGGACTTAAGATACGTTTTGAAATACCAATGCCTATCTTAATCTCGATGCTGGAATGCCAAAGGACACTAGACTGAACAAGGTAAGTCTGTAGCACCCTTAGCATTAGCCACGGGTGGGAGGGTTAGGTTTTACGGAGCATAGCAGGGTTAGGGTTAGGTTTTGGTGGGGTTTAACATTAACATGTTAACATGTTAGGTTTATAGTGTGGTATTGGGGGGTTAGAGTTAGGCACCCCCAAGGCAAGGTTAGGATTATGCACTAGGGAGGGATGTTAGGATTAGGCACCACTAAGGGAGGGTTAGGGTTAGGGGGGTAGGATAGAGATTTTATTAGAAATGTCAGTCCCCATCCCATTAGAGTGTACAGATTATAACTGTGGAAGAAAACCAATGAGAACATTTTATAATTTCCAGGCAGAATCAACCCACAGCCCAAGATCTTTGAGGTATCACTGCTAACCAGTATGCAAAGGTATAATATCCTGTCTCGATTCTCCTTCTCTCTCTTTCTGATTAACCTCTTGGTGATCAATTGCCAAATTTATCTCCAATGCTAAAGCCATAGTGCCCACAGTGTGGGCACCCTCCCTCATCCCCGAACCTGCACATCCTGACAATATTGTCAGCGTACATTGCTGGTTGTTGCCCGCATATTCACTGCTATATAAATTAATAATTGAACTATAGTGACATCATTATCATTCAATCGTTCATTAATCAAGCAGTGAATATGCCGTAAATGACCAGCGATGCGCGCTCCTGCTGGTTGTTGTCAGCATCTTTCATCGCCTGAACCTGCTGTCCAACTAGACAATATTTATACATAAAGTTATTCTTCAAAATATTTATTTTTCAAAAACTACCATGAAAAGACTCATCTTTTTTAGTGAGCTAGGCAGCATGTCTAGAATTATCAATATTGCATTTCCTTTAATAAAGTCATAAATAAATTACTAAGTTCAAATAACTTTACACAACATATTTAAATAACCAGATGACAATTATTTCTTACATTTACATTTTTTAAAGGTATTTTACTATTAACATTGGATTTGGGCATAAAATTGCAACTAAACCACAATAACCTAGTAGAAATGTATGACTGCAATTTCCTTTGTTTTGGTTTTTGCAAAACCATTCTTAAGTGTTTTGGTTTGGTTTTAGTTTTTGGCTTCTTTAAAAATATATAAAAACAGCTAAAATCATGTAACTTCCACCTGTTTTGTTCCTATAGTATTATTAACATAAACAACATTAATTTCCAGTCATTTCCGGTCAATTTTGACCATCTCAGAGCATGTGAAATCACAATGGAGGAACTTGAATGCAATCCAAAATACGCAAGATCTGGGTTTTAGATCCAAGTTCTGAACTTGGCGAGAAGAACTGAGTTGGGACTCGGTTCTACTTGGAACCCCAAAGTGATCCAACCTCTCATCTCTAATGTCTAATGCAAATTACACAGTTAAAGCAAGTGTTTACAATGATTTGTTGCACATTTATAACTGAAGGACCTGGCTCAGGTTGACTGTACATCTGTTCATGGAATGTATCTTGTGTGTTTTCATAGTGGGCATGCCCTGGAACAAAGTGTATGCAATAATGAGGGGGATGTAGAGTTTTACACATTTCAATCACATCTACACTTGTGACCAAAGGGGCACAAATGGTCATAGACAGGAGCTTGTTGATGAAATTTCTGGTTATGCCAAGTAGATTGGAACATTTTCAGATGGATTTTTTGCATATAGGCTGGCTCAAGAGAGTACTGATGATGATGATGATGATGATGAGCATTAACTAAAAGTATGATGGAGACAAATTCACTGCAAAGATGCATGCAATGCAGGAGCAAATGTGATTGATTTGTGTTTAATTTGTGTTGCATCAAACTCTAAGGAGCATATTCAAGTGGGTGCCAGAATAGCAAAAAACCTGCACCTGTGAGGTTTTTCCTGCAGGTGTGGGTTCTTGCTATTCAATTATGTGCATGTTTTTGTTTTTTTTGGCATGCCGGGAGGAATTTATTCTCGCACCTCTAGAGCAAATGTGATTTTTCCTAACATTATAAATTTTAGGAAAAATTAGTGGGACCTGCTCTGACACCCCGACGGCACTCCCCCTTAGGACTAATTAAGCAATTGGAAGTTTCAAATTAGCTTATTTAGTCCTTAATTACTCACCTTCCGAAGTGCTGTCTTCTGCATGCAGTGTCGGAAGCCGATTTTTCTGCACCAGGTTGAGTATGTAGTGTGTGTGGTTCTTGTAAGTGTGTATGAGTAACTGTGTGTGCATGAGTGTGTGACCCCCGGTGTGGGTGTAGTCCTCCCGGAAGGGGCTCTGGGAGAACTACATCTCCCAGCAGCCCTTGCCCTTCGCACCAGCCCCTGGAGCCTCCCAGGAGTCCCTGGGACTCCCAGCAGCCCCTTCCCAGTAAGAAGAGAGAAGGAACCCCCGGCCAGGTAAGAGAAGATTTTTAAAAAAAAATTTATGCAGTGCAGGGTTTTCAGAGCTGAAAACCCAATTTTTTTGGAACCACTATTTTTTTGGAGCACGCATACCCATGATATACCTAAATTGGGCTTGAGGGGCATGTGGTTTTTTCCTCGCTAAACCTCGCACCCAATTGTATTTGCCCCTAAATGTTCAATGTTTATAAATGAGCTGCATTGTTGCAGCACTTAAGTAATGGTGAGTGCACACGGTACAATAAAAATGCATGATATGAACGATAACAATATTGATCATATCGTTATCATTCATATCATGCATTTTTTGGAGCCTCCAACCCACCAATGACCTGCGATGTGTGGGCACGTATGGACCATAAAAATATTGTCCATGGACCGTGCATGCAGGCCAACCTGGTTGATATCGACCAGGTTACAATAGGGGCCTGTGATTGTTGATCGCGGGTCACTGGCTGTCGTTGGAGGATTGGTGGTGTGCTGGATGATCAATTTCGATCATCCAGCACTCCGGGAAGGTGCAGGTTGATCAGTCAGCGATTTTGTTATCTCTGACAGATCATCCCATGTATATGCACCATAAGAATTCTTTATTTCACAGCTCATACATATTGGGAGAGCAGTATCTAACCTGTGATATCACCACTAAAGGGCAGTCAGAATAAGTGGAAGAAGAAAGATATTATTGTTCAGCTCTTCATCAGTATACTGTGGAAGCTCAGCTGAAATGATGATTCTCAATAGAAAGATCAATAGACATCAACATACTTTTACTGCATTTAATGATAACATTAACAAAATAACAAAACTGTAAAGTATTTGCCTTACTCTGTAGAGCAATATTCACAAAAGGAGCACAGTTTGATTCAACATATATCACCTCCTTCATAGTTGGATGTAAGTGCAAACATTAAGTGTGCCTGTAAAATAAAATGTATTTTGCTACCCATGAAGAGTTTGCCACAAGTGTGAAATCTGATGAACCATGCATAGGTAGCAAATGCATCACCCTATCCTGCAAATGAAAGGAACAGATACAGCACTAATAAAGAAGGTGGTTTGGCCTCTTTGTGAGTATAAAAGACGGACAAAAACACAGTTCACAAATCATACACATTACAGTAAATGGCTGGCAAATATAGCTAATACGTACTGTAGAACCACTGTGACATGGAGCCTGTTAAATGCAAATCAAACAAGACGAAAATGTATTATTATTCTTTTGCATATCCTCTTTCCAAACTGAGTAGGAAACACGCTTTTCGAAAATAAAAGTGTTCCCTAGAAACTCGGTGTGGAACTCAATGCATTGGGACCCATGATAAATTTTCACCTATGAATAGGTGTCGAAAAAAAGTTCAGAATTGGGGGTTTTGGTGCAAAGCTGCTGGAATCCCCCTGCACCCTTGGGACAGTCCCCCAAAGGTAAACTCCATTAAAAAAAAGTTTAAAAAAGTCTTTTGATCACCCCAATAAAATACTTTTTTTTGAGGGTGAAAGGATCAAATTTGGGGGACAGACTTAAAAATTAGCAAAATAGACTCAAGGGTGTCCCCAGGTATACCCCAGTTGTTTTTAAGTTTGCAGGTGCTTGCGGCAGGTGGATTTTTAACATTTTCTAAAATTAAACTTTAGCAACTTTAAACTATGCTAAACCCAATTTTCAGGTACCCCAAATTTGCTGGGACTACTTATTTTGAGCAAAAACACCTCTTGAATGTTATTCTTCACCACTTATGCAAAACCGTGCAATAACAGCTATTGAGAGCATTTAAGTAGCCCAAATGCCTTCAACAGGTCTATTCGGGGGTATCTAGTTATCCCCAATATCAGTGCATCTTTTGGGGGTTGTCAGGTTGATTTCCCCAAATCTGACAGCACTTTTCGCATATTACAGTTTCGTTGGGTCCTGTTTTGCCGATTTCTAATTGAATACAGGGAAAAGCGGGAATGTGCGCGATACTTTATCGCCTTGAAAACAGGTGAAGTAGGCAAAAAGTCCATTATGCAAAAAGTACGGGACTTTTCGCCGGGAATTGAATATGTCCCAAAGTGGGAAGGATGCTCACTTACTATATTCAATATATAAAAAAATTTTTCATTGCAGTGATACATTTTTCAAATATACAAATATTCCACATTTATAAATCTTTAAAGCATAAACTGAGAAACAATACTTGAAGCCTATCAGCCTGAGCCTTAAGTGTATATTTCAAAACAGTTTGCATTTTAACAAATATCTCAAACAGATGGCACCACCTCCTATGAAAAAATAATGGGACTTGCTAGCCAGATACACAATATCATCATTTGTCAATAAATGTTGCAATATATCATACAGTGCACTGCAGTAAGTAGGATTATATATACGGTTTCTGATGTTAGAATAATATCATATATCTTGGGAGGTATTTCATTTTGCATTAACTGGCTAAAGTGTGACCATTCCCTAGAGAAGACGCAGCATTTGGATACGAGCCCAGCCTTCATCTCTGAGTTTTATGCCTTTTCCACTTTGTTCCTCTTAATATATTCATTCAAATCACTGCAGTCACAGTTCACCAGTGCATTGGATATGGTTATCTATTCTATTATACTGCTGTTGTAATGCTGAATATACACTTCTTTGTCTTTTTTACTTAAGAGCCACAATTCCTAGGAAATCTACTACACAGCCAAGACCTAAACCTATATCCTCTTGATTTTGAAATAACTGAAAAATATTTACCCAATTTTAATGCCGCAGCTAGACACCAGAAATTAGATAACATTGTAATAGTATTGCTTGCTTTGATCTTTATTTATGGCTTACACTGGTTGCATAAAATGAAACACCTTACTATTGAATGGATGTGTTTAGATAGTCCTCAACAAGGTACATGACTACTAACTCCATTGGAGAAAGACCTCCACCTAACTAGTACCCAGGGATGAAGAGGAGCACTTTGCAAAAGTATAATCAGTACTGTCTTTGTTTGTTTTGTGATTCATATGTTTGAAGTTTTATTTTGTACAAAGTACACCCATGAGTAAAATGCAAAAATAATTAACTAATGTCTTTGATTAATATATACAGTAAGACTTATAACATGCAAAATTCAGGCCCTTATACAGAAGACCTGTGCATTTCCCTGCTAACATGAAATACTAGTAAGATGTACCCTCTTCATTCCTTTCATTTAATTTCTATAATATTGATCAGCTATATGAAACCAAGTACCCTAGTGCATCTTCTTTGTATTTAGTAACTCTGCCCTGCTCCAGACCTGCTTATCAGAAAACACTGACCTCTTGTTGCATAAACCTAGGCACCTTGGTGGAATTCTAGATAGCCTTAATCAATTATAAATTCTGCACACCAGGGCTGTAACAAACTTTGTGTGTCCAATGCATGGTTGCTACACTGATAAAACCGGGTGTGGTATAAAAAGTAGAAATTAGCGGGTTGGGATCTCAGAAATCCAAACCCACCCGAACTTAGGGGATCCGAGGCAGATCCGAGTCAGCTCAGGTTTTCCCACCTGACTGAAAACGAGGCAAAATGTCATCATGTTGCATGTGCATGTTAGCCACACTTGTCATCAGTGTAGGTGTGCAGGGGTGCTGTGCTGCTGTCTGTCAAGGGGCTGCTGCCTCTTTCAGGGGGTTTGCCCCCAGTGTGAAAAAACAAACTATTTTTTGGTGTGTGTGTGTTAGCCTGCCACACTACCAGTGAAAAAATAAAAACTATTTTTTTGGTTGTGTGTGTTAGCCACAACTGAGCTGCACTATAATTGCTTGGTGACACTGTGGTAAGACCACAGTGAGCATGGAGGAGACAGGAGAGCAGGATCCACATACCAGTCTTGTAGCTGCCGGCAGCAGTTAAGATGACGATGCAAGGCCATCAACGTCATGAAGGCCGATGCACCAGGGCTTAAGTCAGGCCATGTAAAAAAATTAACTTTTACCCTGATAAAGAAAAAAAAAGCTCAAGCTAAGTTAGCTTTAGAGAAACAAAAAATTGTTAATATGCCATTCACTACACAAAGTGGCAAGGAAAGGATAAGGTATTGGCCTGTATTTTTGACTGATGGTTCTAATGATAATTTAAGCTCCTCTGCTTGTAGGAGATGTAGAAAAAAATTTAAATTGTTAAGATGAGTAAGACAACTGTGTGCTCAGAAAAATCACAAATCCCGAAGGAGAGTCCAAGTGTGTCCGCAGCTGCCATGTGTGAGCCTGACCTTTCTAATACTGTACTTGAAAAAGACCCTCCATCCACCATGTGTGTGCCTTCTGATGTAGAAATCGAGGAAGCTTCTGTGGAATCGCATGAGGAGGATGAGGAGGTCATTTATGTAGTTAGTGATAACAACAAGGATGATGAGGATGTTGTTGATGATGATGTTGATGGCGAAGATGTTTGTGTAAAAACTGTAAATCAGGCAACAGTTGTTGCCCATGGTGGGAAAAATCCCATTGTTGCCATGCCTGAAGAAAGGACCAAAAAATCCACTTCTCATGTTTGGAATCATTTCTACCCAAATCTGGACAACTTTTGCCAAGCCATTTGTGACCTTTGCCAAGTAATAGTGATTAGAGGTATGGACTTTAACCATATTGGAACCTCCTCCCTGTTACGTCACTTGCAGTGCATTCATCAAATTGGAAAGGGTATTGAAAGTTTGTGGACAAAAAAACAAACAACAATCAGTCAAGTGTCACCAAGCTGCTCCCTTCTCTCTGGATCCAAGCACCTGCAATATCCACTACCAACACCTGCATCATCTTCAACATCCTCATTCGTGATTGGAAGTAGTCATAAGGACTGACTCCTCTCCTATCCATTGTTCCTCAGAAGGATACTTGAGTGTTACACCTGCTGCTGTTGCTCTAAGTGGATCTTCATCCCAGAAGGGGACCAGGAAGATGACTACTGTTAGTAGTTCAAGAAGTTCAACCAAACAATTAACTGTCACACAGTCCTTTGCATTGGCAAACAAGTCTGACAGCAAACACCCAGCTGCACAGCGGATTACTGATGCAATAACAGCTATGCTGTTATTGCAGTGGGTTTTACACAGTTAATGGAGGTCCTTTGTCCCTGCTACAATATGCCTTTTGTTTCCACTTCTCTAGAATAGCAATTCCCAATCTGTAAAAGGGCAATCAAAAAAATCTTATTAATGTCCTTTGAATTACTGTTGTGCCCACTGTCCACTTAACCACAGATATGTGGACAAGTGGGACAGGGCAAACTAAAGATTACATGACTGTGACAGCCCTCTGGGTAGGTGTATTGCCTCCAACTGTGCAAACAGCAACAGCAGCAGCAGCAACTAACAAATGTCAGCTCATTCAGAGGCAGGTTGCTCTGTACATCACTGGTTTCAGTAAGAGGTATACCACTGTGAACCTCTTAGAAAAGCTCCAGGAAATAAATGGAAAATGGCTTACCCCACTTGGACTCTCCTCGGAATGTGATTTCTGACAACGCCAGCAATATTGTGCGAGCATTACACGTGGGCGAATTTGATCACATCCCATGTTTTGCTCACACAATTAATCTGGTGGTGCAACATTTTTTTTAAAAAATGACAGGGGCATGCAGGAGATGTTCTCGATGGGCCGAAAGATTTCTGGACATTTTCGACATTCAGTAACTGCATGTCAGAGATTGCAGAACCAGCAAGAACTGTTGAATTTGCCCTGCCATCAGCTGAAACAAGAAGTAGTAACTAGGTGGAATTCTATCCTCTATATGCGTAAGTGGATGGAAGAGCAGAAAACAGCCATCCAAGGCTACACTATTGCCTATTACATAGGGAAAATAGCAGGAATGCACCTTAGTCAAGTGCAGTTGAGAATAAATTCTGTGTTGTGCAAACTTCTCAAACCCTTTTTACTTATAAACGTGAAGTTAGTTCAGACACTGCCAGCTTGAGTCAGGTCATTCCCCTAATTAGACTTTTGCAAAAGCAGCTGGAGAAACTGAAGGAGGAGCTGAAACCTGAGTGATTCTGCTAAGTATGTGGGACTTGGAGATCAAGCCCTCCATTCACTTAAACAGGATCCAAGGGTCATCAGTCTCTTGAAATCAGATCACTATATTTTGGCGACCATACTTGATCCTAGGTTTAAGTCAGACCTTGTGTCTTTCTTTCCAATTGACATAAATCTGAAAAGGTGCAAAGAGTTGGTGATGAAAAAATTGTCAGCTCAAGCGGAATGTGACACGGCAGCATCTCCTCTTTCAGTTTCTACAGCTGCCAGGAAAAAACTACATTTTCATAAGAGACAATGCTGGTGGTGATGCAGATCAGGCAGCAAAATCTAATGACATCTGATTGGGTCTGAAAGAACTGCCTACTATGAGTAACATGTCTACTTTGACTTTGTCTGATATGGTCACCATTCAGAGAATGGTGGATGACTATTTTAGGGATATCAGCCAAATAGGCATGTCAGACAGTCCGTTTCACTATTGGCAGGAAAAAGAGGCAATTTGGAGTCTCTTACACAAACTGGCTTTGCTGTACTTAAGTTGCCAACCTTCCAGTGTGTACTCTGAAAGAGTTTTCAGTGCAGCCAGGAACCGTGTCAGTGATCGTCATAGGAGGTTATTTCCCCAATATGTGGAAAAGATGATGTTCATCAAAATGAATTACAAATTCCATGAGGTAGACCTTTACCAGCACTTAAGTCCAAAAATTACTGAAGCATCTGACTCTGTAATGGTGGATTCCAGCTGGGACGATTCATATTGTGTGAAGAAGAGGAGGATGCACACACTGATGGGGATGATGATGACGATATGTAATCTAATGTATTGTGAAGCCTGTTTGTGTACAGGATCATTGCCACCAATGTCCACTGCGCATTGGCAGCTTGTTTTGGGGGGGTCCAAACAAACCAATAATTTCAGCCACAAATGGCAGTCCCTGTCACTGAAATGATTGGTTTGTTAAACTGTGAATGTTCTCTTTCAGATATACAACAGTGGAGTGGGTTGGAGGGTCCAAGGACAATTCCATCTTGCACCTTTTTCCTTTACATTATGTGTTGTCTGGGGCATTGCTTCCTGACAATTTTAATGTTATGGTTTATGAATGTCCAGAAATTGTAATGGCCACAGACAGCATCTCCTGCATGCCCCTTTCATTTTTTTTTAAAGAAAATTCAGAACAAATTGCTGCCTGTTGTGTCAACCCGATGGCACAAGTCGCACAACAGTGACATTCAGCCAAGGGTTCTCAGCCCTTAAGTCTGCTTCATGGCCCAAAGGTCACATCCTGTTTCACGAACCAAAGGCCAGCTGTCATCGCTCCTCACAAGCCCTCAAGGCTGTAATAGCCGCTACTTGCCAAGAGTTCCAGGTCTCAAGGCTGTTGCAGGACTAATCATAGCTCTGTATTACAGTACTACTCTGCCCAGAGGCTGCATCAACAATTAACTATCAACTATAAATTCTTCAGCCAGGGGCTGCACCAATTATTAATTCTTCAGCCAGGGGCTGCACCAACTATCAATTCATCAGCCAGGGGCTGCACCAATTATCAATTCTTTAGCAAGGGGCTGCACCAACTATCAATTCTTCAGCCAGGGGCTGCACCAATTAATTTATCAATACATCAGCCAGGGGCTGCACCAATTAATTTATCAATACTTCAGCCAGCAGCTGCACCAATTAATTTATCAATTCTTCAGCCAGGGACTGCACCAATTATCAAGTATCAACTCTTCTTACTTCAGCCAGTGGCTGCACCAAATATCAATTCTTACTTCAGCCAGTGATTGCATCAATTATCAACTATCAATTCTTCAATGCTCAAGGGGGACCCCAACCATCATCTTTGCACAGTCATCAACTCTATTTATCACTCAGTTTTGAGCCAGCTAGCTGGATGCAAACCTTTGGCCATTAACTAGATGAAAAAAATCAATATTGTGAGCTGTGAGGTGGTCAAAATTGACTGGAAGTGAGTGGAAATAAATATTATTGAGGTTAATAATACTGTAGTAACAAAAAAACCTAATTGTATGTGATTTTAGCTATTTTTATGATTTTTTAAGAAAAAATCAAGATCAAAAACCAAAACTGAATAACAAAACATGGAGGTGAGGTTTTGGCAAAACCAATCCAGATCCAAAACCAGGGGAGATCCAGATCCAAAACCAAAACCAATTCACGGGGGTTAGTGCACATCTCTAATAAAAAGTCGACATTCAGAATGTTGATGCCAGATTTTCAAAATGGCCTGAATGTCTACATGGATGTCGACATTCACATTGCCGATATTGTCATAATGTTGACATTGTGAATGTTGACCGCCTTAAATTTTGACAATGCAATTTTGTATAGACAACTTAACTAACCCTGAACCTAATCCTAACTGCAGCCTACCCATAACCCTAACAATAGCCTAACCTTAACCCTACTGTAGCTCTAACAATAATCCTAAATTTGGCTACAATATCTATGGACATATTATCTGTCCTTGTTTACATTGTGAATGTCACCATGTTGAATTTTGACATTGTAAATGTTGACATTCAGACCAGGTCAACATTCTTGTTCTTGACATTCTCAATGTGTGCTGATGGCACCTGTCGCCAGCTTGTAAGTTACCTAAGGTGCCTAACTTCCCAGCTTCCACCTGCTTCTGGAGCTTTTTTTGTGACATCATTATGTTATGTCATCATGTGTGCTGGGAAAAGGGTATTTTGTGCTTTGTAGTAAATTGTTCCCACTAGAAATAGTTTTATGAGCATGCCTGCTTTAAAAAAAACATTTTGTGAAAGCAAATGTGCTGAAGAGGTAATTTGCTACTGTGTCTGAGATGCACATAGCCATCAGTGTGCTGGAGAGCAGTTGCCATTTTCTTGTAGCACACATCCTCTTTATTCTCCCTAATGTTTCTTCTATGGAAGGAAGAGAGTAATGATGTCTTCACTGTGTTGCTCACATGCAAACCAACATCAGGGCGATTGCTAGACTCTTCCGGGAGTCAGGGAGATCACCTCTATTTAAGGGAGTCTACTTGACATTCAGGGGCGGCAAGTATGATTATGATATAGTAGCAGAGCATCACAATCAGTTGTTATGACTGTCTAATTTGGGAATAGCACATACTACACATTTATATTAAGACAAAAAAGGAAATACTGCTATATTATATAGAGTTATATTTAATTACACACAAGCAAACATTATTAGGATTAGAATTTTAGTTGCTACATTTTTTGCTACAGAACTCTATGGATAATATATTTTCTACAACGAAAGCATTTTATAAATTCAAACTGGATCTGCTGTCAACTTTTCTATCTTCAAGCACTCTGGTGACATCTTGTGGATTTGTGTGTTCAGTGATTGATTTACAGCAAGATGATTTTCCTTTAGAAAGACAATCTTTACTTGTGTTGCTATGGTTTAATACATTGCTTTCCCCGAATGATGTCATTAGCCCTGTTTCCTTGACTTTATTTGTCATCTCAGTCTGTAGTCTGTCTCCTAATAGCAATTTATTGCTCATTGGATTTTCTCCTTTTGTTTATGAGTTCTGAGGATCTAACATGTAATTCTTTACTTAATTCACATTCACCAGGACTGCTTTCTGTCTCGTCTATAGTGAAATTAATTTGAAATGACATCTTTGATGTGTGCACTGAAACTCAGACTGTAATAAAAAGATCTCAGAAGAAGGAAGTAATTATTTATTGCACAAGTTACCAATTATTAACCTCTGCTGCCCAGAAAAAAAGCAAAACATTTTGTATACAAAGCAATATACATTACATTCAGATTTGTCTCTTTTATAGAAAATATATCCAAGCAGAAATTGGTATATAAAACTTTCAGAGAAATATTAGAGGTACTTAAAATATAATAATTATTTTAAATGCGCAAGTTATACAAAATGCTTAATTATTTATATTAGTACATCAAAGCATTTATAAAGTCTTTCTTATCTAGTTACATGTACTGAGTATACACTTAGTAAAGGCCAAGTTGCACCTTTTGTGCTTGGAAGTGTTCATCTGCACATCTGCATATTTATCAGAGATGTGCGCTGACCCCCGTTTTTTGGTTTTGTATCTGAATTCATCTTCATTCTTTGATTTTGGTGTTACAAAACCACCATCAAGTGTTTTGGTTTTGGATCTTGTTTTTCTTTTTAAAAATTGATAAAGTGTTTTAAAACAGCTAAAATTATTTAATTTTTGCACTCCAAAACCTGAAATTCAGATTTAAATAAATCTGAATTCCGAAACGCAGGAAGATCATAACCGCGACTCATATCTTTCCTGATCTCCTAAGGTGATCAGAACTGCAACTCGGAAATGTCCGGATTCGTAAAATTCTGGCGGATTCGGACTTCTGGACAACCGAACCGCACATCTCTAATATTTATGTCTGTATTTTTGGTATAAAATATGTTACATGCAAGATATACAGTAATACATTGCATAGGTGCTTTACATGCAGTCATCATAAACAGCTCTTGAATATACACCTGGCTTATGCATGCACACATGTATGCTTTATAAGTAAAGCATCAAAACATGTGTGACGTAAAATGGGATACATCTTAAGATGAATGTTTAACTTGCATCTGCACCAACTTTATGCTCTGCTTTTGCTCAGGAAAGCCAATAACCCATACAACTCAAAATATGGGTATAACTTACTGTATGTCCCTGTGCAATGTGAAAATTATGGCAAAGTTATGATGTGCAACTAAAATTACTTGTAACTCTAAACCAGGCCCTTCCTATTTATTAGCAGGTATTTATATAGGACACACAAAAAGCATTCAGTCATTTACACTAGTCACTGCCTCAGTGTAGCTTACCATCTATCTACATACATTCCTTAACACACAAACTAGAGTGAAATGTTGTTGTTTTTTGTCAGAAGTTAAGAATGCATTTGGATTATGAAAGGAAACCCATACAAAACTGAGGAGAACATTCAAACTCCTTACATATAGGACATGCCTGGGAATTAAGCTCAAAATCTTCATGATGTGAGGCAGTGATGGAAATATTGGAACTAAGATGTAAACATATCAGTGTTGCACTTATTTGTTGGGGATCCTTTGTTATTATTATGAACGTCTCTGGATCTTTAAAAACCCAGATCAGCTTCTTCTCTTTAGATTCAAATATGATCTGTCTTGAGTAGCAAAAGTAAAAGAAAAACAATATTTTGTGAATCACTAATATGCCCCTAATTGAATAAATATAAAGAGTAATGTCTCCCCAAATTAGATTCTATATGGCTTCAGCTATACATGAAATAAACATTCTTTAAATTATGTACTGGCCTCTAGCACTCCCTAGTGGACAAAAAATATATTCATTATAAGAGAAGCGATATAAACAATCGTGACAGTTGTGTATCTATCTCCACAATCAAGTTCTAATATATAATGAAAAGTATTAACAGACAGCAGTGTTTTGAAATTATTGTCACTTCAAAATGTATAACACCACAAAAGGCACAAAGATTTACTCTCTGCTATTCAAAAGTAGATTTTGGAAAATATACTGTATGGTGGGTAAGGTAAAGGGGAGAAGCAAAACATTGCTTCTTATATCAGGATTAATTTATAGACGTTACATTATAAAACAATTGTTTTGATCTGATAGGAAAGTGTATTCACTTTAATAGTATAAGAATATGAAAAGTACACATCTACAATTTAATGGGATTTTGTTATACAACATTAAACTTTGTGAGGAGGATTGATAATAATAATAATAATAATAATAATAATAATAATAATAATAATAATAATAATAATAATAATAATAAAAAACTAAAATGTGTTAACCAATTGTTATGTATAGCATGTGAATGCAATATTCTCAGTACAGCATGCTATGACAACTTTCACCTAATGTGTACATGTGGATATTTATTCCTGTCAAGCAACTAATATATTAGATTCATTTAGAAAGTGCAGATATCCGGAACAATTGTTACAAAAATCTTACAATGAATATGGACAGATGTTCTCTTTTACAAACCAAATCAAGAAAACCGTCCCACAGTTTTACTAATAAAAATAGTGATAAACAAACATCATTTGTGTGTAAATTTAATAGGAATGCTTGGGACATTAAAAATATAATTATGAGGAATTATTGAATTTTAAGACAATACAATAAATAGGGTGAAATCCTTCCCCCTAAACCACAAATAGGTTATAAAAAAATAGGACACTAAAAACTATATTAGCACCAAGCCACCTGAAACAGTCAAAGAAAAATAGTGAAAATGGGGATTCAGAATGGCTAACAAACAGACCATAGGGATTTTATAAGTGCCGTAACAAGATGTAATGTGTGTTCCCACATGGATATAAAAAACACTCTCTATCATAGTACAGTACCAATACAAAAAGAGATGTATTATTTATAAACGTTTATGAACTGTGATTAAATTTATGTGATCTATCTACTTATTAGTGGTTGGAGTCTCCACTATGTGGGCCACACCACAAGACCTTTATGGGCACGGTTTATGGAACATAGACATAACATCCTTAATTTATGCAGAAACCATAGTATAGCATGTTACTTTATTACACAATGGGAATCCTAGTATCATTTCCATTATAAGCTTGGAATCTGTCACCCCAACCACCAGGGGTGTTGACAAATGTAATCTTCTATGCCATAGGGAGGTGTTTTGAATGCTACATTTTAATTCCCTGCACCCTATAGCTCTAAACGAGACCATTCAACTTAATTCTTTGATAGAATCATTACGTCTAATACAACCTAGCTCTAATTAGTGGGAAACATCGATTTTTTTTGTACATGTCATTCATATGTGTAATAACTGTTTCTTTGTTATGGTTGAAACAGCATTTATTATTGCCTAACAACAGACTGACCAGCTATATGTATATCTTGTTAAGTGATTGAGTTTAGTGTCTGCTAATTAATTGACACTGGTCATGTGTTAAAATTGTGATACATGATGGACTTCCCATAGAGCCTTTAGTGCTTCTGCATTCTGGCCTAGTCATGGCTTGCTGGGCACATGTCTCACTAGAACCATGTGACTGGAATGAGAGCACACACAGAGTTCAGCCTCATGATTTAAATAGGGAGAAAGCATCAGAGCTCCATGTGATCCATGGCAGTACATTGGACTAGAAGACCTAGGAGTGTTTGACAACATCAGACTGGTCGCATAAGTAAGGTGAGTCATATGACTGCAGCTTACAGTTATTGAAAACATACTCATTTTACATGCTAGCAGGAAATTTTGGTAATGCTTTTTTATATTATTTACTTATTAATTACTTAAATATGATGTCCTTATTATTTTCTTGATGTAGTTATAATGACAGATAAGTTTATTGAATTGAATCAATTCTATCACAGCTGTTATGTGTTAGCTCAGCTGATAAAGTTGGGTGATCTTGCCCAGAGAAACGCATTAAGAGCCATTTGAATTTATCATTATCTGGACTTTTGTGACTTATATAGACTATTGGGTCCTGTTACAGATCAAGCTACAATTTCACTAACATTGTACTGCTTACTTTCCGGCCTTCATTTATAACATATGGATACCGGTGGTTTGCACCTACAGCCAATCTTTTCTGCAGCTTGTTGCTAATAAGGACTGTTCTCAACATTTATCCATGTTTACTCCTAAGAATTTTGAGCTCACCTTTACTTTGATCCTACATGTGGCATGACCATAGTGTGTCTGAGCAATTTGACATTTCTTTCATATAAATGTAACATTTTATTTAAATGTTAAAATTGTTTTAATAAATGTGAATCTTCTTTTTTTTCTATTTATACATCCAATAATTTTTGAAAACATTTATGCAGAGCCGATTCTTTCTGTAACACAATAAGAAAATATTAGTATACAGATTGCTCTTAAAAGAATAAGCAAGTGAGGTCAGCAAATAAAAAGAGGGCAGAAAATTTCAACAGCGACAATAAGAAACAGCTGTTATTTGAAACATTGGAAAGAATAGTAGATGGGCTTTAAATGGATTTGTAATTGCCCTTCTGTGGCAGCCACTATACAATCATGTATAGACCACTATACTCTAAGTACAATATGCACTTAAGCCATTATTACTGAATCATATTGCACTGCTGTTCACAGAAGGGAAAGACTGGTAAAATGAAAAGGTACAAATATTAAATAGAAGTCACAAGCACAAAAACATTTATCATATGAATTTTATTATGACCCAATACTTAATAAAGTACTAATCTTTCATATCCCTGCTGTTATGAGAATAAAAAAGGGTGTATATTGTGGGGGTTGAACAAATTATATTAAAAGTAAAAAAAGGAATTTAAAATTAGAGATGTGCTCAGACCCACCTGTTTTGGGTTTGATTGTAATTCTTCATTGTGTTTTTGTTTTTGGCAAAACCATCTTCAAATGTTTGTTTTTGGATTTCTTTAAAAACATAAAAACAGCTAAAATTAAATTTTCACCTGTTTTTGTTCCTGCAGTATTATTAACATCAATAACATTAATTTCCAGTCAATTTTGATCACCTCACAGCTCACAATATTGTTCTCACCAATATTAGCCATAGGCTGCAGAAACCCAAGCAACAAAGCAGTGGAACCAACACATGGCAGCTTAAAAGAATACTGTGCATCTATGAAATGTAGTGGAACAGCAGTGGAAGACAGAATAGCAGTTTAATAAACTATATGACCCTATAGAAAGCTTTCACTAATCAAGAACTAATTGCCTAAAAGTAAAAGCCAAGTAAAAATATAATATAATACCAACACACTTCTCCAAACTCCAATTAAAGACCTCAGACCAGTACAATTAAATGGAGATGGAGTAAAAGGCTAGTAGTCTTTACACCAATATAGCAAAGTGGGCAAAGCCCATAATGAAAGTGGTGCACAATGGAATTGTCCTTCGGCCCTCTCATCCACCTTTATGTTGTATATTAAAAATGACATTGACAGTTTAACAAACCATGCATTAAGCAACAGGTACTAACGCTTTTGTGACTGAATTGCTTATTTTGTTTGGGCCGCCACAGCATCTGGTTGTGGTAAGCAAAGATACCAATGGGCTTAAGGTGGCAAACAGTTAATCTTCATCAAAATTAAGTAACATCTTAAACATCAACCTCATTACTGTTGTTAATATCATCATCACACAATATTAGCTCATCTCCAATAGAATTTACCATTAGAATCTTTGTTTGTTGTAGTTAGCAGCAAAGGTCTTCCTCATATAATTTGTAGTTTATTTTTATGAACATCAGTTTTTCCACATTTTTTGATGTAGCCTCCTATGTCAATCATTTACAGGTTTAGTCTCCCATATCCAAGATGCTTGGGACCAGGGGTATTTTGGATATCGGAATATTCTGCATACCATAATGAAATATCCTGTGAATGGGTCCCAAATCTAAATGCATTTGTTTCATATACACCTTATACACAAAGCCTGAAGGTAATTGTAATAATATATTTAATAATGTTGTGCCTTAAACAAAGTTTGTGTGCATTGAACCATCTAAAAGCAAATATTTCACTATTTAAGTCATGGTAAAAAATATCTGTATTTCAGAATATTCCATATTTTGGAATATTTGTATATGGGAGACTCAACCTGTACTAGTATTCACACGTGCTAAACATTTTTTCCAAGTGCACACTTTAGGGTGGGTAGCTTAAACCAAAGCTATAGTAGTTTATAGAAGGGGCTCCAAATTGTCTTTTTTCCTCCCAGTATTCAAAGGGACTGTGGAAAATGCTAATTTAAACATTTTCATTAAATTAATCCTCAAACATTTTATTGATGATTACTGTATCAAAAAGAGTCACAATAGAAGTGTCAATAAATGTGGGCAATTCTTTTAAGCCAGATGACATAATATTTCACTCTGGTGCAATAAGTTCACTTGTCATCTTCACTAGTAGGTCTCTTAGGAAAAGTCATTTTTTTCCTGGCAGCAGCATTTGCGGGAGAAACTAAAGCAGAAGATGTCATCATGTCTTGTGCCACTTGAGCTGACAACTTGCTTGTAAGTAGCTATTTTCATCTCTGAAGGTACGTGTTAGTTAGGTGAAAAGAAATACGTTATATATGTCTTAAACCTAGGATCAAGCATGTTTACCAAAATGTAGTGATCCAGTTGCAAGATGTTGCAAACCCTTTAATGTTCACACAACAAATGAAGAACTTGATCTACAAGTCCAACATATGTTGTGAATCGCTTAGTTTAATCTCTTCCATTAGCTTCTTAGCAGCTTTTCTAATAGTTTAATTAAGAGCATAACCTGACTCAGGCTGGTAGTATCTAAACTCACTTTATTGGTTACAATTTCAAATGGTTTCAACAGCTTGCATAAAACCAAGAGTATTTTCCATTGTGCTACAGTAAGGTGGTAAAATGTCCTCTATCCCCATGTCATGGCTTGACAGGGCACTGCATTACACGGAAAGTTGGTGTTCTGATCATGCTTTTGTGGATCTTGACTCTGCCCAAGTTATGCAACGGAAACTGACTTAAAGTCACTGCTCTACAGAGGCAACTAATTGAGGCACAGATTCTAATCCGATCTGGTGCAGGTGAGACTGTGTTTATACCATGTATACCCCTTATCCCCAAATATGTTCCTTTTGAATTCAAGTGCCTGCAGTCTCCTGTAAGCATCTGCTTTTTTATGATGATTAACAAGTCGCAGGGACAAATGCTCAAGGCTGCAATCATAGATCTCGGGACCAGCTGCTTCTCCCATGGGCAGCTTGACATGGCTTGCTCATGAGTAAGTAGCCCCAAGCATCTTTTTGTGTTAATCCCTGAAGGAAAAACTGGAAATATTGTTTGCAAAAACATTTTGTGATCAGTGTCTACAATATAAAATATACATCACAATATTAGTTGCGACTAGTGTCTTTGTAAAATTAGTTCAGCTGAGCAATAATCCAAGCACATCCCAGCAAGCAAAGCTGCAGGCAAATGCTAGTTTTACATATAGCTATCAGAGGCAGACAGCAAAAAATTAACAGGCAATATAATTATACCAGATAAACAACAAAACCAGACTGAGCTAGGTAAACACTAAAGAATGTGTTCCAGTCCACTGATTACCACTTGGGTTAATCATGTGAGACCAAGACAGAACTCCAACTATTGCTACTTTGCCTCCGAGGACAAGCATGCACCACTAACCACCTCATGAGCTGCTGCACGCCTTCACCACTTCAGGCCAGGAGACAGAAACCAGGAACGCTGGGTCTTGTGATAGTAGCATCAGCAAGTTCAGGTTAGGTTTGCCATCATCTTGTGTAAATGGCAGCACCTTGCACGCATCAGCCAATTAGTAGCACATCAGTTTAGGGCATTGGTACAGGTTTGGTGTTAGTTTTATTTGAGTGCACAAAATAAACAAAACATAAAAATAAATTCTATCTTGTCCGGCTCTAGCTAACATACAATTCCCTCTTTCAAGGTAGGAGGATCTATTGTCTAATGCATCAGAAATAGCATTTAGCAGAAAACTTACAGTCACATGGAATGGTCTCTCTTTCTCTGCAGGTCTAAACCAGCTCCCCATGAAGTGAGAGATAAACTAGAGAAACTGACCCACCTTTTATCAGCCTCTCACAGGTGGTCTGGCAATCAAGGTTGGTAATTAGCTAACTGTCTACCAGACAGAAGCTAGGAACCTGGGGCATATTCAGGGAGTTCGGAAAATCCCTCCACAGTGAATGTGTGCTAAGTATGTGACAGAAAGTGACAGATCCAGAGGTGGAGGCTGCAGCACAGTCCATAATTCAAATAGGGGAGACACACCAACTGCCACCCCAAATGCTGTAAAACATCACCAGCTGGGTCTCACTGGCAGTTGGCGTGGCTCCTCTATTTGAATTATGATCTGTCACACACTAGCACATAGTCACCATGGAGGGACTTCCAAACTCCCTGTATATCTCCCCTTGATAACTTTTTCAGTTTTTTTTCTTACAATATACAGTTGTGTTCTCATACATTTAGCCTAAAATTGCCTAGCGATGTGAGACACTTATTTTTTCTCCTGAAAGTCTTAGTCACAATCAGATGCAACACACTGCTTCAAGAGATTGCACTGATTAATTTGATATGTAACTCTTGTTTATCTATGTATGAATGGGTCTGAGTCTGCATACGAAGCACAACAGAAGTTTGCATGGAAAAAAACAGCAGCCAATGCATTTTAGTACTTCATAATCACATACAGATTTAGACTCAGTCACACACAGAAATACATATCAAATTTTTTGATGCCAATCATTAGACGCTTGCCAGGATTAGACAGTCGGGATGCCGACTGCATCCCCTGTATAAATACCGTAAGTTTTTTTTAAAAATTGTATAAAACTATTGTTTTTTTTAAATGTCCCTAAAATTGTGGATTTTTTAAATGAGCAAATTATATAAAGAGCTATTTCTCTTTCATCCACTAGGGGACACTGGAGGTGTTTACGCTGTGGTGTGGAGGCATGGATAACTGGAGCTGGCACTTTAAATAATTTAGAAGTGTGAAGCTCCTCCCCCTCTATGCCCCATCAGCCCCCATTTTAGAAAATGTGCCCTTTGGAGCTGGTCACAATCTGCTGTGCTCCAGCAATACATATATTATTTTTTATAGGTTTTTTTATTTTATACATCTTTTACATACTGTAGGTACCCTTCGTCACCTCTTCAAAGGTGAGGTCCAGGTACCTGGCACCCTGTCTTATTAGAAGCAGGAAGGAGTGCACAGTGCTTATATTAAAAAGCACTGACAGCTCCTTATTGCCACAGCACAGGAAGAGTGCTGAAGCGATGCAGAGAGAGACCTCAGCGGGGACACGCAGTGACTATCAGCGCTGCACATCCCCCGGCTCCCGCCCCGCTACCCAGCGCTATCTCTGCACTTAGTAAGAAGTGCCTGGACTGGGTTAGGAAGAGTAGTGCTACAGCGCGGCTTCCTGCTTCTCCCTCTCCCCACTGACAACACGCGCATAGCGCGGAGGGGGGAGGATATTACGAACAGCCATTTTTTAATCCCTCGAGACAGAAAAGGGGGCGGAGCTTAGGCAGCGCGGGCTCTCTCTCCTCTAAGCAGCAAGCGGCTGTGTAAAACAACGTGGCTGCCGTTTATTATTACTAATGCTGCATCTCTCCTTCAAACAGGAAGTGTGAAGTTTTTTAACAGGATCCTTGGCAAAGGATTACATGGAAGGCTGAACTGACTGCATCCCTGGTACAGAGGCTGTGAGTATCACTGGGGTGTAAGCAGGGATTCTGATATGTGGGAAGGGAGTGGGATGTACTCCTCCTCTATGTCCCAAACCAGCCTTCTGTTTATTCTGTTTATTCTGTTATTCTGTCTGTGTGGAGTGACTGTGTGTATCCATGTCAAACAGAACTAAAGCTTCTCAAAAATGCTTGTCTGTTCAAAGTGTAACAACAAACTAACCAAGCCGCATGCCGCTGGGTCCACATTATGTGATGCTTGTATAGCAATGGATCCATCTATCGCTATTACTGCCTCACCTGCGCCTACATGGGCCGCTGACATGGTAGGAGTTATGTCAGACTTAGCGCCAGAGTTAGCTGAGGGACATAAGTCTCAACCTCCCTGGGTGGCGGGGCTAACCAAGTCTCTAGACACCTTGGTACAGGTTAAGGGTACAGCGGCATCTGCACCCTCCACTTCCTGCCAGAGACCGACACAAAAGCGTACTCTGACGACTGTTCTCCAGTCAGAGGAGTCGGACGAAGAATTTTCGCTATGGAGAATACCGAAGAAGGGGAATTGGAGGAAGATTTACAGGACGATACCCCTCAGGAGTTAGAGTCCACCTCTCCCGGGGTGGAATCTCTAATTTTGGCGGTCAGAAGGACCCTGAATTTACCTGAGGATATAATTCCTGCACCACAGGAGCTTGAATTATTTCAAGAACAACCTAAGAGCTCTGCGGTTTTTCCGTTCTCACAGCAACTTCAGCAACAGCTCTCGGTGGCCTGGAAAACAGCCGGATAAGCGGTTCCAGATTCTGCGATGGTTTTTGTCTAGCTACCCTTTTCCATCATCCATGATGGAGAAAAGGGAAACACCTCCTCCAGTAGATGCGTCTGTCTCTCTTCTCTCAAAGAAAACAGCACACCCAGTACCAGGAGCTACAGTACTAAAAGATCCATCGGATCGTAAGTTGGAGACAGCGCTAAGACCTATTTACACTGCAGTGGGTGCTCAACTTAGGCCCACCCTGGTTAATGCTTGGGTTAACAAAGCGGTGGTTTGCTGGGCTGACCAGTTGGTTACAGGTTTGGATTCTGGCACTTCCAGAGCAGAGTTACGTCTACTAGCAGAACACATACGTGAGTTTGCAGTTTACATGGGAGAAACTTCTAAAGATATCAGTCAGATTAGTGCTCGCATATCTGCTTCGGCGATTTCGGGCCGCAGAGCCCTCTGGCTGTGCGCTTGGCAAGCGGATGCAGAATCCAAGCATGCTGTGGAGGGTTTACCATTCAATGGCAATATGCTCTTTGGCCCGGAATTAGACAAATGGATATCCCAGGCCATGGGGGGTAAGTCTTCCTTCCTCCCGTCAACTACACCGGCTCCAAGAAAAGCTTACACAGGACCTTAGTTTTCATTCCTTTCGTGCACCACATTCCTTTCGTGGTAGAGCCAGGCAAGAGGTGGCAGAGGTAAAGGCCACCCACACACGGTTGCACGCAGACCGGAGCATAAGCCAGCTGAAAAACAGGTGGCATGACGGTCTTCCGTCCCACCTGGGACCACCTACAGTGGATGCCTGGCTGCAAGGATTTCAAAATGTTTGGAACCAGACATCTCCGGAACCGTGGATCCGCAGTCTAATTTCCCTGGGGTACCGAATAGACTTCGAGGCCCCCCCTCCGCCTCGGTTCTTAACTACAAGTCTGCCAATACCTGCAGACAAGGCCACAGTTCTACAGGAGGCTATCCAGTCTCTAGTAGTATCATCTGTGCTCGTTCCGGTTCCATAACATCAACGAGGTATGGGGTTCTACTCAAACCTGTTTGTAGTACCCAAACCGGATGGATCGGTCAGGCCCATCTTGAGCCTCAAGTCATTGAACCTGTATTTGAAGATGTATCGATTCAAAATGGAGACTCTGCAGTCCATTATTGCGAGCTTGGAACTAGGAGAGTTCCTATTATCCCTGGATATCAAGGATGCCTATCTCCACGTTCCCATCTTGGAACCACACCAAGCCTTTCTGCATTTCGCCATATTGAAGGATCATTTTCAGTTTCGGGCATTGCCGTTTGGTTTATCCTCGGCTCCCCGCATCTTCTCCAAACTCATGTCAGTCATGATTGCTCTCCTTCGGTCATCGGGAGTGAACATAATCCCTTATTTGGACGACCTGTTACTCAAGGCGCAATCGGTATCTCTTCTTACAAGTCATGCCCAGCTGACATATCAGACTCTAACCCAACATGGTTGGATAATCAACTTCAAGAAATCAAATCTCAATCCGTCCCAGAGGCTCCTGTTTCTGGGCATGATCTTAGATACGGCATCACAGAGGATCTTTTTCCACTAGACAAAGCCAGGGATATCCGGTTGTTAGTTCAGCTGGTCCTCTGGCCAAAGAAGGTGTCCCTCCTTCTTTGTCTTTGTCTCCTGGGGAAGATGGTAGCTGCTTTCAAGGCACTACAGTTTGGCCGGTTCCACTCCAGGGTGTTTCAGCTGGACCTATTGACACAGGGGTCAGGGTCTCATCTGCTTCTACATCGACAGATCCGTCTGAGCCCAACTACCAGAGTGGCCCTTCTCTGGTGGACACAATCCAACAATCTTTTAGCGGGCCAGAGATTCGGGGTGTGGGACTGGATCATCGTAACAACGGATGCCAGCCTTCGAGGATGGGGAGCAGTGGTCCTCGATTATCACTTTCAGGGTCGATGGTCCCCTCTAGAACAAAAGTGGCCCATAAATGTGTAGGAACTCAGAGCAATTTACAATGCTCTGATAGAAGCAACAGAGTTTCTAAGGAATCGTCTGGTAAGAGTTCAGTCCGACAATGCGACGGCCATCGCGTACATCAACCGCCAAGGTGGGACTCAGAGTCGCATGGCCATGTGAGAAGTAACTCAGGTCCTCAGGTGGGCCAAGAGCCAGTCAGTAATCCTGTCGGCGGTATTCATCCCGGGTGTGGACAACTGGGAAGCAGATTACCTAAGCCGCCAGGATATCCATCCCGGGGAATGGAAGCTTCATCCAGATGTTTTCAATGCGCTGATACATCGATGGGGATGTCCTCAGGTGGACGTCATGGCGTCACGATTGAATCGTCAGCTCCTGGTATACATGTCAAGAACTTGAGATCCGCAGGCAGTGGCAGTAGACGCTCTGACAGTTCTGTGGAACTTTGACTTAGTTTACCTCTTTCCTCCGATTCCACTTCTTCCTCGACTACTAAAAAGAATAAAACACGAGTCAGCCTTTGTCATTCTCGTGGCTCCGAACTGGCCACGGAGAAGTTGGTTCGCGGACCTTCGGTCCCTATTGGCAGACAATCCGTGGCCCCTTCCTCTGTGCCTGGATCTGCTTCAGCAGGGTCCTTTCGTACACCCCAACCTAGCGCAGCTATGTTTAACGGGGTGGCTCTTGAAACAGATATCCTAAGACGCAGAGGAATCCCAGACTCTGTCATTCACACCATGCTACACGCCAGGAAACCAGTTTTGGCTGCGCATTATCATCTTATCTGGTGTTCTTATATCTTGTGGTGTTCCAGTCGGGATCTTCCATCTAGGACTTTTTGGTTGTCCCGGTTTCTGCTTTTTCTTCAGACTGGTCTGGATTCTGGCCTTCGTCTTGGGACTTTAAAGGTGCAGGTTTCTGCCCTTTCCATTTTCTTTCAACGGAAATTGGCTCTCATTCCTGAGGTGCAGACGTTTCTTCAGGGGGTCTTGCATGTGCAGCCTCCTTTTGTACATCTGATAGCTCCCTGGGACTTGAACTTAGTGCTTTTGTTTCTTCAGTCGTCCATGTTTGAACCTTTGGAAGAGGTTGTTATTAAGTATTTGTCTTGGAAAACGGTCCTCCTCCTGGCTCTAGCTTCGGCTCATAGAGTTTTGGAATTGAGTGCTCTGTCCTTTAAGCCACCTTACCTTGTGTTTCATGCTGATATGGTGGAACTCCGGATGGTAGCCGCCTTCCTTCCAAAGGTAGTGTCGGCTTTTCATATTAATCAGCCTATTGTGGTACCGTCTTTGGTGGAGGACTCTGGTGGTTCTTCTACCTTGGATGTGGTTAGAGCTCTCCGCATCTGTGTTGACAGGACTGCTTCCCTATGTAAGTCTGAGTTGCTTTTTGTCCTCTATGATGTGGTTCGGAGGGGTTGGCCAGCGTCTAAGCAGACTCTGGCACGTTGGATTCAGCTGACTATTCATCAGGCTTATGTTGGTGCCGACCGCCGGCCTCCTTTGTCCATTTCGGCTCATTCCACACGTTCAGTGGGTGCGTCATGGGCGGCCGGTAGAGGAGCCTCCACATCACAATTGTGCCGTGCGGCTACTTGGTCTTTAGTTCACACGTTTGTCAAGTTTTACAAATTTGATATGTTTTCTACTTCGGCATCCAGTTTTGGCTGTCTTGTTCTGCAGGTGCCGCAGAGCACTCCCGCCCGTGGGGAAAACTTTGGGACATCCCCAGCGTAAGCACCTCCAGTGTCCCCTAGTGGATGAAAGAGAAAATGGGATTTTGTTACGTACCGGTAAATCCTTTTCTCTGATTCCACAGGGGACACTGGATGCCCACCTTTGCGCTCTTAGCCTGCCTGTTTGGTTTGTTACATATGTTGTATGTTTTGATTGTGTGTTCTCTCCCTTTTACTCCGCTTGTTCTCCATCTCCTCTCGGTCTCCATTTTCTAAACTGGGGAGTGCCAGCTCCAGTTATCCATGCCTCTATACCCCAGCGTAAGCACCTCCAGTGTCCCCTGTGGAATCAGAGAAAAGGATTTACCAGTAGGTACAAAAATCCCATTTTAACCCTAATTCAATATAATTTTATTAGCAAATCTACATATTTGTTAATAAAAGTATACTGAATAGGGCATGAATAGCTATTATTTACATAATTTGACAATAAAAAAATCAACAATTGCTGGAAAACATAATTAGCCAGTGAAGTGGTTAATGCCATGGTATACAATAGATAGAACCTGACATGGACTTTGCCTGTGCTATAAAATAACACCACCAAATTTGGCAAGATATCTGAAAATCATTTTTATAAGTCTAAATTTGCACTCTATAACATATCTAGTGGCTCTATGGGCCTCATTATATTTACACTCAGTAGTTGTCTGCAGCAGCACCAGAGGTGTAAGTAGATAGGAGGGATAACCATAACTGAAATCACCTGGGGGTGGAATAAACACATTTGCCTAGGCATTGTTAAAGGGAAACAAAAGCAAAACAGACTCACAATTATTGGAAAAACACATACCCAGTATCCATACTACTGGAATTAATCCAACCTCAATATTTTGAAGTAGGGATAATTGAAATGAGTCAAGGTAGCCAGTTTCAACATTTATTAGCTTCATTTTCACATGACAAACAATCTGCACTTTAAGTGAATAAGAATGTGCTTACATTCATTCTGAAGATCTTTGTCCTCTGCCTAGGTGGTTTCAGCTCAATATGTGTGCAGTCAATCGTTTTAATTAGGCTTGCCTGTGAGACTACAGAAATGTACCATTAGCTCATGTCATTGTAACTACTGGCTGAGGAAACAGAATGCCTGCCGTTTGAGATGTTGCTGCCTGGAAGGAACCAATGACAAAAAAATGAGAAGCACACAGAAACTTTTGCAGACCTAACATTGATTTGAGCCTTACTGTGTCTGGCTCAAGATGTTCCTTATCCAGCTTTTATACCAAAGTTCCAGGTATGACCTGGAGTTTGGAACAGGGTTCCAATACAGATCAGACCCTGAACTTCCCCGGCGCTGACCCAGGATATTCCTGAGTTGGTGTCATTCACACTTGAGTCAGGTCTGCAGTGACCCAGATCTTCCGGCATTGAACTGACCCAGATCGTGCTGTTTACACTGCAGGGTGGCACGGGAGCAACCCGTGGCCAACCCTGCAAAATACCTGAGCTGGATCCCTGGGTCCCTTGACGGAATTATTTACACCGACAAAAATCCTGGGTTGATGCGCATGAACCTGGGATTTTAAGCTTGGTGTAAAAGGGGTATTAGTGAAGTCATATTGTACATAGTTGGTACAAATATAATGGAACAGCTATATGACCTCATCATCAGACATAAAGACATGGAAGTGAGGATTAGCTGCCCTTTAAAAAACCTCAGCTTGCAAGGTACTTTTTTGGTGCTGTTGATGATCTTAATATTCTGTCCCTGGCTTCTTCCAGTCAGGTGTTGGTGTGCTGTGCAACTGAAGTAAGTGATGATTGTAGAATATCCTAGAAACTCCACATTTCCTCCAGACACAGTATTGCAGATGCTAGAGTTCCTTTTTATAGGGAGGAAACAGCTTAGACAAATTAACGGTGTCTGAAGCTGTTTACATAAACCATCTTACCTATCTGAAGCAAGTCATTTATTTGGGCAGATGTGGAATGGTTAGGGTGTGGTACTGAGGATTGTTGTAGATCTTTCCATAAGTAGCCAATAAAAGAGAGCTAAACCTATTGCTCTATAAGATTATGAATGATAAGAGGTTTGTTGTTTTGTCGCTCTCCAGAGATTTGGGGGTCTATTTACTAAGCTGTGTTAGGAGATAAAGTGAACGGAGATAAGGTACCAGCCAATCAGCTCCTAATGGCCATTTCACAGGCTGTGTTTGATGCGGTGCTCACTTTTATATTATTTAAAGAGAAAAAGGAAACATAGTGCAATCTGTTGTATACAGTATGGGTGGGTGCTTTAGGATACACACAATTTAACAATGTAAATGTTGCTTAGGAAGGAAATTCACAGCTGTCCAGCAGTGTTCTTTGTGTGGGTATTTTCGTGTTTTTAGTTGATTGTTAGTTGCTCCTTCACAGATGATTCATGGAAAGGAAAATAACAATGGTGCTCTCTGTTTTAGATGGAATAATTTTAGTAGAAAAATTGCAAATGTTTACTCACTTTCTTTTTGGTTGTCTGCAACATTAGACATTAATTTAAATCTGATATCTGTCAGTATTGTACCAGAATTTAAGCTGGAAAGGACTTTGGGCCTGATTAAGTAAGGATCGCTTTATGCTAATGATTGCAATCGCAATGCCGTCGCAGCATAAAATAAGGACGCCCCAGCTACCTTACACAATCAGTAACCAGGGCCGAAACTAGGATTTCCGTCACCCGGTGCAAGGCAGCAATTTTGCGCCCCCTCCCTTCCTTTACCTGGATTTTGTCCTTGCTCCTCCATAAGGCAGTGCACTACCCAGACGTCTCGGGTATAGTGACTTACATTATTCCATGCACCATAATGCTCATTACATATTATGCCACACACTGTAATGTCTATTACCAAAGTGCCACTTACATATTTGCCCGACATCATTTTATATCCTACAGTAAGGCTTCTAATTACTTTAAAATTACCTGCTTATTGCCAGGGGGTTTATGCTCGTTGCCAGGGGTTACATGCTCATTGCCATGGGGTTTCATGCTCTTTGCCATGGGGGTTTCATGCTCATTGTCAGGGGATTTATGCTCATTGCCAGGGGTGCCATGTTCGTTGCCAGGGGTTACATGCTCGTTGCCAGGGGGTTACATGCTCGTTGCCATGGGGTTTTATGCTCATTGCCATGGGGTTTTATGCTCATTGCCAGGCGATTTATTCTCATTACCAGGGGTGCCATGCTCGTTGCCAGGGGTTTCATGCTCATTTCCAGGGGTTACATGCTCATTTCCAGTGGGGTTTATGCTCGTTTCTAGTGGGGTTTATGCTCGTTTCCAGGGGGGTTTATGCTCATTGCCAGGGGATTTCACAGGAGAAGATGCAGCTTTCAGCATCTTCTCCAGGCAGCACCAGCATTTCCGGCACTTCTGGGAATGCTGTGTGCATTGCACTCTGCTAACAGACACTAGAGGTCCAGTAGGACCTCTAGCATCTGTCTCTTCCCTGGCGGTGGCCATTTTTGGATGGCCGTTTTCAGCAGAGTACATGCGGATGGCTAGTCCGTTTGGAATCTGCTGAAAACGGCCATCCAAAAATGGCTGCCGCCAAGGAGGAGACGGACACTAGAGGTCCAGTAAGGACCTCTAGCATTTGTCTCCTCTTTGGCGGCGGACATTTTTGGAAGGCCGCCGGATAGCTGAGTCAGCTTTTTTCTCCTCCCCCGCAATCCCCACCCAGTGCACGTGCACCTCTAGCCCCCCCCTAGTTGCGGCCCTGCAGTAACATTGAGTACAATTGCAACCTCATGCACACTTGCAAAGGTATGACCTTACTCAGGAATTGCTAACCTCATTGCACAGAGTGAAAGCCCAAGCAGCGTATGGCATCGCAGTGGCTAATTTTTGCACGCCCCTGTAACAGGGTTCAAATGCACTGGCATCCCTACGTTTTGCCGACCACCCCCGCGTCACCACCCCCTAACGGTTCTTCATATCAATCACTCTGTGATGTTTCTGCGTAGTTACTGTGATCGCAGTCTCGATCGCAGTGAAGTGTTCGCGAATAACAATAGGCCAATAAGCATATTAGATATGTAGCTGTTGCAAAAAATCTACTGGACACAGATGAATAATTATTTATTATTTATGCCTTTCTATATAACACCTTTATATATTTATTATATATATTCAAGGTGTGCAGTCTAGGGCCCTACTCGACATACCCTATTTACTGTGCTCTTATGCACACCTGAAGACATGAGACTCCTTCAGCCTAGGCTAGCACCCCTCCCCACGTGTCCCCAATCAGTTTTAAGCAGGGACTCTGGCATTTTGACTGCACTTTAGTAAAAGGCACAATTCAGGTAAGTCCTACAAATTTATATACTGTAGTGCAGTGCAGACATGGGTTTATTTTTGGGGCGTGGGTCCCCTGGATTGCTTTGGTTGGGCTGCTTCGGGGCATCACATTATAAGACATTTTTCCTTTTTTGCACTTTCAGCACCTCTATTGTTTGTCTATTATATATGTATTTTCACATCTTTATTTTTCACCTTCTAGTACATGCAGCAGTAGCTGCTTCTATCTATCTAACACCTTTCTACACTTCACCTTTTCTCAATGATGCCATGGGGTGGCTCAGCTGGCTGGTTTGGGTTTGCCCTGCACTCTGGATTTCAACCCCAGTATGTTAGGGACCTACCCTCAGAGGTTACCTAGATGCGGTAGGGTAGGCCCTAAACTATGGCCATGATTATGCTAAAACCTCTATTTATTTATTGCAAAATGTTATTGCAAAGTATAATATATATAATTAGTAATGTTGGAGTTGTGTGTATTTGTACTTTTCATTCTGTGCGAGCTCCAGGGGTAGTAAGAGGTGGTACTACAAGGTCAGTATGACTTGGGAGAAATGTAAGTTGAGCAAGTGAGAATAGAGCAATAACAAAGCTGTGTGCAATATAGGAAAAATTAGAAGGTTAAGTAGACATGGGCTTCATAACCAAGGTAATGTATATCAGTGGAGAGCCTACCAATATGATAAAGGTCAGAGCATTCAATAAGAAAGGTATGTTTACAAATAAGTATAATTAAGGGTCCCCAGATGTGAGTACTGCTGTAAACACTAAATGTAAGGTACAGTATAGTGCAAAATATGGAGTCTGAAAAGAAGTAGTTGTACTTTGGTGTATGGTTATCAGTCTGGCATACAAGATGTCCATCCAGTATATATCATAAACAGACTAAACAATAACATTGTTGAAAAACATAGTAAAACAGTCTAAGGGGGGGGGGAGAGTTATAGCCTCCAATTTTGAAAAGTCCCCAAATTCCAACGATTTGCAAAATATTTAAAAATTGCTGTGTGAGACAGAGTGTGAATAGCATACAAATCACCAGAACTCCCCCATTTTAAAACCACCTCTCAGGACATTAAGTTAGCATCGTGAGTTTTCCTATGTCAAAGTTTTAGTCTGAGATTTTTAAGGTTGGCGAAAGTGCAGCAGAAAAAGTTACATTAATAATAGAGATGCCTCTGATAGCAACCATGTTAAAAAAATATTCTCTCTGCAGTTCACATCACTCACCAGTGGTCTATGTACAATTCCCTGGCTGAAATATGTACATTGTTATTACCACCAACCGTGTTTTGATTTAAAAGAATTTTGTTACATATGCATTGCCTATTTTGGCTTGCTATATCCCTGATGAAGTCCTAAGGATGACATGCATAGGGTGATTTTATACTGGTCTGCCAACGTTCAAAAGCCTTTAACCCAATAACAGGGCCAGATATAGGAATAGCATTGCCAATATACCATTGGTGGTTCTCTATTATTAATTGAAGTAAGATTATTATGTATGTTTTTTTGTCTGTTAAAGCAAAGTGCATTTGCAATACTTCACACTAAAAGCTGTTGTACTACTCTCTGGGTCCTTTTGGTGCAGGGCTCTCATTGTAGGACCTGACTGTATAAAGACCTACCATCTGTGGTCATATGCTCATTGAAGATACCATCTTATGTATTACACTACCCCAATGGGAGAATCATGTACAAAAGAAGTACCAGTAATTATATATTCTGCATTATATTTTTGTGGCACCTTCTGGGCATTTTTGTATTTATTGAATTTTTGGGATCCATTCTTGATAGGGAATCTGTCTGGAGGTGCGTCCAAGTTGGTAATACAGTACTATTGTCACAATTGTAATTCCATATATTAGTGCAGAGAAAGTGTACATTATACTGTGTATATATATATATATATATATATATATATATTACTTTGCAAAAGTTTTAGGCAGGAGTGAAAAAATGCTGCAAAGTAAGAATGCTTTCAAAAATAGAAGTGTTTATAGTTTATTTTTAGCAATTAACAAAAAGCAAAGTGAATAAAAGGAGAGAAATCTAAATCAAATCAATATTTAGTGTGACCAGCCTTTGCCTTCAAAACAGCATCAACTCTTCTAGGTACACTTGCTCACAGTTTTTGAAGGGACTTGGCAGAGAGGTTGTTCCAAACATCTTGGAGCAATAACCACAGATCTTCTGTGGATGTAATCTTGCTCCAATCATTCTGTCTCTTCATGTATGATGTTAAGGTCAGGGCTCTCTGGGGATCATATAATCACTCCAGGACTCCTTGTTCTTCTTTACACTGAAGATAGTTCTTAATGACATTGGCTATATGTCTTGGGTCATTTTCCTTCTGCAGAAAAAAATTTGAGCCAATCAGTTGTCTCCCTGATGGTATTGCATGATGAATAAGTACCTGCCTCTATTTCTTAGCATTGAGGACACCTGACCAAATCCCCAACTGAATTTGCTGAAATGCAACCCCAAACTTGCAAGGAACATCAACCATGCTTCACTGTTGCCTGCAGGCACTCATTATTGTACCACTCTACAGCCCTTCAGCAAACAAACTGCCTTCTGTTACACCCAAGTAATTAAAAATTTGACTCATCAGTCCAGAGCACCTGCTGCCATTTTTCTGCACCCCAATTCCTATGTTTTCATGCATAGTTGGGTTGCTTGACCTTGTTCTTTCCATATCAGAGGTATTGCTTTTTGGCTGCAATTCTTCCATGAATACCACTTTTGGCCTTATTTATCCAAACAGTAGATGGGTGCACCTGGTTCCCACTGGTTTCTGCCAGGTATGAGCTGATGGCATTGCTAGACATCTTCCAATTTTGAAGGGAAGTAAGTATGATGTTGTATTAATCTGATGTACTAAGTTTCCTTGGCCAACCATTGCGTCTATGGTCCTCAACGTTGCCCATTTCTTTGTGCTTCTTCAAAAGTGCTTGAACAGCACATCTTGAAACCCCAGTCTACTTTGAAAAGTTTGCCTGGGAGAGACTTTGATGATGCAGTATAACTATCTTGTGTTTTGTTGCTGTGCTCAGTCTTGCCATAGTGTATGACCTGTGACATGAAACTGTTTTCCACAACCTCACCTTTGTAGCAGAGTTTGGCTGTTCCTCACCTCCTTAAGCCTCCTACACAGCTGTTTTTGTTTCAGTTAATGACTGTGTTTCAAACTATGGGCCGTATTCCATTTGAGGTGAAAAGTACGCTTTCAAGTGTTTTTGGCGTAAACTTTTCACCGATTATGTCATTTTTGCCTGTTTTGACTTTACTCCATATTCAATTTGAAAGACTTTCCACCTAGGCGGAAATTCAATGCAATGCAATAGGTGGAAAAGTTTTGCCTATGAATAGCAGGTGGAAAAAAGTGCAGAATTGGGGTTCTGAGGTGCAATGTTGTGGGAACCCCCGTGCAGCCTTCAGACAGTCCCCAAAGGAAAACTGCATAAATAAAACCATTTAAGGACACCCCAAAAAATCACTTTGCATTTGGGGGCAAAAAAAAAATGTTGAGGGACAAAGATAAAAACTAGCGAACTTGACTCTGGGGGGGTCACCAAGTATGACCCATATGTTTTTTACATTGCTGGGGCTTGCAGCACATGGATAGTTTACCTTTTTTTCAACTTAACTTTAGCAACTTTAAAATATGCTGACCCCCATTTTCAAGTACCCCAATTTTGCTGGGATAAGTTATTTTCTTCAAAAAAACCTCCAGAATACTATTCTTCACCACTTGTACAAAAACGCTATTTAGCAGCTATTGAGCCCATTTAAAAACAACAAATACCTTCAGCAAGCCAAATTGGGGGGTACTATAGGGAACCCCATGTCAGAGCATCTTTTGGGGGGTGTGAGGCTGATTTCCCCAAATCTGACAGTACATTCCGCTTGATTAAGTTTCGCCAGGTCCCGTTTTCACGTACTTTCAAATTGAATATGGGGTAAAGCGCACTCGATACTTTTCCACCTACAAAACACGCAATGTAGTCAAAGTCTGGGAGGCAGAAAAGTATCGCGGGTCCGCTCAAATTGAATACAGCTTTATATTTGAAAATTATGATCATTATCACCTGTTTGGTATGATTGGTTATTCATATACCTGACTATGGGCCTGATTCAGAGGCGCTCGCTAATTGGGAGCGCTTGCTCTGAATCAGGGCGGATTTAAAAAAAAAAATCCACCTCCAGTCCATTCGCATAGCTGTTGGTGACCACGAACAGCTTGTGCGGGCGGCCTTGCAATGATCGCGATTATCGCGACCATCTGGCTTGCGATGAGACCTTGTGGTAGGGTCTCATCTACTGCAAACCCCAGTGAATGTGTGATGTCAGTAGGGCCACCCACAAATGGCAAGCCTTCCTTCGGGAATGCCTCCATTTGTGCAGCCACCCCCCCGACCCGCCTACAAACAGGGCGAGCTGTCGATCAACATCGATAGCCTCCCCATTTTGCTGCAAGCCCCGAGCGAGTGAAGTTTTCACTCGCTCGGGGGCTCGCACACGCGCAGTGCACATGCCGTGCATGCGCACTGCCTGGTCATCGACCCGTTTGCGAGTGCTCTGCGCTCGCGAGCGAGTCTGAATCAGGCCCAATATTCCTACAGAATCACTGACTTTGTGCAAATGTGCCTAGAACTGATGATGTTTTGAAGGTAAAAGGTTGTCACACCAAATATTGATTTGACTTAGATTTCTCTTCTGTACATTCACTTTGCATTTTTCTTAATTAATAAAAAAAAACTATTAACACTTCTATTTTTAAAGCATTCTTACTTTGCAGCATTTTTTCCACACCTGCCTAAAACTTTTGGACAGACTAGACTTTGACAGCCAGGACTGGTGGCTATATAGCTAGTAAACCCTCAATGTATGGTCCCTTCATCAGTGAGTCTATCCTCCAGTAGTCTGGTCCACTGATAGCACTAATGTTCTTCCCACATCCCTGGGCAGTGTGTGTGCTAATATTATTGTTAATAATAATATAAATATGTTTATTTGCTTGCAATATGCAAGTCCCAGCAAGACTTGTCATGCCCAGTTTAAATAGCTGCCAGGGCATGCTGGCACTTGGAGAACCACAAGTTCCAGTTTGACCTGGCATCCAGGAACTGCAGTACATCTGTTCTCAGGGGCGGATTGGGAATGTAAAGTGGCCCTGGAAATTTTCTGAAAGTGGCCTTAGGTCGGCATTCCAGAAGCACAGAACAGGAGTTTTGTGCGTGCCAGAGGCGCATGCCTGGGTAAGGGGGTGTGACCTTGTGGAAAGTGGTGTGGCCTTGCATGAAATGCCATGCCCACCAGCTAATTCCCCAATTTTTGCCACCGTGGGAGCATGCCCAGTGCTACCTAAAAGCTACTGGGCATACCCCTAGTCCCTCTCTCCAGTGAGTAGACAGAGCAGCGGGTGAGAGGGGGGACTCCCATAAAAAAAAAATCTATACTGTTTTTGTGTGTATAGCATAAAACTACACTTTACCTATATGGTGGTTTATCTGCGGGGAACCTCTGAAAAAAATGTTCCTCCCTGGACAGATAGTGTTTTCAGTCAGTATTCGCTATTCAGATCACATGGTCCTGAACGTGCCTGTAGGAATAAAGCCAATATCATCATCATGCAACAAAGGTTCAACCAGATAATACATACTAACAAAAGTTTTGGGGCAGGGCAAAATGTGAATTTCCCTGATCAAACAATTTTATTTTTATAAATATATTTGCTAATTTTTGTACCATATATATCAATAATATGGTTTCTTTAGAATCAGTGTCTTACTAAAGATTAGTGAGATGCAGCCTTTTCTTCTACTCCAAGTAGCGGTACTACCTGTGTGTCTCTAGCACCATTTCACTGTGTCTCTCCAGGGTTGTCACCAGCACCATATCAGTGTGTCTCCACAGCGCCAACACCATGTGTCTCCCCAGTGCCAAACCTGTGTGCCTCTCAAATGCCATCTCCTCTGTGCCCCCCTACAGCACATTGAGGCCCTCAGCACAAAGTAAACCCTATACTGCCCACCTCACCACTCACTGACACCCCAAAGCCCCCCTACCAGCACACGCTGACCCTCCTCACAGCACCATGCCAATGTCCCTGCTTCACTATACTGGGGGCCATAGAGAGCATACTAACCCATGCTCCCATATACTGGGGGGCCATAGAGGGCAAGAGCCATAGAGCCCTGCTCCCTTATACAAAGGCATACATCCCCATACAACTATACCACACCCCATCTAGGGGAAGCACCATTCACACAGCTGACCTTAGGGCTTCCCCTGCACCACAATAACAGGGAACCCATCAAGCAAACAACCTTAAAGGGCACCATACCTTTTTGAAAACAATCAGGTCCTGCTTTCTCCCTCTGGTGGTTGTGCCTATTTCTTCTTAATTTAAACTTTTTCATATTTGCCAGCTGCCTTTCTTCCTCACACAGCAGCCGCCAGTCTCCTCCACCCCCTATCACTGGGGCTCTCCTCTTCCTCTTCCTCACAGTGCCTCTCTCCTCCATATCACACTGACACTGCCCCTAGCAGTGCTGCTCACATACCTGAAGCTCTTCACTCAGTGAAGAGTGAAGTTCACTGTATGCAGCCACTTTCCTCCACTGCAGCGCTGCTCACATAACTGGAAGAACTCTCCTCTATGGTTGACACAGCCCCCAATAGCTCAACCCCCAAGGCTCCAGAGCTCACACAGCCATGGCTGCCGGGTAATTTGAACCAGCAAGTGCTGCTGGATCAGCTAAAACTCCACCCCTCTGGCCCCCTCCCCCTGACTCACCAATGAATTGACTGATGACTCCTGGAATAATAGGCTGGAGTCCGTGGCCATTTAAAATAAAAAGGAAAGGTAAATAAGGAAACATGTTTTCAGTGGCCCCCTGCCCCCAAATGGTCCGGCCCACTGGGAAAACTCCAGATGAGCTCAATGGCCAATACACGCCTGTCTGTTCTAAACCACATGAAAAACATGCAGACACTATGAAATAGTAAATTAAATTAAATTAATTAAAACTGGCTGAAACATTCCTTTTTATCCAGTTTATTGCTCATTTTCTGTATATTCCAAAGGGACCATGTGTTACTGGTTAGGTTGATCACTATGTACAATTATACAGGTTTCACTCTCAATGGTTAGAATACTGTACTTTGGCTAGAAGCAATCAGGTGTATCTTTCATCTAAGGAAGGTGAGTGTATTGTGCACATATTTGCAAATTCACCATTGTGTTATGGCAGATACACAATGTATTTTCCTTTCATAAATTTGTATTATTATTACAAAATCTACATTTTGAAGTCTCCAACTAATCATGTCATTTTATTTGCAAAAAAAAGCATTCTATATTAGGCATTGACAAAACTGCTAAAACCAGTCTCGTGTTAAAATGAAATAAAAAAAAGATAGATTAAATGTGCAGAAATATAGAAAAATGCCATTATCAGGTGTGCATAGAGCTTTGTACTGACCATCTTGTGTTTACAATTGGGTGAACACAACCTTACTGTACTCTGAGCCTGATTCACTACGGATCGCAACTGCGAACATGGATGCAATTACGTACAAAGTCTGACTGTGATGATATGCTAATCCATTGCTATTGCTATGCCATCTCAGCACTACATAAGGATGCCTAGCTTACCTTACACACATCCGTAATCCTTAGCAAGACTTCAAAACCATCGGTAACATTGAGTAACATCGCAGCCTCACGCACACTTGCACAAGCACTGACTTTACTCTGAAATTGCTAACTTTATCGCACGCACTGTGTACTTAAACTGCATATGGCATTGCAGTGGATAATTTATGCACGCCCCTGCAATGGCATTCGAACGCAGTGGCAGGCCTGCATTTCGCTGACCCCCCCATCACCACCCACAAACGGCACTTCCTGTCAATCTGCGATGTGTCTGTGTAGTTTCTGCGATCGCAGTCCTGATCGCAGTGGCTAGTTCGTGTATGCGCTCTGTGATGCATGCGCAGATCACAACAATTGACCAATTGCGTGTGTAATCGTGATCCATAATGAATCAGGGCCTCTGTCCATGTAAGAACAACCCTCTCATGCAGATCCCAGCACAAGCAGGCATAAGATGCAGAGTCACACAAAATACAGTTTTGCATAAGTTGCTTTATATCATTTGATGTGTAAACAGTATTTAAATTAAACTTGGCACTATGTTGAACCATACATTCAGATTATATGATAAAAGTGTATATATAGGTTAAAACTATAGTTTGTACAGAAATGTTATATTGTATTATTACAATGGGTGCAATTTCAGCCCAAGTGCGTTTCTGACTATTCTCAGAGGGAAAATAAAATGAAAGTCCAGTAAAAGCTAATGCACAGATAAAGTGCATTGGAGAGCAGTAAAATATATTCCTAATGGCCTTGAATGTCTCCTGAAGTACAATTGTGTAGAAAAAGTGCTCTCTAAACCCATCAGTGAAAACTTCAAAACCTCTTCACATACAAATACACTAAAACTAATATATGCTTTAAAAAAGATCAAAATATGTACTTTTGCTAAACAAAGTTGCCTTTCTGCTTTCCCCTTTTGCTCCTACAGCTCACGTGCTTTCTTTCTTTCTTTCTTTCTTTCTTTCTTTCTTTCTTTCTTTCTTTCTTTCTTTCTTTCTTTCTTTCTTTCTTTCTTTCTTTCTTTCTTTCACTATTGCAGCTCACATATACACTAAACTATAGCAACCAATCACATACTGTTTTTGCTATCATTATTTAACCTGAACTATACATATAAAAGCTTATTGCTGATCAGTTGATGACATTATTTGCATATTCACCATTAAGCAATGTTTGTAAATACCCCTAATTAGCAAAACTTCAGATACAGCTAGGGACATTTATGAAAACTACTGCACTGGAAAATATTTACTGCACAGTATGGCAACCGATTGGATGATTGCCTTCATTTTCTTAACTGCACTAGATTATGCTGAAACTTTATTATAGTTATATATATTCATATACAGTATGACTAGCTGAAATATAAATATATATGACTAATGTATTTGGAGCTCATGTTTTTTTTACTACTGTATAGGCAATACTGTTTTATAATGTCTTATATATTAAATGCTAAAATATTTTGTGTTTTTGGACTTGGCAACTGTGGGGTGATATGCACATATTGGGGCTTGTGCAGTTGGTAACAAAATGGGCACCATAGACAGCCTCTTTCTAAGTTTATAGTGAAATGACCTTTATTTTTGGTTAGACTATAAAATATATAATTCTAATAAGTGTTTGCCCCTGACATGTGCAGTGAGAGCCAGACATTGGCACACACATGTCCTGCCCCCTGGTCACAGATACCATTGCCACCCAATAGTGGACAACATGAACATGGCCCCACAACACTGGGGCAGCTTGGCCTAGCCACCCATCCACTTCCCCAATAACTTACCCTTCCATTTACCAACCATCCTCACTGGATAAAGGATCAGATGGTATCTGAGCTCAAGACTGTGGGTTACATAGGAAGAGTAGGAAGAACAAGAGTGGGGACATCAACATGACAAACTTCCTAAGAAGTGCCAAGTGGTGTGAGCTCTGGACCCACACTAGAATGAAAATCATATGAGATTTTTAAATACAGCCATAGAAAAGAAGGAAATATGGGGAGATTCAGAGAGAGGGGAGAGAGAAAGTGATTTAGAATGGAAGAGAGAGATTAGTTAAGAGAACAACAGGGGTAAGAGGTGGAGGCAGAAGGGAAGGTAGCAAAAGAGAAAGGGGAAAGCACAATAATGCCAGGCACAACAGCTAATGCCTGAAATACAGCAGTTGAAACTTAATGACAATACAATTTCATTAATTAATGATGGTGCTTCAGTAGTTGGTTGTCCCACCTTTGGACTTAGAATCTGTTGCCTTAGACTAGATATGCACTTTAAGATATTTGTTTTGAGCTATTTTACAAATATCTGTGGTTCATAAGGCAAGGAAATAGTCTCTTGTAGAGACTAACATTTGCAGTGTTGTACATACAATCACATCTATAGTTAGTAAAATGCAGACTCTGGAACATATATTATGTTTTTTATGAAGTGAACGGTTCATGTATATTTCAAAAGGTAAAAATATGCAAACATTTTTGTCAGTATGTCTTAAATAACAATGACCTATGTGACATTTATACTCATTGATGAAGTTAATTGTAGTGAAACATGATTGTTTTCTGAGAAAAATAACTCAACATTTTAGCTACAGGGCAAACATTGTATTTAATACAAGTTTACCATTTCCACTGACCTTTTTGCAACAGTGTGACAGAATGTTTTCTGATATCTGTGTTATGAAAGAGGATCACTAGAAAATTAAATGCTTAAAGAACTAGATAGTATAAATGAAGTTTGCAGAAAGCAGTTAAAGGTAAATAGTAGAGAGACTAAAGAGTTAATTGTATTATGTTCATATTTGCTATGCCACAATGTTACAGACCTAAAATGAAAATGAATAAGTACATCTAAACTTAACAAGAAAGCAATACAGACAAATATTAAAATATTCTATTCACAAAATAAATGTTCTTTAACAGTTTAGAAAATCAAAACACAACATTTTCCTAAATATGATTTAATAAATAGCAAGTTTGTGTAATGAACTTTTAATTTTTCTTTCTGCAAGGGGAAAGACCATATGAGTCAAAATTGATCAGGCATGTAAAGTAGAGCAGAAATTACTGTAGCTCGGTGGTTTGAATGTTAATTACCTGACCTTTTTTTGGTTGGGGTCATTGATTGTGCTGGAGGTTTCCAAATTCTGGATTTTGTAGTTTACACCAATTGTTCTTGTAGTGTAGTATGTTGTAGTGTAGTCGGCTTCTGTTTTTATAGGTGTGGTTGGAGGACTGTGAGGTGAAATCTGTTGTGAGATTATTTCCTTATTTCTTTATTGTTTTCCAAACTTGACATTTGTTGCAATAGCAGAATCTGTTGTTCTCTTTAGTGCCACAGGCCTAATTACCTCAGAGGCCTAGTGCCCAACAACCTGGTGGTCTAAGAAGGGATTAATAGTAGCTATCAAATTTACTCCAAACAGCAAATCACAGGTCAGAGGCCAGTATAAGTGATTGGTAGAGGAGAGTTTAGTGGAAGGTAAAGCATTTATTACTTTAGGGAATATTAAAAATGAAACATGGAACAATCTATTAAAAAGCAAGCTTCCAAGTGTGAGTTTTTAAATGAAAACTGAATCTAAACAGCAAATTACAGGCCAATTCAGGCGATTCAAGCCAGAATAATAGCCTAGTTGAAAAGATAAAAGTAAGAAAACTTCTTGGAATAGCAAATCACAGGCCTTAGGCCTTTACAGGTAAATGGAGATGGAGAAACAGGCCAGTAGTCTTTACACAAAATATAGTGAAAGTTACACCCCCCAAACAATAATGAAAAATGGTGCACAATGGAAATGCCCTTGGGCTATCCCACCCACCCTTATGTTATACTTTAGTGACAGAGACTGCCACTTTTGTGGCTGAAGTGCACAGTTTATCTGGTAGTTTGGTTAAACCAAGCTACCAATGGGATTAAGGTTAACAGTGGTAAACATGCTCAAAGTTCAAGATGTCATCATCCTCTTCATCACCCTCATCACTGTTGTTAATACAGTATCACACAACATTAGCTCATCTCCACTGAAATCCACCATTACAATCTCTGTAATTGGCAGCAAAGGTATTCCTCATAGCATATGCAGTTCATTTTGATGATCATCTGGTTTTCCATAATTTTTGGAAGTAGCCGCCTCCTATGCTGATCACCTACAAGGCTCCCAACAGTACTGAACACAATTTCCAAATTCACATTGGCTGGTGAGCAACTTAAGTACACCATAGCTAGTTTATAAAAGTGACTCCATCTTGCCTTTTTTTCTCCCAATATTCAAAGAGACTGTGTCAGATGCTAATTTGAACACTATCACCATTCTATTGATGCTTACTAGTTCAGACTGAGTTACTGTAGGTGTGTCAGCATACATTTTAAGCCTGACCAAATGTCGTAATGTTTCACTCAGGTGTGCTGAGTTGACTCATCATCATAAAGAGTGGGCCTCTTAGAAAAGCTTGTTTTTTCTAGTGGCAGCAATTGCAGGAGAAAATGAAGCAGGAGACATTGTTGTGTCATGTGCCACATGAACATACATTTTGCTCTTTGCATCTCTTAAGGTCTGTGTCTGTTGGAATGAAAGACATTACATAAGACTTAAACATCTGCAGTATATTACAAACCCTTTGGTACTGGCAAAGCAAAAACAGAACATACATATATTTTCAAACATAGATTTTGATGGCAGATACAGTAAGTACCACTTGGCTGGTCTAGTCTGACTTTTCTATCCATATAAACACATAGATTTTGACTGCACCTACAAACCTTGATCTACAAACTTGAATTACATGTCCAACATACTTAGCAGAATCACTTAGTTTTATTGCCTTTTTCAGCATCTCTAGCTGTTTTTTAAGTAGTTTAATTAAAGGTATGACCTGACTCAAGCTAGCAGTATCTGAACTCACTTCATTGGTTACAATTTCAAATGGGTTCAGTAGCTTGCATAAAACTGAGAGTCACAATTTATCTAAACATACTGTAAGCTCCCAATTTTTAAAGTGTCACCAAGAAAATAGCATGCAAGTCAAACACAAATAAAGTTTAATTGCTGATTATCTTAAATGCCCCATTAAATATACTTGTCTTTTATGTAAATTTAGTGATACCTCCTGTACAAATAATAATTTCCACTGAGATAAATTTGTCATTGAATGTACAAAAAACATGTAAACTGTAGTTGAAAAAAGTTAAGTATATAAGTAATGATCTTCAACAGCTTAAGTGGAGTCCTTGTTAAGCAAATGATCTTTGTAATGCACCAGAACTACTTTGCTTACATTATTGATAGTAAGTTTGACAATACAAAGAGCTGTTCTTTACATCCACCAATATGAAAGTATTTTCCATAATAGTCAAAATCTGTAGCAATATTTGTATGTGTTGCATTTCTTTATGGGGATCCCACGTCTTCTTTGAGGTGCCCATCCACTAGCAGACCTCCAAATGACTGCACAATTATGACATTGTAATTGTGCAGTTGTTTGTCAGTCTGTGATGTGCCTTCACTGAATGAGCAATTGTTCAGTGTAGGCACATCAATCATCTGTAAACATGCTGAACCTGATGTTATCGTCAATTTGTCCAGCATGTTTGCCCGGGAGCGCGCATCGATGGTTGTTTTAGACATTTTTGCAAATGATTTGCAAACGATTTATGAACGATTGAACAATAACAATATTGTTATCATTCAATCGCTTAGCTTAATTGTCTAGTGCAGTGGTTCCCAAACTGGGTGCCGTGGCACCCGGGGAGCCTCAGGGCACTTGCAGGGGTGCCTTGTGTTGGAGGGCTAGTACAAAAAAAATATTTTTAGTCTATGTGATGGGCAAAACCAGTGCTGGTTGCTGCCAATCAAAAAATATGTGGACAAAAGAAGTGGAGCCATGTCAATCATCACGTGACTGAACCTAGGGGTGACTTATAAGCACAATTTACTTCATTTAAGTTTTGCTGAATTTCTCAATAAGAGAATTTTGCCCCCTTAGGGGGTGCTGTGGAAAATTGCTGATACTCTAGGGTGCCGTGATTCTAAAAAGTTTGGGAACCATTGGTCTAGTGGATGGGCATCTTTAGAGTTATAAGTGCTGATGGTCTTATGTGACTTCATAAACACACCATTTCTCATTAGGGAATATAACCCACATCTGTGTTTCAATTAAAACTGGTTTACGTAACATGTGACAAATAAGATCATCAATTATTTCTTAAATCCCTACTGTAGTCAGGCAAACCAAATTATAATTAAAAAAGCACTTTGAAATGTTTTCACATTTTATATATAAGCAGAATCACTGCACTCATTTACAGAGTGATACATTGATCAAGTGATGGATCCACCATATTCAAGATGTCAATCAAAATATTTCAAAAACACAATGGAAATATTATATTATATTTAAAAAAAATTTGATATACTGAAAACTGAAGAGAGAACCCACCAGAAATGCTGTGCATTCCAGCAGACCGAAAGCCGGAAACCACCTGCATTCCAACGGACAGCAGACGTCATCAGTACAATATATATAATCATAACCAACCCACTTCACATAATCAATGCATATCAAATATTATATATACTTAATAAGTGATGGGTTCTGATAAAGCCAGGGTAGGTCAGTCACATACCCAATGTGTATCTGTTCATAGGTAATGATAACAAATTATCTAAATTCAGGTAATAGAGCACATCTACATCTAGTGTCTACTGAAATAAATACAAAAGTCTAACAACAGAACAGAAAAAAATAGATATTAGTTGATCTATACTTAATTAGCAAATTTAACCATAGGTAGCCCACATGGTAGTATTCAATGTTCTCAGGTAAGTACAACATATAAAATATTCAACATGAAAAGCAAAGAAAAAATACAGTAATTCTATAATATTACAAAAATCCAAAAATGAAAAAAAAATATGATCAAAGAAATATTAGGAAAAAGTTAAAATTAGGGGATATCATACCAAAAATAGAAACTAGCTGAAATGTACATTGAAAGGATTATGTTTACTTAAACCTTTGGTTCCCAAATGTAAGGTACTCATTGAATTCTGAAATAACCACAAGACATGTCTATGTCATTCACAAACGTTTCAGATATATTGTACCCAAAATTGGGTGAAAACAGGAGATATGTCTTGTGGCTATTAAAAAAGTCTAATGAGTGCCTTACATTTCAGAGTCATGTACTGTACATATCTGGTCAAATACACCAATGCTAACTCTTGATACCTTGTACTGGACATATATATACACACACACCAAAAAGGTATTAATGCTTATCTCTTTTTAAAGAATGAGGTGATTTTTTTATGTTTCTTATAGCCTTTTTGTATTTCTCAATCGGGCCAGATAAAAGTTCATCCACTTTTTCAACCTTCTGTACAAGTCATCCAAATTCTCAACTTTCTGTTGAGGTCCTATACATGGACCCAAAAAAGCCCAGTGTGTGGGTGTATATATATATATATATATATATATATATATATACACCCATCTATATATAGTAGTGAAAGGATGGAACTCAGGGTCTCAACAGTACTTCTAATAAATAACAGGCACAGCCAGGATATATAGACAACATTTCAGAGTGTTGGCTCTTTTATCAAGACATGCAGTACAATGAACAAAAAGAGACATAAATACCTGTGTATCCACCCAGAGGGAGTCAAGTTCCCACCCCTGCCACACACACTGGAGTCCTGGTGACATCATCAGTAAGCGATGACACCTGGGATCCAGCAGGAAGGTGTGGTTAGGGCTGTGCATACCATTACCATGGTGACAAAAGAAACTAAATAAAAAAACTATATAAATAACAGAGGCATAATTATACATAAATAGCAGCAGCAACAGATAAACTCATAGAACATTACAGATTCTACTCAGTAGGGGTGCACACACATCAACCACATTGTTTGCGATAGGGATAAATGTTAAATATGCACAATCAAGTAAAACTATGTAAAATGGATCTGGGTGCTGGACACTTCAAAATATTGATACTGACCATAAACTAAGTGTAACAAACTATTGGGGAAATAAGAAAAAAATCACCAATACAATAGAATCATTTCAGCTATGGAAAAAAATTTATTAATGCACACTCAAAGAAAAAGATTCAAAAAGGAACTATGGAGGCAAAAATGTACCATGATAAAAATTACGAGAAGCAGGTAAAAGGTCAAATTTCATTCAGGCCCAGTGGGTGAACAGTTTATAAGATATGTATCCATTTAGCTTCTGCTTGCAATAAAGCACGACCATGATTGCCTCCCCTTGGATTGGGTGGGATCCAGTCTATAATTTTATACCGGATAGAAGCAAGATTGTATTGAAAATCTCAGAAGTGGCGTGCCACCGGCTGGTCAGAGTTCTTTCCTTCAATAGCTGCTCGTATGCTGGACCTGTGTTGAGACATCCGTTCTTCCAACTGTCTAATAGTTTTGCCCACATACAGTAGGCTACAAGGGCATTTGATGTAACATACAATGTAGCAACTTGTGCATGTTACTGGGCATTTTATTTTAACGATTTTGCCCGATCTTGGATTTGCAAATGAGTTCCCTATTTCAAGGTAACTACAGGTGGTACACCCAATGCATCTATAGTTACCAGCTTTCCTGGTGAGGAGGTGGGAGGGTCATGGGGTAGTGAAATTGATAATGTCATTGTGCACAACAATGTCCTTTACATTTCTCCCTTACTGGAATGAGGGTACGATGGTGGATCCTAGTAATGCTGGTAGCTGTCGGTCAGTAGATACTATGGGCCTTACCTCCTTTGCAGCTTTTATGAGGCATTTATATATATATATATATATATATATATATATATATATAGTATACACATACATGAAGGGACATACAATTGGGAACAAACAGTGATAACACAAGACTGGGTAATACCAGACAGGCATAGAGGTAAGAAGACCCTGCTGGCAAGTTTATAGTCTATAAGATAATAGGCAATAATACTGCAATCTTGCTGGACCATTATTGCATAATGCATAATGTTTAATATTGACTGGACCATTATGCATATTGCATAGTGGTCCATTCAGATTGCTGAGGTTCTGGGTGGGGGCCCAATCACACAGGAATGTTTGCCAAGGGTCAGGAGGATGTGGAGAGAAAAATTAAATAATATAAAATGGTATGTGTGGACTGTATAGTGGTGATGTAATTGGGTAGGACAGCTCATAAAGGTTATGTGGGTAGTTTCGGAATTTGATTAGCTTGTCTGAAGAGATGAGTTTTTAGGGAACACTTGAATGTTTGGAGACTAGAGGAAAGTCTTATTGAACATGGGGGGGCATTCCAAGGAGTGGATGCAGCTCTAAAAAGTCTTGTGTCTGTGGATGAAAGACACAGATCTTGTGCAGAACCGAAAGGTCAGGTTGGGAGATATTTGGGGATGTAAAGAGATGTACAGTATTTTGGTGTAGTTTGGTTAATTGCCTTATGTGTAAAGGTATTTTATATTGAATATGATAAAAAAACAGGTAACCAAAGGACAGACTGACAGAGTGGAGCAGCAGACGATGAACAATTAGCAAGCAAAACCAGCCTTGCAGCTGCATTCAAATGGATTGTAGTGGTTAAAGTCTTTTGGGGAAGATCAGTAAGAAGACTATTGCAATAATCAATGTGGGAGAAATTAGTAATGCCCTTTAGACTACACAGTGATCAGATCATTCAACACTTTAGTCAGTGCTGTTTCAGTGGAGTGTTGGGAACGAAAGCCTTACTGAAGTGGACCCAATAAATTGTTTGAGTGAAGAAAGCTTGTGGTGTAAGTGTAGGCAAGTCTTTTAGGGACATGGGAGCTGTGAGATGACATGGTAATTTAAGAGAGAGTTGGAGTTAGAATTTTTTTTTGTTCAGAATTGGAGAAATCATGACATGCTTGAACAGTGATGAAACAGTGATGGGAAGATACCTATATAGAGAGAGAGTATAGATTTTAGTTAAGGTTGGGTTAAGCACAGGAGACAGAGCTCTACTGATTTCTAAATGGAATACGATCAAGAGAAAAGGTGGTAGAGTAAGAAGATGAAAAAAGTGTACATACTTCATCTTCCTTTGTGGGATCAAATGAAGAGAATGTGCCAGAGGATTCATGGAAGGAATTGAGCAGGATGCAGGCTGAAAAGAACCTACACGACCATTTCATTTTGAATCTAATCAAACTTGTCCTTGAAATAGGAAGCAAGATATTCAGCACTAGTAGTAGCTGTTGTGCTTGGTGTGATAGAAGTAAGAAGGGAATTAAATGTATGAAAAGTTGCTTGGAGTTAGAAACTTGAGCAGGGAAGTAAGATTGGAACTATGTTTTTTTGGCAGTGTCCAAATAGCTTCTACGGGTTATATATTCCACCCACGAATTGTACCCGATGAGGCATCCATCTTGGATGCACTACATAGGAATACCCTGGGTGGAATAAGTCATGCCTAGAAGAGATGACACAAAATGTGTGGTTGCAGCATCCTACCGCTAGGAGTAGGGTCCCAACATAATTGTCATCCATGAGTGTACAAGCAAGGCACAGTGGTGGTAGTATAGAGTGGTAGGCCCAGGTGCAAGAATATGCTTAGGGCCTCCCCATGCAGTGCCCCCAGTAGTGGTACACCTATGCAGTGCCCCCTGTAGTGCCCCATATGCAGTGCCCCCCAGTAGTGCCCCATATCATTTGCCCCCAGTAATGGCCCCCCTATGCAGTGCCCCAGTAGTGCCCCATATGCAGTGCCCCCAGTAGTGGTCCTCCTATGTAGTGCCCCATTTACTGTGCCCCCAGTAGTGGTCTCTCTATGCAGTACCCCCTGTAGTGTCCCTTATACAGTGCCCCCAGAAGTGGTCCCCTCTATGCAGTACCCCCAGTAGTAATCCCCCTATGCATTGCCCCCCAGTAGTAGTCCCCTCTATGCAGTGCCCCAAGTAGTAGTCCCCCTTATGCATTGGCCTCAGTAGTAGTTCCCCTATGCAGTGCCTCCAGTAGTATTTCCCCCTATGCAGTGCCCCAAGTAGTAGTCCCCCCTATGCAATGCCCCCAGTAGTAGTCCCTCCTATACAGTTCCCCTAGTAGTGACCACCCACCCAATACAGTGCCTCCAGTTGCGCCCCCCCAAGCAGTGCCAGTGTCAGTGCCCATGCCCCTTACACACAAAAAAATACACAATTTACCTGAATCCCCGCTTCTGCCATGACCGCCGATGTCCGCTCCTCCCGACTCGCTCTGCTCTATGGGAAAGACGTCATGATGTCTCTCCCATCACGCACTGCATGGGGAGCCTGAAGGCAGAGCTCATGAGTGAGTTCCAGCTGGCTCCCTCCATGGACTCAGCATCTAATGAGAGTCTGTCTGACTCTCATTGGCTGCAATAACAAACACACCGCCGCTGCTGGTGGCAGTGTATTTGTTACTGTGCAGTGCAGATCACTTTCACTGCAGTCTGCACTACACTTAAATACTGTGGGGCCAGGAGTACACTTGTGGCAGGTGCAACAGCACTATTTAGAATGTAAGCTCTCACGAGCAGGGACCTCTTCCCTCACGTGCTTCCCTTTTACATTTTCTTCGACTCTTTTCTCCCCATTAGGGCACCTAACACGTGACTGCCAACTCCCTGCTGCTTATTGTGGGTGTCTAACTGCTATTGCAGCAATGTATATAAATTGTGTCCTTGTCCTGCACTGTAATGTACTGTAAGTTACTTGTTTCTTGTTCACTTGTTAGTTCTAGCAACTATGTAAGGCGCTGCGGAAAACTTGTGGTGCTATATAAATAAAGGATAATAATAATAATAATAATAATAATAATAATAATAATAATAATAATAATAATAATATTGGATGCAGGCAGCTATGGGCTCCTGCAAAGCAGTGGGCCTGCACCGCTGCTAGTTCCGCCACTGGCAAGGCAGCCATGTTGGGTGCACTACGAAGGTTACCATGTGGTAGATAACCTGTACAAGGACCCAAAGCATATATGGGAACACTCACATGTGTGCAGGAGTATGATATACCCTGTATGAATAGATCCACGTGAATTACATCCTGCCCATGGAGGATGCACTTCAGTGGAGGCATAGCACCCCGGGGGGACGGAGGTACATGGTACAAAACAGGTAATAGCAAATACAGCAAACAGTGATGCAGTTCAGGCATGACAAATACGGGTGAATGAAACATTTGTAATATGGATAACCACTGAAGTAATAGATCCACGTGTTTGTTCATCCTGCCCAAGAAAGAACCATCCAAGGCAGCCATCTAGGGTGCACTGCTTAGGTTATGTCTGGCAGGGTGTGCACTCAGTGGAAGTATAATGTCCAGGTAGAGAGAAAAAAAAACTTTATTAAAACAATGGTGACAGCACTATAAGTAAAAACTATGTTAAAGTATGTTAAAGCTAACCAGAAATGCTAAATAATTTAGCAAAACTACAACAAGCCTGCACCTAGCATCTCCTTCGCTCGAGTGTGTGGTCTTGTCATATCCAGCAGTTTGTTGATTGCGATAAAGCAGAAGAATCATTAAACTAGACAGGCTTTTTGTCCAAGCTTAAGCTATATATGATTTTATTAATTGTCTGCTAATCAGAAAATGTCAAGCTCATGTTCATTTACAATTATATGACAATATATTTTAATTATAAATAAATTAATTTATTAATAAGGTATCAAAATTCTGAATAAAACAATATCCTTCATCTTTTTCACTAACCTTCTCTTAAGCTTTTCTTCAAATAGAATAAAAATATTCCTACAATAAAGCTGTAACTGGAATTTCACAGGTCCTTAAATCTCTTCAAGTTAGAGCAATAAAACATGAAAATTATGGGCAGAAATGACCAAACTTTGTATCTCATAGTTTCTACATTTTATTAGTACAGAAAAGTTGAAAAGTAGCTAACTTTGTATGCGTTTGTAAAATAATATATTGTACTTTTATCACAGCAGTAATCACATTTTTGTTATAATTGTCTAGCAAGAAATTTACAGATATAGGCCCTCATTCAGAGCCGCTCGTTAGCGGCAGTACGCTCGTTCCGAGCGATGTTTGCACATCTGCGCATGCGTACGGTTTTTAGTACGCATGCGCGAACCAGTCAGTGCGGCCAAAAATCGTTTGTACGCTATATAGCGAGTGCCTGCTATTTTGAGTGACAGAATGAGGCGTATGTGGGTGGTAACAGGGGAAGGTGCTTGAAAATGGGGAGTGGAGATCCGAACGCAGGCGTGCTTAAAGGTCAAAACGGGCGTATTATGGGTGTGCATAATTAATACAGCAGCGTCATTGACCACGTCACTGGGTTATTTTATAGCCAGAACTGCTCGCAAATTTGTGGTAGCAAACACCAACCACAAGAATAGCGAGCAGTTCATACGCTGCTCGATGTACTCGATTAATCTAATAAATAGCGGACATGACGTATGGTGCGAGCGGCCAGGGGGCGTTTTTAACAAATAAACGAGCGTATGTTTTGCTCGCTCGTTCAGACTTAGAGGTGTGAACAGACTGCAATTTGCGAACGGATCATTTGAATAGCCACCCCTTGTTTTTGAACGAACTACCGCAAATAGCGAACGGCTCTGAATGAGGGCCATACTTCATTAATTCAAACTGTCAGCTATACATACATTGGTAAACACTTTCTAATAACAGAAATATGCCACAAATTATGGAAACATGATCATTTACTTCTAAATATTTATCCTGCAACCATTTGTAGGTATGTTTTGCTAGTGTGAAATGTGGTTTAAAGTGGGCAGTGCTGCAATAGGACTATAACAATAAAGAACATAAGAAAAGTTGCCTCAAGAAGTTACAGTGCATGGTTAAGCTATCTGGAAGATGAATGTTAGGAGTCTAATGCAGAGCGTTTTCTACACCAGCTAGCATAGTGCACCCTGTATGACATCTTGCTACGCATTCCCAGAAAAGTAGGCAAACACATACAGTATGTGCATTAGCAGATATGTGGGATTCTAGCAAATATACTGTAGGAATCGGTATGAAATACCGCCGGACTTATGTCCAGTTCAAATCCCGACACCGCAAACCTGGCACCAGTGAAGATCCCGACTGTGCTAAAGGTAAGTACTAACTAACCTAACCCCCCTAACCCTAACCCTTCTTTAGGGTTGCCTAACCCTAACCTCCCTCCCTAGTGCCTAACCATAACCCCCCTCTAAGTGTCTAAACCTAAACCCCCCTTCCCCACTGCCTCAACCTAACCCTCCCGGGGGGGTGCCAACCCTTAACCTCCACCCGGGGGTGCCTAACCCCCCCTTCCCCTAGCCTAACCCTAACCCTCCCGGGGGGGTGCCGGACCCTAGGTCCCCCCCGGCAGCCGCTAACCTAACCCCTCTCCCCCACCGCAGCTGTCCAAGCGAGGCTTACCTTCGATCGGCATGCGGGGTGTTGGGCTCCCGGTAGGTAAAATGACAGACATTGGGATCTCAACGACTGTCATTAGACCCCTGCCGGGATTAGACAGTCGGGAAGCCAGCATCGGCATTTCCACAGTTGGCTTCCTGACTGCATCCCATACTGTACATGCCTGCCACAAAGATACGGTATGGAGGAGAAAAGGATGTTCTACCATAGGCTTAGTACTGTAAATTTGTGCAGACTTACTTTAGCTACAGTATGAACACATGCAGACCAGGAAATAATGCATGTCTTAATAAGTTGTATTTTTTCCTGTGGTAACTGGCATGTACACATATCAAATTATGATGATCACAATTGCCAGCTCTAGTAAATTGCTTGTAATCCAGCACATTATTTTGTGTTTTGTTCTTGTATGCAATATAGGATATTGTTTCTGAAGTATTAAAAGGTTTTTTTATACCTAATATACAATGCATGCAGTATTTTGTATACAAAACAAATTGTTAAAGACATATACAGATGTGTTCTCACTTAACTATACTTCTGGCTATACATACATATGGCTTTATTGTGATATGCTAGACACCTGTGATAAAGTATCACAAGCTAGTACAATACAATTCTATAGAATAATAGTGTATGACATTTATTATTTGTAACATTTCATGACACTTTGGGACATATCCAATTAGCAGCGGGAGTTCACCCGTGATTAATTGTTTGGTAAAAGTCCCGTGGCGCGGGGTTAAGATATTCAATTATTCAATTATTCAATTAAATAGCTATTTTCTCGCACCATTAATTCGGGTCTCACACGCGTGAAAACACTGATTCCGCAAGAACTGCGGTATCAGTGTGTTTTTACCTCTCGCGCGAGGCCGAATAGGCTGGTTTTCCGTGGATATTACCTCGCTCCTCCATGAATTTTGAGGTAAAATCAGATAGCGGTGACTCGCGCGCAGGGTCTCGGGGACTCCTGCTCGTGGAATCCCCGATAATTGAATCCCGACCAACGTGACGTAAACCCTGCGGCTAATTGGATATGCCTCATAAACTAAGTTATTTCTAGCCAGAAGGATAGTTAAGTGAGAACCTATCTGTCAGGCTTAAATCAGATATAATATGCTTCTGGTACAGGCATGCGCATATCTTGTGGTAGTTACAGCTTTCCATACACATGCAAATGCAAATTGCACCTGCATGTTAGAATGCAAAAATATATCTGTAAAACATCACATAGGGGATAATTGCAGTATCCCTGATGTAATGTTTACTGATAGATTTTAATCTGTCAGTTATCAACCAGAGAGGAGTGATCTCATTAAAATTTGAGAAATGTATCAATATAGTACTATAAAATCATAGGTGCATGAAAATAACAATAGCAAATGAGACACTATTAAATACTGTTATTAAGTATTAATGTACATTATGCAATTGTTTATCTTAGTATTATTAATCCAACATGAAATACTGTACTGTGTTCAAGAGTCTTACCAAAGCCAAGTTATGTTGTCTTAAAAATGTTCTTACACATTCAGGGCCTGATTCAGACCCACTCGCAAGCGATATGCGCTCGTGAGCGGGTCGATATTAGGCCACTGCACATGCGCACGCCGGAGCCGTCTCCGACGTGCGCATGCGCGAGACCCAGCTAGAGACAGGCGCTCCGTCGCTCCGGGTCTCGCACCGAAAGGGGGTGGCTGTCAATTTTGATTGACAGCTCGCACCGTTTGGAGGTGTGGCGTGGGGGTGGCTTCACAAATGGAGGCATTCCCATGCGAACGCCTGCCGTTTGTGGGTGGCCCCACTGACACCACCAATGTCAGTGAGAGAGCTTTCGGCTCTATTAGAGCCAGAAGCTCTCTGGGGCTTGCAGCCACGAGACCCTACCACAAGGGTCTCATCGCAAGCCTGATGGCCGCGATGGTCTTGACCATCGCGACCATCATCCTGGCCACTCGCAATAGCTGTGGGTGGTCACCCACAGCTATGTGAGCGGCAAGGAGGCCGCTCCAAAAAAAAACCGCCCTGATTCAGAGCGAGCACTCTTTCAGAGCATCCGGCTCTGAATCAGAGCCTCAGTGTTTTCTAAGCTATAATAAGATTCATTGTACATTTGATATAAGATCAAATATTGCATCATGTAGTTAGTTTTAGTTAGAAATTGTAAGTGTGATGTTATTCCCTAATTCCATATTATCCATACTTTTCTCTGTGTCGTTGTCTGTACTATAGGTATGGCCAATGGATGACTGTTGGTTCTTGTTTTTAGTACAAAATCATTATAGGATTTTAGAGAATATATTTAAAGCTCAGTCACATTAAGGGTAAGATTTAGCAAAGCTTGGAGAGAGATAAAGTGGGTAGAGATAAAGTCAGGGGTGCCGAGAGGGGGTGGTTACTATTTACACAGGTCCAGGCTTGTTGGAGGGGCCTGGGTCATGCAGCCTGCCCCCTGCCCCAGCCACCACTACTTAAGTTCAGGCATGAAGAGAGAGGACTGACTGCTGCTGACACATGCTGCTGTCACACTGTGTGCTGGGCTAGAGAGAGAGTCTGCTGCAGCAATCAGTTCTCTCTCTCCCTGCATTGTATGTGGGGAAGGAAAGGGAGCAATAGCAACCTCACCCCCAGACACCACCCCACTTTTGAATTTCGTGTGCCCGCTTTGCATCCGCGAAGATATTGATTTTATTTTTTGTAAGGTGGGGGGCTGGCCACACCTTCCAATGGGAAACACCCACTCCCTGTACCTGGGCCTGGCAGAGCTATTGGCAGTCCTGGATAAAGTACCAACCAATCAGCTCCTGTCTCTGTATTGGCTGTGGTTTAAAAAGGAGTTGATTGGTTTGTATTTTATCTTTCTCCACTTTATCTCCCTCAAAGCTTTAATTAATCTCCCCCTATGGAACAAAGAAAAACCATACATGCAATTTTGGCTGGTGGCCCCTATAAGATTATCCCACCATCAAGCTTAATGTTTATTAGTGGACATCAAAAATAACACATTGTTTTTTTACTTAATTTTTATTGTTAAAGGAACATGTGCTGAACACACAAAAACTTCAGCGAGATCACACTTATTCAGGGAGACTCCCTGATATTCAGGGAGAATAGGCAAGTATGGTTATACCACACTTTGATGCCCCAGTTTCTAGAATGTACTGCTTATTCCCCCACTGTAGTGCCACATATTATTTCCCAGTAATGTTGTGTAGGTCCACAGTAGTGTCCTTAAACTCCCAAAATGGTGCCTCATAAGTGTCTCTACAGACACTAAATATGATACACAATTTTCACTTACCTCTTACGTTTTCCTCTCTTTTCTTTCTTCCTCTTCATTCTTCCTTCAGGAGTCTCATGGAGGACACAAAATTTTTATCTATCTCTCTCTCTTTATACAAACACACAGAGCTCAAAGTGTGCCGGTACAGGCAATTCACTTTGGCACCAGGCTGGCGCTGATCATTATCACTTGTTTGGTATGATTGGTTAATCATACACCTGACTATATTCCTACAAAATCCCTGACTTTGTGCAAGTGTACCTAAAAGAATTGATGCTGTTTTGAAGGCAAAGGATGGTCACACCAAATATTGATTTGATTTAGATTTCTCTTCTGTTCATTCACTTTTCATTTTGTTAATTGATAAAAATAAACTATTAATACTGCTATTATTTTTGAAAGCATCCTTACTTTGCAGCATTTTTTCCACACCTGCCTAAAAATTGCACACAGTACTGTGTGTATATATATATATATATATACACACACACACATATATACAGCATGCATACTGACCCAGTTACCATCCACCTCACAGCACTCACAGACCCTCCGCACAGTACCACATATTGCCCCCTTCACGGCACCACATAGTGGCGCTTTTACTGCCCACCTCACAGCACAGGACCCCTCACAGCACCCATGATGGCACATAGTCCTTCTCCACTCACAGCACCCCTCTCTGTACAGCAACCCTCTCCTACAGCACCCACCACAGTACAGCACCCCTCACAGCACCCCTCACATCATAGCACAGCACCCTTTTCCCCTCTCGGCAGCAACTCCCCCTCACAGCACAGCACAGCACCCCTCTCCACTCACAGCACAGCACTCCTCTCATAGCATAGCAGTGTTGCACATCAGCAGTGTTGTAAATCAGCATGAATCTGACACTGAGGATAAACATGGTTGAATTTTTTCACTAATGTGTTAGTGATCTATATTTTAATGTATATGGTTTTATATTGATTGTATTTCTTTAGTTTTTATTTGATGCAATTACCTATTCTAATTTCTCTGTCTTTTTATTATTGATTATTCCTTACCTTTATAATCATTGATTTTATCAATTTTACTTTAGTGTTTTTTTCTTTTTTTTTCGGTCCAATATTTGTATATTAAATTGGTCTTAAAACAATTATCACTCCAGTGGATTATTTAGGACCTTCCCTATGATTAAGTATTCTGGAGATACTAAATAATGAACAATATTAAAGAACCATAAAGGCACATAGGGAGCGCTTGACCAATTATTTAATATGATCATTTAAACAAAAATATCACATAATGTTTTATTAAAAACATGATATAATAGTGGGATATTAATCCACTTAATGGGCTCCATAGAAAAAGATCCACAATGTAATAATTAGGAAAGCAGCTGAATTTATATAATATAAAGATGAAATAAAAGTTATCTTGAGCGCTGTAGAAAGGGAATGGGGAATAGGGATTGTCAATAGTAAGGGTACACAGAGAAAAATAATAAAGGTTAGTGTGAGAGAGGTGGAAACAAAAAATGTAAATAAACACAGATAAATAAAATGAGTGTGAAAAAAATAAAATAAAAATAAAAACAAACTAATAAAATAAATGAGTTTAAAACATATGTGGAGGTCTAAATAATTGCAACATGTAATAGCAAGTCACTATTCTGTGCAAGCCAATGTATATAGCCTTTTGTGAAAAAGTATGGAGCGGACCTCGGGAGAGGTGTAGACAGTCCATCTGATGTAAGTCTGCAGGTGCGGTGGTCCCTAATCTTACACTACTCTGGGGTTTTCTTCTGTAGCGGCAGTCTCCGGATGGTCTGTGGAAGCACGTGGTGCCGCGCTTCTCGATGATGTCAGATGCTAGCCGGTAAAGAGTCACTTGTTCTCATCTAGCTCCAGCTAGTGTCTCCACCTATGGTCCAGCTCCTAAACCAAACGCATTTTGCACCATATAGGGTGCTTTGTCAAGGATATTTTGCTTTAAATAGTGTAAAACTGGACGTGTATTTCCGGAAGTTGTCAGGAAAAGGGCGGTAAGCACATGGTCCTGAGTTAAAAACATATTTTTTAAAAAGATATATGTTGCAATGAAAATTATCAATTAAAAATAAATAATAATTGTGAATTATGTATAATAAATGAAAATAAACAAATTAATAAATAAAAATAATAAAAATAGAAGAATATATAAAAAATATATACAGAAATATCAAAATAAATGCAAATAAAAAGTTAAATGGAAGAGAAAAAAGAGGAAAAGGGGGGTGGAAGGGGAGTATTAACGTTCATGTTCATAAAAAGGCTTTAAGTTCAATGTCAATATTGAGTCTTAGAGGTTCAAGGGTTCGTAGCTCATAGATCCACATAGTTTCTTTCCTTTTTAATGTGGATAATAGATCCTCTCCTCTCCAGTGTGGGGTCACTTTCTGGATACCTATGAAACTCAATCCTTTAGGGTTTTGGTCAAGTTTTCCCTAGAAATGGGCTGAAAGATTGTGTGTTTTCAGACCTCTTTTAATGTTGTACACGTGTTCGGCCATTCGTGTTCGTATCTTCTTTTTAGTTTGGCCCATGAATTGTATTCCACATGGGCATTGTAATAGATAAACAGCACCTTCCGTATCGCAGGACAAGTGGTCCTTAATGTCATATTTTTTCTTTGTTTGTTGAGATTGAAACGTTTTTACTGGTCTTTTCATATTTTGATTTTTACAGCCTGGACATTTGTAGCAGTTATGAAAGCCTTTTGTTTGTTCTCTTTTTAGTGGTGGTGGTAATGGTAGGATGCTTTTTGTTAGGTGTTGTTTCAAATTTCTTGTTTTTTTGTACACAATCTTTGGTTTTGGTGAAATCTGTTTTTTTTAAATCCTCATCAAGAAGTAAGATGTGCCAATGTCTATTGAGAATTTCTTCAATTTCTTTATAGTTTCCGTTATATTGAGTAATGAAGTTTGTTTAGTGGTCTAACTTCCTTCCATCTTAAGACTTTTACTGTATTAGTTCTGTTCTTTTTATATTTGCTGTTTTTTCAATTTCTTTGTGTAAAAATGGTTCTGTATATGCTAATGCTAATGATGCACGCCCTTTAATCGCAATTTTGACACCCAGACATGCCTGCGTTCAAGGTAGCGCTCAGTCTTTGTGTTACAAGTGCACAATTCCCGAACAAAGTGACTGGCTTACACATGCGCACTGCGATGCATGTGCACAATGCGAACCATCAGCAGTTACAAGCGAACGCTTCTAAGTGTCCGGATCTGAATCAGGCCCAGAGTCCCTAAAGGGGAAGCTACTAGAAAATATATTTTATTTTAGTATAGTATCAATGATAATAATAATAATAATAATAATAATAATAATAATAATAATAATAATAATAATAATAATAATAATAATAAACAGAATAATTCCTTAAAAGCCAGAAATAAAAACCAAAGGAAATAATTAATTGTATATATATATATATTAAGAAAACTAGATTTTATTCATTTCAATACAATTATTTAGACCCTTTGGTAAAAGGGTATCTAAAGAAAAAATCCAAAAAGCTTCACATTTGCAAAGAAAATTAAAGCGATCTCCCCCTATGGAAGTCTTCATAATATGTTCAATGCCTTGAAGCTTAAGTCCATTAATATTACCCCCATGTTTTATTTTTACATGTTGGGAGAGACTATGTGTATTTACTCCTTTTAAAATATTTCTCCTATGTTCAAGAAACCGTGTGTGTAACAAATGAGTTGTCCTCCCAACCTTTTGAATACCACACTTGCAGGTGATAACATAAACAACAAAAGTAGTACGGCATTTGATCCTACTATTGATATCAAATAGAGAGCCTAGTGAGCCTGACTTAAATCGGATACTTTTATCTAACATGAATTCACAAGTAATACAACCAGTCTTTCCACATTTATAATTGCCCTTTTTATTTGAAACCCTATCCAACCAAGTGTCTATATTGGAGCCTAATACTTCTTCAGATCTAAAGTGACTAGGGGCTAGATATTTCTGCAAACTCATAGCTTTTTTGAAGATGATCCTTGGTTCATCTTCAAGAACAGTAGATAACACATTATCTGTTTTATGGAACGGATAATTCTTATTTATGGCCTCCTTTAATTCATTTGAAAAAGAATTTAATATAATAATACATTTCAAATCATATTAAGATGCAGAACCTCTTTTTAAAGAATAATAAAATCGAATGCTAAAATTCAACTCTGCATGCTGATGGTTTGAATGAATCGATAACCAAATTTAGCTCTTTTAGTTAAGATTTATTATTATTAATATTTACATTAAAATACATATTAACTACATGGATATTCCCCTCCTCCCTTCTTTATATTTTATATGATATTCTTATTATTCTTTATATAAATTTTTACATTCTATATCCTTTTACAATATATTTATATTAATATTGGGATATTGGTATTTGGAACTAATAGGTTCCACTATCGATTTGCACCTACTTTTGTACAATTTAAGAGTCAGACCCATTCATTATTCATGTAACGCAATAGATATCACAGATATTCTCCTGGTTACAAACATGCCTTGATAATTTCCATGTAGAAATTATAAAATTCATCAAGTTTTGAAATGCTTTTTTTTCAGAACTTGATTGAGAAACTGTATGCCAACCAGAGATGGCATGCAGCCCTCGATAATCATCACAGGCTGTGAAGACTTACAGTACAAGCAAGCCCAGCCACTGCAGCCAGCAGGGGTATCTATTAATATACCTCACCGACAGAAGATAGAAGAGACAGGTGAGCTGGGGGTAGAGGAAGCGCTGGCAGAGGGAACTTAGACACCCATGGTGGAGGAGGGGGGCTGGATCGGTCACCCATGGGGGGAGGGGGTAGCTGCATTGGACACTGGATGCTGTGCACTGGGGGGTAGATCAGACCACGGAGGCCGCAGGGGGTGGAGGAGGTGAAAGACAGTGGGGAATAGAGAGGGGGCAGACACAGTGAAGAAATCCTTATGGATACCTCACATGTAGGGGGAAAAGTATCACTGTTCTTAAAAGCTGTTAGTGAGTCATGATGAATGTCTCCAAAAGATGTTTTAAACTCCTAGCAAGTTTAAAACATAATTATCACTAGTGATAATTATGTAATGATGAATAGGCCCATATGTGAGTAAATCTAAAAAGTGATAATTACTACTCCACCTAGTGTCTCACAAAGCCAATTACCTTTTCAAGGCTTATAATCATAAGGAGTGAAGAACTAGTAGAGAAAGACAAGGTACAAAGAAGTAGAAATAAGAAAAATGATTGCTGTTGATAACAATTTCTTTTTACAATAACTAAGAAAACATCAAATAAATGGAAATTATTACTTATGAATCCTATGTGTAAATATAATGGACCACAGAGGATTGGGAGCCAGTCAAAGAAACCAATAACCTGTCACATGTCCAAAAAAGTTTAAAAAAGAGCTCTCTATTGACTGTTTAATGAGGATTGTGAAGTTTTTCCTCCATTTTGCTACTCTTTTCTACTTCTTTTTCCTTCATTGTGCTACATTTTTCCTTTATTTTGCATCTCTGTTTGCTTGTAGTGTGTTAAGTAATTATGATAACTTTTTTGGCATGGCTAAGTAGCAAAGTCCATAGCACAATAAATGAGGCTATTTGGCAAGATTTGAGGATAGGTATATGTGTATGTCGCAAAGGTGCTTGAGACACTTATGGCCATGATGGCACCTCTGCTGGCCTCACAGTGCAGGGCACTTTTCTGTGGAGTTCTTGGCTGCCATCTCCAGAAATGAAGGATGCTTGGTTTCGGGTGCCAGGTCAGGGTAGCGTGATGTCTAGGTCCAGTGCCACTGCTCTTCATTGAGGATAATGACTTTCAGTGTGCAGGCTCACACCCTGGTGGTCTTTATCAGCTCTCCTTGTGATGTAATCAGTTTATTTCTATGTAATGAGGAACTGCTCAGCAAACTGTACTTGATAATTACAAGTCTATCCTGCATTCTGAAACAGAAGTTCCTGTGCAGTTAATTATCATGCAAGATTGGTTGGAAGAAATTCAAGCCACTCAAGCAGTTAATTCACCAGTTCTGGTGCAACAAGCAGTTAATTCTCCACTGGTTTCTGTTCCTTACTCAGAGCATCCAATTAAATTGCAAGAAACATTTGATGAAGGTTGTCCACAGTACTAACAGTTTCTGGCTCAGTGTTAGCTAGTTTGTGCCCATATACTGTACATAATCTACAGATTTCTTAAAAATGTAATTAAACTTCACCTTGTAGCACTGACATGGGCCACTCCTTATGTGGAAAGGCAACATCATACTCTTTGACCATGTTACTGCAAGCATTTATAAGAGCTTTTGAGGATCCTCATCAGGCATCTTATGCTGTGACTCACCTAGCTAATTTGTGGAACGCCTCCCACTCAGTCTTGGACTACAGTATTTCATTGAATTCTACACCTGAATTGGGGAAACAGAGTTGAACAAGACAGCAAAGCATCACCATTTCAATTGTGGTCTAAATTATGACATTAGACATAAACTGGTTTATATGGATACCCCATGAGGACTAAAGGAATTAGCTGATTTACGTATTATCTTCAATGCATATTTGACAGATTTTTGCTTACAGAAGGAAAGCTCTCACTATGTTGCTCTTGGAGTGTATGACTTTAATAAAGCCCCTAGAGATCATCTCATGAACCTGAGATTATGCAAATTATAAACATACTTATCTCTCCCCTCAAGAGAAACAGAGTATATGAGACTTGAACCAGTATCAGCACTTTGGTAGTGATGCACACTTTTTGGCTAAATGTCAAAACCATAGAAATATTCTGGTGAACTTAAAAACCCAAACTCTTTGAAGAGGGTTCAAGACTGAAAAACACTTTAATAATTACTCTTATGAAACTTCTCCTGCTATGTTTGTCTTCTGCTTCATCTTCATTCCAGAGGAAATCCAGTATTTATCATTGCTATTGTTAATATAGGTACAACAGGGAATTTCTTTAATGAAGGACTTGTAAAACATCGAATTTCACTTCTTATTCCCAAAATGAAATAGTTTCATCTGGAAACATTGGGGCTTATTCAAAGATGTACCAAAACCAATAGTTTGCATAAATCTTAGATGGTTTTTGATCTGCCCAGGATCTACACTGCATATGCGCAGATTTTGTACTGTGAGAAAGCTCATAGTGTCCCCTAAGCATCACCATAATTGACATGCTACATCCATTTGGGGGTAGGAAGGGGGCAGTGCAAGGGACAGTTTCTCAAAACGGAAGCAGCCGTTTCTATTATCTGGGTGTGCTGAGGCCAGTGTCTGCATTTTAATATGTCACAGTGAGTTAAAATAAAAAAAATTCTGATTCATTGTTTTAAAAAATGAAAGATGGATATGGTGGGGAGACATTTCCTTCCTGTGGAAGGTATTATGTGTCTGCAATTCTTACATTTTTTTCCCTTCTGTTTGACATGAATATCCTGCTAGAAGTGTAATTTCAGTGCTCATGAATAAAATGTAAATTAAATTCTTAGTATATATTCTGGGACAGCTGAAGAGAAGAATAGTTTAAGATCAGCTAAAGAGTCTTGGGGGTGCAGCCAGGAAGCTAAAGAAGAAGTGAGATGGAATAGGTAAGGCAAGCAACAGTTGAGAAAAAAAGTAAACTTCTTAAGGATCAAATTAGTAACCAGTTAGCTACCAATGATGTTCTTCTAAAAATTGCAGGCCACACAAATCTTTTAATTCAACCAGATGGTCTTAAAACCATGGCACAGGGAGTAATTAAAACCTTGTGTGCCCAGAACACATAACAGTACCATAGCTAGTAATTTGGATGAGGGGGATCTCAACAATTAAAGCTATTAGAAAGCAAATCTGCAGAGCACTATGACTATACTGCCATCTTCAGTTGCCACCAAGCCTGACACTATTAATATGACATACCTAAGAAATGTTTATAATGTCTTCATATAGGCCCTTGTAAATATAGTTGTAGTTTTTAAACAGGGTGCATTGTCAAAAAGACTTAAAGCAACAGAGCATTATAAATATGTATTTGGGGGATGCAAACAATACTTCAATCAATAATTATGAATGAACAAACGAAGATCCATGATGAAATTATGAGTGTATACAAATGTACATTTTAAAATTTGATATGTTTTAGTTTTATTAATATTTTATTACATTTTCATCTGGCTCCAAAATTATATGTAATCTAATGTAAATGTTTTCAAATTAGAACCAACTTCAGGGCATAGCAATGGATAAAGTAAATTTATACTTTATAGTAGTGCAGTCTCCATCATAATTCCTTACACATGCTATATGTCATCTTAGGTTTACAGTGATACTTAATGTGACATTAAACATATACTATAACCATAATTATGGATAGTATGTATGCATACAGGTATCTCAAAGACTGTTTATGACTTCAGGGAAAATACAGCTATTACTTCTGTTTTGGCTGCAGTAATTTTCCTTATCTGGGAATTGAACCTGTTGTTTAAAACTGAAAATATCAACACATTATCTCTTTTGTTATTGTTAATATGAATTAATTGCTGTCCATTCAAGTTACAAGACATGTAATATTTATATGCAACAACAAATTATGTGATTTTGGCAGATTTTATCTAATTTTGAAAGAAAAAAATACAGATCCAAAACCAAAACACGAAAGAGGCAGTTTTGGCAAAACAAAATACAGATCCAAAACACAAGGAGATACAGATCTAAAACCAAAACTCGGGGGTCAGCGCACATCCCTAGTAATAATTACAAGAGAATCAGGGGCCCATTTATCAACAAGGTTTTTTTCATACGCAATGGATTTTAAAACTTGTTGAATATGATAAATGGTGCTCAAGCCAATCAGCTCCCAACTGTCATTCTTCAAACCAATGACAGGAGCTGATTGGCTGGAGCATCATTATCATACACAATGAGTTTGAAAACTTGTTGCGTTTGAGTCTATCAATATCACAAAAAAGTGATTTAGTTTCCTTTTTCAATTCTTAATTACTGTATATCTGGGGCGCATCTATAATACAGGGATTCCCAACCATAGTCCTCAAGGCACACTAACAGTCCAGGGTTTAGGGATAGCCATTCTTGAGCACAAGTGACTTAATTAGTGCCTCTGTTATTTTGATTTAACCATCTGTGCACAATCATGGATATTACTAAAACTAGGACTGTTAGTGTGCCTTGAGGACCGAGGTTGGGAATCACTGCTATAATAGGTGCAGGGTGTGCATTCCACACAGCACAACATGCACCCATTTATTAAATAATTACCTCTCCAGAGTCCTGCATCAGCGGTAGCATCAATGCACAAATTTCAAGGAAAATGTCCACCATGGCCATTTTTCCATTGTTTTGCACAGGCGCAGTAGGGAAATTACCAGGAAAATAGCTGCCATGCCATTTTGCCGATGACCTGCACATGCGCAGTAGACCCTGGGTTATCACTAGAGTCTACTGTAGTACCTGGAGTCTGCTGCTGGGTAGTAAGTAGGGTGCCCCGAACGGAGACTGCACACGGGTCCCCTCCTCTCTTAATAAGCCCCTACTGTATATATACAAGTATTTTAAGACTTGACTAAAATTACAATTGGTTTCTATATTTGCACACTCTGTACCTGATTCAGAATTGGATGCAATGCAGATGTTTCCGAAGTTAAGTGATAACCAGTTCTCTGCATTAGGGATGTGCGTCGACCCCCGTTTTTGGTTTTGATTTTGGATCTTGATTTGATTTTGCCTTACCACCCTTGCGTGTTTTGGTTTTGGATCTGTATTTTTATAAAAAAATTGTAAAAACAGCTAAAATCACACAATTTGGGCCTGTTTTTGTTCCTACAGTATTATTAACAATAATTTTCAGGCATTTCCAGTCATTAACCACCTCCCAGCTCACAATATTGTTTACACTACTTATTTTCACCAATATAGACCAAAGGCTGCAGCGGGCTGGCTGGCTGGCTAAAGTAAGAAGCAGAGCAGCGGCACAAATGCACATCAGTTTAAAAAAAAAAGGACATCTATGAAACATTACCACACAGCAGTAACAGACAGGATGGCAGTTTAATAAACTATAATAATGTTAGTCGGCAATGCCCCAAATTGTTCAAAATGTAAAGGAAAGAGGTGCAAGATGAAATTGTCCCTCCCACCCACTCTTATGTGGTATATTAAAAAGGACATACACAGTTTAACAAACCAAGCACTTTAGCGACTAGGACTGACACTTTTGTGGCTGAGATCCTTGGTTTCTTTGGACCCCCACAAAACAATTTTTGGAAGGACTACCTCCAATCATTAAGGAGGAGGTTGATGATGACAATGTTGGTGGTAGAGATTGCATGTGCTGGTCCAAACTGCTAGTAGCTGATACTGGACTGCTTGTCATTCATTTACAAATTATTATAACTTTGTTAAATAAATTGCATGAACTCACTGCAAATGATGTAACAGGAAGTGCCGAGATGGTTAACATCCCTACCTCTACTAACTTTGGCTTCACAAATGGTACAAATGACTTCACAACTGTTGACAGGATTTGGGTTAAAATAATTCCAAACCCAAGACGTGGCTTTTCTGGTCTTATGCCCAGGCATAACCATATCTTTATTTTTATCACAAGCAAGAACTGCTACCACTAGTGGTTGAGTTAAACAAGCATCATTCTCATCATCAACATCCTCATAAGCATCAGATAGGACACAAATATCATCCTCATACTCTTTTTACTCTTTTTGCACTTCCTCCACATTACCATCTTCAATTTCTATTATTTCACCATGTAATACTAGCACATCCATCATGGCGTCAGTGATCTGCTGTGCAACTGGGTGAGAGCTGTTATACCTGCTTCCTCTATCACAGGATTGTTTAAAATTCAATATTTTGTAAACTACTATTACTAGTAGTCTTCTTGGTCCCTTTCTAGAAAGAAGATCCACACTCAGCAGCAGCAGCAGGCCTAGCACTCAAGGATTCTTCTGAGGATTACAGGAAAAGGGAGGAGTCACAAAGTCATATCCTGGATGCAGAACTACCTCTGATCATTAGTGAGGATATTGATGACAAAGTTATTGGCAGTGGAGATTGCAGGTGCTGGGATGTAGCTGAGGGAAGGGAGCTAACTAATGCTGGACTGTCTGTTGTTTTTTTAGCACCAGTTTCTGATTTTACCAAAAATGTTCCATGAACTTGCTGCAAATGAAGTAACAGGGAGGAGGTTCTTAGATGGTTAAGGTCCCTACCTCTACTTACTCTGGCTTTACAATGGATACAGATGATTTTACAATTGTTTGGATTTGAATTTCGTATTGCTACTGTATATTCAATATAATCATAGGGATATATAAATAATGAAGTGCAGGGACAGAGGTTGTGAAAAAACTCTGTCCTGGCAATGTGTTAACCAGGGGTGTAACTGGACCTATGGGGCCCCATAGCAAAATTTTCATGGGCCCCCCTAGGTGCAAGACCCCTTCCCCTTATGCCCTCCTCACTCCCCTCTCCTTAACAGTAGACTTACCTGCTCCATAGTCGAACTGCACAGGGCAGGAACACTTCCTCTTCCGGTCGGCTCCATCTGATCAGTCCTCACTGATTGAAGCTGGGAGGAGGTGGCCATGCCTCCTTCCAGTATTAATCAATGAGAAGACAGAAGATCCAGAGGTGGAGCTGACCGGAGGACATTACCATGGAGGTGAGGGCGTGACCACAGAGAAGGTAAGTCGACTCAAGGTTAAGGGAGTGAGGAGGGTGGAGATGGAGGGGTGTGGAGGGGGGGCTGTTGACCATAGGTGCAGGGGGAGTGCCAGGCCCAAGGTTGGTCCAGACCCCATAGCAGCTGCACCCCCTGCACCTACGGTAGTTACACCACTGTTGTTCACAATAGTGAAAGCCTTCACATGTCAAAGCATACTCAGCCTATGCGCAGTAAGGCAGTGAACAGTGTGGAGATGGAGCCTGCAGTCTGTGTCTGATAGGACACAGGCTGCATGCATATAGAAAATACATGTTTATAATAGAAAATAGCTATACAGTAGCTTACCTGCACACAGGGACAGGAATCTCTGACTTGTGAACTGTTTCTGTAACCTGATTAGGTGGCCTGTGTGATCAGCTAATAAATATGGTCAGGCAATGGTTAACTGCAGGAGTAATCAGCAGCAGGGTATGCATATTGGAATCTACTGCTGGGAGACTTGGGGCAGTATTCAATTAGTTTCTCACTCACAATAAAGTTTCACATGCCGGACCTTTCTCCTACATCGCGTATTTTAGCCACAGAAACTTATCGTGCGCGTACCTGGTATTCACCCTATTCAATTCCAAAGGATGCAAAACAGGCAAAAAGTGGTGTCATAAATGGGGAAATCAGTCTGAACCCCCAAAAAGATGCAGAAACATTGGGGATTAATGTAGTAGTGCCATATTAGCCCTAATAAAACTGTTTGGGTTTCTTAAGTTCACACAATTTCCTCTAATTAGCATCTTTGCACAAGTGGTGAAGAATAGCATTAAGCAGTATTTTTTTTGAGAAAATAAGTAGTCCTGTCAAATTTGGGGTACCTGAAAATGGGTGCTAGCATCTTTTAATGGCTCTAAAATGTAGTTAAAAAAAATGTAAATTCCTCCCTCATAAAAGCACTTGCAATCATAAAAACTCTTGACCCCTTTTTAAAGCACCCCCAGAACCTTATTTCGCTAGTTTGTGAACTTGTCCTCCCACTTTGTGCATTTTCGCTCCCAAATTCCAAAATTTCTTGGGGGGGTATTCCTTACTTAGTTTTAGGGATTTTTTGATGCAGTTATTCTTTGGGTGGCTATCCCAAGGGTTCTGAGTGGTTTACACAACTTAGCACCCCTAAAATAAAAATGTTACACTTCTTTTCTTCTGCTATTTAGAGGCAAATCTTTTTCACATATTACATTGCATTGACTCTCCGCGTATATGAAAAGCGGATGGAATTTACATACAGAGATAAGTTTCCGACTGGTAAAAAGTCGCAATCGGCGATACTTCTTCGGATCCTGGCTTTTTGATTCTAATTGAATACGGGCCTTGGTGGTAGAACTGTATGATTAGGCTCAGTCTGTAATAGCAGGGTGGAGTGAAGCTGGACACCATCTTAGTAGGATACACTGGAATATAGAGCAGTACCAGCTTAGCAGGAGATGCTGGAGTGTGGAGCTGTACTGTCAGGAACCATATTGGAAGTTCTTCAGGTGAGGATAGAAGCCAGGGGGTTAGGGTGGCTAAGGAACAAGCAAGTGAGTGACAGTACTAGGTCTCCCTATTGTGGCCAAACCCAATTTTGGGTAGACCTACCCAGAGGCAGACCTGCCCAGAGGCAGGTCTATCTCACTTAGTGGTCTTCACTAGTGACCCCTTAAGATGGGATATGAGTTTCACTGCACCAAGCGAGCAGGTCAGGGGGAATTGGACAAGTACAGTACCTGGGAGTGGCAGGAAGACTGGTAACTATATTTATGAGAGTTAATTCACAGGAATCCAGCATGGAGAGAATAAAAGTATAACACTAGAGGCCAGCATAAGAACTAAATACTTGAACACAGGAGATCAGCGAGTGAATTGAATACTTGAACACAATAGATTAGCATACAGTATGAACTGAATACTTGAACACAGGAGATCAGCATATGAACTGAATACTTGAACACAGGAGATCAGTGTGTGAACTGAATACTTGAACACAGGGAAATGTAACACAGGAATGCACTGAGAATTGTAAAGGAACCAGTCGCTGACTTGCACTGAGGCCACAGGGGAATGTAACACATGAATTGTTAAGAATCTAGCTGAGAGATCACTAGTAATTAGCATGAAAGCAGACACCAGTAACACAGGGAGGCAGCTGGGGAACTGAACAGCACAATATTAACAACACAAAACCTGTTATCAAAAGAACTGGAGTTCGGTGCGAGAACTGAAATGACACACTGGAAGTCAGCCTGGAAGCTGTTGCAAATAATACTGGAGAACAGCGAGAAGGCTGAAGCAACACACTGAGGAATTAACATGGAGAAACACTGGTGAACAGTAGCTTCCTGTTCCTGGAGTCAGACTTAAATACCATTAGGATGCTGGTCATTGGATCAACTGAGAGACCACATGATTACCATTGGGAAAGACTAGTCAGGTGATATAGACCAACATGTCTGTGCCCATGCCCAGCACCCTGGAAACCAGGACACATGCACAGAAGCCCTAGCAGATCCTGGGGAGAATACTCAGTCACCATTCACCTCTGCTCCCAGCGACTGAACACCTAAGCCCAAGAACGCTGGTACGGAGGTGTGTAATGGCCAATCCCAGGTTGCATCCTGACAAGTACCAGCTTAGCAGGATATTCTGGAGTCTGGAGCAGTACCATTTTAGCAGGATATGATGGAGTGTGGAGCAGGACCATCTATACAGATAGTTGCCACAGAGACTTGACAAAAGACTAGGCACAGCACAGGACCAGGCACAAGGATAACTGGAGGGCCACTGCATGGCAAGAAAATGAAGCAGGAACAGACCCAGGATAGCAGGTATAAGGGTGCAGGGCTGGCGGGGACAGGACACTGAGGACAGAGGCTGGGAGTAAGGATGTAGGAATACAAAGGCAAAATAACTGGCCACAGGACTAGGGCACACAGGCAAGGGTTCAGGAACAGGGAACTGCACAGCATGCAGTGACTACGTGACCATCCACTAGGTGCAGAAACATAGCAATATCACTGGTGGACAGGAACTAGCTAGAATCCCTAATGAATGGGAGACAATCTAATCACCGGAGTCATCAGGCTGGAGTCAGGTAAAGACAGATTCCAAACAGGTGGGCTGATGCACATACTGTAGCAGCCAATGTCCAAGAAACTGGGATACAAACAGGTTAGAGCCGCAGCAGTGTCTAAGTGGCTAGGCAGCGAATGAGAGACAATCAGACAGAGGGCCTAATTCAGAACCAGATGCTCTGACCAGAGCACTCGCTCTGAATCAGGGCCCTCCTACATGAAACTGGACCAGCCTCTTGGATGCTCGCATAGCTGTGGGTGACCACCCACAGCTATAGCGAGCGTCCATGATGATGGTCGCGATGGTGAAGACCATTGTGACCATCAAGCTTGCGAAGGAGACCCTGCGGTAAGATCTCACTGCCGCAAGCCCTGGAGTGATATTGGCTCTATCAGAGCCAAAATCACTCCCACTGACATCACTAGTGATGTCAGTGGGGCCGTCTTCAGACGGTAGGCATTCCCATGGGAAAGCCTCCATCTGGCAGCCACGCCCCCAGCATGCCCACCAAAGGGGGCATGTTGTCAATCAACATTGACAGCATGCCCCCTTTGGTGCGAGACCCAGAGCAACGGCTATCCTGTCGCTAGCCGGGTCTCACGCATGCGCACAACAGATCTCCCTCCATCGTGCGCATGCGCGGTAGGGCACCATCGACCCACTTGCGAGCATCCTGTGCTCGCGAATGGGTCTGAATGACCTTCAGAGACCCATAGCGGCACATTTAACATTGGTATGTTTATCATCTCCTGTCAGGTAATTACCTTTTCCTGCTCACAGGACACTATAAGGCATGTACATTTTAATTGAAACTACAATACATAGGAACACCTCAGGGCTTCCTGAATGATTAATATGCTAATGATATGTGTGGGAAAGATTGATAACCTAACATCAAAAGAGCATAATTTACAATATGCTGTAATATGCCTAGAATTTCTACATTTTACATCAGGTATCAACTACTACAAATCTTTCATCTGAGGAGCATAATCAGAATCAAGCACTTAATTCCCTCAGAAGTAGAGCCAGCCCTAGGCATAGGCATAATAAGATAATGCCTAGGGGCAACTTGAATGCCTAGGGGCATTCAAGGCTCTGCAGCTGCCTCCCACACGCCGTTGCCGCAATCGGAGCTCCACTTCGACCTGGCAGCACATCTGTCAGCCGGTCAGGTGACTTTGACCGGTCAGAATTAGCTTCTGCACAGAAGCTCATTCCGACCTGGTCCCCATTATTTAAATGGTTGAAGTCGGAGCGGGCCCGCTTCAGCCGCTGCGGCTCCACCAACATAACAGCGAGCCACCCGCTGTGGCCCGGCCCCTTGTTATGACACGGCGCACGTGACGTCATGCGCGCCATGTCATAACAAGGGGCCGGGCTACTGGAAGGAGAGGATGGAGAGGAGCCACGGAGAAGAAGCAGCCAAGGTAAGTGGTGGCTCTGGGACGTGGAGACTGAGACATGCACTGGGGCTGGGGGGGGAAGGTAAGGTTGAGACACACTGGGGCTGGAGGGGGAAGGCTGAGACATGCACTTGGGCTGGGGGGATAAGGCTGAGACACACTGGGGCTGGAGGGGGAAGGCAAGGCTGAGACACACTCTGGGGCTTGGGGGGAGAAAGAGGCTGACACGCTGGGGGTGGGGGGAAAGAGGCTGAAACGTTGGGGTTGGGGGGAAAGAGGCTGACACACTGGGCCTGGGAAACATGCTGGAGGGGAGAATGATGCTGACACACCCTGGGGCTGGGGGGAGAATGAGGCTGACACAGTGGGGGAATAGTGCCGAGAGACACACTGGGTCTAAGGGAATGGGGCTGATACACACACTAGGTCTGGGGGAATGGGGCTGGTGGAACTGCAAGGTGGGGTGCTGGCCTTTTATTACGTATATGTATATATATTATGAAATATAATAATGTCCGGCACTCCTGCAGTACATCAATGCAGCTTGCCGGGTGCCTGTCCTAAAACAAGTAATATGTCCACAACAAATGGATGGCACTATGGGTCTTATGTATGCTGATAAAAAAATCTCCCAAAGACTGGAGTACTGCTGGTCAACGTATCAGGGTGCAAACCCTTTTATCAAGACAAGATGTCTTGATAAAAGGATTTGCGCCCTGAAACGTTGACCAGCAGTACTCCAGTCTTTGGGAGATTTTTTCAGCATACATAATACCCAAAGTGCCATCCATTTTTTGTGGATATATATATATATATATATATATATATATTAATACATGCTAGGGGGCATGAGCCAAAATTTTGCCTAGGGTGCCAAATTGGCTAGGGCCGGCTCTGCTCAGAAGATCTACTTAAAGTACAGGTTCTCAAACTCGGTCCCCAGGACCCCAAAGAGTCCATGTTTTCCATTTCTCCTCACAGAATCAGAGGTGAAATAATTAGCTCAAGTTGTGGATCTTTAAAATTGTGTCAGTTATGCTGGGCATACACTCTACAATTATCTGTCAGATACAGTATCTGTCAAATCTGTCTGGTGGGAAGGAAAATGTGGTCCATTTTCTAGTGTTTGGGAGCAAATTTCTAATGTTATGTGCTCCCATACATTACCAGATTTTCATTCCAACCAGCCATATTGGACAGATATCTGACAGATAATTGCATAGTGTATGCCCAGCATTAGTAATGAATACACCTGTGCACCTGCTGGATGACCTGGAAAATGTGAACTGTGTGGGCTCTCTGAGGACCGAGTTTGAGAACCACTGGCCTAAAATCATACATGCATTTGTGTCATCACACTTGGAGAAAAGTGCTATATAAATAAAAATATGTTTTAATTATTATTATTAGTAGTAGTAGTATTTAAATGTATTAATGAAAGTTAAAAGTTAGCTTTATGGGGGCAAACATAATAAAGCAGTAAAGCCAGCATGCCACTCCATGTAGGTAGGTAAAATAACAAAGGATGTTTCAAATCCAATTTTACCCAGCAGTTTTAATTTAATCCATAAATGGTTTAGGGGTTTGCAATCTGCTTCACTTTGAATAACGTTTAACTTTTCAGCCTCCAAACTAAAGGATGCTAAATCCTGCTTTATTGATCTATAAACCTCATCCAATGAGTGGGCTTGCAACCCTCACTACAAATAGCAGTTTAATGTGTTTCTCCTTTCTATATGAATGAGGTTAAACATGAGTTTAATAGTATTTTGGTTTCTAAACCAAATATTTTTCAGAATATTTTATCGCATTGTCTGAAAAACAAATGATATGTTTAGTGATGATGAAAAGTTAAAAATTGGACGGAATGTGTTCCCAGTATTACCCTAACCATACCAAACAGCAACATTAAATGACAATTGTCATCCCAGCTTCATTTAAAGACTATAATTTCCACTGAGTATCAGTTTGCAAACTGAGGTCCTGATTCAATAGCGAATACAAGTACAACTACGTGAGCAGATCGAGCAATTGTTTGCCATTGTGCATGCATATAAGCCATACAGTGCATGCGCTACAATAGCACTGTGATTACAGACACACAGAGGATCCATCACGGAATGAGTGACAGGCTGTTAGCGTTTAGGGGTGGTCACAGGGAAGTGGTCAGAAAAATGCAGGCGTGCCTGTCTGTTTGAATGCAGTTGCTTGGGATAAATTAGCCACTACGATTTCATATGCAGCTTGAGAGCCCATTGCAGCCGATGAGATTTGCAGTGTCTGCGACAGGTCAGACCTGGTGTAAATGCTGCGTGAGTGGTCGATGTGCATCATACATTCCTACTTTCACGGTTTGGCCGGGAGCCTCCAAAACATCGGGTGCTGCTCCCGGCCTCCTAGAAAAGTAGACAATTGTCCCGGAAATGCTCTCTCCCTCCCGGGGTGGAAGCTGATGATGCGATTCGAGCTAAATCGTGTCATCATGGCACTGCAAGATTTGAGGCATTATGTTGTCAGGGGCGGGGCCACAATTATGCGATTGTGAGGTCCCACCCCCATCCTGCCCTCAAAACTATGACACCCCCCACCCCCTGCTGGACCTAGCTGGCTGCCTCTTCCGGAAGAGGCAGCCAAATAGTTGGGAACACTGATGTGCATCGTTGGTACTGATGTTTACGCAGAAGAGCAACAGTGGACGGATGTGATATAGCAGTAGTGGGTGTCTTTATGCCGGATGAGCTTTGGCAAGCATTAGCATATATTCGTAGCTGCATTTCGTGTGAAATCGCAGTTGAAATCTCACATGCATTTGCTACTAAATCAAGCCCTGAGTGTATAATAGCATTTTATAAAGCACAAGCTGAACTATTTTTTACTGTAACTACACACCTCTGTGAAACAGTCTGTTCCACTGTGAAATTTGATATGCCTGACATCATGCTGCATGTTTGGCCATTTCTAATTATATTGCCTTATACACATATACTCCAAAAAAGTTAATAAGTTATTTGCCACAAGATGGCAGCACAGACTCTAGATTTTTTTTTTTTACAAAATGAACATTGTAATAGAGAAACTAATAGCAAGCAGATGAAATTGTTAATAAAAAATGTAAATTAAAGAAATGTTTTGACATTTCTATTTATTACTGTAGCTAAAATAGATGTAAACAGTAAGTGTATAATATTGTGATATTTTGTATTTATTATATTGGGTAATCCTTATTAAAAATATCAGAAAATATGTTCAAGGGTTTGTTTGCTTGTTTGCTTTTGTAAAATGGTTGCATAGAACTTTTGTTTTAGTACTTTAGAATAAACAGCACATTATTATTATTTTTATTCTTAAACCTGTTGAACTGTAATTATGGGAATGGGTATGAAATACCGCTGGCCGCTGCCCGACAGGAGCAGAGTGCGACTCAGCGGAAGCCCGACAGTGCTGGAAATCCCGATCGTAGATAGGTAAGTATCCACTAACCTAACCTATCCCCCCTAACCCTCCTTAGGGGTGCCTAACCCTAACTTCCCCCCCAAGTGCCTAACCCTAATCCCTCCTCTAAATGCCTAACCCTAACCACCCCCTTCCCCGCTACCTAAACCTAAGTCCCCCGGGGGGGTGCCTAACCCTAATTCCCTCCCGGGGGTGCCTAACCCTAACCCTCCCTCCCCCTAGCCAGACCCTAACCCTCCCGGGGAGGTGCCTAACCCTAAGTACCCCCCAGGAGCCCTAAACCTAACCCTCCCCCCTGCGGCTGTCCGCTCGCGGCGCCCGGCATCACTACGATCGTGATGCCAGGCGCCGGTCTCCCGGCGTCGGGGAAATGCGGGCATCTACATTTCACCCTTGCCGGGATAAGACAGTCGGGAAGCCGGCTGCCGGTATATAGGCATTCGGCTTCCCGATTGCTTCCCATAATTATGTAGCCTATTTCTGAACTATTAAGGTTTGCCACCATAATTGTACATTGTCACATATTGGGGTCCGGGTCCTCGTTATCGGGTTTGGCTGTGTCACTTTCCTGCCATCTATGTCCCCGCTGGTTCCCTGTGGTATCCCTGTGCCCTTTGGTCACTTAACTGTAAACTTGGTCATATGTGTTACCCAGTCTGTCAGCACTGGAGGTGCAATATTTTAAACCAGGAACTGCTGAGAGCACATTTCCAGTTTAACATCTCTGCCTGCAGATCAGTTCCCTGACTCCAGTTTCAGTATCTGCTTCAACATTGCTTCACAGCATTCTGTTCAAGAGCTATCCAGAAAATCTGCTCCAGTATTTGCTTCACAAGCATTTTGTGTCACTGTTCTAGCATGCCTGCTCCAGTAATTACTTCCCAAGCATTCTGCCTCACTGTGTTCCAGTACCACGGCTGGCAACAGAAGTCTTGGGGCCAGGTTCAATGATGTCTCTGAGGGGCCCCTTCCATGTAGTCTGTGTGTGTTCTCCATATTGACTGCAGCCAGGACATTGAAAGGGAGGACACAGAACAACAGCAGCAGCTTTCTCAGCCCCCACAAAGGGCCAACCCCTGGATCTCCATCCCACCAGTGTGCAGAGCAGCTTGGAGCACTCAGCGTAGTAAAGATGGGAGACTCACATCTCCTGGCAGCAGCAGATTCCCGGCATTGATGTCAGATTCCAGGGCATGCCACACTGCAACTGGAAGGTTACGCTGCTGGCACTATAGCCCAGTTTGAACCTCGGGGCCCCATTAAACTTTGTGGCCCGGGACAGGAGTACCCTTTGTGCCCCCCTTTTGCTGGGCCTGTCCTGCACACCTGCTCCTGTAATTACTTCCTAAGCACTCTGCCTCAGTGTGTTCCAGCACATTTGCTTTAATAATTGCATTACATAATTTTTCTACAGTATAATCCTTCAAACCTGCTACAGTATTGCCTCACAGTATATAATACTATATCCTGCTCAATTAGTGCTCCAGTATTCAGTTCCAGTGTTTCCTACAGTCTGCTTTATTTGTGCTCTTTGCTACAGCCAAAGGGTATCCTGCAAACCTGCATCTGTTCCCGATACCTGTTTTGCTTTTCACTCTGCAGCATCAGTACTCTGCTACTCCTAGTGGCCTGCATGAGGAACAGCATTATTAAACCATCTGGCTTCATTCACACTCCAGCACATACAGCTAGCCAAAGGGAAAAGGGGCGGATATGCAAATGATGCACTCGCAAGTTGCGTCCTTAAGATCGGATCATTAGCTGGCCGACCAAGTGGAGGATATGACCGTAAGACAAAAAATATGCCCTCTTCTCGTACGCATTACACGTCATCTCCGGCCATATAAGGATTAATCAAGACCATCGGTAACCATCGGAACTGGTCATAGAGCTTAAGGTTGACCATACCCTCTCTTAAGCACTACGATCAGGTCAGTGAACAAACCACCCATGTCACGTGTGCCATGACACTACTTTGTTAATTATGCACTCCCCAAAAATGTTGTTCGCATAATTAGGCACGCCTGCATTCGGATCTCCACTCCCCCGTTTTCAAGCACCTTCCCCTGTTACCACCCACAAATGCCTCATTCTGTCACTCAAACTACCGACCTTGCTGTGTTCAAGGAGAGAGAAATATCTGATCGTAGCAGCTAGTTTGCGCACGTGCATTGCGAACTTTACTCATGCGCAGTTTAGCAAACATCGGTGACGTACGACCGTGCGGCCGCAACGACCGACTCTGAATGAGGTCACATGTCCCAATACATTCTAATAACACTATGTAACAATTTTATTTTTTGTTTGTCCTTGTGTTTGAAGTGTTTTTTCCTAATTGCCTATGCACCAACAGTACAGAAAATGCCAGTTATTCCCACAATTCTATGCTTGACCTGGTTATATTTTACAATGTTCTTATTTTCCAGGTCATTTCTGGTACTTCAGTGTGGTTGTAACGCGGGGGCTGCACAGCAGTCTAACTCTGCCGGAGGGGAGCCCAATAACACTGACGGTACTTTCAAATGCTGTTTTATATTGCTAGGATGCTAGGAGTCTGTGGGAATCATAATCTCACCGGGAATCAGCTGGATGTATATCACAGCCACTGCCAGGACAAAGCATTCAGCAGCATCCCTACCAAGTTTCCCTGCTTTCTTCACCTTAGGACAGCAGGGACACCAAGGCACACTTCAACAGACAACACTGGCCACATCAGACAGAGGAGATCATTCAGATCCAGACGCTAAGCTGCATTCTCTCGCTGCTGTCAGGGGCTGGTTATGCAAATTCCGCGATCGCACTGTCTGGCTTATGGACGCCCTCTATGTCTTAGAGAGCAACAGCAGAATGTGAGCACATGCCGGTATAAAGATGCCCACTTTTCTATCTTAGCACACGTCATCTCTAGGAAGTGTATAATTAATCAGAACCATCGAGAGCCATTGGAGATACACGCAATGTTTGAGGTAGACCCTACCCCACCGCAAGCACTGCGATCACTGCAGGCTGAAATTCAACCAAGTGACATGTACAATGACGCATCCATGCTAATTATGCACACCCATAAAACTTAATTTGGACGCCCAGACATGCCTGCGTTCGCACCACCACTCCACTGCTCACAAGCACCTTCCCCTGTTACCACTCACAAACAGCACTATCTGTCACTCAAAGTAGCGCTCAGTCTGTGCACAACAAGCGCACGATTCCCGATCGCAATGACTGGCTTGCACATGCACACTGCGATTCATATGCACAAGGAAACGGGCGACAATCACCCATAGCGAGCATCCGTGGCTTAGCGTCCGGGTCTGAATCGGGCACAGAGTTCTTTGTTGGGGATGAATTACTTGCATGTGAGAGCCACGGGTGGACTCCAGAAAGATGCTGATGCCTCCACTGCACATCAAATTGGGCCTTATGAAAAAATTTATTATAGATAAGGATGTAAAAGAAAATGCAAATTTGCACTTTTCTCATTTCAAATAGGTAAATTTCAACGTACAATACAAAATGTCTTTGTCACAAATGCAAAGTCTGAGGGGAATAAATACCATTTTGCATTCTTTTGAGATATAAGCATTTAAGGAATAGCACTGACTACCAAAGTACAAAAAATTTTTTACATAGTGTAATTAAGGAAATCAGTTACAACAGATAAGAAAGCAGATCACATTATTATCTCTTAATATTTAGTATTGTGCTTAACTATGATTCCCTATTACAGTATCTAATTGTCAAATGGGAGTGGTAGGTATATTTTGAGCAGTTTGGGGTTCAGTTAAAATGTCTAGGCTTTCCATTTGAAAATGTTCAGAGATATCCCCATACCATACACACTTAGATATGTGAACCAAACCTTACCCATATTTTTTAAACAATACTGCTAGTCTGCCCTCAGCACTGCTTTGTAATCTGCATTAATTTGTCAAAGTTTTTATATCTTTAATTGAGTAATACTTTATTGGCAGTGGTGTAGGGATGGCGATTCTGGGTGCCAAAAAGGTGATAGGGCGCTGCTTGATTTAATTTAAATCTGACTCTTGAGGATCCACTGACAGGACACGATCGTGCCCGTCATGAAGCCATGGCCCCTTGCAGTGACATGGCTTGTTTTCATCACTGCTTCTCCACTTATCCAGGCCTCTCCCTGCCTTCCCAGAGACTGGAGACAAGCGGCTCTTCCATTGTCCTGATGCGGCTCCCCTGACTGACACTGACTGCTGGAGTGACACAAGGAGGGGCTCGAGTGACACATGGGGGTCTGGATTGTACTATGTGAATCTGTTGTGCACGTGGCTTTTTCAGTGTAAAATTTGTGGATGTGGATTTTTCAGTGTAGTTTATGTGGATCTGACTTCTTTCAGTGTATTTTATTTGGATCTGTTTTTAAAAAATTTTTTTTTTAAATTGTTCTGGATTTTTCTATTACTTTAATAGTTACCTTTATGGTGATTGTGAGCATGCACTTTTACATGCTCCTACAAAAATCATTCCAGGGGTGTGACCTAGCTGGCACAAGGCCACAACCCTTTTTACATGTACGCCTTCGGAGTGCACGTGATCTTGGCTCTTTGACATACCTAGAGATATTTTTGGCCTCTTCGACTCTGGTTGGCCACCTCTGCACTAATATGTTGTTGTACACCTTTTGATCTATTATTCCGTCGATTCTGACTAAGTCACCAATTTGGTTGCCCATGAAACATCCCCAAACCATCACATTGCCTCCTCCATGCTTAACTGTTGGCGCTACACAGTCTGGGAAAAAGTGCTCACCTCGATGATGACGCACAAAAGCCCTGCGATGCAAGCCAAACAGTACAAATTTTGATTTGTCGGTCCAAAGCACCCTCTTCCACTGTTCCTCAGTCCATTCCTTGTGCTTCTTAGCCAATGTGTACCTTTTTGCTATGTTTGTAGCATGTAGAAGTGGTTTTCTTACCGCAACCCTACCTTTAAGGCCATATTCCTGCAAGCACGTGGCCACCATCCTATCGGACACAGGCCGGGAATGACTTTTCTGTAACTCCCTTCATATTTCTGGAGCGGTCAAACATCTGCTAAGCTTGCTAATTGTCACAATGAAGTTGTCCTCATGAACAGTTGTTGTTTTTGGACGACCAGTTCGTTTTCTTGTAACATTTTGACTGTTTTTTGACTTTCGTTTAATAGCCCGACGCACGGCCCCAATGGATACCTTTAACGATTTGTGGATTTGCCGCAAAGAATAACCTTCTTCCCTCAAAACAATGATTTGAGCTTGTGTTTCCACACTTAACTCAGTTCTTTTTGGCCATTTTTGACTAACTAGAGCTTTCAGGAAACTTGTTGACAATTTGGATCATAAGAAGGGGTTTGCGCAGACTTTTGACAAGTACTGTATATACAGTAATATAAACAAAAAATGGAAAGGGAGCGCCTCCTAGTGCAATCTCATATGGACTTTGGTACCCTTCACCAGTAAAAATCACCTATGTGGTGGAGATGTACCTTCAGCGGTGGAATTTAACCACAAATCAATCAGCATAAAACACACCGGTGTAGTTAGCACTTCACTTTCTTATTCAGAGCAGGGTTGCTCAAAATCATATATGTACCATCCGTAATGACATGCAATAAATGGTATAAAAAGAGAAAAGGACCATAGTGTAATCCAGTAACACAATAACATTTAATGCACACATAAGATAAAGTAAAAATGCCCATACATAATAAAATAATTCTATAAGCTTATCTGTAATGTCAGTATTTGCTTAGCAGGATCCCCAGGCAGAAGGTATCACCAAGCATAAATAATCTCAACACGTTTCATCCAAATTCCATATACAGGACTTCATCAGGAGGATAACAAACACTCATAACCATGCTACTTATTTACCCTAAAACATCCCTTAATTAGTGGGCATGAGTACCGCCATTCTGTAACCGGAAATGCGTTCCAACAACTCAGAAATGGGCCGGAAATGCGTTCCACAGACCTGGAAGTCATTTTTCTAAAAGTCACTCATAGTGGATTTAATACATGTCCCCTATCATGAGCGTTTCGCCCGCTCAGAGCTCACTGGCATGCTAGATGAGCTGATTAGGTCACAGTGACCTCAGCTCCAGCTGCCGCGTGTGACTCCGGCGGACTCTGCTAGTGAGTGACGGCGGCCATTTTGTTGTAGATCAACCTCTAGCAATCCCTCTAGCATTTGGCAATCAACATTTTGCCATAGTCTAAATCCTGCACAAACATATAAATGATAAGAAAGGTGCAACCTCAATTACCCAAGGGGCATAATTCAGTAATAATAGATAAACCAATATATATATATATAAAAAACCTTTTAAGGATCATAAAACTTACAAGAATAACAACAGTAAACAATTCAGGAGACTAATAATAAAAATATAGAAAAATATACATATGAATATATATATAGACACAGTAATTAACTATATAATTATAAAAATAGGACCGGACATAATAATTATAGCAGCAATGGAGAATGATATAATAAAACTTATAAAAACTATATATTAAAACCCCATGTTGTTAAAAAGTCAATATTTAAATATAATTAAGACCCTAAAACAAACCATAAAAAAGCTTTAAAAAGTAGCAGTAATAATAATATAAAAATTCAAGCCAGTGTTTCAGTCTAAAAATGGAGCAATTTAATTATTGTCATTAAGACCATTGGGGACCATAGTATTCAATGAATATATCCAATACATCTCACGTCTAGATAATTTATTATCTAAATTACCTCCTCGTTCCCCAGTGGTGACATGCTCTATGGCCTTAAATTTAAAACCATTTAATTCAGAGTTATGAAATTGTTTAAAATGCCTGGGGACATTATGATTATCTAATTTATTTTTTATACTCTGTACATATTCCTGAATCCGCATTTTAATGTTGTTAAACAATTTATAAACTCATAAATCTGAAAATTTTTGGAGTCATCAAAATTTGTAAAAAAATTGTTGTTAGGATGGGTGTATTTGCAGATAATACAATGTCCACATTTGAAAAAACTTTTCTTTGGTTCTCCCAAGGGTTCATATTTCTATTTGTTATAACCTTTAACTTGCTTGGAGCAAGTATAGTTTTCAAATTTTTGGCTTTTTTAAAAACAACTTTGGGTCTATCAGGTAGGACAGTATTCAATATACCATCCATTTTTAAGATGTCCCAGTGTTTGGTTAGGGTTTTGCGTGTCCGTTTTTCATCTCTATTGTAGGTAGTAATGAAAAGAACCTTGTTTCCTTTATTTTTGATTTTTTTTTTGTATTTTAACAAGTCTGATCTATTAATATTCTTTGTTCTTGTAATAGACTCACTCAACAGATCATTAGGGTATCCCCTTTCTTTGAATCTGTCAGAATAAAGTTGCAATTGCTCATCACATTTCTCTTGTTCACTACAATTCTGCTTAACCCTACAAAATTGTTAAAAAGGTATATTCATTTTCCATTTGGATGCATGACCACTTTTGAAATGAACATAAGAATTGGTGTCAACAGTCTTAATTATATTTTTAGTTTGAATAACGTTATTAATACTTGTTAAAACTAAGTCCAGATATTCCACCTGGTGATCATCAAATGTATACGTGAAAGACACGTTATACATATTCTCACCAATATACTTCATAAAGTCTTCAAATGTCGACTTAGGACCCTTCCATACAATTAAAATATCATCAACATAACATTGATAAAAGATGATATGGGTCCTAAAAATATTCTCCCCATAAATAAACATGTTCTCCCAGCTTCCCATATGCAGATTGGCAAAACTGGGTGCAAAAGTGGTTCCCATGGCCATCCCGCATATCTGAAGGTAAAAATCATTTAAAAATTTAAAATAATTGTGTTTCAATATAAAATCAATTAAAATGCAAATACATTTTTTATGTGCTTCACTCAAATCTAGATCTACCAATAAGAATTATCTACATGATTCTATACCTTTAATATGATCTATTGATGTATATAATGATTGTACATCAATAGTGACCCAGTGATAATCCTCCTCCCATGCAAAATTCTGTAAGATTTGTAGTATTGCTGTGGTATCCTTTGTATAGGATTTCAATTTATGTACATACTTTTTTAGAAATATTTCTACATATTCTGAAATATGTGCTGTCAGGGAGTCAATGCTGGCCACTATTGGTCTCCCAGGGGGATTATCCAATTTCTTATGTATCTTGGGAAGAAAATAGAAAATAGGTATCACTGGATTGTTCTCAATTAGAAATTGGAATTAATTTTTGTCAATAATACCTTGTCTCAATGCATCCACCAATATTATCCTAAGTTTTTCCACAAAACCCACTGAGGGGTCCATGTCCAATTTTTTATAAGATGTAGCATCATTTAGTAATCTATATTCTTCAGTCTCGTAATAGTTTATATGTTGAAAGATTAAAAATGCCTCTACTTTTCAAATCTATGTCATGGTTTAATTTAGTAGGTTTCTTCTTTTTTTTGTATTCGTTTAAGGCCCCCCCTTCTCCCCCGTCATCTACCAGTCTTCATTTTAATGGTGATGATTGTCTCACCTGTTCTTGGCATCCCATAGTCCCCATGGGTCTCTCCCTTATGTCTGAGGCCATTGGGGATAAAAAATCAGAGTCGCTAATGGATCCCAGCCTACTCAGAATAGAATAACGGTTGTTATTAACAAAATTCACTTGTTTAGGTGTTGGGAACCTCTTAAAAGTGTGTTTGGATTTGTATTGTACTCTAGTCCATTCACCTTGTCCGCTATGTATATATATTCCATAGACAAAAAAACTTACGGTTTCACATGTCCCATTAAGGCTTCTTAGACATGATCTGAACTTTCACAAAACCTAATAAATTTCTGCCAATCAAACTTAAAAAGCAATGAAATTCCAATCATTAAGGCTGACGCCTTAATGGATGTGTTCCTTGCATAATACAGATATGGTATGCCATGATACTATGTGGTTAACTGCAGATTCAGTACGCTCACAGAGTAAGATTGCTGTCACTCACAAAATGGTGGAGTTGCTAATTCACAGAATTGTGTGCTCATTGGAATACACACATGCAGTCTGTCCACTCACTTTGACAAAAGGACATGGTGGTCCCGAAAAGTTGGTGTTCTAGGATGGTCATTTGAATATATTTTTGTTTCAAATGAAATCTATGAGTGCCGCTGTTCTTTTGTAGTGGCTTGTGGACATTTAGGTTTGTGGAAGGCATCGGAGCTGCTGAATCACAGTATGAGTGAGTGCCAATCCGAGTAGGAAGTTGTGTGTATATATATGTTCTGGGACTGCTGTGTTCCAAATGAGACTGAGTTCAGCCATATATATGGATTATTGAAAACAGTACCCACTATGTTGCATTTTTTCTATATACCTCAAACTCCAATGTTGGTCATGTGACCGAAGCTTTCACTACCAGATAAGTAGTGTCGATTTCTTCTATATTTGCACTTGTTATTTCATCACAAATTTATTGGATATGTTTAGGCGCTTTTTTTACAATTCACATTTTATATATATATATATATATATATATATATATTTATATATATATAATTATTTTTGACTACAACATCTGTCCTTATGTATTGCATTTATGAATAATACAACAGAACAGGCTGTTGTAATTAGGATTTTTCTTTTTCCTTTCAAATGCTCACATGTTGGCCACACATGTTGGCCATGCCACTAATTCAGTACAGGTGAGGTGGGGCACTGCATCATACCCTTGATCCAGGCACAATGACTTTTTCTTTGTTTGCCATCATTTAATTTGCTATGTATCAGTAATAGTTAGTCATTTTTTGAGCAGTGTACATTACCAAGTTCATAGAGATAGAGTAAGATATCAGAAAATAAATGAATTAATATAGAATAATCATAACCTGTTTTATCCTCATGACATACAGCAACTTCTGGGGATAGCTAAAGACAGGTCAGATTTGCAATGTGTGTGCAGACCTTTGCATTATTTTAATTAGAACATTACAAATATAAATGCAGAGCATCTGCTATCTGCCTTTAGTAAGAGTACATACTTGCTCTTTCACTAAATACACCATCTTAGATAACATCTATGTAAAATTAGCAAGACTGTTGGTGAAATGGCTATTCTTTTTTACCACACTATTACTTATCTGTATAAACAACCTCCTCTCCATAATACCCCTTTCAGATCATAAAAATAACCCGTGAAATTGGTGTGTCGACCGGGGTCGATGTGCTGTTTGAACGCGCCACTTGAAAGATTCCCAGCATTTCAACCCTGCAATTGAGCATCGTTGAACTCTGGAACAAGCCGGTTGAAGTGCAGTGTGAATGGACCCTAACCTGGTTATCCAACCCAGGACTCATCAAACAACGCTGATTGGATGGGACTAAAAATAGGCCCACCTCGCATCCGCACCTGGCTCCTGACAGACTCCTCCCCTTACTATTCCTGACTCCTGCCACTCCTAAGTCTATACTTTTTACAAATACAATTAATATCAAAACACCATACAAGTGTACATCATTCTCTGTATTAAAATGGACACAACAGAGCTCATCCGCAAGGGACTCAAACATGTGCCATAGTCAGACATTTGGTATTTGGTTGGTTCTGTAAAAGCTGGAATTTCACTGGTGTAGGTTACACACAAAGAAAGGGGAAGGCATTTTCCCAATTGACCAAGCCCTGGCTTAGCAGATGTAGAGGATTAGATAATGATCACTGTAGGAATTTTTTAGGACAGGGGTGCTGAACGCAGAGGATGACACATTTGTGCACACCAAAGCAGAGCTGTAATTATACCTGTTGGTTCCCTGTGTACATAAAGAGCCTTGGTGCCCCCATCCACAACTGAAGCATGGGGAGCGCAAGCTGTAGGCGTGCACCAAAAAACAGGTGTGGTCTCGCTGTCAAGGGGCACAACAACACAATAGGGGTGATTCAATTAATTGCGATGTGAATATCGCTGGAATGTCGGTCTTGGAACTATTCAACTCACCGTAGTGTTAAGTCCGACTAGAAGCACTTAAATCATAGAATGCCGTTTCTCGCAACTTAAGCAGTGTGTTTAGTTGAGAGAACCAGAATTCTCTTACTAAAGTGCCGGCTGCCAAACTGTTAGCACAGTGCTAAGCTGGAAAACAGCTTTGCGGCCGGCACTTTAGTCAGAATTCTTCTTGAACCCTCAGGAGGGTGTGAGAAGAAATCCTTTAGTCAACTTAAGAATTACAGAGAATTGAATAGCTCCGGGACCATCAACCAGGCGCTATTCACATCACAATGAATTGAAACGCTCCCTATATAAAAAGATTAAGATTTTATGAGTCCACCAGACAATACATTGTGTTGATAGGAGAGTTAACCTATAACACTAAATGAATTTTGCAAGCAGTGAACCACAGGCAAGTGTGTGAAGTGTAGCCCATATGGGGTAGCAGCAATAGATGGAAATAGAGGGATCGCAGCAGGTACCCGGGATATCTTCTGCAGTACTTCTGATACATTTGGCAAATAGTAAACATTTGTGCTTTCTCCTAAAGAACAGGCGTTTTCAGCCACAAATATTTAATGAAAATGGGCCCCTTAGTTAGCGAGTTACTAATCCAAGTTATTTTAACAATGAAGAACAGATTTAAAGGCTGCTCAGCCCTCAAAGAGAGATGCTGTACACTGTAAATAAAATTAACCCCTATGTATTAAACAATGCTTTTTGCACATGAATTTTTATATAGGTACATGGGTGATGGGACATAGGGTGCAAGGAGATAGGTCAGCCCCCCAAACTTTTAATTGGTGCGGCAGCCACCAACGGTCAGGGACTGTGCTTTATAGCTGTACCGCATGGAGGAGGAGGTGTAATGTGTGGTCTTTAAGATAAAACACTGCACATTACACCTCCTCCTCTATGCAGTGCATGGGACGTGCAGTCTGTTGCTATAAAGCTGCACAGGCCCTGACCGTCTTCGGCCACAGCTCCTGCGTGACCAGGTAAGAGAGATGGCGGGTGGGAGGAGTGGCAGGACACAGGGTGACAGAATGATTTTATGTTGCCCCTCCAAAATGGGTGTTTTGATTTCCAATGAAAATATTTTATGTTAGTGTATAATCTTTAATTACCTTCACTGCTACTTTACACACAGCAGCCCACCACACCAAGGGGATTAGAAATAATGCACACAGCCACACACTATGTCCGGCGTCTGTCAGCAAGTCATAAGGTACCGGTAGCAAAAAATCTACTCAGATTCTTTCCACCCATCCTGCCATGCATTTCATACTGGGGCCAGCAGCATCATGACATCACACACAGCCATGTAACTACATCATCAAGCAATTTTGCACTGACAATGACACTCCACCCTTGATGAGCAGTGAGCACAGTGCTGCTTGGGAGGTGATACCCGGCTGCTCTGCACGCCAGCACAGAGGACCTGTCACTTAGAATGGTGTCCGACACTTTTCCCAGATTACCCCCTCCACGCATCTGACCTGGCTGCGTTATCACGTCATGACGCGGCCACACATAACTTTCCTACTGTACCTCAGCGTAGTGCCGTCCGGGCACTCCAGCCCACAGGAGCTAAATGGCATCCTGCCGCTCGCCCATGTTCTCCATGCCACCACCGTACTTCATATACGGCTGCCGGACAGGCCACTTTGTGACATCATGACGTAGCTGCATCATGACGTCAGTACGCCATATCGCAGCCGCATACCAAACCTGCTGTGCTTTGCACCGCCCAGGAAGCAGTGCTACCAGCTTGGTAAGCCTGCACTTTGCCTCTGCTAGACTGGCCCATCAGGTCATAGGCCTTTCTGTCATTTGCCAGAAGTGCCAGATGGCCAGTCCTGCCCTGGATGTTTGTGTGTCTCCCTTGATGATGTCAGCAGCCAGGGCCCTGGACACACATGCAGCACACTGCAGACAACAAAAACAGAAGCAGTATTCCTGCAGTTACAAGCTTTTATTCAATAAATCAGCACTACCGCCAGGGAGTTGTTGGCCATAAGGGACGGGGCAGGGAGGAAATAAGAAGACAGATGACAGGCACAGTCAAAGATGCTGTTGTTTCTAAAAACATAGCAAAAGATACTGGAATCTCACAGCTTCCACAGGACACAGCAGCAGGTGGTGAATAAACTGAAGGCACAGGAAAAATTTTATGAAAGCACATGACCACAATAGAAAAAAAGTGGAGCTGCCCAATTAGACTGGAAATACTATGACCTATGTGCCAGTGTATTTGGACACACAGCGTTACATACACCTGTAAGCCTGACATCCATCTTAGTGGCAGAGGAAAGCAACAAGACCTGTGCCTCAAAAGCATGCCCATCCACTATTACTACTGGATGTCCAAGCCGACCGGAGGCAAGTTACAATTTGTTGCTCCCTCGTCACAGCCGCTGACACTGTAATGTAGCAATTCGCACTAGTGTATGGTGGCTTCTCCGGTGCCTGGAAGGGGAGCCATGTATTGGGTGGCCGTGACGGTTTACACCGGGTTTATAATTCAGCCCTAAGTGGGGTGAATATGTTGTGGACAATGGAGGAGGTGCCTCTTCAGAGCTGGAGCCTGGCAGCAGGTGCCTCCATTGTCTCCCATATTTCAGCCCCTGCAGCTGACAACATTCCGCAAGATTCAGCGGCCCATGATGACAGCGTTTCAGCAACCATTGAGGCAGTTGTTGAGACACAGGGCCTGATTAAGACCCAGTTGCAAGTGCTGAGTGCTTGCAACCGAATCGATGTTTGCTCACTGGGCATGCGCATGATGGAACCGGCTCCGTAAGGTGCATGCGCGAGACCCAGTTAGCGATGGGTGCTCCGTCGCTCTGGGTCTCGTACCAATGGGGGCGAGCTGTCGATGGTGATTGACAGCTCGCCCCATTTGGTAGGCATGGCCGGTGGGGTGGCTTCACAAACAGAGGCGTTCCCAAGCAAATGCCAGCTGTTTGTGGGCAGCTCCACTGACATCACCAGTGATGTCAGTGGGAGAGCTTCCAGCTCTATTTGAGCCAGAAGCTCTCTGGGGCTTGCAGCCACGAGACCCTACCACTAGGGTCTCGTCGCAAGCCCGATGGTCACGATGGTCTTGCCCATCGCGACCATCAACCTGGCCACTCGCTATAGCTGTGGGTGATCACCAACAGCTATGCGAGCGGCCAGGAGGCCGCTCCAAAAAAGAAAAAACGCCCTGATTCAGAGTGAGCGCTTTTTCAGAGCGTCTGTCTCTGAATCAGGCCCACAGGCTGGTGCCAGTGGGATGACCACAAATACCCAAACTGCAGTTTTATGCAGAAACAGTAAGTATTAAATTAAAATACAACACACATAACACCCTGGATTACATGTATGAAGCAGTGAATAAGGTGGAGAGGTGTGCCAGTGGAGAAGTTGCCCATGGTAACCAATTAGTTCTCATGGATAACTACTCCACTGGCACAGTTATCGACTATAAATTAATTTTTAAACCATAAACACCATTATCAATTCATACAGTTGAAATAAAAAAAGCGAAACTATGGGCCTGATTCAGAGCCGTTCGCTATTTGCGGTCGTTCATTCAAAAACAAGGGGTGGCTATTCAAATGATCCGTTCGCAAATTGCAGTCTGTTCACACCTCTAAGTCTGAACGAGCGAGCAAAACATACGTTCGTTTATTTGATAAAAACGCCCCCTGGCCGCTCGCACCATACGTCATGTCCGCTATTTATTAGATTAATCGAGTACATCGTACAGCGTATGAACTGCTCGCTATTCTTGTGGTTGGTTTTTTCAACCGCTATTTTGCGAGCAGTTCTGAGTTAAAAAAAAACAAGTGACATGGTCAATGACGCTGCTGTATTAATTATGCACTCCCTTAAAACGCCCGTTTTGACCTTTAAGCACGCCTGCGTTCGGATCTCCACTCCCCATTTTCAAGCACCTTCCACTGTTACCACCCACATACGCCTCATTCTGTCACTCAAAATAGCAGGCACTCGCTATATAGCGTACAAATGATTTTCGGCCGCACTGACTGGTTCGCGCATGCGTACTAAAAACCGTACGCATGCGCAGATGTGCGAACATCACTCGGAACGAGCGTACTGCCGATAGCGAGTGGCTCTGAATGAGGGCCTATATCTGTTACAGAGTATAGCTTGTGTGCAGGTGGAAGTAGGCCACAAACATGTTTGAAAACACAATTGCTAATTTTATGTACACTCACTGATGACTCTAATTTTTGGCTTTTCTTTCTTCCTTCTGCAGTATGGGCTTAGGGCCTGATTCAGAGCCGCTCGTAAGCGGCAGTACGCTCGTTCTGAGCAATGTTCGCCCATCTGCGCATGCGTACGGTTTTTAATACGCATGCGTGAACCAGTCAGTGCGGCCGAAAATCATTTGTTCGCTATATAGCGAATGCCTGCTATTTTGAATTACATGAGGAGGCGTATGTGGGTGGTAACAGGGGAAGGTGCTTGAAAACGGGGAGTGGAGATCAGAACGCAGGCGTGCTTAAAGTTCAAAACGGGCGTTTTATGCGTGTGCATAATTAATAGAGCAGCATCACTGACCACGTCACTGGGTTATTTTATAGCCAGAACTGCTCGCAAATTTGTGGTAGCAAAAACCAACCACAACAATAGCGAGCAGTTCATACGCTGGGCGATGTACTCGATTAATCTAATAAATAGCGGACATGACGTAGGATGCGAGCGGCCAGGGGGCGTATTTTTCCAAAAAACGACTGCAAGTTTGGTTTGCTCGTTCAGACCTAGAGGCGTGAACAGACCACAAAGAGTGAACGGTTCATTTGAATAGCCACCCCTATTTTCTGGACGAGCGAGCGCTAATTGCGTCCAGCTCTGAATCAGGCCCTTAATTCAGCAGTGCACTGCATAATGCAGATTCCCGATGTTTGGGAATCTGCACAAGTGCCAGACCCATTCTGCACATGTGCAGAATGGGTCTGCGAGCACGCACATAAACTGGCAGCAGACTGTCAGTGATTGACAGTCTGCTGCTGTTTGTGGGCAGGGAGGGGTCGGCGACAGCCTGCACAGTCCACTCTGGCAGAAATTGTTCCTTCCTAATCTTACATATGCTATGTAGTACACAACACACAGCTACAACGTCAGGCATGATCATGAGATCCACATCACAGTGCTTTATCAGACAACACCAACGTCATTTTAAGACTCTAAAAGCATTTTCAACTGCCATCCTGGCTAAACTCAGGATGTGGGTAAATGCAATTTGTTTCAGCCCCAACTCTACATGTTGTGTGAAGCCCTTCATCAGCCAGTGCCATGAAGGGTAGGCTGCATCCCCAATAATGTGAACAGGGATCTAAACCCCATTGACAGTATTTCTAATATTAAAAAAAATTGGAAATGTGGAAAAAGCATAATCACATGGAGTTACCTGTAAAGTTATTGTACCTGAACATCAATGCAGAATCAAAGTATGTCCATTGAGTCTGAGGGATAAATTTACTAAAGTGAGAGTTTTTAGAAGTGAGTTTTAAAAGTGATGTTGCCCATAGCAATCAATCAGATTCTACTTAACATTTAACTAGCACCTTCTAGAAGATAATAGCTACAATCTGATTGGTTGCTATGGGCAACATCACTTTGAAAACTCACTTCTAAAAACTCTCACTTTAGTAAACTTACTCCTGATAGTACACATATAGGCCCTCATTCAGACCCACTATACGCTCGCAAGCGGGTCGATGGTGGGGCACTGCGCACATGCCGCGAGCGTGCGCAAGCCCCGGAGCGAGTGAGAAATTCACTCACTCCGGGGCTCGCTACAAATGGGGTGGCTGTTGATGTTGTTCGACAGCTCACCCCGTTTTGGAGGTGGGGAGGGGGGCTGGCTGGACATACGGAGACGTTCCTGAAGGAACGCCTGCCATTTGTGGGCGGCCCTACTGACATCACTTGTGATGTCAGTAGTGAGCTTCCTGCTTTGTTAGAGCAGGAAGCTCGCTGGGGCTTGCAGCAGAGGAGACCCTACCACAAGGGTCTTGTCGCAAGCCCGATAGTCGCTATGGTCGCGACCATCACCTGGCCTCTTGCAAAAGCTGTGGGTGGTCACCCACAGCTTAGCAAGCGGCCAGGAGGCCGGCTAAAAAAAAAAGGCGGCTGCCCTCATTCAGAGCGAGTGCTCACTTTTTGCGAGCGGCTCTGAATGAGGTCCATAGTCTGGAGCATGTAACACCACTTAAAATTTATGATACATCATTGTAGCATACAATAATATTGGTAAGTGCCTATTAGGTTCTCAAACTACACATGATGGTTGTTTTTAGCACATGGCATATTGTAATAGAAAATAGAAAATCACAGTATGTACAATTGATAAATTGGTGGATAAGTTTCAGCTTTGCAATGGATGTAAAACTAACCATCACATACACTGAGCTGCCACAGCTAACAAGTGCAGTTAAAAAATAAATATAACATTGGCTGTCCACAAATTGTCAGCTATGACAGATGAGTTGAATATGACACAAACTGAAATTTAATAATTTTTCCTTACCTCTCTTGGGAAAAGGCAACCGCCTTGGTCGTCCTCTGCTAGGTGGAACAGATTGGAATTTGCAAGGACTTTTGTGTCATGTGCTCATCCGGGCCACCCAATTAATACATCTGTGAAGCTATAAATAATGTATAATAATAAAAATGAATAATAAGTTTTGAAATGAAATGCATTGGTACATACTGTATGTAAACAGTATAAAACACTAACTGATAAAAAAAAATGCTTACCAATACTTGTGGTCCACAACAGCCTGTAAAACAATGGAATGCCAGCCTTTTCTATTATAACAATCTGCTGGGTTGTCATGGGGAGCAATGATGGGGATGTGTGTACCATCTATGGTACATGCGCACTGTGGATTTCACACCTCAGGAAACCTTGTATTGTATCCTCTAGGTGTTCTCCTTGCGGCAGATTGATGAACCACTCGTAGAGAGTATCCAGCAATGCCCGCATCACCTGGTACACTATGTTGTAGACTGTGGACATCCCAACTCCAAACAGGCAGGAAAGAGTATGGTACTCTCCTGGGTAAGTATACCACCACAATGCAATGGCTAGCCTCCTGCTTGGCTCTATGGGTCTCCTGAAGTTGGGGGACTCGCCTTCAAGTGCCGGGGACAGTAGGTCCAACAGGTAATAGAATGTCGCACGTGACATACAAATGTGGGCCATCCACTGTACATCCTCAAAAGCTTCCATAGTCACCATGAAAAGCTTTCCATGCTTGCGCTCTTGAGCCCACAATCATCGGTCTGTCAACATGTTCAGTTTGAGAATAGTTGTCACGGTGGAGGATATGAGGCCTCTTCTCCTGCGCAAATATTGCCATTGAGTTATTGCCTTCTCTGCCACAGACTGCACCCTCCTCCTCCTGAAGTAAGTGTACAGTATTCTGCACAGTGGCCCTGATTCAGAGGCACTCGCAAAAAGCGAGCACTCGCTCTGAATCAGGGCGAGCATTTTTTCTTTAGTTGCGGCCTCTTGGCCGCTCACATAGCTGTGGGTTACCACCCACAGCTTATGCGAGCGGCCAGGTGATGGTCAAGATGGTCAAGACCATCGCGACCATCGGGCTTGTGATGAGACCCTTGTGGTAGGGACTTGTTGCTGCAAGCCCAAGTGGAATTCCTGCTCTAATAGTGCAGGAAGTCCACCTACTGACATCACGAGTGATGTCAGTAGGGCCGCCCATAAACAGCAGGCATTCCTGCAGGAACACCTCCATTTGCCCAGTCACCCCATGCCCCGCCTTCCAAATTGACAGCCACCCCTTCTGGATGCGAGAGCCGGAGCGAGTGCTTTTTGCACTCGCTCCGGGGCTTGCGCACGCCACGCATGTGCACTGCCTAACAATCGACCCGCTTGTGAGCGGGTCTGAATTAGGACCAGTGTCAGAAGCTGCATCATACTCTCACTGTCTGAATGTAACAGCAGGAAAGGACAAACACTAATGAGGTCAGGAAAAGACACAGGTAGTCCATTGGCCATGATTGCTGCCATGTCTGCCATCAGGGGGGTACTGCTGGGACTGGAGTCCTGGGCCCAGACACTTGGGGGGCCTGTCTGTCAGCTCCTACCTCCTGCTGCTTCACAAGCCTAGGTAAGCCCTCTAGCATCTCCACCTAACACAGCCGTGGCCCAACACTCCGGGGGCCCGCCTGCTCATAATCCCTTCAGCCGCACAAGCCTAGTGTCTCAAACGTGGAATTTAGGAGCTGTGTTCCCGGACTGGGCCTTGGATCTGTATTACTTGGCGCAGACACTCGCTGGAGGAGGCTTGGCTTAATGAAGTTTCTCCGCATGAGAGGGTGCAGCGAACTGACAGGAGTTTGAGGAATGCGGCAGTAACGAGATAGCTAGGAAGCTACGTGGAGCGGCTGGATAGCCTAGGGTAGACGTTGGTAGCTGAGTGGCTATGTGGAGCGGCTGGATAGCCGTGGGTAGACGTTGGTAGCTGAGTGGCTACGTAGAGCGGCTGGATAGCTGTGGGTAGACGTTGGTAGCTGAGTGGCTACGTGGAGCGGCTGGATAGCCGTGGGTAGAGGTTGGTAGCTGAGTGGCTACGTGGAGCGGCTGGTTAGCCGTGGGTAGACGTTGGTAGCTGAGTGGCTACGTGGAGCGGCTGGATAGCCGTGGGTAGACGTTGGTAGCTGAGTGGCTACGTGGAGAGGCTGGATAGCCGTGGGTAGACGTTGGTAGCTAAGTGGCTACGTGGAGCGGCTGGATAGCCGTGGGTAGACGTTGGTAGCTGAGTGGCAACGTGGAGTGGCTGGATAGCCATGGGTAGACGTTGGTAGCTGAGTGGCTACATGGAGCGGCTGGATAGCCGTGGGTAGATGTTGGTAGCTGAGTGGCTATGTGGAGCGGCTGGATAGCCATGGGTAGACGTTGGTAGCTGAGTGGCTACGTGGAGCGGCTGGTTAGCCGTGGGTAGACGTTGGTAGCTGAGTGGCTTCATGGAGCGGCTGGATAGCCGTGGGTAGACGTTGGTAGCTGAGCGGCTACGTGGAGCGGCTGGAGTGCATTGGGAAGGCTACTTAGCTAAACTAAGAAACTAGTTGCACTGGCAACTTGTGTGAGCATTGGGGATCCTTTTATAGTGGACACTGGGAGCTGACAGGCTGAGAGAGAAGGAGAAGGCTCCTCATTGGTGGTAGTGGAGTCACATGGGCAATCCAAGATGGCCGCACCCATGGACCGGAGGACAGCGCTTCCTGGAGATAGTCAGCGGGGACCAGCGGTGAGCAGGAGCCGGCGTGGGAGCAGCACAGCAGCGGGACCCACCAGAGGACAACAGCGGAGACTGCCTTGGGAGAAGAGGAAGGAGCGTACAGCGCGGGAGCCGAAAGACAGCGCGGGTCAGTGCCCGCACAGGTAAGCGACGGGGTCTGATTCTGGGGTCTCCAGGCCGGCGTGTGACAGTACCCCCTTCTTCAAGAGTGGCCACCGGACACTTCCTTGGTTTATGAGGAAATTTCACATGGAACGCTTTGACCAGACGGGGTGCATGGACATCGGAGGCATTTATCCAGATTCGTTCCTCCGGACCATAATTCTTCCAGTCGATAAGGTATTGAAGACGGTTGTATCGACAATGGGAATCTAAGATTCTGTCAACTTCGAACTCCTCTCCCTGCTGTGTTTGAACACTAGAAGCTTTAGGCAGGACCTTCTGAAATCGGTTTAAGACTAGTGGTTTTAAAAGAGAAATATGGAAGGAACTTGGAATGCGAAGAAATGGAGGAAGCTTTAACTTGTAAGCCACAGGATTCAAGACTTTGATGATTGGGAATGGACCAATGAATAGCGAAGCAAATTTCATCGAGGGTACTCGGAGTCTTTGGTTTCGGGTAGAGAGCCAGACCATATCCCCAGGTCGGAAATTTGGAACCGCTCGTCTTTGGCGGTCAGCAAATCTCTTGTACCGGGCTGACGTTTTAGTCAGAGAGGAACGAACCTTTTCCCAGATGTTGGAGAATCGTTGAAGGGACATTTTGGCCGCAGGCACATCTAATGTGGGAAGAAGAGGGAAATCTGGCACTCGATGATGTTGACCAAAAACTGTAAAAAAAGGAGTTGAGCTGGTGGATGTGTGATAATGATTATTGTGGGCAAATTCGGCCCAAGGAAGAAGTTCAATCCAGTCATCTTGGGAGGAGGAGACAAAAGTGCGCAGGAACTGTTCCAGGTCTTGATTGACCCTTTCGGTCTGACCGTTGGTCTGGGGATGATAAGCGGTAGAAAATTTGAGTTTTACCTGAAGGGCTGAGCAGAGTGACCTCCAGAACTTCGCTACGAACTGTACTCCCCTGTCGGAGATGATCTCTTGAGGAAGGCCGTGGAGCTTGAAGATCTCTTTTATTAAGCTCTGGGCGAGTAGAGGTGCAGACGGAAGCCCAGTAAGTGGTACGAAATGAGCCATTTTAGAAAAACGATCCACGATAACCCAAATTGTGTTGTGGCCCCGAGATGGAGGAAGATCAGAGATGAAATCCATAGATAGGTGAGTCCATGGCTTAGATGGAATTGCAAGAGGTTGGAGTTGACCATGTGGAACCCGCCGAGGTATCTTGTGTTGGGCACATTTGATGCATGAAGACACATAAGACCTGACGTCCTTTTTCATCGAAGACCACCAATAGGACCGCTGGATAAATTCTAGGGTTTTATCCATACCCAGGTGACCAGAGAACCGGGAAGCATGAGCCCAATGCAGTAACCTCTTGCGGAGTTCCGGAGCGACGAAAGTCTTCCCAACCGGGGGTATAGAAGATAATTGGGTAGAGGCGAAGGAAGCGGAATTCAAGATTGGTTGGGGCTGTTCCATGGGTAGATCAGGGTTGCTCGTCATGGAACGGGAGAGTGCGTCGGCTTTGAGGTTTTGTGAACCGGGGCGATAGGAGACTTTGAAGTTAAATCTGGAGAAAAACATTGCCCACCAGGCTTGACGAGGGTTCAAGCAATTTGCAGATTTAAGATAAAGGAGGTTCTTATGGTCAGTAAAAATGGTAATGGGGTAATGAGCTCATTCTAGAAGATATCGCCATTCTTCGAGGGCTAGCTTCATAACGAGTAACTCTTGATCTCCAATGGTGTAGTTCTTCTCTGTAGGCAAAAACTTCCGGGAAAAGAAACCACAGGGATGAAGTTTTTCATCATTAAATCGCTGGGAGAGCACTGCACTGACACCTTCAGAGGATTCGTCCTCCTCCAGGATAAAGGGCCGGGTGGAGTCTGGTTGCTTTAAGATGGGAGCGGAGATGAAGGCTTGTTTAAGAAGTTGAAATGCAGAGGTAGCTTTGATGGGCCATATAGTTGGATCTGCTCCCTTGCGGGTGAGGGCTGTAATCGGAGCTACCAGAGTCGAGAAACCTTTTACAAACTTGCGATAGTAATTGGCAAATCCTAGGAATCTTTGTATGGATTTTAAGGAAGAAGGAAGAGACCAATCAAGAATGGCTTGTAGTTTTGACGAATCCATTTGAAGGCCTGTTCCGGAGATAATGTATCCCAGGAATGGTACACTTGAGACCTCAAACAGACACTTCTCTAATTTGCAAAACAGTTGATTGGACCGCAACCTCAGAAGGACTTGTTTGACCTGGTCTCGATGAGTTTGGAGGTCTTGAGAAAAAATCAAAATGTCGTCTAAGTAAACGACCACACACTTGTCCAAGAGGTCCCGGAAGATTTTATTGATGAAAAACTGGAAGACGGCCGGAGCATTACAGAGGCCGAAGGGCATAACGAGATACTCGTAGTGCCCATCCCTGGTGTTGAAGGCCGTTTTCCATTCAACGCCTGGACGGATACGTATTAAATTATAGGCTCCTCTTAGGTCGAGTTTGGAAAAAACTGTGGCTCCCTTGACTCTGTCAAATAACTCTGTAATGAGAGGAAGAGGGTAGCGATTCTTAATAGTTATTTCATTAAGACCCCGGTAGTCAATACACGGGCGCAAGCCACCATCTTTTTTTTTAACGAAGAAAAATCCAGCCCCTGCTGGAGACGTGGAAGGTCGAATTAAGCCTTTATTTAAGTTTTCCGTAATGTACTCCGACATGGCCTGAGTCTCAGGGAGAGATAGAGGATAGGTTCGGCCCCTAGGAGGATTCTTCCCGGGAATCAGATCTATGGGACAGTCCCAATCACGATGGGGAGGTAACAGGTCTGCGCTCTGTTTGCTAAAGACGTCCTGAAACCCATCGTAGGCTTTGGGCAGGTCTGTAGAATCCCGTACAACTGAAGATCTGATAGGTATTACCCGCTGAAGGCAACCTTTGAAGCAATTGGAACCCCAGGAGATTATTTGCATGGTGGTCCAATCGATTTGAGGTGAATGTCTCTGTAGCCAGGGTAATCCGAGGACTAAAGAATGAGAGGCTTTGGGAATCACTAGGAAGGATAGTTGTTCAGAATGGAGCACCCCAATGGTAAGTTTAAGTGGTGTTGTACGATGGGTGATGGTTCCACTAGAAATGCGACTACCATCGATGGCGGTTAAAGTGATGACTCGAGGCAATGCTTCCATGGGGATTTGATGCTTCTGGACAAATTCAGTAGTGACAAAGTTCTCTGCCACTCCGGAATCCAGGAGAGCTAATACAGCTTTGGAACCTCGAGGACACTTTAAATGAGCCTGGATGGTGGAATCAGACTTCCTTTGTGATTCAATGGCAACTCCTAACTTAACCTCTCTTTCATAAGTTAGGAGGAGGCATTTCCCGGACAAATGGGGCAAGTTTTAATTAAATGTTTAGGAGATCCGCAGTACATACAGAGGTTCTGCCTCCACCTTTTCTGACGCTCCTCAGCCGATAAATGAGAGCGATTGACCTGCATGGGTTCTTCGCCCAGAGGAGGAGAGGGTAAGCGGAAAACTGGACGTGGCCTTCCACGATCAAATCTGCCTCTTTCCAAGGCACGCTCCCTGTGACGGAGATCCACCTTGTTGCAGAGGGAGATTAACCCATCCAAACTGGTTGGAAGGTCACGGGAAGCTAGGTCGTCTTTGAGCCTTTCAGAAAGGCCACTCCAGAAGGCAGCGATGAGGGCATCCTCGTTCCAATTGAGTTCTGAAGCCAGAGTCTGGAACTGGACTACGTATTGGCCGACGGTCCTGCTGCCCTGACGGAGGTGTAGAATATCAGCTGATGCGGAGGTGGTTCTTCCGGGTTCATCAAAGATTTTGCGAAATGTAGCAACAAATTCGGGGTAGTTGGAGAGCAGGGGATCCGACTTCTCCCAAAGGGGTGAGACCCAATCGAGTGCTTGGCCAGAGAGTAGAGAGATGATATATGCCACCCTGGTTCTGGCCGTCTGAAAGTTGGCGGATTGTAGCTCGAATTGGATTTCGCATTGATTTAAAAAAACCCTGCATAATTTGGGGTTGCCATCGAACTTGCTCGGAGAGGAGAGCTGAAGACGAGCAGGAGGTAGAACCGGAGGAGCAGGTGACACCACAGGAGGAGAGGCGGTTTGGGAGCCAGGTGGAGCGGGATGAGCCAGTAAGGACTGAATGTTGTCCAGGCATGACGACATATCTTGGATAAATTGGATCAGCTGAGCCTGAGAGGTCTCCTGTCTTTCCAGATGGGATAGTACATCCTGCGAGGCTTCTATCCCAGATCCTTGACCACTTGCCGAGTCCATCTGGCCAGTGCAAACTGTAACAAATGTGGAATTTAGGAGCTGTGTTCCCGGACTGGGCCTTGGATCTGTATTACTTGGCGCAGACGCTCGCTGGAGGAGGCTTGGCTTAATGAAGTTTCTCCGCATGAGAGGGTGCAGCGAACAGACAGGAGTTTGAGGAATGCGGCAGTAACGAGATAGCTAGGAAGCTACGTGGAGCGGCTGGATAGCCTAGGGTAGACGTTGGTAGCTGAGTGGCTACGTGGAGCGGCTGGATAGCCGTGGGTAGATGTTGGTAGCTGAGTGGCTACGTAAAGCGGCTGGATAGCCGTGGGTAGAGGTTGGTAGCTGAGTGGCTATGTGGAGCGGCTGGATAGCCCTGGGTAGACGTTGGTAGCTGAGTGGCTACGTGGAGTGGCTGGATAGCCGTGGGTAGACGTTGGTAGCTGAGTGGCTACGTGGAGCGGCTGGATAGCCGTGGGTAGACGTTGGTAGCTGAGTGGCTACATGGAGCGGCTGGTTAGCCATGGGTAGACGTTGGTAGCTGAGTGGCTACGTGGAGCGGCTGGATAGCCGTGGGTAGATGTTGGTAGCTGAGCGGCTACGTGGAGCAGCTGGAGCGCAGTGGGAAGGCTACTTAGCTAAACTAAGAAACTAGTTGCACTGGCAACTTGTGTGACCATTGGGGATCCTTTTATAGTGGACACTGGGAGCTGACAGGCTGAGAGAGAAGGAGAAGGCTCCTCATTGGTGGTAGTGGAGTCACATGGGCAATCCAAGATGGCCGCGCCCATGGACCGGAGGACAGCGCTTCCTGGAGATAGTCAGCGGGGACCAGCGGTGAGCAGGAGCTGGCGTGGGAGCAGCACAGAAGCGGGACCCTCCAGAGGACAACAGCGGAGACTGCCTTGGGAGAAGAGGAAGGACCGTACAGCGCAGGAGCCGGAAGATAGCGTGGGTCAGCGCCCGCACAGGTAAGCGACGGGGTCTGATTCTGGGGTCTCCAGGCTGGAGTGTGACACCTAGGGAGGGAGGTATGCCCTCCCACTCCATCCTCCTTACAGAGCAGCAGCCAGAAACTCAGGGGGCCCTGACCGCTCCTAGTACAGCTACCCACCAATGCTACACAGTCGACTCACCATTACTACCACTGTGCCACCCAGCAAGACCATAGAGAGCTGGCAGGGTGGCACAGTTCCCTCTACCTGCAGGAGTGCTGGGGGAGTGACGCTGACCTTGTGACATCACGTTGCGCTCCCTGCCGAAGAGAGGAGCTGTCAGCTGCGCAGGAGTCCCAGACCAGCAAACGTAAGGGGGACAACAGGATGGAAAGACAAGGGGGTGGAAAGGGTTGCAAGTGGCTTGAAAGATGGGGGCAGGTAGCTGGATATACAAGGGGGCAGGTGGCTGGAAAAACAAGGAGCAGGTGGCTTGAAAGATGGGGCTGGAAAAACAAGGGGGCAGGTGGCTTTAAAGATGGGCAGGAGGCTGGAAAAACAAAGGGGCAGGTGGCTGGATATACAAGGGGGCAGGTGGCTTGAAAAACAGGGGCAGGAGGCTGGAAAAACAAGAGGGCCGGTGGTTGGATATACAAGGAGGTAGGTGGCTTGAAAGACAGGGGCAGGAGGCTGGAAAAACAAGTGGGCAGGTGGCTTGAAAGATGGGGACAGGAGGCTGGAAAAACAAGGGGCAGGTGGCTGGAAAAACAAGGGCATGTAGCTTGAAAGACGAGGGCTGGAGGCTGGAAAGACAAGGGGGTAGAAGGCTGGAAAGATAAGGGGGAAGGTGACTTGAAAGACAAGGGGGCAGGAGGCTGGAAAGACAAGGGGGTAGGTGGCTTGAAAGACAAGTAGGCTGAAAGGGGGCAGGAGGCTGGATAGACTGTGACAGGAGGCTGGAAAAACAAGGGCAGGTGTCTTGAAAGACAGAGGCAGTAGGCTGGAAAGACAAGGGGGCAGGAGGTTGGAAAGACAAGGGGGCAGGAGGCTGGAAAGACAAAGGGCAGGAGACTGGAAAGACCAGGAGGATGGAAAAGACAATGGGCAGAAAGGGGGCAGGAGGCTGGAAAGACAAGGGGGCTTAAAGGGGACAGGAGACTGGAAAGACAAAGGGCAGGGGATAAAAAGACAAGGGGTGAAAGGATGGAAAGACAAGGGGGCAGAAGGCTGGATTGCCATAAGGCAGGAAGCTCAGGTGACATGGGGCAGGAGGTGACATGGATCAGGAGACTAGAATGATATGAAGTAGTAGGCTTGAATGACACAGTGAGCTGAAGGTGAAACAGAACTGGAGGCAACACAGGGCAGGGGGAAGGAGAGAAACAGGAGGCTAGAGGGGACATGGGGAGGAGGTTGGAGGTGACACAGGGAGCAAGAAGCTGGAATGCTGCTGGGATCTGGAGGTGATACAGAGAGTAGGAGGCTGCAGTAAACATGAGGCTGGAAGTTGGAATGGTGCAGGGACCTGGAGGTGACATAGGGAGCAGGAGGCTGCAGATGACATGGGGTATGTAGCTGAAAGACAAGGGGATAGATGGGATGTGGAGCAGGAGGCAGGAGTGACACATGGGACACAGGTGGCGAGTCTTTTTGAACCTGATTTGTATGATAATGACATTAATTATATTCCTACACAAACAGGCATCTTCCGGACAATCGGATTTCCTACATGAATTGGGAATACCGACTGAAGACACCGTCTGCTCAGGGAGGATCATTGCAGAGAAACCACCATATAGGTAAGATCAGGTGTATTTTTATTTCATATTCACATGCTGTGCCTGTGCCAAATATATTAGAATTGCACATAATACATGAAGTGCCAGGATTTTGGAATTACAGAGAGAGAATCCAATGAGCTACAAAACAAAAGAAAGCAATTCCACAGATAACATCTTTTGTGTTGCAGCTCATTGCTCTGTTCTCTCTCTGCAATTCCAAAACCCCAGCACATGTACCATGTACCATGTGCAATTCTATTTGGTGCAGGTACTATGCAAACAGTCCAGTCATAGTGATCCCTTCTCATCCTGTCCAGTGCCCCCCACCATCTGACTGACTGCCCCATCCAATTTTCTACCCCCTGCCCTGCCCAACCAGCCCACTGCCTCCATCTAACTGCCCCTCAGCAAGAACCCACCCAGCAAGTCCAATCGCAGTGTCCCGCCATCATTCAGCCCAGTGTACTCCTTCTCCAGCCTAGTGTTCCCCCCTCCCACCACCATCTCACTGCCCTCTTTCCATCCAGTCCAGTGCCCCCCTATATATCACCCACTGCCTTTCACCCTCTACCTGGCATCACCCACTGCCTCTCCCTGTCATCCAATGCCTGTCACCCTATCCCCAGCATCCCCCACTGCCTCTCCCTGACAGTCTCTCCCTTGCGTCACCCTCTGCCTCTCCCATGCATCACTATCTCCCCATCACCCTCTCTCCTATCACCCTCTGCCCTCTACAAGGCATCACCCTGTCACCTTCTGCATCTCCCTATCACCCACTGCCTCTTCCAGTCACCCTGTCCCTGGCACCCACTGCCTCTTCCCATCACCCTCTCCCTGTCACCTTTTCCTGTAACTCACTGCCTCTCCCTATCATCCTATATGTTACCCACTACATCTCCCTGTCATCCTCTACGTTACCCAATGCCTCTCTCTGGTGTCACCCATTGCCTCTCCAACAAGGGCATGGCTTGTGGATACAGCATTCCCTTTGAGGCCATGCCCCTTTCCCAGGGATGCGCGCAAAAAGCCCATCCCTTCCGTCATGGTGCCCCACTGTCATTTTGTTCTGGATCTGCCCCTGCTCGTGGGTCACTGCTCTCGCAGCCGCCCAAGGACTCCCTCCTGCTCCACCTCCTACCTATGTCATGCCTGTCCTGCTCAATAAAGCATTTCTTGTTGGCTGGCATGACGGCTGTCATAACATCACGCTGTGTCACTGAGTAAGAGAGGAGACGCGGCATGTGAGGACTGGGGAGTAGTTAGAATGGAGTAGGAAGAAGAGTGTGGTAACTAAGGTAAGTGTATGGGGTTGGGGGGGTGCTGCCTATCTTGGCAGTCCCGGGCCAAATAATTTCTGATGGCAGACCTGATTGCTGTAATGCTGTGAGCAGTCCCCATCCCTCCCTTTTGTTCCCATTTGTGACCTCATCTATGTGAGCCTGTAAAACAGGGATGGGGAACCTCAGGCCCGAGGGCCGTATAAGGCATGTGGAATCATTTGGTGTGGTGCTCTGAGCTTTTTTCTGCTAGCCTCATCTGGAAAGCAAGTTGCCTAGAATAGTACCCTGCAGCCAGACTCTATGCAGCAGTGCCACCTGGAGTGTCCTTAGGATGCTTCAGAAAGTCACACCGCTGCCCTTACAACTCCCCGGGGGAGCATCCTCTGAATGCTCCGGGAATTGCTATATTCACCGGTGATTGTGGCCACACCCATGTGTGACATCACACAGACGGGGCGTGTTCTGCACCAGGCCTGTGAATAATGTTAATATATCAAAATGGCCCTCAGCAGAAAAAAGGTTCCCCACCCCTGCTGTAAAAAGTATATTTTTAATGACATCCATAGGGTTTTACAGAGCTGTCCAGGGTTCAGTGTGAACAGGGCTGACCCAGGAATAACCCAGGTCGAAGGTGCAGTGTGAAAGGAGTCTTTCCTGGGTCACAGGCAGGTTGAACCCGGCTTCTAAATCCCAGGTCGGAGACGAGTTTGCGATGTAAAAGGGGTATAAGTAAAGAGATTTAAAATGATGCCAAAAATGTGCTTGTTTTTTAAAGAAAATTAAAAGAATATGGTCAGCATCTTATTTATGAAAAAGTTTGTCGCTGATGTAAAACCTTTGACATTGCTATCATTTAATAAAAAACATTTTGGATGCACTTTGCCTTGTTATTCTTTTGCTACACATTGCTCCTGTGCTTTTAGTTGGCATGCTTATTAATTTAATATGGCATCTTCTTTGTAAAAAAAATATTATAAAAGATAGTAAAAGCATAGATGTGTCTTTAAAAAGATATATGTCTGAAATGTAGAATTAATGTAATCATTCCAATTCTGTGAACAAGCAAACAAGGCAAGTTGTCTATTTTTTGGGGGAGAGAAATGTTTCATTGTGACCTTTTTACTTTCCAGCATAGTGTAAGTAACAGTATTCTTTGAAAGTAGTACAGCAACATCTTTCTGTTCACTGCATGTCAAATTGTTTATTTTAATTGGCTTATCTAGAACACTTTCTGACAAATATACAAATAAATGTTTGCCAAAATGTCCTTGCTTTTCTCTTCAAACATAAAAGTACTAGATTTAATTAATTCAGAGATTCTACTCATCTGAATTATTCTCTGAGGAATGTTCAAAATGATATATTAATATCTAAAATGTATTTTCATTGTAATGTGTAAAGTGACAATTCTTGTTGCCACCTATCCTAACTAGCTCACATTTAGCTAATGTATATATATATATATATATATATATATATATATATATATATTATAAGGGCTGAATTGAATAAACTGGACTTTCCCATAGAGAAGTTCTGAGAGAGGGAAATGGTGTTCAAGGAGCTACACCTCAAAAGCTATTGAACGTACTGAGCTGAAATTTGACATGGACGGGTTGAACTGTGGCTCAGTGCCGCATGCCAAATTTAAGGGCAAAAATATTAATGAGTATTTGGGAACAATCTAAAGTTGAAACTGTCAGTTTTTGCTGCCACTTTCAGTTAGGACCACTTTTCTGCTTTTGTCTATGGGGGATTCTTGGGAAGGCATGTCAGGGCAGAGGACGTATTAGGACTTGGGGTTTGTTTTATTAGGTAGCTCTTGTTCCAGTGTAGGTGCTTTTGTGGTTTATTTAATTGAAGAAGTTACCATTTCTAACTATTAGCCCACAAATGCTCCATTATATAGATAGGGAATGTCAATATGCTGTCCAGTGGGTTCACCTGGGTAGTGGGCATCAGAGGCAGCGGGCGCTAACAGTGGTGGAACCCAGCAAAGGAAATGGGTTTTAGTGGCGACGAGACCCAACTGAGTAGTGGGCGCTAACGGTGGAGGAGATTCAATGGCAGTGCAGCCGTTGGTGGCAGCAGGACGCAGCAGTGGTAGATGCGATGGTGGAAGGCCTGGATCCCAAAAGCCCTGGTTGGTTGGTGCCTACCAGGTGAAGATGCAGGAACCCCTGGTGGCTTGGCACCCGCCAGGTGAAGATGCTGGAAGCCCTGATGGGTTGGCACCTGCCAGGTGAAGACGACAGAAGTCATGGGTGGGCAGAGGCCATGAAAAATAGATTAAAAGTTGCCATACCACAAGCAAAGATGCGGGAAGCCCTGGTGGTTGACGCCCACCAGTTGAAGATACTGGGAGTCCTGGTGGGTTGGCACCCGCCAGTCAAAGATTCCAGAAGCCCTGTGTGGGTGGCGGCCATGAAAAAGAGCTTAAAGTCTGAAATCCCCGAAGGTGAAGACACCGTAAAAGTCCTGGGGGAGGTGGCAGCTATGTAAAAGAGCATAAAGGCTGCCGCACCCCCAAGTGAAGGTGCAGCAAAGTAAATTGTTAAAACATTTCTTGTTATAATTTAATTTTAATATTTAGTTTAGAGGGTTACTATAGGTACCAGTGGGCCCTTAATGCTCTGCTTGCTGCAGGGGAAGCTTGCTGGGACCTGTAGTTCTACTGCAAAATATAATATTGTATCTCTTTATTTACACTACAAAATCAACCCAGCACCTACCGCCCAGGGGTGCCAGGGATAGCCCCAGGCTATCAGCCCAGGCCTGGGGTGCCCTGGAGAGTGGAACCCCTTTATTGGGGGGTCCCTACCTCCTCAGAGATCCCTGGACTGGGCTGACTAGTGGTCAGAGTTAATGCTTTGGCTGGGTGACTCAGTGAAAGGGTTCACCTGGCTGAGGCTTTATCCCCCCACTAGTTATGGAAAATACGGGGGACCACTACTATTTTTGTCCCCTGTATTTTCAAAACCAGGACCAACTCAGAAAAGCCTTGTGCTGGTTGTGCTCAATACAGGGGACCCATATGTTGTTTTTTCTCTGTATTTTCACAACCAGGACCGGCAGTGAAAAACCCAGGGCTGGTTGTGCTTTGAGTGGGCACGTCATTTTTATTTTTATTTTACACAAATTCAATTTTTAATACAGATGAATGGATGTATCTCACTGAAATGTCCAAGCAATTGTGTCTTATTGATTTTATTTTCTCAGATGCATGCCCAGCGCCAGTGAGCCCCTCTGTCACCCACTGATGCCCCTGCACAGCCCCACTGCAGCCACTACTCCACACCCCCACTGCTGCCACAGCCCCACACACCTGCAGCCCACCCTCACAGTCATCTCTCCCTTTTGCAGCCCCAAAATAACTCCTGTGTGCTGTCCCCTCTTACATCTGCACCTGTACCATTTTGTTGCCCTTCTTCCCTGCAGGTGGCCCGGTTTGCTACTCCAAACCCTGATGGTTAATAAATTTTAAAAAAGCAATGAAATTTCATAGACAAAAAACCTTACAGTTTCATATGTCCCATTAAGGTTTCTTAGACATGATCTGAAATTTCACAAATCCTATAGAATTTCTGCCAATCAAACTTAAAAAAGCAATGAAATTCCAATCATTATTATAATGTGTAAGCGAAATTGAAGATTCCCAGCAACTGCAAAGAAGAACTCAATATAATTAGACAAACTCCAGTATCAGTTGATGCAGTTAAAAGATGTCTGTATAGGTCTAAATGGTTGCATAGCTTGCAGAAAACCATTGCTAAGGTCTGTAAATAAAGTAAAATGCTTTTGATGGGCCAAGGAAAACTGGTTTTAGACACCGGATCGGTGTCAAAGAGTATTTTGGACCGATGAGTCCAAATTTAAACTTTTCAGAACCAGAAGTTATCTGTATGTTCGAATAATGGTCAGAGAACGTGTGTTAGATAATTGTATAAGACATACAGTTAAATGATTTGGGGTGGTTTTGGTGGAGGAAAGGTTGTAGATTTAGTTCAAATATCATTAACTATGGATAAGAAATGATACCACTAGTATTTTAGAACATCATGCTGTACCAAGTGGAACTCAAAATATTGGCAAGGGATTCATGCAACAAGATAACAACCCTAAGCACACATCTAAACTGTGTATCAATTATTTGAAAAGTAAAGAAAAGCAGAAAGTTCTACAAATTATGACATGGCCTCTTCAGTCACCTGATCTCAATCCCATTGAGAAACTCTGGAATGAACTAGACAGAAAATTTTGCATAATGGCTTCAACAAATACTAAAAACATATGGGAATGTCTGAGCGAGGCCTGGAAAGGTACAACTTACGGAACTTTAGAAAAGTTGGTTTCTCAAGTTCCCAAATTATGTTATGCCAAAGGAGAACACATTGATGAATGATCTGAAATTAACCTTTTGCTATAAAATGATAAATCATTTTGATAATTTAGTTACAATATCATGTGAAACATTATTATGAATAAATATTTTAATTAATTCACTACATTTTGTCTTTATTATCAATTATTTTCATTGACCAAAGACTTTTGCATGCTAGTGTACAGTATATGTATATACTCCTTCATAAGTGCAGCACTCCTGGAACACTTTAAATGAACTCGCAGCATCAGCACTAGCTCCAGCAATGTTTCAGTTCTTTATTCAAATGGAACTTTAATCAGGCTATTAAAATAACTTAAAATCATCTTACCTAATAAACACTCATCAAGTGGATGCCTTTCCCGAAGGCAGAACCGCTCACCCGGCCGGTCGGTGCATAATTGATGACATCACCACAGTGATGAGTCATCAGTGCATAACACCATGACAATGTCACAGCAATAAAGACAATCATGATAATTCAATAGTATATTGGCTAAGCATAACCTCAATAGAAACCTAATACAAAATATCAATATATACATAAAGACTAAAGTCTGCACAATTATATAGTCTGTAAATGATTATTAATTTAATATCAACACCTAAGTCACTCTATCTGCCTACAAAGGATGACATAATTTCATGGATGTATATTACAACTAGCTACCCTAAACCTAAATGGTCATTCAGACCCATAGGGACAAGTGTCCCCAAACTGAATATCCAACAGGGCTCTAACTGTAATAGTTTGAGTCCCCTGTTGCCTCCACATATCTAGGGTAGAACATAGTCTATCATCCTATATCATAGTGATGATAGTGTATGTGGCTTTGTACAAAAGTGATAAGCAAGCGGTTGCTCGCTATTACCACTAGTTAAAGCTGCTCTAATAGCTGAGCGATGTGCAGCCATTTGTTCTTTAAATTACCTCTCTGTTTTCTCTATGTACAAGAGGCCACATTGGCATATGATTTGATAAATCACAAACTTGAAGTTACAGGTTAATCTATAGTTAATGTAGTATGTTCTATGAGAATGTGGTTAGTTGAATGTATCCCCACAAAACAAGTATTTACACATGGTTCTTGTACATTTAAAACTACCTTTGTTAGCAGTCAGAAAATTAGTGCTGGCAATGCTGGTATTATCCGTAATATCAGTTTTTACAAAAACATCAGAGATTATTGCCCCTTCTATAACTGGGCATGAGCCTGTGATTATTCAATTTAAGATTTATATCTGACTGCACCATGGGTCATAATTTTTTGGGAGTTTGGAAAGTCCCTTTGCATTGACTGTGTGCTAAGACAGTCCAAAATCCACATAGGAAAGCCGCACCAACTGCAACCCCAAATGCTGCCAAACATCGCTGGCTGGGACTCACTGGCAGTTGGTGTGGCTCCCACTTTCACATACTTTGCACATAGTCACTGCAGTGGGAGTCTCCAAACTGCCTGTGTTCTGTGTGTATATATATATATATATATATAAGGGGTGAGCGGGTTCGGATTTCTGAAATCCGAACCCCCCCGAGCCCCCGATCCGAGGCCGATCCGAGTCAGGCTCGACTTTTCCCGCCTGACTCGGATCTGAAATCGAGGCAAAACGTCATCATCCCGCCTTCCGGGTCTCACGGGTTTTGGATCCTATATAAGGTACCCGCGTCGGCGCCATTTTCTGTGGACAGTGAAGAGGGAGGGTGGGAGTTAGGGCTGGCTGGGCTGTGTAGTGTAGTGTAGTGCAGTGTAGTGTTGTGCTATGCTGTGCTGCGCTGTGCTGCTGTTGTCCATAAGGGCTGTGTCCACTCCTTCAAAGTCAATAGGGGCTGGCTGGACTGTGTTGTGCAGTCAGTTGTCCATAGGGGCTGTGTCCACTCCAAAGTCCTGTGCAGTGTCCCAGTCCTAAAGGGGTGCTGTAGTGTTGTCCAGGGGTTGCTCTGTCCATCAGGGGTGCTCCCCCCCAAGTGCAAAAAATATATTTTTTTTTTCTGTGTTTGTGAATTGTGTGCACTGTGGCTGCACGTGCAACAACAAAGGAGCAGCGCCAAGCATGCGCCTGTGTCCCATTAGTAAAGGGCCGGCTGGCTTGTCCGTTAAAGGGTGCTGTAACCCCCAAAGTACACATCAAACAAAAAAATATATATTTTCTGTGTTTGTGAATTGTGTGCACTGTGGCTGCACATGCATCAACAAAGGAGCAGCGCCAAGCGTGCGCCTGTGTCCCATAAGTAAAGGGCCGGCTGGCTTGTCCGTTAAAGGGTGCTGTAACCCCCAAAGTACACTCCAAACAAAATAAAAAAATATTTTCTGTGTTTGTGAATTGTGTGCGCAGTAGCCGCACGTGCATCAACAAAGTAGTGCCAAGCGTGCGCCTGTGTCATAAGTAAAGGGCCGGCTGGCTTGACCATTAAAGGGTGCTGTAACTCTCAAAGTACACTCCAAACAAAATAAAAAATATTTTCTGTGTTTGTGAATTGTGTGCACTGTGGCTGCACGTGCATCAACAAAGGAGCAGCGCCAAGCGTGCGCCTGTGTCCCATAAGTAAAGGGCCGGCTGGCTTGTCCATTAAAGGGAGCTGTAACCCCCAAAGTACACTCCAAACAAAATAAAAAAATATTTTCTGTGTTTGTGAATTGTGTGCACTGTGGCTGCACGTGCATCAACAAAGTAGTGCCAAGCGTGCGCCTGTGTCATAAGTAAAGGGCCAGCTGGCTTGACCGTTAAAGGGTGCTGTAACCCCCAAAGTACACTCCAAACAAAATAAAAAAATATTTTCTGTGTTTGTGAATTGTGTGCGCTGTAGCCGCACGAGCTTCAACAAAGTAGTGCCAAGCGTGCGCCTGTGTCATAAGTAAAGGGCCAGCTGGCTTGTCCGTTAAAGGGTGCTGTAACCCCCAAAGTACACTCCACACAAAATAAAAAATATTTTCTGTGTTTGTGAATTGTGTGCGCAGTAGCCGCACGTGCATCAACAAAGTAGTGCCAAGCATGCGCCTGTGTCATAAGTAAAGGGCCAGCTGGCTTGACCGTTAAAGGGTGCTGTAACCCACAAAGTACACTCCAAACAAAATTAAAAAAAAATTTCTGTGTTTGTGAATTGTGTGCACTGTGGCTGCACGTGTATCAACAAAGGAGCAGCGCCAAGCGTGCGCCTGTGTCCCATAAGTAAAGAGCGGCTGGCTCGTTTCTTAAAGGGTGGTGTAACCCACAAAATGCACTACTCTCCAGCAAAAATAAAAAAAATATTTTCTGTGTTTGTGTGCGCCTTAGCCGCACGTATATATCAAATCAATATAACATAAATGGAGGACCAAATTTTCTCCGATAAAAATAAAATAGGGAAAGATCAAGAACCACCTCCTCCTAGTGCTGAAGCTGCTGCCACTAGTCATGACATAGACGATAACATGCCATCAACGTCGTCTGCCAAGGCCGATGCCCAATTTTATAGTAGAGGCCACATACAATCCCAAATGACAAAGTTCAGGAAAATTACCTTAAAAAAAACATTTAAATCATCTGAAGAGAAACGTAAACTTGCCAATATGCAATTTATGACACGGAGTGGCAAGGAACGGCTAAGGTCTTTCCCTATGACTAGTGTGTGTCATAGTAGTATGACTAGTATGTTCATGCCTAGTGGTTCAGCTTCACATGACGATGGAAGCCCTCCTCCCGCTAAAAAAATCAAATGAGTTAAGCTGGCAAAAGCACAGCAAAGAACTGTGCATTCTAAGAAGATATCACAAATCCCCAAGGAGAGTCCAAGTGTGGTGGTGTTTGCGATGCCTGACCTTCCCAGCACTGGACGGGAAGAGGTGGCTCTTTCCACCATTTGCATGCCCCCTGCAAGTGCAGAAAGGAGCACCCACAGTCCACTTGCTGATATGCAAATTGAAGATGTCACTGTTGAAGTACAACAGGATGAGGATACTGGTGTAGCTGGCACTGAGGAGGAAGTTGGTGAGGAGGATTCTGATGGTGATGTGGTTTGTTTAAATCAGGCTCCGGGGGAGACAGTTGTTGTCCGTGGGATGAAAAAGCCCATCACGGTCATGCCTGGGCAGAAGACCAAACATTCCACCTCTTTGGTCTGGCAATATTTCTATCCAAATCCGGACAACAACTGTCTTGCCATATGTACCATATGTAAAGGTGAAATAAGTAGGGGTAGGGACATTAACCACCTAGGAACATCCTCCCTTATACGTCAACTGCAGCACATTCATAAAAAGTTACTGTCAAGTTAAGAAACTTTGGGTAAGACTGTAAGCAGTCCAGGGACACCTAAATCCCTTTTTCCTGTTTTATCCAAGGAATCGGTGGATGAGGAGGATGAGGACGACATCTTGCCTCCGTAGAGCCAGTTTGTGCAGGGACACATTAATTGCCAGCTTGTTTTGTGGGGGCCCAAATGAACCAATCATTTCAGCCACAGTCATGTGGCAGACCCTGGCGCTGAAATGATTGGTTTGTTAAAGTGTGCATGTCCTATTTATACAACCATAAGGGTGGGTGGGGACAATTCCATCTTGCACCTCTTTTTTTTCTTTGCAGTATGTACTGTTTGGGGCCTAGTTTTTCAAACTGCCATCCTGTCTGCCACTGCAGTGTCACTCCTAGATGGGCCATGTGTTTGTGCCGCCCACTCGTGTCGCTTAGCATAGTCATAGCCAGCTACCTCGGTGCAACCTTTTGGCCATAAAAACAATATTGTGAGGTGTGAGGTGTTCAGAATAGACTGGAAATGAGTGGAAATTAATGTTATTGCGGTTACTAATTGGATAGGAGCATAAAAACCCACAAATTCTGTGATTTTAGCTGTTTTTATGCTTTTTGTCAAAAAAATACAAATCCAAAACACAAAACCCAGAACCAAAAACACGGAAGGGTGGTTTTGGCAAAACCAATCCAGATCCAAAACACGAAAACACGAAGAAAGATCCAGTTCCAAAACCAAAACACAAAACACGAAAAGTGGCCGGTGCACACCCCTAATATATATATATATATATATATATATATTAGGGATGTGCAGGCTCGGTTCTACTCGGTTCCGTTCGGTTCTTTTTACCGGATCTTATTGGGTTTCAGCTGTCACGAGTTTTGGATAGCCAATAAGATTCGGTAAAAAGAACCGAACGGAACCGAGTAGAACCGAGCCTGCACATCCCTAATATATATATATATATATATATAGATATATAGATATATATATTATATATATATATATATTATATACAGGTGATGGTAGCAGACTGGCACTCTGTTTAATAATGTTCACTCACTCCGGTGCCCTCTGAACATCCAATTTCTACCAAACACCAAGCAGTGGCACTCGGAGTCTTCCAGCAAATGTAAAAAGGTTTTTACTGTGAAACAATCACATAACCAAAACCAACATTTCGGGACAAACAAGTCCCTTTGTCAAGGTGTGTGTACTGTATACACAACTGAAATTGATCATGCTTACACCAGCATTTACTATGCCAACTTTGACATGCATATACTGTTTTATCAAGACAAGCCAATGTCCTGATAAAAAGAGTTCAGCCCCTGAAACATTGGCATAGTTAATGCTGCTCAAAGCGACATTATTTTCAGTTGGAAGCATGGAGTGCCATCAACCTCTCTAATGTATGAATTGTAATCAGGGAAAGGCACTCGGCACTGTTGCAGTATTTATCATGGGAAATGCTACTATACAGTATATATATATATAAATATATATATATATACACACACACACACAAAACAGGTCCTTCCAATTCGTCACTCCTGCTGTGTGTATATATAGTATATTGCCCCAGTCAATGTAATATGCAGAACTTTAGGTAGTAGAATTAAGTAGAAACCATACTTTGCACTACATTTATGGGCTACGTAGAGCCCTGTCCTCATAATTATAACCAGTCAACAAATGTGAAAAGGCAAGCTTACCTTATATCCCTTCATAAAATGTGTATCAGCATCTCCTTGAGCATGCCCAGCAGTGACGTCTGCTACAGGTGCCAGGCTGTTACCATTGCAACTCCAGACGCTACCTCCTGCTCCGGTGCTGCATGAAACAATAAAAGACACCCAGTGAATACATGGAAACTAAACTAATGGAACAGGATCAAAACATGTCAAATACAAAATCACAGAAAATGGGAGGCATATAACTACCAATACTCAGATCTGACCTACGAATATGGAATAGAATCAAAGCATAGTTAAATACAAAATCATTGAAATTAAAGGTGCCCACACACATCCCGATGTCCTCACGATACGATTTTATGGCCAATTTCCTCATGAACTTTCACGGGAGCTCCCTTGCCATCGTGATAACGATTTTGGAAAAAAGCCACCCAATCTGTCTTACGATCTCACGATCTATCGGATCGTACGCATCGTCAGATTGGCCATAACAAATCGTGAGTTAAAAAAAAAATAAAACAGGCTCTTGACTATTGGTGGGAAATTTAAATAGCCATAACAATGGGAGGGGCTAGCTAGGGAGTATAAAAACCAGGCACCCTTTAAACTGTGTACATTCTGCTCTGCTACTAGATGAGGCTAGGTGTATTCCTGCTGAATCCTGTACATTGCTACTGTGCTCTTTGTATTTGGCTTGCCTTTTACAAAGTTTATTCTACCTGCAAGTGTGTGCTACCTACCTGCATTCTATCCTGTTCCTGAATTCTGTACTGATGCGTCCCTATCAGTATAGAGTGTTTGTTGCTGAAGCTGGGGTCCGGGAGATTAGGAAGAGGGCCCAGCGAAGATGGACAAGAGCATGCTGGACCAAGGAGTGGCTGCTACAAAGGGATACCCGCTCTCAGGGCTGCCATCAGATATTGTGGGGCCCAGGACTGACAAAATAGGCAGGGCCCCTGGGCCCCCCCTCCCGCTACTGCTAGGTCTAATTAATTATGACTTACCTTATCGCCTTGCGCTTCTTCCTTCTGGCTTCTTCTCCTCCTGGGCTGGCTGGCGCTGCTCCTCATACGCCGCGGCTCTTCTGACATCTCCCATCCAGTGGCGTAATGTCGTGCAACCCAACTCCAAAGGAAAAAACAATGTATTAAACAAGTGCAGGGGCAAGTACAGGATTTTCTGAGGGGGAGGGGGGGGGTTCTAATAAAAAAATAAAATAAAATATATATATATATATATATATATATATACATATATATTATATATATGTGAGTTTTGTTAAACACACACATACACATATAATATATACAGCATAACACACATCTACATGTTATATATAACATATATACACATATATCCACATACATATATCCACGTATATGTTATATATATCCACGTGCATACACATGTATGTGTATGTACGTACATACACATACATCCACACAAACATACATACACATATGTACACTCTAACACATACAGATATATACATACGCATATATTCACACTAACACATACAGATATATACATACGCATATATACACACTAACACATACAGACATACATACCCATATATACACACTAACACAGACATATACAGTACATACCCATATATACACACTAACACATAGACATATACAGTACATACCCATATATACACACTAACACAGACATATACAGTACATACATACTAACACAGACATATACAGTACATATACATATATACACACTAACACAGACATATACAGTACATTCACACTAACACAGACATATACAGTACATACACACTAACACAGGCATATACAGTACATATACATATATACACACTAACACAGACATATACTGTACATTCACACTAACTCAGACATATACAGTACATACAAACTAACACAGACATATACAGTACATACCCATATATACACACTAACACAGACATATACAGTACATACTAACACAGACATATACAGTACATATACATATATACACACTAACACAGACATATACAGTACATTCACACTAACACAGACATATACAGTACATACACACTAACACAGACATATACAGTACATATACATATATACACACTAACACAGACATATACAGTACATACAAACTAACACAGACATATACAGTACATATACATATATACACACTAACACAGACATATACAGTACATACACACTAACACAGACATATACAGTACATATACATATATACACACTAACACAGACATATACAGTACATTCACACTAACACAGACATATACAGTACATACACACTAACACAGGCATATACAGTACATATACATATATACACACTAACACAGACATATACTGTACATTCACACTAACTCAGACATATACAGTACATACAAACTAACACAGACATATACAGTACATACCCATATATACACACTAACACAGACATATACAGTACATACTAACACAGACATATACAGTACATATACATATATACACACTAACACAGACATATACAGTACATTCACACTAACACAGACATATACAGTACATACACACTAACACAGACATATACAGTACATATACATATATACACACTAACACAGACATATACAGTACATACAAACTAACACAGACATATACAGTACATATACATATATACACACTAACACAGACATATACAGTACATACACACTAACACAGACATATACAGTACATATACATATATACACACTAACACAGACATATACAGTACATTCACACTAACACAGACATATACAGTACATACCCATATATACACACTAACACAGACATATACAGTACATACACACTAACACAGACATATACAGTACATACACATATATACACACTAACACATAGACATATACAGTACATACACACTAACACAGACATATACAGTACATACACATATATACACACTAACACAGACATATACAGTACATACACACTAACACAGACATATACAGTACATACACATATATAGTATATACACACTAACACATACAAACACAAACATTGTTATTACTTACACTTCTGCACAGCAGCTGGTTGCTAATGGGTGGCAGGCATCTTGCATCATTAGGCCCCGCCCCTAAGGAAACGCGATTTGCGGGTGTTGACATTGGCTCCGCCCCCATTTCAAGCCGACTGAAGAGAGAAGTAGGGGAATCGTGAAGGAAGTAGGGGAGGGAGGGGTTTCTCAGATTGGTAGCAGTGCCCCACTCCCTTTTCACTCAAGGGGGTAGTGCGGGGGACTTTGCAGCAGTTGCAGGAGCAGGCCCGGGCCCACTCCCGTTCTGCCAGTGTCCGGGCCCGGTACTCGAGTACCGGCATTCCCCCCCTGATGGCGGCCCTGCCCGCTCTCACTTGTCCCTGCTGATGGAGATCAAGGAGAACAAACTGGTGGATTATAGGAACTACCTGCGCATGGATGATGCCACCTTCCAGGAATTGCTGCATCTGGTAACCCCCCACATCTAGAGACAGGACACAAGGTGGCGGAGGGCAATCCCTGCTGAAGACAGACTGGTGGCTACCCTAAGGTACCTGGCTACAGGAAGGTCACTGGAACACCTAAAGTTTGGGACACTCATCTCACCTCAGTCCTTGGGCGTCATCATTCCAGAGACCTGCAAAGCCATCATAAAAGTGCTACAGTACCAGTATTGCAAGGTAAGTTGAAAAAAACACCACCCATTGTTTTCTTGTGTAAATAAATTTTTTTTTTACTTTTTTTGCTCAACATAAAGCAAAAAATAGCCTTCATTAGTACAATGTGCACTGACCTGCAGGCAACTGAAAGTGTGCACTAAACTGTGCGCAATATCCTTTTTTTATAACAATTTTACAAAAGAACATTATCACCAAATTTTATTAATCCCAATAGGTAGTCGGCTGTATGTGATAGGGGGGTCAGACGCCAGTTTGAACAGGCCTATACACATATGGCACAACTATACATTGTGGCCCCGGCTTCCAGCAATGTGTACTTGTGCCATGTGCGTAGTGACCTTGTCCAAATGGCGTCATCACCACCCTATCCCATGCAGCAAGCACCTATTAGTATTCATTAAATTTGGTGACATTAAAAGCAAGACAGAAAAAACAACCAAATTAAATATCAAATAAATTTACATCTCTGTATATTGGGGTACTCATCTGCTACATCCAGCAGAGCATTATACAAGGTCGTGCTGGTGCTTGGGGTGCTTGGTGGGGGAGTAATATCTAACTGGGCAGGGGGGGGGATGGACATACCTATTTGGAGCTGGAGAAAATAGCATTGGATCTGCAATGTATGTAGAATTTGTGAGATTTTTGCTCATACAGTGACTCAATAGGTCGTGGGTTAACCTTAGAAAATTTCTTTGGATATCTGTATCCATATTTCTCAATATACTGTTCACATGAGCTGTGAAATCATCTATTGCATCTGGGGGTTTCTGCAGCAGCCATTCAGCGTTTTGTAAAAAATGATCCTCACGTTCAGTAAGATTCTCCTTTCTCCCTTGTTTTTTTTTCTTTTTTTGGGGTTGTTGAGAAGATGAGGGTCCAGGTGGAAGTGGAGTTTCCACCTGTGTGCTATTCTCCGGATCACTGTCACCACCGAGCAGACTGAGGTCCGGTGTGGATGCTAAATCAGGTTGTTGGGTGGGAGTCTATATAGGAAAAAAAGATATAAAAAAAAAATTAGAGTCATGTGTTAACCCCTTTTTTACTATTATTATAGTTTCCTAACACTGTGGAGGAGTGGACCAGCATTGTGGAAGATTTTGAACAACGTTGGAATTTCCCTAACTGTGGAGGAGCCATCGATGGGAAACACATCCACATCAAGCCACCTGCCAACACCGGATCATACTACTACAACTACAAAGGATTCTTCAGCATCGTTCTCATGACAGTGGTGAATGCCAACTATGAATTTCTGTTTGTGGATGTTGGCAAGAATGGCCGTGCTTCGGATGGTGGGTCCTTCAAAAAGACGGCTTTCTACCAGAGACTCGCCAACAAAACCCTCAACTTGCCCTCACTGGACCAGACAAAGCACGGCATAAATTATGTTTTCGTTGCAGACGAGGCTTTTGCATTACAAGAACATGTGATGAAGCCATTTGCACACAGGGTCCTGACCAGAGAGAAAAGGATCTACAACTACCGTCTATCCCGGGCACGGCGCATTGTGGAAAATGCATTTGGAATAATGAGCAACCGCTTCCGCATTTTCCACACCACCATCAATCTACATGTGGAGAAGATAGACTGGGTCGTGATGGCGTGCTGTGTGCTGCACAACTTTCTGTGAAGAAAATCTACTCAATGAGGACCTGTCCCAGCTAGAGCAGAAGATGTAGGACCCCAGGAGGACATTGAACATTTGACATCTGTGTCTGCACCACCAATTACAACAACATCCACCGCACGTGCCAAAGAAGTGAGGGAGGAGTACATCACCTATTTCAATGGACCAGGTGTTGTACCATGGCAGGAGGACTGTCTGTGAACTACTGACTAAATTGGACATCTGGGATTTAACAACAAAAACATTAAGGATTTTGGTTTAAACTGTGTCACTACTTACCAAGACTTCTGCAACCTCCTCATCTCCTTCATGGTCAGACATCAAGATGATTGATTCCCTTTGAGGCTCTTGTTCACTGATGAATTACATCATATGGTAGTACAACAGTGCAGGAGAATATATTGCATCTGTGCCCGCTCCTGATTTTTTGGAGTCATCCACCTTCTTTTTTTCTTTGATGTACACTGTCCTGAGATTTTGAATCTTTTTTCAGGTCTGCATCAGATATGTATTTTTTCATATACACCAAAAGTACCTCTAGTGCGGCAAACTTGTGCGACTTATTGTGGTACTTCCGAGAACTGATCTTCCACAGACACTCTTTCGAGTGCAGGATTTCAATGAATCCTGTAACAAATTCACGTTCAGAATCCATGGACATTATCTATGAAGAAGAAAAAAAGGACATTTAAATATTTGTGTATAAAGTTTTGTTAAATGTAATGTTGTTATAGTTCACATTTTTAATGTTTTAATATTATCTTTTTTACAGTTTTTAAATGGTTTGTTATGGTATTCTAATCATGTTTTCTTTTACAGGAATGTCATGTGTTTATTGCTTGGTAATATAATGTTTTTCTTTTTTGACAGTATGGGATTTCCACCTTTGGGCCTGTCGTTGTGGTAGAACTACAGATCCCAGGATGCCCTAAAAACAGTTTCAAAGGTGGGTGGCAGGTCATCCTGGGATCTGTAGTTCCACAACAGCTGGAGACTGTAAGGTAGAAGACCCCCAGCTTTAAATAAAGTGTGTTTTTATATGTAATGTATGGTGATTTTTTTGTAAAATACGTGTTTGTTTATTTATTTTTTTGTTATATTACACACATTGGTGGGCAGTGGGAGCTTAATACATGACCCAGCCACCACCCACCTCAATACGGCGGGCGGTGGCTGGGTCATGCATTTATTACCTGGGGGCACACATTGGGGGGCAGTGGGAGCTTAATGCATGACCCAGGCACCACCCGCCTCAATACGGCGGGTGGTGCCTGGGTGATGCATTTATTACCTGGGGGCACACATTGGTGGGCAGTGGGGAGCACATATTGGTGGTCAGTGTGGTTGTATTTAAACTGTACCAATACTCACCAACAATTGTCCAAAACAAGAATCCAGTGTGCAGGCTCCTCAATGTGTCTTGCTCCATACACGATGCTGCACAAGATGGCGATGGGGCATGTCCAGGCTTCTGTCAGTCAAATTCCGCATTGTGTGATGAATCGTACGATTCATCATGAGTGAAAAACCCTCATGATCTGCTTCCATCATGTTCATGGTTGGCTAATCTGCCCTACAGCATGGCAGATCAGAAAATGCGATGTACGACGAGCGGGGATGTGCATCGGCATCGTGCTCGTGAGTATAAACTCACGATTTGTACTTTTTTTACCCGATTCATCGTCACGATTCGTCGAAATTGGCCAGATCGTGTAAAATGTCGCTATATGTGTGGGCACCTTAAGAAGCTTAAGAAGCATATAACTACCAACTACCAATACCTAGATCTGATCTACTAATAAAGGAGAGCTTCATCTTGTGTGTATATATATATATATATATATATATATATACACACATCATAAAACGCCCCAGTTGATATTTTCATTTAACCCCCAGTGCTATATTCAATGCTACTCCACAATACATTCCTCTTAAATGAATCCTGAGAATGAGTGAAGATTAGCACAACATTTATTATATTAGCATTTGAATGCATATAAATGAGCATAAAAAGTAGCTCTATTGTAAGTACAAGATAACTTCCGATTATTGACAGCTCCTGAGAAGCACTAAAATAGAATTCCTTTTGTGGAGAGAAGAGGCTGTAAGATCGCTCTTGCAAATCATTGAGCATATAGAAACAACACAAATAAAAGATTAGTTGTGAGGTGCATTTATTATGATTCTTTTATTTTATAGTAATATGTTACTTTTATTGTTCTTATATAAAATGAGTTAAAAGTAATTCTGTTAGTGAAATATTAAAAACTTAAAGAGAAATGAAAGTGTAGAAATAAGTGAAAGTAGCGCCCCATTTTTTTCTTGTAATATCTATGTGATTGAATGGTATTGTTGTGTGAGGGTTAGTATCAGATCTCTGATAGCCAGTGGCAATCGCCCACCCCCCCAAAAAAAAACCTGCACTTGAATATTATAACACCATGTTTGCTCACAAAATTTAGCTGTCTCGATTTAAATGTTAACCTTGTGCAGGAATAATATCACAGCACAAAAAGACCTAACATTTTTTTGTACTAGGAAAGCTGCCATACATTAAATAAGAGGACCCCTTTTTAATTTGACGTAATATTGGCAACATCTCGGCTTTAAATCCTCCCATGTGTGCTAATAAATGTCTGGTGATCATTTTTAGTAAGGGGGTGCCCCTACATGTTTGTGGACCAGAAGGGATGCAGTTCATTTACCAGCATCCGGAATGCCATATGTCAGAATCCCAGTGCTGGAAGCCTGACAATGTAATAAGTATAGGCATCTAAATACCGACACTTATCTTTAGCCAAACACTGAAATCCCAATGTCCTGCATCCAGAACGAACGTAAGTGGGGACAGTTAGCTGTTAGCCATTGGAGGGAGGGTTAGTTTTAGGCACTCCTGGGGTGACTTAGGGTAAGGCATCTTCTGGGGAGGATTAGGTTTAGGCTAGGGGAAGGAGGGGTTAAGGTTAGGCACCACTGGGGTGAGGTTAGGGATAGGCACCCCTCTGGGAGCGTTAGGTTTACGCTGTGGGAAGGGGGTTTAGGGATAGGCATCACCTGGGAAAGTTAGGGTTAGGCACCGCTAAGGGAGGATTAGGGTTAAGGGGGGAAAGGGGAGGGTTAGGGTACTTGCCAGCCTTAGTCGGAATCCTGACAGTGCGGGCTTCCAGTGTCTGTATTTAGTCCGGCTGCATTACATACCAGAATGGTCTCCCATGTATAAAATACAACATTTTACCATAGTTCTGATCAATATAGTCTGGTGATCACAGTTGGTTACCAGAGATTAGCTGGTAAGTGACTGCACCTCACATTTGTAGGTATTATGATTAGAGATGTGCGCTGACCCTCGTGTTTTGGATTTGGTTTTAGTTTTGGATCTGGATCTCCAATGGTTTTGGATCTGGATAGGTTTTGCCAAAACCTCACCTCCGTGTTTTGTTTTCGTGTTTTGGTTTTGGTTTTGGATCTGGATTTTTTCTTAACATTTCTACTATGTTTAAGATTAAAGAAAAAACTTTTTGTAACCCAATAACTTAAAAAAAAGGTTTTCATTGCAATATTCCTGCAGCCCCTTGACAGACAGCAGCACAGCACCCCTGCACTGCTATACCGATGATAGGTGTGGCTGACATGCACACAAAAAATTGTTTATTTATTATTTTGGGCAGCAGCCCCTCGACAGACAAGAGCACAGTACCCCTGCGCAGCTACGCTGATGATAGTGACAGCCAGGTGTAAAATTGATAATAAATTAATAAAAAAACAATTCATTGGGTGCAGCCACTGGCTGTTATATTGATCATAAATTAATTAAAAACAATTCATTGGGTGCAGCCCCTGGCTGTTAAATTGATCATAAATTAATTTTAAAACAATTCATTGGGTGCAGCCCCTGGCTGTTAAATTGATCATAAATTAATTTAAAAACAATTCATTATGTGTAGAGCCTGGCTGTTAAATTGATCATAATTTAATTTAAAAATAAATCATTGGTTCCTAAACCAACCATAACATTAATTTAAAATGGCAGGCAGCAATGCCCCAACCAGCACTTAATGGAAAGGAAAAAGGTGCAAGATGGAATAGTCCTTTGGCCCTCCCATCCACCCTTATGTTGTATACGAAACAGGACAGTTTAACAAACCAATCATTTCAGTGACAAGGACTGCCAATTGTGGTTGAAATTATTGTTTTGTTTGTACCCCCCATAAAACAAGTTGATCCCATACACTGGCTTTACATTACAAGTTCTCCTCATCCTTGTCCTCATAATCCCCATCAGTGTGTACATCCTCTCCTTCACACAATATTAATTCCTCCCCACTGGAATCCACCATAGGTGCCTCTGTAATTTTTTTATGTAATTGTTGGTAGAGGTCTTCCTCGTGGAATTTGTAATTCATTTTTATGAACATCATCTTTTCCACATTTTGAGGAAGTTAGCTCCTACACCGATCACTGACAAGGTTGCCAGCTGCACTGAAAACTCTTTCGGAGTACACACTGGAGGGTGGACTGACATGTCTATTAGGATGTTATCTCTGAAATATTCCTCTGCCATTCTATGAATGGAAACCTTATCACACATAGTCACGGTTGAAGACATGTCACTAGTAGGTAGTTCTCTCAGGCCTGATCAGATGTCATTTTTTGGTGAATGATCTGCATGACCAGCAGGCATTCTGTAAGGAAAATTTAGTTTTTTCCTGGCAGCTGTTATAACTGAAGGAGGAGATGATGGCATTTCACATGAGGCTGCAGCTGACAATTTTTTGCCAAACAGCTCTTCGCATAGTTTTAGATTTTGTTCTATTGGAAAAAAACTCACAAGGTAGGACTTAAATCTAGGATCCAGAATTGTGGCCAAAATATATTTTTCAGATTTCAATAGGATTGACGACTCTTGGATCCTGGTGAAGTGAATCAAGGGCTTGATCCACCAGTCGGACATACTTTGCGCAATCGCTCCATTTCAGCTCCTCCTTCAGTTTCTCCAGCTGTTTTTGCAAAAGTCTGATGAGGGGTATGACCTGACTCAAGCTGGCAGTGTCTGAACTAACTTCACGTGTGGCAAGTTCAAAGGGTTTGAGAACCTTGCACAACACGGAAATTATTCTCCAGTGCACTTGAGTAAGGTGCATTCCCCCTCCACGGCCTATGTCATAGTCTGTTATATAGGCCTGGATGGCTTTTTGCTGTTCCTCCATCTGCTGAAGCATATAGAGGGTAGAATTTCACCGAGTTACTACCTCTTGCTTCAGCTGATGGAAGGGCAAATTTAGCAGTACCTGCTGGTCATGCAATCTTTGACTAGAGGTCGCCAAATGTGTAAAATGTCCGGATATTTTGCGGACCACCGAGAGCATCTCCTGCACAACCATGTCAGTTTTTAAAAAAATAATTGTGTGAGACGATAACAAGGTTTTTTTTAATGTCCTTGTACAGACTTGGAATTGCTGTTCTAGCGAAGTGGAATCTAGATGGGATCTGGTAGCGAGGACACAGGACCTAATTAACTGTAACTGTTGAAACCCCACTGCAGTAATGGCAGATACTAGATGCACATCTAATACCAGCATAGCTGTTATGGCGTCAGTAATCTGTTGTGCAAATGGGTGATTGCTGGCATCCTTGTTTGTCCTTGCAAACGATTGTTTGACAGTTAATTGTTTTTTGGAGGATACGCTACAAGTAGTCTTCTTCCTGGTCCCCTTCTGGGATGAAGATCCACTGACAGCAACAGCAGCAGCAACAGGCGTAGTCATCAAAGATCCTTCTGAGGAATCACAGATAGGAGAGGAGTCAACCATACTTCGGATACCAACATTGGATGCAGCAGGACTACTTCCGATGACGAATAAGGATGTTGATGATGCAGGTGTTGGTGTTGGAGATTGAAGGCGCTTGAATCTCACAGAAAGGGAGCAGTTAGGTGACAATGGACTTGTTACGTTTTGAGTTTTGGAACTTGGTGACATACACTTTGATATTTGATTAATGCACTCCAAGTGATGTAAAGAGGAGGAGGTTCCTAGGTGGTTTAGGTCCCTCCCTCTACTCACTCTTGTATGGCAATGGGCACATATGGCTTGACAACTGTTGTCTGGATCGGCATGGAAATAATTCCACACATGAGAAGTAGATTTTGTTGTCTTTTGTCCTGGCATGACAACAATGGGCTTTGGCTTTTTCAAACCATGGGCAACAGCTGTTGCCTTACTTACACAAAAGGACATCCTCGGCATCAACATCCTCATCACCAACATCTTCATCATCAACATCCTCATCATCCTCAGTGCCTTCAACTACCAAAATATCCTCCATGTGCAATTCCATAGAAGCATCCTCAATGACTATGTGTGCAAGATGTTGACTGCCCTTCCCACCAATTTTACAGGGGTGCACAAATGTTGGAACTTCGAGGATATTCCAGTACACTAGTATTTAGGTCGGACTCACACATGGCAACCGCAGACACACTTGCACTCTCCTCAGGGATTAGTGATTTAGATTTCTCTGGGCACACAGTTGGTTTTCCCGGAGCTGTCTTAACAACTTTCACATTTTTAATTGGACCACTACTGCTACAAGAAGAAGGGCTATCAGCAGTCTTCATAAAGAAAGGCCAAGGCCTTATCCTTTCCTTGCCACTTCGTGTAGTGAATGGCATATTGCCAATTTTTTGTTTATCTAAAGGCCAATATCCTTTCAGTAGTTTTTTCTTAACAACAGTAAAACTTGCTTTACCATATCGATGGTGTGACTTAAGCCCTGGGGCATGAACCTTCATAGAGGACGAGGAAGTTGACGGCCTTGCACTGCTGGTGGTAGCTACAACATGTGATTCTTGGCCTTTCTCTACTGTCATGTGACAACACTCCATATTCTGTGCAGTCTAGAAGTAGTGTCACAATCACCAATAGTGTAACCAAGGTGTGGTTACAAAATTCACACACGTGCAGTCGTGCGCACACACAAAAATATTAGAAAAAAAGACAAGTGATGATTTTTATTTTTTGTCAGCTCCAGAAGAACTTGGGCCCAAAAAGGTTGCAACTTACGTTGCTGCTGGCTCTTGTGCACTACTGCGGTTAAGCCTAACACGCACGCACACAAACATGGAAAGATATAAAAGACACTTTGATTGATTGATTTTTTTTGTTTTTAGCATGACTGGAGTCGGGCTGGCTCTTGTGTGCTACTGCAGTTAAGCCTAACATGCACACACACACAGAAGAAAACAATATGACACTTTTATTGTTTTTTTTTGGATAACGACTGGAGTCAGGCAGCAAAAGGTTGCAACTTGCATTGCTGGCTAGCTCTTGTGCGCTACTGCGGTTAAGCCTAACATGCACACACACATAGAAAAATATAAAAGACACTTTGAATTATATTTTTTTTGTTTTTAGCATGACTGGAGTTGGGCTGGCTCTTGTGTGCTACTGCGGTTAAGTCTAACACCCTTGAGCACACACAGAAGAAAAAAATATAAGACACATTTTTGGGTTTTTTTTGGAGAATGACTGGAGTCGGGCAGCACCAGGTTGCAACTTGCGTTGCGGGCTGGATCTTGTGCGCTACTGCGGTTAAGCCTAACACGCATGCATGCACAGAAAAATATAAAAGACACTGATTATTTTTTTTTTTAGCATGACTGGAGTTGGGCTGGATTTTGTGTGCTACTGCGGTTAAGCCTAACATGCACACACACACAGAAAAATATAAAAGACACTTTGATATTTTTTTTTACTTTTTTTTTATTGGAGTCCAGAACTTAGGCCCAGAGATGGACGCAGCACAAGCACAGGACACAGCAGACAGCCCAGATGGATCAGCAGACAGCACAGTGACAGTGACAGCAACATGACCTGAGACCAGAATGGATCAGCAGTCACCAGCCCAGGACACAGCAGACAGCCCAGATGGATCAGCAGACAGCACAGTGACAGTACCATGACCAGAGACCATAATGGATCAGCAGTCACCAGCCCAGGATACAGCAAATAGCACCAGCACCTCTTCCAGCCCTACACTATCCACCCTCCCTGTTCAGTCTCCACAGCTGGAGTGAAATGGCGTCCGTTGTGTGGTCTCTTATATACTACATTGATCATAGAGACGAAAGCTTGCGAACTGCGAGATTTTGTCTCTATTGTTTTGCCTCGATTTGAGAGATCCATTTAAGGCGGGAACATCCGAGCCTGCTTGGGTCCGACTTGGTTATACTAAATTTGGGTGGGTTCTGATCTCTGGAATCCAAGCCGGCTCATTTCTAATTATGATATGTACAAGTGAAATTATGGGTGTGATAGGGCACATAGTACCCTCCCATCAATAAAGGAATATGTGTATTTTGCTGTCTGTATCATTTAATAGAGGACTCCCCTCTTTCAATTGTGGGTACCTCCTCATATGCAAATGGATGTTATAGCATACAAAGTTCCCTACCACCCATAAAGGGAAATTTGGTGACAATGATAACTACTAAAAGACCCCATCATTCGAAAGAGGGGTCCCCCATTTTTGCACATTGTTTGTAGGGGAAAATAAAAATTAGAAGGTCTTAATCTCAATTCCCATTTTTTTTCAGTACTACTGTAAGTCCATCACTATGGAGGATGAGTTTGGCCCATCCTCCACAGTTCTAATGAACTACTACAGGATGCGCCTGACTCATTCTATGCAGTAAAGAGGTTAAATATTTAAGTGTACTAAAAATATGCCTTAGTTGGCATCTAGCACCCTCCCCCCTGTGTTCATATGTCAATATGCCAATATTTCATCTCACCCCTAGTGGTAATAGATTACCCTGCTGCATTAAATTCCCCAGGGGCATTACACTCCACTGCCCATCAGTGGTAATAAATAACTCCAGTGGCATTACCACTTAGTGTTGTCGAAGCCGGATTATTGGCTGAGACCAGATCATGTAAATTAATATCTGGCGATGCCATTTTGTGTCACCTCTGACAACGCCATTTTGTGTCCTCAGTACGATACCATTGTGTACAATGCTATATTTGATTATTAGCGTTGTGCATCTGTTTTGCTACCGCATAATGTTGAAAGTCCAGTTAAAACCTATATGCACATTAGATAATACATATAAAACACACAAGGTGCACAATGCATAGTTGCGCTGTACATCAAAGCAGATAAGCACAAAACACTTAGACGTACAATGCATACTAGTGCAATCACTTATAACAAAGTTCCCAAGCATTAAGGTTAATATTTGAGGTTTTATTAGCAAATACTTATGTTGTGAAATGTAATGTATATGATATTTAAGGTACATAAGCTAGTAGACATGTCATGTTTAGTACTATTCTAAATCACTGTTTATTTGCAGATCTCCGGTTCTATCAGCAAGGAGATCGCATCATGCATCTGCAAGTTATGGATTACAGGAAATTAGTGGTTAGAATGTATTTCTGTATGTATTGTCTTTTGACTAGTTTAAACCAGTCCTTCGGCGGGAAAACCACACAAAGCAATGTCTGAGGAACTGGGACATACCCCTAGTGAAGCTGTATGAACTGTCCTATGACCTGCATCGCACCAGAATGTCCAGGAGCAAGACCCAATGGAAATCTTTCAACTAGTTTCTTTGTTCTGTAAGGTATATAACATTAGTACTGATTATAGTATACAGCCATTCTTCTAGGATGACCACAGGCTTCAGGATAAACAAATGTATACCGGGACCAGTGCATATGTATCGGCTTGTACCTTTGTATTTTCTTGCTTTTTTGCTCTAATTGTCTAGATCACAGTGCATTCTACTTTTCACTGAACAATATAACTTTTTGTGCTTTGGCACCACAATTGGATTGGAAATTAATTATTTCTTATATGACTTTTAGCGCTAAATAGTGATATTTGGGTATAGAGATTTAGGAGTATCAATAGTGTCCACAGGCCACACTGAAGGCTTACCTCATGCTACCCAATGGCAATCTGTCTCTTTGTATTTTTAATCCCCCCAATTGGCACTTTACTTTGATCTCTTCTGCAGGGCACAATAGAGAGGATCATGGGGGGAGGGGGTTTGATCACCAGCTCACCAGCTGATCTCTGCACTCTGAGTGTAGAGTTCAGCAAATAGTGCTCTGAAGGAAACTTGATTGTAACAGATGCATTCTGAAGCACAAAATCAGTATGTGATGTCAAAGTACACATTGGCATTGCTGGGGCTGGAACAGCAGTAGGAAATCAGTTCTGCATTTGTGTAATGTCTCATGTTTTGTATTTAATATTATTGCCCCTTTAAGTGAAGTAGCTGAAACCAAAAAGATGCAGTCACTTTAAAAGTAATGCATATACCTCATCAACAGGCATTTGGGAACTGAAGTCTGATGTCGCTGCCTTAGATCATTGCACCATTGCCCTTAAGTCATGTGCTGATTCTTCCAAGGAGAGCTGAAATTCAACCGTAAAAAGTGTGAGGATTTACAGAACAGGGTACATCGTAACAATCTGCGGCAGAGAAATGTTCCAAAGTCAGTAGTTGCTGCAGACCTAGAATCCTATCTGACATGTCTCTTTACTGCTCTGGTTGTCTCTCTCACTGGCCAAACTCTTTCCTTTGAAAGGGCGCACTGTCCTTTATGTCCAAAGCCTAAGGACACGGAACCTCCTCGGTATGTGATCTTTAAATTCTATCCTTCAAGACCAAACATATTTCTATGGCAAGCAGAAACTCTTCATATTTTCATTTTGAAGGCTTTAAATTCCAAATTTTTCAGGATCTGGCTTAGTCTACCACTGCCAAACATCATGACCTCAAGGAAATTACTGCTGTTTTCCATGATCAAATCTATCAATACAAGTAAAGGTTTCCATTCCACTTACAAGTCTAGATTAATAGCAGATAGCACTCCATTCACGCTGTGGATGATGGCAAGTCCCTTGTCCATAGGCTTAACTTGCTTCCTTTGCCTTCACATCATCACTCTAGCAATGTCATTCAGCACCACCTGATTGACATTAGGGGTTCTATTAAAGAAGTGATGTTGTCCATAGCAACCAATCAGATTCTACTTCTCATTTATCCTGCATCTTCTAGAAGATAATACCTGGAATCTGATTGGTTGCTATGGGCAACATCACTCCTTAATAGAACTCCCATCTTAGTAAATTTACCCCTAGGAGTCTGCTTTCCTAAAAGTATTTCATACTTGGCTGATGGTTATGTCCTGAACTGGCATCGCCTGACACCATCCTACACAGTTTTGTTTCTATGTGTCTTATATGTTTTTTTTACATTTTACTATGTTTCCTACTATATTTAATGAGTTTGCTTTGTTGCCCGAATAGTACTTTACATTCCAAAAAGTTTTATGCATAAAGTTCTTCAGGATAACAGTCCCTAAATAGGGAAAGTATTGGTGTTGTCTCTATGCAGTGTAAAGGATGCAGAGTGAGACACCCTTCTGGTATCCTGAAGGATTTTATGCACAAGACTTTAAGGAATTTAGGGCCTGATTCATTATGGATCACAACTATGAATGCAATAGCGATTACGCACGCAGTTCAAGTGCAATAGTATGCTAATACATTGCGATCACTATGCCACCACAGCACTACGTAAGGATGCTCACTTTACCTTACACACATCCGTAATGTTTAGCAAGACTGCGAAAACATCAGTACAATTGAGTACCATCACAGCCTTATGCACATTTGCACAAGCTCTAACCTTACTCAGAAATTGCTAACTTTAGTTCATGCTATGAGACCTCAGGCTGTGTAGGGCATCGCAGTAGATAATTTATGCATGCCCCTGCAACAGTGTTCAAACACACTGGCACGCCGGCGTTTAGCTGACCACCCCCCTGTCACCACCCACAAATGGCACTTCCTGTCAATGTCTCTGTGATGGGTCTGCATGATTACTGTGATCGCAGTCCCGATCACAGTGGCCAGCTCGCGCATTGTAATGCATGTGCAGAATGCAACAATCGTCTGATAGCATGCGTATTAGCAACTGTAATCCCAGCTGAATCAGGCTCTTAAAGTACTATTTGGGCTTCAGACAAAACAAGTTTTGTTCATTACAACGTGTCCTAGTTATTAAGTTTTTACCCTTGTTAGTTAGATTTTTGACCAAGTACAGTATTACCTTAGACTGTCTGCAATTAGTGCACTGTGACACAGTGTATTGCAATGAGCAGTCTTACTGTATTTTTCTAACTAACTTTCAGTAAAAAATATTTGTTACCACTATAGCCTTGTTTATTCCTATACAATCAAATAACATACAGGTGTCTAGGTACTTTGTATGTTACAATTTCCATACATCTTCAGATGACTATGAACTTACCTCACTAACATGAGCGAACAACTAGATCCTAGTCAATTCCACATTTTGGGACCAAGAAACAGGTTCGAGTACTACATGTTGACTGGTAAGATGGATCACATATAAAAATGTATTTTTCTAACCTCTATGCTCCCAACTCCGACCATGCTGCTTTCTTTTGCTCCTTTTTACTGCACAGCTTTCATAAGGGAAGGGTCCTTTTCTGTTTTTTTTTAAATTGTCCTCTCATATTCCCTGGATAAGTTTGTGCGCCACACTGTCCCACAAATAGTGATGGGCTCCTGTTCATTGGGTAGGCACATTGCTGTTTGATGTAAGGAGGACTTCTAACCCTAACATCAGGGATTATGCTTTTTATTCCAATCCCCATGACACCTACTCTAAAATGGATATCTTCCTAAGGTGTGCCTCCTTGAGACAGTTTCTCCTCCATTCCTCAATCTCTTGGTCTGACTACTCTTTTTTTCAGCTATCTTCCTTTTATTGGAGGGAAGGAGTGGGAGACCAAGTTAGAGACTGAATGAGATACTGTTAAAGCTCCCACACTTCTAGGACCTTATTCACTCCAAACTTCTGGACTATTTTGACATCACTCTAACTGAGGGTTGTCATGTCTCTACCGGGAAACAGTCAGAAAGCCAATGGATGGAACCCCGACTTCCAGCTTCCCGACTGTATAATCCCGGCAAAGGTTAAATGATAGGTGTCGAAATCCCGATATCTGTCATTTTCCCTACGCCGGGAGCCTGACACTTGGCTTACTGATCAAAGGTAAGCCGGGCAACGGGTGAGGTCAGCCTTGGGGATGTAGGGTGAGGATTATTTAAGGTTCTCAGGGAGGATTTAGGGTTAGGCACCCCCTGGGAGGTTAGGTTTAGACTAGTGGAAGGGGGGTTAGGGTTAGGCACCCCTGGGGGGAGGTTAGGGTTAGGCACCCCCCTGGGGGATTTAGGTTTCGTTGGTGGGGACGGGGGGTTAGGTTTAGGCACTTAAGGGGGGATTAGGGTTAGGCACTTAGGGGGGAGTTTAGGGTTAGGCACCCCTAAGGGAGGGTTATGGTTAGGGGGTAGAATAGGTTAGAGAATACTTATCTGGGAATGATCAGGATTTTTAATGATGCCAGGATGCCACATGTGGCCAGCAGTAAATCATACTTAACCTGTCTCTACCATGTGGGAGGCACAAAATGCAGTTATTTTTGGCAAAATTCTTAAATTTGCTTACCTTCATAGGAAACTTTTGTCAACCCGATTCAACATTCTGATGGTCCAAATTTCCCAGTTAGAGCAGGAACATAAGTACACACAATCATCTAACCTTCTCCTTCAAGTGACCGTCAAGTCTTAATTGCAGTCCATACTAGTGGAATGTACTGAGAGTAGTCTCTGGTGGGCTATTGATTTAATCCATCATATCAACACTACAAATACACCTTCTGTTGTCCTGGCCTTGAAAGTTTAGAAAAGCATTCAATCGTGTCTAATGGGACTGTTGTTTTCCACTCTGTCAGCATTTGGGTTCTGTGGCATTTTCCTCACAGCAGTTTGGGCCTTCAACCCCTCTGAGATGATGTTTATGGATGGAGGAAATGTGGAAAAATTTGGAAGGTCTAAGTGGATTTTTCTTTATACAGTGAGAACATAGATAAAAGCACAGAAGACTGAACTCTAGGTGGTGCTGAGAGGAAGTAAAAAAAACCATACTTATTTATGAGCAGTGTGGACTGCAGGAGGTGTTGTAGAGCCTTGCTGAGAAGATGTAGAAATGCTGGACACGAGCAATATGAACTGCAGATGGTGCTGTAGAGCACTTTCTGAGAAGAAATAGCAATACTGGTGTTTGAGCAGTATGAACTGCAGGAGATACTGTTGAGCACTTGCTGAGATGAATTTGCATTATTAGTGTTTGGGCAGTATGAACTGCAGGTGGTGCCATTGAGCACTTGCTGAGAAGAAATAACAATACTACAGTAGTGTTTGAGCAGTATGAACTGCAAGAGGTGCCATTGAGCACATGCTGAAAATAAATAGCAATACTGATGCTCGTGCAGTATGAACTGCAAGGCATCAGCAACAGAGTCTGCACAGGTTAACTCCCTATACAAAAAGCAGAAGTGACCTTTCTTTCTTCTTTTGGTAATTCCTGCACTAATTATCTCGACAGTACCTGTTCACTGCTATTTGCACACAGGTACCTGCGTGGTTTAGCTTGCGGTGTTAGTGCTCTATTCTTTCAACTAATCTTTGTAGCATACCTATATTTGTGAGAACACAGAGACGTCTGGCTTACAAATTATTTTTGTGGTTTCTATAATTGATATTTTTTGGTACCAATTTAACATTTGATATTTGCACATAATATATCAATAACGTAATTGGTACCATTTCTATTCCGGCAACCCCATGGTGAATAACCTGAGGAGACACACTCCTGCTGTTTAATTTTGACACACTGCCATTATTCCTATATTGTCATTGAAAACTGCAATTATTGTTACGTTGCCATTCATTTTGACATTATGTTGCATGCTCTCTCTTTGCGAGGTTTACAGGAACTGCATGCCTAATATATGGTGTATTATTGTCAATCAATCCTTGGTGATTGGAACTAAGGATATATCTACTGCATGTTTAATATCAAATATAGAATTGTCAATCAACCTTTGTTGATTTGAACTAAGGAAATTTAATAAACCTTTTGTATACTGCTCTGTTCTATTTTTGAACAATTATCACCAGCTCACATTAATTTATTCAATGGTAACAGCTGACCTCTATTTAACATATGTTTATTGTGAAAATTCTCTGATTGATGTTCTTTTCTCCAGGCTTTATAAATCAACCTATAATCATTAGCTGCAATCGGTATTTATAACCAGAGAACAGCTTTCTTATTTTCACCCATAAAGATAGTTTATTACTATATTTGCTTTGAGATAGGACTTAAAGTACATTAATATTTGAGACATTTTTTTCTCTGCAACAAGAATTTGCGACTACAGTATTGTGACTTCAGCCCAGGATTGGTGAACTATTTTCATAGGTTTGGATTACTATTATTATTTTGAAGCCCTCTCTTCCTTTTTCTGGAAATAATGTCATATATAAATCAAATCAGTGTTGCAGTGATTTAGATAATGTGTCCTTTTTTTTTTCCTATTTTTACGTGAAACATATACCAAACTAATCTGTTTTAGAACACATTTATTAAAAGTTATATTTTATTATTTTTCTATCCCGAAAGTTGTGCCCCCACAAAGGGTTCTTCCTCTGCCTTTGTTTGCCACTTTTTGCATCAAAAGCTCATTCAGTATAAGCTTGCACTGCTGTTAATCCAGGGGACCTACACCACACCGCATAATCAATAGCTAGGTTTTAGCATTCCATCGGAGATCTATAAGTTGGTTCACTAATTTATATATTTATTATCATACACACACTCTCAACACCCATATCATGCGCAGGATACCCCAACCTTCTTCACTTATAGTTCCTTGTTAGGTTATAAGATTAATGACTCTAAATCAGAAGTGTTGGCCTTGTGTGTCACCTGTACATACCTCCCTGGTCTCGGGTCTACATTTAATATCCAGTGGAGACTCAACTCCATCAGTTACCTAAGCATTACCATCACTACATTATACTCACAGCTATATTAGGCTTGTCTTCTTCGCTCATTGTCTTGTGATTTGGTAATTTGGAAATTGTACTTTTTTAGATCCTGGTTAGGGAGAATTAATGCTATTAAAATGAATCTCCTTCCTTGCCTTTTGTATCTGATCCAGACCCTCCCAATCCAAGTCCAACCCTTGACAAGGTTTACAGAATGTTTAATTTGGTGCCATACCCATCTCCCCTCTGATTTGAACCACCATCTCTTTCCCCTGGGCTGTGTAGCTTCCATGGCAGCCCAGTGGAAATCAAATAATATTGTCTGTTTTACTCACATTCTTGGTAAAATCATGTCCAACTTCATTCCAGGATATCCATGACAAACACAAATAGCTTGACCTTGGCTTGGTGTCAGCCTGCCTGAGGCAAACAACAAGCAAAACTGCTTATCTTATCCTGTAACTCCTAATATTTATATATAATCTAAAGTTATATACATATCTGAATACTTTGCAGACTTTCAATTATTGATTAAGTTAGTAGCAATAAGCAGAGCATGTAATTAGATGTAATTAGATTAATCTAAATCCAATATTGATTATCAATATCACCATCTATCTCACTTCCAAACATTTTCCTCCCACTTGACCTTTCTACTAGCAGAAATAGAAAAAGTTATACCATGACCAGTAATAGTACTTTTTGGATGCTTAAGTTTAAAAATCAGGAATAAAGCTACCATACTTGAAATTGTGCCTATCAGTGCACTAGGTATACAAAATAAGATAGGTAAATAAGGGACTACTACTTTTCTATTAAGCCATTGCCCCATAATATTGTTTAAGTTAAAACAATTAGTTTGTGTCATAAAAATAGTTGTACTGTATTATCCAGGGGATTGGTGGGGGAGCTGGTATTGCAGTACAAAGTCAATCAGTCAATTATAGTACATCTTCTTTTCTTAAATAGCCATGTATTACTGCTACTGCTATGCCTTTATACAGGGGCAGATTGGGGTGGAAAACCAGCCCGGGAAATTTATGGAAGCAGCCCTAATAGGGGTGGGGTCTGTCTAGGAGGGTAGGATCCCTCCTCATAGGGCCTGATTCTGAGATGGACACAATTGCAGCTGTCCTTGTGTCTTTTTCTGCAGTTGCGTCTGTGACTTTTGGCTAATTACACTACAATGCCTGGTGTAAACTACCATCACCAGCCCTATGCTAGATGCAGATCATCCATATAGGTATGGCCTCCAATGTGAGTAATTCAGCGTCTCTATAGCCAACCACCTAGGAACACCCAACACATTTCTAATACACCTCTTGGTGCATGATTCTAAATCTGTACTGCAGCTCAGACACATGCACAGTGCACAGAAAAATAAAATAAAACACTTTGGCCCCCACAGGAAACAAAATACACACATTGACACCTGACAGAAAAACAAAACAAAACACATTTGCCTCCACAGGAAAAAATAAAGCACAATGGCCCTCACAATAAAAACATAAAAAACATGAGCCTCTACAAGAAAAACATAAAACACACACCGGCCCCCACAGAATAAAACAAACACATTGGCCCCAATAGGAAAAAAAAATACACATTGGCCCGCACAAACTAAAATAAAACACATTGGTCCCCACTGGAAAAACAAACACACTGAAATTAATACAGACATTAGTAAAACACACTGGCCCCTACAGAAATGAATAAAACACAATGGCCCCTACAGGGGAAAGAAAACATACTGACCCCAGACAGGTTTAAAAAAAAATAATTGTACCCCAAAGGAAAAATATAAATAAAAACACACATCAGGTGCAAGCTTGGAGTAGTAGTAGTGTGGGGCAGACAGGGAGTAGTAGTAGCAGTAGTAGTTCAGAACAAGGGACACGGTGGAAGTAATAAAGGAAAGCAGGGGCAGGATGGGAGTAATAGTGTGGTGTAAGGGGCAGGATGGGAGTAGTAGTGTGGTGTAAGGGACAGGTTGGGAGTAGAAGTGTGGTGTAAGGGGCAATATGGGAGTAGTAGTGTGGTGTAGGGGGTAGGATGGGAGTAGTAGTGTGGTGTTAGGGGCAGGATAGGAGTAGTAGTGTGGTGTAGGGGGTAGGATGGGAGTAGTAGTGTGGTGAAGGGGCAGGATGGGAGTAGTAGTGTGGTGTAAGGGGAAGGATGGGAGTAGTAGTGTGGTATAAGGGGCAGGATGGGAGTAGTAGTGTGGTGTAAGGAACAGGTTGGGAGTAGTAGTGTGGTGGAGGTTTGGAGTTGTAGTGCAGTGTATGGGGCAGGATGGGAGTAGTAGTGTGGTGTAAGGGGCAGGATGGGAGTAGTAGTGTGGTCTAGGGGGTAGGATGGGAGTAGTAGTGTGGTGTAAGGGGCAGGATGGGAGTAGTAGTGTGGTGTAAGGGGCAGGATGGGAGTAGTAGTGTGGTGCAGGGGGTAGGCTGGGACTAGTAGTGTGGTGTACAGGGTCGGATGGGAGTAGTAGTGTGTTGCAAGGGGTAGTATGGGAGTAGTAGTGTGGTGTAAGGGGCAGGATGGGAGTAGTAGTGTGGTAAAGGGGCAGGATGGGAGTAGTAGTGTGGTGTAGGGGCAGAATGGGAGTAGTAGTGTGTTGTAAGGGGTCGGATGGGAGTAGTAGTGTGGTGCAAGGGGCAGGATGGAAGTAGTAGTGTGGTGTAAGGGGCAGGATGGGACTAGTAGTGTGGTGTAGTGGGTAGGATGGGATTAGTAGTGTGGTGTAGGGGGAAGGATGGGAGTAGTAGTGTTGTGTAAGGGGCAGGATGGGGGTAGTAGTGTGGTGTAGGGGGTAGGATGGGAGTAATAGTGTGGTGCAAGGGGCAGGATGGGAGTAGTGGTGTGGTGTAAGTGGCAGGATGGGAGTAGTAGTGTGGTGTAGGAGGTAGGATGGTAGTAGTAGTGAAGTGTAAGGGGCAGGATGGGAGTAGTAGTTTGGGGAAGGATGGGAGTTGTAGTGAAGTGTAGGAGGCAGGATGGAAGTAGTGGTGTGGTGGGAATAAGCGGGCAGGATAGGAGTAGATCACCTCAGCTCACTGCATCTCATGGGCCCTGGCCGCTGTCCATTTCTCTGCACTCCACTGACAGCAGCCCCTGCTATCTGTGTCCCGCTACTCCATCCCAGCTGCACAGCTTCACACAGCCCGCCTCCCTGGCTCATCTCCCGCAGCATCCAGGCCTGGCTCCAACCATCCCACTGAGAAAAGGGAGCTGACGGTGGGCAGCACAGGCTGAGGAAGGGACGGAACACCACACATTCATCTTGGAGCCCAGAGCTTCTGGTTTGTGTTCCATAGCGGAACGCCAATCCTGAAGCACAGCACCAATGAATTGACTTTAAGCCAACAGTGTTAATCATCCTCAAAGTTTAAGATGTCATCATCAACATCATCACCCTCATCTCTATTGTAAATATCATTACACAGTATTAGCTCATCCTCTCTGAAATCCACCGTAACAGCAAAGGTATTCTTTGAGTTTCTAGTTCATTTTGAAGAATATCAGATTGTGCATATTTATTGGAAATAGCCTCCTATTCCAACTGCTGACATTTTCAGCTGTGCTAAACATGCTTTCTGAAAACAAACTGGATATTGGGTAGCTACAGTAAACCACACTGTATCTATTTGTACAAGGATCAGCAAATTGCCTTTTTTCCTGCCAGTATTCAAAGAGACTATGTGATCATTAAATTAATCCTCCACCGTTCATTTGTTTGTTACTGTATCGGATTGAAAACATGGTACAGGTGTCAAAAAATGTGATGTCATAATGTATCACTCTGGAGCACTGAGATGGCTCATCATCATCAGTGGGTTTCTTGTCAAAGATAATTTTTTCCTGGCATTGGCAATTGCAGGAGAAATTGAAGCAAGAGATGTTGTGTCATGTGCCACTTGAGTTGACAACTTGCTCCCAAGGATCTCTTTACATTTCACATTTTAAGATCTGTGTCAGATAGAAAGAAATCCATGAAATAGGACTTAAACATAGGTTTTCAATTTATAGTAATCCAATTGCAAGATGTTGTAAACCCTTGGGTCCTAGTATAGCAAATAAAGAACTTGATCTATAAGTCCAACATACTTAGCTGAATCAAATAATTGTATATTCTTCTTTAGTTTCTCTAGCTGCTTTTTCAGTAGTTTAATTAAGGGTATGACCTGTATCAGGCTGGCAGTGTATGAACTCACTTCAAAGGTAACAATTTCAAATGGATTCAAAGCTGTAGATTGCATTAAACTGAGAGTATTCTCTCATATGCTGAAGATGGTAAATTGTCCTCCCTCTCCCTATTTCATTACTTGATGTGTCTGTCATGATGCTGTTGCTGTTTCACCAGTCACCAGCTGATTAATACCTTTTGCTTCAGCTGGTGGCATGGCACATGTCATTTATTTTGCAGCTGTTGCAATGTTCTACATGAACTAGCTGAAAATGTCCAGAAATGTAATGGGATATAGACAGTATTTTCTACATGGACCTGTCCTTAGGAAATTCTGAGCCACCATGTTTTTTGTTTACACAACCATGCTAATATTCAGCCAGTTGTAATGTTCGTACAATGTTACTTGCATCATCAGAAATGACTGAGAAGAGATCCACCGGCATCAACAGAGCAGTAATTACAGGGACTGACAAGAGATGAGTGCCTAACCCCCAGGACTGCTAGAGAGACTTCATTCCAATGGTGAAGGACACCATTGCAAGTACACTTTTAATTTGATCCCCATATGCTAACAGAGGGTACATCGGAGTTTAGATAGAAACTGAGTGTCTTCATTGGAAATTATATCTAAAAGGAAAACATGTAGATAAAATATATTTTGTACAAACTGAGTTGGCAAGGTTGCAGCACATGTTGTTCCTTAACTAGTATAAAATGTACCATCTTGGAAAACACAGTTGGCCATTTCACAGATGGTGCCATCATCTAAAAAGGTGAGAGTTTTAAAATAATACATAGACAAATGTTACCAAAGTTTCTCAGGTTTAGGAATATGTAATAAAGGGCCTAGAGGTTTTTGAGAAGAAGTCTTATGTAGTGCACAAATTGAACATGCTGATAAATAGTCCCTAAGAGCCTGTGGTATAAAATCCCACCAATAGTTTCTAGATAAAAGTTTCAGAGGATTTCTGATTCCAGGATGTCCAATAAATTGGGAAATGTGAACCCAGAAAATAAATTTGATGCAGATTTTTAGGTTCACTAGGACTTTCTTTGTTTGATGAATCAAATGGCTGACAAGTCATCTGCCTTTGTGTTCTTCCTGCCTGGATGGAAAGTAATCATCAAGTATATTTAAAAATTAATTAATATGGTGTATCAGTATGGTGCTGTCAAAAAGCTGCTGGTTCAAATTGAGGTAGTCAGCCCCCCACATGGTTGTATACAAGAAAAAAGTGGTTGAACCACACTAAAGACATATAAAAATCAATTATATGACAAAATAAGAATACAAATGGTAAAATAAAATTTATCTATAGTCCTGTTCCTATAGCATCCTCCAAATGATAGATGGAATATTCCTTTAAAAGTTTTGAATATCCAGCAAAATTATGGTTACCAACTTGCAGTGGGTAGGGTTCTTAAGATTGGTAAGAAAAAAGGGTGGTGTTCACTAATTGCACCAAATGGCAGCTTAAGTGGAATACCCTAAGGGGAGAGTATCTGATTTGCTGAATAATAAGTCAGAAAAAGGAAAAATTAAGGGTATAACACCCTTGCACCAGTTGTGAATGATATCAGAATAATACTTATCTTAGATATATCAGTGATATCTTTTTCTTTTAATCTTTCATCTTTGAGGATTGGTGAGGTGTATTAGGTCATAACATGTAAAAAATAGAATACAATCTAGTGCAGATAGTCAAAAAAACTTACACAATAATAATGGAACAAATAAGAATGTGATGAATGTTTTCACCTAATGGCAAGCTTCAAAGAGCATACCTTCTGAAATAAATTGGCTACTATGCACCAAACATTAGCATATAACACATTTATTATGCAAAACAAACATTAATTGGTTAAAAAACATGAACTGTTAAAAACACCCAAGAATGTAAATTGGGCTTCTTTAAACAAACATCAGGTACATCATCACAGATAAAGTTGGCCTCCTACCAGAAACCGGTCAAATAGATGCATATAATGACTGAGTAGATGTTTCTAACCCGGGTGGAAACCTCAGCTATTAGTTATCATCTGTCTCACACCAGCTCTGGAAAGGTCCTATGATGTCCCTTAAGATCAGTGGAATAATCTCATGCAAAGATGTTCGGGTCCCTTAAAGTTGGTTTGGCATGGCTGGATACTCTTGGATTGAACAGTAATAGTCCACTTGTTTTTGTGAAGGTGAATGCTTGGAGGTCTGGTTCAGGCTTTGATAGATCCATTGAACAGCCCATTGGATCAGAGAAATTCAGGGTGTAATTATACCTTATGTGTTTTTCTGAGTCCCTTAAAGATGTGGGGGGCACAGCAAAATGTGCTAGATTTATTCACTCCCCAAATTTTAACACATTAGGATAAAATACTGAAATACTTAGGAATGGGGATTATGTAATTGTTTTTACAATTTTTTTTTTTACAATTTTTTTTTTTTTATTTGTCATGCAATTGCTTTTTACATTTTTATTTTATATATTAAATATGTATGTTAAAAATCCATTCCATCTGCTGTATTTGAATAATCATTCTTCCACAAAAGCACTGTTTCTATTGTATTAACTGTTGTTATGTGTCTTAATGATTGACTACCCATGGTAATAAACAGCTGCTGTGAAAATGCAGTCCTGTGTAGTGCCTGAATAGAAATACTTGTTATTTTCTTACTTCCTTGATTATCAGGTATATATTTGAGAAATAGAGTGACACTCTAGCCTTGCATAAATTAAGACAGTGATTAAGACATTGCACAGTTCACAAATACAACAGGTTTTTATGATCAGTAAAAATGGAGATAGGAAAATGTGTCTTTGTTCTTGCAGCCCTAACTTTATGGCTATTGATTCCTTAGCTACATTTTTTCCACAAGAGATGATTTCCTGGAGAATAACACACAAAGGTGAAATACTCCAGTGGGATGGCTTTGAGTTTTGGAGAGATTTCTCTCTTCTCACTTCTAAAAATCAGATGAGATCGCAAACTCAAACAACTCACCTTCAGGCAAACTCGGAAGTACTTTTCATGAAAAAGATGCAACTCAGGTATTTACCAAGATCAAGATTTCAATGTTGGGTGAGATTGAAGCAAACTCACAGAGAAATTGAAGTTTAAAACATTCCACCTCCTGAGCTGTGAGTTTTGCAGAAACATACACAGATTAGTGTGATTTGTGTACGTTTCTGCATGTGTACCTAATATAAATCGTATTTATATCAAAAAAAGATGTAGGGTCCCCTCCCCAAAAGCATATTTAGCCCTGGACTGCTCAGTCAGTCCTGGTTCCTAAAATTATGGCAAACAAAATGAGTAGGGTTCCCCAATAATTTAGGAATGAGCACCTTTCTGCAGGGCCAGTACTGGTTTTAAGTATAGGGGGAAAAATGTGTAGGGGTCCCCCTATATTTAAAACCAGCACCGGATCCAAACTGACCTAAGTTTAAAGCCCCATTTCCCAAAACCCCAGGCTTATGTGGAAGCCGGGGGATCTTCCCCGCACCCCTGGAGCAGTGGGTACAGTGCCTCCACTGTAAAATAATTAGTGAATTAAACACCTCCCCTGAGACCCCAGCTTGGGCTGACCGGCTTGGGCTGTTAATGCTATGGATAAATTGAATGTGGTGCAACCTTGGGCACCAAAAAAACACCAATCAGCAGCAAATAAATGATATGGTAATATCCAATAATAACCTAACAAGAACAATATAAACAATTATGTAATCATTGACTTGCGCTAGTGTAATGAATATTCACATAAAAAGGTACTTCCCTTCGTAATCTGTTTTCCTATCATAGGTCTTCCATATTCACTCCAGATGTATATTCCATATAACATTAACACATAATTGTTTATATTGTTCTCGTTAATGCTATGGCCCAGGAGACCCGGTGACATGGTCTCCTGGCTGTGTCAGGGGGAGAACCCTACATCATTATTTTTAAAGATGTAACCCTTGTTTAACAGGGAGACCACACAAGCAGACTTCACATATCTCACTGATATGTGCAGGCTGCTTGCTCGGGAGAGTTTTGCAGAGAGAAAACAAAGCAATCTTGGGTGAGTAATCTCATCTAAACTTGATACTCTGGGGAGAAATCACTATCTGCTTCACCATCGGCCAACTCTCTTTCAGCTAAACTCACTTCTTAGTAAATTTGCGAGTTTAAAAACGGGAAAATCACCCTAGTTTCGGTGATGCTAATCGAGTTTAAAAAAAAAAAAAACTTGATCAGACTTGATTCTTAAGAAACACTGTTACTTTTTCCAGTTGATTGTAGCAAGTTGTTTTATGTCTTTCCATTCCAGAATCCATTTGTTGACCTGTACTGGGTAAAACCTTGTTTCTATTAGCTGCAATGGATTGAGAAAAGATTCAGATACAGTATCATCCAGATGATCACAAATTTATATAGCAGATCTTTGAAGATTTAATTAATGAAGCAGTGGAATGCTGCTAAAATGTTGCTTAGGTAAAGTACTAATTGTGACCATGTTTTTGTTTTAAAATGTGGTTTTCAGCTCATCTCCAGTCATTAAAAGCTTGAGGTTGTACACTACATGGAGGCCTGATTTATGTGTCTCTTAGTTGATCAAAAAGCTCTAACGTCAGATGAAGGGAATATTTGTTCTTGATGGTAATATTATTAAGACCACTGTATGGCCAATACAATGAATTTTCCCATTGTTTTTCAATGTCTAGCCCTGAAGTGGAAAATGATGGTCTAATGATTCTCTGTCCATGATTTTAAAATATACATTTGGACATGGCCTGGAATCTGGTCTATGAGGCAATCCCATATTTTTGGTGGTAATTTGTCTTCTTTATTGTCTAGAAATATCACATGTAAATGCCACAATTAAATATGTGTATTTCTTTGATCACTTTGTGTTCTCATCATTCGCAACCTGTTCAGAGACAAACGGGCAGCTGAATGCATATTACAGCTTTTTTTATCAAGGGACAGTTTATGGCTGGTGTCATAAATACTTGCCCTATATCTTTGATTACTAATATGTAAATAGTTGATCAATTTTGATTGATTGTAAATTGATCAAAATAGATTAAAATCGGCCTTTAGTATATAAGCCCCTTAGTCTCAAGGCTTGCCTGAGGAAGCATATACACGTTGCAGCCAATTTGAGGTTGCTATTTTCCCATTCACCCCTGCATTTCTTATTTTCAATTTCAAAATATGAAACAAAGTATTAATTGAGAACAAAAAAAAACTATATGTTAATTGCAATGTTTTATGTATTAAGGTTAGTAGTTTTTTACGTTATATGTATTGTCTCTACTTAAATTGAGAGGACCATCCCTAATTGTACATTCTTTTTTTCTAGGAATGCTCTGGCACTCAAGGTTATTTAAGTCATTATGTCTCTCTGTATTGCGATAACAAGATATTATTCCGCTACTATTGAACCGACGGACATCAGGATTGTAAATGAATGTCCTCGGCGAATAACACATTTATAAAGGGTGTGAATTATCATGAAGGTTTTTATTTTGTCCTCTTCATCCTGCTTGACAGAATACACTACAGTATGTTATTTTTCTGTAACCCTTTCTGAGTATTCTGAGGAACATCTAATAGAAAGGTTTGAAAGCCACTAGTGTAGGGATGGGCAATAAGCGACCCCTCCAGATGTTGTAAAACTACACATCCCTGTATGCAATGCCACAGTTTTGCTATTTGGCCATGTTAAAAAAGTTGCAATGCATGCTGGGATTTGTAGTTCAACAACAGCTGGAGGGATGGTTTTTGCCCACCCTGCACTAGTGCAATCTGAAATCACTGACAGATAACAGTGCAATATTTCCCAAGACTCAATTACATACAAGAATCGGTGAGCATACATCATATTGAGTGTATATATTGAGTGTACACTATATTTGTTTTCCTTGGTAATTCAACCGATCTTGAGACTAAAGGTTGGAGATATGCTTGTACAACCTCCACTAAATCACATTATTTGGGTTATGATAACTACCATTGACTAAAGGTCTAATTGTAGCTTTGTAGGGAGAATTGAATGCTTCCTATTTGGAGTCAGCTGCTCCTGAAACAAACTTAGTGGTTGCAGAATTTGGGAAATAATAGTGAGTATTTAAGATAACAGTGAGATAAAAGGGAGTGTAATCTTTGTTTTTTTTATAGACCAGGTGGTTGTTGTTTTTTTATTAACCCTTTGTCACACCTACATCATACAGGCTCAATTGAGTGCTTTTCATGACAAGTTATTGACAGCTGTAAGAGATTGGTGTTGGAGTTGGAGAGCACTACTGCTCATATTCCATTCTTAGGATCCTACAGGATGGCTTCAAATTGACAGTATTACTGTGCATGCACTGCACCATCTTAGGTGTTAGAGTGCCACAGTGAAGACAGAAATCTTCCACTTAGCTCCAGAGAGACCTGAGACTACTGCCATTCCACTAAGCATCAATTGACCATTGCATACACTCCTCAACAAAGCATTGTAAGTGAGCATGCAAACTACAAACTAATGGAGAAAGCAAAATGTATGCTGAAAATTCAGGCCTAGACAAGCTGTGTCCAGAACAGTTTACCTGAAAAAGAATTTTCTGATATTTGTCTTGAAAAAAAAAACACCTATTGAAGTGTGGTCAAAAGAAAACCAAATGTTTAGCATTTCAGAACTGGAAGTATGGCATATGTGCATATACCAAAAGAACGTAGATACAAGCTAGATACAAAATCTATGAAGTGCATCATGTTTAGCTACTGTCATGAATGTAAAGGCTACAGGTTATGGTATACAAGTACCAGAAAGCTTGTCAAGTAAAGAGATGTCATGTTTAAAGAAACAGCACAAATCACAAAAAAATGGAATATGAAAGGAAGAGCAAGTACAGTATTTGTCACTGGATATGCCAGCAGCTGGTTACATATCTAAAGCAGAGACTACCAGCATGGACATTCAACCATAAAAAATAACTTTTGCAAGATCAAATTTAGAGAAACCACCTAAAAGATAATGTAAGGGATTTACAAATATTGCATTCAGTTAAGCACAGTATTCAAGAAGCACAGTCAAGAGATGATTGTTGTGAATTGAAGTCAGCAAAAGACAAGGAAATGAAGCAATTGATGTCACTGATACATGGACAGTGTTCTGCAGTAAGATGACAAGAGAATTGCACCCTACTAAGCCCAGTTAGTAGCAATAAGTTACAGCCAGAAAATGTGCATGTGTATGTCTTGCTTTTGGTGGGTCAAGAAGAACACAGAAAAGTAAAAGAGTTGCTCAGACAAAAAATCTAAATGAAAGACCTGGGTCCAGCACATTACTACACTTACAGTACTTGGCCTGAGAATTAGTCAAGATCTAGAAATAGTTATTGTAACAACTCATGGATGGGTAGTGGACACAAGCCTGTACTTTAGGATTGACAAGACCCATGTATGGAGTCTAACATACCAGCTGTATTCAACGGGGATCCCTCCAAAAAGGTTTGGGATTAGCTGTGTCCTACGTGAAGGTTGCAGCCCTCTGATTAGCTTCCCTAGTACAGGTGCAGGTATACACTGGAGTGTAGAGAAGTACATCGAATGGGGTACAAGCATAGTTGATAAGCTGGGTCAGAAGCATTACCAGGGATCAGAGGAAAACTGAGTGAAGCTAAGGTCAGAAAAAAGAAGAACCCATCATAAGTAATGGAACACTGGAGCAAGGTTTAGGGCCCTCTACTCTGGAAGGGAAGTACTCCCAGGGGCTTCCTTCTTAGGAGGGGTTTTCTTTGCCACCTAATGGATTTTGAATTTTAGCACATTTGGCCCTTTAAGATCTGCACAGAGTGGCGTGCATGGCCTTATTAGAGCTGCCAATGCAGTCTGACCAGGAAGCAGCTTGCTGCAGCTGGTAGGAGGGAGAAATCATTGCTGAGTCCACAGCAACTGATTGTTAGTGGGACTCACTGCAGCAGGTGCAGGCGCCTCCTGCCTGTTACCCTGCATAGTTCCAAGAGTCAAGTGCTACTGGACCCAGGGTCCAGCATGAAGTGACATTTATATATTTTGACCAACAGACCTACATCAAAAGTATACTTTACAAATATGGGATGTCAGATGCCCAACTAATAGGTACGCCTATCACTAAAGGCACAAAATTAACCAAAGATGTTTTGCCTAAAAGAAAGAAGGCCAAAGACTTGAAGAACATCCTTTATCAGAGAGCGATTAAGCACTTAATGTATGCAAATATTGGGACTTTTTCAGATATTATGCATGTGATTATGCATGTGGTGAGCAAATTCAGTCCATTTCCCACCAAGCCAGGAATACAGCAATGGACATATGTCAAAAGAATCCTAAATCACCTAAGAGGGACACCTTCTGTTAGTACCAGATCTGGGAACTCTACATTTGATTCATTCTGTGATGCAGATGGACGGTGGATGAGGATGACTGTCATTCTTACACAGTATACATGTCCCTACTAGAAGGTACAGCAGTGAGCTGGGCAAGTAGGAAACAACCCACAGTGGCACTATCTATTACTGAGGCAGAATACGTGGCATTGACCGAATAGGCCAAGGAGGCCTTACATCTCAAGGAGATTTTGCATGTGTTGAGTATAGAATAGACCACAGGTTCTCAAACTCGGTCCTCAGGATCCCAAACAGTGCATGTTTTTCAGGTCTAGTCACAGAATCACAAATGAGATATTAGCTCCACCTGTGGATCTTGTAAAATGTGTCTGGAGTAATGGCTACACCTCTACACCAGCTGGGTGAACTGTGAAATGTGAACTGTTTGGGGTCCTGAGGACCGAGTTTTGAGAGCCACTGGAATAGACCATCAACATTGAGTGTGATAATAGAGGTTATATGATTTAACACCTATTACCAAACACCCCTGTACTTCAGCCAGGAATTTGTAGAGAATTAATCTATAGATGTAGTTTATATAGGCAGTAAACAGAATTTTGTAGATATACCTACAAAAGGTGTTACATTACACTTGCTTGTCATGTTTCTAACAAAATGTGGACTAGAAGTTACTTGAAATGTTGATACTTTCTTATTAGTGGTACTCAATTTTTACAGGTTGCCATGTGAAAGCATGTGTAACATGTAGAAGCTTGTTGTAAGAGGCTTGTTGGAGTTGGAGAGCATACACCATACTTAGGTTCCTACAGGGAGACTTCAAATCCCTAACCAAGATGGCTACTGACCTTATTACTGTGCATGCGAGGAGCCATCTTTTCACTGTGTTAGAGTGCCACAGTGGAAGATGGACGTCTCTACTTAGCTCCAGAGAGACCTGTGACTACCACCATTCCACATTACCAGAAAGCTGTTACCACCACTAAAAAGCATGGTACTACTTGCATCCTGCACCGCTACCAAGATACTGTACAGTTACCAACTGGTGACCATCCATGCAACAAGTGCTATTTATACATAACTGTGAATATGGCTGTATAATCACAACCCTTCTAAATAAAAATCCTCACTGGTTAAATACTGGGCTGTTCATTGTCTCAGGGCATTCACTAGTGTGTACACTCACTCTGCCATACCACTGCTACCTGTACATACATATTCCAACAATTGGAATCTCTTAGAACCAGGTTTGTGATAATGAAAGGCTTTTTCATGGCAACAATTATGGCAAGTGGAACACTAAGCAAGAATTTCCCTTGTATGCCAACACAAGTCACGTGCATGGAATTATAGCCATGGTACTCCCAAAATATGAGGGCTGATGTATTTGGGAGCTTCATAGAATAAATACATTTGGATTGAAGGACTCTCACTTGCATATTCATAAGCCCCATATGCACTAGATAAGACCTATTGGAGATCCTACCTTCATCTATATCAATGACTAAAAAATAAAAAAATCACTGTGACACCAAAAGCCTAAAGCTTGATAACTCCTTTGGGAGTAGTAAGAGTCATGGATGTCATAACATTTCATAAAGGTGACCATGAATGGAAGGAAAAGAGATAAATGTAGTCAATTATGGTTCAGGATTTTTTGGACAATTGCCCACTACTGTAAGTACCTAGTACACTTTAAGCAAACTAAGATGCAAATTTGTGGAAATAATATCACAAAAGAGGAAAAAGTAGCAAGATTGAGAAAGAAGTAATCAGTATGTGTAAACGGACAGGTTAGTGACATGTACCATTCATCATTATGCTTTATCTGTGACATTATACTAATTATTTTGCAATGAAACAAAATCCTAACCCTTTTACCTAGTACACAATATGGGAGCTAATATGTAAAATTGAGGAAAAAGTGCACAGTTGCAGTAGGTATCTCATACTTTATGGCACAAAAAGGATAGGTGTATGAGGACACACCTGTACATGGCCTGGGCATGCATAATACAGAAAGAGCATATTTGTCAAGCAAGTTCCTAATTTTTCAGGGGATTACTTGGAATTCCCAAGGTACATTGGCTATTTAGGTTTAACTGTGTGTGCTGCACAGTGGGGAGGCAATATAAGGTAGCCCTACAGTGTTCCTATAGTTTCTGAACTATTTCATGAAACAAATGTCAACCTGGAAACTCCTTGAAGACAAGTTAATCCTTTACTTTTTCAGCAAGTCCTTGTGGACACTAAGACATCATTATTTCATTTTAACTCTGAAGTCCAGTTTTCTGACTGCCGTAGAGGAAACCAAGCTGGGTTTATCAAAGATTTTGTGGAAGGCAGCACAGAAGGCAGAACAATCATACTGTATTATAGCATTGCATTCTCACAAGGTGGAAGCCCAATATAAAGCTTGACTGACAAAGGAAAATGATAAATGCCACCTTCATAGGGACTACTGTAGTTCAAATTGTATAGAAGACTGATTCAGCATTGGTAGACTTTAGGATCCTTGTAGTATTTTGTGTGGTTTAGTTTCAGATGCAAAATTTCCAGGGACTACTGTAGTTCAAATTGTATAGAAAACAGATTAAATAAGCATTGGGAAACTTTAGGATCCTTCTAGTATTTTGTGTGGTTTAGTTGAGAATCAGACAATGCTACCTTGACCTACTGTATGTATCTGGAGGTAAAATGGCTTGGGTTCCAGACAGTGTCAAGTGTGTCAAGACAAAATGCAAGCCCATGGAGGCATTGGATGAATTTTGACAATATATGAAAAAATGATAAGCCACAGAATGTTGCTCATCATTTTTTATTAGTAATAGCTGTCTGATATCCATTGCCAAACTGATGTGTCCTCATACACCAATCATTGTTATGCCATGTAGTGCGGCAGGCCTGGCAAGTCTTATATACCATGCTTAGACACACCTTGGTGTAATCTGTCACAGCATAAAGTACAAAGATGTAGGAGAATCAAATACAACTTCCAACCACCAGATGTCACCTTTCCTAAACTATATGGTGCATGCAATGTAATGAAATCAAGCAGTGTTGCAGGAAGTCAGTTCCAAAGAAGCAATGTACTGTAAATGCATGTTGCCAACACTTCCTATGTTTTAATATGCAGGTTTTTGCTTCCTTTTCCAATGTTCTGTGACAATTTATATAAATATACTAGTGTTAGTTGAAGGGGGACTCCACAGTTTTCCTTTTAATTTTGCAAACGCCCTAGCAGCAATTGACACTTGTACATAACTTATGCTTTTACACAACACATTTTATACTGATAATGACACAGAGACAGTAATGGCATTTAAACTAGTCAGCCTTTCTTATTAAATATCAATCAATAAACAACTTTACTATGGTGGTGACTGAAAAAGAAACAGTAGCCATCAGAGATCAATGACTACCAATCAGATGACTAGAAAAACTTGCAAGGTCAATTGTCCACTCAGCAATTCCATAAGTCACATGAGCCTCCTCTATATCATCAAAGCCCAGTTAGCCAACCGAGGCTGCTCACCCTCAGTCGGGACAATCAGCCTAAATGTATAACAAAGGGGAAGTAATGTAATAATCAGCTCACTGACCCCTTGGCTGCCATTCTTTCTCACCATGTGAGGTACCAATCTGGAGACAAGCCCACCACCAAGAAACTTATTTTAAACTGTCTAAAACACCCAAAACACTCTCTAAAAATATACAAAACCCCAACTCTGACAAGTGGACCCCATCAGCGTAGAAAAGGTGAGAGTCAGTGTAATATATGCATTGTGACAGAACCACAGAGATAGCCAAAGCAACAAAACTGCCTGCCAACTAAGAGTTGACCTTCATCCTAGCCTTATCCACAACCACACCACCACCCCACTGCTGATGCAGAATGATAGACAATCAAACCATCCAGCACCAAGGCCACTACTGAGCAACCAACTCCAAGTCACAAACAATTGAGAACAGCAAGTCAAGTGATGACTGAGTCCCCAAATCATTCCCACTGAGGTGTATCATTAACAATGCGAGTGGCCCAAACTCCACAGTCAACCTATGCAGCCTAGGTGAAAAGTGACTCTCATTGCATAATTATCTGACCTAGTCACCTGACTATACAGACAAAGAGGATGAATGGACCAAAAAGGACATAGCAGCCCAGTAAACAAAGAAATGCCCTATGAAACACAGAGAGGGGGGGAACTTGGCTCCAGGTAAAAAAGTGTCTGGCGTACAAGATAAAATAAGTCTCCTAGTTATGAGGGCAAAACATACAAAATGCCTCGGGGTTCTCACTGAGAAAGGTGGCGAATGGCAACAGTGCTCCAGAGTCAAAACAAAAACACAGCATACAGTAACCGTAAAATTCCCCAGCAACAAATCAAAGAATATAGCACTTATATGCATTTGACTTCCAATGTCAGAGAGCCTGGATCTTGGACAGTAAAAATCTTCTAGAAGCAGTGGTAGTAGCAGTCTATCTGAAAAGAATGCGTATCAAAATCTGAAGGGGACAAACAGAAAGACTCATTGAAATGGGAATATAGTAGCTGGGGAGCCAACAAGATGCATCAACCAGGTGTCCTCAACTGACAGCCGAGCCAACACATACACCTGAGACAGGCACACTGGGCACAATGAACATGGGAGTGATATGATGCCTATGATCCTCAGGCACTGGAGACAAGTGCTCCCACCTCTTCATAGCCTGGGTAACAAAATAAACTCCTAGTAAAATCGTACTGGCCCCTCAAGCACAAAAATAAATAAATGCACCCCCCCATTGGGACATGATTTATCTGCTGAAAAAGTGCTACAAACAAAAGAAAGCAAACCTCATGTAGTGACTTACCTTGCTCACACTTGTGAGCCAATAATGCTTCCCATTGATTCCATGCTGTCTGGTAATATCTAAGGGTCACAGGAGCAATCAAGTAAACTACAACCCTCTCCAATCTGGTGAGATTATTATTATTATTATTATTATTATTATTATTATTATTATTATCCTTTATTTATATGGTGCCACAAGGGTTCCGCAGCGCCTTACATAGTACATAAACATAGTGCACAAACATAGTACATAGACATAGTACATAGACATAGTACATAGACAGTTGAGCAGAACAAGAAAACAGTGTCATACAGTTTAAGACAATGCAATACAAGTACATGGTATATAAACACTGCTGCAACAGAAGCAGAATGGCAAAAGTCACGGGTTAGGTGCTTTTGAGTATAGAGCAGATAATATAAGTAAAGAAAGGATAAGCACAAGAGGAAAGAGGGCCCTGCTCGTGAGAGCTTACATTCTAGAGGGGATGGGCAAACAGACAGGGGTGACATGGATGGGGTAGAAAGTGAGCATGGGACAGAGGGTTAGGATGACAGATGGCTGGATTCCTATTTCACAGTATGTGTGGAAGTCATTTGAATTAAGATTTATGCCACTGACATTCTACTTTAAGAGGCAGTTTTTGTAGGTGTCTGTGGAAAGCCATGGCTGTTATATCAGTTTACGTGAAGTCTGATGGGTAGCTGAAGCCACTTCATGAAGGGCTATTTAGAGAGTTTGGTTAACGTATAAACCAGCAGTCTCAGGTAAATGTAGAAATTGGTAAAAGTAGTTATTGTAAAGAGATGTTCAGATGTAAAATAATAAGTTGTGATCAAGTGTGAATTCTATAAGGCACATTTATTGATTTGGAGGGTGATGGGAGACATGTGAGGTTTGCAGGATATTTATTCCATAGTATATCCGCTGTCCGTGTGTGGGACCTGGATTTGGTGATATGTCACCAGATAATAAAAGCAGAAGAATGGAGAAGTAGATATAGGTGTATAAAAAATTTTTATAGTGACACAATGAGGCTGTAATAGTCAATTTTTGATGAAAAGAAATCGCATTAGTTTTTAGAGGAGGCGAGTGACTCAATAGGGCAGCAGTGTGCCCAGAGAGGGGAGATGCAGGGAGAGTTAGGGATGTTATATCCTTAGAGAAAATACAAAGGAGGGAGTTGAAAAAAAGAAATGTGTAGTACATGGTGAGTTTTAGGTTTGTTTTTTTTAGACAAATTTTAAAGTAATGGTAACTTAATCTGAAATTACCTTAGATGTTGGTCAATGTTTGTTCAACTGTTTGATTAACTGTTATGTAATCACACTTTGTGCATTTGACACTTGGTGTTTTTAACCCCAGCTGCAAACAGCCCCAGCTGCCCCTAGACTGAATATAAGGAGTGGTAACCCTTGATTAAGACAGGCTACAACTGACTCAATTGGCTTGCTGATCAAAGGAGATAACTTGCTCTGAGTTGGAGCAAAAACCAGGCAAGATATATACCATAAACTATGCTTCACTGACCAATACAGACTATACAGGAAGAGAAAAAAAAAATCTATGCAAGAGATACAGTCACATACATTTGAATCCACACACGATTGCAAGCATGAGGTTCTATGCAGAATATCGGTGCAATAAGCAAGATGAGACAGTCACATACATTTGAATCCACACACAATTGCAAGCATGAGGTTCTATGCAGAATATCGGTGCAATAAGCAAGATGAGACAGTCACATACCTGAGGGATGAAATGAAATAAACAGATGATTAGTCCATATTCATGCAGGATAAATGTTTGATTAACAGTTATGTAATCACACTTTGTGCATTTAACACTTGGTGTTTTTAACCCCAGCTGCAAACAGCCCCAGCTGCCCCTAGACTGAAAATAAGGAGTGGTAACCCTTGATTAAGACAGGCTACAACTGACTCAATTGGCTTGCTGATCAAAGGAGATAATTTGCTCTGAGTTGGAGCAAAAACCAGGCCAGATATATACCATAAACTATGCTTCACTGACCAATACAGACTATAAAGGAAGAGAAAAAAAAAATCTATGCAAGAGATACAGTCACATACATTTGAATCCACACACGATTGCAAGCATGAGGTTCTATGCAGAATATCGGTGCAATAAGCAAGATGAGACAGTCACATACATTTGAATCCACACACAATTGCAAGCATGAGGTTCTATGCAGAATATCGGTGCAATAAGCAAGATGAGACAGTCACATACATTTGAATCCACACACGATTGCAAGCATGAGGTTCTATGCAGAATATCGGTGCAATAAGCAAGATGAGACAGTCACATACCTGAGGGATGAAATGAAATAAACAGATGATTAGTCCATATTCATGCAGGATAAATGTTTGATTAACTGTTATGTAATCACACTTTGTGCATTTGACACTTGGTGTTTTTAACCCCAGCTGCAAACAGCCCCAGCTGCCCCTAGACTGAATATAAGGAGTGGTAACCCTTGATTAAGACAGGCTACAACTGACTCAATTGGCTTGCTGATCAAAGGAGATAACTTGCTCTGAGTTGGAGCAAAAACCAGGCCAGATATATACCATAAACTATGCTTCACTGACCAATACAGACTATACAGGAAGAGAAAAAAAAAACTATGCAAGAGATAAAGTCACATACATTTGAATCCACACACGATTGCAAGCATGAGGTTCTATGCAGAATATCGATGCAATAAGCAAGATGAGACAGTCACATACCTGAGGGATGAAATGAAATAAACAGATGATTAGTCCATATTCATGCAGGATAAATGTTTGATTAACTGTTATGTAATCACACTTTGTGCATTTAACACTTGGTGTTTTTAACCCCAGCTGCAAACAGCCCCAGCTGCCCCTAGACTGAATATAAGGAGTGGTAAACCTTGATTAAGACAGGCTACAACTGACTCAATTGGCTTGCTGATCAAAGGAGATAACTTGCTCTGAGTTGGAGCAAAAACCAGGCCAGATATATACCATAAACTATGCTTCACTGACCAATACAGACTATACAGGAAGAGAAAAAAAAAATCTATGCAAGAGATACAGTCACATACATTTGAATCCACACACGATTGCAAGCATGAGGTTCTATGCAGAATATCGGTGCAATAAGCAAGATGAGACACTCACATACATTTGAATCCACACACAATTGCAAGCATGAGGTTCTATGCAGAATATCGGTGCAATAAGCAAGATGAGACAGTCACATACATTTGAATCCACACACAATTGCAAGCATGAGGTTCTATGCAGAATATCGGTGCAATAAGCAAGATGAGACAGTCACATACATTTGAATCCACACACGATTACAAGCATGAGGTTCTATGCAGAATATCGGTGCAATAAGCAAGATGAGACAGTCACATACCTGAGGGATGAAATGAAATAAACAGATGATTAGTCCATATTCATGCAGGATAAATGTTTGATTAACTGTTATGTAATCACACTTTGTGCATTTAACACTTGGTGTTTTTAACCCCAGCTGCAAACAGCCCCAGCTGCCCCTAGACTGAATATAAGGAGTGGTAACCCTTGATTAAGACAGGCTACATCTGACTCAATTGGCTTGCTGATCAAAGGAGATAACTTGCTCTGAGTTGGAGCAAAAACCAGGCCAGATACATACCATAAACTATGCTTCACTGACCAATACAGACTATACAGGAAGAGAAAAAAAAAATCTATGCAAGAGATACAGTCACATACATTTGAATCCACACACGATTGCAAGCATGAGGTTCTATGCAGAATATCGGTGCAATAAGCAAGATGAGACAGTCACATACATTTGAATCCACACACAATTGCAAGCATGAGGTTCTATGCAGAATATCGGTGCAATAAGCAAGATGAGACAGTCACATACATTTGAATCCACACACGATTGCAAGCATGAGGTTCTATGCAGAATATCGGTGCAATAAGCAAGATGAGACCGTCACATACCTGAGGGATGAAATTAAATAAACAGATGATTAGTCCATATTCATGCAGGATAAATGTTTGATTAACTGTTATGTAATCACACTTTGTGCATTTAACACTTGGTGTTTTTAACCCCAGCTGCTAACAGCCCCAGCTGCCCCTAGACTGAATATAAGGAGTGGTAACCCTTGATTAAGACAGGCTACAACTGACTCAATTGGCTTGCTGATCAAAGGAGATAACTTGCTCTGAGTTGGACCAAAAACCAGGCCAGATATATACCATAAACTATGCTTCACTGACCAATACAGACTATACAGGAAGAGAAAAAAAGAATCTATGCAAGAGATACAGTCACATACATTTGAATCCACACACGATTGCAAGCATGAGGTTCTATGCAGAATATCGGTGCAATAAGCAAGTTGAGACAGTCACATACATTTGAATCCACACACGATTGCAAGCATGAGGTTCTATGCAGAATATCGCTGCAATAAGCAAGATGAGACAGTCACATACATTTGAATCCACACACGATTGCAAGCATGAGGTTCTATGCAGAATATCGGTGCAATAAGCAAGATGAGACAGTCACATACATTTGAATCCACACACGATTGCAAGCATGAGGTTCTATGCAGAATATCGGTGCAATAAGCAAGATGAGACAGTCACATACCTGAGGGATGAAATGAAATAAACAGATGATTAGTCCATATTCATGCAGGATAAATGTTTGATTAACTGTTATGTAATCACACTTTGTGCATTTAACACTTGGTGTTTTTAACCCCAGCTGCAAACAGCCCCAGCTGCCCCTAGACTGAATATAAGGCGTGGTAACCCTTGGTTAAGACAGGCTACAACTGACTCAATTGGCTTGCTGATCAAAGGAGATAACTTGCTCTGAGTTGGAGCAAAAACCAGGCCAGATATTTACCATAAACTATGCTTCACTGACCAATACAGACTATACAGGAAGAGAAAAAAAAAATCTATGCAAGAGATACAGTCACAAACATTTGAATCCACACACGATTGCAAGCATGAGGTTCTATGCAGAATATCGGTGCAATAAGCAAGATGAGACAGTCACATACATTAGAATCCACACACAATTGCAAGCATGAGCTTCTGCAGAATATCGGTGCAATAAGCAAGATGAGACAGTCACATACCTGAGGGATGAAATGAAATAAACAGATGATTAGTCCATATTCATGCAGGATAAATGTTTGATTAACTGTTATGTAATCACACTTTGTGCATTTAACACTTGGTGTTTTTAACCCCAGCTGCAAACAGCCCCAGCTGCCCCTAGACTGAATATAAGGAGTGGTAACCCTTGATTAAGACAGGCTACAACTGACTCAATTGGCTTGCTGATCAAAGGAGATAACTTGCTCTGAGTTGGAGCAAAAACCAGGCCAGATATATACCATAAACTATGCTTCACTGACCAATACAGACTATACAGGAAGAGAAAAAAAAAATCTATGCAAGAGATACAGTCACATACATTTGAATCCACACACGATTGCAAGCATGAGGTTCTATGCAGAATATCGGTGCAATAAGCAAGATGAGACAGTCACATACATTTGAATCCACACACGATTGCAAGCATGAGGTTCTATGCAGAATATCGGTGCAATAAGCAAGATGAGACAGTCACATACCTGAGGGATGAAATGAAATAAACAGATGATTAGTCCATATTCATGCAGGATAAATGTTTGATTAACTGTTATGTAATCACACTTTGTGCATTTAACACTTGGTGTTTTTAACCCCAGCTGCAAACAGCCCCAGCTGCCCCTAGACTGAATATAAGGAGTGGTAACCCTTGATTAAGACAGGCTACAACTGACTCAATTGGCTTGCTGATCAAAGGAGATAACTTGCTCTGAGTTGGAGCAAAAACCAGGCCAGATATATACCATAAACTATGCTTCACTGACCAATACAGACTATACAGGAAGAGAAAAAAAAAATCTATGCAAGAGATACAGTCACATACATTTGAATTCACACACGATTGCAAGCATGAGGTTCTATGCAGAATATCGGTGCAATAAGCAAAATGAGACAGTCACATACATTTGAATCCACACACGATTGCAAGCATGAGGTTCTATGCAGAATATCGGTGCAATAAGCAAGATGAGACAGTCACATACCTGAGGGATGAAATGAAATAAACAGATGATTAGTCCATATTCATGCAGGATAAATGTTTGATTAACTGTTATGTAATCACACTTTGTGCATTTAACACTTGGTGGTTTTAACCCCAGCTGCAAACAGCCCCAGCTGCCCCTAGACTGAATATAAGGAGTGGTAACCCTTGATTAAGACAGGCTACAACTGACTCAATAGGCTTGCTGATCAAAGGAGATAACTTGCTCTGTGTTGGAGCAAAAACCAGGCCAGATATATACCATAAACTATGCTTCACTGACCAATACAGACTATACAGGAAGAGAAAAAAAAAAAATCTATGCAAGAGATACAGTCACATACATTTGAGTCAACACACGATTGCAAGCATGAGGTTCTATGCAGAATATCGGTGCAATAAGCAAGATGAGACAGTCACATACATTTGAATCCACACACGATTGCAAGCATGAGGTTCTATGCAGAATATCGGTGCAATAAGCAAGATGAGACAGTCACATACATTTGAATCCACACACGATTGCAAGCATGAGGTTCTATGCAGAATATCGGTGCAATAAGCAAGATGAGACAGTCACATACATTTGAATCCACACACGATTGCAAGCATGAGGTTCTATGCAGAATATCGGTGCAATAAGCAAGATGAGACAGTCACATACATTTGAATCCACACACGATTGCAAGCATGAGGTTCTATGTAGAATATCGGTGCAATAAGCAAGATGAGACAGTCACATACCTGAATGATGAAATGAAATAAACAGATGATTAGTCCATATTCATGCAGGATAAATGTTTGATTAACTGTTATGTAATCACACTTTGTGCATTTAACACTTGGTGTTTTTAACCCCAGCTGCAAACAGCCTCAGCTGCCCCTAGACTGAATATAAGGAGTGGTAACCCTTGATAAAGACTGGCTACAACTGACTCAATTGGCTTGCTGATCAAAGGAGATAACTTGAAATGAGTTGGAGAAAAAACCAGGCCAGATATATACCATAAACTATGCTTCACTGACCAATACAGACTATACAGGAAGAGAAAAAAAAAAATCTAAGCAAGAGATACAGTCACATACATTTGAATCCACACACGATTGCAAGCATGAGGTTCTATGCAGAATATCGGTGCAATAAGCAAGATGAGACAGTCACATACATTTGAATCCACACACGATTGCAAGCATGAGGTTCTATGCAGAATATCGGTGCAATAAGCAAGATGAGACAGTCACATACCTGAGGGATGAAATGAAATAAACAGATGATTAGTCCATATTCATGCAGGATAAATGTTTGATTAACTGTTATGTAATCACACTTTGTGCATTTAACACTTGGTGTTTTTAACCCCAGCTGCAAACAGCCCCAGCTGCCACTAGACTGAATATAAGGAGTGGTAACCCTTGATTAAAACAGGCTACAACTGACTCAATTGGCTTGCTGATCAAAGGAGATAACTTGCTCTGAGTTGGAGCAAAAACCAGGCCAGATATATACCATAAACTATGCTTCACTGACCAATACAGACTATACAGGAAAATAAAAAAAAAAATCTATGCAAGAGATACAGTCACATACATTTGAATCCACACACGATTGCAAGCATGAGGTTCTATGCAGAATATCTGTGAAATAAGCAAGATGAGACAGTCACATACATTTGAATCCACACACGATTGCAAGCATGAGGTTCTATGCAGAATATCGGTGCAATAAGCAAGATGAGACAGTCACATACATTTGAATCCACACACGATTGCAAGCATGAAGTTCTATGCAGATTATCGGTGCAATAAGCAAGATGAAACTGTCACATACATTTGAATCCACACACGATTGCAAGCATGAGGTTCTATGCAGAATATCGGTGCAATAAGCAAGATGAGACAGTCACATACCTGAGGGATGAAATGAAATAAACAGATGATTAGTCCATATTCATGCAGGATAAATGTTTGATTAACTGTTATGTAATCACACTTTGTGCATTTAACACTTGGTGTTTTTAACCCCAGCTGCAAACAGCCCCAGCTGCCCCTAGACTGAATATAAGGAGTGGTAACCCTTGATTAAGACAGGCTACAACTGACTCAATTGGCTTGCTGATCAAAGGAGATAACTTGCTCTGAGTTGGAGCAAAAACCAGGCCAGATATATACCATAAACTATGCTTCACTGACCAATACAGACTATACAGGAAGAGAAAAAAAAAATCTATGCAAGAGATACAGTCACATACATTTGAATCCACACACGATTGCAAGCATGAGGTTCTATGCAGAATATCGGTGCAATAAGCAAGATGAGACAGTCACATACATTTGAATCCACACACAATTGCAAGCATGAGGTTCTATGCAGAATATCGGTGCAATAAGCAAGATGAGACAGTCACATACCTGAGGGATGAAATTAAATAAACAGATGATTAGCTCATATTCATGCAGGATAAATGTTTGATTAACTGTTATGTAATCACACTTTGTGCATTTAACACTAGGTGTTTTTAACCCCAGCTGCAAACAGCCCCAGCTGCCCCTAGACTGAATATAAGGAGTGGTAACCCTTGATTAAGACAGGCTACAACTGACTCTATTGGCTTGCTGATCAAAGGAGATAACTTGCTCTGAGTTGGAGCAAAAACCAGGCCAGATATATACCATAAACTATGCTTCATTGACCAATACAGACTATACAGGAAGAGAAAAAAAAAATCTATGCAAGAGATACAGTCACATACATTTGAATCCACACACGATTGCAAGCATGAGGTTCTATGCAGAATATCGGTGCAATAAGCAAGATGAGACAGTCACATACCTGAGGGATGAAATGAAATAAACAGATGATTAGTCCATATTCATGCAGGATAAATGTTTGATTAACTGTTATGTAATCACACTTTGTGCATTTAACACTTGGTGTTTTTAACCCCAGCTGCAAACAGCCCCAGCTGCCCCTAGACTGAATATAAGGAGTGGTAACCCTTGATTAAGACAGGCTACAACTGACTCAATTGGCTTGCTGATCAAAGGAGATAACTTGCTCTGAGTTGGAGCAAAAACCAGGCCAGATATATACCATAAACTATGCTTCACTGACCAATACAGACTATACAGGAAGAGAAAAAAAAATCTATGCAAGAGATACAGTCACATACATTTGAATCCACACACGATTGCAAGCATGAGGTTCTATGCAGAATATCGGTGCAATAAGCAAGATGAGACAGTCACATACATTTGAATCCACACACGATTGCAAGCATGAGGTTCTATGCAGAATATCGGTGCAATAAGCAAGATGAGACAGTCACATACCTGAGGGATGAAATGAAATAAATAGATGATTAGTCCATATTCATGCAGGATAAATGTTTGATTAACTGTTATGTAATCACACTTTGTGCATTTGACACTTGGTGTTTTTAACCCCAGCTGCAAACAGCCCCAGCTGCCCCAAGATGAAACATAAACAGTGAGAGGGGCATTAGTCACCAACCAAGGCAGCAACAGGAGTGAGGGACCTAGACTGTGACCACTGAAGGTGTGACAGAGCATCAGCAATCAAATTCTGCTCCCCAGGGACATGATGCACCACAAAAAGAGATGTTACATTCCGGGCACCAAAGCACCAACTGTGTTAAAAGCCAAAAAACCCACATTCATTAAGACTGTTGCTGGGTATAAGCCAAAATTATCACTCAAGAAGATGATGTGGTGGTCACGCAAACCCTCCCCCCACAGTTTCGTGGACACCATGATAAGGAAAATCTCAAGTTAAAATTTTTTCTTGATGAGCCCACCAGACACCTACTCCACCAACCAAGAACCTTCCAAGTATACCCCAAGACCCGTGGCACCTGCTGCAACTGAAAATAAGACAAGAAAAGGGTGTGCCAGAATTGCAAACAATTAAACTAAACCAGAAACGAATTCCAAACCATAAGGTCCTGTCATACCTCTGCAGACAATCTAATAAAATGGTGAGGTTTATACACATCTGCAGTCGCACGCAACAATTTCCTGCAGAAAACCCTATCAAACTTCTTTAATGGCAAATGGCAACAGCAAGCAGTGTTGTCAATTTCTATGCCCAGATAAGAAAGATGAGTTCAGGGACCCTCTGTCATATCTGCAGCAATAGTAACCCCAAATTCCATGAAACAGGCATGAACGGAAAACAGCAAAGGCTCACAACATAGGGAAACCGATGGACCAATGCAGAGAAAGTTGTCCAAGTAATGCGCTATGCCAACTCACCAGAGCCAGCTGCAACACACCAATGTAATAACAAGATGAAATGTTTAAAAAAGGCATAGGAGCAACCCATGAGCAAACAATGATAAATATAGTATCTGTCCTCTAGGTGGAAACCCATGAACTGGAAAGAGCCCGGATGCAAGGGCAAATAAAAAAATTGATTCCACATGAAACGATTGCACCATCTCCAGGGTATCATCAAATGATTGATAATACACCCTAGAAATGTCATCTGGTATGAAGTCATTCACAAATTACCTTCCAGGTAAGACATATGCTGAATCAGGCAATATTTCCCGTGCACCTTCTTAGGAACGCCACAGACGACAGGACCAAGTTGGGAAAAGGTGTAACAGGAAAAGGCCCAATCATCTAACCCAGGCCAACCTCCTGCATCACTTTGTCCTTGAAAATGTATGCCAATTTCAAAGCCAACTAGCCCAGAAACCAGGACTCGGAACTCCTTTGAAAAACCCTGCAGCAAAAAACTCAGTGTCACCGTGCATTCGGTACTACTCCAGCCATTTAGTGAGAGCAGGAACCCACACAGGAGATGGAGCCTTACTTAGCTCCCCCTGTACTTGCAGGCTTAGAGCCGGGAGCAGAGGACGGGACTTTGAGTCAATTACAGGTGGGGTGGGAGGCACCGCAGCAGAGACAGAGGTGATAAAAATTACACCAAGCTCCTGCTGCTCAATAGTTATTATTAAATGCATAGCAATGTCTTTTACCTGGGCCAGATTATGACACTCAAGGAGCAGCAGAAGCTGCAACAGCAACCAAATGTGTACATGAGACTTCACCCTGAACATGAGATTGCTGGGTGACCTCCATCCACACCTCTATATCTCACCACTCAAAAGACAACATCTGTTCTGTTTATGAAGGAACTCCTCATCATAACGATGCTATACCGGGCCCCAAGTGGAATGGGAAAATGCATTGAATCAGTGCAAGTAGTGCACCACATTGATGGCCTTTCCTGGGTGTGTCTTCAAGTAACATGCAGCAAACATAGAAAAACCATGCAACCAACCAATATAGGAGTGGAGCAGGTCCTCCCCCACTTCCCCTCTCTTTTTATCTGCTGCAGGAGACAAGCATTCTTTAGATGTGAGTGCAAAAATATCCACATACTTGCTCCTATGAATAAGTTCCCACATGCATGGATGCAAACTCCGTGCTACATCACCAGGACTAGTGAATGATTCCTCACTAGAACTACGTTGGCTACAACAACCCTGCCTGTGAGAGCGTTGGGTGGACCTGCTACTATGAGCCTTACTATGCCGGCACCTGGATTATTGGCATCCTAGAGCTATCCATAGTGGAAGGCAATGTAAAGTGCTCACCTGATGACTCATATGATGAGTCACCACATGCCGGGGAAGAAAAACAACCACCAGAGAGATCCCTAGAATCGCCAGTACAGAAAAATCTGAAAAATATGACAAATATTAGGCCCAACTGACCCTTGGAGCCAAGGAGCTGTCACAAAATAATTAAAAAATTATTTAATTTATAAAATAAAGAAAAACTGTAGGGCCCTCCTCCTACTAAGCTTTATCAGCCCTAGCATTTTTGCCTATGCTGGTATGGGAAAATGTGGGGTCCCCATGCATTTACTAGAACTAGGCTTAATCAACCATAGCTAGTGGAACTATAGAAGGGTAACCCGCAGTGTTGGGGTCTCCCACCATCATTCCACCATCCCTAACCAGTTATCACCTGGGCTGGTTACTTGAGGGCCCTCCTCCTAGGTTTAGCCAGCCAGCTCTTCTGTGTTTCATTGGTGGTGATGGGTATGAAGCTAATGGTAAATTAAAAGGATAATATTGTTTTTTACAGGTGAACTACTGGTCCCAGCAAGTCTATAAGTGCCAGTATGCATGGGCTTCAAGGGCACGCTGGCGTTTGTAGTCCACCAATAAATAAAATATTACACAAATGAAAAGACACACACGACAGGAAAAAAAATATTTTAATAAATAAGAACTCCACCATACACCTTCATTTATCCATTTATTATCCAGGACAAAATTAAAAAACTATGAACTTCTAGCTCGATGCTGAGAATTGTCACTTAGTCATTGACAGTCCAAAGGAATTAATAGAGCCAGTCTGTGGTGGTGCTCTATGGACCTTTGCTGTGCAGCTTTGCAAAATTTGTTGCAAACACTACTGTACTGTAGTCATGCACTTTGACACAGTGCATTTCAGAAATTGTCATACATAACATTAGAAATATTGTCTACTAAATGTTTATCTATGACAGTTTACTACAGTTAAAGCTTGCTATAGTGTCGACTCCAGGCACTGCTTTTGTATATTGTAGTTTTCATCAGCAGTGCTCTGGCCACATAGCAGTTAAGCTGTGTACTGCATGGCATGGACCCTCTCACATCTCAGAGCACCAACCCAAAGCTTTGGCACTAGTCCTACATGTCATGGCAAAGATGCCAATTTGGCATGACTTAAGCCACAGGGCCTGATTCAGAGGTGCATACAGTTGCTTCACAGCTGTGTCTTTTTGTGGGGCCACAGGAGCTATGTTATGTATTCTCCTTGTGTACTAAAGTGTCTTGGAATGTGCAAGTCCTGAGATGCCCACAATCAGTCCCCACGCACCCTACAACACACCACCAGTGATTCTGAACAATCCACCATTGGCGCACTATTGTGTGCACCTTCAACATTTGCACCAGCTCTATGGCAGGTACAGTGTCTTCATTTGAATATGGTCTCTGTGGCTGCAGTTCTGCATATTAGAATGCAGCCACTCTCACTGACACGCCGGGAGACATTCCCATAGCACGCCCATGCAATAGATTTGTTGCGTTCTCTTCAGGCCACCATCCAGTCATCACCCAGGTACATACATGATTTTCCCTCACTAGTTTGGATAACAGCAGTCCCGTATGCAACAGTGTATTTCTGCATATACTCAGGTTAATGCATGCGCTGTATGGGTTTTCACAATATGTTGTGCATGCACAGTAGCAAATAAATGCTAATACACATCAGCATTGTGTGCAGTTAGCGTGTGCCACTGAATCAGGCCTACAGTGTATAAGGACACATCAATACAACAGTATAGCGAAGGCAAAATTGTTACATATTTGCAGATACCATTGAGAAAAGTTATTTTCTTTATGGCAACTGCTTTGTGAATGTTCATAATTGGCAAATTGTGCTGTATCAAGAGCATTTATCACTAATCTACTGATAAAGCATCTCCCCCCTGTCTTTTATTAATTCTCCAGACACCTTTTTTTACTTGCCGGAGACTTTTCTCTACTGACCTGGCTATTGACTTACAATAAAATGGTTTCATTCATCATTCATATTTTCCACTTTGGAATTTCATCTTTATACAGTATATTGTTACTTCTTGAAAAATTGTTAGAATAAATGTATCAGGGGTAAAATTTGTTACATCATGCTTTTATTGGCATAGCCTTCCCCCTCCTTCCCCCTCCAATGAAATTAAATTATAAACTGTATATTTTGGTCACATTTTGAAATGTGTTACTTTCAAAATACAACTTCTGAATGTACTGGTTAGATTATATATCTAACTATAAAGAAATCTGAATCAATTTAGACAACTCTTAGAAATATTTTAACAAGTTTTTGGTTACATATGCAAAATTGTATTATAAGCAGTTCATCTCCTGTCTTTTCTATGAAATGTAAAGTGAAACACTTTAAGTGACAAGTATTTATACTCAAAGCCACTTCTCCATCCAGAAACCTGAAAGAAAATTAATGTTTTGGGAGTAGGAAAGATTATACATTTCTGCCTTCAATCTCTACTTTGTTTGCACAGTGAATGTGATGCCCTTTAAAGTAGCTTTTCTCAAAGACCTTTCTAAAAGTATTTTTCCCACAAGTAGAAAATTATAGAGAAACAGTATTTAGAATTACTTCCAGCTGGGTCTATTTCTTCTTGTCTTTTCTGTTGGTACATTTGATGCACACAACCTTGCCCCTGAGCATCAGAATGCTTTATTGTAAGTATGATGAAATACATTGCTATTTACCCTTTGGCAGAGGGTGTAATTATTTAAGTAGGTGTAGCTTAAACCTACAAAATGTCCCAATGCAAAATACATTTCCCTGTGCAAATTACATGTTTTGGAAGCCAATTTAGAGTAGTTTTTTTATTTATTCAAAACATACTGAATTCCTTTGTTTTGTTCAATCTTTTCATATTACATAGATACAACAAATGATATTGCATTTTTTTTCTCTTTTTGTTAGTTATTATTTTAAATAAATTTTATTTTATACATTATTATATAAAACTTTGGTGTTCTGTTACATTATTTTCTTTATTATGTACAACGTATTTATTTCTGTATTTTGCTATGTGTCACTAATTATTTTTTTTTTTAAATTAAATTACGTATTAAATATACATAGTTTAAAGAAAAGCTTTATGATATATTTAAATAGATATCTGTTATTTTTTTGGAGCTTATCCAGAGTCACGAAGTATCAGAACTTATTACCTAATTTTTTTTAGTGTTCCTTAAGTTTTCTTCGTCAAGGTATGCATAGAAACATCAAACAAGAACTCTAACTAACCCCAGATCTAATAGGACCATAGTGGTTCTATTTTAGGGACCACCAAAGTTAATATGATACAGAACTCAGCTTCAATGAGCTTCTTGAATCACATGGCAGTATTTAGTTAGCGTCATTGTGCAATTGTGAACTGCAACTGTGCCCATTACTGCTAATTACCTTCAATTGTTTTCCAGAGACATTTAAGCAGCTCTTAAATAATATTGGTCTATCATTAAATATATATGTTTTTATTCGAATCACACTAGCACTTTGCTACTGTAGAAGGAGCTGCTAAAGATGCATGCTTCAAGTTACAGTCCATTGCCCCTTTCAGGCTTTCATGTTGCATTAATCAGGAAGCAGCATGAAAGTGTAAATTTTCATTGCTTACCCCAATGTCATTTGCTTCATTATTTACCCCAATCATCATTTTTCTATACTAATTTAGTTTGTTGCACCATTATTTTTTCCTTTTCTTGATTTAGTACCTACAATGAATTACTTGAGGATTTCACATCTGCACAGTGGTTGAGGTTGTTGGTACTCTGACTTCTGTCTTTCCACCCCAAATTCTTAAGTATTAATCTGCCCTGTCCTTGTTTTTTTCTAGATTCTTTCATGAACAAGTCAGGAGTTCTTGATTTAGTACACTTAATAAATTATTTGAGGATTATACATCTGCATAGTGATTGAGGTTATCTACTAAATAAGTTATTCCTTCAGCATGAGAAATCAGCTAAGGAGCCTAAAGTATGCACCTTGTTGCAAATAAGCCTTTACACTTTGCTTAGCTCCGTCCACCTAGTGCTCAGGCTTTAAAGCGTGCCAATTATTTTCAATTATCTGTTTCTTTGGCTACCCATAAAAAAATTATTTAAAATACTCCCCCATCACCTGACCTACAGTATTTAAGAATCAACTTTTCCTTTTATCCTGTATGGATTGGTAGAAGGAATTTCTCTAGAAGGAAGCTAATACAAAAAAATTGTTTGCTATGTGGGAAACCTTCATTGAAACTCTTTCACACTCTACTAAGATTAAGGGCCTGATTCAGACCCACTCGCGAGCGGCTGTCCGCTCGCAAGTGGGTCGATGTTATGGACTGAGCATGCGCACGACGGAGGGAGCTCCGTCGTGCGCATGCGCCAGACGCGACGAGCGAAGGAAAGTCCTTCGCTCGTTGTGTCCGATCAAAGGGGGCGTGCTGTCAATGTTGATTGACAGAACGCCCCCTTTGGTGGGCGTGCCGGGGGCGTGCCTCCCTGACGGGGGCGTTCCTAAGGGAACGCCCCCGTCAGAAGCCGGCCCACTGACATCACTAGTGATGTCAGTGGGAGTGATTTTGGCTCTGATAGAGCCAAAATCACTCCGGAGCTTGCGATTGAAAACCTCAACCGCAGGCTCCGGCTCGCAAATTCGATGGTCGCGATGGTCTCGACCATCGCGACCATCACAATGCACGCTCGTATAGCCTGTGGGTGGTGACCCACAGCTATACGAGCGTCCAGGAGGACGCTCCATGAAAATGGAGCCCGGCCCTCATTCAGAGCGTGTGCTCTGCTCAGAGCGTACGGCTCTGAATGAGGGCCTATGTTTTTATAACATCTTATGGTATGAGACAAACATCTATCTCCTGGATCTGCCAATTTTTGTATAAAGCTTTGAAGATCTTTGGTTGTGTGACTAGTATTTATTTTGTTGTTTTGCTTCATTAAAAGTATGTAAAAAATAGTTTTGTTTTACCAAGATTTTAAATAAAAATAAATAAATTGGGGGCACAACTAATTACTGTTTGGGCACCTGACCTGTGCCTTCTTTTTCTTTGGTTCCAACACATTAGTTATCTCAAACTGATGTCTAACTTTAATTATAGAAAGGCTTCTCTGAAAACATGTGTTAGTTGCAAATTAAAACTACAAATTAATTAAATGGGCACCATCTCCCTTTATGAAAATAAATTAGAGACGAGCGGGTTCGGATCTCAGAGATCCAAACCTTCCCAAACTTAGCGATCCGAGTTGAGATCTGAGTTGGCTTGGGTTTTCCAGCCTGACTCGGATCTTAAAATTAGGCAAAACATTATCATCCTGCTGTCTGATTATCGTGGATTTTGGATTGAATAAAAGGTCCCGCGATCGCCGGCATTTTCATTCTGTCTGTGGAGAGTGAAGAGGAAGGAGGGGCTGTACTGTGCTGTGCAGTTGCTGTGCTGTTACTGTGTGTTTAAGGGGCTGGCTACTGTTGTCACTTGTCAGGGGCTGGCTGCTTAATGTCCATGCTGCATAGGGGCTGGCTGGCTGTTGCCACTTGTCATAGGGGCTGGCTGGCTAGCTGTTGTCCACTCCGTCCATACTAAGGCTGGCTGCTGTGCTGGGCTGGGCTGTGCCTGGGGTGCACTCCCCCCAAGTGCCAAAAAAAATTAATCTATCAATGTGTTTTGTTTTTTTCTGTGTGTGTGCACATTAGCCCACTTATCACCAGCAACATAGTTGCAAAGGGGTGCTGTCTGTGTCATTTATCAAGGGGCTGCAGCCTTGTTAATGGGTGCTCTCCCTCCCAAGTGCCAAAAAAATGAATGAATCAATCAAAGTGTTTTTTTTGTGTGTGTGTGTACGCGTTAGCCATGACATCACAAATGCCTCATCTGAGATTTGCATACAAATTTTCCAAAAGGTGAAAGTAGAGGATAAAGTTTAAAAAAACAAAATAAAGCAGCTAAAATTGTGTTCTCTGATTATAGTGTCCCTTCTCCCAGTCCCTACCCATGGCCCTACTACCTGAATTTCAGCGAGTCAGAGGGGCAACTACATGCAATTGTATTCCAGAGTGCAGCTGCTCCTCCTGTAGCCCAGGTCAGAAGATGTGTAGGGGCTGTGGTGATGATATGGACTAATATGGAGCTCACATCCACAAAGTGGACAATGAATCCCTAATCTAACAGGGAGCGCAGCTGTAATTTATACACAACACAGGATGGGATGACAATATAGGCTTGGGTGATGGTATAATCTGGGGTGATGTATACATCATCTTCTTCACACAATATTAATTTGTCCCCGCTGGAATCCACCATTACAAGTGCCTCTGTAATTTTGCACGGAATTGATGGTAAAGATCTTTTTCGTAGAATTTGTAATTCATTTTGACGGACATCATCTTCCACATTTTGGGGAAGCAGTCTCAGGCCAATCACTGACAAGGTTCCCAGCTGTGCTGAAAACTCTTTCTGAGTACACACTGTAAGGTGGGCAGCTCAAATAAAGCAAAGGCAGATTTGTGGAAGGGCCTCCAAATCGCCTCTGTTTCCTGCCATTAGTTATTTACATCTCTTCAGATCTGTGTCCATTGGGAATATGAAACAATGTCTTCATCCCTTCTGGGATGAAAATCCACTCCCAGCAGCAGGCATGGTGCTCAATAATTCTCAAGAAAGACACAACATAAGAATCTTTAATGTTACATTTTCTGTTTTGTTCCACTTGTCCACATATCTGCACTGGTTAAGTGGACAGTGGGTACATCGGCAGTTTGAAGGCCACTAACTAACTGGGCAGCACAGATGGTATAATGGTTAGCATTACTGCAACACAGCACTTAGGTTGTTGGTTCGATTCCCACTATGGCCCTAACAGTGTGGAGTTTGTATATTCTCCCTGTGCTTGAGTGGGTTTCCTCTGGGTGCTCTGGTTTCCTCCCACACTCCAAAAATATACTGGTAGGTTAATTGGGGCCCAACAAAAATTAACCCTAGTGTGTGTATGTGAGCAGGTGGTAGGGAATATAGATGGTAAGCTCCTCTAGGGCAGGGACTGAAGTGAATGGTCAAATATTCTCTGCAAAGTGCTGCGTAATATGTGTGCGCTATATAAATAACTGGTAATAAATAACTATTTTTTTTTATGTCCCTGTACAGGTTGGGAAATGGTTTTCATGTGGAAGCTTTGCAAAGGATTATTTAATAGTCAATTGTTTTGGAAGGCAGTAGCACTCTTCCTGGTCCCCTTCTGTTATGAAAATCCACTCCTAGCAGCAGAATCAGGTGCACGATTCTCAAGAAAGACACAACATAAGACCTTAAATCTTAAATATTGCGCTTGTCCACATATCTGTGCTGGGTAAGTGGCAGTTTCAGGGCCATTAACTATGTTTTTTTAATGTCCCTGTACAGGTTGGGAAATGCATTTTCATGTGGAAGCTTTGCAAAGGATCATTAAAAAGTCAATTGTTTTGGATAGTAGTACTAGAAGACTTCCTGGTCCCCTTCTGGGATGAAAAAAAATCCACTCCCAGCAGCAGGCATGGCACTGAAGGACTCTTCTGGGGCAAGGACTGATTGGAATGTGTAAAAAAATTTTTTTAAATGCCTCCCCTTCTCCCTCATAAATTTACTTTGGAATCAAAAAATGAAATGAAACTTAATACCAATCCACCCTTCCTGTCCCTTCCTTCAACTACATACATACTCCAACTCCCTCAGGCCTCTCTTGAATAATAAAAATATTTGTTTCCTGATGTGCCATGTTGGAAATTGAACTGCCACTTGTTTATGCCACCCACTGCTGCCACTTAGCTTAGTCAGCCAGCTAGCATGGTGCAAATTTTGGGCCTAAACTGGATGAAAACAATGTAGTGAGTTGTGAAGTGGTCAAAATTGACTGGAAATGAGTATAAATAAATGTTATTGAGGTTAATAATACTGTAGGAATAAAGAAAGGCCCATTTTATGTGATTTTAGCTGTTTTTTTTAAGAAATAATCCAGATCCAAAACCAAACATAGAAAAACATAACATGGAAGGGAGGTTTTGGCAAAACCAATACAGATCTAAAACCAGGGGAGATACAAATCCAAAACCAAAACATGGGGGTCGACGCACATATCTAAAATAAATTAGCTAAAACTGTATGTACATCTTCTAATTTCATGTTCCAGAACCATGTATTTAGTTAATTTAATATTACATTACATACTGATACAATTACATAATAGTACATTTATATTTAAATAGTGGGACTGTCACTTAGCTCTCTGGAGCTCATTCAGAGTCGGTCATTGCGGCCGCTCGGTCGTACGCTACCGATGTTCGCTAACCTGCGCATGCGTAAAATTTGCAAAGCGCATGCGCAAACTAGTTGTTACGATCAGAAATTGCTCTCTCCTTGAACACAGCCAGGTCGTTAGTTTGAGTGACAGAATGAGCCGTTTTTTGGGTGGTAACAGGGGAAGGTGCTTGTGAACAGGGGTGTGGAGATCCGAACGCAGGCGTGCCTGACTATGCAAGGGGAGTTTAATAAGAGTGCATAATTAACAAAGTAGTGTCATGGCACACGTGACATGGGTGGTTATTACACTGACTAGATCGTAATGCTTAAGAGATGGTATGGTCAGCCTTTAGCTCTGCGATCAGCTCCGATGGGTCCCGATGGTCACGATTAATCCTTATATCCCTGGAGATGATGAGTGTTGCGATCGAGAAGGGGGCGTGTATTTTGTCTTATGCCCGCTTCTAACCCTCGGTCGTTCAGCTTAGCGATGCAACTTACGATCGCTTCATTTGCATATCCGGCCCCTTTCACCTACGACTGAGCGGCCGCAACGACCCGCTCTGAATGAGGTCCTCATTCTCTGCTCTGGGTGTGACCTCCTTCTATCCTCAACCATGATCAGCATACTGGGGAGTACAGTCTTATACCCCATTAATAGCAATTATCCCACAACACATATCAAATCCAAACTTTCCTAATTTTTTATCCAGTGGAAAGTAATATAACATCCATGTGTCACAGTTACATACACTTAATAAAATATTTTACATTAATATCCTCTATAATAGTTAGTTTTTTAACTTAGTTACATTATGTTCATCAGCTGTGAATAGAAAAATATTTCAGCCTCCTTCTTTTCTCATGTTTCCAGATGACTTTGGGACACCACATCCTAAATGTCCCAGCACTTTTGGAAATTCAGTATGTTTAAAACCAAAATAATTGCTTTACCCACCCTGTCTATGGTCTCCTCACCTCCCTTTCTTTCCCTACCCCATACCCTCTCCACTGCCCATGACCTGTGGAATTCGCTCCCACATTCTATTAGCTTAGCCAGTAATTCCCAAGGCTTTAAATTTTTCATTTAAACTCACCGCTTGTCCAAGCCTATCAGTCCTTTTAATTCCTCTGCATTGCTCACATCTCTATTCTCCACATAGTGCGCCCTACCAGGGTTTGCCCCTTTCCCCTAGAACAATAAGTGGCCCTCCAGCTGTTATAGTGCTTCACATACCAACATGCCATGCCAGAGTTTTGCGATTTTGCCATGCTCAGTTGCAGCGCATACTGGGATGTATAGTTCATCAGCAGCTGGAGGGCAGCTTATTGTACAATAAGCTCTTATGAATAAGGCCCTTTCCCTTTTGTTTTCCTTTCTCTCACTGCACCTCTGTCTCACCAGTTCTGTTTCTCAAGCCCATGTTTCTGGGCACTGACCTACTTCACATTGGTACTATTAATTAGTGATGCTCACTGTCTTGTCAATAGACATCTGAAATTCTGATTATGTTCTATAAATGTCTTATTGACTGTTTATTGTATAATTCTTTAATGTGTAATTGTGTAAGATTTATTGTTGCCTGTGCATTGGTTATTCCTGCTAAATGTGTTCTATTTTTGTAATATATATGGGAGACCAGACGTTGGGATGCCAGTGATCAGAAGACTGACATCGGCATCCAGATGCTCAGAATCCCAACTGGAGTTCGGTAAGTATCCTAGCCCTCCCTCCAACCCCCGCTAACCCTCCTGTGGTGCCTAATCCTGATCCTTACTCCCCACTGCCTAAACCTAACCTGCCTTGCTATACCTTGCCTTGGGATGCAAGCTGATGGGATTCCTTCATTGGCATCTCAAGTGATGTCAGTATTCTGACCGCGGGTTGGGATTCAGGCGCTGGGATTTTGACCGCTGGCATCTTATCTGCATCCCCTTTGTTCACCCTTATACTCAGCATTACAAAAAATTTGTGGCATCTCTCAAGTAAAAGAATAATAATAATACTATCAAAACTGAATATATGCAGCACTGCAGCTACTTCTATGTAAAAATTGGGGTCCTGAGCACAGAGTTTGAGAAACTGCGATCTAGCAAACACCTGTGTTGAATAAACCGCTAATGTGCCAAGCATAAGTGGTGGCAAACTAAGTACCAGTGAGCATGTTCAGCTTTAAGGAAACAACGGGGGAGTGTTATAGGCTTCAAGACCTTACTGTGTGTCCCAATAACAATCTCAAAACAAGTTATGGGAATTCCCCAAACTTTTTCCTATGTATAAAAGTAATATTGCAAATTATATTCTCCATACAGTATACTCTACATCCCACAATACAGGTTGTTGTCCAAGTGTTACAGGCCTGATTTGGCATTTAAACAAAGCAATAATACTCATAAATAATTTTATAAAAATGATCACAAAAGTATATTTCCAGTTAAAAAGGTAATCAAAATATTAGATAAGCTAACATTTCATGAACATATACTGTATACACATTATAAAATGTTGTCCAGCTCACATTCAAACAGATGTTATGGACATCCTTATGTCACTTTAAGTATAAGGCATTAGAAAATATGTGTTTTTCCATATACAGCTTTATGAACTTCTCCTTTCTAAAAGTCTCATTTATGTTTAAAATATTGTTAAGTATTACATTGTCTGATCTTCTCCAAGATGCAAAATCTGCTCATTTCCAACCTTCAATAAAAATTCCAGTGTGAAAATTTATAACAAATTAATTTTGGTTACTATTATTTTATCCAAATCCAGCTTTGAGTCAATAGGCAAAAGAGTTCCATTCAGCAGTGGGAGAAGGATATCTCTCATATCATCAAAATCTGTAGTTCTGCCACAATGAAAAGCTTAGAAACTTTTATATCAATGCTATCTGGTACTTGCAGTATTTGGCATCATATATTTTCTATTTCCACAAATGTGCACTTCATCTGTAGTTGGGTTTTTTCTTAGTAGTTGTGCCCTGCTATTGAAGAAAGCTTTCCTCAAAATGTAAAATCTACAGTACGTTTTTGGTTGAGCTTATTAATTCAAGCTGATATATATATATATATATATATAGCAATGCTGGGAAGGTACCACTCTGGATGTCTTTGAAACAAGGATACAAGTCAGCTTGTAATGCTCGAAGCTTGTATCCTTGCTTCAAAGACGTCCAGAGTGCTACCTTCCCAGCATTGCTACATATTTGTCTCTTACTTCATGGGGGTTAAAGAGGAAGGCACCGGGCACAGTTATCTACATGGTACCAAGGGACTGCCAGCCTCAACAAATATATATATATATATATATATATACACAGTAGATATATACAGTATATCCATCTATAAATATATATATATATATATATATACAAACATACATGTATATGCAGTCATTTTTTAACTTTTGATTTGGACCATGGTTTTTTTTATATATGTGGGTTGCTACCCCAGAAATATATTTTACCTAGAAGACGTGAGAGTGGACTCTGCTATATACACTGTATACTTGGTAAATATGTGTATAATTTTCTTATACAGATTTAAACAGATAAAAAAAATAATATATATATATATATATATATATATATATACACACACAGTCAGGTGCATAAATATTGGGCCGTTGACAGATTTTTTCATATTTTGGCCTCTATTCACCACCACAATGGCTTTGAAATGAAACAAACAAGATGTGCTTTAACTGCAGACTTTTAGATTTAATTTGAGGGTAATTGCATCCAAATGAGGTGAACGGTGTAGGAATTACAACGGTTTCTAGATGTGCCTCCCACTTTTTAAGGTGCCAACAGTAGTGGGACTATCAACTCAAAAGCTATTTCATGGACAGGTGTGGGCTATTCCATCATTATTTAATTATCAATTAAGCTGGTCAAAAGTCTGGAGTTGATTCTAGGTGTGACATTTGCATTTGGAATCAGTTGCTGTCGACTCTCAATATGAGATCCAAAGAGCTGTCACTATCAATGAAGCAAACCATCATTAGGCTGAAAAATCAAAACAAACCCATCAGAGAGATAGCAAAAACATTAGGTGTGGCCAAATCAACTGTTTGGAACATTCTTAAAAAGAAAGAATGCACCGGAGAGCTCAGCAACACCAAAAGACCTGGAACACCATGGAAAACAACTGTGGTGGATAACAGAAGAATTATTTCCCTGGTCAAGAAAAACCCCTTCACAACAGCTGGCCAAATCAAGAACACTCTCCAGGAGGTAGGTGTATATGTGTCAAAGTCAACTATCAAGAGAATACTTCACAAGAGTGAATATAGAGGGTTCACCACAAGATGTAAACCATTGGTGAGCCACAAAAACAGGAAAACCAGATTAGAGTTTGCCAAACAACATCTAAAAAAGCCATTACAGTTCTGGAACAACATCCTATGGACAGATGAGACAAAGATCAACTTGTACCAGAGTGATGGAAGAGAAGCGTATGGATAAGGAAAGGAACTGCTCATGATCCAAAACATACCACCTCATCAGTGAAGCATGATGGTGGTAGTGTCACGGCGTGGGCATGTATGGCTGCCAATGGAACTGATTCCCTTGTATTTATTGATGATGTGACTGCAGACAAAAGCAGCAGAATGAATTCTGAAGTGTTTCGGGCAATATTATATGCTCATATTTAGTCAAATGCTTCAGAACTCATTGGACGGTGCTTCACAGTGCAGATGGACAATGACCCAAAGCATACTGCAAAAGCAACCAAAGGCTAAAGGCTAAAAGTGGAATGTTATGCAATGGCCAAGTCAATCCCTTGGCCTGAATCCGAATGAGCATGCTTTTCACTTGATGAAGACAAAACTGAAGGGAAATTCCCCCAAGAACAAGCAGGAACTGAAGACATTTGCAGTAGAGGCATGGCAGAGTATCACCAGGGATGAAACCCAGCATCTGTTGATATGTATGCATTCCAGACTTCAGGCTGTAATTGCCTGCAAAGGATTTGCAACAAAGTATTAAAAAGTGAAAGTTAGATTTAGGATTGTTTAGTTTGTCCCATTACTTTTGTCCCCTTAAAAAGTGGGAGGAACATATAGAAACCGTTGTAATTCCTACATCGTTCACCTGATTTGGATGTAATTTCCCTCAAATTAAATCTGAAAGTCTGCAGTTAAAGCACATCTTTTTTGTTTCACTTCAAAGCCATTGTGGTGGTGAATAGAGGCCAAAATCTGAAAAATTCTGTCAATGTCCCAATATTTATGCACCTGACTGTGTGTATATATATATATATATATATATATATACATATACATGCATATAGGCACAGTCACTAAAATAAGCATTATGCTATTATAATTTTGTAAGAGGGGGCATGGTCTTTCAGGGACTACACCTCAAAAGCTTACTGAGCTGAAAGTGCCATGTCCATGTAGAGCAGTAAAAGTAATATTAACAACTTTGTAATAATCTAAAGTTGAAAATGTCACTGTTGTTAAGCCACTTCCTGTTTCAGAAAAGTGACAGGTTTGAGGAATTTTTGGTAAGGCATAATGTAGGGCAGAGGAAGATTTAAGACTAGGGCTTTGTTTTGTTAGATAGATTTTGTTTCAGTTTAGGGCCTACAGAGTTGCTTCATTTCAGTGCTCAAATATGGCCGACTTCTTCATTATAACATAACAGATTATGTTAGCTGGAGGGGAATAAGCTAAGTTTATACTATACTGTGTGACTGTGGGAGGTTTTACACTTTGGAGGGGGCAAAGTGTAAACAGTTAAATAAATCTGTGCCAGGTGGCTGTTAAGGAACGCAAAAAGGAAACTTTTCATGCTAAGAGCATAAAAAGGGAAGGCCAAAATGCCTATATGGGTGCACTTTTGAATGTAATTAAGAAATGAATATGAATGAAATGGTTAATATGAAATAAAACAACATTTATTCTACAACTTCTTAAAAACGAAATTTCCCAAAATTGAGATGAAAAATTAAAATTATGAGGAATATCAATATAATTAATTTTAATTTTCTTGCCTTCTCAAGGACATAAAAAATGGAAAATACTCAAAATTGAGTCCAATAAATAATGAAAGGTGATATAAGTAATCAATACTCTGAATAGGTATGTTTTTGGCGAAAATGCTACCAATTCATGAGATCTCTGACATTGCATAAAAAATGGAGGTCACACCACGTTCAGATGACACAAAAAAGAGTTAATTACTTATCAATAATGACAATAATCAATTTAAGAGAGCCTATACACAGTACATGGAATCAACTGTAAGGTGGATACAATAAATAACAAAATTAGACATGAAAAATCATATTGCAGCACTTTCCATGGGTAAGTAATGAATTAAAGACAGAGACTGGGATATCATCTGTAAAGTGAATAGCAAATGAGGTAACTCCTCTAACACATTAATGTAAAGAGAGACAGATGCAACAAAAATAGCCTAATAATAATGTGTCAAGTGAGGAATTGTACATTAATGATTAATTAGAGCAAGCAACATATATCTGTCACCTATAATATATTCATGAGCAGAAAAAGGTATCTGTATACCGAATAAATGCATCAATTATTAGCATGAATGGCATAGGATGAAAATGCCAACTGAGGGTAATGCTTTAAACAATATAAGAAGATGAAAGAAGTAAGACCTGCAACAGATTGAAGTGGACCCACTTCTACTTTCCCCTGTCAATTCAAACAGGAAATGAGAGAGTGAGTTTAGCGTCAGTCCCAGGGGAAACAACAGACAGCACTTCTGCTGTCTGAGAAAAGAAATGAGTCTCTCTCCTGTTACTGATTCAGCATTGCAGGTGGAGTCACAGACTAGGACTCAGATGAGAGAGCACACCAGAGCAATAGAAAAGTACCTCACTGGAATAGTCCATAGGTTTAAGCTGCAAATGTGCTGTGTCAGAGATCTGTATGCTGCGGATAGCACGAGAAGACGCGCGTTTTGCCGGGAGGCCTGATCAACTGGTGTGGGCCCTGTTTCCCTGCCTTTAGTAAGACGTCAGCCCAATCATAGGGCTAGGTCATTGAGTGACTGTGCAATCAGCCAGTCATAGAGGCGAACCAAACAACCAATGATTTGGAGAGATGTGTGTCACGATGAAGTAATTAGCATACGTAAACAAATCACTCAGACGGCATGGAATAGACAAATGCTGTGAGGGGATTCATGGAGGAGGAAATTACTCAGCACTAGTTATAGCATGGTTAGAATGAGGCTAACAATTAGAGAGAAGATATATACATATATGTACTGTATTGGCAATGCCCATTTCAGACAAAGTAAATAAGTAAAATAAGGGATGTCAAAACATAACATGTAAAACCCCATATGTATAAAAATATAATTAAGGAAAATGACCTGGATGAAAATAAAATAAAATTACTAGAAACAAAGACAAAATAGAAATATATATAGATCAGAAATATGATGATTATATTAAAATTGTGGGGAACAGTAAAATCGGGAAATAGGTAATATGAACAGTGGTAAAAAAATACACTAGAATAAGATGCTGTGTAACAAGGGATAATGGGAAATGAGGTGAGTGGATATAGATAGTGTGGGATAATAATTGATTATTATTAATTGGCTGTTAAGGAACCCCAGCTCAGTGACATCACTAGTTTTTCACTGAACTGAACTGAAATGGAAGCAGCATAGACTGCCGGATATAGTGGCGAGGCTCAGAGAGTGAGTGCTGGAGAAGGCACTTCTGGGCATCATAGGCAGAAGTGGGAAGAGGATAGGTAGAGACTATTCTAGGAGAGATTATGGGACCAGACAATAAAGTACAGATGGTTGCAGCACTGACGTATGTGGCTGAACAGCCAGTGCAATGTGACTAGTGTCAGATCCCTCACCAGGCTGGACAGCAAGCAGCCAATGTCCTGCCTTGGGATCAATGAGTGCAGATTGACACAGCCCAAAGTATTACTGCCCACAAGTTATAGTACATACTGTATAGGAAGTTGTGTGTCACTCCCAGTTGACATTACAGCAGCAGAACTCAGCATCAGGGGACTCAGCCTCTGTACATGGTCACTTCCACTGCCCAGAGAGCAAGGACCATTTAGGACTGTGATGAGTCAGGAGAGATCAGTAACAGTTGAGGCACAGGTCAATGGCAAGTTTTGCATTCAACTCCTTGATATACCATACGGCGGCCCGGGATTAGTTTCAGCACACAGCCATAGCTCTGAGTGTGATGAAGTCACTTTTAGTTAAACATGGAGTGGAGGGACAGAAAGGAGAAACACAAGGAGTTGGTGATATGGATCTGGGGGAATAGTGATCTGTACTGTCTCAGCTATGAACTGGCAGCTTCTGCTGCAGACACTTATTTAAAGTCCTGTGTATCAGAGCTTTCCTTGGTGATAACCAACTCCAAGCGCTCTACAAACAGATGCAACTCCTTTAGAGTATTGTGAGGCAGGGAGATGGCCAGGTCTGCAGTACCATACATAGGGACTTATTCAGCAGTGCACGCTAGTGCACTGCTGAATGCAGATTCCCATTAATCAGGAATCTGTGCAGGCACATGACCCATTCTGCGCATGTGCAGAATGGGTCTGCAATCCCAGACGGACACTGGCAGCAGACTCTCAGTGATTGACAGTCTGCTGCCATTTGTGGGTGGGGTGGGGGCGGTGAAGCCCTCCATTTCCCTGCTGTTGGGGGGAGGGAAAAAGCCAGGATCTTCGTCAGCTGACAGAGATTTACTGGCTTCTTCCTCTCATTGCCGCGACCGGCTGCGTGACCCCATGGGTCACCTTAGCTGGCCGATGTTCTGCAGAGTATATAATGCTGCATTGGACAATGCAGCTCGGATACGTAATGCTGCATTACCATATCTGCACAGATGGAATTGCAAAGCTGCTTGTGAGTAGCTTTGCAATTCTGTCTGAAGCTGAAACAGGCCCATAGTGCAGCCAAAAAGAAAAGTACAGGGTAAAACAGGTAACAATTAACACCATAATTGTCAGAACAAAATACAGCTGCAAAAGCAAGGGGTGCAACAGGAGTATTTAGCATAAGCTGAAACCAGTACCCAATAGCGTGGACACAGCTAACAAGTTTAGAGCCAATAAGAGAGGTGTAGTGTTTCACAACCCAGTTCTATTTTCTGTGGTGCTGGTTCACTTACCACTTCTGCCACATTGTGATCATCTCTTGGAAAGGTGCCAGCATCCTTTGTCCATTCTGAATGCATGGGCTTCAGTTTTCTTGGCTGCTAGGCCGTAATCCATCGAACCTAGCATGGAGTACTGCTGTGACATGCTCTGATCGGGTCTATATGCCGACACTGATATCCTGACAAGGGAGTTAAGATAGGCATAAAAATGCAGATGCCTATCTTAATCCTGATGCCAGAAAGCAGATGGATGGATGCCCAAATTAGGTAAATCCTGGGCACCCGTCCTCTTAGCCTCGAGGGGGGAAGTGTTAGGGTTAGGTTTTCATGGGGTGTTTAGAGTTAGGCACCCCTAGGGGGGAAGTTTAGGGTCAGACACCATGTGGGGGGGTTAGATTTAGGCACTAAGGGGGAGGGTTAGGCTTAGGCATGAAGGAGGGGGACTTAGGTTCAGGAACTAATGGGGAGGGTTAGGGGGGAGAAGGGGAGGGTAAGTATACTTACCCGACCCCTGTCTGGATACCAACCACCGGGATGCTGCAGTCTGTATTCTGAAAAGAGGCATGCTGACAGCCGGCATATCATACCGATTTCGTTATAATCACTTGACCACAGTCCATCCAATCCTTTACCAGACTGAACTTCCCTGAACCACCTGATTCTGCTCAGGCTCTCACAGCTAAACCAGGGGTATTCATTCCATCCACTGGCTCAAGAAAATTGCCAGTACAATCTCTATGCTCAGTTTCCACACGGCCTATGCTATTCTACTACTTTCCCTAATGTAGTAAAGTTTCCTAAGCAGTGCAGTTCTGCTATCCTTCTGTATTTCTGCTGTTAACTCAGTCCTTACTGGGTGAAGCTACTCCTCAACTCTGTGACTAATTTGCTAATTAGTGTCTCTCCTAACAACTGCAATATTTGTTCCAGTATTTAGATTGCTGATATCTTCACTTAAACTCCAGAATTCAGAGCCAGCTATCTATTAATTTGCAAGATTTCAGCATTGTTAGAGACTGTGACTTTAGCTGGCTACACATCTAAAGATTATCTGTCCAACCAGCCAACTAGTTGATTGGTTGGAATGAAAATCTGGTAAGGTATGAAAGCAAATGACAATCAGCAATTTGCTCCCAAACGCCGGAAAATGGACAAATACTGTTGTTTGAACAAATTGTTTAGATCAAACATTTAACAAACTTGTCTGAACGACCATTTCATTTGTTTTCTGGCATTTAGGAACAAATTGCTGATCATCAGTTATTCCCATATGTTACCAGATTTTCATTCCAACCAATCAACTAGTTGGCTGGTTGGACAGATAATCTTTAGATGTGTGGCCAGCTTTTGCCTGTGGTGCATATAATTACCATCTATGTGGTTCACCTGTACTTAAGGAACCTGTGGTCTAGCAGCTCTGATTCAGCATTGCTTCATTTCTGCTTCATCCCTGACTCCTCACTAATCAACTGTTTGCTGTCTAGCTCAGTCCCTACTGAGTGAAGCTTAACTGTGCTCCAGTTACAGTTATTGTTATCTTGCTGGTGCAGTTATGTTTGTATTTGCTGCACTAACTTTCTATGCCATGCTACTCCTGTGTGATCAGCATTTCTAGTTGCCCAGGTAACTCCAGCTTGTTCCAGTTTGCTAAATCTGTGCTACACCTGTGCAAATCATCCACCTGTCTACTCCGGTATATCAGCCATTCCTGCTTCCCTGGTTCCTTTCCAGATTATACCGTAGCTACCATCCATTTTGGTGTTTGGTCTATGTCCAGTCCTGACATCTTTAGCGTGCTCCCAGACTACAGAGAAAACCCAGGCCAAGCCTGGTAAATACTTTTGCTAAGATCTACCAGTCAAGTGTCCTGGACTATTAAACCAAGTAAGAAGAATGCTTTTATTATTATCAAGTAACAACCCAATTCAGCCTGGTTAATTTACTGCTACAATACACTCTTCCATGCTACATACATCATACCATCAATAACACAGACGTCCCTGGTGGTCTAGTGGGTACAATCCGGCATGTCTTTGCAAAGACAAGTGTTCAATTCCCGGTTAGGGAAGCATCTACTCACAGACATCTACCTGACCCCAGTTCCACAAACAAACACTAGTGTGACCTAGAGGCCTTGAACAAGTGGTTTATAGGAGTATAGGGACATGGAGGTGGTGCAGGCTGTGTGTTATGTGCAAGATAAGAAGGCTGTGGGACTAGAAAGTTGTAAGACCTTTCTTCCAGGAGCTTATGTTCTAAGGAGAAGAAAAATGGGTAACATGAGGAGTGAGCTAGTGTAGGGGGAGTGACACAGCAAAAGGTGTCCTGAAGGCAGGATGCAAGACTTGTAGAGACAGCTGATGCATTAAGTGGTAAGCTATACAGTATTAAAGTCATGTGGTAAACAGGTATGCTTTTATGAACAGGTTTGAGCTCCTGTTTGAATCTACAGTATGCAGGGCAGGGGAAAATCTGGTAGAATAATGGAGATCATTGCAGTGTAGGGGGCAGTATAGGTGAAATCTTGGATTTGGGAGTGAGATGTAACCAGTGGGAGAAGAGGCAATTGACCATTTGTAGAGTGTTGGAGGGAGTGTGTACAGATAAGAGTTTGGAGATGTAGAGAGCAGTGGAGTTGTATAGGGCCTTGTATGTGAGGAATTTGAAGAGGGCTCTGTAGGGAAAGCGGAGTCTCTACAAGGTTTGACAGAAGGGTGGGAGAGGAAGAAAAGTCTAGCTGCAGCATTGAAAACAGGGAGCAAGGTGGGAGCAGGAGATGCCAGTAAGGAGAAGGGTGCAGTAGTCAAGATGAGAAATTATCAATTAGTGGACAATAGTTTTAGTAGCATCCTGGGAGAGAAATGGTTTAATGTGAGCAGTGTTGCATTTCTGGAACTGACAGGATTGAGCAAGAGATTAAATGTCAAAGGAGAAGCAGAAGTCAAGAATGACACACAGGCAGCGGAGTTGGGGAACAGGGGAGACAACTGTGTTTGCAACAGTGATAGAGAGATTGGGAGGGGAGGAGACTCTGGAAGGAAGAAAAACAATGTGTTTAGTTTTGTCAATGTTGAGCTTGAGAGAGTGCTTGGATATCCAGATGGAGATGGCAAAAAGGATTTGGGCACCTCAGAAAGTAAGGAAGGGGAAAGGTCAGTAAAAGAGAGATATAATTGAATGTCATCAGCATAGAGGTGATATTGCTGACTCAAAGAACTGATGAGTTCACCCAGTGAAGAGGTTTACAAGGATAAAAGCAAAAAGTCAATGATAAACCCCTGCAGGATGCCCACTGGAAAGATGTATTGGTGGGGAAGTAGAACCAGAGGCAGAGAAGGAGCAGATGGAAATGTAGAAGGTTAACTAGAAATTCACATTGCCAGAGAGGCCAGTAGGGTCTGAGTAGGAGAGGGTGATACAGTCTCAAAGGCTGCTAAGAGGTCCAGGAGGATTAATAGGGATAAATATCCCTTGGATTTGGCCAAGATCAGATCACTGGTGCCCCATGCCCTGATCAGCTCTTCCTGCTGGTCCCAATTAGCTCCCTTTCCCTGCTAGTACTTCAATCAGCACCCGCCCCCAGCAGTGCCCCAATCAACTACCTCCCAACAGGTGCCCCAATAAGCTACTCCTCACTGTGTCCCTAATTACCTCACCCTGTGACTGTCCTTGTCACTTACCACAGGTGGGCCTCAATAACTCCACACTCGAAGTGTTGAGGGAATATACATCAAAATCTATTGGACATACTGAACTGAAATTTGTTATGACTACCTAGAACCATTGCTCGGTGCTACATTTCAAATTTCAGGGCAAAAAATGGAAAAATAAAAAATTGAAAGTTGAAAATGTCACTGTTTTTCCTCCACTTCTTGTTAGACAAAAAGTGACGCTTAATGTTTGTATATTTAATACAATCAGTTTGTTTTGTTTGATAGATTAGTTTTGAGCCTATTGGTGTTAAGGTTTTTGATAAAGTTATTTTTTTCATTTGGTAAAATGTTCTCCATATTAAAGATAGGGCTTTTTATAACATTGTGCATGTCAAGTACCAACTTGTGCTGGGTGTACTGAGAGTGACTTCAACTGAGTGTACAATTATGGTCAAAGTATCCCCTGCTTTGCAGATTTCCTCTACGATTAGGAGATTAAATAGCAGTATTTATCCTTATACAGGCGGCACAACTCTTTTATGATTCTTGACATAAATATTGTACACTGATTAGTTTAGATTTTCTTAGGCATTCCATTCTGATAAAAACATGTGCTAGTTTCCTACCAATTGTCTTGGATGACGTATTGCGCAATGGTATCGCTTCTGGGTATCTGGTAGCATAAGCCATCACCACTAAAATATACTGATGTCCCCAGGCAGATTTTATCAGACATCCACTCAAATTCACATCTATTCTCTCAAACTGTACCTCAATAATGGGTAATGGTAAAGGCAGACATCTATAATGTGGCCTGTGATCATGGTACTGACACCCAGGACCGGATGCACAGTATTATTTTTCTATCCCTAGATGTCCTGCAGTTATATGAACATGAGCCAGATCTAACGCTGTTCTTCAGTATGCCTTAGGAACTATCAATTTTACCACAACATCTTCTACTTTCTTGGACACTTGGTATGACAAATCCTGACATACTACCATGTGAAGTTATAAATAACTCACTATCAGGCTCTAGTGGGTTTCCATGAACCACTTTTATATTCTCTCTAGACTTTACCAAAGTAAAGTCTTTTAACTGTTCTGAGGCAAAGATATTTCTTACTTCAAGTTCAGGCATATTGTCAACATTTTTCAACAACTATTCCTACTTCAGTAGAAAGTACACCATTCTATGTCCCACTGCTGCTCTCATCATTTACTCCACAACCATGCTTGAAAAAGGGAACACTTCCACTGCCACTGTATCAGTAACATTATCATAGTGGTCTGCGTTATTTCTTTTTGTAACATGTTAGGTCTCCCACAACTTCCAGAACTTTGAAAAACTCTTTCCTATATATCATCAAACATCAAATAAAGGAACCAATCCCACAGTGTCTACCATGGGACCACACTGTGGGCCTGATTCAGACCCACTCGCGAGCGGCTGTCCACTCGCAAGTGGGTCGATGGTGTGCACTGAGCATGCGCATGACGGAGGGAGCTCCGTCGTGCGCATGCGCCAGACGCGACGAGCGAAGGACTTTCCTTCGCTCATTGTGTTTGATCAAAGGGGGCGTGCTGTCGATGTTGATTGACAGCACGCCCCCTTTGGTGGGCGTGCCGGGGGTGTGCCTCCCAGACGGGGGCGTTCCCAAGGGAACGCCTACCGTCAGAAGCCGGCCCACTGACATTACTAGTGATGTCAGTGGGAGTGATTTTGGCTCTGATAGAGCCAAAATCACTCCGGGCCTTGCGGTTGAGAAACTCAACCGCAGGCTCCGGCTCGCAGTGGCGATGGTTGCGATGGTCAAGACCATCGCAACCATCAACCTGCACGCTCGTATAGGCTGTGGGTGGTGACCCACAGCTATATGAGCGTCCAGGAGGACGCTCCATTTTTATGGAGGACGGCCCTCATTCAGAGCGTGCGCTCTGCTCAGAGCGTCCGGCTCTGAATGAGGGCCTGTGTTTCTATGTTCACTCCAGCAGTTTCATAATGATGAGTATCCCCATGTATACAGGTTACACCAACATTGTTTCCTTGATTTTTTTTTTTGGGGGGGGGGGCACCAACTCAGATTTTACAATAGTAATATTGTTACATGAATCTCCCAAAACCTCTACCTTTCTAAAAAAGCCTCTACCTTTTTGCCTTCTTCAGCAATTATACACAGTTTTCTGGCTCTGTCTGTCAGTCTGCAGTGCAGGCTAGCTAAACAAAGAAAGATACTCTGAGATTTAAATAAGCAGTATCACAAGTCAGAGGTAGGTGGACATTTAGTTACAACATGGCCGAAGCTACAGTACCCTATCTAAAACATCTGATCCTGTTTTTAGCAAGGCTTATACGAGGCGGGAACCTTCCTGGCACAGCGGGCCAATATTCAGGTTAATTCCACCACTCAGCACCCTTTTCCCTTGGAAAAATATTACCAGAAGTCACTGGAGATTGCCATTGTGAGACTAGGGTCTGTTGGGGTACACTTAATACTTCCTCTGCTGCCACATACCTCTCCACCATTTCCACAATTTGATCAGGTTTTAGGGTCCCCGTGGCTCAACCACTTGCAAAGAACTGCAGGCAGGGACCATAGATATTGTTCCATAATGACCCTTTCCATGATCTGTGACCGTGTCAGAGTCTCTGGTCTCTTGGTGAGATGGATGAAAGAACAGATGCATTTGAGAATGGGGAGGCTTATCCACTTGGTATTCCCAGTGATTAACCCATTGTGCTTAAAAAGACACTGTGGCACCCAAACATGTTAAAATTTCAGTTTTCAGTTTATCATAGTCCAGGGCATCAGTAAGGCTTTAGTCAAAATATGTCTCTAACGGTTCTCCTGACAAAAATGGCGCCAAAACACCTGCCATCTGATCTTTAGGGCAACTTACTCTATCTGCTGTTCTTCAACTTACTCTATTAAATGTTCTTTAACAACATCACTGTTTGTTATCTTTGCAGAAAATGATCAGCCCATATGGAGCTGTGGCTAATTGTGACATCTGGGGAAGCATTTCCAGACAGTGCTGCTAAACACTGCATTATCACTTTTAGATCTTAGTGGGCATGGTGCTGTTGCCTGCAGAGTTCAGCGTTAACCGAATTATGTTGCCTATGGTTTTCCTCGAAAACCAATTTCTGTTATCTCCAGATCTCCTCGATATCCAAGTCTGGTTGCTTCCGGGTCTCCTCAACATTTAAATGCTGCACCCTGATGGCTTCCTGCTAAGCCAATGTGGACTGTAGTAAGGCATTAACTACCATGTTATCCCCTAGTATAGGGTAAAAGCAGAATCTGGCTTCCCTCAGCATTGAATGAGAGCACAACCATGAAGTACATAATATTAAGTATTCTTCCCTCAAACAAATAGGTGTCTGTCACTTTATATTTGTCAGATAGATTTTTATAACTACAATTTAAATGCCAGCTCACATTCTCCACCATGTGTCATAAGTTCAGGTTAAGGAGTGCTGTGTTCTGGGGCAAACTGCCACACTCTGCATGCAGCAGCCAATAAGTGTCACCCCAGTCCAGGGCCTTGGTACAAGAAGACACAGCTAGTTTTAGTTGTGTAACATAATAAACAAAATCATAAAAACAAATCTTAGCCTGTTCAGCTCTATATAAACAGAAGTGTACCTCTCTAAGGAAGGGAAACTGTAATGTCCTACTTACACAAAACAGCATTTAGATACAGCACTTACATAAAGCCTGCTCCCCAGGTAGTGGAAGACTGCCCAAAGAAACTGACACACCTTTTATCAGCCTCTCATAGGTGGTCTGGCAAACGAGACTGCTCATTACCTGGATAATTACCACACAGAAGTTAAGAAGCTGGAACATATACTCTACCTCCCATCAACAACTTCCCCAGCTTTCGTCACAATGTGTGTGTGTGTTTGTTTTTGTAGTTTTCTTCAAATCATTTTTCTTTGTATAATAAAATGATGAGCTTGTATTCACAAACAATACCAGCTCTGACATTATTAGGCATCTTAGAATAAACCAAAGTCTGCCAGAATTTAAAGAAGCCCTCTCAGCCTCCCCCCCTAGTAATTACAATAATCATTTCTTTATTGTAGTTGGTGTCAAGTTCATACTTACAGCATGTGTTTAACTACTTATTGGTTTTGAAAAAATACTACACTATATGAACGAGGTTACCAAAATCTACCATTATAGTCCATATTTTAATAATATCCATGCTTGAGCACAGGTGACTAAATTAATACATCATTCAATTTGGTTTAACCATCTGGACTCAAGCTTGCATATCCTTAAAACCTGGACTGTGTTGAAGAAATTTGGGAATCTCTGCTATATGAGATAGATAAATGTTACTTTGGGCTCTTTTGTGCTCAAGATTTTCAAGTTGACTTTTTATGAAACAACATATTTGTATTCACATAAATGCAACAAATTGCCTTGCTATTACTTTTGTTTACAAATTATTAAGTCTTTAAGCATCTTTTCCTTTCTTTTTTTTCTATTATCATCATAATGCATTTAGTTAATGTTACTCTTCTGTATTTAAAAAATAATAAAAAATACAACTTTGTCAAGCTTTAAATTACAATATATATATATATATATATATATATATATATATATATATATTATATATATATATATATATATATATATATATATATATATATATATAGTAAATTAAATCAACAATAACAAAATTACACACATGGAATGCACTAAGCCAAATACGACATCAAAGTTTGGAGCAGACAAATCTTATTAAGATTATGTAATGCAATTAAACCAGTAGCAGCATGCTATGCATGCTTTTAATTAGTATATAATTTGGTTTTGGAACATCTATAAAACACTGTGTGGCAAGTGTCCCAATAGTCTGTTAATTTACTATAATCATGTACAATATGTTATAAACAGCTTCCATAATGTATAAAATATTGTTTGAATAAATAGTACATAGTAACAATATGTAATTATCCAGTGTGGTCTCAAGTGTGGTCTCAATTGCTACATGCTATTACAAGCCTTGCTACTGTACTTGTTCATACTAAAGTTGAAATCACAATCTGTATAAAAAAGAAAAGTGCAGACTTTTGAAAGTCCACTTCAATAAAAGAAACATAATATTAGAGATGAGCAGTTCGGTTTTGCAGAAATCAGAACACACCAGAACTTACGGTTTCTGAGGTAGGAGGAAGTCCCTGCTTGGATCTCAAAATGAGGCAAAACATAATTTTCCCAGATATCTTGCCTTTCATGTGTATTAGATTGCATATACTTTAATAGTCCCTCTCTTATGATCAGGCACAATTTCACACAAGGGAATGTATGGAGAAGTTGTGGGCTATAGTTGTTATTAAAAAGAGGCCATTAGGATGCCATTAGATTACAGAGAGTTGTTGTAGATAGATGGAGTACAGTAGGAGGAAAGGGTAACTGCTTGCATCTTTGTCACTGTGTATACATGTTTGTTTGTCAGACTCACTAGCTAGCAACAGCAATGCAGTGAACTGCAAATTGCAAACAGGCTTAAGTCACCCAGTTGTTTTATTATTCCGTGCTCTAACTTATCAAATTAACTAGAAATAAATACACTGATAACTGTATTGTGATTAAAGAGGTCACAGCCAAATTTATTGAATTAGAATTGTTGTTATGAAGGGTGGCAAGAAAAATCAGTGTGAACCTTGGCCACAGCCAAAATAAGATATTTAAATAAATACTGTAGGGTGGCACCCACCCCAGCACAACCGGATTGGGTGGTACCACTCTCCCTTAATTGGCAAAGCATTAGCCCCTCCTTAAGATGGAGACCATGTCATCCCCTAAGGTAAAGACAAACCAGCCACTCTCAAAAGGGGTGTTCCAATCAACCACTCTTGTGCTACAAGAGGCCGCCGAGGAGCACTGGTTTCTGCCAGGCTGAGACTCTGACCTGTTGGAAGGAAGGTTCATGAGAAAACTGCATTTCAATGAAAGTAAAAAGAAAAAACATGTAAACCAAGATATTCGGGTAACAGGTGGGGATCAAAACTGGAAAAGAGGATGATGGAAGCTCTTCCTGCATATTTATAGACTAACAATCTCTTCCACTAACACCTAATAGGCTATTTAACCCTGTCATACAACACACGGTAATCTAAACAAACCAACACTTTTTAACCCCTAACCATCTATCCATCGAGCCATTCCATAGAAAACCTAGGTGCATATCTTCACACTTAATTAAGTATTCAGCTACTTAAAGTGTGTTTGTTTGTTAGACATAATACCTGCACTCCAGTGCTGCAAATAGACATATATATGTTTGTTGAAATAAATATATTGCACTTGTTTTTTCACAGGGATATCTAATCTATCTGCATTTCAGTATAAAATATAATTTATATTGTCATTTGTTTATGAGGGCAGAGACAGTGTGATTTCAAGAATATTTGTCCAAAAAAAGTATACTGTGCTATATTTCTGAGTTTGCTCAACCCCAAAGAAGACCACTTTTCCTGTTATATAAAAATAATTGAAAAACAATATATATTTTTTATCTACAGTCTTTAAAAATGTAATATAAATACTATATCAAAAGTATGTTTCTTGTATAAGCAGCATATAATTTATAACTGCACCCTAAAATAATCAAAATGAGTGAAAAAAAAATTTCTGATATAAAAAAAATCTGGAGTATTTTAATAAAAATGTATGGAAAGGGTAACAGCCCCTCATTTCCCTACCTCATTGTATGTTTACTTGGTGTAGTGGTAGTTAAGTTCAACTACAGTAGCTCTATTCCTATCCTGTTGTAAATAATAAAATCAATCATGAATTAGTTAAAAGAAGTAGTGCATTCAAGTATTAGTGCTGTTATAGTACTTTAACATCTACTTTTAAAGGAGGTCAAGGGGAAAGAAGTTGTAAGAAAGGGCACCAAAAACCTAAAAAGTATTTCACAATCCTAAAGATAACACCACCTCTAACCAGGAAGGTAAAAATTACTGCCAATAAAACATAAAATAACATTTTCATACACTAGAATGCCTATTGTGAAAGCCAGAGCCAAACATAGTCAGGCATCTTCTCTAACCTTGCATGCCCCTACCTTCTCGCATCTCGAGTTTAGATGTGTTACCTCTTAAACAGGCAAATCATTGCACAAAAAAGAATACTAAGGCTAAATAACAAACTGTGTATTCAAAAACTTGACAGATTGCTGAGGAGAGTCTAAGGGTGTCCAGGAGTGCTATGTTTGAAGCTGGCCATACCCCAGACCAACATTCTTCCAACCATCCAACTAGTTGGTTGGTTGGAATGAAAATCCGGTAATGTACAGGAGCAAATGACAATCAGCAGTTTGCTCCCAAACACCAGAAAACATGAATAATGTCGTTCAGGCAAGTTGGTTAAATCTGTTTAATTCGAACAACTTGTCTAAGCAATAGCTTTCATCCATTTTCCGGTGTTTGGGAGCAAATAGTTGATTGTCATTTGCTCCCATGCATTACTGGATTTTCATTCCAAGCAACCAAAGAGTTGGATGGTTGGAGGAAAGTTGGTCAGGTGTATGGCAAGTATGAGTATCACATTTCTTCCACTGTAATTAAAGAGATCGACCTTCCACCATTTCTGAAACCTCTGCAAATGACCAGTAGTAAAAATAATGATGACGTGCAACCATATCAGTTGAATAATTGTGTATCTGACACTAATAAAGATGTTTTTGATGAATGTATTGGACAAGAACACATTAGTAAAATTCAGGAGAATAATTTTGTTTGTGTCAAAATAAGTCAGATCCCAGTTGGAGCAGTTTTTGTCAGTGATAAGAAGTAGTGCATTGTTATTCCTAGGCAAAAGACCAAAAAATCCACCTCTTTCAAGTGGATTTTTTTACCCAAATCCTGACGTCTGTGTAGGCATTTGTGCCATTTGTAGTGCCAAAGTAAGTAAAGTCAGAGACATTAACCATCTAGGCACGTTTTCCCTGTTACATAATATTCAGCATGTTCATTCAAATTAATTATTAAAATCTGGAAAATCATATAAAATAAAAACCAGCAGTCCAGCATCATCTACCAGCAGCATGGATAGATCCCAGCACATACAATCTCCACAAGCAACACCTTCACCATCAATCTCCTCATTTATGATTGGGGATAGTCCTGCATCCAATTTGAAATAGCAAGCTGACTATTCCCATGTCCAGGATGCCCAAAAAGAATCCTTGCATACTAGGGAGGCTGCTGTTTGGAACAAATCTTTATGGAACCAAGAAGACCAGTAGTTTCAAACAAAAATTGACTGTGAAACAATCATTTGCAGGTAGAACTAAGTATGACTTCCACCATCCTGTTGCACAGCTGATCACTGAAGCCATGACGGCTATGTTAGCATTACATTTGGGGTCCAATATCTACCTTCAATGCATGTGGTTTTAGACAATTAGTTAAGGTCATGTGTCCATGCTACCTAATTCCATCTCTATTCCATTTTACCAGAACAATTCCTCACTTGTACAAAGACATAAATAAAATATATTCTTTGCCTAGAAAATACCATTGTACTAACTATCCACTTAACTATAGATATGTGCACAAGTGGAACTGGTCAAACTAAAGATTGCATTACTGTGACAGTTCACTGAGTGAGTGTATCAACTTAGCAGCAGTTTCTAGCACACTATACCAGCTCATTCACAGGCAGGCTACTCTCTGTATCATTGGCTTCACTAAGAGGCATATCAGTATCCATATGTTTGATAAAGCTCAGGGATGTGATAGCAAATGGCTTACAGTAGCTCACTAAGACTCTCCTCTGAATTGGTAAGTTCCAATAACTCAAGCATTACAATTGGGTGAATTTCAACATATACCATGTTTTGCACACACAGTAAACTTGGTGGTTCATAATTTTTACTTATTTAAAAAGATCCATTCAGGACATACTGGCATTGGCCTGAAACATTTCTGGGCATTTTTGGAATTCAGCAGCAGCAGAAGATTGCAGTAGCTGCAAGAATAGTTCCATTTGCCATGCCACCAACTGAAGCAAAAGGAAAAAAGCAGGTGGAATTCCATATATATATATATTTATATATATATATATATATATATGTGCGTGTGTGTGTGTGTCTGTGTGTGTAGTGGGAGATTACAGCACCGATTTAGTACAGATCCTTGTGAATGGTATTCCAATGTACTTGTCACATATGTGTGTATTCCTTAACCATATAGAGATGTAGGACTAGGTATCAGGCACTCCCTAAAAATATGGGTGGCAGCTCAACCAGTAAGAAATGCATCAGTGGTAATGTGTTACACATAAACAAATGTGAATATTGGAACTGGAATAGAGCGCCTCATGTGCTTATGTACCCTTGTATATGTATATTAATAATAGTAACCTTATAATGTAAAGTGCTTAGTGACATACAAAAAAGTGCTCAGTGTATAAATACAATTCATATGGAAAAATCTCCAAATTATTACTAATATTCACAAAGTGATAGGAGTATGATTAACAACACTATATAAATAAAATGTCATAAATGTGTACAGCAGTGCATTAGTAATTTTATGATTTTACTGATTTTAATTAGCCAGAGAGGACATTTTTGGGTGGAATTGATGTAATCAGAAATATCACAATGGTGAGTGAAGACCATATAAAGTGAGTTGTTTTTTTTAAGAAATGGGGAAAAAGTCACAAAGATCCTCTTGTGATATTGCAAAAAACCTCTGAATAATTTTTAATGTGCAAAGAATTTGTAGTGTATTTTTACAGCCTTAAAAATAGTGTTTGAAAAAGAGTGGGATCATCCTCTATGTATACTCCAAGTGAAGTAACGTTGATGTATGTCAATGTATGCTCTGAGCACCACTATATAAAACAATAGAGTGTTTTCTTCCATATCAAGTGAGTGTCCAATTACATGGGAGGGTGAAGAGTTCCATCACGAGAGACCAAATGATGAAGTGAGCATAAGGTCTTTAGATGCAGAGGATTCTGTGGTGACATCTACTGTATAGGGATATTGAAGTCACCTAAGATGAGGGAGGGAATGTCTGGAAAGAAGAAATGGGGGAGGCAGCAAGCAAAGTTGATATGGAAAGAAAGCATAAATACTACGTTAATACATAGTATTGAAGAAAAAATGGAGTCCCTTTGGGTGACTATAGAAACAGGGGAGAAAGTGATTCTTTGTATTGGGGTGATCTACAGACCACCAGGTCAGGAAGATGAACTGGACAATAAATTATTGCAGGACATCACTAAAATGGCATTAAAAGGAGAGGTTATAATCATGGGAGAATTTAATCTAACCGATATAAACTGGGAGGTGTCTGTGGTAAGTTCCACTAGAAGTAGGAACATAATGAATTCAATGCACAGAGCCTGCCTCCAGCAATTGGTGAGGGAGCCCACTCAGAAAGACGCAATATTAGACTTAATACTTACAAATATTGACAGAATATCTGATGTAAAAGTGGGTGAAAACCTGGGATCCAGTGACCATCAAGCAGTATGGTTTACAATAAAGACAGATACTGACTCACCCCATACAAAAACAATGGTGTTAGATTTTAGGAAGGCTGATTTTGCAGGGATGGGAAGATGTGTAAGCGAATCTTTGGCAGAGTGGAGGAATGTGAAAGGAGTGCAGGAGAGGTGGGACAATTTAAAAAGAGCAATATTAAAGGCAACAGACCTTTGTAACAAAAGGGTTAGGAAACAACAAGGAAAAGGAAGCCAGTGTGGTTTGGGAAAGAGGTAGCAAGTATTGTGAATGCAAAAAAGATGGCCTTTAGGAAATACAAGCAAATGCAAAATAATGAAGACAAAGAGCCCTATTCAATATGAGCTGAGCTGCGATACTTTTTCGCGGCCCGGACTTTCTGCCTTCTTCGCCTGTTTGGCAGGCGGAAAAGTATCGCATGCGTGCACGCTTTACCCCGTATTCAATATGAAAGTACGTGAAAACGGCACCCGGCAAAACTGATACAGGTGGAAAGTGCTGTCAGATTTGGGGAAATCAGTCTGACACCCCCAAAAGATGCTCTGACATGGGAGTTCACTATGATACCCCCTGATGTGGCTTGCTGAAGGTATTTTGGGTTTTTAAATGGGCTCAATAGCTGCTAAATAGCGTTTTTAAATATGTGGTGCAGAATAGTATTCAGGAATATTTTTTCCTGAAAATAACTATTCCCAGCAAATTTGGAGTACTTGAAAATGGGAGTCTGCATATTTAAAAGTTGCTAAAGTGTACTTGTAAAAATCGTGGAAAATCCATCTGCTGCAAATACCAGCCATCAAAAAAATACTTGGGGCATACTTGGGGACCCCCCCAGAGTCAAGTTTGCTAGTTTTTAACTTTGTACCCCATTTTTTTGCCCTCTTTTCAGTCATTTTTTGGGGGCTCCTTAAGTGTTTATTTTATTTTTTGACACAGTTTACCTTTAGGGGACTGTCAGAAGGCTGCAGGGGGTTCCCACAATGTTACACCCTAAAACCCCAATTCTGCAATTTTTTTCTGCCTGCTATTCATAGGCAAAACTTTTTCGCCAGGTACATTGCATTGACTTTCCACCTAAGCGGAAAGTCCTTCAAATTGAATATGGGGTAAAACGAAAACAGACAAAAATGATGTCACCCATGAAAAAGTTTCGCCAATAACACGCGAAAACAGCTTTTCGCTTCAAATTGAATACGGGCCAAAGAGGTGTATCTTGTAAAACAGAAGGAAACTAAGAAAGTAATCGGATGTGCAAAGGCAAAAGCTGAGGAGAAAATGGCACAGTCAGTGGGGTAAAGGGGGCAAAACTTTTTTTAAGTATATAAGCGAAAGGAGAAAAACAAAAGGTGGAATAAAAAGACTGAAGACAGAAAGAGAGCATCTTGTTGAGGGAGACAATGCAATAGCTCATCATCTTAATAATTATTTTTGTTCTGTATTCACTACTGAGAGAGAGGGCAAGGGGCCACAGATAAGTTGCAGGTGTAATCAGAAAAATGAGGTAGGAATGAGCACATTTACAGAGGAGAAGATCCTACCAGAACTCTCAAAACTGAAAGTGGATAAATCAATGAGGCCTGATGGGATACATCCAAGGATACTAAATGAGCTTAAAGGGGTCCTGGTAACACCATTAACAGAATTATTCAACCAGTCACTAGCTACTGGAGTAACTCCAGAGGACTGGAAAAAAGCAAACGTTGTCCCACTGCACAAAAGTGGAAGCAAGGAAGAGGCAAGCAACTACCGACAAGTGAGCCTTACATCAGTAGTTGGGAAATTGATGGAAAGACTCTTAAAAGAAGAGTTGTAGATGATCTCAAATCCAGCAATTTGCAGGATCCCAAACAGCATGGATTTACTGGGGGGAGATCATGTCAAACAAATCTTATTGACTTTTTTGACTGTGTGACTAAGGAAATAGATAAAGGGGGGCCATAGATATAGCTTATCTAGACTGTAGTAAGGCTTTTGACACTGTTCCACATCGCAGACTATTAAATAAACTGGAAAGCATGGGATTGGATATAAAGATAGTTGAATGGATAAGATCATGGCTACAGGATAGGAAACAGAGTTGTAGTAAATGGAGTACAGTCTCAAGAAGGAAATGTTACCAGTGGAGTACCTCAGGGATCTGTACTTGGACCAGTGCTTTTTAATATCTTTATTTGTGACATTGCAAATTTTATTGAAGGGAAACTTTGCCTTTTTGCAGATGACACAAAGGTATGCAGCAGGGTAGACACACCAAGAGGGGTAAAACAAATTATTGATGATCTAGGTAGACTAGAAGAATGGTTAAGAATGTGGCAACTACAGTTTAATGCCAAAAAATGCAAGATTGTACACTTGGGTCTCAAAAATCCAAAGGCTAAATAATGTATTAATGGCACTATACTGGAAACTACTGAAGAGGAAAGGGATCTAGGAATCACTATTTCAGGTGACTTAAAGGCAAGCAAACATTGTAACAAAACAATGAGGAAGGTAAGTCAGATGCTTGGTTGCATAGGGAGAGGAATAAGTAGTAGAAAGAAAGAAGTGATAATACCACTGTATAGGTCATTTGTACGTCCTCATCTCAAATACTGTGTTCAGTTCGGGAGGCCATATCTCCAGAAGGATATTAATACATTAGACACTGTACAAAGAAGGGCAAAAAAAATGGTGCAAGGTTTACACCACAAAACGTACCAGGAAAGACTAAAAGATCTTAATATGTATAGTTTGGAGCAGAGAAAGGAAAGGGGGGACAGAAATGTTCAAATATGTAAAGGGTTTTAACAAGGTAAAGGAAGGAGACATTCTTCAAAGAAAGAGAAGTATTAGAACAAGAAGACATGTTCTGATACTGGAGGGTTAAGGTTCAGGGGAAATTTGAGGAAAAATTACTTCACAGAAAGGGTAGTGGACAAGTGGAATAGCCTCCCATCAGAGGTGGTAGAGGCTAAGACAGTAGAGCAATTAAAACATGCATGGGATAGACATAAAGATATCCTTCAGAAGAAGTAAGTATCAATAAGGGTTGAGGTAACAATATGTTTAAAAATGGGGCAGACTAGATGGGCCAAGTGGTTCTTATCTGCCATCAAATTCTATGTTTCTGTTTCTAATGAGGTGCTAGAGCCAGAGGGAAGATAAATGACAGCTACACAAAGTTGAACAGATTGGAAGAGGCAAATAGCAAGAACCTTGAATGTAGAGTATGAAAGTGACAGTTCTCAAAGTAAGAGTTGGTAGCAGTAGGCAGAGGATAGGAGGACCCCAACACCTCCACCATGGTGACCCCTGGGCTTGGGTATGTGAAACTACTTTTGGAACCTCCTCTAACATGGCAACAGGATTTTGTCAAATTTCCAAATAGAGAAATAATTATCTTGATTTCATCTGAACAAACATTATGCATTGTTCAGTGGTTCAGGCAAAATATCTGTCTGCAAAGGGCATCTTGCTAATTTGAAAAATACTGAACCAATTTCATAATTAATCCTTATTTGAATTTTTTTTTGCAGCTGGATACATATCACAGGTGGTGGAACACAACTTTAGTGTGACTTCAAAATATCTTTTACATTTTTGGAGTAAAAAAAAGTCCAGGAGCCCAAATAGCTCATACCTGCAATTGTGGACCAGAACTGTCATAATTCCAGCACAGATAGAGAATGTCTTATCAGCAAAAGGATTGCAAACTCATTGCAACTTGACCAGTAGATGGATACTTCAGGTTGCAGACATACGTGTCTCTACATGTGAAAGCTGATTTGTTCTGTTGGTTGCTGCCATACCATCACTTGACAGAGACTTGGAAAACTTACAGGTGATGGTGGATTGGTGGATAAAGTATTTAAAACTACTTATAATGATTATTTGATAAGTGACCATGAGGGGATTTCAAATAGTTTCATAATGTGTTATCCAGGTACAGATTCCAAAGATTCAATATGCCATCCCCAATTGCCATAAAAATTACTAATACCCTTCTTTATGTTGGGTAATATAGCTCTGCAATCAAAATATAATATTTGAAGCAAAATTTACTTTAGTGTGCTTAGAAATGGTGGAGAAGAAGTCAGCCAAGATTTCAAGATAACTTTTTTAGCAACAGTAGTTACCAAAGTAACAAAACATATAATATCTTTATGAGTGAGTCTTAAATTCCAGTTTTTAAAATTACAGCAAAGCATAGCGAGGTGGTCTCATTGAACATATAGTTTAATAATAGATGATATAAGCGATGCTAACTTATCCCAAAATTTCCATATTTTCAGCATTCCCAGTATTGATGATAAAAGCTTGCTACATTGCACTTACAGTACATTTCAAACATAATCCAGATTCACCCCCTATCATATATCTCCTCTGACCCTGTGATATGTAAGCTCTTTGTGAAGTTTTATAATGTACCTCTTGATGTAAAGCTGAATGTGGTATACACAGAGTTTTATCAAAATAATTAAATGTTTACAGGACAAATCTGGACCCAATTTACCCTGCCACTTGGAAGTTAATTTATCCCGGAATTTAGTAGCTGTATTCTGCATTAAAACAGCAGTTACATAATGGGCTTTATAGGGTATAGTACTCAGATAATGGATTACAGTCATTAATGGGTCTTTTCCAGAGGAAGAGGAGATAGTGTTAGTAGTAGATTGGATAAAGTGTGGAGGTTGCAAATACATAAAAAAATGTGCTTGTGGAAGAGCATATTTCTTAGATAAGGAGGACAAAACAAAAAGTATGGTGGTTGCTCAAATCAGCTTAATGACATAGCACAGGTGCTTGGAAAGGGCGGGGTTTACACTGAACACAGAAAAAAGGGAGTTGCCCTCCAGCACACTGTAGCAAAATTAACAAAAAATACTTAAATCATACATGATAATAGAGATTCAGTGGTATTAGTTACATACATTTGCAAATATATAAATAAGCACCAGGCCATCGTCAAGGCTTATCTATACTGGCGACCCTAACATTAAGGGGTTCATGTCCGAGAAGCATGGTACCCCAAAAAATTCCAGCCAAGGACCATCCCCAGGGCATCACATGAAAAGGGGAAAAAAGGCGATAGTGAAATGTAAAGGATAGATGTGTAAGGATAAATCTATAAGTGTTAAAGAAATGTGAAAGAATTAAAATGACATAAATAATAAACAAACAATTAGAAAAGTGATAAAAATATTCTATGTGAATTAAGTGGTGATGCCCTGAAAAAGGTTCAGCCAGAACAACTCCGGGGGACCCACTCCCAATCGCTCACCCCAAAATAATTATTGCTACATAATAGTAGCACCCACTCTGGGTCATATAATTACAAATTGGTGTACTGCATAATAACAGCACATATATAAGCTGAGAGCTAACTCACCTTGGAGGTACCCCAGAAACCTCCACATGGCACTATAAGGAGCAGCACCTCCTACTAATGCTTTCATGCTCCCTTCATGCCTCTCAAGCCTGCAAACAAAAAGTATGGTGGTTGCGGTTATATCAGCTTAATGACATAGCATAGGTGCTTGTAAAGGGCAGGGTTTACACTGAACACAGAAAAAAGGGATTTGCCCTCCAGCACACTGTAGCAAAATCAACAAAAAAAACTTAAATCCAACATGATAATAGAGATTCAGAGGTATTAGTTACATACATTTGTAAATATAGAAATAAGCACCAGGCCATCATCAAGGCTCCTCTATACTGGCATCTCTAACATTAAGGGGTTCACGTCCGAGAAGCAAGGTACCCCAAAAAATTCCAGCCAAGGACCATCCCCAGGACATCACATGAAAAGGGGAAAAAAGGTGATAGGTGCTTATCCATATATTTGCTAATGTATGTAACTAATACCTCTGAATCTCTATTATCATGTAGGAAATAAGTATATTTTGTTGATTTTGCTACAGTGTGCTGGAGGGCAAATCCCCTTCCCCCTTTTGTCTGTTAGATAAGGAGGAAAAAGACATCAGTATGCTGCCTGAATCAAACAAATTATGAATTGGCAAGATACCTTTGTTTCTCCATGTTATAGATAAATGATTTGTATTCTTATGTACTGTATGCTTGAAAACTTTCAGCTTATCCGCTACCATGCAAGTCTTCTACAATTGTCTTTTCAGCCTGCTATTTGTCTTCAATAGCTCCAAATTATTTTTGTCATGCCCAGATGCTGAGTGATTTATTAAGAGGGGTTGTATACATATAGGAGTGATGTTGTCCATGGTAGTCACCATCAGAGCTGTAACTACTGTAGCTCTGTGGGCATCACCAGTGCCACCCCACAGCCCTTGCTTCAGGCTTGAAGGATGCCCGGAATGGCACCCTGCAGCCAAAATCAATGCAGCAGTGCTGCCCATAGCATCAATTGGATGCTACAGGCAGAAATCCTACCCTGTTTGCTGCTCAAAGAGTCTTGAAGACTCTCTGTGCACTGCTGCTGGAGTTCCAAGTGCCAGCGGGGCTCTTCCCCTATATGCAACATCATGACATCATGCACAAAGGTGCAGGGCTAGCACACACCTATTATAATAGTGGACAAAATAAAATAATTTTACTACAATACATTACAATAAGGATATCTAGGTTTGCTGTCAGAACTTGGCAATGAACATTCCTTTGTGAGACAAAAAGGTATAAATACACTGAAACAGCAAACTTTGTGAAAACCAATACTTGTGTCATTCTCAAAACTTTTTGCAATGGCTTTAGTGTCCCATGCACGTGGCTGCTCCGTGTTGGCCACTTCGACATCTATACTATAAAGGTCTGCAGAGATGTTGATATGGCCATAAGTCACTGGAGTTTTACGAAGAAAAGATCTATAGATGTTTGCTTATACAGTCAGGTCCATAAATATTGGGACATTGACAGAATTTTCATATTTTGGCCTCTATTCACCACCACAATGGCTTTGAAATGAAACAAACAAGATGTGATTTAACTGCAGACTTTCAGATTTAATTTGAGGGTAATTACATCCAAATCGGGTGAACAGTGTAGGAATTACAACAGTTTCAATATGTGCCTCCCACTTTTTAAGGGGCCAAAAGTAATGGGACAAACTAAACAATCCTAAATCTAACGTTCACTTTTTAATACTTTGTTGCAAATCCTTTGCAGGCAATTACAGCCTGAAGTCTGGAATGCATAGACATCACCAGATGCTGGGTTTCATCCCTGGTGATGCTCTGCCAGGCCTCAATGTCCCAATATTTATGGACCTGACTGTAAATCTTCTTTGAATAGTTCTACACAGATTGTTTGTTCACCATTCCTGGATTTATAATCCCGAACTGTTAGTTATTTATTTTATTTGCTGTACACACTGAAAATTCCTATATAGGTTAAAAAAAATAAAAAAAAACAGCAAAATAAAAAACACTAAAAATAAGCCATGTGTTCATAATCCTAAAAAAAAAGGAAATGGACATTCCTCACTGGATGAATTTCTATTTTGTGGTGTAATGACTGAGTAAATATGAGGTGGTTGTCTGACCAAGCAACTGGGTTCAGTGAAAAAGACATAGTTTCACTTCCTTGCTGAGTAATTCTCCAATTTCTGAATTTTACTTATTTCAAAATGCAAAAAAAAAATAACTTGTAAACTCAGTACATTTTGCACACAGGGTGAAGTACATTACTAATATTACAGAAATGCAGAGACTTGTATAATAGTTGCATTTCTATTTAGCCAGAAATCCCATAACACATTATAGATCTGATGATTGGGTAATGTCAGCAATTGTAGCAGTATTTTTCTAGTATATATTTGACATTACAGAACGACGACCAGATAATTCATATCAAAGTACCTGAGGTAGTTTTTTTTAATATAGTCAGTAAGTGGACTCCCAAGGTGGGGCCCACACATAGAGCATTCACTGTTCTATTCCTCCAAATACTATATTGTCTTTTGCACTTTCATCTATCTATGCTTTTAAAATGAGGTGAGCAGGAGAGCAAGGAAACTATCCTACAGATCTTGAATTAATTAACAATCTGTAAATTACTCAAACTAAGTAGACATAAATTACATTATTTACAATTTGATAATTATAAATTCTTTATCCAAATTAGTTTGAAAAATATTTGACTAAGGATAGAACCATTTAGCTGTGACATATTAATTGGTATGTGAAGCATGATTTTACCTGTTGGAATTCTACTGTCATTCACTTAGTCAACAGAGAATCTTTAAAAATGTAAATTAACCTAAGGTTAACTAATTAATGTTATAAGTATATGGGTTTCATCCAATTTATTTACTTTCATGTATATGCAGGCAGAAAAAAAATTGAAATTATGTTGTTGTTGTTGAGTAGATGGGGGGTCTTTAAGTATTTGATTTAATTTCAGCTGTGCTCACAAAATTCCCACTAAAAGGTCATGTATTTTTGAACATTGGATTTAAACTTGAAATATGTAGTGACAGGAAAGCATAATTTTATATTTGATATCTACACTAATATTATAAGAACTTTGTATCTATTTGTTCCAAGTTGTTATAAAAACTACTATACTGATTTTCATGAAAACTTCATCATTTTGGAGTGGAATTACTAGAAATAACCTGCACTTTGTTTGATCTCGATTTGTGAAGTTAAAGCTGAGCAATAGCAAAAACAAAATGTATTAACGTCATCAATGCAAGCGATAGGTTTGGCACCTTGCATGCTGCCAGAAAGGGGTTTGGGGAGAGGTGCTTTTGGCCCATGTTCACTTGAATAAGATAGGCTACATAGCAGTATGTGCACAGGGCACACCGTGACATTGGTGTGAGTTGTGGGTGAAGGCGCTGCTGCAACCAGTGTGTATAGCCCTGCTGGTCACAAGGGCCACTCCTGCAACAGGGTCCCTATCAGGGGTTTTTCTAGGCAGGAAGGGGCCTGTGTGCAAGGTCTGACACGGGCCCCCTCCTCCCCACCCGGCAGCCGGCAGCACACTGAGCTGTGCGCAGCCAGCTCCGGAGTTATAGACTCTGGGCACTAGAGTGTGCCCAGAGTCTCCAATGAATGCACAGGTCACCGGGAAAATGGCAGCAGCGGCCATTTTCCCTGTACTACGCATGTGCAAATGACGGGAAAATGGCTGCAGTGGCTATTTTCCAGTTGTTTTACAATGCCGGACCCCTGCGCCGATGTGGGACTCCGGAGAGGTAAGTAATATTATTGGTGCAGGGTGTGCGGGGGCCTCCCTGGACCCAGGGGCCCGTGTTCCCCGCACACCCTGCACCCATTATAGATAGGCCCCTGGTCACAATGTAGTGCAGTACAACTATAAAACTTTAAATAAAAGAAATGTTGGCAGAAGCGACTCCATCTTGGGCAAAGCCACGGGCAACAGCTAGTTATGAATAGGTGCAGTACCACAAGTCTTTAACCTTTCCCTTACAAAAAAAACTTAGGAAGGAGTAATTTTCTACATTTCATTCACATATTGGAGATGTTTTTTATTATTTTTTGTAAATCAAGGAAACACATGTATGAACAGTTTGTGGGTGAGTTTTATTACTGCCATTTTAAGCTCTAAATGTATAAGATGATCTATAAAAGAATGTGTTCTGTTACTTATACACATGTTCATATACATTACACTGTGAAATCCCAAATACAAAAAAGTATTTCAGGGGTCTCTAAAGATCCATGGCTTAAACTTACACAAGCCCTGTGCAATGAGAGTAGATGGTGAATTCATGGTGTTATATAAAAGGGATGTTGAACTAAACATATTTTTGAAGATTTAATTGGTTCTTTTCTTAAAAATTGCCAGTGAATATGTCATTTCGTCTCTCTGAGAAAAAACATAAGTTCAATAAAGCTATTTGTTAAACTAAGATACCAGGATACGCTTGAGATGAGCCTGTTGGCCTGTGGTCTTAGTGGCCTATGGTCAGCAAATTTATGCACATTTACTACTTACAGTAACTTGCTCTTTTAGATGCCATAATCTTCATATTTCATAATGTGCATTTACATTTATATGTGATTAAGGAACAGTGGAAATCTAAAAATTATATTAGGGTTGTTTATTACACGTTCAGCAACAATACTAATGAGGCAGGAACAGTATCTTGCTCTTTCAGCTTGGGAATTGTTGTATTTATTAGAGGAAAGTTGCACAATATTTTGGTATTATTATTATTATTATGATTATTATTACTATTAGTACATCTGGCATATGCAGAGTTACCCCAGTCTCCGCAATGGCTGGGATCTTTCCCCTCTCTGCTGTATTACTCCTCATCCCACCTGTTACTGTTCTATCCTGACCCGTACCTGGCACTGCTCCCCCTGACTTTTCCTCTATTGCGATGCTTCCCTGTTGTGGCTCTGTCCCTGCCCTCTATTCCCCAACTCTCATACTTACCCCAACACCCTGTCCTCCACTAATAAAGCTGTCTTGTCTCCTTCAAAGGGGGAGCCATTGGGGCTCCCGCTCTGAGGACATAGGATAGCCTTACACAATTATTATAATTTATTTTATATATTATTTAACTTGTTTTGGTCCTATGAGGCAGACATAGGGGCTCATGCAGATTTGGAAGTACATTTTTCTTGAATAAATTCATTATTTTTATTCTGCATATACACACCAAAAATGCATATATATGCAGCCATACTGTATGCAGATTTTATCATTTTGCTTGGATAGGTGATACAGGGGAAAGGATAGGGGATAATAAGCTGGGAACACTATGGGATTGTTCACACAATTGTTATTGAGATAGACCTGGATATGGAATGGGTATGTACTACCGGCAGTCGGGATGTCTACTGTCAAAATACCGACAGCGGTATCACGACAGGGGTCGGGTAAGTATACTAACCCTCCCCCCTTTCCCCCCTAACCCTCCCTTCTTGTAGCCTAACACAAACCGTCCCCACCCCACACCATAACCCTCCCCGTTAGTGCCTAAACCTAAGTCTCCCTCCTTCATGCCTAAATCTAACTCTCTCCCCTTAGTGCCTAACCCTAACCCCCCAGGTGGTGCATATCCCTAACTTCTCCCCCAAAACACCTAACCCTAACCCTGCTATGCTGTCTAAACCTAACAGCTAAGACACCCCCGGCTTACCACATTCGGGATTGAATCTGTCTGTATTTAGGCATTGGGATTAAGATAGTCATCTGTATTTCAGAATTTAGAACAGTAGCATCTTGTCAGCTGGTCTGCTAACTACATCCCCCTGGATATATATGCATATACATTAAGTGGCCTATCTCTTATGATTTCTGGAAGACTGCTGCAATGAAACAAAATTATTTTGATGACAGCAACACTAACGAGCAAAATCTGATTGGCCTCAGTGCCAATTTACAATATATAATTGTATACCTTTTGAATTATGTAAGCATAGTTTAATTTGTTGTTCAGAACACCTGAATGGAAAAAAATGTGAGCCTAGTGACTTTGACTATTGAATGAATATTGCTTCTAAATGGGTGCTTTTCATATCTCAGAAATTACTGACATTCTGAGATTTTCACAATCAACAGTCTTTTAGGATTTACAGAAAATCATGCACAAAAAAAAGTCATCCAGTGAGTGGCAATTTTGTGGGCAAAAAATGCCTTGCAAATTAGAGAGGTCAAAAGAGAATTGCCAGACTTTTTCATACTGCAATAACTCAAGTAACCATGCATCCTAAAAGTAGAATGCAAAAGAACAAGTCCGGAATGAACAGCACATTGAACTTTGAAGTGTATGGTCTACAGGTGCAGAAGACCACACTGCGCTGCTCTCCTGTCTGCCAAGAATAGGAAACTGAGGGCCTGATTCATTATGGATCACAACTGTGAATGCAACAGCAATTATGCACGCAGTCTCACTGTGAAAGTATGCTAATCCATTGTGATCGCTATGCTGTCACAGTACTACACAGGGATACCCACCTTACCTTAGACACATCCGTAATGTTTAGCAAGACTGTGAAACCATCGGTACAATCGAGTACAATCGCAGTCTCACGCACACTTGCACAAGGTATGACCTTACTCTGGAATTGCTAACTTCATTGTATGCTATTAGTACTCAAGCTGCATATGGCATCGCAGTGGATAATTTATGCATGCCTGCATTTCACCAACCATCCCCCCGTCACCACCCACAAATGGCGCTACCTGTCAGTCACTCTGCGATGGGTCGGCCTGTTCGCGCATGCGCACTGCAATGCATACGGCTGATTGTGTACATATTAGAAACTGTAATCCTTGCTGAATCAGGTCCTGAGACTACAGTGGACACAGGTTAACTTATACTGGATAATTGAAAATTGGAAAATGTTGCTTGATCTGACAAATCTTTATTACTGCTACAGCGTGCTACAGGATCAGAATAAACAACATAAAATGTATGGATTCATACAGCATTGTATCAACAGTTCAAGTTGGTGGTTGCGCAATAATGTGGGATATAATTTAATGGCAAACTTAACACCAAGTGAGCATTGTTTCAATGCCACAGCATGCCTCAGTATTGTTGTTAACCATGTGCATCCCCTTATGGTCACAGTCTACCCCTCTTCCAGGAGGATATTGCACCATGTCACAAAGTTTACATCATATAACAAAGAAACAGCTCCCTTTAAAAAAAATAAAGTCACAGAAGAATAAAGCAACACAAAGCATAATGGGCTCCACTCACAAAAGACTACCCATGAAAAATATGCCACCACAGCATAAACATGAACAAACTGAAACCAACAAAATTATATGATTGATGCAATTATTAAGTTTTGATTGCTTCATCAAAGGACCTAATTCCCTTATTCTGTCATCTGCAGCAATACTGGACATTAGCAGTAGCACAAAAGATCAGACAGATACTTTGCAACATTCATTGCAGATATGCTGCCACATTCTCAGTATACTTATAGCACTTGAATCTGATACAGATGCTGATACAAATGTATAAATCATTAATTTGGCAGTGAGTGCATCATGTTGCTATTCATGTACAGTAATGTGCCATAGCACTTTACATGTTGCCAAGCTATCAATTCTTAATTACAAGTTTTTATATTCTGGTTTCGTAAATTGATAAAGTCATTAATTTACAAAATTCTGAATTCTGATTATGAAATAAAATACTTTGTTTAAACTAATTCATTAAATACAGTAAACTAAACAGTCTATGTACCCCTTCCAAATAAATCATTTACACCAGTAATATTAGCTGATTACTGATAGTGCAGATGTACAAAGAGTGAGGGTAAGTAGGGTAGAAATAATCTTTTGTTGGCACGCTGTAAAAAATATTTACCCTTTAAGATAGCTTACAATGTATTTCTTGACCATTTGAACACTGGAATTTTAATATTGTTTTTACCTGGCAAATCATTTGCTCTCAACTAGGGTATTAAAATATTATCCTACATTCATGATGTCTTTGATATAAACAATATGCCAATGGTTGTCCAATTATGTGCTAAGTTAAAGCTTGGATTTATTAAGAGGCATTCCAGTTGAACCACTTTGCAAGTTTCAAAATGTCATGAATTCTTAATTTGCACCATCCAGTATGTTAGCCCTAAATAGATACAATACACAAAATAATGATCACATATATATGAAGCCATAGACCACCTCATCTGGCCTGTTAACTTAAATATCCTTACTTATTTTATTTAAATAAGGTATTTCTCCTTTTACAAATAAAAGACTGGTCAATGGTGCCCTGCCTTATTGCATGGGTGGTCTAAAATACTCTCACTCCCTAAAATACCCACTAGCAGATTGAATTGTGAGTTCCAAACAGTAATGATCAGTTGGTCGTTACAAGCTCCCTCACTGTGATCGACGATACACTCCAAGGGGTTAATTTACTAATTGGTAATTTACGTCAATTGCAAACTGATGGGCATTGATGGTGAATTACTGTTTTAAAATACAGCATTTACTAACCATTGGTATTGGCTGTAATTTGAAAAACCACAGTGGATGCCCATCGGTGTTTGAAGTCAAAACAGCCCTTTAGTTAACTTGTTTCTGCCACCATCAAACACACATGTAAAACTGATGGAAACTGAAGAAAAAAACAATGGAAACTGATCCAAAAGTGATAAATACTACCTGGTGCTTTTCTATTGGTTTTAACATAGCAAATACTATTCTGCCATGACAAAAGCCTTAAAAATTGCCCCAAAGCACCTAATTACTCTAAAAGGATATAATGAGTTTGGATAGAGAGGGTTTGAAGCAGTTAGATAAAGTTTGGTGTTGTTTTCTGAGTTTATTTTTCATTTTCTGAGTTGAGCTGTTTGTCCTATTCAATAATAAAAAAGCAATGGTTGCATAGATTGGAAATCACGTCATATCGATATCATTTCTGTAACCACCTTATATTAATTTTAAATTACTAACAATGTCACTGAATACTTGTTTTAACATTAGTATTTATTGAAATTTCAATATAGTAAACTGGGATACAGAAAAAGAAAAGAGGAAGTGAACATACAGGTAAATAAAAATGGAGTATTATTATTATTATGATTATTATTATTATTATTATTATTATAAAAATTGAGTATTATTATTATTATTATTATTATTATTATTATAATTATTATTATTATTATGTATTTATATGGTGCCACAAGGAGTCTGCAGCGCCTTATAACATACATAGACAGGAACAGTATAAACACATAAACACGTGACAGTACCCAATGTAAAACAAGGACAAGAATTCTAAAATTATTAAATCCAGCATTTCACTCCCTACTAAAGCAGCCAATTGAACCAGGTTCCAAAATGCATCACCCAACACAAATAATAACAATAAGCATAGAAATCTCTATATATTAAAGGCTAGCACTGCTCCTCATCTATATGGGGGGAATTCAAGTATATTGCGTGCCGGCAGCCACTACATGGCACCCGATGGAGCAGTTCAATTAATGCTCTGTACAGGCATGCACAGCCACTTGTGTCAGCTGCCATTTTGGTAGTATGATAGAAGCTATGTTTGGTGACTGCCTTGCCTTAAAAAGCCATTAGTTGGCAGGTGAGCTTTAATCCAGTTAACATTTTTTCAATTTAAACTGATATAGCAGCTACCAGGTTTCCATAAGTATGACAGATAGTGTAGGACCTACAGAGAAGTGGGGTCCCATGATGTGGGCTGCAGGCTTAAATGCATTGATCAATCCATGAACCAAAACCACATTATTTATTTACATATTATTGTGAGTGATGTAACAATTGTGAGTGCTGAGTTTTCTGTGTGTGTGTATATATATATATATACACATATATATATATATATATATATATATATATATGTGTATATATATATATATATATATATATACACATATATATATATATATATATATACTGTATATAGGGCCTGATTCAGACCCACCTGCTAGATTCGGACGCTCACTCCCAGCGTATGCAAATTCAGCTAAGTGACATCAAGGCAGGCGATCGCACGGCAAGGCATAAGCACACCAACTATTTCTTGTCGTGCGATCACTTTGTGTATGCAGACGCCCACCAGCCTGTCTTTAGCCGCCCATTAGCGAACATCATCTCCAGGAAGTATATGCAACCATCGGTACATTGGGTTCCATCAGAACTGACCACAGTGCTTGTGGTTGACTGTACCCTACCGCAAGCACTACGAGCACTTCAGTGTATAATTCAACCAGGTGACATATACTATGACGCTGCCAGTTAATTATGCATGCCTCTGATATGGCATTAAGATTCCCAGGCACGCCTGCACTTGCACCTCCACTCCCCCATTTTCAATGGCCTGCTTCTGTTACCACCCACAAATGGCTTGACCTGTCACTCATTCAGCTGGGCTATCTGCTGGACGAGCGATTGCTTTGTGATCGCTTGGACTACTAATATGCATGTGCAATTGCATAACATTAGCCAGGAACAAGCGAGCGGCTGCTTGCGGACGGGTCTGAATCAGACCCATAGTCTCAATAGTCCGCACTCACATACCAACAATATTCAGCAAAAGGGTGCTTCACTAAGGTAACAGGCAATCCTGTACCAATAATAGAAAAAGTTATGGTTACTTGGGCCAAAAGAGAGCACTCACCAGTATAAGTAAAATTCAGGCTTTATTAATTCAACAGGGTAAGTATCACAAGTTGATGTTTTGACCCCTGAGGGTCATTGTCAAGACAGTGCAAAAAGGCATCAGCACAGTAGGCAGTCAATAGGTACACTGACTTAGGCTCCCTTTTAAGTAGTAGCTAATTGAATAATAAGCAATAGAGTACTAAACAGGAAGGAAATGCCATATAAGGGTGATGCATATAGACCCTTATATGTAGTAGTTAATAATAAGCAACTGATTACTAGACAGGAAGGAAATGCCATATAAGGTTGATGCACACAAACCCTTATAGGCAAAAGAATAATAGACAATTAAATACTAGACGGGAAGGAAATGCCATATATGAGCATTGCATATAAACCTTGATAGGTAGTAGCTATTTGAATAGTAGACAATTAAATATTAAACATGAAGGTAATGCATTATAAGGGAAGTACATATAAACCAGTAAATGTGTACTCATAATAATAGTGTATGGAAATCTAAATGTCACATTCAAACATTTTCCAAAGTGTATACTGACATAATTAATAAAGACAAAGATGCAAATATATACTGATGGTACAGTCAGATGACAACACTCAGGTATAGCAAATGCATAGTGTTTATCACCACAGGAAGCATCTTGGGTAATGGTACCCACAGCAATCCATCTATGAAGAGCTGTGACACTTATGGAAGCCCAGAAGGGACCAATCACCATAACCAATCAAGATGATTATAAGACAGTAATAACAACAGGAGTGTAGGCAAGACAGCCTACACTGTACATATGTGAAAAATAATAAACTGTACCTGTACTTCTCAGTATACTAAGCAGACTGGCAAGCAAAAAAATATAAAATAGGAAAATATGAAAATGGTGAAATAAAAATAAATCTGAAAATAAAAAAATAGTCAACGTCCAATAGTGACAAGTAACACAGTCTCTGCATTTTAAGCAGCCCGTCCTATTAGGCATAAGCCAAGTGGATGCCCCAGGCATGGGTTGCAATGTAGGGTGCATTAATAGCTGACATAAGTTCGTTCACCTCTTGTATGCACTCATGAGTTTTTTTTGCCACATAGCCTCAATGCCAGGTCACTCGTGAACAAATGCCAGTTTCTCTCATAGATCAAATTAGTCACCTTGGAGATGTGGTCAAAAGTGCTCACATGCACCAATCGATCCTTAGCACCCTGCTTAGTTGATGTATCAGTAGAATACTTAAAGCTATGATATGACTTTCTTATACACCTGTTGACTGTTTTTGGTAAGTACCCCCTATTAAGACACCTATTCCTCATTTCAAAGATTTGTGTCTTAGCACAGTCGTCCGATGAGTTGTTGCAAAGCACCCGTAGAAATTGCAAAATGGGCAGGTTCTCTTTAAAGGCAGTTGGATGCTGACAGTTGGCTTGAAGTATGGTATTTCAATCCATTGGTTTTCGGAAAAGGGTTGATCCAAATCCATCATCATCTTTAAATATGGTTACATCAAAGAAGTTCACAGGAAACTGATCTATATTGTAGGTTAACCGGATTGGTTAAGGGAGGCAATTTAGATGATTAACCATATGCAAAAATTCCTCCCTAGTACAAGACCAGACTAGAAAGACATCATCAATAAATCTCATATATTGTGTCAATTTGGACTTACATGTATCCAGTATATACTTGATCTCATAATTAGTCATATAATTAGTCATATAAAGATTAGCATATGAGGGTGCCAAATTGGAGCCCATTGCAGTACTATTTGTTTGGGCCTAGTAATCTGAACCATAAAGAAAATAGTTATGATTTAGCACTAGATCTGTTAAAGAGATGAGAAATTCAATAGGAGGTTTAGTATGTGAAGCATCAATGAGATGTGTGCATATTGCTTCTATCCCATCACTCTGTTGGTTAATGGTGTACATATCCATTGTGGCGAACCAGGTATCAGTGGATATGACACCAGAGTTTTTTACCTTTCCAAGAAATCAGAAGTGTCACATATATAGCTGGAGGTGTTTTGCACTTGTGGCTGGATAAATTGGTCCACATAATGTAGATGGCCATGGGTTGTAGTAGCGAACCCCTTGCTGAAATAATTGGGCATCCAGAGAGTATAAATTATAGGTGTGATAGGGTGTTATACTTTGAGGAAATCAACTGTCTTGGAGTCAATCCAACCTGCCAGATGTCATCAATTAGCCTCTTAATGTGGAGGGATTAAATTCAAGTTTGGCATATGTAGTGTTATCTGCTAATTGGCATTTGATCTCATGGTCATATTGGTGCCAATTTTGCACAAATACTGTCCCACCTTTGTCTACAGGGCATATGACAATATTCTGGTTATTTTTTTGGAGATATCAGAGCCTGGCTCTGCTCAAAGGTTAGATTGTGATATTTAAGTCTGGCCTGTGTATCTTTTTTCTTATCATGTTCAACTATGCATAAGAATGTCTCAATACTAGCATTTTGGGAGGGTGGATCAAACAAACTAGGTTGAACACATTTAGACACATTAGTATACCCAGCAGTAGATTCAGGGAAATAGACAGTAGAGAATGTTAATCCTCACTAAGAGTGTGTGTGGATAATTTAAATATCAAATTCATGTCCTGGTTCTCCTGTCTCTTCTTTTTCCACTCCCCACCCCTCCACTGGTGGTTCCTGAACCTCCTCCTCTTAAAAAAGGGGGGTATGTATGTGTTCCTAGAACTAAGAAAGATTCACTCTCTATTCTAGTATCTGTAGAGCCTGTAGTTTCACCCTCAGAGGAAGACAGTGTGGAGGAAAGGTCAGTATGTGTGGGTCTACATCTCCTAATCCTCGGTGAATGTCATCCACGCCATTTAGCAGAGTCACCAGTGAGCCACCTGTACACTTTATGGGACTTATTATAGTCTGAGTTGACACTTTCAAGATTCTTCCTCTTGAACTGTAGAAGCTCTTGATGCTATAGGTCAACTTGGCTTTTAAGCTTATCGATCCACATTTCACATTTCTTATCACCAGTCAATTTCTTAAGGTAGGGACCCTTAAATGAGTCAACATCGTCATGTACTTTCTTTAGCTCAGTACAGACTTCCTCAATAATGATTACAATCAGGTCTGAGGAGCATTTATTAAGGACTCCGCACCATCAAGTACAACCACGGAGCAGATCATCAACAGGGGGGCCACCGCACTCCCTGACAACAGATGGAGATGTGTCACATGACATGAGGGAGTCAGTGACAGTCTACAGACCATTGCGCTGGTGCTGCCGCAGCTGCCTGGACAGCAGTGCTGACAGGCAGAAGCACGGCTAAGTTGGCTGGCTGACATTGTGAATGACACTAATGTAGATAAGTGGGCAGACATTTTGGGAATTGGGTCTGTGTGTGCGGGGGGCGATCACCTTTGTCACTCCCCCCTGGATCCGCCGGTGGTTCAGACTATAGGACATTAAGCATGCCTGTGAGACTAACTCATCCTGGCTGGAGAAGTAGATTTAAGAATATGTCACTGCCTTCAGGGAAAGCAGGATCTGACTCAGATGGCACGAGAAAGGATCTGCGTAATGTGGGCCTGATTCAGAGCCGGACGCAATCAGCCATTCGCCCGCAGTAGGTACGACCGTCCAAATATCAAACCAAGCACTCGCATGTGTGTTCGCTCGTAGCGAGTCTTCCGCCCCATATTTCCACAACCCCTCCTCTAGCTAACGAGCATCCGAAATAGCGAGCACACTACTCGTTTTTTGATGAAGTGTTCTCTCACACAAGTACAACCGGAAGTAGGCCTGTCATTTGTCGATTGCCTTGTTTCTCCTTCGTCAAACATCCGTGAATCGATTGGTGCCAAGCATTACCTTAATTTACTTAATTGTTGGTCAAATGTTTTCAATCTTGTTTCTTTTTTGAATGTCTATAAACTTTATTGTTTGTTTTGTGTTCATTTTGGTCCATAGAATCCATCCACTTTTAAGGCAAACTTGTTTTTTTTCAATCCAAAGGCTGTTTGTTAGGTTATTTAATAGCTTTTATTTTGGTTTATAATTTAGAAATTGTTTTATTTCCGGCTTGTTGCTAACGCATCCAAATGCAGCAAGCCAATCCTAAGTCACAATATATTTTTAGGGGTTGTTCACATGACTCACACATTAACCAATAGAATTCTTCATGTTATTTATGAAAGTACATTATCCAAACAAAATTTAGGGGTCCCTGTGATAAAACTGATTTGTGTAAAAAAAAACATTGCCATCATGAGAGCCTGTGCTTTTACATGGCATGAGCTGCTGGTGCTCACTGAAGTGCTGGATCAGCGAATAACAGACATGCCGCCCCCCGTCACCAACCGTACGTGGAGGTGCGGTGCAGGCTGTGGGCATTGGGCTTTCGGAGGACCATTGGCCAATTGGAGCGCCGGTGGTCTTATTTACGCCGCCGATCCCCACACCTGCTTGCGCATCTTCAGATGAGGATCCGTCGGTGTACAAAAAAATTACACAAATATTTGAATAAAAAAATCAAGAACTGGTTGAAGATGGTGCATGCCAACATGTTTTCCCAAATCAGGTAAGAAACACATTTGTCCAGGTGTAAAAGTCATTTGTGAGTCATTAATGTCACAGGTGTTCATTTTCAGGAAGTAAGAAGGTTGTTGTTTGGATTTTGCAAAAAAAAAGAAAAAAAAAAGGTTAACATTCAAAACATAGGATAGTAAACACACATAATTTTCATTAGTCACAATATCAACAAATGTAAAGAAAAGGAAAATCAAATACCTGAAAAAGCGTGTAACTACCTCATCATGTATGGCCCCCCCTGATACTCTCCTCCGACCATCCTCAGGCAAGGCATCCTCTGGCTGCATTGGGACACCACTCCTTATGGCGATATTGTAAAATATCCCACACAGGACCACAATTTTGGAAACCATAGCCGTCGAATACATGAGGTCGCCACCAGAGCGGTGGAGGCATCGAAATTGGCCTTTTTTGTGGCCCCGGTGTAGGAACCAAATAAGGAGTGAGTACCCAGGGCGTGCAAGGGTAACCACTGTCTCCTGTGAAAATAAACAAACATTCAGGACCATTTCTAAGTCAACAGTGTTTGCTTTAAAAATTAGGGGTACCACTTACCCAGAAGCCATGCATCACCAGCTTGTAGATTGTTTAATTTGTGCCAAAGCCCTGATTGCTGGATGACAAATGAATCATGTGCACTTCCTGGAAATTTGGCATTCAGGGACAGGATCTGGATGGAGGCATCATTACATTCATTGAATGGAAATGTTTGCGGTTCCTAAATATTGCCTCCAGTGCTGCTGGAGGCTGAAGTGGTATGTGAGTGCCATCCACAAGCCCTATGATGTGTGGGAAGCCTGCAATTTCGAAAAATTTCTGCTTCACCACATTAAGGGACCCCATATCCAATGGCATATTAATAAAATGATGGAGGTACTTAAAGAGTGCATCCATTACCGCCCTCAGGATCCTTGAAAAGGAGGATTGGGAAATGCCAGCAACGATCCCAACTGTGGTCTGGAAGGATGCTGAGGCGCAAAAATGTAACACCGACATTAACTGCGTAAGTGGTGGTATTGCTGTTGGATTGTTAATTTGCCCTTCCAGATCACTCTCTATTAATGAAAGAGTGTCTAGGATGATTTGGGGTGGTAGGCGATAATGCCGTAAAACCACATCATCAGCCATTCCAAAAAGGGTGACACGTGTTCTAAATATCTGGGTCATGCCTACGATGCCTACGCCTATGAGGATGTTCAGGTTGGTCGGGGTCGTGGACCATCGCCACTATAATTCGCCCAACATCAATCTGAAATGTTAGACAATGTAGTTGTTTAAACAACATTTAAAAATTTGAAAATATACTTATCTTTTTGATACATTAAGAAGAATCTTACAGGGTCAGGCAGTGACATCTTGAAGTAAACCTATGAATTAGATTTACCATAAAAATAATGTTAAAATTAACACAAAATAAAGACAGGCTAAGGCAAAAATATAAAGAATGCATGCACTACACAGATGATGTTGTTATTCTAGGATTTTCATGGAAAATTTAAATGTACGCTAAAGCCACAGACAGGAGATGTGCAAAATATATGCAATAGAGGATACAAAATACCGCTAAATGGTACACTAATACCACAGACAGGAGATGTGCAAAATATACGCAATAGAGGTTACAAAATACCGCTAAATGGTACGGTAACGCCACAGACAGGAGATGTGCAAAATATATGCAATAGAGGTTACAAAATACAGCTAAATGGTACGCTAATGCCACAGACAGGATATGTGCAAAATATAGACAATACATTTTGCATTTTTGATGGGCAAAAAAAATTTGGCCAAAAAAAAAATATATATCTGCATAGTGTGACCCCTTAGAAAAACATTAATTTTTTTTAAAAAAACAGGGTCTAATGTATGTCAAGAAACACTTACCACACAAAGACGATCACCAAAAAATAAACGCAGTCCACAACACGAAAGGAGAAAAAAAACAAAAAAAACTAAAATAAAAAAAAACACGTATTAACATTGAAAAAAGTAAAAAAAATGCAAGTTTAAATCGACCCAAAAAGTGACCCTCAAAACTTACCTCAACACCAAAAAAATAGGCTTAGTAAGAAAACACAAAAATGCGAAAGAAAAAAAAAGAAAAATCGACAACTCGCACCAAATCCAACCAACTACTTCACAAACCACTACTCCTCAATAATCACAACCTCCAACCACTTCAATCAACCCACCCCGAAACAAGGCCACAAAAAAGCCTTAAATAGACCAAACTTTCCTGCTCAAATCAATGACACACAATAGATGCGCCCGTATAATGCATAAACATCTATAAAAATGTCACGAGAGGCCACAATGGATCTGCTGAATTCAAGGGTTTAATCATGTCCATTGAACAGCAGCAAAGCCAAAATCCAGGACCTCACAGTAAGTAGCTCCAAAATTAAAGTTACCACACAAATAAAAAAAACAAATAAATAAATTATTATTTTTTTTTTTTTGAAGGTGTTGAGACTGACAATGAGGAGGCTGCAGGGCCTAGTACCCATGCCAGGGCCAAATGAAAAAGGCAGCGGCAATTCACAAGAAAGGAGATGGAGGCTTTGGTGCAAAAGTGCGTTGATAACTTGGCACAGGCACCCCGAAATATGGGTGCAACCCACAGATGGAAACTGTGGGAGGAAATAGCCAGTGCTGTCAATGGGGTTGGCAATTTTGTCCGTTCAACCAAAGAGGTCAAACGCCGGTACATAAATGCTGTAACCTATTTCCAAAATTCAAAAAACTTGTTTAAAAATGTATGGGTAGTTTTTTAACTAACAGATGGAGCGACTTCAAATATTGGCTAAAACAAAAAATGTCTGATAGGGCTAAGCATGCAGGGGGGACAGGTGGTGGGCCAACCCCTGTGTCATTGGAGTTAACAGATTTGGAGGAGCTGGCACAGGAGTGTGTGCAGGAAAAAGAGGTGTTTGGCGTGTCCAACATGGACACAGACATGCCAGACTTTGCGGCTCCACATGTTGCTGCAGGTAATTTAGTCATAAATGTTTGAAAAATTTGTTTAAATACAAAGACAAATGTACTAATATTTTTATGATCTCTCTTTTTCACACAGGCACAGAAGAGGACGAGTCTGCTCCAGAACTGAGGTTTGGCCACAGTAGATCTGCTGGCTCCGCAGGGGAGGAAGCAGTATTTCTGGCAGGGGACTCTGTGGCGGACAGTCCAGGGCCTTCCCACTCGCAGACAGTGGCCCTTCTCACAGATCTCAATGATAAAATAGATAAAAACACAGAGATTCTGATGAGGATGGACGCCAATCTGCTACGGGTGGTGGACACCCTGGAGGCAAATGCTGCAGCCAATGTCAGAATAGCTAATGCTCTGGAGCAGCTCGTCCGCCTGCGCATGTTGGAGCCGGCCTCCCTTCCTGCTGGAACATCAGGGTCCTCCACCTCTGGCGCAACATCGGCTATCCCTCCAAATGTGCCTAGCCCTATGCCTAGCCCAGAGGAAACACCAGCTATCTCTGCCCAGGCACGCCGTACAACCAGACAGACAAAGTCATGCACCCTCCAACATCAAGCCAAGTGGGGGAGAAGGCGTTGACAGCACTGGCTAATTTACCCAAATTCCATCTCTGTGTTTGCCCCATATTTTTGCTACACCAAAGCTCCCTCTCCTTTCTTGTGAATTGATTTTTTTTTAACATTACTTTATTTTTGGGATGTAAAAAATTTAAAAAAATTGGCTGAAAAAAAATCCACATTTCTAACAAAATGTGAACATTTAATTTTTGAAAAATAAAAATACCTAAAAAAACATGTGTGTCAAATTCAAGGGACTGGAACAAACATACTTAAATACATAACAAAGGTCATATACTTAAATAAATATTTAAATCCAAAAAACATAAGGTAACAGATAGGTAAACAATAACACAAGCAAAGCAATTAGTAGCTGATTGTCTTTCTGTATTGTAACCAAAATGTAAATAAAAATTATACATAAGAAAAAAATGTGTTGGGCTCTTTAAAAAACAAAATAAATCTGCCAACAACAGGCGTACGGAATATAGCAAAAAAAATCAAGCATTTTAACCTTTATTTAAACATTTATTTTGTGATTGCTGTGATTACAAACCACAAACATATAGGAACACAACATGTGTTCCAAATTTAGCTAATAAATCATGGCCATTGAAAATCACCTTCTCGCAAGTGATCCAATTATTAGGTGATTGGTCTTGTGCCTTGTAAAGGAGAATAGCAAAACATCGATTCTCTAAGGGAGCAACGAAGAGACCATCATCTTTGCGAGATCCAATTCCCTACCACAAGCTGAATGAGCAGTCATAATGGAAACTGGATCACACAGTGACATATCCAAAATAGCATCCAAATTGGACGTTCGCACAAGAAAACGGTTTTCCCCGCCTGCGTTTTCTCATCTCCACCCCAGTTACCACTCATAAACAGAACATTCTGTCAATCAAATGACATAGGTCACTTCCTGTTCGCTGTGTATACGAGCGAACGAAAAATGACCGCAATTATCCGGCCACACATGCACAATGAGAACCGGATGCATGCGTGGTTTAAAACAATCGAATATGTACGAGCGAATGGCTGATTGCGTCCGGCTCTGAATCAGGCCCAGTCTCCACAACTTGGGAGTTGACTGACTGGAAGGAGTCAGTATCAAGAAATGCAGAAGATAGCAGCTTGTGCAGGCCTGACACTGCATCAGAGAATGACATTTGTGGCTCTTTCTGATGTTTGTTAAGGTGATAACTAGTTACGTTTTAGCCAAAATGTGTTTAAAATAAAATATTTGTTAAATTGTTAATTAATCAAGAGTATATGTTACTAGTAGTAAGCAAAGATCTCTGTTGTACTTATACTTTGCTTTTAATCTAAGTTAAATTCTTATGAGTGGCATAATGCTAAACAAGTGAGAGGCAGAAAAGATACTGACAATGTTTTAGATTTAGAACATTAAAATTATTGGTATGCGTTCGGCATCCCAGCAGTCTGGATGATGACGCTTACCTTACCGGCACCTGAATACTGATGCCGGCATCCCGGTGGTCGGGATTCCAGCATCGGTATTCTGGTGCTAGTAAGGTAAGGTACTGTAAGTAGCGAGGTGGAGGGGAGGGTTCTGGTTAGGGACTAGGGCAGGGATGGGGAACCTCAGGCCAGGAGGCCATATAAGGTCCCCAGAATCATTTGGTCTGGCCCTTGGAGCTTTTTTCTGCTAGTCTCATTTGGCTAGCAGAGTGCCTAGAATAGCCCCTAGCAGCCAAAATCTATGCAGCAGTGCCGCCAGGCATGTCCTTAGTATGCTTCAGATGGTCACACTGCTGCCCTTACAGTTCCCGGAGCATCCTCTTGATGCTCCGGGCATTGCTGTAATCACCGGCTATTGTGGCCCCGCCCCTGTGTGACATCATACGGAGGGGGCGTGGACTGCACCAGACCCGCAAATAATGTTATATATATCAAAATGGCCATCAGCAGAAAAAAGGTTCCCCACTCCTGTACTAGGGATAGGGTTAGGCACTAAGGGGGGAGGGTTAGGCACTAAGGGAGGCGGCTTATGGTTAGGCACTAAAAGGAGAGGGATAGGTTTAGGGTGTGGGGAGGGGGAGGTTAGGTTTAGGCACTAGGGGGAAAGGTTAAGTTCAAGCAACATGGTGGGAGGGTTAGGGAAGTGAGAGGGGGAGGGTTAGCATATCGACCACCAAGTGTCGGTATGTTAACCCTGTCGGGATCCAGGTGTTGATATTTGGACCGCCTGGATCCCATCTGTCAGTACACCATACCAATTATTAGATCGCATCTTACCATTTTAGGTTTGTTGTATAACATCTTATCAAGGTGCTGGGTGAGCTGCCCGCATCTTTGCTATTACACTTCAGAATGACAATGTGAAGCACAAATTAAATGAGGCTATATGGTAATGGAGCGATTGCAAAAGGTAGGTCTGCAGAATGTCAAAGAAAATTAGTTTAAGAAATGTGAGGCAAGAGAAAGCTAATTATAATTATGTATAATCGTAAAGATAATGCTAGGTTTTTAGAACACATTTCTGTTGTCATGGATGCAGTTATTCAGAATGAGCACTCTCAAGAAATTGTAGACAAATAATTAGATAGAGGACTTCCAGTTAATGTACATGTTAGTCTTGAAAAACAAAATTAAAATAGAAATAATTATTTTCATATATTTATGCATAATTGTAAAAGATAATGTTGATTTCTAGAATATGCTTATTTTGTCAAGAACTGATTTATTCAGAAATGTTAAACATTGCAATTGGTATAGTTTACTGAATGAGAATATTCTACAGTATTTAAAGCTTTTCTTTGTCAATGAATTCTATTGTGTGGCTGGGAGTACAATTCATTATGGGGCCCTTGACCGCGAGTTGCGGTGGTGGATATTAAAATTTCAGAGCAAATTATTATTGCTCTGCTGCAGAGAAGACTGTTCCAAAAATCAGCTGCACTCACAATACCTACCATTGATGATTCCACCTCTAATTAGTAGTGGTAGAATATTACACTGTTGGGACCAACTTGGCATGGTCGCAAGGGATGCAGGACTGGATGGGAGAAGGGATCTAATCCTTTTAATCTGTACCTCCTTACCATAAGAAAGAGCAGGGGTTTGGGAACCAATGCTTTTAAAGATGGTGTAGGTTCACTGCAGGCAAACCCAACTGAATACTGGGAAGCCACATCAGGCATCTGATAATGAATAGGACCATTAAAATCGGACCATAAGTGATCATTAATGGAAGGAGAAGACAATTTTGCACATCAAAGGTCTTTCAAACTATGAAAGTAAATAAGCATCAATGCTATTGTTGCACCACGAATTTAGGGTGTGAGAGGCAAGAACTTAGGGTTCACAATGGGCACAGATAGATTGATGCACAGGCAAAGCATTTCTCTGCATGGAAAATACAACGCTAGAGGAAACAGTTTGGGTGTTCTACATGCCAATCTGCACTTGCAATAACTGCATCTTCACTCTGATGATACTCAATAGCGAATATAAGTACTTTAAGGTAAAAGTTGAGAGATGTAGTTAATTAACTAATATACAGTATCTGTCTGTTCCCCTCATTAAATATTAGTAGTTACCATCAGTCCTGGGTTATGGTAGCAAAACTTAGTCTCCTAGAACATCCTTGCATGAGTATATATAGTATATGGAAAATCCAAGAAAATTGTCTAAGAAAATCTCTTTCTACAGACTTCCAGGACATTCACAACTCTCAGCTACAAACACCAGAGGCAAAACTGTGCATCATAGAACCCCATAGCAAAATTTGGCTAGTGGTCCTGCAATGCCATCCTAGCCTGCAGGTTCCACAAAGAGAAGACTGTGGTCTGGTGGTTCATGACAGGTGGTCAATAATTTGATAACTGGTAAATCTAAAGACCATTTCTCACTGGAACACTTTGCAGCATTTCACACTTATTCACCATAATGAAGGCAAATATTGAGTTGTAGAAGTGCAAAATTCAATTAGAGTTACACACTACAAATAAAAAGAAATCCATAAATTAGTGAATAAAATTGATTAAAAACAGATGTATAAAATAATTGATAATACAGGTACTCAGGATAATGAAGGTACCATTCAGTTGTAGGAGCGAAAAGTTAATTTAGAGTATCACTCTACTAATAGATATAATCCAGATATTGATTAAATAAAATAGTATGAAAACAAATGTATCTGTAGCTGCAGCCACCATGCCAACAACAACAACAATGTATATTTTATTTTTTATTTAAATTGTAAAATGTATTGTAGGGAAAGGTGGCTATACTTAGGATTACAAGGTTTATGCCAAAAATAAGTTTTTAGTTGCAGTAAAATTAAGATAAATAATTTTAAAAATGTATGGTTGTGAAGCAATTGTAGAAATTACAGTCGTATAAAGATAAAATGACAGTGTTATAGGAATGCTTTAAACAGGAAAAAATGACATAGAAAATAAAAAGTGCAGCAAGCACAGTGGTAGTTCCCTGCTATGTAAAAGCAGGGTGTTCCAAAAGATGTGTTCATGTTGTAATGAAAGCTGGTGGTTGAGTTGCAGGGTGACCAGAAGCAAAGAAGTCCATTACAAATAGTTCCAATTTGCAGAAATTTCTGGATGAATGTGCATTTCCTGTTTAACTATTGTCTAACTCTTCAAAATATGCTGTACATGTACTGTAATACCACGTAGTAAAAAAACACTTTGAAATAACAACCTTTGCAGCCTGAAACCAGCTTGCAGCCTATTCCCTTCCCAATATATAGTGAATGATCAGTAGTCCTGCATCCAATTTGCAAAAATAAACTTTTTTTATATCCAGAATTCCTAAGAAGAATCTATGCGTGCTAGGGCTGCTGCTGCTGAAGGTGTATTTTCATCATAGAAGAGAACCAAAAAGACTAGCAGTTTCAAAAAACAATTGACTATGAAACAATAATTTGCAAGATAAACTAAGTAATACAGTCACCATCCTGTTGCATAGTGGATTTCTTACATCCATGATGGATATGTTAGCATTAGATCTGCATCCAATACCTGCCATCAATGCATCTGGTTTAGAAGATTAGTTGAAGTCATTTGTTCATGCTACCAAATTCTATCCTGATTCTAGTTTTCCAGAATAGCAATTCCTAACCTGTACTGGGATGTTAAACAAAGGTTATTCTTTGCCAAGAAAATGCTATTGTACAGCATATCCTCTTTACTACAGATATATGGACACGCTGTACTGGTCAAACTAAAGATTACATGACTGTGACTGGATGGATGAATCGACTTCAGCAGCATTATCTAACACACAATGCTAGTTCATTCACAGACAGGATACTTTCTGTATCAGTGGCTTCACTAAAAGGCATGCCAATGTCAATCCACTGGATAACAAAATGGCTTGCCCCTCTGAAACTCTCCCCAGGATTTTTCATTTCTGATAATGCAAGAAACATTGTATGAGCACTTTAATTGGGTCAATTTCAACACATGCATGTTTTTCCACACACAATAAACTTGTTGTTTCAGAATTTCTTAAAAATGAACAGGTGAGTGCAGGACATGCTGACTGTGACCCATAAAATTTCTGGGCATTTTCGGCATTCAGCAAGCACATATACAGTAGAAGACTAAAGCAGCTCCATAACAGTTCCATTTGCCATGCCAACAACTGAAGCAAGAGGTAGTAACCAGGTAGAATTCCACCCTTTATATGCTTTAACAACTAGAGTAACAGCAACAAACCATCCAAATGTACACATCAAACCATGACATAAGGAGAGGGGGTCATGTTACATAAGTGCAGCACACTGGAGAATATTTTTAAGAAAGCTACTGAAACTATTTGAAATTTTAACCAATGAAGTAACTGCTAGTTGAGTGAGTCTATTCTCTTAATTAAACTACTGGAAAAGCAGATAGAGAAGGTGAAGGAGGAGATGAAGCTACGAACATCTGGCAATTATGCTTGATACTAGGTTTAAATCCTATGTAATGTCTTTCTTTCCAACTGACACATATCTTAAGAGATGCAAAAAGCTCAGTAGGAGCAAGTTAATAGCTCAAGTGGCATATGACATGATGATGACTTCTCATTCAGTTTTACCTGCAAACGCTGCTGCCAGGAAAAAACTGACCTTTTCCAAGAGACCCACTGGTGATGAGGAAGAGTCAACTCTTGCTCCAGAGTGAAACATTATGGCATCTGGTCAAGCTTAAAGTAATTTGCCACATATATTGACACATCCACTGTGGCTCAATCTGCTATACTAAACATTAAAAGAATGGTGGATGATTATTTTAATGATTATGTACAAATTGGCATCTGACACATTGCTTTTGAACACATGAAGGAAAAATAGGCAATTTGGAGCCACTTGTGCAAACTAGCTATGGTGTACTTAAGTTGCCCACACTCCAGTGTGTACTCGGAATGCGTTTTTAGCACAAACTGGAACCTTGTGAGTGATCAGAGTAGGATACTACTGGCAAAAAATGTGGAAAAACTGATTTTCATTAAAATTAACTACAAATTCAATGAGGAAGACCTTTGCCATCAATTACAGCATACAGAGACATCTGTAACTTTGGATTCCTGTAGGGATGAGCTAATTTTGTGAGAGTTTGATATTAACAACAGTGATGAGGGCAATGATGAGGTTGAAGACATCTTCCAACTGTTAAGAGAATTAGCAACACTGTTATCTGTTTTATGCCTATTGGTAGCTTGGTTTAACCAAACCATCAAGATGTTTTTTTTGTGAGAGCCCAATCAAATCAACGACTTCAGCCACTGAATCACTGAATCCACTGCATCGTGCAGTGTGTACCCAACATCTGCATGATGTATCATGACGACGCTGGGTACACACATCATGTAATGTGTAGCCAGCCTTACAGAGATTTAACACATTTAGGACATCTTGTTGATTTTTTTATATATTTTCCAAAAATGTGTTTGATATACTTTTTCCTTCTAGTGAATATAAGAGCACTTAAGTTTTGTACCATTGCATATTGATATATTATTACATTACATCATTGTATTTTAATATTTAAATTTTTTCTATGCATGAACTGATTACTTTCTTGCAGGAAATTATACCAACATTAAAATTACTTTGCTAGGATTAATACTAAATTGCTATTGATTCTTGTTAATTTGTATATTATTTGTATATAATGTACATATTTATAGTAAGCAATATTTATGGAACAAACTTTTCAGAGCAATTTTTCATACTAAAAGAGAAATTATCAAAGTGTAAAAATTAGTATTATAAACAACATAAAAATAATTTTCTCTTGATTTGACCATTTAAGTTTAAGCAAATATGCTTTTACTTTAGATATTTTTTTGGTTTTGCAAATTATAACACTGTACCATTAAAGTTGTTATATGAAATAGCAAAGTAGTAAAGAAATTGCAGAAACACATTTATGAGGTTTGATAGAGCAACTGATGATGAAAGAAGAATGAGAGAGATGCTATCTATCTTATTCTGAGTCAGAATTATCTTGTTTCATCTCTTTAGAGATGTTAATTGAAGGACAGATGTGTCATCTGGGAACATTTCCAACTGTATATTTAAAAAGAGGAAGTCTCCTGAATAAAACACTAGGCATTGTATTTCAGTCTCAAGTTTCTGATTAAAAAAATGTGAATTTGAAATGCTTTTTTTTCCTGATAAAATAATACATTTAATATAAAAATCAATAGCAGTAATGCAGAAATTATCACAACAATTTAATACATCTTACCCGGAGACTTGCTCTGCATTCATGGCTTGCCCTGGCCCCCAGTTAGGTGACATGCATGAACCCATATAATTGGTACATCATCCTTAATCTTCTGTGCCTGGATGTCTTTGCTGTTTTGTGCATGTCTTGCCTTTTCCCATCAGGGTAGCAGCAAGTATTGTTCCATCTTATGAGGAACTTGGTCAGTGTTTCCCAAATGTAGTTCCTCAGGGGACCTAAACTGTGCATATTTTTCAGATCACCTCACAGATTCACAAGTGAAATAATTATTACCTCCTGTGGATCAAAATGTATCAATTAACAGCTTTTTAATATAGCAGATACATATTATACAGTACATAAAGTGTCACATTAATGAATACACCTATGCTCCAACAAAAAAATATGAAAGAATGCAATATTGGGGAGCCGTGATGACTGGATATAGGAAACACTGAGCTGAATGGATCATATGCAAATTATTGCACTACCATGCACAGATATGACTTAGAACTACCATGCACAGATATGACTTAGAATTACAATACTAAATATTTTAGTATCTTCAAGGAGTGGACATAGGGCCTGATTCAGCAGGGAACACAGTTGCTTATATGCACACAATTAGCCAATTGTTGCATACTGCGCATGCGTATGCTTCGCAGTGTGCATGCGTAAACCCAGTCACTGCAATCAGGACTGTGATCACAGTGACTACGCAGACCTATCGTAGATTGACATGAAGTGCTGTTTGTGGGTTTTGCTTTTGGGAAAATCACCTGAAGTATTATGGTTCAGTTTAGGTTTTGTATATCTTTAAAATTTATATAAACAGCTAAAATCCTGTAATTTGGAACTGGTTTTGTTATTTGTTACAGTATTAATATCAATAACATTAATTTCCAGTCAATTTTGATCACCTCACAGCTTACAATATTGTTTTCACCAATACTGGCCAAAGGCTGCAGTGAACTGGCTGGCTAAACTAAATGACAAAACAGTGGCACAAACACATTGTATAGCACATCTATGAAACATAGTGACATTTCAGTGGCAGACAGGGTAGCAGTTTAATAAACTACAGTATACAATTGTAACCCCCCTTCAGTGTGCGGTGTGGTACATAAGTGCATTTGGAGTGATACACCTCCTATTGCCTCAGGCTAGCTCTCCAGGGTGTGGGCAATACCTGAGAAGGGGGTTCCTGCTCATGCAGGCTTTATAACAGTCACACATATAGATACAGGATAGACACATGCAGCAACAGTTCTTTTGAATAACTTGGGCTCCAGACCTTCTCTTATAAAAATATACCACTTTATTTCTTTCCTCCTGCACATGACTATGTGCAGACAAGAATATGGTTATAGCAGCTTCTCCTCTCCCTTCAGCTCATACACTTGGCATGTCAAATGGTATATGACAATCTTATGGATATGGTTACATTACATCACACTCTTCTTCACCAGCACAGTCTTTAAGCACAGTCACAATGAATGCTTTGCATTTTGCACACAGGTCCACCTGGCCATTTGCTGGCTGGTGCCTGTAGTTATCCACTAAATATACGTGCAGGTCCACCTGGCCCTTTGCTGGCTGGTGCCTGTAGTTCTCCACTTCATATGTGCAGGTCCACCTAGCCCTTTGCTGGCTGGTGCCTGTAGTTCTCCACTTCACATGTGCAGGTCCACCTAGCCCTATGCTGGCTGGTGCCTGTAGTTCTCCACTTCATACATGCAGGTCCACCTAGCCCTTTGCTGGCTGGTACCTGTAGTTCTCCACTTCATACATGCAGGTCCACCTGGCCCTATGCTGGCTGGTGCCTGTAGTTCTCCACTTCCTATGTGCAGGTCCACCTAGCCCTTCGCTGGCTGGTGCCTGTAGTTCCACAGCTTTGCACACATCTCACATAACTTCTTTTGCACTCTGCCACTCCTTTGTCTCTTCTAAGACAATTTACAGAGTGTCTCATACACAGTCTGCCTCTCTCTGCTCCCCTTCTCTTTCACATGGGACAGCAATATACAGACTTTTCTATTGCAGCTATCGCACTCTCAGCAGTAGCCCATCCCTCTCTTACAGGGATGACTCCTATAGCCACACTGCTACCTCAGTGATCCCCCCTTTAATGGCTGCTGGGGGGATTTTATGCATAAAGGACTCCTCTGGTACCTTAACAGTAAAAGCTCCTGGGAAATTCCTCTTCCCCATCTCTTCAACACATATACTTGCGTCTCTTACCCCTCTCATGGGTGCTGAACACTTCACTGGGTGGCTCACACTGCAACCTTCCAGCTCTTTCTCTGTGGTCTCTCACAGACTCTATCTCAGTGGTCTCACTCCTGACCTATTTCTCCTTTGGCGTTAGATGGGCTTTGTGGCAGTCACCATGGCCCCTACAATCTCCCCCTGCCAGGGGAGCATGAGGGCTACATTTCTTCTTTCAGCTCTGACTCTCCTGAAAAATGTCTGCTCTCTCCCAAATTCTTCTTCTCAACTCCTTTTGTTCTACCTCCCCCCTCCTTTCTCTTATCTGCTAGCTACACACCCAGTCTTCCCACCCCTGCGTATCTATCTCTCCAGTCCCTCCTTTACCTGAAAATTGATCCCAGGGTCTCATGAATGTAATATCTACAACAGGAAGCAAGCTTTAACACTGAGAGGGGTGTATTTACAAATACCATCCCTTAGAGGGTGTTACACAATCTTATAGATTTTTTTATTAGTTAAAAACTAGATCAAAGGTCTGAGGCCAGCACAGATAAATGGAGATGGAGTATTTAGTTGAAGCTAGGTAAAGGAGAGATTTTTTAATTAATTAATTGATTGATTGATTGATTACAGTACTAATATAACTATAAAGAAAAACAAACCAGAGATATGAAAAAAAAAACTATTAAAACTATTAAAAACCAAGCATATAAATTCCCAATTCAATTTTTAAAGTAAAAACTGAGTTTAAACAGCAAATCAAAGGCCTTAGGACAATACAAGAGATTCAAAGCAGTGTAACATCCTAATCAAAGTTGATTATTATTGTCCTGGCATCATTGAGCTTGGGTAATAATACCCAAAGTGTTTGAAATTACATGTATTTTTTAAATTAGTTATGTGATGCTTCCAAACCTCTCACTAGCTGGAGTTAAGACCCCTCCTTACCCATTTTCTGCTATGACTCAGTTAGACTGGTGCAAACTCCAAAAAGGTTATTATGACCCAACCTCAATATCGGTGTAACATTTTTTTTGTTTTTTATTGTTTTAATTTTCAAAGATCTCATATTTATGTCAATATAAAAGTTTAATTTTAGATGAAAAGTTTATCTTTTAAGATATTAGCATTAAAACAAAAGTTGTCAATTTTGTTGATTTGTTTTGAAGACTACATATAGATAAAAAAGTCCCTTCTCTATTCTTTATGACTTTTTATTTTATCAAAATACTTAATTCAATGGTTCATTATGACAAATATACTAATAATTTCTAATATCATCCTTAAAATGTCAAAATCAGGCATAAAATATACCCAGGTCATAATGACCCATCACAACATCTGTGTAACAACTTTCCACTACAATGACGTCAGGTTAATTATATGATTATAAGATTTGATAATATTATGTATCTGTGGAAAAGCTGCTGGTGATGGATACATTGCAAAATACAAAAAAACATAAATGCTCCAGTAAAGTACTACCTGTCAAATACACACAATATTGCACAGCCCATAATGAAAAGTGGTGCACAATGGAATTGTCCTTCAGTACTTCATCCCACCCTTATGGCATATATTGAAAAGGACATGCTTAGTTCAACAATCCAAGTACTTCAGCAAAAGAGATTGTCAAGTTTGGCAGCTAATAGTGTTGTTAATCATCATCACAGTTGGAAGATGTAATTATCATTCTCATCATCACCCTCATCAGTATTAATATCACCATCAGACAATATTAGATAATTCCCACTGGAATCCACCATTACAGAAGTCTCTCCAAACCACTCTCTGTGGGCTGCATGTATGTAGTAAGACTGACCTTTCTACCAAAGTATCTGTTAAATACATGCACTTTGTCCATACTTGTCCATATAGACCAACCATCTGCAGCCTGCAGACTCCCATGGAGAAAGGTTAGGAGAGAGCTCTGTGAAGTGCACAACTTCCCCAGTAAGGTACCAGGCTTCCAGTAATTAACAACAGTAAGCTGGACTTGGTGAGAGCCGAAGAACAACATCTTCTTACTGGTGCCTCCAGTGACTGCTGTGAAGTGGCTATACTGTGGTGTGAGACTCGGTGAAAGCTGGCTATAGCACCTGTCAAACAGAGAGTGAAAGAAGATCAGCCAGCCTTTGAGAATTTATTGTGGCCAACCTACCAGGTTATTATATTCGCTGAGAGGCGCTTAACAGCACTGTCCAGAGGTCAAGGTCATTACTAATAGCTACACTCAATACAGTACCATATAAATACCTATTATTTATTCAACAATATTATTTTGCCCTGGAACTATTAATGGCTGCTACCCTCAACATATATATATATGTATTAATATGTGGTTTTGTCCCATATGGTACTATAAAGACTGAATGCATTCACAATATCATATTACAGATACCTATTGGGATTCTGCTATACAAAGACTTTCTGTTTTCAATCTAATATACCCAGATTGCCTGTGGTTAACAGAACTGAAATTAATTAAACTGTACCTACTGTATGTTGTCTAAATGGTTTTGATACAATGTTTATATGTTGAATTTAGAGATTCCTTTATGGATACATTTTTATTTGTATCAAAAGGTGATATTAAGAAGCTGTAAATGATATGTGATATAGATGGTTAAAGCAAATTATAAGATTGAGACATTAAAAAATGTATTCAACATATATCTATAGGTATGCCTTTTTAACCAATAAACTGAGATATATTACTGAATGATTGGTTTGGAATACATCTTTATAGATAATATCAGCACGACTTGTTACTTTTTCATTTTGATGTAATTGGCAAGGTATTCTTCATAGAAATTGTAGTTCATTTTGATGAACGTCAGTGTTTCCACATTTCTTGGAAGTAGCCTCCTACACTGATCGCTCACTGGAGGGTGGTCAACTTAGGTAAAACAAAGTTAATTTGTACAAGGGTCTCCAAATTGCCTTTTTTCCTCCCAGTTTCCAAAGGGACTGTGTGAGATGCTAATTTGTATAGTGGCATTAAAATAATCTTCCGCCACTCTGTTGATGCTTACTGTATCAGACTGAGTCATGGTAGAGATGTCAATAATTTTGGGTAATTCCTCTAAGCCTGACCACATGTTATAATGTCTCACTCTGGTGCATTGACTTGACTCATCATCATCACCAGTGGGTCTTTTGGAAAGATATTTTTTTCCAGGCAGCAGCATTTGCAGGGGAAACTAATGCAGAAGATATCATCATGTCATGTGTTACTTGAGCTGACAATTTGATTACAAGGATCAATTTGCATCTCTTAAAATCTGTGATAGTTGGAAAGAAATACATTACATATGACTTAAACCTAGGATCTAGCATGTTTGCCAAAATGTAGTGATCCAAATCGCATAGCTTTGGTCCTGACAAAGCAACTTGATCTACAATTCTAACACACTTAGCAGAATTTACTTCATCTCCTCCTTCAGCTTATCTATCTGCTTTTCCAGTAGTTTAATTAAGAGAATGAACTGACTCAGGTTGGCAGTATCTGAACTCACTTTATTGGTTACAATTTTAAATAGTTTTAGTAGCTTTCATAAAACCAAGAGTATCCTCCTGTGTGCTGCACTAAGGTAACATGACCATCCTCTTCATATGTTGTGGCTTTATGTGTACATTTCGATGGCTTGTTGCTGTTCCTACAGTTGCTGGAGCATATAAAGTGTGGAAATCCACCTGGTTACTACCTTTTGCTTTAGTTGGAGGCATGGCAAATTGAACTGTAGTTGCAGCCACTGCAATCTTCTACAAGCAGTTGTTGAATGCCAAAAATGCCCAGATTATTTTTGGGCCATGGACAGCATCTCCTGAATGCACCTGTTTATTTAAAAAAAATGAACTAGAAAGTATACTGTCTATGCAAAACATGGAATGTGTTGAAAATCACCAAGTTGTAATGCTTGTACACTGTTACTTGCATTAGTAGAAATGAAAAATCCTGAGGAAAGTATTAGTGGGGTAAGCCATTTTTATAGTTTTTCCTACAGATGATGTGCATGCCTCTTAGTGAAGTCATTGATACAGAGAGTAGCCTGCCTGTGAATGAGCTGGATTTTTGTGTTAGATACAGCTGCTGCTACTGCTAAAAGTGATACACCTTCCTAATGGGCTGTCACAGTCATATAATATTTACTTTGACCAGAACTACTTGTTGAGATATCTGTAGGCAAGTGGATAGTTAGTACAATGACATTTTCTAGGTCAAGAATAAAATTTCTTGGCCTAGGTGAGGAAATGTTGTTTTAGTAAAATGGAATTGATATTGAATTTGGTAGTGTGGACACATGACCTCAGCTACATGTCTAAAACCAGACGTATTGATGGGAGATATTGGATGCAGAGCAAATGTTAATATTGCCATTATGGTTACAGTGATCCTCTGTGCAACAGGCTGGTGACTGTCATACTGTAATTGGTTCCTCTTGAAAAAGATTGTTTCACAGTAAATTGTTGTTTGAAGATTTAACCCCAGGGCCAGTGCAAGGTTTTAAGGTGCCCTAGGAAAAGGTTCACTATGCCACCCCTGCTTCCACAAAACCCTCCACCCAGCCCCTCACATACATATCTAATCCAGCTGCCTAATAGTACACTATTACAAGTCAAACTGCATCTGCGAGAAAATGTGTATGCAGATTTATAAAATGCAAATTACAGCCAAATTGCAAAGCTGATACAAAGATTGATAGATAGATAGATAGATAGATAGATAGATAGATATGGGCCTGATGGACAGACATGGGACAGGCAGATGACAGATAAACATGGGGCAGACAGATGACATATAGACAAAGGACAGACATGGGACCGACAGACATGAGAGAGGCATGGGACAGACAGACATGGGACAGACAGAGATGAGCGAGACAGACAGGCATGGGGCAGACAGGCATGGGACAGACAGGCATGGGTCAGACAGACATGAGAGACATGAGAAAGACAGACAGACATGAGAAAGACATGGGACAAACAGAAATGAGAGAGACACGAGACAGACAGACATGGGGCAGACAGACATGAGATAGATAAACATGAGAGAGACATGAGACATACAGATGTGAGAGAGACATGAGACAGACATGAGAGAGACATGAGACAGACATGAGGCAGACAGACATGGAATAGATAGACATGAGAGTGATATGAGATAGACAGACATTGGATAGATAAACATAAGAGAGACATGAGACAGACAGACATCAGATAGATAGACATGGGATAGATAGATGGCCCCCATCAGCAGCATGGAGGGAGTAACATAGATGTGTTTGCAAAACAGCAAATAAAAGTAAATTGCTGTGTTAGTTTACATTTCAGACATAGGCACATGGCACTTACCATCAGTGTATAACTCTTCAGTATGAAGCTACAGCTCTCATCCCAGCACAGGCCAGCTCCTCATCTCAGTCTCAGTCTCTTTTAGAGGGCAGAGCTACACTGGGCCTGGCTGGGATTGAGGAAAAGGAAGGGGAGGAAACAGCAGGGGACAGGAGCTGTGCTGTCTGATGTTGGGCTGTATATGTGATAAGTGGGAGGCAGCACAGCCTAGCCTAGTAAGACAGAGAGCAGGGGAGAGCAGTGACTGCACCTGCTAACACCCATAGTTTTCAGCAGCAGGCTTGTGGTAGGCTGATTCAGTGGTGCCCTCTAGTGGTTGGAGCCCCTAGGCAGCTGCCTAATGGTAGCGAAAGCCCTGTTTACACCCAGCAGCAGCAGCTGAACTGGCGCACAAGGACTATTCTTGAGAATCCTGAATAAGGGAGGAGTCAGTTTTCCCTTGCAAATACGATGCTGAAGGATTCCTCTGATCATTAATGAGTCTGTTTATGATGAAAGTTTTGGCATGGTAGGCTCTATTCATGCTGCTGGTAGCTGATGCTGGACTGCTTGTTATTTTTCAGGATTTTTCAGACTTTGATGAAAACTGTGCATGAGTTCGCTGCAAATAATGTAACTGGGAGGAGGTACCTAATTGGTTATTGTCCCTTCCTCTATTTGCTTTGTCCTGACAATTAGTACAGATGCCTTGACAAATGTTGTCAGGATTTGGGGAAAAAAAAAAGTAAAATTTTGTACTTATGCCCAGGCATGACAATGTCCTTCTTATCACTCGCAAAAACTGCTGCCACTGTTGGCTGACTTAATTTGACATGAACAGCATCCTTCTTCTGAATTTTATCAACTTGTTTTTGACCAACACATTCATCATTTACATCCTCATTAGCATCAGGTACACAAATATCCCTCTCATCCTGTAGCACTACCACAGTAGTGCCCTCAATTTGTCATCATCATTATTTCAAATGGTGGAAGTAGGCTTCTCTAGGATTACAGAAATGTCAAACTACTGTAACACATAGCACTCTTGTACACCCATAGGCTCTTCTCGGGGGTCTGAGACATAGGTCTATTTCCAATTAGCTGCAATAAAAAACAGTTGTGCAAAAAGTTTACAGTTCTGCAAATGTTTCACCAAAAATGTGTTTTGTGCTGTCCTATTAGTGCGTTTATACAAATTCTTCATAGTAAAAAGTGGTCACCTCAGGGCAGGTGAAAAGTTGTGCAAAACTCCTATTTTTTGCAAAAAATTTCAGGACTTGTTTCACAACCCCTTGGACACCTCACTAATGACTAATTTGAAAAAAATATGTATTAATTAGCTTAATTTCTGCCAATAATGGCATGTTATTTTGGGGGTGAAAAAGTAAAAGGTGTTGGGAAATGGGTTTAATGGAGTGGGATTGGTATTTTATGAGGCTGTATGGATGGGATAGGTGTTTTTAGGATTGTAAATTCATGTAACAGATGTATTTTTTATCATTTTCAAAAATGCACTTTTATGACACAAAAACATAGTTATGCCCATTTTAGTGTACCACCAAATTTAACTACAGCATTTATTTTTCCCAAAAATAAATAACTTTTTAACTTTGTTTATCCTTAGAGAAAAATGCATATAATAGCTATTTGACACAAGTTGAGAATCCCAAACCCTAACAGACTTCTATAATGTTATGTCTATAATGTAGTTGCTGACACTGTATCGTAGCATTTCGCATACACCGGCAGTTACACACAGAATATAGACATGCCACATATAATTTTAATCAGCAGAGGCTGCTTGTGCATCTTACAGTATTAGTTTTGCTTTCAAGCCACAACTAGAAGGGTTGTTAAATATGCTAGGAAGTAAGATGCATGTGGACACGTCTGTACATATATATAGCTTTGAGGACCAGCACTCCACATAAATCAATGCTATTCTAACAAGTCAAGAAATCATCAGTATACAACAAAGTACTGTATTCCAATGTGTTAAATGCTTTAATGCATATTTCATCATGGTTATATACAAGGAAACAAGCATCTCTTTTATATAAAAAGTCATAAGCTAGTTTTCCACAAATAGTACTTTCAAAGAAAAACTTTGAAAAGGCTATAGCTTATGATTGTTTATGATAACAGTGTTCCATCTTTCAATGAGACACTCAACTGTTACAAAAGTGATAAAACTTGAGATAGTGGTTGATGCACAATGATGTGACTATTTCCAACGTGATACAACCTGACCATTTTTGACTAAACCACCAAGTTGTTATATATTAGAGATGTGCGCACCCCCCCCCTGAGTTTTGGTTTTGGCTTAGATTTGTAATCTAGTTTTGGGTTTGGATTAGGGATGTGCAGGCTCGGTTCTACTCGGTTCCGTTCGGTTTTTTTTACCGAATCTTATTGGCTATCCAAAACTCGTGACAGCTGAAACCCAATAAGATTCGGTAAAAAAAAACGAACGGAACTGAGTAGAACCAAGCCTGCACATCCCTAGTTTGGATCTGTATTTTTTTTAAATTATACAAAAACAGCTAATATCACTTAATTTGGGTCTGTTTTTGTTATAATTAACCTCAATAAAACACATGTCCAGGCATATCCAGTCAATTTTAACCACCTCATAGCTCAATATATTTTTGTCATCCAGTTTAGGCCAAATGGTTGCACTGAGCCAGCAACAGCAGTGGGTGGCCAATTTAACTTTCAATATGGCACATCTAGGAAACAGAGTGTCACTGCATGGCAGACTGGATGGCAGTTTAATAAACTATATGACCCCATAGAAACCAAGAATGTTTTCATTAATCATGAACTAGATCAGAAGCCCAAGGGAGGTGGAGTATGTATGTAGTACTAGGCAGGGAAAATAAGGAAGGATTGATTTGAAAGTTAATTTAATTAACTTATGAGGGAGGAAGGGAGAGCATTAAAAGTTTTAACTATAAAAAGCTAACTAGAAAAGTGTAAATAATTCTTAAAAAACAAGCATCCAAAATATATATTAATTTGATTAATTAATTAATTATTATTATTGCCAGTTATTTATATAGTACACACATATTCCTCAGTGCTTTATAGAGAATATTCAGCCATTCACATCAGTTTCTGTCCCTGTGGAGTTTACATTCTATGGGCCTGATTCAGATTCAGATGGAATTGAAAAGCTGTTTGCAAGCAGCTTTGTAATTCTGTCTGTGCAGATATGGTAATGCAGGAGGAGGCATCACTCCTCCTTCTGCATTATGTATCCAAGCCACATTGTCCAACACAGAATCAGATACTGTATGGAACATTGGCCAGCTAGGGTGACCCATGGGTCATGCAGCTGGCCAACGCAAATGAGGGGAAGAAGCCTGGAAATCTCTGTCAGTCGATGGAGATCCTGGCTACATCCTCACCAACAGCAGCAACATGGCTCTGTTTCAGGAAACGGAGGGCATCGCCATCCCCTTCCTTGCCCACAACTGGCAGCAGACTGTCAATCACTGACAGTCTGCTGCCAGTCTCCGTGTGGGATTGCAGACCCATTCTGCACATGCACAGAATGGGTCATGCACTTGCACAGATTCCATATTATTGGGAATCTGCATTCAGCAGTGCACTGCTGAATAAGGCCCTATGTTCCCTATCACATGCACACACACATACACATGGGTTATTTTTTGTTGAGGGCAATTGAACAGACTGGTATATGGAGAAAACCAAATTACCAAGAGGATACTTATGCAAGTACAGGGTAAATCTACAAAGTCCACACATGATCAGTGTTGATAATTTAACCATAAAAAATGCAATTCAGAGAAGTGGAAAACATTGTTAAAAAACAAGCATTCCAAATCCCAATGATATTGATTCCTCTGCATTTAAGACCTAGTCAAATTGAATAATTCATTATATGATTTGATGATATTAGTCTTTTTTTGCTGAGAAGCTAAAGTAAATGAGGCCTATAAACCTGGATGAGAAGCTGGTGATGGATAGCATTACAAGATACAAAAGAACATACCACTAAAGTACAGCAATATACAATACACTGCCTGTCAAACACATTAAATTTTGGTAAAGCCCATAATGAAAACATTTTTAGGATGCTGCTTGCTGACAAGGTTCCCAGTTGTGCTGAAAACTCTAGTTTGTACAATGGCCTCCAAATTGCTTTTTTTTCCTCCAAGTATTCAAAAGGACTGCTTGACATACCTATTTCACCCTGTCATTAAAATAATCCTCCAGCATTCTATGGATGGTGACAGTATCAGATTGTGTTATGGTAGAGGTGTTACTAATTTTTGGGGAACTCTTTTAGACCTGGGCAGTCATCAAAATGTTGTGTTTACAAGTGGGTCTCTAAGGAAAACTCAGTTTTTACCGGGCAGCTGCTGTTGCTGGAGAAATTGAAGGAGGAGATGCTGACGTGTCATGTGCTGTTTGCATTTCTTAAGATCTATGTCAGTTGGAAAGAAAGACATGATGTATGACTTAAACCTAGGATCAAGCACGGTCAACAAAATGTAGTGATACAAATTTAAAATGTTGACAATCCTTGGATCCTGGTGAAGAGAATAAAGGACTTCACCTACAAGTCCAACATACTTAGCAGAATAGCTTAGTTTAATCTCCTCCTTCAGTTTCTCAAGCTGCTTTTTCAGAAGCCTAATTACAGGAGTCACCTAACTGAAGCTGGCATAGTCTGACCTCACATCACAGGTGACTAATTTGAATGGTTTGAGCACCTTGCACAACACGGAACATATTCTTCACTGCCCTGGACTAAGATACATTCTCGAAATGTCTTGGCTTGTTGCTCTTCCTCCATACCCAGAAGCATATAAAGGGTGGAACTCCAACTTGTTACTATATCTTGCTTCTGTTGGTGGCATGGCAAATTGAACTTTTCTTGCAGCCACTGCAATCTTCTACATGCAGTTGCTGAATGCCAAAACTGTCCTAACATTTTTCAGAACACAGACAGCTTCCCTTGCACAAACCTGTCTTTTTTTTTAATTCTGCACCATCAAATAGATTGTGTGAGCAAAACATGGGATGTGCTTGAAATTGCCCATCTGTAATGAAGGTTTTGGCAGAGGATTGCAGGTGCTGGGATCTAGCTAAGAGAAGGGAGCTAGCTGAGGTTGGTCTGTTTGTTGTTACATATTTTGCCCTACCTCTACTTACTGTGGCTTTACAAATGCTACAGATGGCTTTACAATTGTTGTCATACTTTATTTTTTTGTCAGTATTAATGACAACTCACAGGATGTACTTTATATCCCGGCTGTCAGGATGCTGGTGCTCAGAATGCCAGCACCTGCATCCCGATGGTAAGTATTATGGTTTGCAGGAGGGTTAGGGTTAAGGGTTAGGGTTAGGCACTAAGGGAAGAGTTAGAGTTAGGAACTAGGGGGAGGGTTATGGTTAGGCTACAGGTGGAGGTTAGGTTTAGGCTGCAGTATGGGAAAGTCAGGTGTAGGTGTAGAGTTAGGATACTTACCAACAGGTGTTGGTTTCCTAACCCTGCTGGGATGCCAGCATCTGGATTCTGACCACCAGCATCCCATACCCAACCTCAACTCACATTGTGGAGTCACACAGTGCTTACAATCATAAATAATGCAGTGTGGCACTTACAGCACACACATGTTGTACAAAAAAACAACTTCATTTTATTTGTCACAATTAATGACAACTCACACTACAGAGTCACACAGTGTTTATATTTATTTAGAATACAGTACGGCACCTACAGCACACACAAGTTGTACAAAAAAATGTATTCTGTATATATATTTTCTGTCACTATTAATGACAACTCATAGGATGTAGTTAATATTCCAGCTGTCGGGATGCCAGCGATCAGAATGCCAACACAAGCATCCCAACCACCGGCATTGATGGTAAGTATTAGGGTTAGAGGGAGGGTTAGGATTAAGGGTAAGGGTTAGGTTCTAGGGGGAAATTTAGGGTTAGGCACTAGGGTATTGGTTAGGGTTAGGCTTTTGGGGGGAGGGTTAGTGTTCGGCTGTGGGGGGATGTTAGGATTAGGCTTCAGGGAGGGAGGGTTAGGTTTAGGGATAGGGGTAGGATACTTACCGACAGGTGTTGGTATCCTATCCCTGTTGGAATTCTGACTGCCGGGATCCTGAGCACCGGAATCCCATACCCAACCCCAACTCACTTTGCGGAGACACAATGTGCTTACATTTATGAAGAATGAAGTTGTTCTAAAAAAACAACAACTTTTTATTAAAATAAATCTAAAACTTACCTTTAGTAAATTTACCCCCTAGAGTTGTGTGCCATCACAGCCTAACATTAGGATGCCCACATCCCCTTATGCGCATCCGTAATACTTAGCTAAATAACTAAACCATCTGCACCATCGATTACCATCGGTTTCTCATGCAGAATTACAGCAGCCCTGAACTTACTCAGAAATTGCTAACTTCATTGAACGCAGACGGAGCTCAGCTGCGTACGGCATTGCAGTGGCTAATATATGTACGCCCATGCTACGGTATTCAAATGCACTGACAAGCCTGCATTGCCCCCAACCACCCCCCCCCCCATCACCACCCACAAATGGCACTTCCTGTCAATCACTCTGTAATGGGTCTGCGTAGTCACTGCGATCGCAGTCCCGTTCACAGTGGCCAGTTTGCACACTGTGTTGCGTACACATGCGCAGTACGTAACAATTGGCCAATTGCATGCGTATTAGCAACTGCTGTTCTCTCTGAATAAGGCCCTAAATGCAAAAGCAGGCATTGTATACTATACATGCAAACAATGTATTTGCATTCCTTGCATTGCAACATGGTTTATTCAGATGAAAAGCTTGAATCAGCCCCTTGGTGCCCCATTGTCTCTACCTCCGTCACAATTCAAGTGATTAACACAATTAGCAGCATGTCACTATGTCACCATAGCAGTGAACTTGAGTCTCTGATTTCTATATATTGCTGCTGGGATAATTCTCCTCTGCTTAACCAAGTGTGAAAGTGAATATACTGTACTATGGCATACTCTACTGACATTTTCTTGATTATAAGTGAGTACAGTACAGTATGTTTAAAACCTCATTAAGAGGTGGCCATATGCCCAACTGTGGGTCATAAATATACACAGAGGGACCACATGCGCCTGGGACTGAAAATGTTTAAGGGCCTATACTAAGAAGGAGAGGTCCTGTTACTAGGACTATGTGGGTGTGGTCAGATACATGTGGGTACTATCTACACCCTTCTACATTATCAGTCCCACTGTTATCCTAAATATATATATATAAAAAAATAGAATTAGAATGAGAAAACTAGAAATACAAGTTTAATACTTATGATTTATGGCTGACTATTCTGCAAATGATGGGTCTATTTTTATGTGGAGGCTTCAAACTGTAGCTAAATGCACCCCATTGTTAATCTGGCTCTGCATTTCTGTGTAGCTTTTAGTGTATTTTAAAGTTGCATTGAGAGTCAGAATGCATAAAAATTTTGCATTAATTGTGTACAGTGAGTGAGTGCACATACAGGGCAGTAGAGAGACCTGCCAGGCTGGGTACTGGATGATTAGACCACTTCCCTACAATAAGCACAAATACTCTTTCCTTTCCCTGCACATCAGGTGCAAGCAGAGGAGACTGCTGCTGATCTTAGTGGTAGCAGCCTCCCTGGACCCACAGCAGCCTAGAAACATGCTGCCTCTGACAGGTCAAAGGGGGAGGGTTGATGGACCTGGGCCTCCACCAGGCACTTCCAACAAGCCTGGGGGTGGGTAATTACACATGCATTAAATGTTACACTTCAACTATAATCTAAATAAATCTGGATGCATTTGAAGTCTCCAGATGAAGGTCTGGTGTAAAGGTATGTCGTGGTGATGATAAGGATGACAATGGCACTATCCAACTACTACTTATTAGCCACTTATATATATATATATATATATATATATATATATATATATATATATTCCCTTTGTGGCACTACATTGCCAAGTTCTTTTCATTTACTTGCAGTTTTCATTTGTCATTTACTGTACACTTGGATTACTGCAGGAAAGATGATTTCTTGTCAAAATTCTTACACATATTGTATCTTCTGGGCGTAAAATGCATCATACTGTAGATAAAGCCCACAGACAACAATATTACAGTATCTGCATACATAGTGATTTTTAATTAAAAAAAAAAATCAATCAGAAATTGTATTTTTTATAAATGAACAAATTTAACAGCAAATAGGCTATATAATCTACAAGATTAGCAACACATTTTGGCCTCACTTTTTATTAACTTAAGATAGCCAAATTCTATAGGTCAGTTTGATACAAATTTATACACTTCAGAATCATAAATATTCATCTAAATTTTATTTTGAGTCTGGTTGATGTGAATAAAATGAATTGTGTATATGTGCTTTTAACTCTTCAGCATACTTTTGCTTTCAAACTGTTGGAAAGGAAAAAAATGTATTATAGACCAAGAAGACACTAAACTCTTCTCAAAGAGAAATGTTTAAATTTAGCAATCTAATCTTGTTCTAAATAGGGAAATCTTTCATGTACGATAAAACAAGTACTTTTTTATTCCTCCTATTCAGTTATTCTGATTTTGCCAATGAAAAATGTCTTTCAACCACTTTTATTACTTCACAATCGTTCACAAATACTTTTGAAAGGTCATTTATAAAAAAAATTTGTAAATCTAAATGCATTCAAAAGGATAGTGGAACTGTGACCCATCAAGCCTTTTTTAAACCATCAAGGGATTTCTAAACTGAAAATAAATAGCTATAACAAATGCTCAACATATATCATCAAACTATTACAGTACAGCCCATTAAACTTTTTTCCTCAAGCCATAATTACGATAAGTGTGTAAACAAAGACAGTATTGAGAATTGTTTGGAGAAATGGAAATTACTGAGTGGAAAACCAAATAATACGATGGTGCCAGTTTGCTTAATTGCTTATTACTTAATAAGTACATTGCTGACAGTATATTTAAGTTTTCTAAAGAAATTTTTATCTTTAATTAGGATTTTGAAAGGTAAAATAATGTGTTTGACGGATGTTTAAATAAATAAGAATGACTTGTAGTAATTGATAAAGATTGTAAGAACAAAGGACACAATAAACTAAAGCTGGGCATTCACTATACAATTTTCTGTCAATATTTCTAGACTAAACAGCCTTATAAATAGATAGAAATAAAAAAAATGGAAAATAAGAACTGACTACAACAAATTTGCTATGTTTGGAAACAATAATAATTAATATCTAAAATATAAAAACAACTCTAGTGCAGTTAATTTTGTAAACATGCAGAAACAGCCTTTTCCACATATTTAAAGGACAGTCTTTTAGTTTTGATAAATAGACCCTTTAGAAGGCAAAGATGAGGTTATCCTACCACCTCTACCAGCCTGCTCTGCAGAATTTGATTACAGAAAGACATGCAGGGAGATTTCTGCTTTATGTACCCCTCCCTGCAATTCCTGTAGCACAGTAACTGGTTGCGTGAGAGGAGTAAGAACAAGAGAAGGAGATGAAACTGGTTACTGGAGCAAGGAGGGAGGATACCAGTGCAAATGGTGCCTCAGGCAGCAGAACAAAGAGGAAGGCTCCTGAAAATAGCCTTTAATCTTTAAGTGACTAAGAACTTTTGTGATTAATAGTTTAAATTGATCTGTGCTTCTTATACATGTATTTGCCACCTAGATATTTTTAGTGTCACAGGTGTAATATGAACATTTTACTAGGTAAAGGATTTTGATCAACCAAAAACATTTAAATCATGATGCATGGTGCAAGATCGTAAATAAATAATAATCTTTACCTGTACCATAAATCAGGAAGGAAGGATCAGCACACGTGTATGTGTATATATATATATATATATATATATATATATATATACAGTGCTGTCCAAAAGTTTTAGGTAGGTGTGAAAAAAATGCTGCAAAGTATTCTTCATGTAAAGAAGTGTTAATAGTTTAGTTTTATCAATTAACAAAATGCAAAGTGATTGAACAAAAGAGCATTCTAAATCAAATCAAAATTTGGTTTGACCACCCTTTGCTTTCAAACAGCATCCATTCTTCTAGGTACACTTGCACACAGTTTTTAAAGGAACTTGACAGGGAGGTTGTTTCAAACATGTTGGAGAACTAACCACAGATCTTTTGTGGATGTTGGCCTGCTCAAATCCTTCTGTTTCCTCATGTAATCCAGACAGACTCAATGATGTTGAGATCAGGGCTCTGTGGGCAGTGCCGGCTTAACAATGGGGCAGTGGAGCTGCAGCTCCAGGCCCCCCCAATAATATAGGCCCACTGGAGACAAACATTGTTCACAGGAAAAAAAATGTTTTTTGCCTGGCATGGCTGCCGGCAGCCGTTCTCCTAGGCCCTCAGCATACAAACGTTGTCGCAGGACCACCACTGCTCACTTTGGAGAACATCTCCATTCATTCTCTCTGAGACATGTCACGGATGAGCATTATTGGGCATTGCAAATGACAGTGCAGTTAAGGGCTTCACAAACCCTCCCTGCACCATGTGACATCACATAGGTACCGCCCAGTGTCAGCACTTGTGCAGCACTTGTTCTCTTACTGGAAGGGCTGTACAGGGGTGCACTAAATTAACAGTGCTTTTTATAAAAGAAGGTGTTCAGCGCTAGCCCGGGCCGACCCTGCCAATTACTGACCGCTTGTAATTGACAGTGCCTGGGGCACCGTCCTCCACTTCACTTCCACTTGCCCCTATATACATTTATTTATTCATTTATACACAAAACTCTCTGACACATAAGGTTGTTTTGTGTATGCATTATTTTGTAATTTTTTTTAACTTCTTAACATATAGTTGATATTTTCAAGCTTTCCTTACACTGACACATTGAAGCTTGCATGCATAAGTATTTAACTGTATGGTATATTATACATTACTATTGTCACTTGTTTGATACAGCTTGTTATATTTGATACTTGAATATAGAGCCAATTATTAATTATTGGGTTTTAGAATTTCTAATTTCTGCTGTGTGTGCCAATAAAAAATTCTGTACAGCCTGAATGTATAAAGAAACACATCCAGGGACAGGCGCACCAATAGGAACCATCCCTGTGATGTGTAAAGTAAAGTGGTTGAAACAGTGATCACTTTACTTTGTGACGCAGGGTCCAAGGCGAGCAAAGTGTGTAGAAGTAATGGAGGCCTCTTCAAACTTTTGTTTCAGGGCCCACAAAGTCTGGTGCACCCAAAGGGATAGAGTGAGCTCTGTTAAGGTAGCCCAGGAACTACTCCAGCCAGCAGTCAGGACCAGTACAACTTCTGCCTCTGAAAAGGTATGCAACACACTATGCTGTGTGTGCAAACATGCTATTCTTTGTATGCAACAAAGGTTATACCCCCATCACTAATTATACCTCTGCATGGCATGTGCTGGTCACACCCGGGCACAGCTAAAATAGGATGTGTGGCCTAATTGTGGGAGGCATGGCAATAATAAAGATAACAGTTTTGCAGCAGAGTGAAGCGGCGCTGTACATTGGGAAGGGGGGCACTTTGAGCCCCTCAGCCCAGCACATAGCCATTGGGGGCGTGATCAGTGTAATTGCTCCCCCCACAGGAATACTGCGGCTGCTGCTTAGCAGCTGGGGCATTCTCCCAGTGCAGCCCAGCACACAGCAGCGTGTGCTTGGCTGTTGTGATGTAAGAGGGAGGGGGGCAGAACCGGGCCTGGGCCCCTGCTGGGATCCTTCAGCAAGCCCTGGTAGGGGTAATTAGTACCCGCTCCCCCCCTCTCTGCGCCCCTGGTCACACCCCATGTGGCAGCACACAATAGGCCCTTCTTAAATGTCAGCTCCAGGTCCATGTGGACCTTAATCTGGCACTGTATGTGGGGGCCATATCATCACTTCCAGGTACTTCTTTACACTGAAGATAGTCCTTAATGACATTGGCTGTATGTTTTGGGTCGTTGTCCTGCTGCAGAATACATTTGGAGCCAATCAGATGCCTCCCTGATGGTATTGCATGATGGATAAGTACCTGCCTGTATTTCTCAGCATTGAGGACACCTTTAATCCTAACCAATCCCCAACTAGTAAAACTTCTATTTTTGAAAGCATTCTCACTTTACAGAATGTTTTTCACACCTGCCTAAAAGTTTTGCACACTACTGTATATATATATATTAGTTTTTTTCTTAGTATGGGGCAAATATAGAATTTAGAAACTGATTTGCAGTATTTACTGTGCAATTGTTCAGTGTTTTGTAAATTACCATCAATTTCCATCAGTTTCTAAAAGACTAAACACTCAGCGGTATAGTTGTTCTTCATTGAAGCCACAATCAAAAAGCCATTGCTAAACCAAAAGTACCATAAAACTAGTTCCTGGTGCTTTTCATTTGCTATCTAATCCCACATACTTATTTGACATCATACTAGCTTATAAAATTCTCCAAACAACCAATTTACTTAGCAAGGTGGGATAGCTTGCTAGTGCTGGCCAGAGTTATCAGATAAAGTAATGTCTGCTGAGGGGAATAGTAAGTTGTCCTGTCCTATTTACTGTTGTGCTGTGTCTTTTTTGTCTGTCCTAAATTCTCTTTTTTGCTTATTATGTTTTTTGTCCTGTTTGTGTTTATTTGTATGTGAGTGTTGTGTGCTTGGGCTTAGTGTTAGAGTAGGGTTTTTATCTGTGTTTGTCCTGTCTTATTGTTTGTTCTGTATTTTATGTTAGTATAGTGAGTGCATCCCATGCAGGAATGCAGTTAGGGGTGAGAAGGGCACATGTCTAGGTGCAGGAGTATGGGGCACCACCCAGGGGGCCATGATCCAGCCAGGAAGGAAGGCAGAGTGATGAATAACCCCTCTGCAAAACCACTAACATAGCTCTCTTGCTGATCCCTAACCCTCTAACATAATGCACAGACTAGTGGATGTACCCCTTTAGTATGTGTTGACACACTAATAGCTGTGCATGCCATTCTACCTGCACTGTACCCTGGGAAGAAGGAGGCAGGCACTCTGTATGAGGAGCATAACAGTTACCCTTTCAGCCTTAGCCTGGATTGGTGTTTCTTTGTCACTCAGGCATAGCTAATGCTTCTGTGAACATGTTTTATATCTGTTTATTTAAAAATTATTTTGGGTACAGAAAAAGATACAATGTATGGAATATACATTACCTCATCCAAAATATTGAAACAACATACTGTATACTTATACTGTAATGTGGTAGCCAGAAACCACAATACAAATCACATATACAAAGCTATTGATTAACATTGAGCATGATTTCACTGAGTCACGTGCCAGTATAGGAAACAGTAGCATACAAATAGATAGAAAACCAATAATGAGGAGGAGGTGGTGGAGTAGGAAGGAGAAGACAAAGGAGGAAGGCGATAGTTAGCCAGAGATGAGGAAAAGGAAGACAAGTTCCTAGTTGAACATTAGAAATATCTTAATCAACAGAACCAGAAGTTGAAACATTGTGATATACTGTATCAAAGATCCCAGGTTTTGTTAACTTTTTGTATTGTGTAATTTCACAAGCTACAGATGTATCCTTATACACTGTGGCCTCAGTCACACCCAATAGCTCCTCTTGGCATGGCAGATCCCAGGCGAATTGGCCACGCCGAGCATCTTTCTAGCTCAAAATGTGCATCTTATTTGCATAAATAAAACAACTGGGAGTGACAAAACTACTTTGCTAGATTGCACTGATCAGTTTGATGTGCAACATTTGTACATCTGTGTACAACTGAGTCTGAGTATGTGTATGAAGTGTTGTGATGCAGCAGCTGCAGCTTTTTCTCATGCTAATTTTCATTGTGCTTCATCTTCAATTTTGAACGCGTTTAAAACTAATTATTGTGCTGTAAAGTTGCAGCCCGGCATCTCTAGTAGATTTTAAGTGGTGTTTTCCTCCACCTACTGTGCGAATAAAGCTGGGTACACACACGAGCGATGGGCATTTGTTTTGACATTGGAACAAATGCCCGTGAACAGTGATTGTGCATCCACACTGGAAGATTTTAATGAATAATCACCGTTCCATCATTCATTAACAATGCACTGGCCACCAGCAATATCGCTAGACTAAGGTGCAGCACATTAAACCTGGCAACCATCCCAAGCGACCGCGGGAGCTCTCACACATGCATCCACACTGAGCGAAGTAGGCAATATGTCATTATGAAATGGCATATTGGCCCGACATCACTCCAGTGTGTACCCAGCTTAAGACACAAAATATAAAGAAAAAGACAGTATGCTACACCACCTGGAGCATCTCAGTCACACCAGGAGCTAGTTGTTTGAGGGCACATCTGTTATGATATATTCCATATTCTATATACTGTAAACCAAATTTGGTTCTTGACTTCAGGGATTGAGGGTGGTTTAATATGTTTCCAGTTAAGCACTAAATGGAGTTTAGCTGCCAAACAAATTGCATAAGTTTATCAGTACACTTATTAATGTGGAGTATTGGTGCACAAAAAAAGAAGGTAGCAGCAGCTAGGTCAAAAATGAGACCTATGACACTGGCTCCAGCACAAATTTCAGGTTTGTGGAATGATACAGTGAACCCACTCTGATACGAAATACCATCTGGTATACACAATATAGGAAGTCTCCCTCACTGCTACATTAATAAAACATATTGCAATCCTAAGGGAATCTGCATCTCATGCATACTCTATTAGTGGAATACCAGAATCAGTTTCAACAGTACCAACACATTGCATTTTATATGTTGTACCAACACTTCTGTATACACTATTGCACACTATGGGCCAAATGTAATAGGTAGTCAGTTTTAGTAACAGTACAAACTCGCACTTTCTCGCACTTTTAAAAAGTGCAAGTTTGTATAGAAACTCGCAAATTCAATAGCCTGCAAACTTTTCAGCTCGAGGCTACTGCATTTGCGAGTGCAGGTGAGTTTAGGCCTATGTAAACTGACACCTTTTAATGCGAGTAGCATTAAAAGGTGCGAGTTTTAGAGAACCCATCACAGATCAGTGAGATCCGTGATGGCTTCTGTGTGTGCACCCCCTCCCCAAAAGCATAACCAGCCCCGGGCTTTATAAAGCCTGTTCTGGTTCTAAAAATACTGGGGCCAAAATGCGTAGGGGGCCCCTGTATATTAAGAACCAGCACAGGGCTTTGTTGAGCTGGTCCTGGTTCTGGAAAATCAGGGGACAAAACGAGTAGGGGTCCCCTGAAAATTCCTGAACCAGCACCGAACTCTTTCTAGCAGGGGGATAATGCCACAGTGAGGGAAAACCTTTCACCGGTTTCCCCGGCCAAAGCATTATCCCTGACTGCTAGTCAGTCCAGGCCGGGGATCCCTGGGGATTTGGGTACCCCCCCAATAAAGGGGTACACCTCTCCAGGGCACCCCAGGCCTAGACTGATAGCCCGGGGCTATCCCCGGCACCCTAGGGTGGTGGGTGCCGGGTTGATAGTGTAAAGTGTAAAGTGTAAAAATAAGTTTTCCATATTGTCTTTATTTGTAGAACCACAAGTACCAGCAAGCCTCCCCTGCATGCTGGTATTTGCAGAACCACAAATACCAGCATGCAGGGCATTACGGGCCTGCTGGCACTTGTAGTTCCACAACTAAAGAAATACGTAAAAAAACAAACTTACACCGTGAAAGTATAATTTTAATAAAACATACATGCACACTCACACTCACACTCACACATACTCACCTATTATCCGAAGTAATCCATAGGGGTGTACCTGAAAAAAAAATCCAGACTCACCTCTCCTATGCGTAGATCACGTCCTCTTCTCCAAGTAGGCAATCCAGGGGTTAAAATAAAAAAACGAAAAAAAAAACGATCCATGCGGACTGAGCAAAGGTATGTGTGTACACATACCTTTGCTCAGCGTAAATGACCGGGGCACACGTGTGCCCCTTCAGTGCAGGGGCTGCCAGCCAATCAGGCAACATTGTATCATTGATGTAACCACAAGATTAACATCAATTAATCTTGCGGTTACTATGTAGCGGCTCTCACCATAGACGGGCTATGGGGATTTCTCACCATAGACGTCTAAGGGAGACAGAGGCTGGCCGCATTCAGCTAATCAGGGAGCTGCTCCGACAGAGATGCTCCCTGATTGGCTGGCGGCCCCTGCACTGACGGGGCACACGTGTGCCACAGTCATTTACGCGGAGCAAAGGTATGTGTACACACATACCTTTGCTCAGTCCGCATGGATCGTTTTTTTTTCGTTTTTTAATTTTAACCCCTGGATTGCCTACTTGGAGAAGAGGACGTGATCTACGCATAGGAGAGGTGAGTATGGATTTTTTTTTCAGGTACACCCCTATGGATTACTTCGGATAATAGGTGAGTATGTGTGAGTGTGAGTGTGAGTGTGCATGTATGTTTTATTAAAATTATACTTTCACGGTGTAAGTTTGTTTTTTACGTATTTCTTTAGTTGTGGAACTACAAGTGCCAGCAGGCCCGTAATGCCCTGCATGCTGGTATTTGTGGTTCTCCAAATACCAGCATGCAGGGGAGGCTTGCTGGTACTTGTGGTTCTACAAATAAAGACAATATGGAAAACTTATTTTTACACTTTACACTTTACACTATCAACCCGGCACCCACCGCCCTAGGGTGCCGGGGATAGCCCCGGGCTATCAGTCTAGGCCTGGGGTGCCCTGGAGAGGGGTACCCCTTTATTGGGGGGGTACCCAAAGCCCCAGGGATCCCCGGCCTGGACAAACTAGCGGTCAGGGATAATGCTTTGGCCGGGGAAACCGGTGAATGGTTTTCCCTGGCTGTGGCATTATCCCCCCGCTAGAAAGAGTTCGGTGCTGGTTCAGGAATTTTCAGGGGACCCCTACTCGTTTTGTCCCCTGATTTTCCAGAACCAGGACCAGCTCAACAAAGCCCTGTGCTGGTTCTTAATATACAGGGGCCCCCTACGCATTTTGGCCCCTGAATTTTTAGAACCAGAACAGGCTTTATAAAGCCCGGGGCTAGTTTTGCTTTTGGGGAGGGGGTGCACGTCATTTTTTTTTTATTTAAACACATTTTACATAAGTACACACAGAAACATGTACATATCTCATGGATATGTGCATGTTTCTGTGTTAATCTGACCTGCTCAGGATGTACTCGCTAGCCTGAAGCAGGTCTATTATTTGGGGACTTTTGGTAATCTTTTTTTTGCGAGTCTGAAACAGACACTCTATTACATTGGGCGAGTTGATTGTTTTCAATGTGAAAACATCTGGATGCGAGTTTGAGAATGGAGAGCTTTAGTAACTCTGAAAAATGCGAGTTTTAGTGAACAGACACCCTATTACATTGGAGAGTTGTGAAAAATTGCGAGTTTAGCACCAAACTCGCAATTTACCAAAACAGACTACCTATTACATTTGGCCCTATATGCTGAACAAACAGTGCCAACGCATCTATGTACCTTGTGGCATGCTACCAAAACCTACACTTTGTGTAATCAGTTGAACCTTCGGCAATTGTGCCTACCATGTTAAACACCTCAATGTATTCCATGGCTACAACCTCTTGGAGTCCCACAGCTACAGTATAACCCTTTGGTGTGTCCCCCCGTAGAAGCACAATCCTCAGGCTACACATCCTCCTCATCCAGAGAAAGCACCAGAGATGGTGAATTATCTTTATTGATATAGTATATCATGTCAATTGTTTGACAAGTGTTATCTAGCCCTTGTCTGGATGGGACAAAGCCCACCAGATCAGGGTGGATGAGATTAGGTACGAGATTAAGGCCCTGATTCAGACCCACTCGCGAGCGGCTGTCCGCTCGCAAGTTGGTCGATGTACTGCACTGAGCATGCGCACGACGGAGGGAGCTCCGTCGTGAGCATGCGCCAGACGTGACGAGCGAAGGAAAGTCCTTCGCTCGTTGTGTCTGATCAAAGGGGCGTGCTTTCGATGTTGATTGACAGCACGCCCCCTTTGGTGGGCATGCCGGTGGCGTGCCTCCCTGACGGGGGCGTTCCCGTGGGAACGCCTCCCGTCAGAAGCCGGCCCACTGACATCACTAGTGATGTCAGTGGGAGTGATTTTGGCTCTGATAGAGCCAAAATCACTCCGGGGCTTGCGGTTGAAAACCTCAACCACAGGCTCCAGCTCGCAGTTTCGATGGTCGCGATGGTCAAGACCATCGCGGCCATCAAACTGCACGCTCGTATAGGCTGTCGGTGGTGACCCACAGCTATACGAGCGTCCAGGAGGACGCTCCATTTTTATGGAGGGCGGCCCTTATTCAGAGCGTGCGCTCTGCTCAGAGCATACGGCTCTGAATGAGGGCCTAAGTCTATTCACAAATTCTTTCCAAAAAGTCTTAAGGTCTGTGTTGAGAAGGATAATGCTGTCTTCCAGGTTCTTGCCTGGTTTAGGAATAAGTTATTTTTCCTTTAGTGGCGTCAGGATGGATGAAGCCTCCATCAAGAATACTGTTAAAAGTCTTCTGTAAATAATGTATTATAATGGTGTGAATGTCTTTTATAGGACATGGGTTATGCGTGATGGCTATGGGCCTTACATGGTTTTTGGGAAAATATTGCATTCTTGATTTCCTTGTTCTCATTATCCCTGCATCAGTGCATTGATGTCAAGTTACTGTATCAAGATTTGGGAGATTGCTGGAGGACAGGTAATCATAGATTCTATCAGATAAACCACTTTTGAGAATGTGAGATTATGTAGTAATTCATAATAGGATTTAAAATGTCATTTTTTTTAGGAGATCAAATTGGGCTGTTCCCAGGTTGACCTTTAGAGATGGGATTGCATGAGAAGCTCTTTGGGCTTTAAGCCTATTTGCCAATATAGTGTCAGCTTTATTGCTTTTTTTGTAGATGCACTAGAAAGCTGTGCTTTCAGACTAGAGGATTTTAAGTTCCCCCCAGGCAGCTAAAAACTTGCTATAATTCATCTAGGATGGTTTTTGTTTATGAAGCATTTCAAGTGATTGCATTGTAGAAGTAAGGGGTTCCAGTCATTGCTTCTGCAATTTGTTATGGTGAGTAGCAAAACTGATTATCCTGCCTCTAATTACCACCTTAATTGCTTCCCATACTGTGGGCATATTGGAGTCACTATGAAGATTGGTGGAGACGTAAACCATCAGTGAGGACATTATTGTTACTTAATTTTTTAATAAAGTCTTGTTTAGTTGCCAGGTTGGTCTGGTGTTGGGAGCAAAAAAAAAATCAAATGAGGTGGTCGCAAGTGGAGTGATCAGACAAAGGGTTGGTATGAATTTGCGTAAATATCTAATAGTGACCACGAGACACCATTACAGCCCAAGAGCATATCTATTTGTGTATAGGTTTGGTGGTGGCAATAATAAAAGGTATAGTCTCACAAAGTAGGGTTATGCACTCACCTAGTTCACTGAGGTGTTTAATAAAACTTTTTAAGACATTGCAGGAAACTGAAAACCTGAATATATTGGACTTATTAAGAGAGGGCTTATGAGCAGCATTAAGAATTCATCCATCAGGACCAGGCCTCTATGAACTTTGTGAAGTTTAGTGAATAAATTACATTGGCCAAAATTAAAGTGTAAATATTAGCAAGCATTAAATCTATGGGATCAAGTTACCAGGCCAGATAATAAAATGACCATCTTGATCCTTGAGCAAAGCTAAATGGATAGAGCTACAGATGTGTCCACATACTCCTTTCCAATTATCTAGCCATGTGGCCCAAATTGGCATGCAATGGAATATGCAACTTAGCAACACCTTGTGATTAAAATAAATAAATAAATAAAAATTATACTTTAATCTATTACTTTATCCAAATTCTTTAGCATAAAAAAATAGGGAATTTAATAATATGTTTAAGTGATACCTAATGGTAAAATGTTTGATGCACATAAAATAAGGTTTACAACATGAGCAGTGGAACATAAATCTTTTATTATGTACCTGGTGCAAACCCATATTTTGCAGCTAATTCTTCTTCAGCCTCTACATATCTAACTTATTCAGAATAAAAAGTATAAAAACCAAAACAGTAAAAATGTAAACAGAAAAATATAAAAACAATGGAGGTAATTTATGATGTTCCCACAATGTGCACTTCAAAATGTCTTTGTTTGCAGTAGTACAATTGTAAAAGTCTTTAAATGATCACTGTGCAGTACTTTAAACATTGCTTCCAAGTTCAACCTCTCATCCTTTAGAACCCATGTTTCAAACAAAATAATCTTTTTGCCTAAATATTGCTTTCTTTAACCTGATTAATGAATAATATTAATCATGTAATAGTGACTATGGGACTGATTTTATTACATGTGGCAATTGTATGTTTGTTTGAAACCTTACATTACATTGCAGAGTGCACATGGAAGTGCACTTCTTAGCAAAAGTGCAGCATAGAAGCCCAGAGCAAGTCCAAATAAAACTATGTGATAGGACTCAAAGAAAACCTGTCCTCAGTTTGTGAAAAATGGAAGTCTATTTACAAAGTACGAATGTAGGGAACAACCACAAAAATGTGTCTGTATCTGTCATCTCTCATAGTCGACTTGTCAAATAATGAAAAAAATTGAGGGCCTAATTCAGACCCGCTCGCGAGCACTGAGCGCTCGCAAGCGGGTCGATGTTGGTCAAGTGCGCATGCGCACGAGGGAGCCGGCTCCTTCGTGTGCATGCGCGAGACCCGCATAGCGACGGGCAAGCCATCGCTATGGGTCTCGCTACAAAGGTGGCATGCTGTCGATGGTGAGTGACAGCACGCCCCCTTTGGTGGGAGGGGGCGTGGCTGCCCAGACGGAGGCATTCCCATGGGAACACCTACCGTCTGGGGCCAGCCCCACTGACATCACAAGTGATGTCAGTGGGAGTGCTCTTGGCTCTGTTAGAGCCGAAAGCACTCCAGGGCTTGCGGCAACGAGACCCTACCACAAGGGTCTCATCGCAAGCCCGATGGTCGCGATGGTCTTGATCATCGCGACCATCTTTTTGGCCACTCACTATAGCTGTGGGTGGTCACCCACAGCTATGCTAGCGGCCAAGAGGCCGCTCTAAAATTCAGAGGGATGGCCCTGATTCAGAGTGAGCACTCTGTCAGAGCGTCCGGCTCTGAATCAGGGCCTGAGTCCACAATTTTATTGTCAGTAAAGAAGTTAAATTATTTTTAAACGCCTATATCCAAAAGATTTTTGCCTTTATGGGAAATGCCATTTGCTTGGTAACCCTCTGAATCAATGTCACACCTGTGTGTGTTTAGAACATGACATGGATTTCTGCTAACACAGTTCACCTGCAAACATATCTGTATTGGCCACTGTCAGAAGAGGTGCTTGTCCATCTTGAAAACAGTTATTGAACTAGTCAATTGAATGTATGTAAAAGTTTGTAAAATAGCAGGAAATTATAGAACTTTAAACAAATGCACCTGTTAAAATCGGTCAATGAATGTGCACCATATTAGCCAAACATCAAGCATGTACTCCATACCTCAAGAATATTTGATAGTAGACAAACACAATCACTGTATGTCTAGCATCTTAAACTTTGGATTGCATTTTTAAATTCCATTCTAGGAGAACTTAGAAAGCTATGTTCACATTACTATAAACCAGTTCAGCAACACTAGAGAACCATAAGTTTGTTTGAGGCCATCAAACCTGCCTGTTTTTTAAATTGAGCATCTCTACTCATCAGTGTAAGTGCGGTTGATCTGGGTAGTAGTATAAAGACTAAATTGTCACTAGAACAATGAGTAACAGTAAAGGTATTTTCAGACAATTTTCCTAACAATGCAATGCTGCTTAGTGCATGACATTTTCCAGATTTCCCTTTTGCTTTTGAAAAGTCTAAACTTACTAAATATGTTACTATTGAGCATGTATTTATTAAGTTAGTTATATACAGTAGATTACACATATTAGGCAACATATTTCAGTCATTCATATCAGTCCCTGCCCTAGTGGAGCTTGCAATGTATATTGCCTATCACATGGACACACATGGATACATACACACAAGGGTTATTTTTTTGTCAGAAGCCAGTTAACCTACCAGTAACTGTTTGGAATGTGAGAGGAAGCAGAACTATCTGGAGTATGCCCATGCAAGCATGAGGTAGACATACAAACTCCACACTGTAACCTCAGGGCTGTGAAGCACTAATGCTTACCACTGTACCAATTGTGGAGCGTTGCCTAAAATTTTCAATATCATTATTGTAAAGAGACCCTCCCTCATGATTTCAGGTGCCTTATTCGTAGTAAAGTGCACGGAGACATAGGCAAATGCAGGGGGGGTTTCCGTCTGCCTGGAAACCCACCTCCCCTGCGCACATATGACCACTGTAGAAATAGTAATATAATAGAATTTTGCTAGTGTTGCATGTTCTTCTCATTATCACAAATGAAATAATTAGCACCACTTGTGGATCTTTTAACATGTATCAGACAGTAATAAATAACCTGTGCACCAACTAGATGTTCAGGAAAACATGCACTATTAGGGATGCACTGCTATAGAGCCCAATATGTCCAGGGCAGTGCTAGGTTCTTCTGCTGCTCCTCCAGGCTCCCGGACTTGCTCCAATAGTCTGGAATTGTGCACACATCTAAAATTAAAACATCCAGCTCAGGAAGGATGGCCCTACTGCCACATCTAATGGCTTACTGTGATCACTGGTCCTGTATATGCTGGAATTATGATACACAATACACTTTGTATGATGCATATTAAAACTGGTTGAGTACTAATTCTACCCTCTTCATGTACTGGCCACACTCACTCTAAAATCAGGCATTTGGAGACCCCCCCTCTAGAAATCCTGCGTTTGCCACTGGGAGAAGGTTGATGGCTGCAGCTGTACTGCAATAGTGGCCATTGGAGAGAGTTGTAGTGGTTGGAAAGGGTTATGAGTGGGTGGAAAAGAAGGTATCTTTAATCTGTGTGTCTTTGAGGGTCAGACACTATAGCAAGCAATCTGCAATAAGTGTGGCTGCACTTACTGTACAATTGTTTTTACAATGGCATCTATCTACAGTATATATTGTGTATGAGGGCAGAGACAGTACTGTGATTTCAAACTTAGCTGACCAAAGTGTTGTGTCTTGGTGGACAAAGAAGCACAGTATTTTAAACTATACATGTCAAGGGGAGATAAAGGGACATACACTATAATCAGACAACTGAGCAGAGTCCTTCTGCTTGTGCACACAACTGAAGGGTATATATATTGTGCATTAGGGGCAGAAACAGCACTGTAATTGCAAGATTAGCTGACCAAAATATATTGTGCTGTGTCTGAGTAAACTGCACCACAAAGGAGACATATTTTTCGGGTTTAAAAAAAAAATCTTAAGTCTTTAATTCAAGTTACATATTTCAATGGAAGATTTTGTGTCTTTGAGAGGCAGTGTCTATATGCCAGGAAGGGGTCAATTACTTTACTTACTTGGTGTTGTGGCTCCCTCAACCGTACCCCAAAATAATAAAAGCTGAAAGAAGAAATTTTTTATGGTTTAAAAACAATCTCAAGTCTTTTAAATCAACTTGGATTTTACATGGGAAGATTGCATGTGTTTGAGAAACTTTGTATATTACTATTTTTACTTTATGTTTTGGTACCATCTACTGTACACTAAAATAATAAAAGCTGAAAGAAGACTTTTTTTACTGGTTTAAAAAAATTCACAAGTTTCTTAATTAAACTTTACAATATATATTTCCAGCAAGCATCTAAATACTATACGAGAGGCACCAAGTCATTTGAGCCTTCTTCTGCTCACGAGTCAGCTGATGAGGCACCCAGCGTGCAGAAACCTTGCTCAGGCCAACTTGTCATCCACTTCAACTATGACCTGCAAGGCAGCAACGTTATCCTTGGTGATGGCAGACATACAGTGGCGGGCTGGGCCGGAGGGCAGGGTGCCATGTGCCCCCCGGGCCGTAGTGCCATGCAGGCCACAGGCTGTCTGTGTCTCTGTGACACAGGCTGCACCGTGCATGTAGCGCTGACTGGACTGAGTTCAGTCAGTACTACACTGGGAATTCAGGTAAGTGGGTTTTTTTTTTTTTTATTACGTGTGACTACTGGGGGGGTTGGCACTACAAGGGGAAGATCACTACTGGGGGCACTACAAAGGAGGGGACTACTACTACTGGGGGAACTACAAGGGGGGACTACTACTACTGGGGGCACTACAAGAGGGGGACTACTACTACTGGGGGCACTACAAGTGGGTGACTACTACTACTGGGGACTACTACTACTGGGGCACTACAAGGGGGGCTACTACTACTGGGGGCACTACAAGGGGGGACTACTACTACTGGGGGCACTACAAGGGGGGGACTACTACTACTGGGGACTACTGCTACTGGGGGCACTACAAGGGGGGGCTACTACTACTGGGGGCACTACAAGGGGGGGCTACTACTACTGGGGGCACTACAAGGGGGGACTACTACTAGGGGCACAACAAGGGGAGGGGACTACTACTAGGGGCACTGCATAAGGGGGAGGGGCTACTACTAGGGGTACTACTTAGGGGGGAGGGGGCTGCCACTGGGGGCACTGCATCAAGGGACCACTGCTGGGGGCTCTATATAAAGGGCAATACTGTGGGTACTGCATAGGGGGGAGACTACAACTGGGGCCACTATTTAAGGGGCACTGCATAAGGGTTACCATTATTGGGGGCACTGCATAGTGGGGGCACTGCATAGAGGGTACCACTATTGGGGACACTATATAAGGGGCTTACTACTGGGGGCACAAGGGGCACTATATAAGGGGCTTACTACTGGGGGCACAAGGGACACTGCATAGGGGGATCACTACTGGGGGCACTACTGGAGGCCTGCATTAGGGGCGGCTGCCCCATATCTTTATTTTTACTTTACATTAATCCCATATTGACCCGCCTCCTCCCTGGAACACTTGAATGGGGGGCTCAGTTACACGCACGTTCTTTGGGCACCCTGGCTAAATGCTATTTCTCTGCCAGGGCCACCTGCATGCATTTGCCCCCCGGGCTAAAAGTTGCCAGCCAGCCCCTGTGACATAGGTTGGCCACAGCGCTCCTCATCTTCCAGGGAGCTTCTTACATGACAAAATTCTTGAAACCACTCAAACACAGTGGTTCAGGACAGTGCTTCCACCCCAAATGCAGCTCGCAGTTAGTCAAAACTCTCCTGCTGTTGCAGACCACTCTTGTAATTGTAGAAGATCAATGGCTCTCCAGTGGACTCTTTTGAGCTCCATAACAAGTTTGTAAAGGAAGTGAAAAATGTACTTCTTCATTGTGCATTGCTCCTTATTTGCTGTTCTGTGCCCTGAAATTTCACAAGAAGTTTAGTCAGAGATTATAGTTCACAACCAAATATATTGGGCCAAATGTAATAGGATGTCAGTTTTAGTAACAGTACAAACTCGCACTTTCTCGCACTTACTTCGGATACTAGGTGAGTATGTGTGAGTGTGAGTGTGCATGTATGTTTTATTAAAATTTTACATTCATGGTGTATGTTGGTTTATTTATGTATTTCTTTAGTTGTGGAACTACAAGTGCCAGCGGGCCTGTAATGCCCCACATGCTGGTATTTATGGTTCTCCAAATACCAGCATGCAGGGGAGGCTTGCTAGTACTTGTGGTTCTACAATGAAAGACAATATGGAAACTTAATTTTTACACTTTACACTAACACTATCAACCTGGCACCCACGGCCATAGGGTGCCGGGGATAGCTCCGGGCTATCAGTCTAGGCCTGGGGTGCCCTGGAGAGGGGTACCCCTTTATTGGGGGGTACCCAACACCCCAGGGATCCCCGGCCTGGACTGACTAGCGGTCAGGGATAATGCTTTGGCCGGGGAACCCGGTGAAAGGTTTTCCCTGACTGTGGCATTATCCCCCTGCTAGAAAGAGTTCGGTGCTGGTTCTGGAATTTTCAGGGGACCCCTATTCGTTTTGTCCCATGATTTTCCAGAACCAGGACCAGCTCAACAAAGCCCTGTGCTGGTTCTTAATAAATAGGGGCCCCTTACGCATTTTGGCCCCTGTATTTCTAGAACCAGAACAGGCTTTATAAAGCCCAGGGCTGGTTTTGCTTTTGGGGAGGGGGTGCACGTAATTTTTTTTTATTTAAAAACATTTTACATAAGTACACACAGAAACATGTACATATCTCACGGATATGTGCATGTTTCTGTGTTAATCTGACCTGCTCAGGATGTACTCGCTAGCCTGAAGCAGGTCTATTATTTGGGGACCTTTGGTAATCTTTTTTTTGCGAGTCTGAAACAGACACTCTATTACATTGGGCGAGTTGATTGTTTTCAATGTGAAAATATCTGGATGTGAGTTTGAGAATGGGCAGATTTAGTAACTCTGAAAAATGCGAGTTTTAGTGAACAGACACCCTATTACATTGGAGAGTTGTGAAAAATTGCGAGTTTAGCACCAAACTCGCAATTTACCAAAACAGACACCCTATTACATTTGGCCCATTGTGTCTACTCTACCTATGCAATGCACATCCGAAGGCTGAAAGAAGACATTTTTTACTAGTTTAAAAAAAAAAATCTTATGTCTCTTATTTAAATGTTATAATATATATTTCCAGTTAAGATTGTGTGCGTTTGAGGTGCAGTTGATATCTGCCAGCAAGCGGTCAAATTATGTACTTTTTGGGTGTGGTGGATCCATCGGGTGGATCCATCGGCCGCTTCCCAAAATATTAAGAGCTGATAGACATTTTCTCTGGTTTAAAAAAAAAATGAATGTCTCTAAATTGAATTTAGATATTTCAAGGGAAGATTGTGTGTTTTAGTGGCATTGTATATCTTCTACGAAGGGGCCAAATACTGTACTTACTGGGTTTCTCCGTCAGCCGCACCCCAATCTAATAACAGCTGAAAAACATTTTGTTTTGGTTTAAAAACAATCTCAAGTCTTTTAATTCATTAGACATTTCAAGGGAAGATTGTGTGTGCTTGAGATGCAATGCATACCTGGCATTAAATGATCAAATATGTACTGTACTTACTGGATATTGTGGCTCTGTCAGCCAAATTAACCCAAAAGATTGTTGGATTGCGCTTCAGAGTGAAGCTTATTAAAAATTACTACAATGTAATAACCACTTGACTTCGAAACAAAATATTTAGACAATGCTTCTCTTAGTAAAATATAACAAATTTAATAAACATATTCAAAGGTAACAATTTTGACACACACAAGATAGAACAATCTACCACATAGTAAAACATACATGTACAAAATAGTGGGCCTGATTCAGAGCCGGACGCTATTTGCGAGCGGTCGTTCAGAAAAAGGGGCCGGCTATTTAAATTGAGCGCTCCCTCTTTGCGGTCTGTTAACGCCTCTATGTCTGAGCGAGCGAACGAAACATGCGCTCACTATTTTGTAAAGACGCCCCCTGGCCGCTCGCATCATACGTCATCTCTGCTATTTATTAGATTAATCGAGTACATCGAAAGGCGTCTGAACTGCTCGCAGTGCTTGGGGTTGGATTTTCCTATGGCAATAATGCGAAAAGTTCAGGCTAAGAGACAACCAAGTGACGTGGCCAATGACGCTGCGTTTTTAATTATGCACACCCTTGAAACACCCATTTTGACCATTTGGCACGCCTGCGTTCGGATCTCCACTCCCCGTTTTCAAGCACCTTCCCCTGTTACCACCCACAAACGCCTCATCCTGTCACTCAAATTAGCAGGCACTCACTATTTTGCGAGCGCACAATTTCCAACCACAATGACTGGTTGGCACATGCGCATTATGACCCATATGCATGCGCAGATGTGCGAACATCGCTCAGAGCAAACGAGCGGACGCTTACGAGCGGCTCTGAATCAGGCCCACAGTCCCTTGGATAAAACAATGTGAAATATGAAACAAGGTAAGTTTTGGAGTATAAATCCTCACTAATGAATTACAATTAATCACAGTCTCCTGTAGAGCTTAGTTGCATACATACAGTGGCAGATCCAGGGGGGGAGGGCGATAAGGGCAATCAGCCCCTGTAAACAAAGCCCTGATTCCCCAAATCCCCATCCACTTATTAACAGTCAGGTGGCTCAGCTGTGTAACCGTGCGGGACCGCATGGCAACACCAGCGCGAGTTAATGCTTTGGAGGGAGGGGGAGGGGAGTGGCTGCACCTAGCTCCAATCCAGCCCCACTACTGCTGTGTGTGGGGACCTGCTTCAGGAGCCCTCTCTATAATCCCACTACTACCACCATCACCTGTAAAAATCAGAGGTAGGAGCCGATCTGTGGCAGTGCTGGAAATGCGGAGATGCAGTTACATGTTTCCAGCACCCATCTGCTATAGTCCGTGAAGGAAGGGGGAGGGAGAGAGTTGTTTGTTTGATGTTTCCAAGACTCTCCTGTTATAGCCTGGGGGGAATAGCAATGGGGGTTGTGATGTTGTGTGTCTAATTGTGCTGTATCAATCTATAATAAATGAACAGTCTGTCAGTCAGTATGTGTGTTTCAGAGTAAGTATTGTCATTGTGTATGTAGGTGGATTCAGTGTGTGTGTCAGTAAGTGGTGTCAGTGTGTGTGTTAGTAAGTGTTGTCAGTGTGTGTGTCAGTAAGCAGTGTCAGTGTGTCAGTAAGTGGAGTCAGTGTGTCAGTAAGTGGTGTCAGTGTGTGTCAGTAAGTGGTGTCAGTGTCAGTAAGTGTGTGTGTCAGTAAGTGGTGTCAGTGTGTGTCAGTAAGTGGTGTCAGTGTGTATGTAAGTGGAGTCAGTGTGTGTCAGTAAATGTTGTCAGTAAGTGGTGTCAGGCTGTCAGTGTGTGTGTCAGTTAGTGTGTCTGTCAGTAAGTGGTGTCAGTGTGTGTGTCAGTAAGTGTGTGTGTCAGTAAGTGGTGTCAGTGTATGTCAGTAAGTGGAGTCGGTGTGTGTGTCAGTCAGTGGTGTCAATGTGTGTCAGTAAGTGTTGTCAGTGTGTGTCAGTAAGTGGTGTCAGTGTCAGTAAGTGTGTGTGTCAGTAAGTGGTGTCAGTGTGTGTCAGTAAGTGGAGTCAGTGTGTGTATCAGTAAGTGGTGTCAATGTGTGTCAGTAAGTGGTGTCAGGCTGTCACTGTGTGTGTCAGTAAGTAGTGTCAGTGTCAGTATCAGTTAGTGTGTCTGTCAGTAAGTGGTGTCAGTGTGTGTCAGTAAGTGATGTCAGTGTCAGTTAGTGTGTCTGTCAGTAAGTGGTGTCAGTGTGTGTGTCAGTAAGTATTGTCTTTCAGTTAGGGGTATCTGTCAGGATGTATTTATGTATAATGTGCCAATAAGTGGTGTCTGTAAGGGGAGCCGATCTGTGGCAGTGCTGGAAATGCGGGGATGCAGGTACATGTTTCCAGCACCCATCTGCTATAGTCCATGACAGAAGGGGGGGTTGCTGAGCAGGGGGGAGGGAGAGAGTTGTTTGTTTGATGTTTCCAAGACTCTCCTGTTATAGCCTGGGGGGAATAGCAATGGGGGTTGTGATGTTGTGTGTCTAATTGTGCTGTATCAATCTATAATAAATGAACAAGTCTGTCACTCAGTATGTGTGTTTCAGAGTAAGTATTGTCAGTGTGTATGTAAGTGGATTCAATGTGTTTGTCAGTAAGTGGTGTCAGTGTGTGTGTTAGTAAGTGGTGTCAGTGTGTGTGTCAGTAAGCAGTGTCAGTGTGTCAGTAAGTGGTGTCAGTGTGTATGTAAGTGGAGTCAGTGTGTGTGTCAGTAAGCAGTGTCAGTGTGTCAGTAAGTGGAGTCAGTGTGTATGTAAGTGGTGTCAGTGTGTGTCAGTAAGTGGTGTCAGTGTGTGTGTCAGCAAGTGGTGTCAGTGTGTGTCAGTGTGTATGTAAGTGGAGTCAGTGTGTGTCAGTAAGTGGTGTCAGTGTCAGTTAGTGTGTCTGTCAGTAAGTGGTGGTGTGTGTGTCAGTAAGTGGTGTCAGTGTCAGTAAGTCTGTCTGTCAGTAAGTGGTGTCAGTGTGTGTCAGTAAGTGGAGTCAGTGTGTGTGTCAGTAAGTGGTGTCAATGTATGTCAGTAAGTGGTGTCAGTGTGTGTGTCAGTAAGTGGTGTCAGTAAGTGTGTGTGTCAGTAAGTGGAGTCAGTGTGTGTGTCAGTAAGTGGTGTCAGTGTGTGTCAGTAAGTGGTATCAGTGTGTGTCAGTAAGTAGTGTCAGTGTCAGTTAGTGTGTCTGTCAGTAAGTGGTGTCAGTGTGTGTGTCAGTAAGTGATGTCAGTGTCATTTAGTGTGTGTGTCAGTAAGTGATGTCAGTGTCATTTAGTGTGTCTATCAGTAAGTGGTGTCAGTAAGTGTTGTCTTTCAGTTAGGGGTATCTTTCAGGAAGTATGTATGTATAATGTGCCAATAAGTGGTGTCAGTAAGGGGAATCTTTCAGTGAGCTGGATGCATGACGCATCACATTCGCATGACACAATGCATCTCGACGCTATTCGCTTGCATGCCGGCATTGGTAACGCCAGAATGCATGTAGGAAAGCGCAAAGGACCTCTCTCTCTGTAAAAGCGGCCATTTGCGAAGGAGGAACTTCTGTTTTTTTTACCTAGAAGCCCCTCTGGCATCCTTCTGCCCATGCACAGAAGGACACACACGTCACAGGGGGTGCTGGGAGGAATCTGATTGGATCCATCTCACAGCACTCTCCTGATAAAAGCCCATAGGTTTCTAACGCCAAACATGAGATGGCGTTACTGACCGCAACCAAGCCCCGGAGTGCATTGTATTACGAGGCTTGGTACATATGAGTCAAACAATCATTTTCGGGGTTTGACTGTATTTCTCACCTTGCTGCATCCCGCCCTGTATGTTGTATCTGTGTCAATAAATGTGTGTTTTCATTTTGTGTCTTTTTCAGTAAGTGGTTTCTGTCTGTAAGAGGTGTCCGTGTCAGTAAGGGGTGTCTGTGTAGGTAAGCGTGTCTGTGTCACTAAGTGGTGTCTGTGTCAGTAAGCAGTATCTGTGTCAGTAAGAGTGTTTGTGACAGTAGGAGTTGTCTGTATTAGTAAGCGGTATCTGTGTCATTCATCAGTGTCTGTCAGTAAGAGTTTGTGCCAGTAAGTGTGTCTGTATCAGTGTCACTAAGTGGTCTGTGTCAGAAAGTGGTATCTGTGACTAAGGGGTGTCCGTGTTAGTAAGGCAATGTATGTGCGTGTAAGCACATTATTGTGGAGCGCAGGGGGGTATGGTGCACTGAAAATGCCCCCCCCTAAAACCGCCCCCCCTAAAAGTAAAGTTTAGATCCGCCACTGCATACATATAGTGTGCAATGCTCTCCAGCAAGTTGAAAAAGCACAAACTGAGATTCCTTTAGCTTAACTGCACAGGATCCAGAGGAAATCTTTCACTCAATATTAGTGTCTGCCTCACCGTATAACTTGTGGAGGATGGCGGCAGTGCATCTCCGCTGTATGGCTCTCCTCCTGAGTCTGGGGAACCACGGTGTCTCTGTTTGACCCTGTCGACCATTTGTACCTGTTGACCTTCTTACATGTCGACCTTTAGTGAGTCGACCCTTTGTCCCTTTTGACATTTTGTCCTTGTCGACCTATTATCTGTCCAATATCTGGTGTCTATCTAGACCTTGTCTACCTTTTTACTGTAGTTCTTTCAGTCCACATCCAAGACTACTAGCCTGTTATTCCCTCTCCATTTACCTGTACTAAGTTGAGGCCTGTGATTTTCTGTTTTGAGAAGTGTGTTGTTAACATAAAATCTATCTAACGAGACATTTTAACTTTAAGCCTATCCATTATTGATTATTGAAAGCATTCTGCATTAAACTGCAATCCTATCTGCCACTGCTGTGCCACTGTGTTACATAGATGTGCTAAATTCTTTTAAACTGCTATGTGTTTGTTCCCCTGCTCTGTAGCTTAATTTAGCCAGCTAGTTTGCTTTAGCCTTTGGCCAATATTGTTGAAAACAATATTGTGAGCTGTGAGGTGGTCAAAATTGAAATTAAAGTTATTGATGTCAATAATATTGTAGGAGCAACAACAGGTTTAAATTATATGATTTAGGTTTTTTTTTATAAATTTTTAAAGAAATGCAAGTCCAAAACTAAAATAATTCAGGATGCTTGTACCAAAACTAAAACACAACAAAGATTTAGAACCACATTCAAAACACACGGTTCTGCACACATCTCTAGTTTTGAATAAATGTGACTGCTGTAGGTACAAATGCATACAAAGCCTAGGAACTGTTCTCCATATGAAATCCAAACGTCAGTTCTATCTCTCGCCCTAGAATCTGCCTTTTTTTGCATTTCTCTTGTCTTCTGTTTTTTTTTAACAAATATTGTGTTTGATTTCAGCTTGTATCTGTATCGCTATACAGTATATTGATACTCTGGTTCTAACCTTTGGCCTGTGTGACTATCCATTCTAGTTTTACCAGTCTGGCTACTCTACATAAATTCCAAACCTTCTCCTGCTTACTAACATTCCATATATTTACATATTTCTTAACCCTATCTCTTTATTCTCTACACTATGTTCCTGTTACTTTCAATCACATTCAGCATAATATACCCACATATCCTATTATAAGTGTAAAAACTTTCATTGGGTTCTTTAGTTTTGCTGTTATTTGTCAACAGATCACTGATAATCATTATAGTGAACATTTTATAGGTATGCCATGTTGATCTGATATTGATGCAAAATAATCTTTGATATGGAACTGCCAGCATTTGTACTAAAAATGTTTAGTGTTATGTAAACCTAAATGGAAAGCAACTACTGTAAATCAATAAAAAATCAAAGAGGATAAGATATGCACTGAATATAACTAAATGTTACTGTATAGATGTAATTGAGATAATTGTTAAGAAAACAACATTAAGTATATTACTCATAGCTCAGCTATGCTATTTTAAAGTATCCAGTGCAATACATAATGGGATTTATTCTAATCGTGTTTTATGCTTTCAGGGTCTAATGGGGCTAAATAATATTTTCTCTGCTTAACTTTTACATATAAATGCATACTTTGATGTTATACTTAACTGTCTATTTTCCTGTCTAGGATCACATTGAGAATAGTGCATCAGGGATGAGATCTGCAGTTGTTATCTACTGCCCCAGTTCAAAAATTATCTGTAAATTAACTGTAACATAAATGCTGTGACAAACTAAAAACATGTCCAAAGAGTTATTTCTTGTATGTACCGGTGCCAAACTTAATCATACAGCTTATCTCTTTTTTGCATTCATTGTTCTCTGCACAATTACAGATTATCGTATCCCTGTAATTTATAGCAGTAAAGTAATCTGCAAATATTTTTATTTAGGCCTATTGTCCTTTCCCCAGCAGTGTTAAGAATTTTAGTTTCCTATCACAGTCAAACACATACCGTGGACAATTTAGACAGAGGCCAGTTAACCTATTGGTACTGTATATGTCTTGATTGTTCAAGCAAAATAGAAATGCAGAGAAAACTGCCTATGTTGACTCTCTGGACCACTATCATTATCAATTTCCTATACCATTTACCTACTATTGTCCTTTGATGAGTCTCTAAAGATGTGATTTAATGATGCAATTCAATTTCCATTAGCTTTTACCAATCACACTTCTGTCTAATTGACTGCCCATTTACACGAAAGCTTGGCTGCTAAATGTAGCTTCTGAGAACATTGTTTCCTAAATATTTGAGTCCTGTTACCAATTAAAATTCAATTTGCTGTTTAACATGAATATCCATACTAAAATCACTGCACATAGTTGGGTGATCTAAAATCAGTCAATATAAATAATAATAGGAGACCTCCACACAGTTTACAATGAGCACTTTAAAGCAAGATAGCTGTGGATTTTTACTTGATGCTAAAATTTAATCCACACTTCAGTTCTCACAACTAAAGCCAACCCCTACTTTGTCCATGCAGCAGGCTTCCACTATACTTTCTGCCTGTGGTTCCATCTTTCTGGTGATTTTTAGGACTGTATGCATTCAGGCTCAAGCAAAAAAAGTTCCACGGAGGTCCAGGTTAGCTGTATGAGAAAAGGAAAGCTGGTAATAGTCTGAATACTAGTGTTTCAAGAAGACAAACTACAAAATGAGGCCAGGGAGGAAGTGTCTATTATAAACATGCACGACCATTTGCAAATGTTTGAATAACTATAGCTTGTAATATATAATCCTTAGTATACAAGTATCATTAGACTTTAAAATATAAAAATAATGGTGTTCAGCAAGTGCATAGTTGCAGTATTTGATCGGGTGTACCAGGCTGGCAATAGAAATTTTTTTGTGCATAGGAAAAGTATTCTGAGGGCTTCATGAAAGTATAGGTGGAACTGCGAGCAATGCAGACTGCATATGCAGAGATATGATTTAGGATGGATATCTTGCAGCTAGAATAGCATTAGTGCAAATGCATGTTGATAATGATGACAGCTACTTCAACAAGCAGATAAATACTGTACATGTATACCTGTAACTCTGCATATGGGTGACTATCCACATTAACATTCATGAACGCAATGCCGCAACACTTGTGGCCGACTTGAGTGCAACTCTGATTCTGGCTCTCAATTGTCCATTTACAGGTTGACTTCGACCTTCAAATAAGATACAACATGGCTCCCCTTGCTTTGGACCATGCTGGAGTAATTTTTCCTGATCATAGGAATGCAGATGAGAAACCTGGCAGGCAAAATAATAACTCATATTTTCAAATAGGTCAGTTTAACATTTCCATTGTGTGATTGCTGTTATTGTTTATTACTGTGTATCATGTTACATGGTGTAAGTGATCTTCAAAATGTGGCTTATTTGTATAACAATTTACTTCTCTCATCTAAATTATTTTTTTTTATGTACATACGTATTATTTTTTTTTTATAAATGTAATTTTTTTCATCCATACAGTTGGTATTGGTATCAATAGAAATTATTAAGAAGTAAGGGCCTGATTCAGAGCCGGACGCTATTTGCGGATGCTCGTTCATAAAAAGGGGCTGGCTATTTAAATTAAGCGCTCGCTCTTTGCGGTCTGTTGACGCCTCTATGTCTGAACGAGCGAACAAAACATGCGCTCACTATTTAGGAAAAAATGCCCCCTGGCCGCTCGCATCCTACGTCATCTCCGCTATTTATTTGATAAATCGAGTACATTGAAAGGCGTATGAACTGCTCGCAGTGCTTGTGGTTGGATTTTCCTACCGCAATCATGCGAGCAGTTCAGGCTAAAAGACAACCAAGTGACGTGGTCAATGACGCTGCTTTGTTAATTATGCACACCCTTAAAACGCCCATTTTGACCTTTTGGCACACCTGCGTTCAGATCTCCACTCCCCGTTTTCAAGCACCTTCCCCTGTTACCACCCACAAACGCCTCATTCTGTCACTCAAATTAGTAGGCATTCGCTATTTTGCGAGCACACAATTTTCGACCGCACTGACTGGTTCGCGCATGCGTACTAAAACCCATACGCATGCGCAGATGTGCGAACATCGCTCAGAGCGAACGAGCGGCCGCTTACGAGCGGCTCTGAATCAGGCCCTAAGTCTTGTATTTATTTACTTTCATACTTACTAGTTGGTGCACAGCTAGGGCCTCATTTAGATTTAGACGTTAGGCCAATGTGAACGTATATACAGCTCTTTGCTGCACTGTTGCATGGACAGAAAAATTTTTGAGTTCAAGATAACTTGCATGTTTCCCACATAAACAGAAAATTTAGACTTGTCAGCTGATATATGCCTCTACAGAGATATATATTTTGGGCCTGATTCAGAGGCACTCGCTTTGCGAGCGCTCGCTCTGAATCAGGGCAGGGGTTTTTTTTCGGCCTCCAGGCCGTTTGCTAAGCTGTGGGTGACCATCCACAGCTTTTGTGGGTGGTCTGGTGATGTTCGCGATTATCGCGACCATCGGACTTGCAAGGAGACCCTAGTGAGTTCATCTCTTCCTTGCCCACAGTGCTCCAGGAGCTTTTATTCACTGGCAGCTATCTGTTTTATTGGTCCTCTCAATTGAGTTTTTTTGATATTTATGTCCCATCATATATGAAACTTCTCACACGTTAAAGGTTGCTAAACTAGCCTGCCTCATTGGGACTAAGGACCTGATTTAAACCCGTTCGCTAAGGCGCGATCGCTCGCTGCCGGGTGATTGTTGTTCAGTGCGCATGTGTATAATTCACAGTGAACATGCGCAAGCCAGTCTTAGCGATGGGGAATTGTGCACTTGTAGCACACAGACTGCCCGCTACTTTGAGTGACAGTGCCGTTTGAGGGTGGTAACAGGTGCTTGTGAATGGGGGAGTAGTGGTGAGAACGCAGGTGTGTCAGGCCGCCAAAATGCCGTTTAAAATACATGCATAATTATCAAAGTAGTGTCAATGTACACATCACCTGCATGTATTTCAGCCAGCACTGATCGCAGTGCTTGCGGCGGGGAAAGGCAACCCCAATGGCTGCAAGCAGCTCCAATGGCTCTCGATGTTACCGATTAATCAAACAATTCCAGGAGATGACGTGTGTTACGAGTGGAAAGGGGGCGTCTTTATACACTAGTTAGCGCTCAGTGCCGTAGCTCACTAAGACATAGAGGGCGTCCTTACTTAAATATCTGGCCACTTTTTGCCAGAGAACGGACGCATCTTGCGAGCAGGTCTGAATGAGCTCCTATTTTCCTTTCAGCCATCTTTTGATGCTTTGTATGCAAAATGCAAATTTGAAAGGATAAATACTATTTGCTTCCCTGCAATAACTATTGAAGCACATTTTAAACAATTGGCACTGCTAGAGATTGTTTAATCTTTTTTGTCAATAGAAAAAACATTAATCTAAGTTGGATCTACTGCGCTCTGAATGTGTGGATAGATTGATCTTTGGCTGCACTTCAAGGATTAGAGAGGGGTCCACCTCTTATGTAAAGAACACTGTATTTAAACACATACACAACAAGGTTGAATATTTGAGTGCATTTCTTCTTTTAAAGAATAAAAAAAACATGTCAATGTATTATTTATGTTTTCTGCCTTATTTATAATTTACTCCTGGGAGCTTTTTTGTATTTATTTGTTTTGTAGTGAATACATTTCATTATCATCCATCTGTTTGTTTTTACCTGTTCTTGATCACCAGTCCCATAGTAGTTTTTGTTTCCTTTAGAGGAGAAGATAAGCTGGTTTAGACATGGGGACTTTTAGGTATTGTACTATCAGAATATCCATGTAAAGGTAGCAGAAAAACAAATGGTCACACAAGATAATAGAGAGGTACAGTAGGTTACAGGATGAGAGGTAGATTTGGCTGTTGTAAGTGCAGCAGTGGTATTTTAGGACAAACTAGTGAATACATTATGCAATAGATTATTGAGAACAGAGCCATGGGGTGCCCTAATGGATAGTAACAGATGTTCAGTAGGATGGAGAAGTAATACTATAATGGAACATACACACGGTCAGATTTGTCAGACTTCTCAAATTTGTCAGATGAATGATTGAACGATTGAACAATTTGAACGATTTGAACGATTTTTGACTGCATTAAAATGAATGGAATCATCCAAGATTGACTGCAAACACATCAGATGTCAGATATCGTTATCTGACAAACGGGAACGCGCATCGTTGATCGTCCATCGTTCAGGCATGTCAGATATGTCAGATTTTCCTTCAGATATGAACGACTGAACGATTTTTAAATCGTTATCGTTCATATCTGAAGGGAAAATCTGACCGTGTGTATGCACTATTAGACTTTATAGTAAGTATGAAGCGAGTGTAGAGAGAAATCACTCACATACCGTAATTTGGAGGGTAGAAGAGAAAGATATAATTTGGAGATAGTGATGGTTTCTTTAGGATTGGTGAGTTTAGAGCATATTTAAAGGTCAATGGGAAAGTGCCAGCGAAGAAAGTACAGTAGATGGTAGACACAGATGTGTCCTCACTCATCTTTGCTGCAGTCATGCCAAACAGCCCCTCTTGGCACACATGGTCCCGTGAGAATCTGCTAGCGCCAGGCATCTTTTTTGCATTTTTATTTTTTTGTTTCTAAGTTGCAATGTGTTGCCACTAGGACACACCAGGAGACTGTGATGATTAATTTGATATATAACACTTGTATATCTGTGTGCGACTGAGTCTCTCAAACAGCATATGAAGTGTTATGAAGTGTAGGCAACAGCTTTTTTCCACATCAAGTTTGGTTTTCAGTCTCAGTTGCACACAGATATACAAGTGTCACATATCAAATTAATCAGCACAGTGTCCTGGTGTGCTCTAGTAGCATCACATTGTGACTTAGACGCATTTTCAGCAAAAAAAGTTGCCCAACACTAGTGGAGTTGCACAGGGCCTCTGATGGCGTATTGAGGCCAGATGAGAAAGGACACATCTGTCTGAGCTAGAGCCAGGCATTCAGTGGCAGAGATGGAGCAGAGAAATTAAGAAGAAATAAAGTTAATGGGGTTAAATATTAAAATGTGTACAGAGACATCAACCTAGGTTACAGGGGATTGGGGGAGTATTGTAAAAGAAGGGTCTTGTTTGAAAAGATGTATTGTCAAATGTTGTTGCTTTTGATTTCGGCATAGGTAATGAAGTCATGGACTGTGCATGAGAATTGGGGAGGTGTTGCAAGTTAAAGACAAAGGACCTGATTCAGAACTGCTTGCTAGATGTGATCGCTTGCTCCCAACATACGTAAATCCAGCGCATGCCCAGCAAGGCAGGCGCTATCGCACGGCAAGGCATTAGCACGCCCACTATGTCTTGGCGAGTGATCACTTTGTGTATGCAGATGCCCACCAGCCATTCATAAGATGCCCACTTGCGCACGTCATCTCCTGGAAGAGCATGAAAACATTGGTACATCGAGCACCATCGGATGTGCTCATAGCACTTGAAGTTGACTATACCTGGCTGCAAGCACTGCAATTACTTCAGTGTGAAATACAACCAGGTGACGTGTACAATGACGCTGCCTGTTAATTATGCACGCCTATGAAACGGCATTGAAACACACAGATACACCTGCGTTCGTATGTCCACTCCCCCATTTCTAGTGACCTGCCCCTGTTACCACCCACAAATGGCCTCTTCTGTCACTCATTCAACTGGGCTGTCTAAGGTGGGCGAGCAAGTGCTTCCCGATCTGTCGAAGTGGTTCGCGCACGCGCATTGTGATGCACACGCATGCGCAGAATGCAAATATCGGCCAGCTACGAGCGATCGCATCCTAGCGAGCAGGTCTGATTCAGGTCCAAAGACTCTAAAGTTAGAAAGCTGCATAGATAAGTAAAGTAGGTTTGCTTGACATGGTTGTACTGCACAAATGGATGAGTTTTTATGGGAAGAGCTGTGTTTATTCCTGTGGTGGTAAGCAGAAACTGTAACAGGCTTGTTTGTATCACATGATTGAGGTTTGGATGTTGTATGTGGTAGCTACATTGCCAAGGGATGATGATATTGTGGGAAGATGCAGGACAGTAGAGAAAAAGGTTTAGTCAATGTGAGTATTGAATCTGGTCAAGATAAACAGGTGTAATTTAGGGCCTCCCTCAGAGTCTGTCACCAGAGCAATTTTTAGAAAAATTGCAACTCTTCAACCTATTCAGAGTCAGTCACATGCACAAGTCCCACAGCTGTAACTCCTTCCACTTGGCTGCAGCACTGTCCCCTTGTCTACTGGGCTGAGATGAGACTATTGTAACTAGAGGCGACTTTGCTTTGAGTAAAGAAATTGCTTAAAATAGTGGCACAGAATGAAAATATGTTGAAGTAAGAGGCAGAATAACGCAGCTATTAAGTACCCAAGTGATTTGGAGCATTTGAATTGCTCCATGAAGCAGACACATATATTACTTTGATTTATTTATTTTCAATTCATCACCTAGAAATAAATGCTCAGGAGTCCCTTCCAAAATCATGCCTGAATCATTCTAAATTTCTGTAAAATGAGGGTTCCATGCAGTACAAAGCGGCATTTCAAGCACTGCATGGATTTGGTGTATTTTTCACATTTGCAACCAATCAGACCCAGTCATCAATATCAACTTTGCAGTCACCATTATCAACTGTATACTTACACATGGAGCAGAGCACATGCAGAGCAGTATTTTAAACTTTTTGGAGGCCATATCAATCACTTCCTGGCCCTTTGGTCACATACAATCGCAAGTCAGCCATAATACAGAGTTGAAACATGGAAAGCAAAATGGCATACATGTGAAGTAAAAAAATATTGCGTTGAGACTAGGCATGTGCAGGCTCAGATTAGTTTGGATTTTCCCGCAAAATCCGGATTTTTCCAGCCAAAAATAGGGTCTCAGAAAGAGGCAAAACGTCATCTTTCATGGACAAACATCATCTTTCATGGACTTTTGTCCAGGAATGATGATGTTTGTCCATGAAAGATGATGTTTTGCCTCTTTCTGAGACCCGATTTTTGGTGGGAAAAACCCGAATTTGGCAGGAAAATCCAAACTAATCCTAGCCTGCACATCCCTAGTTGGGACTGAAAACCGTCTCAACTAACACTTGTGAGTGACTCTGAATATGGCCATTTGTGCGAGGAGATGGGTGTAGGAGGGCACATGAGGTGGGTCTCTGGTCAGAGAGCAGGTCTAGGCACAGTTGGAGAAATTAATATATAAGTATATGTGTGAGGAGAAATGTTGTGTAATATCCATCACAGTGGGAAGGAGAAGAAGTTTACGAAGAGGACCAAAAGAGTAAGTGATGGAATAGATAGTGGGGCTATCAAGGGAAATGTTTAAATCACCCAGTTTGAGAATAGATAAGGGATAGGAATTAAGTGATACAGGTAACAAAGTTGTTAAGATATTAGGAAATTGGTCCCGGGGCAATAAATGCCAGCAATACAAAGTAGAGATGAGTGCTTTGTTGAAAACCGAATACAGCCAAACATGGAGGGTTCCAAGTTGTACCCAGGAATGCCTTGGTTACCCACACAAATTCTGGATTCAAATTGAGGCTAAACATGGCCTCTGTGGCTTTGGCCTCCCAATCTGCTACCTAGATTCTATTTGTCCCTGAAGCACCTCTGCCTTTGTAGGCAGGCTGAAAGCACCAAACAGATTAGTGTAGAGGTTCCCAAACATGGCCCTCAAGGCTCCTCAACAGTTCAGATTTTAAAGCTATCCATGGTTGGGCAGAGGTGACTTAATTAGTACTCAACCATAGAACTCTCTAAAACCTGAACTGTTGGGGAGCCTTGAGGACCGTGTTTGGGAACCTCTGGATTATTGTGATCTGTGCAGGCTTAGCTAAGTGTAAAAAATATGGACAAAATAGTTAATTAAAAAAATATGTGAGACCCCCTCACAATATCAATAATCAGCCCTGGACCTCTCAGCCTGGTTTGGTAATTGAAATAATGGGAGAAAATGGTGTGGGATTCCCATTATTTTCCAATAACCAGTACAAGGGTGAACCAGCCACTAAGATGATGCTATAGGAGGGAAACACACAGCCTGAGGTTCTCCATGCCATACAGTCAACTAACTCCCAATTGGTGAGCATAGTGCTGAAATTCTGTGGAAAGTGGGGGCCAAAAAAATAAATTGGGGTCCCCTCTTCTGGGGAATTACCAGCCTTCCACACACCACCCTGGGCTTTGGGTACATGGGTACAATGCCTAAACCTGAAATGACAAGCCACTACCATTTACATGAATAGAGAAGCACTAAATGACTCAGAGCAGTGCTCCCATGCTCTCAGTCACTCAGCGCTTCTGCCTTTCATTTCAATGGTAGTGACCGATCATTTCAGGTTTAGGATGTGTACAGAGTGCATTGTTGTTCATGGGGATTGGGTTTGTGTTTTTTTTTTATTTTACCAAGACCTATGCATGCCTACATGGAATGAAGAGGAGGTCACCCAAGGGTTTGGTAAGTATGTAATTGTTTTCTTTTTACAAAGGAATACCACCTTCAACATTTGTGTACTTCGGTTATTTTAATATTTTCTTTACAGGAAGACTGTGCCAGCTCTTAATGTCCAGGCATGCTGGCACTTAATGTCCAGGCATGCTGGCACTTGTTTTTTTTATAAGTGCCAGCTTGCCAGTGTGCCCTTGCTGGAACCTGTAGTGTGAATTCCTAATGATCTATGGGGGTCATTCAGACCAACTCGCGAGCGGCAGTACGCTCGCAAGTGGGTCGATGTTCCCCACTGCGCATGCGCACGACGGAGGGAGCTCCGTCGTGCGCATGCGTGAGACCCGACGAGCGAAGGACGATGGTGACTGACAGCACGCCCCCTTTGGTGGGCGTGCCGGGGGCGTGCCTGCCAGATGAAGGCGTTCCCAAGGGAACGCCTACCGTCTGAAGCCGGCCCCACTGACATCACTAGTGATGTCAGTGGGAGTGATTTTGGCTCTTATAGAGCCAAAATCACTCCTGGCCTTGCGGTTAAGAAACTCAACCGCAGGCTTTCACTCGCAGTTCCGATGGTCGCGATGGTCGAGACCATCGCGACCATCATTTTGCACGCTTGTATATGCTGTGGGTGGTGACCCACAGCTATACGAGCGTCCAGGAGGACGCTCCATATTAATGGAGGTGGGCCCTGATTCAGAGCGAGCACTCTGGTCAGAGCGTCCGGCTCTGAATCAGGGCCTATATACCTAAATGTCACTGTTTAGCGTATATAGATCCTATACGCATATGAAGTAATCGCTTTCCAGACTTTGAGTGTGGTTCTAAAGCACAAAAGTAATTATTCACATGAAAAGCATTTAGTTACATGCTGTGATATAAATACAATTAGCGCAAAGGATTATACAGAAATAAGGTACAGTCGATACATTACGCAAGCACACCGGTCCCAGTTACAGTCTTCAATCCAGAGGTCTGTGGTCATTCAAGAGAATGGCTACCAACTGGGACTGGGACACAGGCTTTATACCCTAACAGAACATGATAACAACAATGTAGACAGACAAATATAATTCCATTGGTTCTTGCTCTTGGTCTCTGTAGTACGCTGTAGTTCATAGGACAGTTCACTAGGGGTATGTCCCAATTCTCCAGATTACATTGTCGTTCTTTAATTGATTTAAATTAGATAGAGACACTACATTACAGTGTATACATTCTAACCAATAATTTCCTATATTCCATAACCATCAAACGCAAGGTGCGACTCCCTCGCTGATAGGTTCAGATATCTGGAAATAAGCAGTGTGTTAGTTTAGTACCAAACATGCCATGTCTATCATGTTGTATACCATTAATAATAAATACATGCATTTTAATTAATAACTTTAATATAAACCATAATGTGCAGGAACCTTTTATGAGTGCGTGCATATTTATGATTATATGTAAATATGCAGTGTGTCTTCATGCATCGTAAAAGGTGCACTGTGTGTTTCTATTTATAATTGCAACTGTATATAATATGTGACACAGTCAGATTAGGGGTTCCTCTCCTGGGTAGAGGACTCCTTCCTTACACACACAGCAGCTGGGAAACAGTACGCCAGACTGGATTCAAGTACAAGCTGGTCGGCGCCAGTCTTTATTGTGCAAAACATTAATAACATAAAGAAATCATAAACGTAAATCCTAGCCCTGGCTGGGCTTCTAACTTCACAGGTAGTTCCCTCACTACAAGAACCTGGCAGGGCGTAATGCCCTCACCAGCAATAAGGTACAGCACAGTACTCACAAATAGGTTTTCCAAGTGTCTCTGAGCAAACTCCCTGCCTGCTCTCCCAGGTGAGACAATCAACCCTAAACACACTAGGCTTATATTGGCCACTCTCAGGTGAAAAACTAACAAGCCTGTTACCAGGCTGCGAGAACCAAAACCTGGAGTGGCCGTGGATGGAGCCCTCCCTCTCCTCTCACCCACAACCCCCAGGTCCCAAACCGGCTTTTCAAAAAGCCGAAACTCAAGCCTGCTATACTGCAGACTTTCTCCTGGGGGTTTAAAACACATAAGACAGGAATCTGGGACAAATGTACCTGCCACAGACCACTTTACCAATGATCCTATCACATATCCCCCCCCTTTGTTTCGACCTGTGGGGCAGAACAACTGAAGCCCCCAAACAATGAACGCGTGACAACGCATCAGCATTGGCCAGCTGGCTCCCTGGCCTGTGTTCCACTGAAAATTTAAAAGTTTGTAACGCCAAGAACCATCTCGTAATTCTCGCATTACTGTCCTTATTTTCAGACATCCACTTCAAAGGGGCATGGTCAGTGATCAATTTGAACTTTCTTCCAACCAAGTAGTACCTGAGAGCCTCTAACGCCCACTTTATGGCCAACGCCTCCTTCTCCACTGTGGCATAGTTTCTCTCATGTACATTCAACTTTCTACTTAGATAGAAAATAGGGTGTTCCTCACCCTCCTTGTTCTGGGACAGGACCGCTCCTATACCTACTTCTGATGCATCGGTTTGTACTATGAATTCCCTTTCAAAATTAGGAGTCATCAGGACTGGTTGGGAACACAACGCTACTTTCAACTCCTGAAAAGCTTTCTCTGCCTCAGGACTCCATTCTACCATGACTTTTTGTTTGCCTTTGGTCAGGTCAGTCAGTGGGACTGCCATGGTGGCAAAGTTGGGTATAAACCTCCTGTAGTACCCCGTAATTCCCAAGAAGGCTCTCACCTGCTTATTATTCAGAGGCCGTGGCCAGTTTTGTATGGCATCAACTTTATTGAGCTGAGGCTTTATCAGGCCTCTGCCAATGGTGTATCCCAGATATTTTACTTCCTCCATGCCTAGACAACACTTTTTTGGGTTGGCTGTCAAACCTGCCTTATAGATGGAGTCCAACACTGCTTGTACCCTGGGTAAGTGAGACTGCCAATCAGGACTATGAATGATCACGTCATCCAGATAAGCAGCCGCATACCGTCTATGGGGCCTTAGAATCCTGTCCATCATTCTTTGGAAGGTAGCAGGTGCCCCATGTAGCCCGAAGGGCAACATCTTGTACTGAAACAAGCCCTCTGGCGCTGAAAAAGCTGTCTTTTGTTTGGCGCTCTCGGTTAACGGTACTTGCCAATACCCTTTGGTTAGGTCAAGAGTGGTTAAATACCTTGCCGTCCCTAGTCTCTCAATCAGTTCATCCACTCTTGGCATTGGGTAGGCATCGAACTTTGAAACACTGTTCAACTTTCTGACGTCATTGCAGAAACGCACACTCCCATCGGGCTTTGGAATCAACACAATGGGACTTGACCATTCACTATGTGATTCTTCAATAACCCCTACCTCTAGCATATTTTTAATTTCTTTCGACACTGATTCTCTTTGTGCTTCTGGTAACCTATAGGGCTTTAGATTAACTTTAACCCCTGGGTCAGTGATGATGTCATGTTTAATGACCGAGGTTTTCCCTGGTACGTCAGAGAACAGCACCCTATTTCTAATCAGAAACTCCTTGACCTCTTGTTGTTGAATTGCTGACAGGGTTTTTGCCACTGTCACTTTGTGAACTAAGGGCCCTGGACTTACTGGAGGGTCTCGGACGGCCGACAGTACCGTTCTATCTTTCCAGGGCTTTAACAGATTTATATGGTATATCTGTTCCGGCTTTCTTTTCCCCGGCTGGTAAACTTTGTAATTGACCTGCCCCACTCTTTCTAAGATTTCAAAGGGCCCTTGCCATTTAGCCAAAAGTTTATTTTCCACAGTGGGAACCAATACTAACACTCTGTCCCCAGGAGCAAAGCTGCGTAACCGAGCATTGCGGTTGTATACCCTCTGCTGTGCCTGTTGAGCCTGTTCCAGGTGCTCTCTCACTATCGGCACTACCGCAGCAATTCTCTCCTGCATTTGAGAAACATACTCAATCACCGTTTTGTAAGGACTAGACTGCCCCTCCCATGTCTCTTTGGCAAAGTCTAGTAAACCCCTTGGGTGTCTCCCATACAACAAGTCGAAGGGTGAAAACCCGGTGGAGGACTGGGGAACTTCTCTTATGGCCAACAATAAATACGGCAATAAGTAATCCCAATCCCTACCATCCTTGTCGACCACTTTCCTAAGCATGTGTTTTAACGTCTTGTTAAACCTCTCGACCAGCCCATCGGTTTGGGGGTGATAAACCGAAGTTCTTAACTGTTCGATTTTGAACAGGCGGCATAACTCTTTCATGACTTTGGACATAAACAGTGTACCCTGGTCAGTTAGTATCTCCTTAGGTATACCCAGCCTGCTAAAGACATGAACTAGCTCTCTGGCAATGGTCTTGGTTGACGTATTGCGCAATGGGATCGCTTCCGGGTACCTGGTAGCGTAATCCATTATGACCAGAATATACTGGTGTCCCCTGGCAGACTTCATTAAGGGTCCAACCAAATCCATCGCTATTCTTTCAAACGGCACCTCTATGATAGGCAATGGAACTAGTGGACCCTTAAAATGTGGCCTTGGAGCATGATACTGACACTCAGGGCAGGATGCGCAGAAGTCAGATACCTCTTTACGAAGCCCGGGCCAGAAAAACCTCTATATTATTCGCTCAGTGGTTTTCTCTACCCCTAGATGGCCTGCCATTATATGACCATGGGCCAGATCCAACACTGTTCTTCTGTAGGCTTTGGGAACTATTAGTTGTTCCACAACATCTTCCCCCTTCTTAGTCACCTGATATAACAAATCCTGCCACATTGCCATGTTGGGATAGGACAAAGGACTATCAGGGTCTACGGGTTTACCATCAACTACTTTTACATTCTCCCTGGCTTTTACCAAAGTAGGGTCATTCAACTGCTCCACAGGCAAAGACCTCTCTTCTGACCTCTAAATCAGGCAGACAATCACCTGGCCCAACAACACTTCCCACCTCAATGGGGGGCACATCAGTTGGCGGGCCACCGTCACGCTCCGCATTCTCTAGTTCGCCAATCATAGTAGAAAAAGGGAATAACTCTGACTCAGAAGAAACTCCCTCCTCTACTACATCGACAACCTTCTCAAATGGATCGGGGTTGTTCACCTCTGGAACAAAACGGCTTTCCCACAACTTCCTGAAGTGAGCAAAGTCTCTCCCCAATATTGCATCATACATCAGACCATGTACTAAACCTACAGAAACTATAGCAGAACCACATGGTGTCTCGATGTTCACCTCGGCAGTAACATAATATCGAGTATTCCCATGTATGCAGGTCACACCAACAGTTTTCCCCTCACGCCGCAAGGGGTTCACCAGCTCAGCTTTTATAAGTGTCACCAAGCTACCAGAGTCTAACAGTGCCTCTACTCGGTTGCCATCTACAGTGAGTACACACATGTGCTTATCAGTCACAGCCTGCCGGTCAGCCGTACAGGCTATCTGTGCAAAGAAAGATCCCCTGCGGTAGACATGAGCAGTATCACATTGCATAGGTTCAGTTGTAAGTGCACAATTAGCGGCAATATGGCCGAAGCCACCACATCGGAAACACTGAGTCATATTAATGTCTAGTCGTTTACGAGGCAAGAACCTTCCCGGCCTGGCAGGCCTGTCTCCAGGTTCTACACCCTCAGTCTTAGGTACATTCCACCACCCAGCACCCTTCTCCCCTGGAACAGTCTTAACAGTGTCTGTGGGAGTTCGCCGGTGCGCCATCGGGGCTCGGTGGGGCATACTCATCAGCTCCTCAGCCGCCACATACCTCTCCACCAGCTCGATCAACTGGTCCACGGGCTTAGGGTCTGCATGGCTCACTCACTTGCGCAGAGTCACAGGTAATGATCGCAGGTACCGGTCCATCACGACCCTTTCCATGATCTGTGGTCCCGTCAGCGTCTCGGGCTGTAGCCATTTTGAGGACAGATGGACGAGGTCATGCATCTGTGAACGTGGAGGCTTGTCCTTATGGAACTCCCAGCGGTGGACCAGTTGAGCACGAACAAAGGTGGTGACTCCCAAGCGAGTTAGGATCTCCTGTTTTACTTTTTTATAGTCCTTGGCATCAGCCAGGCATAAGTCGAAATATGCTTTTTGTGGCTCCCCAGACAAAAAAGGTGCCACCAGACTTGCCCACTGTTCCTTGGGCCAACTCTCCCTTTCGGCCATTCTTTCAAATGCGGCGAGATAGGCCTCCACATCATCGCCCGAAGTCATCTTTTGGAGGAAGTGACTGGCTCGTACGGAGTGAGTGGTGGTGGGAGGACAAGTAGTAACATCTCTGTACCGGGCGACCAGGTGCTGTACCACCTCTCTTATGGCCTGGCTGTTTTCCGCTAAGGCCTGGCGGGTTTCCTCAATGGCGAGCTGTTGTTGCCTCTGGGCCCTCTCCAAGGCCAACAGTTGCACCCTGGTGGATTCCTGCTGAGCCCTGGTAGATTCCTGCTGAGCTGCTGTAGCTTCCTGCTGAGCCCTGGTAGATTCCTGCTGAAGTTTGTTTGCCTCCTGCTGAGCTGCTGTAGCTTGGAGCAAGGCTTTAATAATGTCCTCCATTTTGTCCCGGGGTGTAGGTTGGAAGCTGAACCTTGCCTCTGAGCATTGGCTGACGCCTCCTCTATGGGACTCCAAGGACACAGTGTTATTTCCACACTCACAAGTTTGGTGTCTGTCCCTTTAATTTTTAAATGGAAAGTTTTCCTCTTGCTGCAACTTCAGTGTGTGTGGGTGCCCGCTTTCTCCACCAAATTGTGACACAGTCAGATTAGGGGTTCCTCTCCTGGGTAGAGGACTCCTTCCTTACACACACAGCAGCTGGGAAACAGTACGCCAGACTGGATTCAAGTACAAGCTGGACGGTGCCAGTCTTTATTGTGCAAAACAGAAATAACATAAAGAAATCATAAACGTAAATCCTAGCCCTGGCTGGGCTTCTAACTTCACAGGTAGTTCCCTCACTACAAGAACCTGGCAGGGCCTAATGCCCTCACCAGCAACAAGGCACAGCACAGTACTCACAAATAGGTTTTCCAAGTGTCTCTGAGCAAACTCCCTGCCTGCTCTCCCAGGTGAGACAATCAGCCCTAAACACACTAGGCTTATATTGGCCACTCTTAGGTGAAAAACTAACAAGCCTGTTACCAGGCTGCGAGAACCAAAACCTGGAGTGGCCGTGGGTGGAGCCCTCCCTCTCCTCTCACCCATAACTCCCAGGTCCCAAACCGGCTTTTCAAAAAGCCGAAACTCAAGCCTGCTATACTGCAGACTTTCTCCTGGGGGTTTAAAACACATAAGACAGGAATCTGAGACAAATGTACCTGCCACAGACCACTTTACCAATGATCCTATCACAATATATATATATATATATATATGTGTGTGTGCACGCATTGTGGCTACCCATGTGATCATTTAAGTGTGTGTATATGTATATATATATATATATATATATATACATACATTCACATATATATATCTAAACATATATATCCTCAAACTGGTTATTATTTATTTTACTTCCGTCTGAACTGAAAGAATGACAGACAATGGGGTTTTGTCCTGTTCATAGATGGAGCAAGCTTTGGCAAACAATCTGAAAATTTTAACAAAAGATTCTCCTAATACAACTGTTAGTTCTATTTAACTACATCAGCATTGGATACAAGGCCTACATTTGTTAACAATAGCTACACGTCTTGCAATTGTTTATAAATCCACATTCAGGACACTTCAATTGTGCATATCAGTGTCTGGGTTACATTTCAATTGCCACAGACATACTGTGTATATATTTGAAGTAAACACTCACAGTATCTTTGTATATTCTAGATTATTTGTCACAGACATGTCTACAAGACTAGTCTGTCATCACTGAATATATGAAGTCTTCAAATATATATATATTTATGTGTATCCATGTGTATGGGGTATGATAGGGTTTTAAACAGTATGCAGTGGTAATGTGATCACACAATGCTAATAATAGCATATTAGCATCACACACCAAGGTTTCATGCTGACAACGCAAGATGGCGTCACCAGAGGCAACCTAAAATTGCGTTGTGCAGATTCTAATTTTACAATTTAGGTCTCAGCCAACCATCCGACTTCGACAGTAGTCTGCCTGTAAATAACAATATTAACAATTATTTTACTATTACCCATGTACTGAAAGCAATGGGGTTTTTCTTAACTAGTCTGTTTGTCTGCTGTTACTCTGACTTAAATTGCCTGTATTGGCCTGAGGCCTGTGATTTCTGATTTTCTGGTTGTAGAAGTGTGTTGGTAATATATTATGTTTTTTTCTACTAGGCTTATACTTTCAGACTATTAAGTTTTTATTACTGAAAACATTCTATAGGGCCAAATAGTTTATTAAAATGCTATCCTATCCTATATGCCACTGCTGTGCCACTATGTTTCATAGATGTGTTATATTCTTTTAAACTGCCATGTGTTTGTGGCGCTGCTCTCTCTTTTAGTCTTTTAGTTTAGCCAACCAGCTCACTGCAGCCTTTGCCAATATTGGTGAAAACAATATTGTAAACTGTGAGGTGGTCAAAATTGACTGGAAATAAATGTTATTGATGTTAATAATACTGTAGGAACAAAATAGGCCCAATTTATATGATTTTACCTTTTTTATAGCAATTTTTCAAGAAATCCAAAACTAAAACATTTGGGGGTGTTTTACCAATATTAAAACATGACAAAGATTTTAAACCAAAACACAGGGGTCTGCACACATCTCTATACAAAGCTGGCAGAAGAGGCAGAAGAAAAGATGAATAGAGTGATGTATGTCAAAGAAAGAAAAGGAAAGAACGTAGGCCCTCATTCAGAGCCGTACGCTCTGAGCAGAGTGCACGCTCTGAATGAAGGCCGGCCTCCATGAAAACGGAGCGTCCTCCTGGACGCTCGTATAGCTGTGGGTCACCACCCACAGGCTATACGAGCGTGCAGTTTGATGGCCGCGATGGTCATGACCATCGCAACCATTGAAACTGCAAGCCGGAGCCTGCGGTTGAGGTTTTCAACCACAAGCTCCAGAGTAATTTTGGCTCTATCAGAGCCAAAATCACTCCCACTGACATCACTAGTGATGTCAGTGGGCCGGCTTCTGATGGGAGGCGTTCCCGTGGGAACGCCCCCGTCAGGGTGGCAAGCCCCCGGCACGCCTACCAAAGGGGGCGTGCTGTCAATCAAGATCGACAGCATGCCCCCTTTGATCAGACACAAAGGACTTTCCTTCGCTCGTCGCATCTGGTGCATGCGCACGACGGAGCTCCCTCCGTCGTGCGCATGCTCAGTCCAGAACATCGACCCACTTGCGAGCGGACAGCCGCTCACGAGTGGGTCTGAATCAGGCCCGTTATTTGCAGTGGTGTGTCTATCATTGTGGTGAACACAAGCAATGGAGCATGCAGCATTGCCCCAATCCAAAAAGTCCTGACTATAGATACAATTGACAGTGATGTTGGTATCACTTAAGCCAATGGATTTCATTGTTATACTAGTGTTAAACTATAGTAAAATCAAGTATTATAATGCAAGCAAAACAAGAGTCAAGCATATTCACTATCTTTAACCACTTGCCTGGCATGGTCACATCAGATGTGACCAGTCAGAAATGCCCAGTGAGCGGCTGGCAGAAGACAGTTTTCTGGCAGCCGCCACCTACCGGCCCCTCTGCATCATTGGATAACCCCCCAGTGTCTGTCGATCACTGCTGATTGCAGTAATTCAGCATCCAAGCGGCACCTCCCTACCGGCAGCTGCTCCACTCTGTCAGTCAGCACACCATTCCTGTGCATACCCAGTGGCTATAGAGTGAAGCAGCTGCCAAGGAAGAGTGCCCTGCCAGCACCCACCCCACATACGATTACCCAGCAGCTGCACTGTGAAGCTGCTGCCAGGGAAGTGAGGATGATCAGTGCCCTCTCCCCAGTGTGTACCCGGTGGCTACACTATGAAGCAGATGCTGGGGAAGAAACCCCAGCCAGCACCCACTCCCTTGTGAGTACCCCTCCCTCCCCTGTAATTAGTCACCTGGGAAGTGAAGGCCAATGTGCGCCTGCCTCACTGTAATTACCTGGCAGCTGCAGAGAGAAGCAGCCACCAGGTAATGATGCCAATCAGCACCTGCCCCCATGTGAATATCGAGTGAAAGCAGCTGCAGGGACATATTAGGTATGGCCATTGAGCATTGACCATCAATATTAAACACTGATAGTTAATTGACGATGGCTAACAGTTTTCCCATTGATGGCAGAGAGCCAATGGTTCTACACCATTAATGGATAAGCGGAAGCCAATGATTTTTTTTGTTGTTGGATGGAGCTTAGCCTTGCTCCCAACAGCCTCTAAATTGCCCCTGCAATTTTGCTTGGCTCACCCTGCCCCCAATAGCGGTGGCCATCGAGAGGTGCAACCAATCGATGGTTCACCATATATGGTTTTTGTGCCATCAATGGCAATCACTGATGGATCCATCGATGGTAACCATCGATGGACAACCCACCAATGGCCTTCCCTAGGGCATATATAGCAGTGTCCTGGCTGTCCGCAATAGTATTGATTATCAATACTTATTGATTTTGACATATCAGAAAAAACTATTTTTGTTTTTTTAAGAAAGTTAATGCGGAGTATACAAGAGACAGCCCTCAACCATCAATGGTGTGTTACCATCGATAGCATGTTCCTGATGGCAAGCACTGATGCTGCCCCATCAATGGCAGCACCAGATGTTAACAAACATTGGTGGTGCAGGCCTGATGATCGTGCTCTGCACATGTGCAAAACCCAACCATCGATGGCTGCATCATCAATGGTTTTCCATCGATGGCTATCACTACAGCAGATACCATACAAAATTGCTATTTTTATGATATACTGTCTTTAAAAAAAATTGTTTTCATAAAATCGTGTTTGATAAGTTTTAAATACATGACTCAATTCAATCATAAAAAAAACCAACAATTTTGAAGCGATTTTTGGGAAAAAAATTTCAGTTAAATGGTTAACTTATCAGAAACATATTGCACTACATTTAGAAATGACACATTGATAATATAATAAATTATTAATTTTTTAAGGTTTTATATCTTCCTTTTTACTCTTTCAATTTGTAGAGCAAGAAGCTTTATGATTTACATTAGGAAAATTATATTTTGACTTGAGATGTCAAAGAGCTGTAGATTTAACAATATAGACTAATTACTGCCAACAAGAGCCCTGCTCATGAGTCTTTTTAAAATTCATGATTCCTATATATTGCAGGCAGTGTAAAAGAAAGTTGGGTTTTAGAAATAGGAATTGCTCCTGTACTAATGTGATAAGAGGAAAATAATGAAAACATACATATTGGAAATTTTCAAAGAATTGTATTTCCACTGTATCACAGCCTTGTTAATATGATATGAAAGCCATTATTGAATTTTTGATTCAATTTCAAGCAGAGGGAGGAATGCTAATACATGGTGAACATGAAATGAAAACTTCACGGGTTTTCAAACGTCTCTGATGTGTCTATGTGCTTTATTTCAATTATGGGCAATTATAGTTTAATTGAACAGATAATTAGCATGTAAAATATTAGCAGCAGAGAAAGGAAATTAGTATAAGTTATATGTTAAAGGAGTTGTCCAGGCTGGAACTCATAATATTTACCTTTTTGTGATATTTCAGAGCAGTGAGCAATAATCACATTTAATGCTCACATTGAACTGGTTTGGTATTTCAAATAATCTGGGATGGGAGAAGCAAATTAAACACAGCACCTGATTGGGCTGTAGCCACCTCCATCCAGTACAATTCTTTACCTGCTACAAATCTCTCCTCTAGTAGCTTTAATCCTTAAAATAACCATGTCTTAGCATTTAAATCAGTCTATTCTTTAAAAAACACAGCACTGTTTTTTTCAGTAACACTTCAAGTGGTTGAGACTTAAATCCTAATACTATAATAGGGAAGTAATTATTAAGGGAAAATTGTCCAAAGGTAGACAGCCCAGGTACCATCTGCATGATGGTATTATTTAATGTAAAAGATAAACTATTGCCCCTTTTACCCCAGAGCTAAAACCCAAGTTATTACAGGGTTAACCCAGGTAGCTCCTTGGTGTAAAAGGGGAAAGGGTTGATTTGCTGGGTCGAGTGACCCGGCAATCCAACCCAGGTAGCTAACACAGTAATAACCTGTGAAACCCTGCAGTGTAAATGGTGCGATCCGGGTCAGGGTGACCTGAATCGTGCCGCATGCCTACCGATTGGCCAGCTTCAGTGGCGCTTGGAGATGGCCAGAAAAAACGGATCTCTGCAGACCCGGCTCCGGTGTGAATGGCGCCGACTCGGGAATATCCTGGGTCAGCGCCGGGAAAATTCCGGGTCTGATCCGGATTGGTACCCTGTTCCAACCTCTGGGTCAGACCCGGAATTTTCGGTATAAATGTGGTATATTAGAGCTCTTGATCTCATCATATAAATTTTCAATTGCATACAAAATTACAGGATTATGCTGGGTAAACACTATATGATATGTCATCTGATCCAGCGAATTGGAGCAAAATATCAGGCACATCATCTAGTGTGTACCCACTATGTTGCTGATGATACACGCTCCCACGCTTCGTCAGTGACATCCTCCATTGGCCCACATCACTATATGGACTGATAGGAATAACATTATATCAACCAAGATGCTACATTAGAATTTAATTCTGCATTTTTAAGGGATTTAACACATATGCACTTTGACCTGGTAGAGATTTACAGCCATGCTATTTAAGAAGAGAGCTGCCCACTTCTGTCACATGCCCTGAGGAAGTGCATTGCTCGATACATGTTGGTCTGTGACAGAAGGACCCCCTCTCCTAGAAAGGTGAATGTGGAAGCAGAACCAGACATTCGTGACAGAGGTAGTTTAGCTGAAGGTTCCGGAGCCTACAACTCTTTTTTACCGAAAAGGTAAAAACTTATTTATTTACTGCGCATAGTGGTATAAAGTAATCCCATTAAATCTCAATAGATATATCAGTGTTTGCTTTCTATTTAGACACAAGAGGATTGTATGTAATTGTGCAAAATGAGTTTAATCACATAAACATCTAGACAATATATAAAACGTATAATACTAAATCACAATAAGTTTAGCAGCATACTTCATAGGAAACAATATTATCCCTGGTATAATAAAAGTACCATATATAATTGGAATTGGATATGGAGCATTGCATACAGAGCTAATAGATTAGCATTTCTGTGTGAAAGCAATCAGTGTCCAAAACTCATTAATGCTTAGTTGATACAAATGAATCTGTTGAACGTATGGTTTGAAAGCAAGTACCAATTTGTTGCAATTCCAATGTTCTCATATATGAACCACAGAATAAACCTGTAAAAATGCAATCCACAGCTGTTAGTGATTGAACTGGTGTCCCAGTTTCAATCCCACTGGTCCTGCAGCTTGAGTATTAAATATTATATTACCTCTGTCCAATTGAGCAGATAGTTCCACCTTTTAATGTCCCCAACTCACTGTATAAGCATGGCCACACAGAAAGGTCCAGGACCGAATACTTTCATCAGTATGAGGTGGTAGATATCTGAAAGTGGCCAGGGGTGAATGCTGTGTGTGATAATAGGTGGCTGCTGCTGTTAGCAATCCTATGGACCGGATGGTGGTGTTCGTGCAGGAGCAGATATCAGACAGCAGTGGAAGGTAGCGATGTATGCAGCAAGTGAAAACTACTAATGTTGTCCTTCCCAGCCACTGGTAATCAAGCTCTTGAAAAGGCAATAGCCACTCTGACTTGTCTGAAGCAAGAAGGTAGCTGGAGGGTCCTAACTAGACCCTTTACTTGCAGCTGGTGCTATTTAATTAAACTATTTTATACACTATTAGCGCCCGGAAGTATAGTGACTAGATCAATCATTTATTCTTTTTTTACCATCTACATGCCTGGATACCACTGTTTTCTGGTCACATCTCCAATAAATTACCTGTGTGATAACTGCTTTATTTTTTAAATCTATTTGGAAACATACCTGTTTCATTTACTATTGTTCATATTTAATTGTATTTTATTGCACTATGTTGGGGCTTTATGCTTTATATTTTTCATATATGAAGTAGAGCAACATATGACTTGACACTTCCAATTGGAATGAGGAAGAGAAGACCATCAAAATAAGGGGAGTGTTTTATCTGATATTTTGGTTATACTAAAGTGTTTTAGTTCTCATTTTTAAAGGTGATTAGCACCGAAATTCCAGTCATCTTTCTGGTTGTCATATTCTGTTTGGGTTGTAAGGTGTTAACCCCGACTGGAAACAGGCAGCTTAGAATCCCTGCACCAAGATTTGTTGTCTTATCCTTTATTTTTTCATTTATTTTTTAGGGATGTCTACAAAAGAGCCCAAGGCCTGGTAGGAGGAGATCATATACCCGACGGGGTAGGGCAGGCCCAAAGGCAGAAGTTGTGGCAAAAAACCACCTCTACCACACAAAATTTAGTGGTCAATTTGTCTTCATATCCACTAGCTGACATGGAATTGTGTGTATTAAATAAAGAACTTTCATTTGTGCCCTCAGTCTCCTTTAACCCTTTACAGTGGAAGATTGAACAATATACGTTACAAAGACATTAAAAACTCAAGGAGTTTTTTGCAATAACATCATCAAATTGCAATCTTCAAATCCCTGAAATGACAATGCAATTGATCAAGTTGTTACCACTGTCAGCATTTGAACCTCAATCCTTTAATTCTACCATTAAGACCTTTATGAGGTTATTAAATACAGAGGTCTCTGATGAGGTGTTCAAATTTCCTAGAATAAGATCTAATTTGGGCCATGAAGAAACACAGGCACTCCAACAGTTGTGTATGCATTCTGACCTTATATTCCGCTGTGCAGATAAAGGGGGTGCCCTAGTTATACAGGACTTGACTGATTACAAACTACAGATCGATAAACAACTGAGTGACTTTGGTACTTATAAATTATTGTCAACTAATACATTTTGGTGGATGCTGTAAATTACAATGTGATCTCTGCCAAGTTATTGGATGCTTTACTCCACTGTACCCATTGGTGCCTATTTTTTATATAATCCCCAAGAGCCACAAATTTATGGTTGTCCCCCCTGGTTGCCCAATTATAGTGGCTAGAGGCTCTTTGTTACAACCAGCCTCTGTCTATTTGGATTCCCTAAAGCAACCTTGTATCAAGACACACCCACGATAATTGTTGGACACATCTACCCTGTTGAGAAAATTACATGAATTACCTCTACTTAGTGAGGAAATTTGGCATTGTAGTATAGATGTTTGTAGCCTCTAATACTATAATTTCACATGAAGTTGGAATGGCTGCCACTAGGAATCATTTAATGCATTATGCAGATTATGTGTGTTCCAATCTCCAACTTGTGATGGACTTATTACATCTGATACTCACAAAAAAATGATTTCTTTATGATGGTAAATTTTAGTTGTGCGATGGGGTCAAATGCAGCCCCATCGTACGCCAACATCTTTATGTTTATGATTGAAAATGAGATATTTTTCTCTAATCCTACGGTGGCGAGAAGGATTGTATTTTATACTCATTATATAGATGATCTCCTTATCTTCTGGAGGGGACCTAAGGAAGCTCTGATTAGAGTTATCACTTAACATAATATGAGTAATAGTTCAGTTAAACTTACTTTTATCGTTAGTGACTCGCAGATCAATTATCTTGATGTGTTGATCTCGATTAACAAGGGTAAGATATCTAGCATTCTATTTATGAAGAGCACTGATTGAAATAATCTATTGCATAATGATAGTTGTCACCCGAAACCACTGAAACGGGATTTGCCATCTTCACAAATTTTGTGAGTTAGACGCATCACGTCCAATCCCATCTCAGCAGAAAAACAGATGGATTCTATGATCCTGAGATTTATTGAGAGAGGTTATCATACCCATAATTTAGAATGTAGCAAACAAAAAATTTTGAGTTTAACTAGAGAAGAGATACTATATAGGGAGAATAAGAATGATAAACCTGCTGCTCTCCTTTGGAAAAATTACTATTGTAATGCCAGTACTAAAATTAACTTCTAAAAATCTATGGCATACTGTATGATTCAATCAGATAATGAGCTAAATCTATCCAAGGATCATGCCTTGCTATACACAGGGCCGTAATCTATGTGACATCCTTGTAAAAACTGAGATTATGCTGCTTAATAAGTCATTGTGCCCTAGTAATCTGTATAAAAGATTGTGCCCTAGTAATCTGTATAAAAGATTGGGTTGCATTAGATGCACTTGTATGACTTGCCGCTATCTAATAGCGGGTGATACAATTTACCTGAATGCAGATGGTAAAAGGTATCAAATTAGGCACACCCTTACATGTAATAGGTCCTTTGTAGTGTACCAAATTGTATGTCCTTGCAGACTGACTTACTGTACATAGGTAAGACTGAAAGAACTTTTAAAGAAAGAATGGCCCTTCATCAGTTGGCCATTCAGGCTGCCCTTAATGTAGGCATGAGTGACCAACCAGTGGCAAGGCATTTTGCTTGGGCACCTCACCAATTAGCATCTTTACACTACCGAATGATCGATTATATTCCACCTTATATTAGGGGTGGCAATAAGTCCCCTAAATTGATATAATGCTGGATCCATCGTTTGGGGACCATTGCACCCAAGGGGCTTAATGAACAGCATGGTCTTAACTGTTTTATTTGATTATTTCTGTTGAGATTTATGATGCATTATACTCATTTCATGATTGACATTGGGATTTAGATAGGTGGTGTGTTATACTTTACTGCACAATGTATGATATATGTTATGACAATATTGTTTTTCTGTAATTGACTACTAATAGAGTGCTTCTGTCTGATCACGCTAATCTATGCCTGTATATGGATCGATTGTTTCGCTGCATTAATTGGTTGTTTTAATTATGTACCGATTACCTAGCTATATTAATCGGCTGTTCTATTTATATATCATGTGCATTTTTATTTTAAGATTGAGTTTATATATTCGATTGTGGATTAGCATTAGTGCATTGCTGGAATCTATATATTTTTCCTGAATATAGGTATTTGTATTTGTTTATTAGTTGCTATGGTGATTGGGAGCACAGCAGCGTCATCAGTCAGGGTGGAGAATGTGACCACCTGGATGATGACATGTATGTACAGTGCTGCCTGGTGGGGGAGTGGTCCCACTCCAGGCTCAGCATGCTGCTACTGGGTGATGGTGTAGATATAAGGTTTTTTTTCTGTAGTCCTGATGACAAAAATGTTGACTGTACTATATCACTGCCTTGGAGTCTCTGTCCATATCAGGAGTGCCACCCACATGTAAGACTGTTCTAATACCTTGGGTGGGCACCCGGTCAAGCAATTATTTTATAGGGAGTGCCAGACCTTGCTTATATTATATATACAGATGAGCACAGCTAGTTTGTTGCTCATAGCGCGCCATTCAGGCCTCCTGCGTCGTGCCATAGAACGTAACATGATGGCTGTACTGTGGTGTACCGTGGTATTCTACAAGAAAAGATAAGCCATGACATTTAATACACTGCTTAACCTCTAGGTGGCGAGTGCTCCACTGATAAAATATGTACTGCGATGGAATGTTGAGAGAAATGCAGTAGATTTCTTAAAAGTTTTAAAAGTACTTAAAAGTATGGAACCTGAAATGATCACTCTTTATGAAAAACTTGCCCCCTGTTATGTGTACAATACAATGTCTACTGTATAGCAGAAATTCCAGGTGGTGAGATGTCGAGAGAAATGTTTTGAGTCCAAGGTCACAGGAGTGCTGTGTGACTCAGTAATGCTGAGTGTCTTTTACCCTAAATTATCTTATTAGCAAAAGCAGTTTCTGTTGATTAAAATGATATGCAGCATGCCTATGTTCTGTGAGTGTGGGTGTATGTGCAAGTAAATCACTAAGTTACAGTGTTACAGTCACTGATACTATAATATAGTGTTTCGTGTGCAGATACACCCGCTCTGGCTCACAGAACATGCTGCATATCATTTTAATCAGCAGAAGCTGCTTGTGCTATCAATTCGATAAGCTGTATGATTCAGATGCATTTGGAAGTAAAAAGTTGCATAAAAGACGCTCACACTACCGAGTCACACCATGGCATGGCGAGACTAGAAGGCCTGTTTATCGTGCAAGGAGGCTGGATGTATGACGACCCATCTGTATATGTCAAACGTGAATAAAAATGAGTGTGTTACCAGGCGCCTATGTGTATATCTTATGCTGCACTCCTATCCGCAAAAAAAGTTATACCCTATTATAACTCAAACAACTGGAACATAAACAAAAAAAAAAAATTTGCAGACTAGAATGCGCTGATATAAACAAAAAAGTGAGTTTCATATGTCATCAAAATACTTCCCTTAATAATATGGTCTGGATCATTCACGTCTCTGAATCCTTCTTCCTCCCTTATAAGTCCAGTGCCATAAAAAACATAATCAAAGGGATAGGGACCATAGTGTAGTATGTTTTAAACACGACAATTTTAATAAGAACATACAACAATGGTTCGTAACAGAATCCAAACATCAAACAGAAAAAATATTCTTCTTTAAAAAATATATGAACTCCAGTTCATCTATATCATAAAAGTGCAGGTTTATAAGGTGGGTAATTACCGGGTTTCCCCTTGCATGCACATTTGCCTTGAGGAAGAGAGCAGTGACTCTTGAAACGCGTTGGCCTGTGGTGCAGACTGAAAGGTTTGAAGGGTGGATATTCCAGGGATTACCCCGACCATAAAGGTATCAAATTGGAGCTTCCGGAGGCCACCAGATTGAGACTTTATTTGCCTGCATGCAAGGGGAAACCTTGCTTTATAAATATGCCCCTGACCCAGGGCCATAACATGGCAATAATGCATCCTGGCCCAGCCCCACACATGTGATGTCACAATGACATGGTGAGGGGGTGGGGCCACCAGGATCAAGAAAAAGTGGAGCCTGGAGTATTCTAAGTATGTGCTGAGCAGTTCTTTTCTCACTTTCTAGGCTGCAAGGTGCCATTCCAGATGCACATGTCTGCCCACATTCAAATATGTACCCAATTTATGGTTTTACACCTGTTTCTTCCATATGCCTGCCAGACTTACCTGCTAGTTGCTCGGGTTTACTTATGTTAAGTGCTTATTACATGGTTGATGAAACACAACTTAGTTCAGCACATCAGCACCTGCTCTGAGCTGCTGATAGTACTTAAAAGCTAGTTTGCCCCAGTAAATGGCATGGAGGATATCAGCAAGCTGTTCATCGCCACTGTGTTTTCATGTGCATACACAATAGCTGCTTTTTTACACCTTGTCAGTTTGTTAATGAAAGAAAAGCCATGCAAGATTGAAGTATGCGAGGTGGCATTGATATTGGGGCAATCTTGACTGAAACCCACTGTTTTTCAGTGGCATGGGACGCTGTCATTTAGAATGGTCTGACTCTCTTTTCATTGATGTCTGAACCAGTTCTTCCTCAGTTTTGTGCACTGGGCAGTAGCAAATGTAGCATTACACTGGTAATAGTGTGGGCTTACTAAATCTAATTAGCCCCAAAATTTTAATAAACTGAATCTAGATACCTACAGATGTGTCTGTGCTGCAGTCATGCCAAAAAGTGCACCAGGTCCCGTGAGACTCGGCTAGCACCGGGCTATTTCAAATTAATAAGCACAGTCTGTTGGTGTATCCTAGTCACATTGCATTGCAACTTAGATGTATTTTTTGTCACAAAGTCGCATGATACTAGCAGAATTGCAGGGACCTGGCAGCTTACTCACACCACACAAGTCACACTGTGTGGCACATTGAAGTTAGATATATGAGGACACATCTTTAGAGGTGGAATTAATACATCTATTCTTGATTCAGAATCCATTTTAAACTAACCATATTACAGGATTATATTATAGGTGCAGATCAACTAAACTGTCTCTAATGCACTACTATGATGTCAAGTAAATACAGTGTACTTAAAAATGGTGTCCAAAAAATTATGCTGATGTGTGCATGCTGATTTGTAAGTATCTCAAGATGCATCCAACTCAAAAATAGTTGTATGTGTTGCAGACATATGTCAGGTATCACAGGCATATATGGTTATGCTGATAGAGAGATGTGGCTCGACAGTGGGTCTGATTCTGATGTGGACAGTATTGCACAGCCGCAGTCAAGCAGCTGTGCTATACCATACAACTAAAGTGCAAATGCAGAAGGAGGCATCTGTAGGAAAAAGATACCTCCTGCATGCATATGCCATTTGAGTGCTGCGTCCAAAGATGTATCATCGGATTACCATCTTGACCGATGGTCGCAGTCCTCGGCCAGTCTGCGCAAGTCGAAGCTTACTCAGACTGGCCTGCAGAACTGGTCATCTGGGTCCAGGAAGTCTGCGTTGTGGCACAGCACAGCTACATTTGATAGCAACATGCCCCCGATTTGTAGAATGGTCCATCCCCATGAGTTCAATCACATAGGACCCTTCTGCGCATGCTCAGACCGGGTCCAGCACAAGTGCAGATTCCCAAACATCTGATTTGTATGTAAACCCTCAGTTTGTATAAAACTCCAAATCAGGCTCTGTGTCAGGACTAAATACTAAGGTCACAGTTGAATTTTCCATATAAAATGTAATGAAACACAACTGTGAGGGGGAAAACATGGCTGTAATTGAAGAAATGGGGGCAGATTCTAAATTACACAGCTTGTCTTCACAAATGTAAATCACACATTTTTGCATACAGTGCATGTGCATAAGTAAATGTACACTTTTTTTGCGTATGTCTGTCCTATTCTGAGTTGGAAGCAACTTGGCCAGATCTGTGATAATGTTGAACTAAGCATAGGTAAAGCGACTTGTGGGAGTATAATGAGAATGTATCTAATGCTCCATGTGATTCTGATTCATGCTTACAGAGGAGGGAATCCCGTTTCTTTTAGATCTCTTGCACCTAGCCTGGGAGTGGTGCAAGTTCAGATACTAATATGATAGTTGTGGTGGCTGATGTAAAATCATTGCCACTTGCACATGCATGATCCCCCTGTTGAATGGATACTTGCATTAGCATAAAGTATTATAACAGGCTTCCATGGCTGCCCACAATTACAGCTACTTTGCGTGCAACTCAGAATAAGCCCCTGATGAGGAGATATAATTATGTATACCCTAAAAGTGAAGATGTCGGAAGTGTGGCCAATGTTGGAGTATAGTGCATAAAAATGTTGAAAGGTATTTTAAAAAAATAAGTATTTTTTGCTAATACTGAAAAATGATCGAGAAAGAAATAAAACCTGTGCAATTTTACAAACCCATTACATAAAAAGTATCTGCAGATCAGGCATTGGATACATATACTACACAATGTTTGAAAAAAAAATAACAAAGTAACAAAGACAAAAAGTTACACATGCAGTATAAGTATCCAAGTAATTAATTTTGAGGATATATAGCAACCCATTTTTTATTTAATCATTTTGTTGGGTTTGGAAAGGGTTAATAATTTAGCCTACTAGAGGTTTTGTCAGTTAGGTGTCAGTTAATTTAGGTAGCCTATCAGGTTTGTTTAGAGGTTGTGTTTAGTAATCCATATAAATAGTCTGGACGAGGTTTAATTTCCTCTTGCAAGCTTTTTGATCATAGGACCAGTGCTGGATAAGTGTCATTACCTTTGTCAAAATTATGCATTTCATTATGTCTGCCTTTTTGCTTTCTATAGTTCTTCTCTCTATCCTCTTATTTTTGATCTGCCTTTGTCTTTTCTTCATTTCCTCTTAAGCTGTTTTTACTTTCAACTTACTGCCAACCCATAGTCCCCTTCTCCTCAGTATTTCTTCTTCCCCGTCTCTCTTATTTTAAGTGGGCTTTATATCAAGTTAGATCCTCTGAACCTTTTACTTATCATCATTGGTTCTGTGGTATGAACATCTTTGCAGACTGTTACTTGGACATTTTGCCTGGGGAGTATATGAATGTGTTTAAATATATGAACATGGTTCATGCCAAATGCTTGTTGGCCAAAGATTCTTTTTGGTCACAATTCGATGAGGCATTTTTAGGGTGATGCGGGAAGGGCAGTGGTTCTTCAATTTTGGTTTAAAAAATTTTGAAGTATGGTTGAAATGTCACTCACCAATCTTGGTCAGTGTTAGAATTTGTGCCAGGTCAAAAACAACTCTTTCTGGCTCATCTTGGATTCTCCAGTGCTGGGCGGGAGAAGTACTATGCATCTAACTGTGCAGAGTGTAACAAGGAAGCAGGCTGTAGATACCAGCATACCTGTATGTTCTCCAAAAGCAGTCAAGGACTGCAATCATCTTGGAGGTCCATCAGTGGGATGAGGCAAACAGTGGGGAGGTGCTAAATGAGGCTACCTCCCCTATTAATTGTGACATTTTTCAGTATTGGTTAGGTTGTTATCCTGTCATGGAAGAGGAAGCTTTTTTATTACAGGGTTTTAGGGGGGGGATTTTGTTTCTCTTTGTCACATCAGGTTTGCATCGTTGCTAAGCGGAATTTGAAATTGGCACATGTTGAAATTGTTAAGGGTAAGGTGTAGGCAGAAGTCATACTTGGGCACAAGTGTGGTCCTTTCCTTTCCCCTCCTTATGAGGGTTTATGCTTTTCTCCATTAGGAATGGTGCTAAAATAGGATCTGTGTAAGTTTCGGTTGATACAACATCTGTCTAAAATGATGGGGGAGACCTCAATGAATGAAATGCCACATCGTTTATCAATCTTTTGAGCAGAATCTATTTATTGTCCAGGGATTCAGAAGATGGGCATTATTGGGTTAAGTGTATATTGAGTCTGCCTTTTGCCCTCTGCCCTGCATCATTATGTCTTTAAATACATGTGTTTTAAGCCCAGGAACCTATTAAGTGTCTGCCAATGAGTTGTTCAATCTCTTGTGCCTTCTTGGTGTGTTTTAATTAATTTTTGCAATAGTGCATTCAGGCAGGTACATGCCAGTTAGGTTTTGCCCAATACCCTGATGAATTTCTGTTTGTAGGGCTGGCAGATAGCATGGTGTATAAAGAGTTACTGTTCTTGGTCCCAAATATTTTTCTGTTATGGGCATTCTCATTGCTCAGAGGAAGATGGAGAGATCCATAACTAAGTTGTCCTATTTGGGTATCAAGCATGATTTATTGTTAGGCCCTTGCTGTTTGCCTTTGTATAAGGTCCATTACTTGAATGGTTTGCTGGAGACTTTTGTTTTGGGGAAGAAGGTTTAAAACAGTTGCAGTCGATATTGGGTCTGCTTAATTTTGTGTATCCTGTTATTTCTATGGGTAGGGTTTTTTGTGATCGGTTAGAAAGACCCACGTTCTGAGTTAAGGATCTTTGCTATTTGATTTTCATTTCCATGGACTTAAAGGATGATTTGCCTGTTTGGTCAGCTTTCTTACACAAATTTAACAGGCTTTGGATATGGCTGCCTCAGCCAGTGGCCAACTCCGAACATCAGTTATTTATGGATACTTCAAGTTTCAATTTTGGCGCTTTTTTCGAAGGTGAATGGTGCACTAAGTCTTGACTTGAATCTTGGGGGTTGATGGTTTAACCACAACTTTGCTGCTGTTGGAGCTTTTTCCAATTGTGGTGGTGGGTGAACTATGGGCATACAGGCTTAGCAACTGGCAGATTGTTATTTGGTTGACTTACAATAGGTGTCATGCATGCTATCAATAATCAGTGGGGGGATCTGCTCCTGGTTTGAGGCATTTATTTAAGGCTCAACAGTTTCCGGGAGTTGAAAATTAGATTGCAAATGCTTTGTCACATTTTCAGTTGGTTAGGTTCAGGTCACTTGCACTCTTTGCTAGTTTATATAGCTTACCTTATCCTGTTGGAGTTCATTTGGAGGTTTACATGACCTAGACCTTTCAAAACCAGCAATGTCAGCTGCTTTGTGAGGTTATTTTTTTGTGATTGCATGGTTTGGATGACCCAACCAATCTTTCTTGCTTTCCAATGCATTGAAGGGTTTGGGGCAAGAATAATTGGGTCCTGGTGATTCCCACAGGGCTATTGATCTGAGCTTTCTATAAGATTTGATTATTGTGGTTTCTGGGGTTACTTTAGGTGAGTACAAAGTGTCACTTTTTAGTTTGGCATTCTCACTGGCCTTTTGGGGACATTGAGATTGAGAGAGTTAGTGGCTGTTAATAAAAGTTTCCTCGGGTCTGCTTTTTATTAATGTTGTTGTTAAATTGGATTCAATTTTGTGTAAAAATCCTTATGTTTAAGACTGATCAGTTAGCTAGAGAGCAGTGGATTTCTATTCAAGCACATTCTGATCAGATAGTCCTGCAGTTTCGGCTGAGTGCTTTGGCAAGCTGCAGCTGAAGGGGGGTCAATGGCTTATCCTTGTTGACCTTTCATCACTGTCCAAGTTTCAATTTACAAGCGTGTTTCATAAGTTCTCAGTTGCATTAGGTTTGGCAGTGGATCAATATGGCACTCATTCATTTAGGGTAGGTATGGTGACTTGCATTGACTCCATAAAGCAGATAGATCAGTGGACGTTGTCAACTTAAAATAGTTATTTATGGGGGGATTAGTTGAATAGTTAGTTGAACTTCCTGCAAGTATGTTTGGAAACCCAAAGGCCTTATGCATCGCATCTACCACTTTTGGGGTATGAAGTCCATTCCAATTTTTGCACTCAAAGAGGTTTTAATGATTTTACTTTCATCTGGATTGCTCAACATCTGTTTCATAACAGCCCAGTAGAAATCATACTTACTGTAGGTTGTAAATTCTACCAGGTGCCATAACAGTGATATGAAACAGTAGCATCATAATAACATGGAACCCAGTGCTGCTAATGGTATATACTACTTTTATTAGTTCATTTGCCTCAGAATATTGTCTACATTTAACTCTGATTGGCCACCGAAGTTTAATTCAGGACAGGAAAAAATGTCCACAACAGATTTAGGACTCAGTGGAAGCAATGGTATTCTTAAGCAGTGAGAAAAGATAATTTACATATTCAGATGAAAAAATCTGACTGGTGAATAAGAAACATTAAAACTTCAAGGCATGACCTGATTGCTACACAGATAGGATAGTATTAATGGTATCAGATTGATAACCGGGTTTTAGTGATGTCATCTAGCCAATGAGTAGTAGGGAGGGGTGGGGTTTGAGATACTTAGTTAGATAGTGGCCTGCCTCAGGGTTATTTCTTCTGGAAAATTTTCAGGGAATAGTGCTGCCCTTTGGTCTTTAGTGAACTTGTTCATTTTTTTGTTTTATTTTCTTACAGTACCTTTTGTTTTCCTCCTTCTCTTCCTCACTCACTGTTTGCCTTTTCTCTACTTCTTTCTTTCCTCCTTTCTTTCCTGTAACTTCTCTCCCCACTCATTACCCTTTTCTCTTTATCTAACCTGTTATGAGGTCCCTCTTCAAGGCTGTGTTCCCAGGATCTTTGGGACTCTGTACCCAATACAAAAGTGTCCACTGCTCCCTTTCTGTTGCCTCTGTTGTCTGCATAATGACAGTGCACTCTGTGGGCCTGATTCAGAGCCGGACGCTATTTGCGCTCGCTCATTCAGAAAAAGGGGCCGGATATTTAAATAGAGCGCTCGATCTTTGCGGTCTGTTGACGCCTCTATGTCTGAATGAGCGAACGAAACATGCATTTGGCACGCCTGCGTTCGGATCATCACTCCCCGTTTTCATGCACCTTCCCCTGTTACCACCCGCAAACGCCTCATTCTGTCACTCAAATTAGCAGGCATTCACTATTTTGCGAGCACACAATTTCCGACAGCAATGACTGGTTCGCGCATGCGTATTATGACCCATACGCATGCGCAGTTGTGCGAACATCGCTCGGAGCGAACAAGCGGCCGCTTATGAGCAGCTCTGAATCAGACCCTGTGTCTCAAAAGGATGTAACCAGTCCCCCTCCCCACAGCTAGTTGGGTTTGACAGACATACACAGCCAGGTATGGTGATCCTTTTGGTGGCAGCACACACCATGGTTGTCACAGGAATACCTTTGTCATGGCCCACTCACAGGGCTCAGAGGAAAAGGTTCACATGGCAGTGCCCCTCTCGATTGGTGTGCTCACTGTACTGTGTTGCAGCATAATATCTCAGCAACCACAGCTCCTGAGACTTCTTTTGGAGTTCTGCCACTCCCACAAGTTATGAAATAGGAGGTGCTGTTACCAGATCAGCAGCAAGGTTGAGTCAGATGAATTGGTATAATCGCACCCTCCATTTTGGGTCCTCTCTCTGCATGGTGGTTAGCTAACTTTATGCCCCCTGCTGGGGGTATGTTTAACTGTTAACTTTACTTCTTCTAGAGTTTCCTCTGAGATTTGGACTGCACGCCTTGACTCCTTTATTAGACAAGCAACTGCCATTCTATTGTAAATTTTGAGAGGATCTTACATGTATCAGCTGCTAGGTTGTTGCCACTTGCCCTGTGTGTCAGGTTGCAGCCTAGGATTGGCCATTACTCACCTCAGCGCCTGCTTCGCCTGACCTCTCGAGCAGTCAGACGCCAGGTGCAGTGGCAAGTAATGCGCTGAGTTGCTCCCTGGTTCAAAAGTGACTGCACAGTCTAAACTAGAAAATAACATGAAAATCTGCTTTTCTTCATTAGGTTATATGTAAGAAGTGAAAGGGTTACAGGACTAAGCTTCGAAAATGCACAACACTATGTCAGGTTGCATTACTGAAGAAGCAGATGAACTCTCTGAGCTTGGTGTTTGGTGACTGGTGCTGCTGGCTGTAATGATATAAGACAGAAATTCATAAATATAAATTGTCATGAGCAATAGATTGCATTCTTCTCTAAAGAAAAGGCAAAAGAATACTAAAGTTACTGCTTAGCCACATTTATCTACTTTCTACATCTTAAATTGACATTTTACTGCTCTTTCACATTCATGGAAAATTGCAGGTTAAGATTTAATTCATGTTTCATAAATGTTCATTAAGTAGACATACTGTACATATTCAAAATAATAAGCACATTTAAATATATTTCTTAGGAATAAAGGATGCAATACATAGTATACTGATATATAACATAGTAAACTCATATATATGTAAACATAGCTGCTTATACACAGATATAGAACATTATATTACAGTTCTGCATAATAAACATTGAAAACTTTGAACCTACGGTTTAGTAGTCTAGAAGAAAAATATAAAATGCAGATATAAAAAACTAGTGTCAAATATAATCTACCAGTCACAAGGATCAAAAAGCTAAGTTAATATTGTAAATTCATAGTAACAAGTATTTATGTTTTCATAGGATAGAATAAAAAGGAAGAAAAAGAGGGAGAATAGAAGGGGAGAGTAGAGGGTAGAATAGAAGGGGGAGGGAGATTGTGCTCAGATGTAAATTCCGTAAAGGAAATTGTGATGCATCGTATGAGTTTGCTAAATGGAGGTGGGGAATGGATTGCACCAGATTATCAAGTAAGGTTGCGCAGTAGAGACCACAAAGTGTTTTCAGACTTTGATAATTTGTTCAGAGGTATTTGCAGGGAGATAATATAGGCATAAATCCTATTTGTTATGAAATTTGGCAACCGCTATTTAATATCATAGAGTGCGGTGTATCTTTCAAAGTATAATACTGAAAGTAGTTCCGATTTAACTATTGCAAGTGAGGAGTTGTTCAGATAGAGCCATTTCTGTAGAACAGCCTTTGTAGCTAGTGTAATTAGTATTAAAAGAAAGGGAATATATTTAGTAGGTTAGGCTGTGGCTGACCAGACACGAAGTTGGCTAGCAAAAAACACATCCCATGAGAAAGGTAAATCATAATGAAATGATGGAGTTTATATCAAAATGTTTTTTTGGAGCATTGCCAAACTTTTTTGTATAAATGTTGCATAACCAGCTTAGCATTTTGGAAGTATGACGAACTGTCCGATGTTATATGATGCCTTAGGGCTTGTGAGATGTAAGTTCTATTAGGAAGTTTTGAATGGATTTCTTTGTAGTCAATCATATGGTGATTGACATAGATGACAAAACACCACTGGGAAAAGTAAAAAATCATTGGACTAAGCTGTCCATAGTTCAGCCCATAAGTGCTAAATATTGGATGGTAACAAATCACTATATAAAAATCAGAATTTAAATTTGTTTGAGGTACAAAGTGTAAAGAGAGAAAGAATTGAGCAGTGTGTTGAAGGGTGACAGATGGTGCTGGGGGTTAGCTTGCCAAATATTAGTGTCTGGTCTGTAAATACAGAAAAGGTTGCATATTAGGTATATCATATTTAGCTTTAAGCTCCTGATACGAATAAAGCTGTCCTTCTGGGACACAAATATCACTGATTGCTGCAATTACTTTTTTTTCTCCAAGTGTTGTAGTAGGGAGGGATGGTGGAAAGTTGGGGTTGCCCCACAACAGTAAATATTTGGTAAATGAGGATCAGAGAACAATAGGGGTATTTAATATGGATCGAAAACTCAGTTTTTGCGATGTTTTCGCTCGGATGAAGTCATTTTCGCCGCTTTTACTTTTACACCGTATTCAATTTGTAAACTTTTCGCCGGTGCGAAAAGTATATTGCATTCGACCCTGCGAAAAAGTATCACCAAGGAATGGGTGGCGAAAAAAGTGCAGAATTGGGGTTTTGGGGTGCAACATTTCGGAAACCACCCGGCAACCTTCAGACAGTCCCCCAAAGGTAAACTGTGTCAAAAATAAAAAAAAAAAAACCTCAGAAGACCCCAAAAAAAGCACTTTCATTTTGGGGGTGAAAAAACTATTGGGGGGTACAAAGTTAAAAACTAGCGAACTACAATCTACGGGGGTCCCCAAGTATGCCCCAGGTTTTTTTTCATTGCAGGTGTTTGTAGCAGGTGGATTTTTCAAGTTTTTTAAAACTTCACTTTAGCAACTTTTAAATATGCTCACCCCCATTTTCAAGTACCCAAAATTTGCTGGGACTACTTATTTTCTGCAAAAAAAACCTTCTAAATACTATACTATACCTTCAGCAGGGCTAATCGGGGGTATCCAGAGTGATCCCACATGTCTGACCATCTTTTTGGGGGTGTTAGGGTGATTTCCCAAAAAATCAGCAAAGTTTTCGCTGATTTCACTGTCGCCGGGTGCCGTTTTCGATGAATTCAAATTGAATATGGGTATAAGCGGGGGCGCGCACGCTACTTTTTCGCCGGCAAAAGCTTCGATGTGCGGTGAAAACTTCGACACGCATAGACGGTGAAGTTTACATTTCAAATTGAATACCCCTTATAATTTGCTGGGACTACTTATTTTCTGCAAAGAAAACTTCTAAATACTATTCTTCACCACCTTCCCAAATCCCCACAATAGCAGCTATCGAGCCCGTTTAAAGACCCCAAAAACCTTCAGCAGGGCTAATCGGGGGTATCCAGAGTGATCCCCCATGTCAGACCATCTTTCTGGGGGTGGTAGGGTGATTTCCCCAAAAATCAGCGAAGTTTTCGCTGATTTCACTTTCGCCGGGTGCCGTTTTCGACGATTTCCGATTGAATACGGGTATAAGTGGGGGCACGTGATACTTTTTCGCTGGCAAAAGCTTCGATGTGCGGTGAAAACTTCGACATGCATAGACGGCGAAGTTTACGTTTCAAATTGAATACCCCTGCAAATGTTTATGTAATGTAATCCAGGATTTATAAATACCTCTAAATAAAATGTTATTTTTCAAACCTTTTGGGAGTTTACGTATCAGTATGAGAGACAAATAGCAGCATGTTGTCTGCAAATAATGATACAGGTTGAGTCTCCCATATCCAAATATTCCGAAATACAGAATATTTTTAACATAACTGAGAAAGTGAAACCTTTGCTTTCTGATGGTTCAATGTACACAAACTTTGTTTACAGTACAAAATAATTAAAATACAGTATAAGATAACATTCAGGCTGGGTGTATACGGTGTATATGAACCATAAATGAATTTCATGTATGTACACAAAATTTGTTTTCAATGCACAACATTTATTAAAAATATGGTATAAAATGACCTGCAGGCTGTATGTATAAGGTGTATATAAAACATAAATGCATTCTGTGTTTAGATTTGGGTCCCATTCCCAAGATATCTTATTATGGTATGCAAATATTCCAAAATACGGAATATTCTGATATCCAAAATATCCCTGGTCCCAAGTATTTTAGATATGGGAGACTCAACCTGTAATATGAATTGAACATCATCTACATATATGCCACGACAAGTGGTATTATGTAGCAGAGATACTGCTAGGGGTTCTAAGACTAGTGCAAATAATAATGGGGAAAGAGGGAAACCTTTAGAGATCCCTCTATGAATGGAGAACAAGGGAGATATAATTGTTAGCTATTGTTGATCTATCATAGTCTGGGATTGCTTCAACAACACCCAAAATATGTAGCAAATCAATGTGAAGGAATTTTTTTAAATCTGGACCTTTCAGACTTTTGTGTAATCGACTATTCTCAGGATATTTGTGCATGAACATTTTCCAGATTCCATTTACTTTGCTAAGTAACAAAGGAACACCTGTCCCTTCATTATTAATCAGTGCAATAATTTGATTACTCGCTGCTTCTATTATAGGGAATACTCAACCCATATAGGGACAAAACAAACCAAGATAGAAAGCGCTAGTAAGCAATATTTAATGGTCAAATATAGAATAAAATCACAAATAAAATAGTAAAATAAAACACCAGCCAGTATTTAAAAACAATTTATGCTATCATGATATTCTAAAAAGTCCCAGCATAGGAATTGGTTAACTTCTCAGGACTATTGACAGTCAGTTTTATGTATCATAAGGATTAGAAATTGTGTGATTAAAGTGAAGAACACTCTCCATTCATTCACTTAGTGATATTTTAATGTCCCTTCCTGGCCAGAGTTTAATATAACCTATTAACCTGGCCAGTATTTTATGTTACTATTTTAGTTAAGATTTTATTATATATTTGACCATTAAATATTGATTACTAGTGCTTTTTTGCTTGGTTTACTTTGTTAAGTAGTTGGTACTTGGATTTTTGTAGTGAGGTTACCTGTTGCTGTAGATCAAAGATGGCTTGCTTGTGCTCCCCAATTTTTGTTTCATTCCTCAAAACTTGCAAGTCAGTGGAAGTTGATTGGGCTTTGAAGACATTATTAGCCTCTGCAAACTGAGTCACTTGCTGTTGCATAATAGGAGCCATGAAAACTTTTATGGCTCTCATCATACATCAAGGGGAATGAATGACACTCTGATAAACTTGAGCTGGCTAATGAGGAAGCAAAACTAATGATAGGAGAGGCAGTAGGAGGTTGAGATAGTTAAATAGGCATCTCCATTTTTGTTGGGCCTGTTCCACTGGGCTTTACCTAGACTAGTTGTTTATCCATGCTCTGTGTGGTTATCAAGGAGGCAAATGAGTTTAATTTTCAGGTGTGTGAGTAATAGTCCTCAGGTCAGATGTTAGTATACAGGTGGATCTGGGGGTGTAGTAGGAAAAGGGTAGCCTTCTTGTATTTACCAAATCAAACTGTGCAATTAAAACAGAAACCCAGTGGTAAAACTAAAAATTACAATTTATTCCTTTATAATATTACAATGTATAGTCTCAAAAAGCAAATGTTAAAATGTCTCTTTATAGGTGTAAATAACCGATCTCCCAATTTCAAAGCGTAATTAATTTAAATTCCCTCTGAATTAATATGCACCTCTTTATTGATCCAAGAAGGGGTTAAATAATAGTAATGTGCTGAAGATTGAAAGCCAACTGCTTACGGTGAATAAATATTTTGGTAGCTGAGAAATGCGGATTCCTGCAGTCCTGACAAAAATAGAGCAATCAGAAACCAACACTTCCAAATAAAGACTGTCTTAAATGTTGCTTGGATACATAATAACTCTGTATCAATGATTGCAGTCTAATTCTTAGATACCTGCTGTGAATTGGTGTTATGACAGGAGTGATGGTAAAACGGCATATGCCGCACACTCACTGTCTTAGCACACAGCGGCTGCTGGTTGACATGCTATTCCTCCAAGCATCCCCAGATCCTGTGCGAGTGGCTCCCTTGCAGGTAAATGCACTTGTTCCAGAGTCAACTAGACTGGTTAGTCACAAAGTGGATGTAAAAGATGAGGCTGTATTAATACCAATGCCGGCAGGACTTGGTTCCCTGGTGTAAGTATAACAGGAGAAATGGAGTCCTTAATGTGTTTCATCATGCTCACATGACTTTCTCAGAAGGTGAGCCTTCTTGTATTGCTTACAATAAATGAGGAGGGAAAGCTCCACTATCTGAGCTCAGGTCATATTATGAAATAAGCTCCATGTAATAATGCTGTACAATCGAGCTAATAGGGTTTGACAACTGTTGTTCAGGGGAGAAAGCAGTCTTGGGGAGCAGGCAGTGTCAGGAGTCATATAGACACTGGAATCCATGGACTCCAAAATGGTCACTGACTGCCTCTTCTACATTGCTGAGAAGAGGGGTGTAAAAGCTGTCCTACAGCTGTCAGGGGCTTTTCTGTGGTACCATAGTGCAGGGGCAGAGGTCTATGCTATGCATTGCTTTGATTATTCATGTGTTAAGGGCTCTTAGTCAAAATAACTGTAGTCATTAAGGAGAAATCTAACAGTAGACCATGGTGCAACGTAGCTCTGGGTGACAAATTATCACTTTCTTTTGAAGGCTTTCTTGTACTAAACTAGACACCCAATTAGGGCCCAATTCAGCATAGTGTCTATCTTCTGTAGCTAGCAGTGTCTTTGATGATTCGGATATTATCAGGGATGCAATCAAGGTGTATAGGGGGTACACTTGTAAGGGGCTCATGCCAGTTAGTGAGGGTTTGCTCTTTCTCCCCTCACTTGGTGATCAATTCTACAATCAGTTTTTCTCTCATCTAGAAATCATAGTGGCTTAGCTATTTACATACAATGGGGGATACATTTATTAAGAATCGTGTCTGATCGAGTTTTTTTATTTTCAAACTCGATTTGCAAATCTGAAACTCGGGTGATTTGAGTCTTCTGAAACTGTCAAATATACCAAAAAGCATGTTTAGCTGAGACTGAGTGTTCCAATGGTGTATCAGATTGAGATTTCTCATTCGAGTTGAAAGTGTCTGACCACAGCCAAACAGCCCTGAATAAGCAGCATGCACATATCAGTGAGATATGTGAAGGCTGCTTGTGTGTATTTACTGTAAAAAAAAGGTTAAATGTTTAAAGAAAAAGATGTAGGCCCCCCCCCCAAATAGCATAACAAGCCCCGGTCTGCTCAGCCTGCCCTGGTTCCTAAAAATATGGGGGGGGGACAAGTAGGGTTCCACCTTATTTTAGGGACCAGCACTGAGTTGATGAGCCAGTGCTGGATTTAAAAATAGGGGGAAAAAATTGCATAGGGGCCCCCTATTTTTAAAATCAGCACTGGGCTCAAATCCGGCCAGGGTGTAATGCCACAGCCAGGGGACCATTTCACTGGGTCACCCCAACCAAAGCATTATCACCCCAAGCTGGTCAGCCCAAGCTGGGGATCTCAGGTGAGGTGGGGACCCTCCCCAATAAAGGGGTCCCCCCTCTCCCAAGCATCCCAGGCTTATGCTGAAGCCCAGAGCTCCTCCCCACACCCCTGGGCTGTGGGTACAGGGGTAATAGTGTTGAAAATATCATTAAACTATTGTTTTTTACAGTGGAACTACAGGTGCCAGCATGCCTGCCCTTTTGTCACTTGTGGAACTACAAGTGCCAGCAGGCAGGTGGTACCTGTACCCTGGTGTAAAAAAAAATTGTTATAAAACCATGAGACATGCACACCATAGTAAGTAAAATTTTATTACAAACCTACCACACACACATAATTACCTACTGCCAGGTGTTCGGTCCCGTTGACCAGTAGAAATCCACATGTGTACCTGTTACAAAAAAATTCCTATACTCATCTAAGTCATTGCGCTGGTCGCTGTAGCATCCTCGGGTCTTGGCAACATAACAAACCAACACCTGGACCAGAATGGACTGTTGTGATGGGGATCGGTATGATTAATCGCCGGATGACTGACACCAGTGAATATCCCAACTGCACTAAAAGTCAGTACTAACTAACCTACCCCCTTAACCCTAATCCTCCTTTAGGGTGCCTAACCCTAACCTCCCTCCCTGGTGCCTAACCCTAACCCCCCTCTAAATGCCTAAACCTAACACCCCTTCCCTACTGCCTAAACCTAACCCTCCTGTGGGGGTGCCTAACCCTAACCTCCCCCATGAGGTACCTAACCCTAACCCACCTTCCCCTAGCCTAACCCTAACCCTCCCGTGGGTGTGTCTAACCCTAAGTGCCTCCCCAGGAGCCAGTGGCGGATCCAAGAGGGGTGACGTAAAAAGGCGATCGCCTCCCGTAAACACAGCCCCGATTCCCAAAATCCCCATCCACTTGTTAACAGTCAGCCGGCTCAGCTGTGCAGCCGTGCAGAACCGCTGGGCAACACCAGCGTGACTTAATGCTTTGGAGGGAGAGGGAGGGGAGTGGCTGCACCTAGCTCCCATCCAGCCCCACTACTGCTGTGTGTGGGGACCCACTTCATGAACCCTCTCTATAATCCCACTACTGCCACCATCACCTGTAAAAATCAGAGGGAGGAGCCGATCCGTGGCAGTGCTGGAAATGCTTCCTGCGGAGATGCAGTTACATGTTTCCAGCACCCATCTGCTATAGTGCGGGACAGAAGGGGGGGGTTGCCGAGCAGGGAGGGGAGAGAGTTGTTTATTTGATGTTTCCAAGACTCTCCTGTTATAGCCTGGGGGGAATGGCAATGGGGGTTGTGATGTTGTGTGTCTAATTGTGCTGTGTCAATCCATAATAAATGAATAAGTCTGATAGTCAGTGTGTGTGTTTCAGAGTAAGTGGTGTCAGTGTGTATGTAAGTGGAGTCAGTGTGTGTGTCAGTAAGTGATGTCAGTGTGTGTCAGTTTGTCAGTAAGTGGTGTCAGACTGTCAGTGTGTGTGTCAGTAAGTTATGTCAGTGTCAGTTAGTGTGCCTGTCAGTAAGGGATGTCAGTGTGTGTGTCAGTAAGTGTTGTCTTTCAGTAAGGGGTATCTGTCAGGAAGTATGTCTGTATAATGTGCCAATAAGTGGTGTCAGTAAGGGGAATCTTTCAGTGGGCGGGATGCATGACGTATCGCATTCGCATGACACAATGCATCTTGACGCTCTTCGTATGCATGCCGGCATTGGAAATCCAGTATGTATGTAGAAAAGCACAAAGGACCACTCTCTCTGTAAAAGCGGCCCTTTGCGAAGGAGGATCTTCTGGGTCTTTGACCTAGAAGCACCTCTGGCATCCTTCTGCGCATGCACAGAAGAGCGCACACGTCGCGGGGTGCTGGGAGGAATCTGATTGGATCCATCTAACAGCACTCTCCCGATAGAAGTCCATAGATTTCTAATGCCAAACAGGAGATGGCGTTACTGACCGCAACCAAGCCCCGGAGTGCATTGTATTACGAGGCTTGGTGCATATGAGAAATGCGGTCAAACACGCATTTTCGGGGTTTGACTTTATTTCTCACCTTGCTGCATCTTGCCCTGTATGTGGTATCTGTGTCAATAAATGTGTGTTTCATTGTGTGTCTTTTTCAGTAAGCGGTTTCTGTCTGTAAGAGATGTCCGTGTCAGTAAGGGGTGTCTGTGTAGGTAAGCGTGTCAGTGTCAGTAAGCAGTACCAGTGTCACTAAGTGGTGTGCATGTCAGTAAGCAGTATCTGTGTCAGTAAGACTGTTTGTGACAGTAGGAGTTGTCTGTGTTAGTAAGCGGTATCTGTGTCATTCATCATGTCAGTAAGAGTTTGTGCCAGTAAGTGTGTCTGTATCAGTGTCAGTAAGGGTCTGTGTTAGAAAGTGGTATCTGTGAGTAAGGGGTGTCCGTGTTAGTAAGGCAATGTATGTGCATGTGTGCACATTATTGGGGGGTCGAGGGGGGGGTCTGGTGCACTGAAACCGCCCCCACTAGAAGTAAAGTCTAGATCTGCCACTGCTGGGAGCCCCTGACCTAACCCTCCCCCCCAACCCCCGCATACGGCTGTCCGCGCCCGGCTTACCTTTGATTGGGATGCTGGGCATCGGGCGCCTGGCGTAGGTAAAATGACAGGCGTCGGAATTTCGACGCCTGTCATTAGACCCTTGCTGGGATTAGACAGTCCGGATGCCGACGGTCGGCATTTAGACCGTCAGCATCCCGACTGCATACCGTAGTGATGTATGTCTGACTACATACATGACTACCCGGCTACTGACTGCACATGCCACATGGAAACTGTCAGGAGCTCAAGTCGCCAGCCAATCAGCGGCTGCTAACTGTAGATCGGCAGCTCAAATGGGTGCAGTCCTGTTTGAGATGCACGGTAACAGAAATGTATTGGAATTGTATTGGGTATTCTTGTGTGGTGACTGGGAGGTGACATCTAAAGATGCACCAAGTGGTATTACAGCATTTAATGACACTACAAAGAGGCGTCTCAGTCCTTGCATATTCAGATGCATGATTGTGCACCAGGGGAATGGCTGATACTCTAATTAGCATAAAGTCGAAGACACGATTATGGTAAAAAATTAATATGTGACTTTGAATCAGTCCCATAATCTCAATTCGATAGAATACAACTTTTTTCCTGTGGAAAATATGGTTTGTTCCTTGATTACTTTAACTATTAGGGGGCACAAATATTAATCCCTGCTGTAGGGATATTTCTTTTGTAAGCATGAAAGACATATATATTATTCAAAAAACTGTATCTGTACAAAGAAGAAGATGTTTCTACCATGTTTAAAGTTATGTTTAAGTCTAAATGCAATTTTTTCCCAATTTTGATGTTGATAGCATACAATAATAATGCACTGTTATCTTTGCAGCATTCTGCAGCCCTGTGCCATAATATAATTACCTTATAGGACATGGCTCCTTGCACTGCCTGTATCCTCTGCAAGGCAAGCTTAATGAGATTCTTTCATACTATCAGTAATTGTATCTGTTAAGTAATTTTACTCACTTTCGGGAAAGTAATGAAATACAAGCTGCTATGTAATGTAGTTCTTCATATTTTTTTAAAATACTTAAAGCAATGGAATTACGTAAAAGGTTGCTAACAATTTTAAGTAAATGTCATTCGTGTGAAAACCCCTGGAGCCTCGCTATTAAAAAGTGCAAAAAAAAAACATTCTCATAGCATACATATATTTTAATATTCCTGTAGGTGGCAGGCAAGGTTAAATGAATTAACTTATTTACTTAACTTTGACTATGTTATATTTAAACACAAGAAACTATTAGTGTTACTGTATATTCTGACGTAGTTTGACACCTTAGATATTGCTATACTATAGAATAACCTTTTTGGATAAAAAACAATTACAGTATGATACCCATTAAACATGTTATTTACACCTTTATATATTTATATGAGTGTTTTGTTGTAGAAGTTTACTTTTATCGGGTCACATGGACATTTTTTAACAGTTTCAAATGTTCAAAAAAATTCATAAATTCTTTCCAGAATTTGAAAAGATATATTGTTTCAAAATATTTATTAGAAAATACCAAAAATACAATTTAATCAACAACCAAATATATGACACACATTAAAAATGAATAACTAGAAATAAAACCATGAGGTATCACATTTTTTATGTTATGGCCGTAACATCTCATAACATGCACAACCATTGTGCAAATACTTATCTCTTGATTTTACATGCAACATCAATGTTTATGTTCAATAAAAAATAAAATAAAGAAAAAAACAGATTTCTATTTGCGCTCAAAATCATTTATTGTGTTATCATAACTTTACAAAATATTTTTTTCAAGTTAAAACATCAAGCTCATGGCACATATAATAAAATAAAAGAAATATCTCATAATGAGGCTTTTCTCCACAGACACAGAGTCTTTAGGGGCAAATGTGGGGTCAGGCACTGGGTCCATGGGAACCAGCTGTTTGAAGAAGGCTGACAAGGTAATGCCTAATTCCTTAATATGGTCATGGTCACCTACTACAATACTTCTTCATCTCATGCAGGGTGCACTTGATGGTTCCCATGGTGGTGTGTAGGATTTCCAAGTTGCTGTTGTTTTCCAGTATGTTAAGTGATAACTGTATGCTTTTCTCTTAGTTCCTCCAGGAGTTATCCAGATGGGGATGCTCAAACAATGGGGGATTACAAGGTTGGCATATGTTGCCATTAATATTCATGCTCCACACCAGTGCAATTGTGTGGACTCAAAATCATCAAGCAGGAAGAAAGATGCAGTAATGCCATGTATAGGTCATTGGTATGGCCTCATCTAGAATACTGTGATCAGTTCTGAAGGCCATACAGTATCTCCAGAAGGATTAAATACATTAGAGACTGTACAAAGTAAAGCAACTAAAATAATGCATGGCCTACATCACAAAACTTACCAGGAAAGACTAAAAGATATTAATATGTATAGTTTGTAGAGATGTGCGCGACCCCCGTTTTGGTTCTAATTCTTAGTTGGGTTTTGGTGTTTTTGTTTTTGTTTATGGTGGTTACCATAATGTTAAAAAAGGGCAGACTAGATGGGCCAAGTGGTTCTTATTTGCCTTCAGATTCTAGGTTAGCCAATCTCCCAAGGTGGGTTTATCATCTACATCTAACAGTAGAAACAACAAGTAATAAAATGTGTCACATCTTCTAAAGCATTACTTAGTGTTTCTTACAGTATATATTATTATTACATAATAATCTGTCTATACACATAATTTATTGTGTTCTCTGTCTCTCTTGAAAGAAAGAGAGAGAGAATGTCATAAATGATGTGTGTAGGAAGACTACAGCAGAAAACTGTTCAGCCACTGTTTTTTTGTTTTTCAAACCAAAAGTGTTTTTGTTAGAATGAAAACAATATCATAGGAGTTAGTTACATTGTAAAGCAAAGAGATGTTTCATGAGTTAATGTTTCTGCAAATTGCAGTCTTTGTTTTTTGTATTTGTATATATATTTGAGTATATTGATACTTACTTGCATCTTGCAGGCAAGGTATTCAGTGTGACCTGTGTCATTGTCCATCCTTGTCCATTTGGGCTTATCCATACAGATAAATGCAGTCCACTGGAGAGTTCCCTGCTCCAAAACAGTGCAAGGCCCACTAACAGTTTCCATGCTGTGAATACAGAGTTTCTAAAGTTTGTCTCAGGTGCTTGTGGAAATCCAGCCACCTGCTAACATGAACAAGATACATTACTAAGTATGATCAAATGTCAATATGTTTTAAACATACTGTAATCGATTGTTTTTGTTTTACTAATACAAAGGCAGCAGCATTGTCTCCTGGCTGGGAGGTCAGGACTGCTAATTTGTTCTCAGGCTCATAGGCCAAGGCAGCAGATTTTTCCTCATTCCTGGAGGTCAGTGCAGTAGTCTCAGAGACCTCAGGCAAGGCTGCTGTTTCAGAGACCTTGGAAAGAAAAATCATCCAACAGACCTTGGATGGCACAGTCATCTAAGGCCTCAGGCAGGGCAGTAACCGTGGGCATAACTACAATAGGTGCAAGAGGTGCAGCCGCTACGGGACCCAGAGCTGATGGGGGGGTCCATCTTCCTTTTCAAAGTTACATGTGTTATATATATTTTTCACCATTGGGTGGTACATAGGGGCCCTTACAAACTTTTGATATGGGGCCTTCAAATACCTAGTTACACCCCTGGCAGCAACTTGACCTTCAGGAAAAGAGACAGTGACTGGTATATAAAGAAAGGAGGCATTAACTGTAGTTACTGCATCAGATTTTGTACTTGTTTTACTGGGACCACTGGGCAAAATTGGTGATATAGGTAAAACTTAATGCATGCATGATGCTTTTACTTATAGGTGAGAGCTCACAGGAATAGTGAAGTAGGACAGATTAAACCTAGGTAGAGGCACTGGTGAACTGCCTGACAATGGCTGAACACTGCCAAACCCTAGAACACTAGGGGTTAAATTTACTAAGAATCGCGTCCTGACCCGTGTCTGTCCGTTTTTAAACTCGGGTGGAAATGATCATATATGGGGGGTTATTTCTTCAAGAAATTTGAGAATTTACTAAGCTCCTGGACACTGTAGAGATGTATGTGTTTCCACATACATCTCTACCCCGGTAAATGACTGGTTTTAAAAATACAGGGAACCCCACGCCACTTTCACCATATTTTTAAAACCAGGACTGGCTCAGGGAGACCAGTGCTCATTCATAAAATATCGGGTACCCCTACACGTTTTGTCCCCCATATTTTTAGAACCAGGACTGGCTTAGGAGCCCGGGTCTTTTTATGCTTTGAGGGGGACCCCACATAATTTTAAAAAAAAGTTAACCTTTCATTTTATTAATTAGAGGCAGAAACATACAAGGATCACACAGATCTGTGTTTGTTTCTGCCAAAGACGCTGTTCAGGAGGTGTCTATTTGAAACTTTACACCCGTGATTATAATAATGATTCTTGGTAAATTCCCTTGTTGTATTCCTGTCTATGGAAAGAACTGCCATGTTCCGACAATGGTGTATTCAGTTGTAATAGTATTTATGGGTACATTTTAACTTCTGATTCAGTCATGTTCACCTCTGAAAATACAGAAAATACACCAGTTTTTGCCATAGTAAAAAATGACAAAATATCCCATGAAAGCAAAATCAGGCCTACATGATTCTTAGTCAGTTTACCCCTAGGGATGTGGTGCTTTAATAACCGTATGTTAATCTAGTGAAGAACAGGATACACTCTATTACATGCACCCTCTGTAGGTAGAATCTGTAATGGAAGCTGAATAATGCAGGAAATACCAGGATGTTGGTACTAGCTGTGATACACAGGTAATGCAACAAGGATTTCAGTAAATCAAGGTAAATACAGGCAAGAGCACACTGATGTATGGTAAGGCCGCACACCTCGGAAGAGTACTAGCACAGTACTGAGAGATATACAGGAATGCTGGATACTCTCAGAGAGTGACAGACAGGTGAAGTCAGCAGACAAACCACTGACCCAGAACCAGGAACTAGCGGTACTACAAGTTGTGCTGGAAATGTGCTCGTGAACTTGGGGAACCTAAATAGGGCACTCCAAATGCGTATTGGCTGGAAAGGTCATAGGGAATGTCGGGGTCTTGGAATAGGAGCAACAGGATCATGGGATGAGACACAACATAGTGGCGCCCTAGCCATGCTGTTTCTCAGGAAATGCTGTTACCCTGAATCCATGTTTGGAACAACATTTGGAATCTGGACTCCGAGAACATGCCATGTGGAATAGGGACAGTGTCGGGTGAGGTAAGCGGGTTTGGAGACCACAATATGACAGTAGTCAGTATGACTGCCAGAGCTTTCTCCCCATTTTGGTACAAGCAGATCATCTTGAAATGGTTGAACAGATATGAGATTCCTTTTGGACAGAGTTAGTAAGCTGTCTAAGAGCAGAATTCTGTATTTCTGAATTAATACCTGCAAAAAAGTATGTATTTTTCAATAAGCTTAGTGGCTCATTCCAGAATGTTGCCCATTTGGCAGTTGTTCATTATGAACATTCTGCATTCTTCTGTAGAACAGCATAGCAGCCCTCCCATACTGTACATGCTGTGTGAAGGCTTGATGTGCATCGATGGTGCCGATGTTTAAGCAGGAGAGCAATATTGGGCAGATATGAGAAGGCAGAAGTGGGCATCTTTATGTCGGCTGTGCTTTATCAAGCATTAACATATTTTAGCAACTGTGATCTGTAAGCGATTGCAGTTGCAATTGCATTTGAGTCATCGGCTAAATCAGGCCCAATGTGTCCAAAAAGGTCCCAATTTTGTGCATATGTTAAGATGAGTCCAACTCTTTAGCAGTAGCATAAGTTTAAACCAGGAGATTATTTTTATTATTATTATTATTATTATTATTATTGTTTATTTATATGGGTCCACAGATTCAGTAGCAAATGGTATATATGACATAAATAAGAGCAATAATCATAATAACAGATATGTGGGTACAATTGAGCAAAATGATTAATGCTGGGATACAATTAACAGAAAAAATTGTATGGCATGCAGAATATGTAACATCAGACATAACATGCACCCACAGTACAAATGAAAATTCTAAATGCATAGATGCCATTAAAGTATATTGCTTGACATACTGTATAGAAAAAAAATCAGCATCAAAATGGCAGGGGTCAAACAACTGAGCAGTGTTAAATAAATAGATGTAATTAACAGTGCAAATAACATGGCACATAGGAAATGTTGAAAATTAAACATGACAAGTGACAAATGAGGACAGGCAGTGACAACACTGGGAGTAGTACAAACTGTGTTGTCACTGGGAGTTTGTAAATTTGGGTAGGGGACCCCTGAAGCTAGCTGAATATGATGAAGTGTAAACGAAGCTGGATGGCCTGACTATACTATTCATCATGCAGAACACTGGTAGTAACATATAATGATGCATATCAGAATGACATGGAACAGACACAGTAATACTGGGTGCAGGCTATCAAGATAACCAGTGGTGGTAGTAGTATACTGGTAACTCTGGAACAGACTGCAATAATACACTGGAGCTGGGTGCTATAGCACAATAGAAGCAGGCAGCAGAAACTTTAGAACTTGGTGTTAGGAGCATAATTGAAGCAGACTGCTAGAGGTACTGGAACTGTATGCTATAGGACAATAGAAGCAGGCTGCAGGAACTGTAGAACTATGTGCTGGGAACACAACTGAAACAAGCTGCAGGATTGTAACATGACTGAATGCTGGGAAGCAACACTGGTGCAGATAACTGGAACAGATTCAGAATGCAGTGAAGCAAATACTGAGCTGGTAACTGGAACATGTGCAAAATGCAGTGAAGAACATACTGAGCAGGTAACTGAAAAAGGTGCAGAATTTTGTGAAACAAATACTGAGCAGGTAACTACTGTAGAACAGAATGCAGGAATGCAAAACAGAACCAGGAGCCAAAGCAGTGATCTCCATGGAGAGGAGTTGTACTGGTAATGAGCTGTCAGCAGTTCCTGATAACTAGGGCACCCTTAGCACTGATAGGCTGGATGAATTATGTGAACAGAGTTGCTGGAGACTGGTTTTCTAGAGCTGATCATGCGTATCTCTACAAGATGGTGGCCGAATAGTGGGAACTGCCAGGAGTGGGGTACTAGCCACATTCATAGATGTGTGACCACATGTCTCAGGGATGCTGCAAGTAGCCAGTGGTGACAAAGATGGCAGTTAGGTGGCACTGCTGGAACTGGTAATAGGGAGCCAGACCACAATGTTTTACATAGACAGAGTACAGACATGAGACAGAATGAAACAGAGGTACTGTACTGCATATGATTACTAACCTTCTGTGGTCACAACTTGTTTCCTTCCAATAATTACCTCCTTCTGGTGGTGCTGTTTTAGTTCCATTGGTTGCTAGGCGATCTGGACACCGCAGGATGTTATGTGTTATCCACAACACGGCATGATTGGTTCCTTCCCTTATTTGTGCATGCTGACCTTTTGCCACCTCGCTGACTATAGCATTCCTTGTGGATCTGTCAGCTCTGCTGCATTGTCAGCATTCCTGTAGGTTTTTCCGTTGCTTTGTATCCAGCATTATCAGCTTCCCAGCCGCACCATCTCTTCCCAAGCTGCTAACAGCTTTGTTGCCACTACAACAGTTTCCCAGCTGCACAATCAGCTCCTAAGCTGCTACTGGCTTTGTCGTCACTCCATCGGCTGCCCAGCTGCACTATCAGCTCCCAAGCTACTACTGGCTTCATTGCCACATCACCGGCTCTCCAGCCACGCTACCGGCTCTCAAAGCCGCATCTCACCACCGGCTCACAAGCCACACTACCGGCTCTCAAAGCTGCCTTTCACCACCAGCTCACAAGCCACACTACCTGCTCTCAAAGCCACATCTCATCACCGACTCACAAGCCACACTACTGGTTCTCAAAGCCGCATCTCACCACCGGCTCTCCAGCCACACTACTGGCTCAAAGTCGCATCTCACCACCATGTCTCCAGCCACATTACCAGCTCTCAAAGCCACATTTCACCATCAGCTCCCCAGCCACACTCCCGGCTCAAAGCTGCATCTCACCACTGGCGCTCCAGCCACAATAACACGCGTTAACTTTGCAAATTGTACTACCAGCTTTAGCCGCACCATCGGCACTCATAACCATGCCATCGGCTTTTTAGCCGTACTACGGACTTTTCTTCCAGTTTCCAGTATTTTCTGATATTCTCTGGTTTCAGAAGGTGACCAGTGTAAACCTCTACTACTTTGAGTATTAAGTCCAGGTGGCCACTTAAGTGCCACCTGGACTTAATACAGAGTTTCAGTGACCACCATATTTTCCAGATAACATCATACAATACTGTACAGAGAGTATTCTTAATTTCCTTACAATATCACTCCATCATAAAGAATTTGCCCTTACTCGAAAACTATTATCTACTTCAGCATCTTTGAAACAAATCCATTCCATGTATTTAATACAATTAACATATGTACAATAATTACTTAACTAACCCCAACATCATAAAATAATTTGTTTTATGCACATTAAAGCCCTAATAACTTCCCTCAGGCTTCAAAAAGCCTTCATACTAATTGCCTCCATTAAAGCATAACTTACCTGTTGGAAACCTCATCTTTTGCAGTCACACAACATTCAGTAGCCTTCCAGGTATGCTGCTGTCAGTGAGGAGGAGGGGGGCCATGCAGAAACAGGGGCCCTGCAGACTATTGCTGCAGCAGAATCGGTATGATTTACCACTGGACGCATGGCCGGCGGTTCGAATCCCGACACCAGCAGCAGTAAAAATCCTGATTGTCCTAAGGTAAGTATTTGCTAACCTATTCTACCCCCTAACCCTCCCTTAGGGGTGCCCAACCTACCCCCCCAGTGCCTAACCCTAATCCCCCCTCTAAGTGCCTAAACCTAACCCCCCCCTTCCCCGCTGCCTAACCCTAAGTCCCCTGGGGGGGTGCCTAACCTAACCTCCCCCCCGTGTGTGCCTAACACTAAACCCCCTTCCCCTAGCCTAAACCTAACCTCCCGGGGGGGTGCCTAACCCTAAATACTCCCCGGGAACCCTACACCTAACTCTCCCCCCCCATGGCTATCTGAGCTCAGCGCCCGGCATCCCGATCTCCCAGCTTATGTCTAATGACAGGCATCAGGATTTTGACGCCTGTCTTTAGACCCTTGCTGGGATTAGACAGTTCAGAAGCCGGCGGTTAGGATTACGTCCGCCGGCTTCCCGACTGCATACCACTGCAGCACACAGTCCTTGTAATGAGATAGCCATATGCTTACTGCTCTCCCACACTGCTCACCCAATTCCTTGTGATCATGGTTGCAAGCTGCTCAGGCGAAATGATCGTCTTCTTCCATTTACCTTAGCCGGGACCAACCAATACAGGAACCAGCCCTGCAGACACCACGACTCATTAGACGGTTATATGCATTTGTTCCAATACCTACACTCACTAAATGAGCATTGATCTCATGTGATACAGGAACCGAAAGCTCTGAGAGTCTTATCTCAATCAGAGCACTCATTAGCATGTGTGGTTTGATGTTTTATATTCTGACGTTATGTTTATATCTACGGGCATGCTGAGATCGGATTAGATATCATGAGAGCGGAGGTTGCTATTTCCCTTTCCCTTTGTTCACTTACTTATGGACAGTAGTCAGATGATTTAACACTGATGCACAAACATATGCTTTCTCTGTATAAATTTATACATATGACACCGGTGCTCAGAGATCTAATACCGCAGTTCATGGTTATAATTGATATATGGATGTGGAAATTGTGTTTCTATAAACAATATTAAATCCCATGATAATATACTGGGAACACTTGTTATTTCTTTACAAGCAAAAGTGATACAGTACATGTCACAAGCATAAAAAGTTACAATGTATACTTAATGAATGTGATATACCAGGTTGGAACTATGGGCCTGATTCAGAGCCGCTTGCAAGCGCACAGCGCTCGCAAGCGGCTCGATGGTCCCTGACTGCGCACACGCCACATCCGGCATGCACTAGCCCTGTCCAGCGACTGCAGCTCAGTCGCTACGGGGCTCACTATAAGATGGGGTGGCTGTTGAGGGTGAGTGACAGCTCACCCCGTCTTGTAGACTAACACATACGCAGGCGTTCCCTTAGGAATGCCTGGCGTTTGTGGGAGGCCCTACTGACATCATAATTGATGTCAATAGTGGACTTCCTGCTCTATTAGAGCAGGAAGTTCACTCGGCCAACCACTGGGTCTCGTCGCAAGGCCGATGGTCGCGACGGCCTCCTGGCTGCTCACACAAGTTGTGGGAGGTCTCCCAAAGCTTAGCGAGTGGACATAGAAAAAAATAAAAAAACACTCCCATCAGACTTGCGAGCTGCCTCCAACAGCGAGTGGGTCTGAATCAGGCCCTATGTGTCCATTACATGGTTTTGTGATATGATATAAATCAGGTTTGCTCCGTCGGCCTATGCAATTTATTGCTGGACTAAAGGGTATTGTATTAAAGTGTATACTAAAGATTTTTTTTTTTTAATTTAATACACAATTTATTACATGTGGAAGTCAAATTCGCTGTTGCTTGCTTGTACTAGCTATATACTTGATGACTAGTAGCAGTTGTAGAATTGGGTAGCCACATTATTTATGAGAGAAACTAAACTCACGTCAAGTGATTTTTGCAGATCTGATGTTTTTTGAACAAAAAATATTGCTGTGTATACTCCGAGCATAATTATTAGCATTGTTTGTTTAAATAATTTTTGTACTCATTAATTTTACCTAATACATTAAGAAAGGTTATATTTTAGCTGAATCATACAAATCAATAAGAGTACCCCGTAAAAAAAAGAGTCTGCTTTCTCTCCTTTTTGTATGGATCGTGGTTGTAGCTCCAACTCGCCTACTGGTGCCCCCTCCCTTCATCACCGAGGAAGGTGCCCTGCCTGCACACCTAGTTGTACCACAGAGATCAAGTGGGACAGATGAGGTTTGGATGTGGACTAGGTGATGGGGAACTATGCAGAGACACTTAAGAAAAGTAGAAGTAGTAGACCACTAAGTTACTATGTGTAAGGTCCATGATGGCATAGTGGTAGCAGTGATGTGCAGTGAGGTAAATGGCTGGGGAGGCATTGGCTAGTTTCAGAGCCAGATTTACAGATACATATATGAACCCAAGGGTTCATGTGGGCATTATACCAAGGCGCAGCAGTATATAGTGTTGGAAAATTGGTGTGTTTTGAGTTTTGATCAGGTATGTGCGGAAAAGGTAGGCAGGGGAGGCAGCGCCTCCCCTGCCATACACTTTTGACTCTAGAGTTTTGACTATAAGAATTATTTGAATAATACAAAGAAGATATTTATAATATTTTCTTTAAATGTTTCTTATAATTTTTATAGTAAAAAACTGTGGTATGACAGGACCACACCATCACTGAGTGGTAGGTGATTCTGAGGAAGTCAATGCACCAATGTACAGTAGGTGTTGACAATAAGCAAATAGATGCATAATGTAGAGGATAATATGAATTCACAGGGAAATGTTGGAGTTTGAAGCAGTGAGTTCATATAGATTTTACTCAGTTTCTTGAAGTGTTAGTACTTAATGCTAAAGTGAGATTACCCAATTTGAACATAATATAATACTGTAATGAAGTATGATATACTCAGGGCCACCATCAGGGGGGACTGCCGGGACTGGAGTCCCGGGCCTGGACACTCTGGGGTCCCGCCTGCACCTACCACCACACTCAGTGCCACCATTAGGAGGAGTACTGTTGGGACTGCCATCAGGGGTGATTGCTTGCCACCCGCTTACCTGCAACCCGCTGCTGCCACTGCCCACTTTGTTTCCTAGCCTGCAAAAGTCGGACTATGACTTTGCATTTAACACAAAACAATTTATTAAATACAGACCCATTATAAAAGTACAGATACAATTCAGTTAAATATAAACAATCTTTGTTTTCCCCTTTAAAAATCATATGGTAATATATATTACTGCCACAGTCCGAATATAATATATGTTAATTAATGCAAGTAGATGGCTGTGACTTCAATTCATAGAGCAGTCACTGATATACAAGCCATAATTTAAAGTGATCCAGATGCAATCATCCAATCAGAAGCTGCTGCAATCACCATCATCCTCCATACATATTTTGCACCTGGGGTCAAGCACCCACAAGAGAAACACCTCCTTGCAGGTGCATATGCCTCTGTGTTTAAGATTACCTTTGTTGAATTTATGTGATAATACACTCACTGTACTCAGACTATGATTTGCTCACCATAAGATGCAACTCCTTATACATGTGAACTAATGGGTAGCAAGGTATAGCTAGATGCTCCTACTCCCATCAGGGCAATAGTGAGCTTGTGGGGCCCTTGTAATTTTGGGGGGAGGGTGGGATAATGTCAGTCGATGTGGCCAACCATTCTTAAAAAAGGTGTTTGTGCCGTGTGCCCTTTTCCCAGAGGAAAATCCAGAGGGGGATAGATCAGTGTAATCACATCAGATGAGGAGTTACATGCAGACTGCAGATTGACTTGTAATGGTGACTGGTGTGACTGAGGTAAGTGTCAGTCAGGGCCTTAATATTTAAGGAGGGGTGTGCAGTTTACTTATGGCTCCTTCATCTCTAGCTGGTGGCACAAGCAAATAGATTCTGACACTGTGCCAATGATTACTTTGCATGCACAGGTCTCTGGGTAGTTGGCACAGTGGCCATTTTTACTGAAATTTTTCAATTTTGCAAGAGCAGATTACTGGTAAGATGGCCACTACACCATTTTCCTTGTAAATTTTGCAGTACTGCCACCGCAGGACTGCAGGGAGGTAAGTATTAAACATGGGTGCAGGATATGCTTTATGGACTCAGGGGCCTGGGTGCACTGCACACCCTGCAACCCTGCAACCATTATATATGCGCCTCTGGTGTCAGTAATTGTGAAGCCTTAGTCAGTGCCACTCTTGCTATTGCATACCTGGGTTCAAACTAGTCATTTGAAGTGTGTTAGTAGAGTGAGTTTGGGAGGAAATTTGGAATGAAATGAATAGATAAGTGGTGTTTTCAGTGGGAAAATTGTGTTGTAAGGTCTTCTGATAATATTGTTAGTACTGCTTAATTTCATAATGGCAACTGGGGTCAATTGGAGTGGCTCAAAACCATATTCTTATTTAACTAAAATATAAGACATTGAATGCAAATATAGTACAGTAATATCTATGTAATAAGAGATAAAGTGTGTGTGTGTGTGTGTGTGTGTGTGTGTGTGTGTGTGTGTGTGTGTGTGTGTGTGTGTGTGTGTGTGTGTGTGTCTGTCTGTCTTTTATACATGGCAAGAGTTTTGTACTTACTGTAGCCTGTAGCTCCACCAAATTTGGTATGGTGGTGTAGTTTTACCAGGATTAGATTTTTGGCTAAGTTTGAAGGGTCATGGAAATCTACATGGTGCCCACCAAGTAGGCCATGGAGTCTGATTTGAAATTTTGGTTTAAGCAAGTTAGCTGAGGATGTCTTCCAGTGCCTAATACTGCCCTGATTTGAAGGCACAGGCTGATATGTACCAGTGGGGGCAGACAGAGCTCCAATGGAAGAGCAGTGAGTTAGAGGATCAGCTGTCACACTTCACCTGCACTGACAGTTACTAATTTCCTCCAAGCACATTTTCATATGCCATCGACTCCAATGTTGGTCTCTAATGTAAAAAATAAAGGCTGCAGAAGTACTTCAAGGTCCATTCTTCAGCTTGGGCAATGATGTGCTAGTAATATAATATTAAAACCATAAAACAGGTATCATTTGGTTTATTCATACTGGGCCAAGAGGGAATATTGATGTTTGTACTATTTGCTGGTAATAGGCACAGTAAATAGTATACACTAGTGGATTCAACAGATGTAATAGACAGCTAAGGACTTAACTAGGAGTTTGGTTGGGATGTAGTTAGCAGACCAGCGGATGGGATGCCGCCCGGTTTAAATCCCGATAGTGGAAATCCGACACAAGATTTAAGGTAGATATCAAAATACAGATGCCTATCTTAATCCCAACACCTGAATACAGATAGATGCCAGCCTGAACGAGGTAACCCAGGAGTGTCTTAGCTGTTAGCTGCAGGGGGGGGGGAGTGTTCGGTTTAGGCAGCATAGCAGGGTTAGGGTTAGGTTTTGAGAGGGAGAGGTTAGGGTTAGGCACCACTGGGGGGGGTTAGGGTTAGGCACTAAGGGGGGAGAGTTAGGTTTAGACACAAAGGGCGGAGACTTAGGTTTAGGCACTAATAGGGAGGGTTAGGGTGCTGGGTGGGGATGGTTAGGGTTAGGCTACAAGAAGGGAGGGTTAGAGGTAGAAGGGTGGAGGGTTAGTATGCTTGCCCAATCCCTGTCAGAATACCTACCATCGGTATGCTGCTGTTGGTATTTTGACAAGAGGCATCCCGACAGGCGGTATTACATACCCATTCCATCTGGTTTAGTGTGCAACAGTGTTTTCGTACACCCATACTCACAGTTACATACAGTGTCCTGGATGGAGCGGAACTTGAGTAGAACATACAGATCATCAGTCGGTGATTGTGTGTGGGCAGCGGTGGCTATACAATCAAGCAGTTTGGCCTTTTGTGGTCTTTAACAGCATATATTGTTGGGTTTCTCTGGAGCTGTGCTGAACACGTCTGTCTTCCACTGTGGTTCTCTTAAACAGTGACAAGATGCACATGCGCAGAAGACCAAACGTTAATCATATTGGTACCGGAAGATGCTTCCCTAATGGAGCATCATGGAAACATCACAGTAAAGTACTACTTATTTCAACAGTAAACATTAGCGAATTGGACATGTGGGGATGTTCTCCATAAACCAACCAGATCCTAGCTAGCAATTGTCAAGCACATTCTTTAAAATAATAGTTATAAACTGATTGGTGCAATGGGAAACTCATACGCTTGTCCACTTTTCCTTTCAGTAGTAGGTTTGATACATTTTCCTTTAATGACTAAGGTGACAGATTGTTTGCTGTAATAAGCTTTGATGGTAAAATAGCTTTTTATAATTCCACTAAAGAATAACAGATACATTCAATTTATAAATCAAATTAGTACATACTGTAGGCATGAGTCTTAAATAAAAACAATAGAAATAATAATATAATTTTTGCAGGTGTTGGCACTGGGGGCAATAGAGGAGGTAGGCTCAAGCTTTGCCTAGGGTGCCAAAAACCTTACCCTATGCTTGTGCATAAAATTAAAAACTGTATATAAATGTACATTTATAATGGTAATAAACGTGTGTATAATACATGTTTACCAGCCAGTCTAATCCACCTAAGTATTTAGATGGTTAATTCAGCTGCCACAGCTGCTTGGTGCACAGAATCCACTTACAAGCCAGCACACATAGCAGAAAATGTGATAAATCTGGTCTCAAGTCTGAACTGAACATTTCAACTAAGAGCATCTGGGGGACGGCAATCCTTTCTTCAAAGGCAAAGCAATTGCAGAGCAATGGAAGGAATTAAAACATGGAATTACCACACAAGACAGCAAACAGAGTGGGAGGGAGGTACAGTATGTGTTCTGCATGGTGTTCAGTTTCTGATACACAGAGTGAATTCAGCAGGTGAGACATATGCCTTTATTATATATTCCAAAGAACAAACACATATCAACTTCACAAAATAAATATTGGCATGTTAATAACATAGAACATTTAGCACTGTTAATTTGTAAATATCAATAGAAATAATTTAATGTACAGTAGTTAAAGTTGCAGAGTTGGTCTATGAACACTGTCTTCTTAAAGCAAAATATTGCTTCACTTGCTTTGAATAGGAGTAATCCATTCCTTTTGAAAGCTTTTTTAATGGATGCATCTGTGGCTATTGGCTGAGGCTGCCCAGAGATTTGCATGAGCAGGGAGGGAGTGTCTGTATCTTTAACACCAGAAACTAAATGACTGCAGTTTCATTGGGATTAAACTACCAAGGGAATGAAAGGATCACACTGCACACGGGAGCATAGAGCTGGCTACTAAAGCCTTTCAACCTGGATATGGGGCAACAAGCCAGTCCAACCAGGACCAGTCTAAGCCATGTACAGGTAGGTGATATGAGAGTCAAACAACATAGACACTGATGCAACTTGTAGATTTAGTAACTATGAATTTATTACGCCTGATCTTGTGCAGTCATGTGAAGATGTGAAGTTTGTATGGTATTGTGTGACAAGACACTGTAACAAAAATATGACATTTGTGAAAAATGAGGCATAACGAGGCAAAGAGAAAAAAAAGCCCTCTCAAGTGGTAAAATGAATGAATTGCCTGCAGTGGCAGTTTTAAATGCATGTCATTTTGAACAGCTTAAGTATTTAAAGAGTACAATTAAAAATGTTAATACTGTAGTTGTTATAATATATATATATATATATATATATATATTCTATTTTTTTTGACAATGTAGAAAAAATATGACATATATTCAGGTTACAAACTTTTAGGAAATAAATGTGCAGATTTTTATTATTTATCTTTTACCTGTATTTCATTGCACATTTGTATTTGATTTAAACAGCACATCTTGTTCCTGTGCCTAACTGTCCCCTTCACTGGACACACTGTCAGCTCAGCAAGTTACAGCACAGCTTCGGAATTGCTATACAGGCTGCACGAAGGATTACCCAAGGGGTTTCTCATTGGAAACATTGTGCATGATCTGCAGCTGGGTTTCTTTGCTGACCCCCCTCTTTCATTCAGCCTGGCATCTAAAGGGCTCAGTGAGAAGTATGTGACACTCGATAACAGCACGGGGGAGTTGTACACATCAGCAGAGGAGTTGGATAGAGAAGCCCTTTGCTCACAGAATCCTGGTGTTCAGGAATGTGTCCTTCTTCTTGATATTATAATTTTGCCACAGGAGTATTTCAGGCTTATCAAAGTAAAGATTGATATCATTGATGTGAATGATAATGCTCCAGTTTTCCCTGTGTCAGAGATTTATGTTACTGTCCCGGAGAATGCCCCTGTTAACACCAGGCTGGTTATAGAACATCCTGCTTATGACCCTGATGGAGGACTGAATGGGGTCCAGACCTACAGGTTAGTTGACTATTATAGTGTTTTTACTTTAGATGTAGAAGAGAATGAGAGTGGGGAAAGGACACCTTACCTTATTATCATGGGGCCCTTGGATAGAGAGGTGAAAGCTGAGTATAAAACAATTATTATTGCTGAAGATGGGGACAATCCACCACTTGTAGGATCTGCCACACTTTCTATTCTCATTAGTGATGTCAATGATAACTGTCCTCAATTCACTGAATCTCTGATTAATGTGACTCTTCCTGGGAATTCAAGCATTGGGATGAAGGTCACTACAGTTCAAGCTGTGGACATTGATTTAGGGAATAATGCCCTGATTACATATGCCTTTAGTGAACGTGTACCACTGTCATCAAAGGAACTTTTTGATCTGGACAAAACAACAGGAATAATAAAACTTTCCAAAAAGATAGATGGCACTATCCTTCAACAACATAAATTAACTATTCTTGCCAATGGTCCAGGATGCATCCCAGCTCTGATTACCGTTATTATTTCCATTGTAAAAGTCACATTGCGGCCACCCGAAGTTGTACCTCGTTATATTGCAAATGAAGAAAATGGTATTGTGTATTTGAAAGAGTTAGAGCCCATCAATTCTCCCATTGCATTTTTCACTATTAAAGACCCAGATGGCAAATACAAAGTAAATTGTTACTTAGAGGGAGAAGGACCATTTCGATTGACAGCATACAAGCCTTATACAAATGAATATTTGCTTGAAACTACACATACTCTAGATTATGAAGTGAAACAAGTATATCATTTAGCAGTTGTTGCACTTAGTTTGGATGGGAGTCAAACTAAGAAGTCGATACAAGTGCAAATTTTGGATGAGAATGATAATTCTCCAGTTTTCACACAATCCACAGTGGAAGTGACAATTGAAGAAAATAATCCAGTCAATGCTTTTCTGGCCAAATTTCATGCTACTGATGCTGACAGCGGAGACAAAGATCAGATTTCATACATTTTGGGAGCTGATGCACCTTCTTATTTTTCTCTAGACAAACTAACAGGAATCCTTACAGTTTCTACGGTACTAGACAGAGAGGAAAAAGAAAAGTACAGGTTTACTGTTAAAGCAAGAGATTCTGGCCAGCCTCCAAAAGAATCAGTAGCCACTGTTCATATTACAGTTCTGGACAAAAACGACAACAGCCCTCGTTTCATCAGCAAAGATTTTAGTTTTTTTGTTCCTGAGAATTTTCCTGGCTTTGGTGAAATTGGAGTAATTAGCGTCACAGATGCTGACTCTGGACAGAATGGCTGGGTCGCCCTTTCTATAGTGAATGGTAGTGACATTTTTGTCATTGACACTGGTAAAGGACTCCTGAGGGCAAAGGTATCATTGGATAGAGAACAACAGAGTTCTTATACTCTTTGGGTTGAAGCTACTGATGGTGGTGACCCTACCTTGTCATCTACAGCTAAAATAACCATTTTGCTTCTGGATGTAAATGACAACCCCCCATTGGTTTTATTCCCCCAGTCAAATATGTCATATCTTCTTGTCCTTCCTTCTACTCTGCCTGGTTCTCCTGTCACTGAAGTGTATGCTGTTGATAAGGACACAGGAATGAATGCTGTTATTGCATACAGTATTATAGGAAGACGAGGGCCCAGACCAGAATCATTTAGGATAGATGCTAAAACAGGAAACATAACTTTAGAAGAGGCACTTGTGACAAATGCCTATGGCTTATATAGGTTATTAGTGAAAGTAACTGACCATGGTTATCCAGAGCCACTTTTCTCCACAGTTATGGTAAATCTGTTTGTAAATGACACTGTAAGTAATGAAAGCTATATAGAAAGTTTGCTAAGAAAGGATCCCGATATTAATATAAAAGAAAGGGAGCCCCAAATAGCAATTGAGCCAACCCACAAAAAGATGGAGGCTGATTCTTGTGTCCCTACACTGGTTACATTGTCAATATTCTGCTTAGGGGCTGTCATTTTAGTCACTCTAATGGCAATGTATATCTGCTTGAGAAAAGGGAAAAAAGATCACAGGAAAAATGAAAATCTGGAAGTGCAAATACCACTCAATGGCAAACTAGACTTCCATTTACTTGATAAAAAGCCTTTTGAGATATCGAATATTTAACAAAAAAATAACTGACAAACAATCTGACAAATTTTGGAGGATGAAAACTAAAAATAACACAATGTGTTGATAATGGTTACAATGAAGGACCATAATTTATACCATATAGTAATATATATGTACATAGTTCTTTACAGCTTTTTTAATTAAAGCTCCAATTCTTACAAAACTTGTAAAGATTTTTATACATATGTAAAGCTCAGAAGTCATCAGCAGTTTTGTAAACCGATATAATGTTTGTCATAGATCTGTGATCACAGAATAGGTCAAGGTTCGGAATTTGTGAGCTGTTGGTCAACTGTGTGTTCAGCTAATAGCCAGCAGGTGGCCCAGAACTATTGAGAAATAAAAGGTATATATTTTCTAATGTTTTAACATCATGTACCATTTGCATAAAAATAAATGTAACCCTTCTATATTTATAGAAAGCGCTAAAGAGACACCTTGTTACACTGAATGTATATTATTGTACCTCAATTTAAAATGCGTAAGTTAAAAAAAAAAGGCATTTTCAAGAAGTGCAATTTATTTTCAGACACAATACACATGATGCAAAGTATTATGTAACTGACTTTGTTGATAGTGTTTGTGAAAGGTTTATTTTTATCCACTGTATTTTAGTGGATAAGTGATTTCACCTACAGTATTTAGATATAAAAGCTGTTGTATGCACTTATTTGACAATCATTACACAATGCTTGTCTCTGTATATTTAAAGGGTTTTTTTTATAACAAAGCATTATTTCATGTTTGTTATTTTTAAATGTCTAAAGGAGCCAGTTATGTATTTCACATTTTAATTTACACCAATCCCTAATATACTTTTTAGGGCAGAGCTATACAGTACTGTAGCACAATGATATATTCCTTATTTATTCTTTGTTTAGCTAAAATGTGTTTGTTTTTTGGCTCTGCATGAATGGAATTCAGACATTTCTTTTAAGCAGGGATGGATTTTACACACAGTTTATTCCATTGTAAGACAGTAGCTTTGGCAATACCTTTTATGGTGAGAGATCGTATTTAATTACTAAGCATTGTTCACAGTTTGGATCCCCATACATTGGTAAGTCTACTCAATTTAAATTAGGATTACTATTGAGCTTGGTACATTAACACTTATCGGGCCTCAGTCTGTTTACCCAGACATTTACTATAAGCACTGATTCTCTACGTCATGTTTCATTGTAAATAGAAATCAGAAAAGCTACTGTTTTATATTAAAAAATAGAGTCTCTGAGTTTTAGCATCATTTCTGTTATGTACCAAAAGTGTTTATATGTCTTTAAATTAAAGCTATATATTTTCATAAAATTTGTTTTTCTTTTTCTGTTTATTATCTCTGTGTTTGCCTGCAGTACCTATGTGGCAGGCATGTTCTGCATTAATATGCACTGTCGTATAGCTGCACGACATCAAGCCTCCTAAGACTTTTGATAGGGCTGCCTGCCAACTCTCTTGGTTGCTGGTGAGATGATCTATGTGAAAACAAAATGTTTACAGTAAAAAACATTTGCTTGCAATCCCCTCCCTAATTAACCTCATTCCTTATTCTTAAGAGTCGGGAGCATGTTCGATGTAACAATGTGAAATGGAAGCATTAACCTCTTATCTCCTTTAGTAATATCTAGTTATGTATTAAGCCATCAGTGGTTAGACTATTATTATTAACATTTATTTATAACTCACAACAGTGTACGCAGTGATGTACAGGTACAGTAAACTTATTATTATATATATATATATATATATATATATATATGACAGTACAAAGGATTCGCAGTGCCTTATAAAGTACAACAACAAAAATACAAACATAGCAAGAAAAAATTGCAAAATACTTACAGCACAAAACATTGCAGACCTTGGAATATGAGCTATATAAACATTGCTGTATGAAGTCCTAATACCCACAAAAACAAAGCTGACTAAACTTAAAGGTTTGGTACTGCTATTGTCTATATGGAGAAGATTATGGTATAAGTGAGGGAAGGAAGGGCATGAGGGAAGTGAGCCCTGGTCATGCGAGCTTACAATCTAAGTTAGAATCCCCATACTATATTATGTACTATATAATCAATTACAATTATGGTTACGATTGAGCGTGATACCATTACCCATAACTGGCCTCAGTCTTTTTACCCAGACATTAAAGATAAGCACTGATTGTCCATGTGATGTTTCATTGTAAATAACAATCAGAGAAGCTACTGCTTTTGAAGGTAATTATTACTGCGTGCATAGCATAAATACAAAATACATTATTATCACACCATAAACTGTGTAGGAAAGATAACAAGGGCTAGGTGCTAGGTTAGTTATTACAGAAGTGCCTTACACATCTTTGCTACAGTCTTGCCAAAAAGCCCCTCTCGGCACGCAAGATCCTATGAGAAACTGCTAGCGCAAGGCGTCTTTTTTGCCGAAAATGCATCTAAGTCGCAATTTGACTTGGACGCACCAGCAGACTGTGCCGATTAATTTGATATGCAAAACTTGTTTATCTGTGTGAGACTGAATCTCTGAATCTGTATACAAACTGCTACAACGCAGCAACAGCTTTTTTCATTCCAAGTTCCATTGTGCTTCATATACAGGCTCAGTTGCTCACAGATATACAAGTGTCACATGTAAAATTAATCAGCAGTGTGCTGGTGCATTCTAGTCACATCGCATTGCGACTTAGGTGCATTTTCAGCAAAAAAGACGCCCGACACTAGCAAAATAGCACAGGACCTGGCGGCTCAATCACGTCATGCAAGTCGTGCTTCATGTCGTACTGTGCTAGATGTATGAGGACACATCTGTGGGTTACATGCAACATTAGAAGATACCATTACTCATGTCTAATGCCAGCACAACCACTAGGTACTGTAACATTACTCAGCCACATTGAATGTCAGCATAATGTTGCAGTCTGAAACACAAATGTGTGACTTCTTATCACTCATTTAGTCTTCTGTATTCATTACGTTGACATTCAGAATGTTGACATGGACAATTTGTCGGCAATGTGAATGTCTACAGGGAACAATGTTGACAGTCCATGTTTTTGTTAGGGTTAGGGTTAAGCTGGGGACACACCAAACAATATTTTGGATGATTTGATGATGTCCAACAGATCGCAACGACAAATCGTTCAAATTGTGCAGTGTGTACCCACTATGTTGGGAATTGCGTGCTCTCGTGGGGTTGTAAGCCACATCGTAAGGTCAGCCTACATGCAGATGAATCTGACAATGCGGCTGATGACCCCATGCAATGAGATGCGGGAGGGGATGACATATCGAGTGGTCAGGCACTGGATCATCTAATGTGCACCAGCCACCCAATATGTCGGCCCATCAGCAGGGGGTTCACCCATCGGATCGCTGGGTACACACATCGTTTAGTGTGTACCCAGCTTTAGGCTGCTGCTAGGGTTAGGCTCAACTATGCTAGAAATGCTATGTCAACATTCTGACTGTTGACATTCACAATGTAAAAATTCTAGTAACATCGACATTATATCCAAGTCAACATTCTGAATGTCATCATTCAGACCAGGTCAACATTCTGGTGTCAACATTGTCAATGCTGATATTCTGTACCACACACTTTTAAAAGTACTCTCATACTAAGCACCTACCACCCTATAACACAGCCCATTTCCTCAGTGCTGAAGTATGTTTAAAAATGTAAATTCTTATCTGTAGTGGTGTTGCTCCTCAGTGTCAATGATAGATGGTAAAGGTATATTTACTAAAGTGCGTGTTTTCAGAAGTGGAGTTGTTGCACCAAGCAACCAATCAGATTCTACTTATCATTTATCTAGCACCTTAAAGAAGATTATAGCTAGACTCTAGTTGCTATGGGCAACAAATCCACTTATATAAACCTGCACTTTAGTAAATAAACCCAGTAGTGTATAGCGTAGATGTGAGGAGACTGAGGAGGTGGGGCATCTAGGTACACTTAGGCAGGTACACTCAGTGGTGTCAGTGGGGTTGGTGACATCTAGTGCACCAAATAGATCCCCTTCGGCATGCACGCCAAAAAAGGGGGCTTAGCCTCATGGCAATAGGGTGTGGCCTCGCGGCACACTCCTGGTTACATCAATCTGGGGGCATGCCCAGCACTCACGAAGATCTGGCCTGCCCCCAGAGTCTCCTATCACTGCAGGCTCTTCCAGGATAGGGGAGCTGAACAATACCATCACAGTGCAGTGCCAGCTCCTGGTTCGCTATGGAGGAGTCAGCATTTTGGCATTACCCTCTCAGAGGGTGACACGCAGTGTGGTCCGCACAACCCATGCCCCCTTAGTGGCGTCACTGGGTACACTTAGTTTGACCCTTTTCTTAGCCTTATAACTTCCTCAAACTTTCTAAATACACTGTATATGTATATGCTCAAGTCCCATTAGAAAGTACTAAACAGCTATATTTTCTGGAGCTGTATTAATTGTGTAAAGGTTCATGAGGACAGTGTATTTATTGCACAAAATCCAAAAAAATATTCTGGTCATTATACTGTCAACTATCGGTCAAGAAGGAAGCATTAAGGAGGGAATTGGTATGAAATACCGCCGGCCGCATGGCCGGCGGTTCGATTCCCATCAGCGGCATGCCCGACAGGAGCAGAGTGCGACGCAGCGGATGCCCGACAGCGCTGGAATTCCCGATCGTGGATAGGTAAGTATTTACTAACCTAACCCTAACCCTCCTTAGGGGTGCCTAACCCTAACTTCCCCCCAAGTGCCTAACCCTAATCCCCCCTCTAAGTGCCTAACCCTAACCACCCCCTTCCCCGCTGCCTAAACCTAAGTCCCCCGGGGGGGTGCCTAACCCTAAGTCCCCCCCGGGGGTGCCTAACCCTAACCCTCCCTTCCCCTAGCCTAAACCTAACCCTCCCGGGGGGTGCCTAACCCTAAGTCCCCCCCGGGAGCTCTAAACCTAACCCTCCCCCCCCGCCGCTGTCCGCTCGCGGCGCCCGGCATCCCTACGATCGGGATGCCGGGCGCCGGTCTCCCGGCGTCGGGGAATTGCGGGCGTCTTCATCTAGACGCCTGGCATTTCACCCTTGCCGGGAAATGGCAGTCGGGAAGCCGGCTGCCGGTATTTAGGTAGTCGGCTTCCCGATTGCCTCCCTTAAGAAGCGATCGATGTAGGCAAGTACAGTAATGCACAATCTGACCATTTAAAATGTAAAGTTATGGGTGCTCAGATATAAGTATTAAGTAGTAATCTGTATACCAGATGAGCCAGCACCCATTAAATGCCATGACAAACTTGCTTGTGAGCACTGAAACGACCCTCGGGCTGCCTGCTGCATATTGACGTTAGCATAAACTAATGCCTCCTTATCTATGTCTTAATGTTAAATGAGTATCAAGCTTTTGTATGCAGGTTTTTGTGACTGATGATGGTTTACACATGCTACTTTTTTCTATTTCTTAAAGACAATTTTTCAGTGCATTTAAGGATGTGCTGGTTCACCTAGTATTTGTTGGTTTTACAGTATATAAATATTTACAGTGTGTAGTCATAAAATAAAGCAAGCAGCACTCAATCCAGATGCAGTATCAATGCAGTTGTCATGCACTAGTCCTCAGGTTCTCAAATTCAGTCCTCAGGACCCCAAACAGTGCATGTTTCCAAGTCTCCTCACAGAATTGCAAGTGAAATAATTAGCTCCACCTGTTTGAGAACCACTGGACTAGTCCATAAAAATAAGATACGTATCACCCACCCTTCCACATGGAGATAAATGAAGGACCGACACTCACTTCAAAGTGTATTCAGTGAAACAGATTTTCAGTACCTCACTGTATATCAACTTGGTATATGCCTTAATAAAAACTATACCTAGTTGGAATGGACATTGGGTGACTGCTACACTCATTTGTAACAGTTGTGTTACATAAATGTATGTATATTTATTTTTACATTTACAGTTAACATTTCATGGATTATAGCAGGATTTTTTAGAGAGTTTCCAGGTGCCATGAAAATTTTTGAACTGATTGCAGTTGTACTGTCAACCCTTAATAATAGATACATTTAAGTAATAGTTTCCAGTCCTGCAAAAGCATTGAATACTACTGGTCAGACAAAAATCTAAACAAAGCTACCTTTAAATAAAACCTTTTGAAGGTGGATTTCATTAATTTTCAATCTAGACTAGTTCTGCTTGACTTCAAGGACACTTCTAATACTGGAAGAGTTTGAAAACATGACTCCAGAGGAATTATGTCATTATAACCCCCCTTACCCATTGCATGATGCCATGAAGTGTAGAATCTTTCAGTGGAGGGTTGTGACGTGATGACTTGCCCCTGCACAAGTAGGTAACTATGCTTATATGTCACATATACATTAACTCATATTTATTTACTGTATTTGGAGCCTAGACATGAACACCTCTATACTGAGGAGGACTAGGAGACCAAACTTTTCTAATTATATAATTACTAGGTAAACCATAGTCACATGGAGGTTTGTTTACTAAGTGGCACTTTGTAAAATCCACCACATGCTGGTATGTTTAAGCACAAAATTTAAAAAGGTAAAAGTGTTTTGCTATTACAGACTTTTTTACATATTGGGCTTAAACATGCTGAGAAGTGGTGGCTTTTGCAAACTGCTGCTTAGTAAATAAATCCCATTGTTTTGTCAGCAAAGGAACCCCCTTCATTTTGGCATCATCACAACCCCTTCCTGCTCTCACTTTGCATGGTGAGAGTCTGAGAAACTGTGTCTGAGAAGCAGACTGACTATGTTTGGCAGTCATACTTGTTTTCTCTCCATAGAGATATTGAATTGGAGATTATGGCCCTCATTCAGAGCCGTATGCTCTGAGCAGAGCACACGCTCTGAATGAGGGCCGGGCTCCATTTTCATGGAGCGTCCTCCTGGACGCTCGTATAGCTGTGGGTCACCACCCACAGGCTATACGAGCGTGCATTGTGATGGCCGCGATGGTCGAGACCATCGCGACCATCGAAATTGCGAGCCGGAGCCTGCGTTTGAGGTTTTCAACCGCAAGCTCCGGAGTGATTTTGGCTCTATCAGAGCCAAAATCACTCCCACTGACATCACTAGTCAGTGGGCCGGCTTCTGATGGGAGGCGTTCCCGTGGGAACGCCCCCGCCAGGGAGGCACGCCCCCGGCACGCCCACCAAAGGGGGCGTGCTGTCAATCAACATTGACAGCATGCCCCCTTTGATCGGACACAACGAGCGAAGGACTTTCCTTCGCTCGTCGCGTCTGGCGCATGCGCACGACGGAGCTCCCTCCGTCGTGCGCATGCT